>JAPDVU010000002.1:143984319-146384319 GCA_026230045.1 Corynorhinus townsendii | reverse complement strand
GTGTGGATTTCTGTTACAAGATCAATATATCGCACTGTGCGCCTACCACCCAAAGTCAAATCATCTTCCGTCACTATATATTAAGCCCCCTTCACCCCTACCCTTCCCTCTGGCAACCAACACACTGCTGTTTGTGTCCAAGAGTTTCAGTTTTCTATCCCACATATTAGTGAAATCATATGGTTCTTAGCTTTTTCTTGCCTGACATTTCACTTAACATAAAATTCTCAAGGTCCATCCGTGTTGTCGCAAATGGCAGTATTTTGTCTTTTCTTACGGCTGAGCAGTATTCCATGTATATGTGTACCACATCTTCTTTATCCAGTCCTCTATCACAAGATACTTTGGTTGTCCACGTCTTGGGCACTGTGAATAATATTGCAATGCACATAGTGGTGCATATATCTTTGTGAATACATGTTTTTGAGTTTTTTGTTTATACACACACACACACACACACACACACACACACACACACACACACACTCAGGAGAGGCATTGCTGGATCATATGGTAACTCTATTCTTAATGTTTTTAGGAATTGCCAAACTGTTTTCCATAGTGGTTGTTCCAAGTCAATAGTGATTTTGAGTATGGGTTCAATAGCCAGCCATACCTGACTTCATATTCCAACTGCTCTACTTATTAGTTTTGTGACATGACATTGTTTAATTTTTCTGAACATAACATATCCTCATCTGTAAAACTGGGATAATAATAAAAATTCATGCTCATGTGCTTTTATGTGAATTTGTCAAAATTAAATGCAATAAAGTTTGTAAGGCATGTAACTAATATTTCAAATGCAGTGAACAACCAGCAAATATTAGCAACAACTATAAAATATAAACATTACTGTTGCATCCAAATGGTGCATAAGACTAAGACTATGGAGAGAAAACTAATCATTTAATTTGTTCATATATTCGACATTGAGCAACTCCTAAGTGCCAGATATTGTAATAAGCACTGATATAATTATGAAATGCTTGCACCCACAGAGTTTACTTACATGTTAGTGACAATAAAAATATGATATGACAGAATATAATGTAATATTGACAACATATAATGAGAAAAGACTAAGAGGAAAATAAAGTAGATAAAGGAATGCAGAATGATTAGGATGTTACATGTTATTTTCTATAGAGTAGCATGGAAGGAGTAGTAGAGGAGAAAACATTTGAGTGAATACTGGAGTAGACAGACTATCCAGATATCTGAGGGAAGGCTTTCTAGACAGTGGGACCAGGATATGCATAGACCTTGTGTCTGAGCAAATTTCTATGTTAGAAGAATAGCAAGGAGGCCATGGGATTACAGATAGACTGGAGGGGTAACTACAGAAAATAAAGATAGAAATATAGACAGAGGTCAGAAACCTGAGACCTTGCAGACCATGATAGAGACTTTGGATTTTACTGTAAGTGTGATAAATCATCGGAGTGTCATGAATGGGAAAGTAACCTGATTTGACAAGTTTTGTGTGCACATGGGTTTCAGTCCTCTGTGGGAAAGTTGCTGGCTTGTGTCTTCACATTTTATTGGAAGGGTTATAAGAGACAATGTGCATGAAAGCAATACAGTGGAACAAAGTACACACCCAGCATCTTTAAACACTGGAAATTCTTTCTTTTCACCTAAATCTGGGCTGAAAATGGATACAGGACCAATTTCAACTAATGTTTTCTTTCCCACAACATGGTTAATCCCAGCTCCTGAAATTATCTTCATTTCAACCATTCCTATCTTCAAAAGTATTTTTCCCCCTGAAAGATTCCTATGATAGCCTTTAATGCAGTAATTATATTAGTTGTGCTGGCATTTACTAATAGGAGTCACTAGTTACTAGTTGGTGATATTTTAAGCAAACTGGGAATGGGACTTACATTATGATTGATGGAGGGGTAAAGGGACCTGTATCTCATATGGGATGCTGCAGAGAGAGCACCTGTGGGTCCACAGAAAACAGTGTGATCTTTGGACTTGTGATTGGAAAGAGGAAGTTAGATAGCAGCACACTGAGGAGACCTGCTGAATAAGATGTTGTATTTAGACAGCCCTGGACTGGAATGTTTTTATTTCTCCACACCTGAGGAATATATGTCACATGGAGCCACACAGAAAGCCATAGTCAAACGTGCTAGAGGCCAAAATTTCAGAGCCAAGCTCTTCTCGGTTTCAAGTTTTGACACCCAAGGCTTCCTGGACTAAGTGTTTCATTTTGGAAAGAGCATGTTCCATTTGATTTTTGGTTCTTATTTGGTCCTTCTTTCTTTCATCTTTTATTATAATATTTGAATTGGGCCATTGCCTTTCAGTGAATCAGTAAGTGGATATACAGGGCTGTGGATTTCTTTTCTATCTAAAGCATCAATTGTGAGAATCTAAGGGTATAACAGGGCCTCCATAACATATACACTTCCTTGTCACTGATTCAAAGAATGACTACCTGCCTTGGACATTATTTAACTTGAATATTACACAGTATTTTAAGTGTTGGAAAAATATTTTCTCTAACATAACTATACCTAGAAAACTAGAGTAGTCTATAGCAACTTCTAATTATAAAAATGTTCTTTGGTTCTGCTCCATATGGAAATTCCTCTTACATTTTGCATGACACAATCCATCACCTTTATAGCAGATGTGGTAACATGCATTGCAGTTTCTGTGTAGACTAAAACTCAACATGAGTCCCCAGCTAAAAAGAGGGGAAACGAGTCTAGACTCAGTCTTGAACTGTGTCTTTATATAATTGGGGGGACAGGGATGCTTCCACTCCAGCCTCAGAAGAGATAACTTTCACCTTGTTATCTAAGCTCCAAACATACCTATGGTAATCTGGTAGGTGTGATAACTATTATATAATAAAACTAGAGGCCCAGTGCATGAAATTTGTGCATGGGGTCGGGGGGAGAGGGAGGGTGTCCCTCAGCCCAGCCTGCACCCTCTCCAATCTGGGACCCCATGGGATCGGGCCTAAATGGGCAATCGGACATCCCTCTCACAATCAAGGACTGCTAGCTCCCAACTGCTTGCCTGCCTGCCTTCCTGATTTCCCCTAACCGCTTCTGCCTGCCAACCTGATCACCCCCTAACCACTCCCCTGCCAGCCTGATTGGTGCCTAACTGCTCCCCTGCCAGCCTGTTTGCCCCTAACTGCCCTCCCCTGCAGGCCAGGTCCCTCCAAACTATCCTCCCCTGATGGCCATCTTGTGGTGGCCATCTTGTGTCCACATGAGGGCAGGATCTTTGACCACATGGGGGCAGCCATCTTGTGTGTTGGAGTGATGGTCAATCTGCATATTACTTTTATTAGATAGGATAGAGGCCTGGTGCATGGGGGGGGGGGCAGCTGGTTTGCCCTGAAGGGTGTCCCGGATCAGGGTGGGGGTTCCCTTGGGGCGTGGGCTGGCCTGGGTGAGAGGCCTGTGGTGGTTTGCAGGCCAGCCACACCCCCTTTATCTTCTACAATTGAAACTTTGTAGCCTGAAGCAGAGCCAAGCCTCCTGCTGGCTCTGTGGCAGCAACCATCTCTGTGGGTATTTATGTATCTTCTATAATTGAAACTTTGTAGCAGAGGCCAAGGTAGGCCAGGGTTTCAGAAGCTTGGCTTCCTCCATCGCCGGGGGCAACCCTAGCCTCCTGCTCTCTCCATCTTGGTTGGGTTAATTTGCATACTCACTCCTGATTGGCTGGTGGGCATGGCTAGTGGGTGTGGCAGAGTGGTGGTTAATTTGCATATTACTCTTTTATTAGATAAGATATTGATGTCCTGCACATCACAAATAAGATTGTTAAATGAAAATAAATGAGAGGATACCTGACATTTCCTTTTGAATCATATGAGCTTATTCTCCAAATCTTTTCTCTTTGTTATCTATTCATAACGAATTCAATGTTTCCTAGCTTTTGTTTTAAACTTTCTTGCAGCTGTTTTAATGAAGTTATTTGGGATGCAGTTTCTTGTCCTTTTACCAACATTCCAGCTGCTTTTGATTCTTTTGATGTAATATGTGGGAAATACATTACAATTAAATGATAACATAGTTTCCATCAGGTTAAATCTCCTTCACCTTTCTTGTCTCTTACTTTTTTTTTTTGCCTCTTACTCTTAACTAAATTATATTTCCACTCTTCTCTATTCTGCATTAAAGCTAACCATTCTAACTGCACTTTTGATTCTGTATTTTTTTACCTTCTTCCTGAACTTGTATTCATTACTCACTCTTACTCTAATTTTTCAATCTTCATTAGATCTTCTCATTCTAAGCTCCAATTAAAGGTCTTTTATATTAAAAATGTTATTTTCTCAATCCACCCTCCTCATAAAATTCACCTTTCCTATCTTTTTTCCATCATCTTTTCACTAGTTGGAGAAGCCACTGTACCATTTATTGCTCCTCTGCTCATCTCTCTAACACATTTTCCCTATACTGCATTACAAACTGATCTTTCAAAATTACCTTCTCAATTCTATGCCCAATGACCTCTCTTTGTTCCTGATTGTGCATTACATCTCTGAGTTTTAAAATGTTGTCTACTCACTCTTTTTCAAATGCCACACCAACCTTGGTTCCCTTGCCTCATGCATTTGAAAACTCAAGTACGCATGGATGTGTATTTTGTATCAGGTAATAAATATGCTGAGTTTGGGGGTCAAAAATAACTAAAATAAGTTTCCAACTGATAGTAGTAGGATAAACAAACCTATACACAAAGGGAATACACAAATCTTTCTCATAATACCTTTTCTGATAATCAGGCAGATGAGATTTCAGAAAATTTGTTCAGACAAAATCAACTTAAATTGATCCAAAACTATTATGTGTAAACATCTCTTAAAATGTCTTATTTAACTGTCAGGAAAGCAAAGAACATTTTTAAGACCAGAAAAATATATAAAAACATGAATCAAGATTAGTAAATGAACTCTGGAATTAATGCTTTTCTTGAGAACTGCCAGATCCTGAATTGTAATGGCAGACAGAAACATAATTAGGAGAGAAAAGATGGTACCCAATCAAAATGGATGTTTGCTCAGGGAGCCCTACCCCCTCATCTCGCCAGTACAACCTATCCTCCTAATTCACATCAAACTTAAACTTAGGAAAAATAACTTCCTTAGCAATACCTATTTTTCAGGAGAGTAAAATCTGGGAAACCCAGATTCAGATAACCCAAGAAGAATGCTTACCAATAAATTGATATGTCAACATGATGTAGTGGGGGAGGGGGGAGGAGATCAAACATAAAGGGAAAAAAAAAAATCAGAAATGACTAAAATATCAGCATTGAAAACCAGAAGGCAAATAACTTTATCCTAGAATTAAATATTCAATTAAACTATCTTTTAAAGGTTACAGTAAATATATTTGGAGAATTTTATACCAAAAACGATTCCTCACAAATGTTCCTTCTAAAGATCACTTTAAGAAGAGGAAAAAAATATGCCAACAGAAGTGGTGAAGAAAGGAAATGTTAAACATTTGGGTAAATATAAACAAACATTGATTGTATAAAGAAGTAATAACAGCCCTAACCGGTTTGGCTCAGTGGATAGAGCGTCGGCGTGGGGACTCAAAGGTCCCAGGTTTGAGTCTGGTCAAGGGCATGTACCTTGGTTGTGGGCACGTCCCCATTAGGGGGGTGTGCGGGAGGCAGCTGACTGATGTTTCTCTCTCATCGATGTTTCTAACTCTCCCTCTCCCTTCCTCTCTGTAAAAAATCAATACAATATATTTTTTTAAAAAGAAGTAATAACTCCTTTATAGGGGTAAAAAAAATAATAATATTGAATTGAATAAAAGCAAGTTGACCTTTGAACAATATAGGTTTTAGGGTCTCCCTGAACTGTTGAAAATTCAAGCATAACTTTGACTCAACAAAAACTTTACTAATAGCCTACTGGTGACCTTACCAATAATATAAACAATCATTAACATATTTTGTGTGTTATGTGTATTATGTACTTTATTTTTATAATGAAGTAATCTGGACAAAAGAAATTGTTATTAAGAAAATCATATGGAAGAGAAATACACTTAGAGTGTTTATTGAAAAAAAAAAAAACTGCGGCTAAGTAAACCCACGCAATTCAAACCCATGTTGTTAAAGCATCAACTGTACTTACGATAACATGCATATAAATGGGAGTTAAAGTATCTTAACTTTCTTATTTTTCATTGGGATGATAAATATTTTTACTAATTTTAGATATCTGAAGTTTCTAGACTAGAGTAACCTTTAACATAGTATTTGTAATTATAGGAAACAATTTTATATCTTAGTTTTTTTTTCACTTAAATTATTTGCTCTTGTCCATTTTGTTACATCACCAAATTTTTAAAAAGCAATATGTGCTCATAGTAAAAATGAAAATTATTTTTAATCTTTTTTAAAAAAAAGAGAGAAATAGTATTTATAACTAAAAAACCAGTAGAAGAAACTTTCACTCACATTCAAGATGGAGTAGCAGCAATCAAATATACCCTCCTACCTGAAACAACAACACACATACCAGGCAAAATATATGAAACTAAAGTTTCCAAAACACTACAATTTAGGCAATGAAATACAGTGATCTCTGAGGGGGAAAAAAAAATCAGAGGAGCCTTGCAAAACCCCAGCTTATTGCCATGGGAAAGTTTTCAGAATATGGTATGGGGAGGGAGACACAAGTGGAGTTTGACTGTCTCTCTAAATTGAAGAGATGGAGCTGAGAGTCTGGGAATCCAAGTCAGCCAGAATTCTTTGAACAGAGAAATAGAGAGGGAGAGACATATTCAGAAATAGAGCTCCAGAAATCTGTAGTAGATTCCCCTTGAAAACTAATCAACACACGATGTGAGAAAACAGGAAAAGAACCACCTGAAAGAAATAGAGGAAACAGTGACTGGTATTTCCATGAGGCTACGAATAGCAGCTGTTTCCCTCCAGCCTTACTGGAAAAAAATCATATTTCATGGACCTTCATGGAGTCCTCGTAAGGGTCTTGCCTTAGAAGTGAGGGATAATTTGTCCTTCCTTGATTGAACACTGCTCTGGCCCTGCTCAACATATCTTAAAGCAAGATGGAAAAAGACTAAAATGATTAAAATAACTTAATTGTATCCCAGAACAAAGCTCAAGAATCTGTATAGATATTTTTAAAAATATGCAGGAAGAAGAACACATTGTGTCCAGTATCCAATAACAAAAAATTAACAGACATGCAAAGAAATAAAAAATGTGGCCTGTGGTGTTTAAACCCCCCCCCCAATTGAAACCAACACAGAAATGATATAGATATTAAAATTATCAGACAATGACATTAAAGCATATGTTCAAAAAGTTAAGCAGAAGCATGAAAAATATTTTTAAGGTCTTAACTGAACTTTTAAAGAGGAAAACTATAGTGTCTAAGAAAAATGCACAGGATGAAAATAATAGAAGATTATATATTGTAAAAGGAAAGGTTAGCAATCTAAGATTAAACTCAGAAAAACTTACAAATGGAGAATCAGTACATTATGGGACTAATCAAGCAGCTTAATATATATGATTTTGGGGTCTCCAAAGAAGAGAAGGGTAGACAGAAAACAAACAAACCCTGAAAACATAATGGTTTTTAAAAGTATTTATTTTTATAAAAATTATAAACACACAGATCTAAATTCAATAAAACCTAAGCATAAGAAACAAAATGATTACAGTAAGGCATAGTATCATCAAAATTTTCAATACCAGCAATAAAGACAACAATAATTTTTCATGATAAAGGGAAAATATAAAAACCTATAGTTAACAGCATATTTAATGGTGAAATGCTTTCTCCCTAACAACATGACAAGAATGTCTTCTCTCGTTTCTATTCAATATTGCATACTGAATGTATTAGCTAGTGCAATAAGGCAAGGAAAAGAAATAAGACATCCAGATTGGAAAAGAAGTTAAGCTGTATTTATTCACAAACAGGTATGATTTGTTTATGTAGAAAATTCAATGAAATCAACAGAAACATTACTGTAAGTAATGTGAGCTTAGCAACTTTGTAGGACAAAGTTTGCATTTCTATATACTAGAACTGAGCAATTATAAATAGAATTTTTAAAGATCTTAAATAAATGTCAAAAATAGAATATTTAGTAATGAATCCGACAAAAAAAATATAAAAAACCTGTTCACTGAAAACTTCAAAATGTTTCTGAGAAAGATCATATAAGAACTAATTAAATGGCAAGATATACTATCTCAATGGTGTGTCAAGTTTCTCTATACTGATTAACAGATTTAACACAATCCCATTAAAAAATCCAGAATTATGGATATTGATCAGGTGATTCTAACATTGTTATGGAAATGCAAAGGACCCTGAATAAGTGAAACAACTTCAAAAAATATATGTTATTATCACTACCTGATTGTAAGTTTTAGTTTAAATCTACAATAGCAATACAGTGTGCTCTTTAGGTCCACAAGTAGGTTGACAGAATAGAGAACAGAAATAGGCACACAAATACAGAGAAATTGACTTTTGTTGTGATAAATAACACTAGTCACTGTTGATTTAAGACAAAGGTATAAAGGTAAATCAATGGCAAAAAGACAGTCATTTCAACAAATCATGCTGGAATAACTGAATATCTATTTGTAAAAGAAAGAAAAAGAGAGAGAAGGAAGGGAAACAGAGAGAAAGAGAAAAGAACAGAAAGGAAGGAAAAAGGGAAGAGGAAATTATTTCAATTTATTCCTGACAACATATGCAAAATATAACACAACATAGATAACAGACTTAAGTGTTAAAGGTAAAACTATAACACTTCCAATAAAACAAGAGAAAAAATTTTGTAATCTTGGTTAGGCAAAAAAATTATAACTATGACTCTAAAAACACAACCTATAGTGGGAAAAATTTATGAGTTGGATTTCCTCCAAATAACAATTTCTGCTTTGTAAAAGATGATGTTAAGAGAGTGAAAAGACAAACCAGGTTAAGAGAATTGTTTTTTATTTAATTTTAAATATAATTGCCTTTTAAAATTATATTTTTATAATTTAATAAATCATCAATGATGAAAGAGAGAATCATTGATTGGCTGCCTCCTGCACTCCCCACACTGGGCAACCCAGGCATGTGCCCATGACCCGGGAATCCAACCATGACCTCCTGGTTCATAAATCAGTGTTCAACCACTGAGCCACTTCTGCCAGACATAAATATATTTGCTTTTTAAACTTCATTCTCTATGGTATCTTACTGCTAAGTAATGTCTTTTTATATTTATAGCATATCAAACCATTTTTAACTTTACATATGATTTCTAATAGTTTATAGATTATTTTGTAATTTCTAGATACACCATCATTATATGTGTTATATATTTGTTAAAAATTTTTATCATGAGAGCTGTTAAATTTTATCAATTTTTTCCACACTTTGGTCATTATTTTGCTTAAAATTTCTGCATCTAAGGAGATGGGCCTCACACTGTCCTTTTCTAATAATATTCTATTCAGCTTTGGTATAAAAGCTATGCTGATAAAGTGACATCATCAAAATGGTGAAACAGACTATTCCTGATTTCAGTCTCTCTCACAAGAAGATGAGCAAGACACAATTGTGAAAATCCCAGAACACAGGAGCAAGGCAGAATCACCCCCCTGGGCCACAGAGACTGAGAAGGACTGCTTTAGAAGGGTCAGAGGAATGGCTATGCTGATTGCATCACCCCTCTCCCAGGCCAGCACAGCACTGCACTAAGAGGGTCCCCCGGCCTATGGTTTCTCCAGTAGGAAAAAGAGATTAAAGTAAACATCCAGCTTTCCCAACATTATGTGATGCTTCCTGGGGGGCCCACTTGGGTCTCACCTCACAGATACTATGAGGGGAATTTGTGGATCTTGATTAGAATAGGATGGAGAAGAGGAGTTTGGCTTATAACACCAGCATTCAGACCTTGGCAGATTGAGTTCCTCCTCACAGAGGCACTTTAATAGAAAATTCAGTCAGTGGCTCTGACCATCTGCAGTGTCAAGCTGGTGCCCTGTCTGGCCAGAGAGTTTTGTGCACGGTGCTGCCTGACTTGGGTCCCCAGGCTTGGGGACTATTCTACCACCCTGCTTGGGAAGCAAATTCACAGTCAAACCTACCGCTCAATATAACCCCCATCCCCACCAGACTAGAAAGACTAACCAGTCCCACCCAACTGTTGAATACATCATCTGGTACCTCCCGACTAGGAAGCCTGACCAGAGAATCTGGACAACTACAATGCCCATCTCGTAGTCATGCTTGGCAGGATCCGAGCCCACAGCACTACTGAACTGCTGCCAGCCAAATGCAGCCTCCCTGACCCACGCACTCAGGCAGTGGCCTGACCCAAGTAGAGATCCTGAGAACAAACTTCACCTTCCCAAGGACACTGTCAGCTGATCCTTCAGAATCCTAAGCTAAGCTGACTGGTGAAAGACTCTCTTTACTGAAGTGAACCTGTAACACCTGCAAGAGGAAATTCTTACTCAAATGCACAGATACCATATAGGGCATCAAGGATCATGAAAACAGGACATCACCAAAGGAAACTTGTAATGCTTTAATAACTGATCCTAAAGAAGTGGAGATCTATGAAGTCAGAATAATCCTCTTTTTAAGAAGTTTAGTGAAATATAAGAACACTCAGACAACTAAACAAAACTAATAAACTTATGCACAAACAAAAAGAGAAGTTCAACAAAAAAATAGAAGCCATAAAAACACACATACAACACAACCCCAGAAATCCTAGAGCTGAAGTATACAATGAATAACAAAATGAATACAAAAAATTAACAAAATGGCCATAGTTATAAATCACTAGAGGCCTGGTGCATGAAATTCATGCACAGGTAGGGTCCCTAGGCCTGGCCGGCAATTAGGGCCGATCTGTGGGGCAACCAGTGGGGTGATCGGGGGGCGGGGGCCCACTTGCACCTGCCTTGGCTGGCCTGGCACCACCCGCTTGCCAGCCCTGCCCTCCCCCTGCCACCACCAGTCAGGGCCTGTGGGCTGGGGGCAGCTCCTGTATTGAGTGTGTGCCCCCTCTGTGTGTCATAGCAACTGGTCGTTCCGCTGTTTGGTTGATTTACATATTAGGGTTTTATATAGATAGATTGCTTTAAATATAAAATTATTAAATTTTCTAATCAAATGGCTGAATGGATTTTTTTTAATTCCAAGGATATATTGCCTACAAGAGATTCACTTTAGACTGAGAATGAAGGAATGGAAAAAGATTTTTCAAGCCAATGGTAACCAAAGGAAAGCAGAGAAAGCTATATTTATTTCAGACAAAATAGACTCTAAGCTAAAAATAACAGAAGGATATCTTAGTATCATAAACAAAGTTGGGAGTAGTCTCTTCTTTTTTTTTTTTTTTAGTTCTTTGGAAGATTATTTTTAAGGTTATTGTTATTTCATAGTTAAAATGTTTGAAAAATTTTACTGGTAACACCATCTGACACTGGAGACTATATGTTTGTGTATGTATATGTATGTGTTTGTATGTGTGTGTCAGAGGGCAACAGAGTAGGAAGACTATAATTATAGATTTTATTTTACAAGTAAAAACAGGATTATTTGCACTTTCTTTTTCTTCTTGTTTTACAATTGACAAACCTTTTTTAGCAATTTGTTCATTGCATCTCTTGGTTTGTCTTTCTATAGGTCTATTAATTTTATTACTTTTCAAAGAATCATATTCTGACTTAGTTGATTTTTCTCTTTCATTCATTTCTGCTATTACATATTTTTCTTTTTTTTTCTTTTGAGATTAATTTGTTTTTTTTCTAATTTCTTAAAATAAATAATCAACTTTCAGCCATTCAAATTTTCTAATATATAAATGCAAAACTGCACTTATATTCTTAACTCAATTTTAGCTATAACTCAAACTCCCAAACATTTTATTTCTTATTTTTATTATCACATAACAATAATATTTTTATTTTCCTTTGCTTTCTTATTTAACCAACAGATTATTTAGAAGTGTCTAACTTAATTTACTAGAAGTTGAGTACTTTTTGGTTATCTTTTGTTATTGATTTTAAGCTTAATGGGTGTCTTGAATGCTCAAGATTATAATTTTGGTCTCTGTTCCTACAAGACTATCAAAATCTCTACTGATGATTCCGCCTCCTAGTAGAGTCCTGTAGTCAAGACTTTAGAGCCTAAGTTTTTGCTCTATATCCAAAGTCATGTCCTAAAATTAAAAGTGGACTCTTTCTTCTCTGCATGGTTTCCCATCCTCAGAGATAGTTTTCCAAAAGTATTTGTTGCCACAACAATTCCCCAGTTTCTTTAAACAGACTAGTTCTTAGTAACCATTTTCAGCTTTCCTGGTTTTCTCAATAAGAACTGAGGTCTGGCTGAAATCATACCCAAAGGAAAGTCTTCATATTTAATTTTATATTTATAAATTGATGTTCTTAAATATCATCACCAAAATTATATGTTTTGCACCCTCAAAGCATATACATTCCTCAGTTTCACCTACTCCTCGGTTGTTAACAGTGATCTACTATACTGCTATTCAACTAGAGTGTAAGTTCTTGAAGGCAGGGACCAGTATCTGCTATGCTTTCCTGTAAAAGTTTTAGCTGGTCTATTTAAGGAACAAGTTTTAAAAGGATTGGAAAGGAGCACTGAAATAAAGATAAGATAAAATGAACCCAAACGAAAATAGGAAAAGATGGTCTATTTTTCAGAAAAAGACTTAAAAAAAAGTTTATGGAGTAAAGAATAAAATCTCATTCTCCAATCCTTAGAGCCCTTCTCAATTTCAGATCATGCTATTGTATGTATCATTGCCTTTTGCTGGATTATTTTAAGAGTTGGAACTTTCCTGATTATTTTTTCTCTGAATTTCATTTATTATCAATATGTCTTTCTTCCATCACTGCGTGTAATAGAAAAATAGTGAATTGCATTTCTTATCAAAAAGCAGTTTTTACAGGAAGATTGCTATTGAGAGGCAGGGGTTGATACATTTTTATCAGCACTTTCCCAACTAGTTACATCATGTTACTTTGTATACTGTTCTCAGTGAGAGTGATGTTATGAAAAGCCATAGTGCATGCTGGGTAATGCAGACTTCAAGCATTCACACTCCATTTAATGAATTCATCACCTAAAAGCTAAGTATTGATTTTTTAATGGTTTTACAAATCTATTTAAGCTTCGGTAATGTGATTAAGAGGATGTGTGTTTACTGTAAATTATCTAACAAGTACAATGGTATTACTCTCAGAAATAGCAAACAATTCAACTTGTGAGAGAAGAAGGGGGAAAAAGGTTCGTTAAAATATTTTCACAAATACTGATTATTTAATAACCATGATAAGCCATTAAAATATGGCTTTCTTTAGGGAAAAATGGTCATTTCAAACCATGAGTGAGGGATATGTTTCTTGATTTGTGATATGAATGAAACCATACACCGATGATTTTTCCCCCAAGCATGCTACAAATTATAATGGAATAAATATTCTTTAATTGTTAGAGTTGATCAGAAAAATTCTTACTTTAGTTCTTACCGTGGAATATTATGGAATATGTGGAGTTATTTTGCATGTTTTCATTTTCATTTCTAGAAATGAAAAGCTATTTAGAAATAATGCTTCATTTACTTGTTTATAGTATTTCCTTTATCTTTTATAATGATAGAAACCAAACCATGCAATGCATTCTTTAATTATTAATATAGAAAGGTATATCCCTAAATCTACTAAAATAAGCAATTATGTCATTTGTAACATAAATTGATTTTAATAGCAATATAGAAATATAAAATCTATTTTGCAAATCATGGGAATTACATTCAGTAGACATAAGTACATTTAGATAAGATAAGAGTCACTTATATATTAGCACTAAGTTAAATGTCCTCTGATAATATTCAACATAAACTGTCATAGAGAGTATGACAGTGACATGTATGCTGTGGCTTATCTTTTAAAGGAATTTTACTACAAAGTCTGTAAAGATTCTGGAGATATATTTCCCAAATCCCTAACTCTTTTTCCTGCAATACAGGGCAATACACTCTGAAAATCAATTCACCTTGAAGCAATTCAGACAATGTAAATATACATGTCTGAGGAATGCAGAGAATGTTTCTTTCCAAATTAAAATGGTGTGTAAGAATTGTGTATGAGTGTGTATGTATATGTAGAAAAAATATGGAAATAATTATATGAACAAATTTCAAGTAAAGAGGCTTTTTGCTAACTGTCAAAGAAGAAAACAAAATATTCTGGTACTCCTTTCCCAGCTAGTCTTGACCTCACAACTACCATAGAAAAAAAATTGGTCATTAGATAATTATGTGGCTGCTTATCTTCTTTTACTTCATATTCTGGAGGAAAAGGCTGTTATTTTCACTGGGAATGGTTGCTGCTATTACTCATTTTTTAGATGACATCCAACTGGTAATGGGAGATGGGAGGCTATTTGAAGCTACTCATCATGCAGAGATAAAAGGGCTGCAGAATAATCCTGCTAGGGCTTCTGATAGCATTAATTAGCAGCAGAGTTAAGGTTGGTACATATCTGTGACTTTCTTAAGTCAGTTAGTTTTTTTGTCCTCAGTGTCAAATAAAAAGGAAAAAGAACATCAGAATGCCTTATATTTTATGAATAAGGAAAATATATTATTTTTGTAATTAAAAGTAAATATGTGCATGTGCAGTCAATTTTGACTTAGGAAAGGACATGCCCTTTTTCTAGGTTTTGCCCCTTTCTAGCTCTCTCCAAATAATCACCATTTGGCATTTCTTAAAAAGTGTGCATAATTAGGGTTTTAAAAGGCTCATGTAGGTTAGAAAGAAATTTTCTCATTGTGGTTAACTTCAAATAAGTTTTTGGATCCTCAAAATGAAATTAAACAGTTACTTATTTATATATTTCTCCACACAGCCCATCCTTCCGGCATCTGTGTATTTTACATAAATAAAAACCCACAATTATATTTAATTGTGCCACCAACAGACTGTCAACAGAGACCTCTACTATTTAAGTTCTCATTTCTGAAAATGTACTCCAAACAGTATTCATTTCTCAACAGTAAATGGACTTGGACAGCTTTATAGGGTATGGTCCCATGCAGAAAATACAGGTCTTAGTCATGAAGTTGATTTGATAGACCTTAGTCTACTTTCTGTTGAATATAAATACAAAAAAAAAATCCCCACATTATTAGTCTTAATATATACGTAGCCAGAGAAAACAGGATAGGATCTGCATAGGATAAATTGATATGTATTCATTCAACAAACATTTCTTGAGCACTTATTATATGTCAAGCACTATTCTAATCATCAGGAACATAGCAGTAAGTAATTCAGACAAAGACCTATGCCTTCATAGTTTCCAATTTAGTGAAGAGATAGAATAATAACTCACAAAAGAGGGAATGGGGAGGATGTCTGGAGAGAGAGAGAGAGAGAGCAAGAGCAATACAATTTACAATAGGGTAGCCAGGAACACCTCATTAAGAATTATACTGAACAGATGAATGAGCCTTCCTTTGCTGGAGATACAGCTTACTTCCTGTAGTAAGGCATTTCTATTACCCATGCAGGCAGCCTTTGGTCTAGTTCTGTTGGAGAGGATTTCCCAAAGAGCCTGTAATCATTCACCCTAACACCTGCATGATGAAAACTAACATGCACAGCCTGGATTGGGTGTTTATGAATGGTTAGTCCTTCATTAACTGTTCAGCCTTGGGATAGTTATGGAAGCTCTGATTCTCAGTTGTCTTACCTTTACAATGGGATTGATAATACTTTTTGAGAATTGGGAGTATACATGCCAAGAATTTGGTGAGCACTAAATAATATGAGTAGTGATTTGGCTTAGTAATTATTTGTAACTAGAGGCCCGGTGCACAAAATTTGTGCCCTTGGGGGTGGGTGTCCCTCAGCTTGGCCTGCGCCCTCTCGCAGTCTGGGAGCCCTCAGGGGGTGTCCAACTGACTGCTTAGGCCTGCTCCCCACCTAAGCTGGCAGTCAGACATCCTTAGCGCTGCCACTGAGGTGGAGAAGCTCCCACCACTGCCGCTGCACTTGCCAGCTGTGAGGCCAGCTTCTGGCTGAGTGGTGCTCCTCTTATGGGAGCATGCTGACCACTAGGGGCAGCTCCTGCATTAAGCATCTGTCCCCTGGTGGTCAATGTGCATCATAGCGACCAGTTGTTCCATCATTCGTTCAATTTGCATATTAACCTTTTATTATATATGATACCTGAAAGGTAAAATGTTCTAATGAGTATTGCATATTTTTAAGGAGACTAGCATCTGCTGGTTAGAAAACTACGACTATAAGCTTGAGGCAAGAAAAAATATTATAATTGAGATACAATCAGTTCTAGCGCTGAAAAACCCTCTATGCAAAATAATAATTTTTCAACCTCCCCCTTGAAAGTCAACATTGCCAGTGAACAATCTATTCAGAAGTGTGTGTGTGTGTGTGTGTGTATATATATATATATATATATATATATATATTTATATATTTATATATATGCCATATCTTGGCATTAAAGAACTAATTAGAAATAGAGTCGTGGATTAGTAATGGGGTTGTAGCTTATGTCAGGCTATGTATGAAATCTTGGAAAGGGCAGTGTAGTCAGATAGGAAGAGACATTCATGCAAGGAGAAACCCAGATTCTTTCCACAGAGAAGCCAGAAATTTGAAAGATGAGGAAGTGTTCAAACACTAAAAAAAGTTGAATGGACCCAGCATTAGGTGGCTTGTTTCCACAGTTGTTCCTAAACTGCATCCACTCTTGTGGTCCTCTGACCCCCACTCACTGTGATCATACTCTTCCATTCTCTGCACTATTCCATGTCCTAGAAGACCAGCCCATACCCAGGTACTCTCTCTCTCCCATCTGGCTACCAGTTCAGTTTGGCCAATTGAAAGAAATGATTGGAGGGCGGAGGGAGAGAGAGAAAGGTGGAGTATAGTAATTTTCACTCTTTCCCCATGTTTTGCTCATGTTCTCTGGAGATAGGTGCATTCCTCTGTGGATAGGACTACCATCATCAGATCCAACTTTCACCAATCTTTGAGAATCCAGTTCCTTCTCCCTCATGCCTGGGGGTGATAACAGCATTATTGTTCTTGCTAGATGCCCCACCATGTAACATTAAGTAACTCTAATCAAACCTCTGTATGTGGTTTGTATAGTAAATTTATTTTCTGTGGAATATTTTTGAGTATGCTATCTTATTCCTGCTCTGACCCTTGACTGATATATTCACTTTGATCAGAATTGGTTCTAGATCAGACTAACCAATAAGCATTCTTAATCATGCTTATACAGTTTTATGGATATACAGATGCATCTGTCATCAGAACTACTAAAATCTAAGCTAATCATGGCAAATGACAGCTTAACTTAACTTGCCCTTTAGATTATTTGTACTAGCTTCTGGGTATCACACATTACAAGTGCACCCGACAAATAAAAATCAGAATGAGGTGCCTGGCCCAAAACCAAAAAGGTACTGAAGAGGACTAGTCGTGATGTAAGGCAAACTGGATTAGCTATCTGTAAACTTGATTCTTTCCTGTTCTAGAGTCTTAGTTTCTCATCTAGGCTGCTGCTAACCAGGAAAGGATAGGGAGTAAATAAAGCCATACTTAGAGTCTGAAAAGTTTGTTAGTTGTCAAAGCTGGGCTTGAAGACCTTTTTCCTACAGTGTCTGGGATGAAGGCAGTCAGGAGCAGTCTACCTAAAGACCCATGAACTAGAAATTTACATATATTTTTGGTATTTTAATGCCTACCATAATCCTACCTAATAAAGAGGGAATATGCTAATTGACTGCCACACCATCAAAGATGGCAGCGCCCAGTCCCTTCAGCCCCACCAGGGTGGCAGGTGCGTGGCCAGGCTGGGCCCACCCCCAGGTGGGCCCAGTTGCTCCACATGCCTGCCTCCAGAGTCTCCCAGTCCCTTCAGCCCCCCAGATGCCCAGGGCTGGCCTGAGGCACAGGCAAGCCTTGGGTGGCAGCTGCCCAGCTGCCTATAGCTGCCCGAGGCTCAGGCTTGTGCTCTTGGAAGTGGGAGCAACAGAGGTGTGATGGGCGTGTCACCTTCCTCTGATTGCCGTGTTGCCTCCTGCCTCTGAGGGCTCCCAGACTGTGAGAGGTGTCAGGCCAGGCTGAGCTACCACCCCTCCAGTGCATGAATTTTCAGGCCCTGGGCCTCTAGTTTTAAATAAAAGAATTTAGGATTTATTTCAAAATAAGAATTTGTTTATTCTATATTCAATTTGACAATGGGTGCCTTGAACCAGATTAGTTTCTCTTGCTTCTCTATCCTAAATTAGAAAATGAATTGAAATGAAAGACCTTTAAAAAAGACATTAAACATTTGATGTGTCTGTCAGATAGTTCAGGCTATTTAGACAGAACCTTGAAGTTCTTGTTCTTTCCCACTAAAGACCACTCAGCATTCTGTCAGATACTAAATGATGACTATGTCACATTCAGAAGCTAGTGGTTAGAAACTTTTAACTTGGAGGGTAACTGCTTTTTAGTCAATCTCTCAATGCACTCAGTGCTGGGAGACATGTATGTTCCAATGGAGGAAATTTAATGATATTCATAAATATGTCCAGTAACAAATGACTGACTGTTTCTTCCAATGAATGTATTAAAAAGCCAATCTCTTGGCAATGAAGAAATAGTTCAGTTATTTTTAGAAAAACTGATAGTCTTGCACTACAAACAACAGTAGCTATTAGGTTATGTTACTCGGAATCTTTTTTATTTTTTAATTTAAATTCTTTATTGTTGAAAGTATTACATATGTCTCCATTTTCCCCCATTGACTTCTCCCTGCTCACTCTTGCTCCCAGCACAGGCCCTTACTGGGGCTGACCAGCATCCCCTGAACGATGAAAAACAGATTACTCCAACACAGTTTCACTGTGAAAGAGAGGGCTAAGGGCCTTGCCTGGCTCAAGGGTCCAAGCAGCCTCGATTGCCTGCCTCTATTGAAGTTTTTATCTTTAGATACAATCAATAGGGTGAGTAATCTTGGGAGGACACATGTGTTTGCATTGTCCTCTAGGCAAGGGCATCCAGGGATTGAGCATAAGGATTCCAGTAAACACCTGGGGGTCTGCATATGCACAGACTTGTTTGGAAAGGTCAAGGAATAATCAGGGGTGCCACCTTTGACACTCCCCTAAGTTTCCCCTAAGTCAGAATTTTGATAAACAGGGCAGATGGCCTTCCACACATTTCCCCTTTCTCAAAATTCCTCCTTATAACTTTCCAACCAAGTCTCTTGTGGTTCCCCAACCCCCCTACTGTCATGCTGTATGCATGCATACAAGTCCTTTGGTTGATCTCTTACTACGCCCTCCTAACTTTCCCTGCCTTCCCTCTGAGGTTTGATGGTCTGATTGTTGCTTCTGTGCCTCTGGATCTATTTTTGTTCATCAGTTTATGTTGTTCATTATATTCCACAAATGAGTGAGATCATGTTATATTTATATTTCTCCAACTAGCTAATTTCTCTTAGTTTAATGTTCTCCAGTTCAATCCATGCTGTTGCAAATGGTAGGAGTTCCTTCTTTTTTTACAGCAGCATAGTATTCCATTATGTAGATGTACCACTGTTTTTTAACCCACTCATCTGCTAATGGGCACTTAGGCTGTTTCCAAATCTTAGCTGTTGTAAATTGTGCTGCTATAAACATAGGGGTGCATATATTCTTTCTGATTGGTGTTTCTAACTTTTGGGGATATATTCCTAGAAGTAGGATTACTGGATCAAATGGGAGTTCCATTTTTTTTTTTTTTTTTTTTTAGGAAACTCCATAGTGTTTTCCTTCTAACTCACTGATTCAGTCCTCAGCTTCTTCTAGTCCACTTTTGAAACCTTCTATTGTGTTCTTTATTGCAGCTATGTCATTCTTCATTTCCTCTTGATTCTTATACATGTTGGTGATATTCTCATTCAGCAGTTTGAGCACCCTTATAAATATTAATTCGAATTCTCTCTCTGACAAATAGATTGCCTCTACTTTATTAATTACCATTTCTGGTGATTCCTCCTTTTCTTTTATATGGTGGTTGTTTTTTGTCTCCCCGTTTTTGCTATTCCTTTGTGATTGTTTCTATGTATTAGATCAAACTGGTATGCCACCCAGATTTTTTAAATTTGTCTTATGTCTTAGATGTTTTGTGGGACCCACTGATGTGGACTTTTAGGTCTTCTGGGCTGGGTATTCTAGGGATGCTCCCTACTTGAGTTATTTGGGTTCTCTTGATGTAGTTGGGTCTTGAATGTTATTGTTCCATTCATGGATGGAGTTTCCTCTCAGGGTGTCTGGTTATGTGGCTTGCTCTCTACCACATTGTGACAACCTTTGTGGAGGTGCTGACCGAATAGCACAAAATACAACACGACAAAACAGGACACAAAAGGAACAGAACACAAGTGTACACAAGACACTTATAACCACAATAAAAGTGACCACCAAAGGAAAGAGAATTAGAAGAAAGATAAAAAAATGATAGTAAGAAAGAAAAAAAAAAACATATGAGGAAAAAACACAGCAAAACAAACAAATAAACCAAAAAGTACAAACAAAATACACACAGAAAAAGGTGGGGCAGAATCTGTAGAGGCAGAGTTTAAATACAGAAAATAAGGTTAAGAAATTGGATGAATTTTTAAAATTAATTATTTATTGATTTGAAAAGGAGAATAGAGGAAAGAGCAGATAGGCCTAAATTTAGGAAGCAAAACTAATTTAAAAATTAGGAAAAGAAAATAGCAAGAGGGGAGAGGGAAAAAATGGGGAAAAAAATTAGTAGCCAAGAAAAAGAAAGGAGAAGTGGAAATGGAATAGGGGCAGGGAAGACTAAATTAGATATATGAATAAGCCAGCAGAGGCTACAATAATAATAACACATCAATAAAGCAAATAGAGATTGATTTCTTTTTTTAAAAAAAGGGGGATAAATAGAAAGAAAAGAGAAAAACTAAAGCGGGGATAGGAAAAGAAAAACGGCATGAAAAAGGGAGAAGCAAGGAAGAAATGGTGGGAAAAAAAAAAGACAATAACAAAATAGAAATAATACTAAAAACATATTTTAAAAAATAAAAATAAGAAAGTGATGTGTTGTTCACTTCGGTCACATTTGAATGCTCCATGGAGGTTAGTTAGTTTGGTGCTGAATACTGTCAGGCACTGTCTTAGGCTTTTAGCACCGCGTTGAACCACGATGAAGCTCCAAGCGATCCGCTGCTCCTCTGCTTGTGCTGACTCCTCTCCATAGGCCTTAGCTGCAAGCAGGCAGGACCAATCAGACTGCTTCGCCAGTCTGCCAGCTCCCAATCTTAGTCATTCAAGCATCTCTTTCTGACAGGGCTTTAGGTGGGGGTGGTGCTGTTTCCCTTTCTGGGAATCAGATGGATGTTTTTTCCCTGACCAGAGCTACTCCTCCAAAACATTACTGGAGCCTTCGTTGGTCTGAGATCCTTGAATGGAGATCAGTGAGGTTGGCTGGCAACCTGGAGTTTTTATCAGTCTGGTTCCCAGAATAATGGGTAGACAGGCCCCTCTTCCAACTCAGTCACTGAGGGCTCTTGGGGGGCTATTCAGAGCCTTTGTTTTCCTTTGTATTGCTCAGAATGCAGGCAGGGTGTGACAGGCTGTATTACCTGCCTTGAGGCTACTGGGAGGGGCTAGCTCTTCAGTTGAGAAATGACCACTTAGGTTTGGAAGGTTACGAATGTCCCAATGACAGAGTCCTGGGCACGTCTTCCTACCCTGCTTCCCTCCCCAACCTCTCTTCAGGCTCCACAAATCTGCACCTCTCCCTGTGCTACAGCCTCTGGTTAGTGTTTGCAATTGAAAAGTCCTATGTTATGGGTTTAGCGAATAAAAGCAAAGACAAAACAAGCAAAACAACCATGAAACTGGGGGTTTCTCTGCCCCTAGCATGCACTGCTCAGTCTGCTTTTCAGGCTATCCTTTGGGGTGCAGCTTTTCGCAGTTGTGGTCTTAGGTTTAGATTCCCCAATAGTTCCCTCAGCCCAGCCTGCCCCCTCTCACAGACTGGGAGCCTTCAGGGGATGTCTTACTGGTGGGCTTAGGCCTGCTCCCCATGGGCCTGCTTCCCTCTGCAGGAGGCCACCAGGCTGATCAGGGGCACCAGCCTCATCACCCTGCTGCTGCAGCCACTGCCAGCCACCGCCGCGCCAAGGTGTTTTCATTAACATGGACTCCAGTCCCTTCACCATGAACAAATGACAACTTTCTTTAGGCATTTTCAAGATGTGTCTTTCATAGGATATGATATTTCTTTCTTTCTTTCTTTCTTTCTTTTTTTTTTTTTTTTATCCTCACCTAAGGAATGTTTCCATTGATTTTTAGAGAGTGTGGAAAAGAGAGGGAGAGACAGAAAGAAAGATGAATGTGAGAGGGACACTTTGATTGGTTGCCTCCTGCATAAGCCCTGACTTGGGCCCCAGCCAGGGAGGACCCTGTAACCTAGGTACATGCCCTTGATCAGAATCAAACCCAGACCCTGTGGTTGGCAGGCCGAGGCTCTATCCAATAAGCCAAACCTGCTAGGGTAGGATATGACATTTCTTAGCCCCTCCAGCAGTGAACCTTCATTTTTTTTCCTCCAGGAGTGTGGTGAAAAAACCCTAGATCACCTTCTCGGACTCTTATAACACAAGTTACCAAGAACACTGAAAGTGGCGGTGTACAGGGAGCTTAGCCAGTGAGCAGTCAGAAAAGGTGTTTACACTCAAACTGGTTTGGTTCAGTGGATAGAGCGTCGGCCTGCAGACTGAAGGGTCCCAGGTTTGATTCCTGTTAAGGGCATGTACCTTGGTTGCGGGCACATCCCCAGTGGGAAGTGTGCAGGAGGCAGCTGAACAATGTTTCTCTCTCATCAATGTTTCCGACTATCTATCCCTCTCCCCTCTTCTCTGTAAAAAAAATCATTAAAATATATATTTTAAAAAAAAAGAAAAGAAAAGGTGTTTCCTCTGCAGCTCAAGTGAAGAGGACCCCCTGTGTTATGTCCACTGGGCTAGGGGCATGTTGCCGCCACCTGGGGGGCATGCCCCCAAGGCTGGCAGCCAGCCCCGAGTTATGGGCGCCAGGCTTGGGGGGATGCGGAGACCCCAGGCCATGCGCGTGGCAGCCGCCGGGTCTCCACATGCCCCCAAGGCCAGCAGCCAGGCCCATGTTGTGGACACCGGGTTAGGGGGCATGGACCCGGGCTGCCACTTGGTGCCGGTGCATGCACAAGCAGCCCTGGGGTGAGTACATTCGCTTGACGCGTGTGCCCATAGGCCCGGAGTGGCTGGGGCGTTCTGGGACCCTGGCCGCTCAGGGCCTACACGTGGGCCTACAGGTTAGAAGTGGCCTTGGTCCTGAGGATGTTCCCGGGACCCAGGCTACTTGGCACCTGCGTATGCAAATTAACCCTCCATCTTTGTTGGGTTAATTTCCATACTACTCCTCATTGGCTGGTGAGTGTAGTGAGTGTATGGTCAATTTACATGATTCTCTTTTATTATATAGGATCCTTTTATTGATTCCTTTTATATATTTGTGAATAACTTCTGAGATGCTAGTTTATTTTTATAATAGTGTGATATAATCCAATAATATAGCAAAAATAAAATAAATTTGGCAAAGAAAAAGAATAGCACTGGTATTTTAACAATTCAATTAGTTAAGACAAACTCTACCCTAACAGTAAGTTAGTCAAGATACACTGACCAAGTCAGTCTTTGCAGCTTATGCTAAACCTTCAAAAAATGTAACATCAGAGAATATCTGTAAAAATCAATATTAATTTACATTTCCTTTACATATATTTGACTCCCTTTACCCTCTTTTTATCTCCACCCAATCACCTTTCCCCTTTGGTAACCACCATTCTGTTGTCTGTAGCTATGAGTTTTTGTTTGTTTATTTATTTTGTTTGTACATTTGTTTCTTTTTGTTTTATATCCAACATATGAGTGAAATCAAAAAGAAGGAGAAAAAACTTTCAGTGGTGAGCAAAACAGAGTATAAAGATGCCATATTAGAATGTTGTACACCTGAAATTTACATAATATTATTAACCAACTAGAGGCCTGGTGCATGAATTTGTGCACGGATGGGGTCTGGCTGGCCCACTCCAGATGGGGGCCTATTGGGGGTGGGGCTGGCTGGGGGGAGAGGCCACAGGAGGGCTTCAAGGCATGTCCCAATCAGCTGGACCCCAGCAGCAAACAAACCTACCAGTCAGAACGTCTGCTCCCTGGTGGTCAGTGCACATCATAGTGAGCAGTTGAGTGGCCTTAGTATATCATTAGCATATTATGCTTTGATTGGTTGAATGGACGACCATATGACCAGACACTTAGCATATTAGGCTTTTATTATATAAGATGTTACCCCAATACATTTAATTTAAATATCAAAAAATAATTTACATTTCATATTTGTGAAAGTTATACAAAATATTCTCATGTGTTTTCCAGTAAAATTGCCAAATTGCTAGCAGACTACTTACTATAAGTATGTATTTATTATCCAGCATTGTGTTTCCAACAACATGTAGAAAGACTTCTAGAAAGGATGGTTTCTGTGTAATTCATCAGTATGTCCTTAGTACTTAGCATAATGTCTGATACATAGTGCTTAATAAGTAACATTTAATTTATAAATTAACAAGTAAATGTGAAGTTGCATGACGTTACAAGTACAATATTATGATGTCTAAAGGAGGGCTTTCAACAACTTGCCTTTCATGTACTAGTAAGTGATTGATTTAAACTGAGTGAGCTTGGTGGGTTCTGTAGGGTTTGTTATTGTGTAGGTGTCCTACAGTTCATTTCTGGTATGGGATGACCTTGGCGTCATCCAAATGAGCATATATGCATATGAGCATCTGTGGATTTTTGAAAGACTTGTTGAAAAGGAACTCTTTAAGAAATTTTAAAAATTAAGAATTAGTGGTAAAATGTTATCAATAGCATTGATCATTGTTAAATTAAGTCATTTTAGATCATAAACCAGAGTGACATTTTTGAGGGATGTGTGGAAAACCTATACTAGAGAGGAAACATTTATTTGCTACTTGTCACCAGATACACACCCAATATTCAATGGTAGAGTAGGGATAGAAGCTACATCTGAAGTGTACATTAGGAAATATACCCTCTTAAAGGTGGTACAGTATTTGGAACATGCTCCTGCTTATGGGAAGATGGGAATGCAAGTGCATTTTAACTTTGAACCAAGGATCTTTTAGTCTCAGCTTTTGGTGTTTCAGGCAATACATTTCTTGTAAAAATTTAACTATGATTTTTTTTTCTTCTAGTTAGTTTTATGTACCAATATTCACACTTTTTTCTAAATGTGATTTTCAAATCTGCTCTATTCTATTGCATCCTTCAACCCCACCACACCTCTCTCTCTACCTAGTAGGAGCCACTTTAAGACTGCAAGCTTAGAAGACCACAACCTTTATTTGAGATTGGCCACAAGATAGGGATTCAAGGAACTATTGTCCCTTATTTCCCACCTTTGGGAGCAGTAAGGATTTTCTAATTCCTTAAGGTCTCATACTTCTAGGCTTTCTCTATTCCCTTTATTTTTGCTTACAAAATGCCCATTTTTTTTCTTATGACCTTTTCCCCTGTAATATCTTGCCAAATCCATTTAATAGTAGCAAATAATCACTCAGTTTTACAACTACTTCTAGATGCCTATAAAGAGTAGAGTGCCTGGCTTCAATGAGTTTATAATCTACCTGGAGAAACAGGATGTACATAAAATCCATAATAATAAAATCATAATATGCTAATTAGACCAGGCGGTTAAACAGTGGAACGCCGTCCAGACAACCTTCCAGACGAAGCTGGGGCTGTGAGGGCCAAGGCCCTTGCATGAATTTTGTGCATGGGGCCTCTAGTTAATTATAATTTAAAATATTAATTTCAATATGTACCAAATGACCAGTGATTTATTCAGAAGCCAAGTTTTGTTTTGGTTCGAGGAAAGTTATGACCACCATCTCAAATCACACGAGAATCATTGCAAACTTTGAGAAAAGGAACATAGTCATAAAAAGAAAACGTCTGTGTATCTAAGCCTTTGTATGTAAGATTTAACATGTAATATGGAAAGTTTCTAAATTTATGCTATGCCCCTCCTGGGGTTTTAGTATTGTTTTGGAATTGAGGCTATCAACAATACAGACAGAGATGATCCATGCAATGATCAGATTTCTCATTTAATCTCTCATTAGCTAAGAAATGTCAGATAGTCTGCAGAGAAGAAAAAATATGGTATTCCTACTCCCTGTGTGTGTTTATAAATATCTACTGATACTTTAAGTTGAGCATTGAAAATAATTCACTAAATGATAGCTGTAATGAAGTGTGAAATAACTTATTGTCTCTGTTGTTGATAAAGATTATTGTGCTGGGCAAAAATCACATTTATCATGTAGTCTTTACAGTACAGGGAGCTAAAAAACAAACAAGAAACTAAACATGTGAGATTAATTTGCTGTTTAAATCCACATGGTGGCTATGACTCAGACACCTGACACCAGGGTCAGAGGGTGACTTTGAGGCCATTCAATTTCCCAGACAGTAGTTGAGGGACTCACACTAGCAATGCTTACTTTTAGCTACTTCCTAAGAGCTGAAGAAGAAACTTAAAGTGCAAAGGTTGTTTTTTTTAGGACATGTGTCCCAAATGTGACCCCCAAGATGTTTTATTTGGCCAGACTCATATCTAGCTCATCAAAAGTGTTTCAGTGTTTAAGGCAATGATCAAAACTAAATTATTTTAAGTTTTAAGGTAACAAATTATCGCACTGTCTTGTAGCTATTTCAAATGATGTGAGTATATCCCCTACCAATACTCCTTCTCACCACAAACTCATTCTTATTCTAAAGGATAAAGTTTCTGCATCATAGAAATAATATCCTAACATTTCACAAAAGGAAGTAAGAATTCTCATGATCAATATCAGATTTGAGATTGTTTATTATTTTTAAGTTTCTCTTCACAGTAATTTTAGCACATGCTAAATTTATGTGATAATATGTTATGATTATGAGGATAGTATAGCATTTAAAATAATAGGTATGTTGTCCATATTTATTTTAACTGAAATTGATTTAGAACTATGTTCCATGATGGATTTTTGACCACTTAGTACATGCTGAGTCTTTTATTAAAATTAAATAATTACTATGAATAACAGGTAAGTTGCATAGTAATAACTGATTTCAAAGAGGAAAGGAGAAGGGAGAGAGAGATAGAAGCATCAATGATGAGAGAGAATCATTGATTTGCTGCCTCCTGCATGTCCCTGGTAGGAATCAAGCCCACAACCAGGACATGTGCCCCCAACCGGAATCGAACCTGGGACCTTTCAGTCCACAGGTCGACACTCTATCCACTGAACCAAACCAGCTAGGGTGCACATTTTTTATATTAAGAATAATGAGATAGGAAAATTTGCGTGCATCATAATTCTTCTTAGGGAGATCACTGTCTTTGAAAAAATGCTTTAACACTTTACATTTAATTAAATATTTAATTTAATGTAATATTAAATGTTTAAAGTAAATATTTTAATATTTAAAATACCTGGTGTAACATGGGAGTACTTCCCTTCTCCCTCACTAGAGCCTAGGAGTTTTCTCATGCCAAGATGCCAGAACATGAGCTAAACTATTCTGTAAAACAGAAGGGGATACTGAGTAGTTCCTGTGAGAAATTCAAAATAGAAAAGTAAGAAACCAAGAAGGTGGGTATGACATGGAAAAAATAGACAACAGAGTTTCTCAGTCTCAGAACTATTGACATTTTGCGTTGGATAATTTTTTTTTTCTTTAGTGTTGGCATTTAAGAGCACCTAAAAAAACCTGCAGCTTTCTGAAATCTGACTTGAAAAGCAATTAAGAGATAAGCTCAGGAATCTGGCAAATGGATCTCAAAATATTAATTGTTCACTGATAAAAGCTAGATTCAATCATATACACTAGGTGTGAAATTACTGGATCATAGGATAGGCTTACTTTCAAACTTGTAAAATTTACCAAAAAGTTTTTCAAAGTGTTTGTATAATTTTACATTCACATCAGTAATGAATGAGGGTTACAGTTGTTCCATGTCCTCACTAGGTTGGCATTTACTTTAATCTCTTAAAATTTAGCTATTGTGGTGGTGTAGTGGTATCTCATTGTGTGGGTCCTTCCCTGATCACTAACAGTGCTGAGATCCTGTTTGTATGATTATAAGCTATTTGGATATTCCCTTTATAAAAGAACCCATTCAAGACTTTTGGTGTCTCTCTCTTTTTGTTTATAATTGATTTAAGGCATACTTTAAAAACTCTGAATCTGAGTCCTTTCTTAGTATATGTGCTACAATGTATTCCCTCAACTGGTGGCTTGCTTATAAATGATTAATATTTTAAATTTACATATATAAAGCTGTTATTTTGTTGAAATACAATTTATAGATTTTTTTCTTACTTGGTTAGTAATATAAAAATCTTTAAGAAGTCTTTGCTACTCCATAATCATCAGTGAGTTCTATTATGTATTCTTCTAGAACAGAGATCAGCAAACTATGACCCAAGTCCAACTCATAACCTGTTTGTATATTACCTATCAATGGCTTTTACATTTTTGAACAGTTAAAAAAATAAAAGAAAAATATTTTAATGACATAAAAGTTACATAAAGTTTAAATTTCAGTATTCATACATAAAGTTTTGTTGAAACATAGTGAGATTTATATATTTACATATTGCCTTTGGCTATTTCAATGCTATAACATCAAGAACTGAGTGATTATAAAAAATACTTTATGGTCCCCAAAGCCTAAAATATCTAGATCTTTATTTTAAAAGTTTTCCAACCCTGTTCTAGAAAGTTGATTTCTCTAGTGTTCACATTTAGGTGTAAGCACTTTCTTGAATAAATTTTGTGAGGTAGAAGCCAAGGCTTATTTTTTATTCATTTGATATCTCTCTCCATTGTCATTAATTGAAACACCTGTTTTTCCTCATTGAATTTCATTAGCACCTTCATCATAAATCAAGTGGCACACATGTATTCTATAATACATATGTTGACCTATATACATATGCTGTCAAGAATATAATACAACTAGAGGCCCGGTGCATGAAATTCGTGCACTCGGAAGGGGGGCCCTCAGCCCAGCCTGTGCCCTCTCACAGTCTGGGAGCCCTCAGGCGATGTCCGACTGACGGCTTAGGGCCACTCGCCCTGGCAATCGGCCATCCTTACTGCTGCCTCAGAGGCAGGAGAGCTCCCACCACTGCTGCTATGCTCGCCAGCTGTGAGCCCGGCTTCTAGCTGAGCGGTGGTCCCCTGTGAGAGTGCACTGACCACCAGGGGCAGCTCGTGCATTGAGTGTCATGGTGGTCAGGGTTCTTCTAACACCGCTTCTTCAAAATAGACTCGCCCAGGCCATGGTATTTTGGGAAGAGCCATACTCAAGGGGCACATGTGACTGCATGTGGCTTGCAAGCCGCAGTTTGGCGACCACTGGTTTAGGGTATTTTAATTTATATTAATGAGGGATAGATTTAATCCAAATCATATTAGTAAATTTCATTAAATGAAAATGGGCTAAACATTGCAATTAAAAAGCAGTACACTGGAAACCTATATAATCTTATTAAACCAATGTCACTACAATTAATTTAAATGACATAAACCAATAACAAATAAATAAATAAATATTAAAATTTAAAAAAAAAATAAAAGACAGAGATTAGCTGATTGGCTAAAAATATGTTTCTATTTTCAAGAGACAAGCATTCTTGGACACACTCACATAATAGTTTGTTCCTCCGACTTCAAGAAACAAAGAATTTTATGGTGAAATCTCTTATCTCCTAAGCAAATATAAGTTAATTTAATTTATCTCAAAAACTACCAAGTTCTCTATTTAATTTAACAATATATATTAATAAACTACATTTCTGCTCTATGAATAGAAGCAACTCTTTTTGGATTTCAGGGTTTTCCAAATCCTGTTTATGCCATCTTATTCTATGCCGGCTTATGTTCTGCTTCTCTCCTATAAGACTTCTAAGTTTCTTCTCCATGAGGCTTGAACATCCAGTTTTTCTGTGGCCTACATGACTCCTACACTAAAAATACTTTTACCTTAGTGCGTTGCCTATGCTAGTCTAAATATGTGCTCATGATTAAATCATGTTCCTCCTGAAGGTAAAGGCTAGTTCCAATTCCTTTTTCATTATGAAAATATTCCTGTTAAACTCAGCCATTACTGAGTGTCATAAATTATCTTTTAATTCGTTATCTGAAATAGCAAATAGTGGACATATTTTCTTATTTAATACTACATTAGCATTGTTTTATGTCCATTTGAACTGTTTTTGCTCAGCAAAATTATCAGGGAATTAGGAAAAGTTGTAGTACCATAGCTCTCATGTTATGAAATAATGCATTAGCTTTAGTACTAAATAAAAAGAAAACAAAGTAGCTAAAAATTCAAAACAGAACAAGTTGAGTAGAAGAAACTATAGTCTACATGTTAAGAGTTGTTACTTTATTCATTCATTCATTTACTTATTTATTTTTATCCTCACCTGAGGATATTATTTCTATTGTTTTTCAAAGAGAGTGAAAGAGTTGTAAAGAGGGAGGAAGAGAGAGAAACATTGATATGAGAGACACATCAACTGGCTGCCTTCCCTACTCACCTCTACTGAGTGAATGCAATCCAGGTACATGCCCTTGACTGGGAATTGAACCCACGACCCTTTGTTGCAAGGGTCATCACTCTAACCACCAAGGGACACTGGCCAGGGCAATAGTCATTACTTTAAATGGTGGAACTAGATGATTGTTCTTTTCTCTTTGAGCATTTCCCATGATTTTCTTTTTTAAAATTTATTTGAGAGAGAGAAAGGAAGAGAGAAAAAGACAGAGAGAGAGAGAGAGAGAGAGAGAGAGAGAGAGGGAGGGAGAGAGAGAGACTTTGATTTGTTGTTCCACTTTTTACGCATTCATTGGTTGATTCTTGTGTGTGCCCTCACTAGGGATTGAACCCACAACCTTGGCATATTTGGATGACGCTCTAATTAACTGAGCTACCCGGCCAGGGCTTCCATGGTTTTCATAATAGGCTTATATTATTTTAAAATATTTCACCATATGATGCTAACTATTAACAGCTGGATAAAGTGTATGTATATATTGGGTCTGTGTAAGGTACAGATATGCACATGTTGGGTCTGCGAGTTTCTGTGTGAGTGTATGTGTGTGTGTGCATTTCCTAAATTTGCCATATGCTGGTTATGTGGTTGAAAAAAACTTAACTTCTCTGTGCCTCAATTGTCTTATCTATAAAAATAGGCATAACAACGTCATACAGATTAAAACAATGCTCAAAAATGTTAGGTTTCATTATTACCATTATTATTGTTATTTTTACATGGTATTGTTACTGGAAAGGGGACCTGGCCCTAAGCAGGTCTACCGGCCGGTAGTCTGTGGGTTCTTGAGTTGGTACAGGAAAGATTTCACAATTGGAGTCCAGGTGATTATGAGAGTACATTTACTAAAGCTGGGACAGTGAAACAAGGGAGGGTTTAGGATAGAAAAAGCAACAGGAGAGCCGGGAGGGGGCGGGGAGGGGAGGCTGCTTTCGCTCTCTGAGAAGTCAGAGTAAAAGGGGCATTGGAAACAGATTCAAGGGGTTAGCATGGGGCCTGCTGTCCATTGCTCCCCTGGTTGCTAGTATCATGGAGTCCCTTAGAATTTAGGATGTTCACCTGTGTGGGAAAAAGAGAGAGAAGGGAAATGCGTGGGTGTGCTCCCAGGACAGAGAGCGTGCCCTGAGACCTTCATTTTGAGGGTTTTAAAAAGGCTGGGAACTTAAGGGAGGCCATAGGGGAGGATCTCAGGGATGTGGTCTCCACTGTTTGGTCAGCATTCATTTCCAGGTTAGGGCACATCCAGGTTGTGGGCTTGATCCCAGTACAGGGCACACAGGAGGCAGCCGATCAATGATTCTCTCTCATCACTGATGTTTCTATCTCTCTCCCCCTCTTCCCTCCTCTCTGAAATCAATAAAAAATATTTTTTAAAACAATTACTAACACTCAGTAATGGAATTATAGAAAATTATTTTCCTTTTTTATATAATTCTATTATTTCCACAATAAAATCTATTTTTTTTCACAATGAGAAAAAATATATTGTTTCAAAATGCGAGAAGTTTTTTTTTTCTCCCTGTGAGAGGTTCAGTTGTCTTTTCTTTTCTTTGAAGTTAATATAGTATTTTGCTTGCTTAAAAATGGTATAATATAGCTAAGAGACATCATTTAGGAGCCGGATGCTAAAGGAGAGGGGAAATACCTTAGATGGAGATTTTTCTTTGCGTTCTATGGCTGCATTCTTAGGTGATAGATTCACCTTCTGGATGAACTATTTTAACTTCTTGATTTATTAGGTCTGCAGGAACAACACACTCTTGTGATACTTTCGAAAGCAAAAAGAGGCATGTCTTCAATATAACACATATTATATTGACCATATTCCAGTTTGTGTCCAAATTGCAGGGATATTTTAAGTAATCACAGAATATGGAGACTCAGGAAGCTATCACTCGAGTGCTGGTACTGGTTTGACCCTGAAAGAATTATCATCTGTGGGGTCATATCAGACAGAGTCCTAGAAGGGAGGTGCATGCTGGGTCCATTCAAGAAAGAAGAGTGGATCAGAAATGGAGTTCCTGGATCTGTGACCCAGAAGCTGCTGCTTGCACATACAAGGCCTGATGGGAGTTCTACTAAATTACAAGGTAGCCTGTTTGGTCTCTCTGTCAACACCAAAGAGGCTATGGGGGTATTTAAACACTCAGGAGATCTTGGGAATGTTTCTGCATGCTCCAGATGGACTTGATAAGAATCAGGGGTAACTTGAGCCTTGGCATACTGAGAGAAGCTTGTAGACATGGCATTTCCCTCGTTCAGAGAAAAACTCCACAAATCTTAAAATGCACATAATTTTGATGTGTGACAACTAATCTGAGGCTGGTGTGTTTCATAAATAGATTTTCAGAGAATGAGGGCCTCAAGAGAGTCAATAACAATAATCATAATAACAGCAACAGTAGTGATACGCCTGTGTGCACTCTTTGGGAAACCTGTAATGCATTCATCTTGAGCTTCCTCCAGAACCGAATTCTACCATCAGCGGTCACACAGGGCCCCAAAGAGTAACTTAGTTTAGTATTCATTTGCATAAAAATAGTTCTCTTCCCCAAAGGATGTTTATCTGTAAAAGTAGTGGAAATGATAGGCAAATGGCTAAGCATTAACACTATCCACTGCTTTGAAACAGATGCATTCAGGCACATTATTGGGAAAGCCCAACCTACAGCTACCAGAAAGAAAGACTGAAGAGTTTCCTGGAAGACTACTCCAGGAACAAAAAATAAACAGACAAATATGGTCCAGTAAGATAGCCTAATTAGCAGGGGGAGAGCTACTTCTGTGGATATGTTACTAAGCTGTTTGTCCCAGCCCAGATTCTACTTAATGGAGTAGCCTGAGCCTCAAGCAATGTTTGAAAGGAAACGGCTAGGATTTTTTTTTTCTAGAGCTATTTATAAATTTACCATTATGGGAATGTGTAACACTATGCTCTCTAAAATGATTGTCTAAATAACTCCAAAGAATTCAGCAATGCTTTGGCAATAAGCAGAATGGGTGGATCTTAGAAGCAGAAAATCTTCTTATAGACCAGGAGAGAAACTGGGCAGAAAAGGGAGAGAATGGAGGGCAATATTACACAGGAACTGGTTGGACCTGTTTCATTGCATATCTAAAACATCTCCTGGGTCATATTTTAGAATATTGTAGTTCCTGAAATTGGTGTGTGTGTGTAGCACAAAATTTTAAGCAACTATATGCTTAAAAATGAGAGTTCTATTAGGTACCTTACAAAATTTAGCTTGTCAAGAGAATTTTCATAGATTGACAACTTCATATTCTATCTATTGCTGAAAATTCCTTTCTAAACTTTAATTTTATTCATTTGACTTAAAAATGACAGACTATTCCAGTTATTCCATAAATCTTCATTTATGCTGAAGATTATTACAAAATATAATCTGAAACAAATTGCCTCCATGGAATTGTCGACATAAGAATGTCTAAATCTGAAGATAATTTTTATAAAAATTTATTAGAGCCAAAAAGAAGATATACCTGCAAGCATAATCTCAACAGAGTGAGATAATTCCTTCTGAGAATCACAGTTTACAGTTTCTTTTATGCACTTAAAGTGGGAATATAAGGAAGACTGCATGAAGGTGGGAGGAAGCAAGGCAGGGGTGTGATTGTAGGATAATTAAGATTATGCCCACTCTTGGGGGTGGTCAGGTGGAGATCAGATTATGGAGTAGTTAAGATTAGAGATTAACCAAATAATTTATATGCATAAGTGCATAACTCATGAATACAGACAACAGTGTGATGAAGGCCTTGGGGTGTGTGCAGACAGGTCAATGGGGAACAAAACAGGACATCTGTAATACTTTGAACAATAAAGATAACTTAAAAAAAGATTATGTGCTTTCTTAAGGGTTATTTCAATGGTGTCTTAACCTACAAGCACAAAAACCATGGACAGGCTTTATTTAAGGCAAATATAAACCTTTTAGTAAAGAAGTTATATGCCTGAGGCATGATTATCCATATGATCTACCCAGTTAAAAATGTACTGGTATTATCAGATCACTCTATGGGGTTTCTTTTCATAGAACTCCCTTTTTTTGTCCACAGAACTAAAACCAAGAATTACAATAAATCAACATTTATATCAAGGAAAGCAATAATAAAAGGCCTACCTATTTTTTTTATATAAAAGTTAAATAATATTTAAAATAGGCCAAAATTATCCAAACTTTTATTTAATCAAGATGGCAGACTGACCCATTAATTGTAATTAAGGTGCATCTTGAACTTTCTACTCAATTTGGTCAAAATCATCCAGCTTCCTCAGAAGTTATCATGAATAGACAGAGACAAAAGCAAAAACACTGAATTCAAACAGAGACTCGATGCCTATCTGTCAGAGTCCTGCTGCCTAACTCTCTACAGCTGTTAGGCTCAAGGAGATTATTTTGTCCAATAACAATTAGATTGCCAAATGCATTACCCTGCCCCCATCTTGTGATCTTTTTTAAAAATATATTTATTGATTTCAGAGAGGAAGGGAGAGGGAGAGAGAGAAGAAACATCAATGATGAGAGAATCATCGATCGGCTGCCTCCTGCAGGCCCCCCACTGGGGATTGAGCCCACAATCCAGGCATGTGCTCCTGGCCAGAATCGAACCTGGGACCCTTTGGTCCGCAGGCCGGCCGATGCTCCATTCACTGAACCAAACCGGCTAGGGCAAAGTACTGCTCTACTCACCTATAATAATTCTCTAAAAGCTACTCATTTTTAAACTATTCAATCATTTATACTTAAAATTGACCAAAACCCTGACAGAGGTCCAACATGACACCCTGGGTGACGGTATCTCCAGTTACAATACTTCATGTGAGTGGATGGTTGGCAGTGCATTGGTCTAGAGATAGAAAAAGTAAGATTGGGTATTCTTTTTTTTTTCTTGTTAATCCTCACCTGAGGATTTTTTTCCATTGATTTTTAGAGAGAGTGGAAAGGAGGAGGAGGGAAAGAGAGAGAAAAACATTGAAGTGAAAGAGGCATATCGATTGGCTGTGTCCCACACATGCCCCAACCAAGGGCGAGCTGGATCCTTCAGTCCGCAGGCCCATGCTCTATGCACTGAGTCAAACCTGCTAGAGCAGATCAGGTATTCATAAGTACCTCTGAAATCTTTCAAACTAAACTGCAGTTATATATTCCATTTTGCATAGCACTCTTACAAATAATTTAATAAATAGATATTGTTTTTCTCTCTACTGAGAGATTTTTCTCCAGACCCTACTTCTCTGTGTGCTACAAAATCTTATGTTTTATTTTCTCATATTTTTCAGCTCCTGTCTTAGCTCATGCAATGTCTCAAATATGCAGTTCATTCTGTATTTTCTGTAGTGTGATATATTTTCCAAAAACATAGAGAGGTCCTTCTTTCAAGGTAATGCAAACTTCATCTATGAACACTGCTAACTCAACACTATTGAAAATACCAACTTTTTAAATCCTTTTGGTTCTTTATTTGAAATGAAATTCCAGTTTTCTGAGAAACTATCTATCCTTAATTCAATGGCCTGAATTCTAGATTCTGGGCTATATTATTTTTAGAAATCAGAAATTGATATGAATATCTTTTCTTTTGATTTATTTTCAACAGAAAACACCATGACAAAGATGCATTTTGGGTAATACAGAAGAAAAAATATATAATTGATCTTATAAGATGATAATTTGTTGAACTTTATGACCTTGGGAAAGCAGACTAGGCTTCATAAGAAATGTAATAATAATTAAGAAAGAAAACATTTTATTACATTAATTTACTATCACCAGGTTTTTATTCTCATTAGTTTTATTCTCCCTTAAATAAGGACAGGAGCTGGAAGCATGAATTGCCTCCCAGAAAGAAAAAAAGTTATTCTGAGAAAAGACATGGCGGTGGAACCCACTGTCTGTTCTGAGGATAAAAGGGGTTTTCTGGGTATTTCCTTATGAGCATTGCTCTGTTTGGGCATTGGGGTTAAGTGAAGGGAAGATGTTGGGGCACATTGGGATGTTCTCCTAGTCTCTGTGATATCTATATGTCTTTAGAAGGTTTGAAATTCATGACATTGAAATAAAAATAAAAACTATTTCTGCATCTGTGAGTTTAGCATTAATAGCAATAAGTTATCTTTTATCCCTCTCAGCTAAGTCACTGGAATTCTCATGATGGGAGAGCAGTATGCTTTATTTTAATAATTCCAAACCTCTACTTTCAGAAACATGTATAGTAGGGATGTTCAAATATCTGGCATCAACTCCAGGTTTGATCTTGGGTGAAACACTTGAAACTATGCCTCAGTACTTATTTTCCTAGCTTTACCTATCAAAGTCAACTGGTCTGAACTTGACTGAACCCAAGTTAATTCCTAATCCAATATTTATATGTATCCCTTATAGAAAATCATTGATTTAAAAAGTCTTAGTAAGGATAGATTCCTTATCTCTGGAATAACTCATTTTCATTATCAGAAGATAATAATTGAGTCATTACTGAGTGTAATTTGACATATAAATGTCATATACCAAAATAAAATCCAAAACATGTTCTACTACCCTATCCTAATTCCATTGTATCTTTATATGTATATTTGAACTTTAGTATATAGCTAGATAACTGTACAGCTGAGTTGTACACGAGAATATAGAAATCTTATTTCCACATGCTTAATTTACTTCTTCAAATTAATGGCATATTGTAATAATGTACTCTAAAGTAACAAACTGTAAAATTTTGCCAGTGTGTTTTCAAATATTATTTCCCAGTTTAGTCCTTTGCAGGACAGATTTCCTGTGCCTGCCTAATTTGAACACATTCAGTCATTTGTCATCAAACTGCAAATGTAATTGTGTTAATATATTTTATTTTATTTTCCCCAAAGGAAATATATTGAACTCTACTAAAATAGCAGGGCTTTTTTGGGTAAAGAGATTTCACAATAAATCATACACATAGGGCTAACACTTTAATATCCTGCATATATGTAAGGAAAACAACTGCCAAAGTAGCTTAAAGTGAAATGAAACATAACTTTCCCCCCATGCAAGAGTACTTGTATTTCTGTTTTCTACTTGTATCTGTTTGAAGAAAGGTATAAATATCCCCTTTATATTAAAGTATCACTTTTAATATTTATTAAAATGTCATGTAAGTGGGTTTTGTTCTTTCAATATAGGTTGGGAATAGATGTTTCTTATCTCAAGAAGGTTCACATGTTCAAAGCAAATATTTACCAGGAAAGCAAGAACAGCCTTAAAAACCTCATGATTACATAAGGAGGAAAAGAAAGCAGTGAATACTAGCCCAAAGGGGAAATACAATTCAGTATGCTTCTTCAACTGAATAACTGGAATAATTAAGTGACAAAGTTGGGACTAACTTTTGCAAGGGGTGTTTAACAGTCTCTAATGTTTTTATTTAAGAAACTCATTAAGTCCTGAATAGTGAAGCAGCCTGGTTTCAGTCAGGGAAGATCTATGAACAAATAGTCCAGTGATGTGAGCTATGAAAATAAAAGATGGACTATGTAAATAAAAAATGAGTATTTTAGAGTAAGAAAAAGTTTTTTGCCCCAGAACTAGATTGAGGGGGAAAAGTCTCTAACTCAACCAGTAATTTTGACTCTTGAGTATAGAGCACACGTTTTGTTTGAATGGAAAAAGTTTAGTTCTAAAATGAAATAAATTTTATTAAAACATTAGTTCTCATGTGAGTTGACTCATAAAACATTCTTAATATTTTCTTCCTCAATTATTACTACCAACTCTTAGTTACTTTCCCTAAACTTTAGACATCAAATTTTCATAAACACTCAGGCTAAATTGTCAGCTGAGTAAAAAATAGAGATCATTATTAATATTTCAGGTAAGAGGTCGCTATATTTGAATTTTATGATATGACCTCTTTTCCACAATCATGTATTATTTAGATGGTATAATGTCAAGTTTTCATTGTATGTATTTTGACAGATTTTCTTCATTCAGGCAACTTTAATATGGCATCCAATAATCACAGCTATTCACTTTACGAAGCACAATAGAAGATGTAAGATATGGCTCTGTCCTCAAGAAGCTTACATGACAATAGGAAAATATATGCTGGGGGTGGGGGGGAGAAAAAAAAACAAAACACATTTCTATGGAAAGTAACCTCAGAGGGTGACCTAATCATAAATTCATAACCAGGCAGTTTGAGTAGGTAGCCATGTCCCAGGCATATAACTTCTTTAGTAAAAGGTTTATCTTTGCCTTAAGTAAGCCCTATCCACCGTTTCTGTGCTTATAGATTAACACACTTTTGAAATAAACCATAATCTGCCCAAGAGAAGGCATAATCTTAATTACCCTATATGCCTTGCTTCCTTCCAACTTCATGTAGTCTTCCTTATATTCCTTCCTTAATCTTAAATGCATAAAAGAAACTGTAAACTGTTATTCTCAGAAGGACTTATCTCAGTCTATTGAGATCTTACTTGCAAGTATATCTCCTTTTGGCCCAAATAAATTTTTATTAAAATGTTTTACAGGCTTGGATGGTCTTATGCCAACAATGCCATAAAATAAATTCACATTAAGCATCAGGAGGCTGCTTTGCGTGGAAGATGCACTGCACTGGTTTTGTGATTATACTGCACTGGTTTTATATTGACTTTAAGGTAAATGACCACAGTTGAATGGATCCAACATTTAATAACTGTAGCTTTGGGCATAATATTTGACTTCTCCAGAACTCTACTGTCATTTGCTAAACTGAAATACTAATACCTAAATCATAGAGTTATAGTTAGGATTGGAGATAATGTATATAATGTACCTAATACATGGTAGTTGTTGGGAGACAATTATCCATGATTATCTCATGCTTCTGCAGGGTTCAAGGCCTCTGAGGAAAGGCACTAACTACCAATGTTTGTATATGGACACATTCCAGGAAAGTAAAGCTACAGATGTCTCCCTATCTGGAGACACCCTAGGGTCATAAAGGTAAAATCTCTCCCATCCCTCTCCTCTGCTCCCTATCCCTCTTCTTCCCCTTCCCTGGAAGAGATTTATTTACATTTCAGGGTAATAATCATAGAGAGCTCTTCCCCCTCCACCCCTGGAGACATTTCAGTGTAATGATAAGGACTCTCTCTTCTTCTGGAGGAGAGAATGGGCATGTCACCCATTCTGTGTAGCATCAGAGTTTTCTAATTTTAGAGTTCATTTCCTTTGATGAACAAGTAACATATGGCATTCAGCAGGTTCCCCTGTGGGAATAGAAGCATTAAGGAATATACCATGCAAAGGTATTGTTCTTGCCACTGCCGTGTTATGGGTAATAAACTGCCTTTGTCTGTGACCCAGATACCTAAAGTCGATAGACAGATGATAGATGATAGATAGATAGATAGATAGATAGATAGATAGATAGATAGATAGATAATAGATAGTTAAGAGGGCATGTTAAAATATTAGCTTGCAAATGCTATAAAACTTTAGACCATTTATAGTTTTTAATGGTAAATACTTAAAACTTAATCATTATTTTTATTAGCACCTTAGTAGTTTAAAAGGCACCATCATTATCAAAGTGTCAAAGATGAGGTAGTATTTGACTTGAATCTTTATGGATGGGTATGGATGGGTAGAATGAAACAAACCATTTACAGATGGTGTGAAAAAGCTTTTCAAATATCAGAGGTAATACAGACAAGACTGTGTGCAGGAGGTGAACCACTGCTGGGCTGATTCTAGAAATAGCAATTTATTAACTTTGATAAAGTTCAGGTTCACAAAGACAGGTAGACAGAAATAGAACTAAAGAAAGAGCTTGATTTGAGAGAGAGCACTGCCTTATCAGGTAAGTAGCTTGAAAAAATATCAGCAATGGAAACAAAATTGCATTTTAGCAAACAGCAACACATTCAAAGTTATAATTTGAAAAGATAGCTCCATTAGTGATATGTAATAGGGAGAACTGAACAATCTTCCAAATAAGAAGTAATGTGATCTAACATCAGACATTGCAAAGGAAACAAGGCTGGGAGAGGCCAAAGTAGAGTAATGCTTGGGGTCTTGGTCTTAGGTCAGTATTTTTTCTGGTCTTGCTTTCAGAGTTTGATCTATTCATGTTCTTTCAGAATGCATTATTTTAAAAATATTTTAAAAGATTTTTTATTGACTTTAGAGAGGAAGGGAGAGATAGAAACATAAATGCTGAGAGAGAATCACTGATCAGCTGCCTCCTGCAAGCTCCCTACTGAGGATAGAGCCCACAATTCAGGCATGTGCCCTGATTGGGAATTGAACCTGAGACCTCCTGGTTCATAGGTCAATGCTCAACCACTGAGCCACACTGGCTGGGCCATATCATTTTCTTATCATTTCAGATTGACCTAAGGTCACTCTTAGATTAGCAGAGGTGAACCAAACTTTATAGGATATATCCATTAAAAATAAGTTCAGCTACATGTGACCACGATCATAATAGTATAACAATGTACTTAAACGGTGTCTGCTTCCCACAGTCTCTACAGTATGGAAGTCTCCTAATGACACAAGATGGTTGTTTGAAGTCCAACCTTCACGTTCTTTGCCAACCAGCAAAATGGAAGAAGGGCTGGAAGAGGCATACTTTCTGGCATAGTTAATGAAGGAAATCTCCACTTACATCTCCTGAACCAAACACTGTCATGGGCTTACACAGGACACCAAGGGAGGAAGGGATATGTAATATATTACCTGGCAGCAATGTATCCAGATAAAAATTGGTTCAGTTATTATTATTATTTTTTTAGATAAATTCTGTTAAATTTTATTTGAGCACACAGCATACACCTGGAAGCAAAAATCTCAACAGACTGGAAAAAAGTGCTTCCAGTTCTGTTATTAAATGCAAGGGAAAGAGGGACATGATAGTCTACTATACGGCGTGGTATATGAAACTATACCCAGTTTTCCTGAGATATTTTACATTAAAGCAGGTCCACGCTTTATCATTTGCCCCCAGTAAAGTGTGGACCTGCTCAGACCAGATTTCTGTATCACATGCCCTCTTGATTCAGAATTCACTGTCATGGATTGGTATTGCCTAGAGCAGTGGTCGGCAAACTCATTAGTCAACAGAGCCAAATATCAACAGTACAACGATTGAAATTTCTTTTGAGAGCCAAATTTTTTAAACTTAAACTTCTTCTAATGCCACTTCTTCAAAATAGACTCGCCCAGGCCGTGGTATTTTGTGGAAGAGCCACAATCAAGGGGCCAATGAGCCGCATGTGGCTCGTGAGCCGCAGTTTGCCGACCAGTGGCCAAGAGAGATCTGACCCACCATTTCAGCAAGTGGAGTATTTCACCACCAGATAAAATATAATGAGAAAGCCTCCAGGTTGTTTCTATCTGCATTTAATAATTTAACAAGGTTTGTTTTCCAGAATCTCCTTTGGAAATGAGACACCTCACAAGATAAGGCAGAAGGTGATGAATGTCCTAGAGCGTTATCAAGGATATTCTAAAGACATTAACAATTAAAAAGGACCTGGGCATGAGGAAGGTGAGGTAAGCCCTGGAGAATGGCAGAATTTGGAATATGTAGAGATGGGGGGAGATGAAGAATATTTAAGGTGAGAATAAAGCCAGAGCAGCGTGAAAGCACAGGGCAGGGGTGTAATGAGTAAGTTCTGAAAAGTGATATATGAAGGGAAATGGGAAAGGCAGGTTAACTGATGTAGGATGAGATCACAGAAGGTTTTCAATTCTGAGCTCCAGAGTCTCTGATTTATTCTAAGCATTAGATTATCATTTCCTGTCTAAGGTACTTCATCACTCTGTTCAGAGTTGATGTGGATGGAGCTGCTATCTATGTGTGGGCACACAGGGAAGAGAAACAAGGAAAGTTAAGTACTGAGATGATAGAACAATGTTGCAATGAGAATATTGTGCTGACATCCTGCCTCAATATTGTTCTCAGGGCAGAAGATGCACATATCACCTCCCAGGAGCAGGCAGACCGTTCTGTCCTAGGGAACCTCAGGTGGAGAGAGTAGAGGCCACGCCCAGGCTTTTTCCTCTCGGCCTTAAGCAGACTGTCCTTCCAGTTCCCAAACGATCAATTTCCCATAATTAATATGACCGAAAAAATTTGAAGCTCAACAAGTGTTTTGGCTGTTAAGATAGCTCTATGGCCATGGACATTGTGAAACCCTCCATAAAATGTTTATTGGGCACATAATGAAATCTAATTATGTTTAAAGCAAAACATAACTGTGTACACAAGAGCACCATGAACCCTGCATATAAATTCAGACCTTAGCCAAGCTCTGTAAAATCTATTAACTGTTCTTTGGCAAGCCTAGAGTATGATTAAAGGGGCTATTTTCACAAAAATAACTATAAATACAACTTTGAACATATAAGAACAGAGAAAAGCAGATGGAAATTGAGTCTACCTTGACATAAGATTGCATTTAAAATTCGTATAACTGGAATAGAATGCTAGGATGTATTTTAATTCTGGATTAAGCCAAACCACCTCATTGGAAAACTTGATTTTGATTTGATTTTATGTTATTTGCCTTTGCATTCCTGGTAATGAATATCTCAGAGTCCACTATGAAGAGAATTTAAAATCATATATGTTGTCATTTTCCTGTTCTACTTTTCTGTCCCTCCCACAAAATCTTGAAGACACAAGTAAAATTCCCTCAGCACTCATCCACTCCTGTTCATCTGAAATCCTAAAGACCTTAGAAAGCCTAGAGCCGCTTTATTCTCACACTGGACTCCATGTTCTATCAATGATATCAATGAATATCGGTAACTTCAGATTTCCTATCATTATCTGTCCCCCCACTCAGTTTAGAAGCATCTGTTCAAGACGTCTCCTTCTTAAGGCCCCTACTTTAAGCCTACATGTATAAATGTAACATCCTGTTGGAAGTTTCACAGGCCTCAGACTCTGAAGACCCCAATTATCATATTCAAACCTTGTTTTGTTTCAAGGGAACTCTCTAATCTCAGTTCTGCCTTTTCCAATTCAAGAGTTTCCCTTAGTTTTAACTCCTGATTTCTGGTTTTGTTCTCTTATTCTCAGTGGTTCAATCACTCTGGCAGATTAAGATATGTCTCTCCCCGCTCCCCCCGCCCCACAACAACTGAGCAATCATGTCCCCTTACCAAGGAAAACCACTGTGTGTGATGGAAGAGCAGACTCTTTAGTTTTATGCATATTCATATGTAAATATATATGCAATATGCACAAATGTATGCAAGGTGGAAATAATATATAAATATAAATATATAAATGTATAAAATATGTACAGGCATTTTTATATTTCTCCTTCTTGAACTAGTCTCTATAGCCTTTACCTGCAATCTTTCCTCCCTTCCTTCTTCCCTCCCTCTCTTCCTTCTTTCCTTCCTTCTTCTTTTCTGAATTTTAAAACCTTTCTTTATTCTAGAAAATAATCATTTGTTATACTAGTATATGATATAAATATTTTCTAGGCTATACATATTCTTTTAACTTCATTTGATTTACCATTTCATTATTTTTTCAATATTTTTTCTTCATAGGTTTTGACTTATGTAGCTTGATAAGTAATATACCCTAACCAAGATCAAGTTGATAAGCATATTTTCCTACATTTTATTTTATAATTTTTATACTTTCCTTCTACATTTAGAATTTTGTGAATGGTAGTAGGAATTTAACTTTTAAAAAAATGGATAGTGAATAGTCACAATGTTAAAGACTATTCCGGGTTTTTCTTATTTTAACATTCTAAATTAAAAAATTAAAGTGATTCTCCATTCAACACAATATTTCTGACTGTTCTTATGCCAAAATGACAGAATTCTAATGCTCATTCTTCAACATGTTTTGTTATGCAGAGAAAATTTCTCCTTATCTCCTACCCCTGCCATTGCCTTCACCACTGTTCTGTTTCAAAATTGTCTTGGTGGTTCTTGCCCATTTTCTCATTCAAATGAATATTTTATAAATCTATAAGGTCACTCAAATAAGTATTTAAATATGTTAGCTGGAACTGCTTGTATTAAAAAGTTAATTTGAGGGAGAATTGGTCTAATATATAATCCAGGTATCCTGGTAGACCTCTAAGTGTTGTACACCTAACCTCAATGCAGCTGTATAGCCTCTAGACCAGTGGTTTTCAACCTTTTGGGGGTCGAATGACCCTTTCACAGGGGTCGCCTAAGACCATCGGAAAACACATATTTCCGATGGTCTTAGGAACTGAGACACCGCTCCTCTGTCCATCTCCAGGCGGGTCTGCCCACATGCAGATACACCCACATACACGTACCTGGCATGATGACATCATCGCGCCAACCCCATCACATACACCCCGTACAAATACAGGTGTATGTGACAGGGTTGGAGCCATAATCTACTTATGTGGACCAGCCACACATGTGTAGAGAGCAGCTACTGTGTAGAGAGCAGCTACTGTGTAGAAAGCAGCTGCTGTGTTGAAAGCAGCTCCTCTGTTAAAAGCAGCTACTGTGTTGAAAGCAGCAGTATTGGAGGTAAAACGACACTTCATGAATTATAATTACTGGGTAAAATGTAAAATCATGAACTACTGCAAAAACAAAAAATCTTGGAACTTCATCTAGATGCTGATTGGTCTTTTTATATTCAGCTGTGGTTGATGTGAATACTGACCCCTTGTGATAGTAACAGGTATGTAAAAAAAACAACACAGAGAATGGTAAATCATAGGAAACTTTAATGAACTGTATTGACTTAACTATGCCATGTATCATCTTTTGTATTATTAAAGCTATTCTTACATATTATTTTCATTAGCAAACCATCCCATGACATTGGATTGTGTAGAGAAGAACGTTAAGAAAAGAAAATATAGTGAGGATTTTTTACAGTATGGTTTTACCTCAATAATTACAGCAGGAATTGAGAAACCGCAATGTGTTATTTGTTGTGAAGTTCTATCAGCCAAATCTATGAAGCTGAACAAACTGAAACGCCATTTTGATAGCAAGCATCCGAGCTTTGCCGGATACCAACTATTTTAGAAGCAAAGCTGATGGACTCAAGAAAGCCAGACTTGACACTGGTGGCAAGTACCACAAACAAAACGTAGCAGCCGTTGAAGCTTCATATTTGGTGGCACTCAGAATTGCCAGAGCTATGAAACCTCACACCATTGCTAAGGATTTACTGTTGCCAGCGGCCAAAGACATTGTTGGAGTTATGATTGGAGACAAATTTGTTACACAATTGAGTGCCATTTCCTTATCTAATGACACTGTCCGCAGAATAATAGATGACATGTCTGCTGATATTCTTGGTCAGGTAATCCAGGAAATTAAATCTGCTCCACTTTCAATATTTAGTACCCAGCTTGATGAATCTACAGACATTGCAAACTGTTCACAGTTACTGGTTTACATGAGGTATATTAATGATGGCGACTTTAAAGATGAGTTTCTTTTTTTCAAACCTCTTGAAATGACAACTACTGCACATGATGTATTTGACACAGTTGGCTCATTTCTGAAAGAGCATAAGATCTCTTAGGAAAAGGTTTGTGGTGTTTGCACAGATGGTGCTCCAGCTATGCTAGGATGTCGATCTGGATTTCAACGTTTGGTACTGAATGAGTCACTAAAAGTCATCGGAACTCACTGTATGATTCATTGGCAAATATTAGCAATGAAGACACTGCCACAAGAGTTACAAGAAGTAATGAAAAGCATCATAAGTTCTGCCAATTTTGTAAAGGCAAGCACTTTTAATAGTTGACTGTTTTCGCAACTGTGCAACGAGTTGGATGCTCCAAACAGTGCTCTGCTATTTCACACTGAAGTGAGATGGTTGTGGAGAGGAAAAGTTTTAAAACGTGTTTTTGAGCTTCGTGATGAACTCAAAACGTTTTTTAATCAGAAAGCAAGACCACAGTTTGAAGCACTTTTCAATGATAAAAGTGAACTGCAGAAAATAGCTTACTTGGTTGACATCTTTGCCATCTTGAATGAGTTAAATTTATCACTGCAAGGACCAAATGCAACATGCCTTGATTTATCTGAAAAGATCTGATCATTGCAAATGAAACTTCAGCTTTGGCAAAAAAAAGTTGGATGACAATAAAATTTACATGTTGCCTACCTTATCTGCTTTCTTTGAGGAACATGACATTGAACCAGACAAAAGGATTATGATGATAATTTCTGTGAAAGAACACTTGCACATGCTTGCAGACGAAATTTCATCGTACTTTCCAAATCTACCTGACACCACATTTGCACTTGCCAGAAGCCCATTCACAGCCAAAGTTGAAGATATTCTTGAGACAGCACAAGAGGAATTCATTGAACTTATTAACAGTGATGCAGTGAGAACTGATTTCTCTACAATGCCAGTTACAAAATTCTGGATCAAGTGTTTGCAGTCATATCCTGTTCTGTCCATTTCCAAAAACATATCTTTGTGAAACAGGGTTTTCCAGCTTGTTGGTTATCAAGTCTAAATACAGAAGTAGACTTGTTGTGGAAGATGATCTTCGTTGTGCTCTTGCAAAGACTGCCCTGAGAATTTCTGATCTGGTGAGAAAGAAACAATCTCAGCCTTTGCACTGACGTTGGCTTTTTATGCATACTGTCGCAAAATGTAGCAATGTAGTTTACTGTTGTTATATTAAGACTGTTACCCATGCTACACCATGCTTCAAGACAAAATTTCATTTATTTGTATTTAGAAATAAATATTTCACAATATATAATTACATATTGTTTTGTGATTAATCACTATGCTTTAATTATGTTCAATTTGTAACAATGAAAATACATCCTGCATATCAGATATTTACATTACGATTCATAACAGTAGCAAAATTATAGTTATGAAGTAGCAACGAAAATAATTTTATGGTTGGGGTCACCACAACATGAGAAACTGTATTAAAGGGTCGTGGCATTAGGAAGGTTGAGAACCACTGCTCTAGACTCTGTAGTATAGGTCTGTGATAACATTTGATCAAAATTGCAAAAAGTACAAATCTCTTATATTTTTATAGTCTCTTATAATCTTATTTTGCTATTTGATCAAACTTCTTTTTATATGTTACTTTTCTTGATCTGGCAACAGGAAGAGTATATGATAATTCCATGTGACCAATAATGAAATTGTTGTCAACAAGATTTTATAAAATTACTAAACATAAACTTAAGTTGAATGTTCTCTAGTGATTTTCCACTCCACAGACCTGTTAGAATGCCTCTTAAACCATCAGAACAATTCACTTTCTTTTTATGGAAAGTAAGCCAAACCAGTTATTGCTCAGAAATAATATGTACAATCCACAAAATACTATCTATAGAGGGAACATAATATTTGAACTGAAAGGACTTTTAGAAATTATGGAGTAGCATTTTTTGTATTTATATTTGAAGAAATTGAGGCTAAGAAAGTGAAGTCTTTTTCACCATTTTTAGCAAGTTGGTGATTACATACTAGTAGTATCTGTTTTTAAGCACATATTCTGGCTTTGCTCTGTTGACATCTCTCCCTGGTGAAAGCTACCATGCTAAAATAAAATAAGACAAAATGAAACAAAACAAAATAAAATAAATCTTCTAATCTCCAGGTTTAGAAACTTTAAGAACCAGAGTAATAGCTTCTCTGAGACTGAAAGTACCAAGTAATACCCCTGAACTAGTGTTCCCAAGGTTTGCACTATCCACTTGAGAAATTCTTCTGAGATACCATGAACAACAGCACATCTCACTCTCTATTGTCACTGGGACTAATAGTATTTTGCTACATCTGTCTGTAATCATTTTAAGTGACTGCTTAGTGCCATTGAGCTTAATTTTAACTTGAAGGGATATAAATCATAGCATGTTTTTCTATCTACTAGTAATAAACAAAAACTCAAAAAACAGATATGACTTTTATTCTTTGTGTTTACTTTGGTCATAAAATGTTTTCTGAAATGAGATGATTTACCACAGATTATCTCAGCATCTTTTTTTTTTTTTTTTTAGCTCTTCTTTAAATATCTCTATGCAAGTATTTATCTGTGCATTAATGAGGTGGTACCTAACTCATCATGCCATCTAATCCTTTCTTACTTTCAAGTGGCTTCATCACTAAAAAGGTCAAATTTTGTCTAGTAACTACCTCTTGAATTACCTAATTTTATAGCTTTTAAAAATATTTTTGTGAACTATGAAACTAAAATATAGAGTCTCAAAGTGTTTGAGGCATTCATCTTGCACACAATTTTCTTTTAATTTCTAATGGAAGCTGTTTTTACAAGGCTAATGAATACCAATCAACTAATGGTCACTTGTTCCAGTTACTGTTGTATAGGGTTGCTGTTGTTCAGTCTTGAAGATATCATCGACTGTAAAGATATATTTAACAAAACAGTTCAATATGGTGTCAATACTTAAGTTTTCACAATCCCATGAACTCTCCTGCTCAGTATCCCTAAATCTTCCTCAAATTTATTTCATTTAGATCCACTAAACAACCTTAATCCTGGATGAATACAATCTGGATGGCTGCAAATAGCTAAAAATATCAGGAATTTATGCATATTAGTTCACTATAAATTCATGATTTTCAATCCAAGGTGTTCTTAGGTGTCAGACAATACTTATGTTTCCATACTCATCTCTCTTAATCTGTTCTTTGCTGTTTTAAAACTTTAACACTCTCCTTAGACCTCTAACTTTTCTGCCACCCTCTCTCTCAGAGTGGGCAATCAATAGCTTGCCAGTTTCTTATCTGGGAATATCAAGTGATAACTCCCCCTGCTTACCATCACCAACCCTTTATTCCTTGTCAGATTTTATGGTGGAAGATTTCCTGTCCTCATACAAGACCAAGTCCTTTATCTGTGCCCTGGGTCCAATGCACTTGAAATTGGAGCACATGTGTCTATATCTTATTATACCTTCTTCTTTATATTTTGTTCCCCATCACTAGCTCCCTGTGGGAAGTGACCTTGTATATCATATTCCCATTAGCCAAGAAGAGTGACACAAAATAGGTACATAATAATGCTGAAGGTGGAAAACATTCAATAACTTTAAAAAAAAAATAACATAACTGAATTCAGGGAGTAGTTACACTATGCAGAGCATCAGTAGACAGGGTCAGGATCTTTAAACTTGGATGAATGCTAATAATATCTGGCCCCAATTCATGTGGATTGTTTTGTCTACACCAGTGGTCGGCAAACTCCGGCTTGCGAGCCGCGGTTTGCCACTCTGTTGACTAATGAGTTTGCCAACCACCAGTCTACACCATTGTGCCCTTCTTGCCCTTTGACTTTTTAAGTTTTTTGGACCTGATTTCTTGGCTTTGATTCCCCCTGGTATCTTTGCTTCCAGATTCTTGCTTGTTCCACATTTATTGTCTACTAAGGACTATGGTACACAGAGCTAAAAGTGTTTCATTTTAAAGATATATCTTTATTGTGAAAACAACCCATATAAGGAAAGGTGCACAAAATATAAATGTACAGGTAAGCACCACCCTGGTCTAATAATAGAATATTGCTAGCTGCCCCCAAACTCTCTGAATGTATCTTTTCAACCTAAACCACTTCTTCCTCCTTAAAGAAAACCCTAGGGGTGGAAAATGGGTGAATAAAGTGAAAAGGAATATAATTAACTAGAGGCTCAGTGCACGAAATTCATGCACAGGGGTGGGGGTGTCCCTCAGCCTGGCCTGCACCCTCTCACAATCCCAGACCCCTCAGAGAATTCCAATTGCCAGTATAGGCCCAATCCCACAGGGATTCCTGCGGGACCAGGCTTAAACCAGCAGTCAGGCATCCCTTTCACAATCCAGGACCACTGGTCCTAACCGCTCATCTGCCTGCCTGCCTGATCACCCCTAACCACTCTGCCTGCCTGCCTGATCACTCCTAACTGCCTCTGCTTCGGCCCCCACCACAGCTTCATCTGGAGGGTTGTCTGGAAGGTCATTCCACTTCTGGTCTAATTAGCATATTACGCTTTTATTATTCTAGATAGTATTGTGACAAGTTAGTAATCATGGTGACACATGATTACTAGACTTAGCATGTTGATCACAGTGTAAGGTATATATACATCAAATCACTATATTGTACACCAGAAACCAATATATTACAAACCAACTATACTTAAATAAAAAATAAATAAAACAAACAAAATTATAATAAAAATTTACAGTATTTTATAAAAACAAAACTCATCAATCCTAAAAAAAATAACCTCTACCATCTTGACCTCTATACTAATCATTTTATTTCATTATTGCTTAAATATACCTCTTTATATAATACAGTAAGGACTTTTTGAAATAAAAACCATATAGCATTTATTCCTTTATGCCTAGCATACCTAGCTTCTTTGGCTCAATCTTAGGTTGATAAAAGTTCATTAATAATATTATTATTACTGCAGTTGAATCATTTTTTTTAATTCATAATTTATCTGTTCTTCTATTGATGATACTGAAGTTGTTTATACTTTATGATTTTTTTGAGTAATATTTCTATTAACCTTGTTATTCTTATCCTCTGATACATATATTCATGCATTTCACTAGGACATATACCTAAAATTGGAATTGTTGGATTATATGGATATGCCCATATAAAGCTTCATTGGATAATAGAAAACTGTTTTCTAAAGTGGTTACAACAGCTTAAAATCTCACCAGAAATTTATGACAGTTACTGTAAAAATATTGGCAGGCTTTCTAACAGTAGCTATTTTCTTGACTGTGTAGTGGTATTTCATTATGATTCTATCCTGACTTTCCTTGCAAGTTACAGGCCATTTGGATAGCCTATTTTGTGACATGCACATTTAAAATATTTGCCCTTTTTTCAATAGATTTACTTACCTTTTCTTACTGATTTGTAACTTAAATGATTTTATCATGATCAGGCACATAATAAGTGGCAAAATATGTCTGAAACTCTGATCAGTCTGATTTAAAAGTTTTTAATAGTTGCTACTTCTCCTCTCAAATAGCTACAGAATAGCTTATGAAAAAACAAATAATTAAATTTATTAATGAATATATTAAATGATTCTCTGTTTTAAAATACTATTAATATTTAAATTTTATAAAACATGTTAGGATATCTACCTATCTATATACTATACTAACAAAACAAATTTTCATTCATGGATTTTTTTAAGTAATCTCATTTATTTAAAAAACAGAGGGAGCAAATGAGCAGTTATTGAATGTCAGTCTACTGCATACCAGGTATGGCTAGTTGAGACAAGACACAGAAATAGAAAGAAAAGCTGGGGCCGGGTGGACCGCTGCCCTCTTCTGATGGAGAGACAGTGACCCAGAGCCGATGCAGTATGTTTATTTTATACCCCCAAATACCAGGAAGTTTCACCAAAAGATCAAGACAAAGGAGATTATTTGTATTCTTGGGTAGGCCCTGAGCATTCCTGGTGCTAGGCTGGATTTAGATATCAAAACCCACTTCCCCACACCATGGGCTGAAATGAAGGTCAAGCTGACAACACCCTTGCCCTTTTGGCAAGGCGTGTTCCCAGGGTGTGGCTTTGCTGACGCCACTGGGTTCAGCTGACAATAATTAAAGAATGCCCATGTGCCTTCCCAGGGGCCCTCTACAGAGATGTAAGTAAATGAAGAAGTTATGATCAGCAAAATCAATTAAAAGATCCTTATTAATCACTGATTATGGTATAACACACTCTTTCAGGCACAGAAGTCTATAAAAAATACCGAGTATTATTTTTTCTATATATAGTAAGTCCTCACTTAACATCATCTATAGGTTCTGAGATTTTATGCAAAACAACAACAAAAAACTGCATAACAAAAACAATTTAATCATAGGCTAATTGATATAAAGGTTAATTCCCTGTGCCATATCATCAATAGTATAATAACATTGAATGAAATGATGTTATTTGGGGAGCTGCGACAGTCTAGCTAGAGAGACAATAAATACATAACAGTATGTATTAGAGATGCTCAGCAAAGGAAGAGGATACTTTGGGCTGAGATGGTCAGGAAAATTTTTAGGATGGAGGTGAGGGTACAATTGGTTAAGCTGGTTCTTAATTGGAGTATTTCAATAGGCAGAGAGGATGTGGAAGATGCTCCAGGGAAAGAGGAAGAAAACACTGAATGGTGACATGTAAGTCATGTCCAGTTCATACTTACTACAACACCCAAGCCAGGGCACATTATACAAGAGAATGAGGGAACAAATGAGGATGGTCAGTAGAAGGCATTCGATACCAGGATAAGGTACATATATGATTCTGTGTGAAGCCACTGGAGATGATGTGAGGAGGGTTAGGAAACCAATCCGACAAGAGGACTCATGGGGGGAAAGACTGAAGTCAAGGATACCAGTTAAGCAGTTACTTCAATACTACATAAATAAGGAAAGACTCAAATTAAAATTGTGACAACAACCTTAGCTGGTTTTGTTCAGTGGATAGAGCGTCAGCCCGAGGATTGAAAGGTCCCAAGTTCAATTCTGATCAAGGACATGCACCTTGATTGCAGGCTTGACTTGGCCCTAGTGCTTGTGGGAGGCAATCAATCTATGTGTCTCTCTCATATTGATATTTCCCTCTATGTGTCTCTCCCCCTCCTTCCCACTCTTCAAAAATCAATGGAAAATATCCTCAGGTGGAGATTAACAAAAAATAAAATAAAATGGTAGCAATAAAATTGAAATACATATTTTTAAAATGATCTAGAAGCACATTGAGAGAAAATCCAGATTATTCTTGGTGCCTAATTAGATAAATTGATCCAAAGAGTGGCAGAATCAGACTGGAACACAGCTTCTAAACCTCCTGAATTAGGCATGCCATCGTGCTTACAGGAGAAGATGAGGCAATTACTTCCAGATGTGTTCATTTTTAAGGGGCAGGGAAATACAAGGTGAGAAAATATGAAAGTAGATAGGTGTCCTGAGAAGTAGATTAGAGTCTGAGTTAAAGTTGGATCTTTAGAAGTCATTGCATTGAAAGTGATTATCAAAATTTGAGAATATGAATGATATCCCTGTCACTGAATAAGTATTAAGAAAAGAGAGTCATGACATCCTTGTTTGGATGGGGAGGTAGGGGGAAATGAGCAAATAAATAGGAAATAAACTTCTGAAAGAGGCAAAGAAGGAGAGTATGAGTGGGCAGGTGAAGAACTAGGATTTTGTGGTTTTACAAAACCTAGATGAAGATACAATAAACAAGAAGATATGAATTTATATTATTAAAGACAAAAAGAATACAAAGAGAAGACTTTACTAGTAAAAAGCTACTGAATTTGTTGGGTCGATTGTTGTTGCTCAGCCAAGAGTTAAGCTCAGTTGAAGTGCTGAAGTGACCAGATATCAAGGAAATCAAGGCAGCAGGTGTATTAAACTCATTGAAGTTTTGTTTTGTTTTGTGTATGTTTTTTTAAAATATATTTTATTGATTTTTTACAGAGAGGAAGGGAGAGGGATAGAGAGTTAGAAACATCAATGCGAGAGAAACATCGATCAGCTGCCTCCTGCACACTCCCCACTGGGGATGTGCTCGCAACCAAGGTGCATGCCCTTGACCGGAATCGAACCTGGGACCCTTCAGTCCGCAGGCCAACACTCTATCCACTGAGCCCAACCGGTAGGGCTGTGTGTTTTTGTTTTGGTGTGTGTGTGTTTTATAGTTTAAAGAAAGCAAAACATAGTATAGATGGCATTTTTTGGGGTCAGAATGTATCTCAAAACTTTGATTTCTAGAAGACACTGGAAATATTAGGAAAAAAAGACATTTTTGGAATAATTCATAAACAGAGGGAAGGTAACATGATTGAAAGAGCCAATTGAACTTTCCTAAAAATGGAGAAAGGACATCATTCCTTCTTCTTCTAAAAAAAGGTGGTAGTAGATACAGATAAGGAGATATTTCAGTGAGAAAGGAAGTACACTAAATATTTGACATCACATTACCCCCTGCATCAAAGTGTGTCTCTGCTCCCCTTTTTATAAGTTCTCTGTGTATTTCATATTTGTGTTACTTTACACCTTTCTTCCATACTTTCCTTCCTGTCATGTTTATTTGCTATTTGATTTGTTGATTTGTTCTTCATATTATGTTGGTGCCCCACTTGATTAGCAACACATAATATTAAAATCTATGTATATAGTTTTAGCCTCCAATATATTTTGTATTTTCTGTTCATGGTTCACAATTTTTCCCCTCACAGTTTTCAGTTAAAAATGATTTTTAAAATCGTCTCTATTCTAGCCCATGTACAAATCAGATAAATCATAAATTTATTTCAATAAAAAGGACTTTAAAATCAAGATCTTTAATTATTTCAATTTTTATTTTAAAAGTAAGTAATGTTTTAAAGTATTCATAATTCTATATTTTGATTCACACATAGAAATTAACATAAAGATTGAACTTTAGAACAAGCTCTATTTTATTAACAGTAAAGTGAGTTACAATTTAGCTAAATTTACATTGGTTGTAAGGAAAAGTGCATGTGCCAATTATAAAAGGACCTGAGGCTGATTGATCTGCAGGCACTGAATACAATTTGAAAATAGTGAAACACTAAATAAATGTTGGATGGATTTTAAACTTTAAATGCCTCATATTTATTTTATATCTTGTAAAAAAATCATTAGCTGTGGTCAAAATAGGGCTCATAAAACTGCCTAATTGATCTGTAGGCTGTAGGCTGTTGACATAAGTCCAAATGTGTGAATAAAAGCTGAAAAAAATAATCAGTTATAATTATGTAGGTATTCACAAATGCCTAGATATTTGAAACTATGTAGAAAACATATTTGTATTCAATTTTTATTCAACTATTTTATTCCAATATTGGGTTCCTGCAGCTCCTGCAATTGTCTTTTAATCTAATGTGCTTCAAAAGTAGAGTCAATTACCAAGTTATTTTTGTTCTTTTTTTTACATAGACACATCATACAGATGCCCCTACCTTTCACTCCCCACAACCACTAGTCTAACATTTAGCAAAATAATAATTATGTGCCAGGAATTGCAAAGATATTTACATATATTATCACTAGTCCTCACAACCACCCCGCAAAGTAAGATCTGTTATCCTCATACCGCATGTGAGGTGAATGAGGCTCAGAAAAGTTTAGTAACTTATTAATGAAGCTCAGAATCAACATAGCTTTTTCTGATTCAAGACCCACAGTCTTCACTGCTACACTGAGCTATCTTCCATCATATCAGGGATACATCTCTCTTTAACTAGAATTGGATTAATTGAACAGCTCTCTAAATGGATTTCCCCTGCCTTAGGTGCCACCATTAGTCAAACCATCATCATACTCTTAAACCTTTGATACATCCCTTATAATAACTTTCAATGATTCCCCAGATAAAAGAAACAGAAACCTCACAAGATAGCTTATTCAGTAAAATAAAGTTAGAAAAAGTGGGGGGGGGGGGCGGGGAATTGTGCTATTGTGAAGTTTACATTACTTTGAATGATACCTATTCACTGAAAGTTGTAGAGATGTTCTTTGTGATTTGCTATGTGGCCAATATTTGAAAATGTTCCATATGCAATTCAAAAGAATATACTTTATAGGAGTGGAAGTTGTGAGTTTCACATATCTATTTGATCAAACCTATAAGATCAAGTATTTCAACTCTTTTGTCCCATTCTTTTATGTTCTTATTCTGGTTTCACTTCTTGCTGAATTCTTGGTTTTGTTGAAGTTGCTATTGTGTTTTATTTTTTAATTATCTCTACCCATTAACTATAGCCAAAGACAGCATTTTGGCAGTAGTTTATTTTAGCCTTTTATATAAATTCAGGGTGGGAATAAGGTGCTCTTTAAGATCTTCTTAGTTCCTGACTTCCTTGTGAACTGAACATTTGAGCACTTTCATGAACCCCATGAGCTGAACTTCCAGGGGCCACTGCCCCCTTCTGGACCCAGACTCCCTCAGACTCTTCACTTCAACTCCTCACACTTTCACATTTTTATCTCATGTCTGGCCCATGGAGATACTATCCAGTTTTCTGTCTTGACAATACTATTAAATTTTTTCCTATCGTATTTTATCTACCCCTGAAGCTCACATGGAACAAAAGACCTGTGTGAAAATGCATACCATCTTGACCAAAAGTTAGAAAATTATACTTACAATTATAATTTCTAATATATATTAATTGCTCTATGTATTATAATGTATCTGCATGTGTGTTAATAATTGGCTGAGCCTCCTTTCCTGGTGAACTGAAGAGGAAGCTGCATCCTTATAGGAGGAGAAAGACACTTATGGCTAAGCCCTGAGTACAGATCTGATCAGCAGGCAGATAGCCAGGCAGGTTTCCCCTGTCACTCTCTGTGTGACAGAAAGCCCTTCCTCGGTGGGCCAAGGTTATGTTAGAAAGCATGTTTAAAACAGGCCCTTCTCTTCCCAGAGCAGGGTGAGTCTCAGAGATCTTTCAGAATTCTACAAACTAAGGCTTCCTCCAGCTTTACAATTTTATGGGCCTGTCATTAAGGAACAAAATCCAGGTGGTGAGCATGCTGTCTCCATTTCTTACAGGACTGGAGTTGATAGCACAGGGAAAAGAATGTGCTCTTGAAGATGTTAAAACTGAAAACACTGTCAGAAATAAGAACAATGTGTTAAGATCACAATCTACTATGAAATCTAGAACTGCTGCCAAGAGAAGGATAAGGGTCAAACTGTGACCCATCTGGTAAAATGAATACATCAAGTCAACTAATTAAGATATAGATGATTTCTTTACAATTTTTTGTCTGTACTTCAATCCCACAATGCCATAATGATTTTCAAATTAACCTATTTTTTCAAAAGTGAAGTAAAGGTCAATAATATTGGAAATGCTAATATCTGTTTTCCAAAAGCATACCACCAGTTTAAATATAAGCACAGTTTGAAAAATAATTATATAATTAAACAACACATATTTCCAAAATTCAATGAACATATAATAATAAAATCTTAAACAAGAAAAGTAAAATGTATTCTGTACAATTAACTTTTTAATGCAGATAGAAAACAATGGTCTCATAAATGGGATTTTGAAAAGAAACAAAGAGGGAAATTTTCTATAAGGAAAGAAGCCAAAGAAATAAAGTTGTAGTGAAAATTTTATGTGTTTAACTTTCTATCTTGTAGCATAATAAAAATACTGCTAGAAGAAAAGCTTCCTCATTCCTAACATGTACATCTTAGGGAAGAACTGTATAGCTTTGATCATCCTTGGTAAGCTGTCCACAGAACTTCCAAATTATTTTAAATTAAAATATTAATTATATTTTAATAATTAATATATTAATTTATATTTGATTCTAACTAACTCTGTGTGGAGTACACTTAGTACATTTTCATCTTGAAGTTCACGTTAAACATTAAATTTCCATTTTACTAGAAGAACCCTCCAACTACTCTTTTCTCTGGAGAGTAATTTCATTTAATTAGAACAATAACAACAGTTATCTGCCTTGTAATAGCTCTTGCATGAAGTTAGTTTTCCTGACGTGGGTGTTCCCTTCATTTCAGTCTTTTAGTGCATTTTATTTTTCTTTTGTTTAAACATTTTCTCCCTGGGGACACATGGCTCATGGCCTGATGGAGCTAACCAACACAACACCCTCTTGGGAAACATGCACAGTATGCATTACAGTTTGGGCAAATTACAATCAAAAGTACTGTCACCTGTAGTGAGGTGATAGTATCCCTAATATCAAATAATGCCCAGGTCTGTTTATCTGAACAGCATTGCTATTATTTTTTGGTGAAGAGAAAATGAATTATTTCCATGAAGTAAACCAAAATACAAAATCTCTGTCAAATTGTTCACTTTTTTTCTTTTAGTATAATCTCTTTAAGCATTCTTTATGCTTAATTGTGTTCTCTATCTAGACAAAATATCATAAGTTTTATGATAATACTGTAGGTTTCCCTAGGTAAGGCCTGCAAGATTAGACATGGAATGTCTCATGTCTAAATGGTATTCAATCCAAAATCATGAGGAGTGAATGCTGGCTTGTGGGTGACTTTCTAACCTGCACCCCCCACCTGTAAATGCACTGATGGGGTCAAATCTTCAGAAGCCTGGACAGCTCCGACATGATGATATCTGACGCTTTCCTTCCATAAGGGCATGTGGTGGGCAGAATAATAACCCTCAAAGATGTCCATATTCTAATCTCTGAAACCTGTGAATATATTAGGTTACATGGCAAAAAGGAATTAAGGCTGTCCTGAGATGAAAGCTGCCAATCAGCTCACCTTGAGATGTGGGAATTATCCTGGATCAATCAGGTGGTAACAATGAAATCACCAGCTCCTTAAATATGGACAAGAGAAGCAGAACATGGAAAGGGATCAGAAGCCAAAGAAAGTGGGCAACTTCTAGAAGCTAGAAAAGGAAAGAAGGGGAGGAGGAGGAGGAAGAGGAGGAGGAGAAGGAGGAGGAGGAGGAGGAGGAGGAGGAGGAGGAGGAGGAGGAGGAGGAGGAGATTTCTTCTTTAGAGCCTCCAGAAAAGCCTACTAATAAACCTTCATTTTAGCCCATGAAGATCCACTTCAAATTTCTGAACTACAGAACTATAAGATAATCAATTTATATCATTTTAAGCAACTAAATTTGGGTGATTTGTTATAAGCAGCGATAGTTAATTAATATAGAACATTTCTAAATGTAAACCTGCTGCTCTGTAAATGTTAAACATTGCTTAATAATGTTACTTGGGGTGATATGTCAATTTTACTTTTCATCAAGATTAATTTTAAAATACTTTCAAAGAAATGTTTGTCAGAAAGAAGAACCAGAAGGCATCTGGCTTAAAAGAACCAATGTGGCAAAGACAATACCTGGCATGTAATAGTTTCTCAGTCAATAGATGAGTTTTCAATGAAAGAATGAAGGAAGGAAGGATCAGATACAGATCTGTTGGCTACTTAACTCAGTTTTTCTAGAGGATCTGATATAATGCATTAACAGGTGCTATTCATTCAACATCAAATATTTAGTGAGCAAATACTTAGTGTCAGCCTTTATTCTGATGGCAAACACAATATGCTGACCATCATCTCACTTCTTGATATTCTAATCCCAACATTCTTTGATATCATTATGACCTTCAATACATTAACCCTACAGGCTCTTTTTGTCTTTTTATTATCCCCAATAACTTAGCCCAAAACATTAGCATCATCTCTGGACTTACTCTTTCTCTCACACTTCATATACAATGAATTAGAAATTTAACATACTCAGCCCTGGCCAGTGTTGTTAAGTGGTTAGAGCCTGGGACAAAAGGATTGGGGTTTGATTCTCAGTCAAGGGCACGCACCTGGGTTGCAGGTTTGATCTCCAACCTGGTCAGTACACACAAGAGGCAACAATTGATGTGTCTCTCTCACCTCTCGCTCTCTCCTTCTCTCCCTCCTTCCACTTTCTCTAAAAATCAATGGTGGAAATATCCTCAGGTGAGGATTAACAACAAAACAAAACAACAAAAAAAAGAAAAAAGAAGAACAAAAACAACAAAATTATACATACTCAGAATCAAAATAACTGAGAACCTGACTACTTAATAGCTGCCATCACTCTAGCCTGAGACAACATCATAACCTTATCAGCTTATTGTAATAGCTCCCAGTCTATTCTGCTTCAGTATTGTCTGCTAATTGTCAGCACAGCAGCCACAGGGACTACTTCAAAATGTAAATCAGAGCATGTAGTTCAAAATGCTCCAATGGCTTCCTATTTAAGTCCACATACAGCCAAAATGATTACAATAATCATCAAGATCATATAACATTTGGTTCCTAGCTCATCTCCTAATACTCTTCCCCTTGCTCTATCCATTTTGGTCACACTGCATCCTAAAATATGACAGGCATATTCCTGCATCAAGGCCTTTGCAATTGTTGTTTCCTCTGCCTGGAACATTTTTTCTCTGGGAAATTTGTATGATTTATTCTCTTACTGTTTTTAAAGATGATAGATAGGTAGATAGATAGATGATAGATAGATAGATAGATAGATAGATAGATAGATAGATAGATAGATAACTAGATAGTCAGGCAGATATTAAATTCATTTTTGTGTATTTGTTTATCCATACTAGGGATGAGCTTATTTCTACATGTAGGGATGAGGGAAAGAACTTTGCCTATTCATTGCTATATTCTCAGAACCTAGAACAGGGTAGGTATTTAATGTTTATTAAATAAGTGAATGTTTAAAGGGATATGGAATTGAGGAATAAGTTAATTCAATGAAGGGTCATAGAAACCAAGAGTATCAAAATAATGTGCAATAGACTGATAAGTCATAATAAAGTTCAGAAAAGAATCTGGTTGCTTGTGAAACCCCTAGTTCATAACAATCCCTCCCTTCAAAATTTCTTCTTATGTCTTTCCATTCATACTACCTTATATTATCATCCATTTGCTCTGCTAAGAATATAACAAGATTCTGATTACTTCCAAGGCTAATACCCAGAGTATGATTTGAAAGTTGTTTTTTTCTTTTTCTTCTAAGTGAAAACATAGAGTGCTCATAAAATTTCAGGCCCTGCTGCATAAGCACAGTTCTTAGACCCAGTAATCTGGAGGAAGCCTAAGTAACTGGCAAATCCCTGCATCTTGCAGTTTTCACTCTGAAGAAGTACACTACCTAGTAGGCCTCCTTAGATTCTGGAAACATCCTATGTCACAATTGGTAATACTGTTCCCACTCACTGAGAGACATGGAAGGCTGCCAGCTGTGTGTATCAGAAAGGGTGTCTACAGAAGGACCAGCTTAAATTGCAAGCAGTGCTGCCATGTGGGTCATATAATCGGATAGACCAGTGGTCGGCAAACTCATTAGTCAACAGAGCCAAATATCAACAGTACAACGATTGAAATTTCTTTTGAGAGCCAAATTTTTTAAACTTAAACTTCTTCTAATGCCACTTCTTCAAAATAGACTCGCTCAGGCCTTGGTGTTTTGTGGAAGAGCCACACTCAAGGGGCCAAAGAGCCGCATATGGCTCACAAGCCACAGTTTGCCGACCACGGGGATAGACCATATGTAGTTTAGAGATATCTGTGATGGGAAACACTCTATGAAGTTTATGGACAGTCACAATAGGAGGACCACAACATAGAACCCTAGGGTTCTGGTGCAAGGCCATATACAGCAGGGGGAGCTACCCCTCCGCTCCCCTCCCGCCCCAGTTTATTTTCCTCTTATAAGTTTCCTAACTAAAAGAAACCAGCCAGAAGACTGGAGGCATTCTTTCCAGGTGGTATGGGAATTTTTCACAAAGCAAGTAGATGGAAATGGTGCCCAGTTATTCCTTGAGAACCAAAGCTACCAGAATCCTGGTGGTTCACAGTGTCTCTCCTTGAGAATTGCCCTCAGAGAGAGCTGCTTCATTCAAGGTTACATAGCCTTACAAGGTCAGCCCATGGCCAATGACTGGTTGACACAGCAAACAAGGACAAGGCCTAAAGGGACATGCCAGCTCCAGAGTTTTCTATTGTGACTGTATCACAGTTTAATTCCTCTCTCTGCCCAATGCTGCTTCCGTCACTCCCCCATAATTGATGTTTTCAAGAAAACTCCCCTATAAACATCCTGCATGTCTTGATATCTTGACTTTGTCAATGAACTTGACCTAAGATGTATATCCTAAGATTAGATAGGTAGATGGATACACACATATACATATGTAAAATTATTCAAGATAAGGATTGATGGGGATGAAAGGTAAATAATTTAATTTTTATGAAAGGTAAATAATTTAATTTTATTTTTTGAATGGTATCAGTATCATTAGGATGATTTTTTATGAGATTATTTTTATCAATTCACACTAACCATAGAAAAAATAAAATTTTAGAAATACTAAAGCTATTAACATTTTTTCAAGTTTTTAACAATTTTACATTATGGTATACTTACAGAATTAACTTACATTCTAAAAAGGACTAAAATGACCTCTGTGTCTTCTGAAAACAGAGCATTTTTCCAACTACCCAGTTCTTTTTCTCTTAAGATGAGTTATGTAGATTTGGTCCAGGAATATATCAACTGCCTCTCATGTGATATTTTTCATCCATTGGACTTTTATTAAGGATTCCATCTTTTTCAGAAAGATACTTTTAAAGCACAGTTAAAGTGCAAGACAATCTGTATCTACACTTTTAACATAAATCCCCCAAATATTATATATGTCTAAAAAAGGTATAAAATTTGGCTCCAATACAGATTCAATTTTCTTTTCAACTCATGGGGCTTTCTACCATAGCAGAGTGTTCAGCTGGGCTTAGGATTCTCAAGTTACTCCTTTTCAGGTCATTGTCCAATACTTCAACCTTTTTATTTAGTGCCAAGTGTTCTCCAATGAATTCTATTGACTTAGATTTAGTGCTTCCTTCGGGGCATTTGTGAGAAGTTCATTTCTTCCTACTAACAGTTTAAAACATTTCAAAACAAGAGTTTTAGGTTTTTTTCCTTCTTTATCTTTTTTGTTTGTTTGTTCATTATGTTTTGTTTTGTTTTTTAGTATAAGTTCAACAGGTCTAAGTGACCTAACTTTATAAATCTTAAATTTTATGAAAAATTTTATTCAAGCTAAAAGTAACTTTAACGCTCCCTAGCTATGAGGATCCTTTTCAGAAGGGAAAAAGGCAAGGGGATAAGCTCCTCTAGAAAATTAACAGAAAAATAAAGTTAAAGGGGCCCTTTAAGGTCATCTGTTTTAGAAATTTTCTTCTTTGGTTTCACAGTTGAAACTAAATCAGTAAAACGGGGACTTATTCAATCCATATTGGGATTTCCATTCATCAGAGGATCACTGCCTAATCCATAACAAGATAAAAGAGAACTCTATGCCTTGCTAAACAGACTGATCAAATTTGTGTCCTTATCTGGCCTCTCAGAAAGTAACACTAGAGTTGGATAGTTATTGTTGCTTAGACTGAGTCAAAAAGAAAGAGTTTTATGGTCAAAAAGAAAAAAAAGTTAGGTTAAACTTTTACAGATAGGAAAACTCAGAATTTTTAATTCATAGGAATTAGCCTAGAGTTCAGAAGGTGTAATGATAAAAAATTTTGACCAGGAAACCATAAATAAGGTGAAGGGGTAAAGTTCTCAGCTCAGAGAATTGAAACTGTGGACTCCTAAAGGAATTGGCTGGACAAAAACTGATCAAGGACTTACTATTTTAATTATTCAAAACTGGACAACCAAGTTACTTGCTGCCAAAAAGATAAAGGTCAAATATTCAAGGATAATATAGGTTTAATTCTGTCTCTGATGCAATGATATCATTTAGATGTAATCTTTGAGTTTAGTCTCCTATAGATTAAGTACAAGTATTGAGTTGCCAAAGCTATGTGTTCATAATTCAGTGGGAACATTTAGACATTTAAAAATATAGATAAATGGGAATGAAAAAATAATTTGAAATGATGCAAAGATAGGTTGCTGAGTTTCCTGAAAGAGCCAGGTGCTATTAAAAAAATAACTCATGCTATCACACAAAACCCACATTGCTTGTAACCAGCATCATTTATATAATCTAATGCATTATTAATGCTACAGAGAATTCTCAGGGTGATGGGGAAGACAGGCCAGTGGCTCGGTAACAATTTTAACATGCAAGAAATAAAAATGCCTTTATTATTGTTTCAGCATAAACTATTTAAATAATTCATTTTAAAGAAAATTCTTCATCATAAATTCAGTAATATTTTTCTCTGATTGAGGACTGAGAATAATGAATCAATCAGCAAAACAGTTTGCTTTTGCTAATCTCTGACAGAATGACATATTGGACTGTATTTAAAGCCCAGCATACTATTTATAAAACAGGATTTATGTGTAATTCGTTATGTTCTGACAAAACAAATGCCAGTAGAATACATAAGAAAATAATTCCTATCATCCTTTGGGATCAGTTATCTCAAGAAAGAAACTGTTCACGTTGGCATGAATGCAGCGGTTTCACTGTAATTATGCCTTTCAAATGTCACTGAATCAGAGACATGACCAACTGCTTTGACCTACAGTCTAGTTATAGGCTACTGTCATTGCCAAACCCCTGTTTTAAAATTCCTTCATTTTGCTAGTTTAGTGCATATTTATTCTTTTTCCATTGACAAGTGGTGTTGTCCATTATTGCATGATTAAAAAATATGAAATTACTTAAAAATAAAGCTATCCATCATTTATTAGGTAGGGGGTGTAGGAGGGCAGTCTGATTTCCTGTGGCAACGTGGAGAACATAGGAGAAAAAAGGAGTAAAGAACTGGCAGAAAGCCTGACCTGTAACCTGAAGTAGCGGGCTGCTAATTTGTCCAAACCAAAGACCAAATGGCAAAGAATAACATTCAAACATTTAACAGACACAGCACAGCAGGCACAATCACCAACCAAGTAGAATGGATACCAATTGTAGTGGGAGCAGTGTCCCCTATGTCTCTTGAAGGGCCAGGGAACCGCCTTCAGTGGCTAAATAGTGTGTATCTTTGGGAGTCCCGAGAAAGGGGCCTTGATAGTGGAAGGAAGTGGGGAGGATTTGGAGGTGAGAGGAGGTCCTGGCATCAATAGGTCTTTACCAAGTAGTGGGAAGTGTTTCCCTCTTTTAGCAACTGCTATCCCCACACTGGTTCATATTATCTGAATGTCAATCCTGACACTAAGTGTGATTTCACCCACAGTCAGACCAGGATTTCCAGACCAGAAAATAGCAGGTTCTAAGGAGATGGAAGAATGTATTGGTAACACATACTATGGAGAAGAGTATGTATGTAACAAGTCAGTAAGTTCTCCTGATTGGGTCTGAACACAGAACAGCAGGGCTGAGACAGGACAGCAATGTGAACAGCAGAGCCTCACTGCAAAGCTGCAGTTTGTTAACACAGTTGCTGTCCCTGGCAAGGATCTTCAGGGCAGGAGGATCCCTGATAGGGAGTCCATCCTGGGGAGTGGGGAATACTGAGTTGAAGAACATTCTTGGATGCCAGGTGGTTTGCCCTGAGACACCCTAATTCCAGATCTCAGGACATACTTCATGTGAAGTCCCGTTAGATAACTGGTCCAGAGTGAATTAAGTGTGTCTTGTCCAGATGGTTCAGGATCCAAAGTAGGGTTAAGGCCTCAGATGGGGAGGGCAGCATGTCCAGCTATGGCCAGTTGATGAAGCTAGGGGCTAAGGTATAGTTGAAAAATTATTCTTAGCCTGTCTAAATTACCAGCAAACTTAAACACACACACACACACACACACACACACACACACACACACACATCTGCCTCATCCCAAAAGACTTACCATATTTATTCCATAAGAGAAGTTATCCAAAAGACTAATACAATAGAATATACACTAAAGGTTGTTCTAAGTCTTAATCAGACTATTATGAAATTTCTACACTGATACGTGGCAAATACCTTGTAATTTTTATATAATATATACTTTGGGTGGGGTGTCCCAAAAATTGTATACACTCTTTAACAGCTAATAGCAAATTCTGAAAATGAAATGTATTTTAATAAACACTTCCTTTATAATTATTCAAAGTGTGTATATACTTTTTTGGGGGATACCCTATACACGCAAATAAATATATGAGATGTCTAACAAAGTGTATGTGTCTCAGAATGATCACTTTTATCATAGAGAATTACTGAATGTGTAGTTGATTGAGCTAAATAATAATAATAAATGCCATTGAGAGAAAGAGATGATAACATACTTGATGAAATATGCAATATTGACAATGTAGCAGTCCCTAATTGAGTAATTCTTAAGCTCCATGCCTTTGCATTATACTACCTACATACTGTCAGCATCACTAATTCTGGAGATAATGTGTGCAGTGTTGCATGTCATTTAACTGACAAACAATTGGCAGGTAGCTTTTACAATAGCAAGATGGATTCTTGTATGGGATGTGTTCATTGCTTATGTCAGTCCCTTTGAAATTTAACAGCAGTTGTAATTAGAGCTGTAAATCTCTTCTAACTATAATTAGATTACTATTTATACCCATTGTCATTTTTTTAAAAAACAGCCTGAGACACTACTATAAAGTGAGAAAGGTGGGGGAGAGCAATATGGTTTCTTTAAAATAATCATTGTTAAGAATTATAAGCATGCAGCTTTGCAGCTTTGAGAGTTGAAATAGTGAGTCTGAAGGAAAATATGTCAGAGAGATGGCTCCATGTATCTTTAGTCTCTGCCCAAAGAAACAGATCTAGTCTTTTCATGGGCTTCCCTAAGATAGACCATGCAGTCAATAGTTATCCCTATCTATATGCATGAGAACAAAATGAGACTAGGGAATGTCTGTCATAGAAACTGAGTTCTGCATTTCACATCTCATTAAATCTCCATTCCCTATGAAAGCATCCTTTTGCTGGCTCTGTAATCCAGTGAGACTAGGGAATAACACTGTAAATGTGCCACTCATTTAGGATGCTGTGATGTTGCTGAAGGCAGTGAATGGGTTCTCAACTCTTTCCTCTTCTCGATGTTCTTACAAATGCTAAAAAAGCCAAGGGAGAGACCAGATTGTTTTCACATTAACAGACATTTTTTACAACTCACTTGTAGATTTCATAATAACCAGTTGAAATACTCTGAATCTGAGCAAGAATCTGTACAATCTGAAAAGTGGGATGTACTGGGTTCCCATTTCCCCCAAAGGCGTTGAAAACCTGAAGTACTTTTTATCCTCTTAAATTAATCAAGAGGATCAATAAATTTGGCCAACTAGAATCATGTGAGGCCCAGATCAAGATTTGCTCATCAAGTGATGGTAAAGCAGAGGGATGGATGCAATATGTGAACAATAACCTCATGAGCATGGAAGGAGATGTTCCTTCTGACATCTGACATTGTGGGGCCTTGAGTAAACATTTTACTACTTTGGCATTCTTCACATTCACTTCCATTTTCCCATATAGAAGATGAGGACATTATACTAGATGATCTTTATGGTATATTCTAGTTCTAAATCCTGATTAGAATCTCTAAAGTCTGTGAACACTTGGTTCCAGACTTAATGTGTGGTAAAAGTCTTCGAGCTGGCTATTTTAAGGAAAGTAGCTAGCTGTGAAAGTGTTTCTCCATAGCTCCATTAGAGCAGAGGTTCCAAATACTGACATAAAAAATCCTATATAATATAAGCCTAATATGCAAATCGATCGAACAGCAGAATGACTGGTTGCTATGACATGCACTGATCACCAGGGGGCAGACGCTCAATGCAGGAGCTGCCCTCAGCCCACAGGCCTCAGGCCAGCCAAGGCAGGTGCCAGCGGGGGGCCCCCAATTACCTCGCCAGTCACCCCACATGTTAGCCCTGATTGCCTGCCAGGCCTAGGGACCCTATCAGTGTGTGAATTTCATGCACTGGGCCTCTTGTTAAACCATAAAAATACTAGAAGAAATTGTAGTTATTTCTAAAATTATAACCTTGGAAAATAGAAAGCCTTTCTCAGTATGGTATACAGCCCAAACTACATAAAAGTAAAGCTGCCAAATTTTACAATAAAAAACTGTATCCCAAGAGTGAACTGTGGAATGTTCGTCTTAGAGTTGGCTTGATTCTGGGTAGAGATGTCACACATGGATCGTTAAAATGTTTAGATTTGCTATACTTAGAATCTCAGAAACACTCATCAATATAGGTATTAACTGTGAGATGTGTGTAGTGCAATTAATTATTAATAACAAAAAAAAATCAAAGTTTGTAAATGATATACGTGTTTTAATACAAATTAGAGCAATGATAAGAGTATCTGTATATTTTTAGTGCCATGTATTTACATTCTTGTATATATGTTTTCTTGAGTAGGGAAAATGTGAGAGAGTTTCAGGTGGGACTTTGGGGTTTCACACCACAAATTGTTACTTAAGTAAATACCATTAACTGCTGTGTCATGATGGAAAAAAGTAAGTTGAGTGCTACTGCTGTAACACATTATTTTGCATGAATTCACTTAACATGAGTCATGCTGTTCATATAGCAAAATTTTTTCAGACCTATTCTATGCTTACTAGGTCTACTTACTTTGGGTTTATTTAGTGTTCACTCAGTTCAGAAGGTATGTGTACAAGTAAATCATCAATTTTGTGTGGGACAATATTCCTGGAAATGATATCATGAATCAACCCAGCTCTACGTGGTGTATAATCCCTAAAAAGATGCATTTTTGTCTAGCCAGATATTCTCCCAGCTATAGTTCATATAAATGGTAGGGGAATTCTTCCAGGATGCAGTGATATGAATGAAGTACTGTAATGTCAGAGAACTTCTACCAATCCTTTACTGCCTACTGATCTTTTCCTCTGCATACTGGCCAATTTCTTGACGGTATTTCAAGTTACCAGGAGACTTGCATTTTAATAATTATAATGTTAATCTCTATGTGGTAGGTCAAGCACTATCACTTTTATCAAGCTTTGTGGATCAAAACTATTAGCCAGAACATAAATAATTGGCAGAAGGAGAGGCCATAATAGAATAAACAAAACTCATTGCAAAATATATTTAACTCAGAAAATCCCAGAAAGAACTGATTGGCTGAGAATATATAATAGGATTCAGGGATTGTTGGTGGGAAGAGAGAGAGGCAAGGGGTGGTCAGAAATTGCTATGATGTAATGGATATATATTGAATTATTTATATACTAGAGGCCCAGTGCACAAAATCCGTAAACAGCAGGTGGATGGGGCGAGTTGTGTGTGTCCCTCAGCCCAGCCTGCACCCTCTCCAATCTGGGACCCCTCAAGGGATGTCTGACATCCCTCTCACAATCCAGGACTGCTAGCTTCCAACCGCTCACTTGTCTGCCTGCCTGATTGCCCCTAACCACTTCTGCCTGCCTGCCTGATCACCTCCTAACCATTCCCCTGCCAGCCCGACTGCCCCTAACTGTCCTCCCTTGCAGGCCTGGTCACCCCTAACTGTCCTTCCCTGAAGGCCTGGTCACCCCTAACTGCCCTCCCCTGTCGACCAGGTTCTCCCCAACTGCCCTCCTCTGCGGGACTGGTCTCCCCCAACTGTCCTCCCCTGCTGGCCTGATTGCCCACAACTTCCTTCCCTTGCAGGCCTGGTCCCTCCCAACTGCCCTCCCCTGCTGGCCTGATTGCCCACAACTTCCCTCCCCTGACGTCCATCTTGTGGCAGCCATCTTGTGTCCACATGGGGATGGCCATCTTGTATGTTGGAGTGATGGTCAATTTGTATATTACTCTTTTATTAGATGGAATTATATATGTGCTACATATAAAATTCAAGTTTTACATATATGCTTTTTTAGAAACAAAGTCATTTAATTTTCTATGTGTATTATTATCGTTATTTATATTTTTATTTGTATTTATAATTATATAATAAAACTACTTTGTATGGGATAGTACTGAAGAGGCACTTACTTATCTTCAGTAATACCCAAAGAAGTTTTTGAGTATAACAAAAGGATTGAGTATGTTATTTTGGAATAAATTATATGTAAACACTTACTTTAAAGATAAAATAATAATACTCCACAAGCAATAAACAGCAGGTGGATGGTTCCAATTATTCTTCTGATTGGTTAGGAAAATTTTTAAGTACACATGTCTAAAAATGTGTTCAAATATGACTATCCATATCTATCACATTGACTGCTCTGCTTTTTACTAAAATAATCTGAAGAGTCCATGTAGAGATATGTATACTTTTATCTAAGAACCTTTTTAACAGCAATCATATTTATTTTTACACATTATCACTGTCTACACTTTGGCTAACATTTATACATGAGTCTCTAATGGGCATCTCAGCAGGCCACATAGAAACTAACCAAAACCAATGACCCCTCTAACCACACCTATTTCTCCCAGTTATACTATATTGCCATACTCCAGGCTGCTGAAGCCAGGCAAGGAGTCACCTCTAGTTTTGTTGTTTCCCCACTATGGAATCTGCCTTCAAAATGTCACACGAATCTGTTCATTTTCCTCTAACTGAGCTGCTAGGCCAAATCACCATCATCTTTTTCCTGAGCTACTTTCTCCAGGTACCACCTAACTGGTTTCACTTTTTCTGCTGTTGCCTTCCTGAGATCCATTCTCCATAGAGCAGCCCACTGATCTATGAAGCATAAATCAAATTAAGTCTGTTCTTTGCCTAAAATCCACAAGTAGTTTTCCATCACAGTTGAAATCAAATATAAACTCCTTATCATGGCGCAAAGGGCCTGTACAAACTAATTCCTGCCTAGCTCTTGGATCTCATGGACCATGTTTGCCTTCACTTTTTTTAATAACCTTTTCCCTTCACTCCTCCTAATGTTTGAATTTTGATATCACAAAGTTTTCATCCCTTCAGAAAAGGCAAATCCATCTGCCTATCTGTAATTTTTCAACCTTATAAAAACCTTAGAGGAGAAATTATCTATGAACTAAAGAAATGCATAAATATATTTGTTCTCTTACTCAAGTATTTTTATTGTATTTTAAAATATATTTTTATTGATTTCAAAGAGGGAGAGAGAGCTAGAAACATCAATGATGAGAGAGAATCACTGATCAGCTGTTTCCTGCATACCCCCTACTGGGGATCCAGCCTGAAACCCAGGAATGTGCCCTTGACCAGAATTGAACCTGGTACCCTTCAGTTCATAGACTGATGCTCTATCCACTGAGCCAAACCAGCTGGGCTGACTCAAGTGTTTTTTAAGCTCTTGTTTTTCCCTAACAAATGATCCTGGACAACACTATGTTTTATGTGTCCTTTGAGTTTCTTTTCTTTTTTAATCTTTATTGTTCAGATTATTACAGTTGTTCCTGTTTTTTCCTCCCCATAGCTCCCCTCCACCCAGTTCCCACTCCACCCTCTGCCCGTCCCCCGGCCCGTCCTCATCCATAGGTGCACAATTTTTGTCCAGTCTCTTCCTGCACCCCCCACACCCCTTCCCCCCCAAGGATTATCAGTCCACTCCCTTTCTATGCCCCTGACTCTATTATATTCACCAGATTATTCTGTTCATCAGATTTATTATTCACTTGATTTTTAGATTAACTTGTTGATAGATATGTATTTGTTGTTCATAATTTTTATCTTTACCTTTTTCTTCTTCTTCCTCTTAAAGAATACCTTTCAGTATTTCATATAATACTGGTTTGGTGGTGATAAACTCCTTTGGCTTTGTCTTATCTGTGAAGCTCTTTATCTGCCCTTCAATTCTGAATGATAGCTTTGCTGGGTAGAGTAATCTTGGTTGTAGGTTCTTGCTATTCATCACTTTGAATATTTCTTGCCACCCCCATCTGGCCTGCATAGTTTCTGTTGAGAAATCAGCTGACAATTGTATGTGTGCTCCCTTGTAGGTAATTAACCGTTTTTCTCTTGCTGCTTTTAATATTCTCTCTTTGACTTTTGCTCTTGGCATTTTAATTATGATGTGTCTTGGTGTGGTCCTCTTTGGATTCCTTTTGTTTGGGGTTCTGTGCGCTTCCTGGACTTGTAAGTCTATTTCTTTCACCAGGTGGGGGATGTTTTCTGTCATTATTTCTTCAAACAGGTTTTCAATATCTTGCTCTCTCTCTTCTTCTGGCACCCCTATAATTTGGATGTTGGTACGCTTGAAGTTGTCCCAGAGGCTCCTTACACTATCTTCTTATTTTTAGATTCTTTTTTCTTTTTTCTTTTCTGTTTGGGTGTTTTTTGCTTCTTTGTATTTCAAATCGTTGACTTGATTCTTGCAATCCTCTAGTCTACTGTTGCAACTCTGTATATTATTCTTTATTTCAGTCAGTGTATGCTTAATTTCTAGTTGGTCCTTTTTCATATCTTTGAGGGTCTCACTAAATTTATTGGCCTTTTCTAGAAAATTCTTGAAAAACCTTATAACCGTGGTTTTGAACTCTATGTCCAGTCGTTTGCTTTCCTCCATTTCTTTCACTTGTGACCTGTTTCTTTGTCTCCACATTTTGGCTGCTTCCCTGAGTTGATAGAGTGGCTTTGTGTGCTAGGTGTCCAATAGGACCCAGGGGCTCAGCCTCCCCAGTTACCTGAGATGGACACTCTTGGTGCATACCTTTGTGGGCTCTGTGCATTCTTGTTGTAGTTAAGCCTTGATTGTTGCTGGTATCACTGGGAGTAATTGACCACTAGGCCAATTGGCTGTGAGGATCAACTGTGTCTATGATGGGAGAACTTCTGTGCTGGAGACACGCTTATGAGGCAAGACTTGCTTCGGTGGGGCTTTGGTACTCACAGAGTCTTCCCCCTGAGTGTGTCCCTTATGGATCTGAGGTGTTGTAATCTGGATGGTCCTACTCTGACCCCTGGGTACACTGGCTCTTGGATCTTCAAGGAGGTGCTAATTTAGCCTCTGCCCAAGGCCACCTAGCAGGAGCTGTGGAGAGATCTGCAGAGTCCTCTTCTTTATTTGGGTTTTGGAGGTGTCCAGATGAGGCCCAGCTGTGAAGCAATGCAAGCTGATGTGGGGCCTTCGGCCTTCTTTTGGATGTTCTGACTCTCCCTGACTCAGCTGCAGTTTGTGAGGTAAGTTTAGACTTCAAAGGACCAGGCCATTCATATGCAAAAGCCTCTGCACACAGCTTGGGTGGTGTGGAGTCTCAAGGCAGAGCAAACAGCAATGGCTTCCCATCAGCCCTGCCCTAAGAGGCCCCTGGGTCTCAGTGTCCTGAGATAATCACTGCAAGTAACTCTGAGAGAAAGCCACCTTCGAGTTCCGCCTGCTGCCAGACAGTCCAGTTTCTCCCCTTATGATTCTGGGTCCCCAGAGTCTTGCCAGGAGCTGGAGTTCAGAGCAATTTGGAGCTTGTGTCTCCCTGCAGATTGAAAAAGCCAGCTGTGTACTCAGTTGCCAGCCCTCTCTGCGTGCGGGCCTCCATACCTCTGCTTTTACTTCTGCAGCTCCTCTGAGTCCCAGTGTGCTTTTCTCTTCCCTTCTAGTTGTAAAATTTCCACTCAGCCAGCCTTCCTGTGGTTTTGGATGATGTCCGTTTTGTCTTTTAATTGTAGTTTTGAAGTGGTTGTGCTAGGCAGCAAGTTCAGGTATTTACCTATGCCATCATCTTGGTTTCTCTCTGTCCTTTGAGTTTTTACCCCTCTACAAAGAGTGGTAATATCCTGTTGCTCTATCAAACCTTTTAAAGACAGCCTATTTCTTGTATTCTTTTCCTTCCAGCTTTATTGAAATATAATTGACATGTAACACAGTGTAAGTTGAAGGTGTAAAAAATAATGTACATACATCAAGTGATATATCAAGATGATTACCACAATAAGGTTAGTTAATACTTCCTCTATCATCTTACAAAGGTACCTTTCAGATCTACTCTCTTAGCAAATCTCAAGAGTACAATACAGTATTATTAAATATAGTCAACATGCTAGCTTATTTCTTTTATATATTTTACTAAAATATTTAAAAAATGTTTTTATAATAAGCAATGGAAATACTACTTCTAAATGGCCAAGCCTCACTTCTATATTACTTAATCATAGCCATTCAACACATTACGTTTTAGTCATTCTGTGGTAACCTAATTGATTTAGCAACACAAGAAAGCTCATTTCTTAGTAGTGAATGATTCTCTTATAATCCCACTCTTAGGAAAGGATTTTTTTGATAAGAGATAGGAGGCATCTTCATCAACAAAATAATAAGAGAGCCCACTGCATGGGAGAACATATTTGCCAATGTTACATCCAATAATGGTTTAACCTACAAAATTTATAGGGAATTCATACAACTTAACAAAAGGAAGATAAACAATCCAATCAAAAAATGGGCAAAGGACCTAAATAGACACTTTTTGAAAGTGGACATACAGAAGTTCAAGAAGCATATGAAAAAATTCTTAAAGTCACTAATTATCTGAGAGATGCAAATCAAAATGACCATGAGGTACCATCTCACACTGTCAGAATGGCTATCATCAACAAATCAACAAAGACAAGTGCTGGCAAGGATGTGGAGAAAAAGGAACCCTCATGCACTGCTGGTGGGAATGCAAACTAGTGCAGCCACTGTGGAAGACAGTATGGAGTTTCCTCAAAAAATTAAAAATGGAACTCCCATTTGACCCAGTGATCCCACTTCTAGGAATATATTCCAAGAAATCAGAAGCACCAATCAGAAAAAATATATGCACCCCTTTGTTCATAGCAGTATAATTTATAAGAGCTAAGATTTGGAAACAGCCTAAGTGCCCATTAGCAGATGAGTGGATTAAAAATCAGTGGTACATCTACACAATGGAATACTATGCTGCTGTAAAAAAGAAAGAACGCCTACCATTTGCAACAACATGGATGGACCTGGAGAGCATTATCCTAAGTGAAATAAGCCAGTTGAAGAAAGATAAATATCACATGATCTCACTCATTTGTGAAATATAAGGAACAACATAAACTGATGAACAAAAATAGATCCAGAGACACAGAAGCATTGAACAGACCATCAAACCTCAGAGGGAAGACAGGGGAGGGGAGAGTAGTGGTGGGGGAATAAGAGATCAACCAAAGGACTTACACTGAGTGGCCAGATTAATATGATCTCTGAACACATAATAATCTGGCCACTCAGTGTATATGCTATATAATAAAAGGCTAATATGCAAATTGTCCCCTCAACCAGGAGTTCGACCAGCAGGCAGGTCGGCCAACAGCCTATGTCCCCTCCCCCTGGCCAGGCTGGCCAGACCCCACCCATGCACGAATTCATGCACTGAGCCTCAAGTATGTGTGACACACACACACACACACACACACACACACACACACACACACACACACACTGAGTGGCCAGATTATTATGCATTCAGAGATCATAATAATCTGGCCACTCAGTGTATATGCATGCATGCCGGGGTTCTTGTCCCAGCCTTACAAAGTGTTCAGCATTCTGGAGAAAGGGGCTGATGCGTAGATTCAAGAAGAAGTCCAAAGAGGAAAGATAATTTTGAAAGGCATTGGGGGTCAGAGGAACTTCAGCTAAAGGAAGTGAAAGACTTTTCTTGTCTAGGACCTTGTGCTATTTATTTAACACAACTTTTCCTAAGTCAAGGTGGAGATATACACTTCAAAGGGTAATGTATCAAAGAATATACAGAAGCATTGTCAGTTTGGGGAATAGCCTACAGCTGTTCAGGTGTTTGGCCAACAGGAGGCAATAAAATGCCCTGAGCTGTCTGGCAGCAGACAATCCTATTCAGGTTTGGGGAAAGTGCCGTTTAGCCATTTCCAACAGGTAAAATACATATGTGGCTCACCCTTGTTGAGCTGCCCAAGCTTCACCAACCTTTTGATGAAACTCTTGTAATTATTACATGCTGGAATTGGTTCCCAGCACATGCATATAAGCATGACTAATGGACATAGACAGTAGGGGAGTGAGGGCCTATTCTGGGGAGTGGGAGTGGGTGAGGAGAGGTCAATGGGGTTAAAAGGAGACATATGTAATACTTTAAACAATAAAGAATTAAAAATAATAATGATAATAAAAAAAAAGAATTAGCAGGTATCTTACTGCATTGGATCTATTATATCTTTTTGATTCCCAAGTTTTAGAAAATTAAAAAGCAAACAAAACAAACCCCTCAAGTTTTTTTTGTTTTGTTTTGTTTTTAACAAATTCAACTTTGATTCTTAGAAGAAAAAAAAAAAAACTTCAGAAAAAATTCCCATAGAATAAGAAGCTGATTGGATACTTCATAGCTCTTAACAAAAATTATTTTAATGAAGATGTGTAAATGAATCACAAACACATGGACTAAATTTCTCTCAAAAATCATATAAGTTTAAAATGGAAGGAATAATGCCTTTTGGAAAAATATATTATGGTTTCAACCACAAACCAAACATTTATATAATAGCTTGAGCTATTTCACAATCTGAAAATACATCTGGATTCATCCAACTCTATGAAGTTGTTTTTTTTCCCTTTGAATGAATAAGTGCTTCAGAATCACTTAGAAAGTTCAATATGGAAAATCTTTTATTTTCTCATTAGAAGAAATCCTCAGGTTCTCAGGTATACTAACCACCGTTGATATTTCTAGTATATAAATTAGTAAACATTAGTTAACATATATGCATAATAGAAAATTCCTGTTCGTCTAAGAAGGGCAATATACTGACATCTATGCAAGCACCATACCAGAGACAGAGATCAACCTTTAAAGGACATGAATAGGCATATTCCACTCTAAAACATTTGGCAGTGAACAACTCATACTGAAAACAATTGAGGGTAATTTGATTAACTACCAGATTTCAGAGTTTGGACAATCTGGTTTGAATTTGAAATAAGTGTAAATGTTAAGCATGTATACCAAGCTTAGTAAAAAGTAAAGTTTTAGTGGGCTTAGATTATGAACTACCAAAGACTGTCAGAAAAAAAAGCTGCCCTAAATAAATTTGCCACTGTTCTTTTGAAAACTAAAGTAAAGTCCTCCTTTCATCCAATGCTTCTGCTTCCTAGAGTTCCTAGAGAAAGTCTTAGTAACTTTACAAGTCTCTAGTTCATCTCCTACTGAAATTCCCTCTTGGGGTGCACTTGGTAAACCTTCCACGCTGAACATTCAGCTTCCTTTGGGATGTTGTCAAGAAGGGAAGATACTGTCACCTGTTCTCACTCATTCAAACATTATGGACTCATTTTCATGAAGTATTTGCTTTTGTTTTTCTTCCTTTTTTCAAAACAGTTTTTGGCCATTTCTGTTTATTCCCAGAGATGTTATACTTTGAAATGGAACAATAGAAGGTATAATCATTATATTTAGGCACATAGATCTCCCAATCTACTACAATTCTAAGAATGCAGGAAACCATTTCTTCTTATCTCATTGGACATCCTATTGTGCCCATGGTATGAAGATAATAAAAAGCTTCTGATGTAATTTCAAGTCAGCAGGCCATAGTAAAGTAATTAAATGTTTTATTGTGAATAAAATTATGCAGGGAAGAAGACAAATTCATCACTTTCTCTTTCCCATGGCCCCTTCTTCCCTTCCTTTTCTCCCTTGCCCTTCAACTTCAAAGATAGAAATTGGCTTGCCTATACTGTGCTTTCATATAAATCTCTAAACTTTTTGTTGTTGTTTTTAATCCTCACTTGAGGATAATTTTCCATTGATTTTTAGAGAGAGTAGAAGGGAGGGGGAGAGACAGAGAGAGAGAAACATCAATGGGAGAGAGACACATGGATTGATTGCCTCCCACAGGCTCTCCGACCTGGCCAGAGACAGGCCTTGACCAGAATCAAACCGAGGACCCTTCAGTCCATGGCCCAATGCTCTATTCATTGAGCCAAACTGGCTAGGGCTAAATCTCTAAACTTTATAGATAAACCCATTCATGTATCCATGAGAACTTTAGGTCTGGACTGCCACTCTAATTTCACTCTCAGTGGTTAAGCAAGGAGTTGGAAATATCTATTTTAATTAATTCGGTCTTATATCCATGGAGAAACTTGAAGTTGATCCTACTAAACATGCTATTTAGTAAGGTTTTATTCAAAAGATCTACATATTTGTCAAATTAAATACTATAGTTTAGGTCATTTTTACTACTACTTAGATGTTAACCCTCAAACCAGAAGCAAGTCTAATTTCTGTATAGAAAAAAAAGTAAATTTAATTTCATAATGGAAAACCTATTTTCTCAGCAATTCTAACATTGCTAAAGTGTAAACCATAAATGGCATGATGTTTAAAACTAAACTTTGTAATTCTGCATCAAAAAAAAAAAAGAGCTAAATTTTAGAAAATGATAAAGTATGGGAAGAAAAAGTCAATAGTTTGTAAAGCTAAGCTATACCCTTGGCAGTTTCATGCTAAAAATTTAGCAATTACCAGTGGAAATTGATTCCACTGTACATAAACCAAAACAAAGCTTCAACACAAATGTTTTTAGTTGACTGTGCACATATTTCTATGTCTGCCTAACTTGGCTAGCAGACACCATAGACTTACTCTCCCAGTGCATTTATGTGGAGAAATTGGGTGACAAATAATGGTTGCCATCTTTCAACAATTTTATTTTAAGACAATGTAGAAGTTAAACCTTAATCCTAACCAATCTTATTACTCTAATTATAATAGCATGTTTTTAGGTGAAAAAAATATGTCAACAGGTTAATTAATTAGTTAGGGAATTTTCCATGGGAGAATCTCAAGGGAAAAAAAGAAAAATACTGGTTAAAATTGATCATTTTAAGACCACAATTCTGATAAAATTTTATGCATCAATTAAACATTCATCTTTGTTTCACTTATTAATTAACTATTAGAATTCAAACCAGCATGTCAAATAATTATACTTATAGGTATTAGATCAAAGCAAAATATAACATAGGGAAATGCAAACTAAAATGTACTTCAAAGGAAAAACTAACATAGACATTTACTCTGTATGATAGGTGGCAAAGCAGCTAATGGAAATGGGTACACCTCCTTTTAATTATTATCAGAAGAACCCATGCAAAAAAAAAAAATCTCTAATTTTATTTTCTTAATCCAGCTTTTATACCAGATTATTTAAAATGATAATTACAAACTGCTTTACTTGAGTACTTTGAGTGGTTTCTTACCAATACTTTGAGAAATTAGCCTTGGTCTTTAAAGAATCTAATATAGATATAATTTAAAACATCACAAACAACATCCTTCTTCATACTTTGTCTCTCCTATCCCTTTCTTTTCTTCACTTGTTTCTGATTCACTTATTTCTTGTTCTGTTTGCCCTACCCAACCATTTTGTCCCCTACTCTCATCATTCCTCTCATTTTATTTCCTTTATTTTATAAATCAATATCTTCTCAGAGACCTGTATCTAAAATCATACCAGAGCTCCCTGGACTTGGGACTTGGGAAATGAAAGCCATAACATTCTGGCAATCAGACCAGAGCCTCATCTAGAGACTGCAAATTAAATAAATGCTTAAAACTTGACTTTGAGCCCTCAGACCAGAAATTTTAACTGCCAAATGAAGTGGAAATAGCAGCAAGTAATCGAATCTGAAGACTTCTCTGAAAATTTTAGAGGCAGGATTTGGGCTAATGAATGTGACAATGATGTTCCCTGTAGAGACAAATAAAACTAGCTCATCATTCAAGTTCACAAAGTTCCTCCTCAATGTTGTTCTTGAAAAGTTTACACACATACATACACATACAAATACGGAAACACACACTGAAGATTAAACTATCATCAGACACTTGGAATTAAATTCTCTCCAGATTCTAATACCAGTGTCTGACTTCCTGAATAACTCTTTCCATACAAAGTGTCTTCCCAGGGTTTTCAACCCAGATGTAATCTGCCCTGCTGATTTCTCCTGGGACATACTAATTTCATCCAGGCATCTGAGACCTAAGCAAAACCTGTATAAGGCTTTGAAGGACAGCAAATTTCTTCCGTAATACATATGCCTTTCTTTTTTAAAATATAACAATTTTTGATTATCTAAGGCAATAAATTATTTTCCTTTAGTTATACACTTTCAACTAATTTGCAACTTCTTTCAGACATCATAAAACATGGACATTAACTGAGCTTTGTTTTGTGTTAGCAATTTTTTTTTAATCTGAAGTTCTACTGTACTGTAGGGACCTATAATTAGAAATGTCACCATATGTTAGCACCCAAGCTACTTATGAACTTATCTGTTCAGTTAAAATGTCAGCTACGAAGATGCCATGCAAAGAATCACATTCATTCTATGTTTCTAACACTCATGAAAGTGGGAGAAATAAAAAATTTTAAGTAAGTCTATTATTCCTTATTACCAATTTATTATGACAATGAGGAACATAAAGAAACTTACTTATCCAATTACTGATGCCTAATTCTGAAGCTGTGCTGGATCTAGGTTCTTTTAATAGTTCTCAAAATAGTATATTTCTTTTTGAAAAAATCCTCACCTGCGTACATTTTTCCATTGATTTTTAGAGAGTGGAAGGGAGAGGAGAGACAGAAAGAGAGAAACATCAATGTGAGAGAGACACATCTCACATTGATTGGTTGCCTCCTGCATGTGCTCTGACCAGGGTGGGGGATCAAACTTACATCTAAGGTACATGCCTTTGACCAGAATCAAACCTGGGACCCTTTAGTCCATGGCCAACAATCTATCCACTGAGCTAAACCAGCTAGGGCTGTATTACTTTCTTAAAAAATATTTTTGATCCTGGATTTTAGTTTCTTTATGGCCTCTAGATGATATTAAGATACTTCAAACCAGGTGGAATTTAGCAGTCTATCACATCAGAAAATCCTTCCAATCAACTCAAACACTGGCTGGATTTAAAGTATCAATCAGAGGAGGAATCCAAGATGGCGGCGTAGGTAAACACCTAAACTGCTGCCTCCCACAACAATTTAAACTGCAACTAAAAGACAAAACGTCTATCACCCAGAACCACGGGAAAGCTGGCTGAGTGGAAGTTCTACAACTAGAAGGAAAGAGAAAAGAGCATTGAGACGTGCACAAGCGCTGAAAAGCTGAGGTACGGAGGCGCGCGATCCGGGCTGGCAGCGGGCGACTGGGTGCGTTGCTTTTTTCAACCCCAACGGAGACAAGCCCCCGATTACTCTGAAATCCAGTCTCTGGGGAGACGCGGGGGACCCAAACTCCTATGGGGAGAAGCTGGACTGTCTGCCAGTGAGAGTGGCTTGCTAGCAGAGCTGCACGCAGGAATAATTGTTTACGGCACTGGGGCACAGGATTCCAGGACACGGTCGGGACACAGAGTGGGCTTACTAGCAGCCATTGCTGTTTGCCATGCCCTAACCTAGTGACGCCCTGAGACCCCACCCCACACAACCTACAAACCCACCCAAGCTCCAAGCAGCTCAATTAGCATAAGCAAGCCTGCCCTATCGCAGCTTAACCTAGAAAACTTGCAGCCCAGGTCAGACAGCTCCAAAACCTCCAAACCCCAAGCAAAGAGGAGAAAACTGCAGCTCTCACTGTAGCTCCTGCTGAGTGGCCTCAGACAGTAGCTGACCTGCACCCCATTGGAGATCCAGAAGCCAGTGTACCTAGTGGTCAGTGTGAGACACCAGATTTCAACTCCTCACATCCATAAGTGACACATTCAAGAGGCAGACTCAGTGAGCACCAAAGCCCCACTGAAACAAGTCCTGCCCCATAAGCGTGTCTTCAGCGCAGCACTTCTTCCATTATAGACACAGGGAGTGCTCACAGCTAATTGGCCTGGAGTTCAATTCCTCCCAGCATACCAACAGCAATTCAGGCTTAACTACACCAAGACTTTGCACTCAGCCCACAAAGGGGTGTACCAAGAGCATCCACATCAGGTGATTGGGGAGGCTGAGCTACTGCCCCCTATAGGTCACCTACCACACAAAGCCACTCCATCAACACAGGGAAGAAGCCAAAATGCAGAAACAAAGAAACATGTCACGAATGAAAGAAACGGAGGAAAGCAAACTACTGGATGACATAGAGTTCAGAATCACATTCATAAGGTTACTCAAGAATCTTCTAAAAACTGCCGAGAAACTTGATGACACTTCTGAGGAGCTTAGTGAGACCTTCAAGGACCTTAATGAGAATGCCAAAAAAATGGAAAAGGATCAGTCAGAAATGAAGCATACACTGTCTGAAATAAAGAATATACAGAAACTCAACTGTAGATCAACATACCCCAAGAATCAAACCAAAGATCTGAAATATGTGGAAACAAAAAACATCCAACCAGAAAAACAAAAAGAAACAAGAATCCAAAAATATGAAGATAATGTAAGGAGCCTCTGGGACAACTTTAAGCGAAACAACATCCGAATTTTTGGGGTGCCAGAAGAAGGGAGAGAGCAAAATATTGAAAACCTATTAGAAGAAATAATGACAGAAAACTTTCCCTACCTGGTGAAAGAAATAGACTTACAAGTTCAGGAAGCGCACAGAACCCCATACAAGAGGAACCCAAAGAGGACCACACCAAGACACATCATAATTAAAATGCCAAGGGCAAAAGACAAAGAGAGAATATTAAAAGCAGCAAGAAAAAAACAGTTAATTACCTACAAGGGAGTACCCATACGACTGTCAGCTGATTTCTCGGCAGAAACTATGCAGGCCAGAAGGGAGTGGCAAGGAATATTCAAAGTGATGAACAGCAAGAACCTACAACCAAGATTACTCTACCCAGCAAAGCTATCATTCAGAGTTGAAGGTCAGATAAAGAGCTTCACAGACAAGAAAAAGCTAAAGGAGTTCATCGCCACCAAACCAGGATTACATGAAATGCTGAAGGGTATTCTTGAAGAAGAAGAAGAAAAAGGTAAAGATAAAAATTATGAACAACAAAATGACATCAAATACATACCTACCAACAAGTGAATCTAAAAATCAAGTGAATAAAAAATCTGAAGAACAGAATGGACTGGTGAATATAATAGAATCAGGGACATAGAAAGGGAGTGGACTGACAATTCTCAGGGGAAGCAAGTGTGAGGGGTGCGGGAAGAGATTGGACAAAAATCTTACTCCTATGGATGAAGACAGTGGCGGGGGGTAAGGGCATGGGGTGGGGTGGGGAATCAGGTGGAGGGGAGCTATGGGGGGAAAAAAAGTGGAACACCTGTAATAATCTGAACAATAAAGATTTAATTAAGAAAAAAAATAAATAAATAAAAACATATTAAAAAATAAAAATAAATAAAGTATCAATCAAAGCTATTGGTTAAAAAGAGAAATTCTTATTATTGAACAACTTTTTCATTTAAAATATCTGTTGGTCACAGAATGTTTAAGTAGACTATTATTGCTTTCTCCATCCTGATGATGATAAATTAGTTAGAGCTCTCATTAAAATGTGGCTACTGAAACTATAAAATTTGACAGTTGTACTAGAGTCTAAATTAGAGGCATATAATCCTATTTTACTCTTCAATGAGAAGAGTTAAAATTATGCTTCGGTTAGTAGTAACCCAATAAAAATAAGTGATGTTACAGTTGTTTCTGATGCTAGAACCATGAGTGAGTCCCTCTGCTATGACAAAAATCAACTAAGAAAAGAGGCACAGCCCTATTAGTGTCCACACAAATTGTTTGCCTTTTCTAAAGGCTCATGAAAGTAAGGATGTTAAAATATATTAATTATTAATAAATTTTCATATTCATAGGTTATTTGGACAAATCATTGTGTACTTATTATTTTAATTTCAATGTTCAAGTAAATCTTAAGAAATCTTTTTTTGTCTACTTATATGCAAATCATGAATTAGCTAAAGTAATTAATTTTTAACATACAAATGTTACTATATAAAACTCTCTAAAACATTTGTAGATAATGTGCAAATTTGTAACATAATAAGATATTGGATAATCATATCTATTGATAAGGCATATTTATATTAACCCAAATCCAATCTATATATATAAGGCTAATATGCAAAGTGTCCCCTCAGGAGTTCGACTGGGAGACTGGGAGTTCGATTGCTCACTATGACATGCGCTGACCACCAGAGGGCGGTGTGGAACATGGCAGGCAACCAGTGGCAGCGGTGGGGTGCTGAGGGAGTGAGTGAAGGAAGAGGAGGCAGGGAGGCAGGAAACCTGATCAATGGCAGCGGTGGGGTGCTGAGGGAGTGAGTGAAGGAAGAGGAGGCAGGGAGGCAGGAAACCTGATCAATGGCAGCGGTGGGGTGCTGAGGGAGTGAGTGAAGGAAGAGGAGGCAGGGAGGCAGGAAACCTGATCAACCCTGATCACTGGCCAGGCCTAAGGACCCTACCCATGCACAAATTTCATGCACTGGGCCTCTAGTTTTATAATATTTAATGAACAAGGAGATAAGTAGTTAAGAGGACTGAGGTGTCTTCATAATAAACTATGAAACTCTGAATGTCTTGGCTCTCTTACTTCGGAAAAGGCCAGGGTAAATCAGTTAGATGCTGTGTTGAACAAGTATAAATTAGAAGAAGAATAGATTTGCCTTCACCCTCAATATTTGGTAACAAATTAAGAGGCAAACTTAAGTTTGTGGTAAATATTATATCTACATCAGTTCAAAAAACATACATCACATAGGATTATACTTTTTAAATCAAGAATATTTGAGAGAACTAAGTGACTTTATACATGTAAAGCACTTAGAAAAAGTCTTGGGTTGGCACATAGTAAGACCTCAATAAATGTTAGCTATTTTTATTATAATAACAGGGCAGAGACTACAAAATCATTTTATCTATAGCAATTCAGATTTGTGATAAAGGCCAGAATGGCACCATGGAACTAAGAATAAGAACCTCAGAAAAATGTCCACAAATATGGTTGGAACATTTTTAATACACATTACTCCCCCAGGAGCCTAACTTAATAAAGAAGGGGACAATAGTATGGCTCTTAACTCTGTCAAAGTCTATTATAAGACATTACTTTCATATCAGACATGACAGTTCACCAGTGTATAAAAGCTTATCCCCAAGGGACAGCAGTCTGATAGTGTAGTGAAAAAGAACGCATGCCCTGTTGACCTTCTGCTATAAAACAATTCAGCATGGGTCAGAGAGAAGAAATAGAATTTTTATGCAGACTTTATGAAGTGAACTATCTTGAACCAATGGAAATTTCTCAATTTCATTTCAAGAATCACAGCATAATAGCAGCATTTTAAAAATTTTCATTAACACCCATAGCTTGTATCCTCTTTTTAAAGCCGTTATTGGTGTACTATTTATGAGGCTTTGATGGCATCAAATAATGCCCTTCAATAGAGCTGGTTGACCTTGATGTAAAAAGCTAAAACCAAAATGCTAGGGAGAAAGTCCCCAGAGCTCAATTCAGCAATATAATTTCTTTGACTTCAAGTTTAGAGATGGTGGCCAAAGAAAGACACAGTTATGTTAGCACCTTTTAAATAAAGGATCCCTATTTGACTCTGGACCTAAGTTTTTACTCTTGAGATCGTTCAAAATAACCTTTGCTATCATTTTCAACCTATCAGATTACATTCTAAACCTTAAAAGCAAAACAATAATCCAAACCTTCTAGTCCTCCTCACTAAGGCAAAAAGAGAGAGTACATGGCAAAGTGGAAAAGTGTAGAAAGCATAAAGTAATATTTTCTTAATACCTAATATCTGCAGAAACCATGACAGGTACATACAAATGTTACTATGTGAAACTCTCTAAAACAATTTCTTAAAGATATAATTACGCTTGTCTTAGAAATTAGCAAACTGAGCCTCAAACTGATTAGGTAACAAGGATAATTTCACAGAGCAAGTTTGTGGCTTAAGTACTGGGTTGAAAAAAAACACACAAAACTGTCTACTTCTAGTTGTTCTACCAAGCAACTATATCATTGAAAACCAAATTATTCCTCTGGGCCTATACCCTCACCTTTAAAATGAGGAGGTTTGGCAAACAGATTCTAGGGTGGCCCCATGATCAAGCCCTTGTGTGACGTGTTCTTTTGGAGCATGGAAAAGATCTAAGAATGACTTTTAACCAAGAGCATACAGCGAAGGTGACAAGAGAAACATGATTACATTTCATGAGAATATAACGCTATCTTTGAGGAGACTTTTTTGATGGTGTAGAGCAAGCATGTCAAACTCGAGGCCTGCTGGATGCATGCAGCCCACAACAAATATTTTTGCAGCCCACAACAAATATTTTTGCAGCCCAGCCAATATAAGGGTATTTAAGAAACATTTTAATAAAAATTTTGTAACTTAATTTTTACAATATCCTGTTATACATAATTATTAATAACTGACTACAACGTTCGCTAATGACTGATTACTATAACTGTGTTGCATTCGTTTCCCTTATGCGCCTCATGCGCAGATGCACCATTTCTCTCCACTAATACTGGCAGCGAATATTTTAGCACCCGATCGCCACATCCTTAGTCTTGGACTGACTTGCTTGGTGTGCACAACAGGAAATATTTTGCTTTCAGCAAACAAGAAAAATAGGTTTATTAGCACTATGCTTATTACTTTGTGCAGTTATTCAGTGTCTGGTAAGTTAATGTTCATGAAAAATATTAATTTTTATTAAAATATTTTGTTATTTTATGCTAACAATTACTTATTTCAGCCCTTTGTATTCAGCATGCCTCTATTGAAATAAACCTTCGTTTCCAAGAAAATTGAAGCTTTTGTTTTTTTGCGGCCCACATAAACTTAAACCTTGTTTATTTGGCCCGTGTTAGCCTTTGAGTTTGACATGCTTGGTGTAGAGGGAGCAGGCTGAGATGTGAACTGCCACATAGAAAAGACCCTACAAGAAAAGAGCTGAGAGCAGCTTCTGGCAACAGCTGGCAAAAAAGGTGAGAACCTTGGTAGCCTGCAAGAAACTGAATGCTCCCCACAACCATGTGAGCTTGAATGGGATTTGCTCCCAGACAGCCCCAGATGTGAACCCAGCCTTGGCTGCCCCTTGGTTATAGCTTTGCTGAGGACTTCATCCAACCATGTCCACATGCAGTCTGAAAATCTTAATACTGCTGGCTTTAAAAATAAGGGCATGTATTATCTCCCATAACAAAATGTGCAGATATTGGGCAAATTTCAGGGTGGTTGGTTAAGCAGCTCAATAGCAAAGACTCTGAATCTATCCCAACTCTCTACCCTCAGTTCAACTCCCCTAGTGCAGTGGTTGGCAAACTCATTAGTCAACAGAGCCAAATATCAACAGTACCACACTGAAATTTCTTTTGAGAGCCAAAAACTGACTTCTGTGCATGGGCCACAAAGTTTAAATCACACTGTACGTGCATGCTCGCACGTGGTATTTTGTGGAAGAGCCACACTCAAGGGACCAAAGAGCCGCATGTGGCTCACGAGCCACAGTTTGCCGACCACTGCCCTAGTGTGTACAAAAGCTTCAGCAATTCCAGACTTCACATCCAGACATAAGAATACTGAGGAGCAAAGAAAGAACCACCTCTTTCTTACATCTTTTTTTTTTAATAGTAAACCTTTCCTGCTCAGCCAGTGTGGTGCAGTGGTTGAGCATCAACCTATGAACCAGGAGGTCATGGTTTGATTCCCTGTCAGGGCACATGTCAGGAGTGCAGGCTCAGTCTCCAGTGTGGGACCTGCAGGAGGCAGCTGATCAATGATTCTCTCTCATCATTGATGTTTCTCTCTCTCCTTCTCTCTTCCTCTCTGAAATCAATAAAAAAATTTATATATTAAAAAAAAAAAAAAAAAGAGTAAACCTTTCCCAAAACTATTCCTAGAAGAAACCGCTCACATCATTTCAATAAGAACTGGGTTACATGCCCTCCTTCAAACCAATTACTTGCCAAGGGAATTGGGCCAGACAGCATGATATGTTTATACCAATCAGGGGTTGGTTACCCCTAGTGTTGGGGAGAAAGGCCCATATTTCACTGAGTCATAGTGGGGGCCTGGACACCTCAACATCACTAGGGCTTGCTAGTAAGAAGGAAGAAATAAAAAGTGATTTAGGGTGGGCTATAGAAGGGCATGGAACAATAACAAAGTCCCCTTTGGCATTAACATTTTTATGATCCCATGAATAATCCAGGTGGAAAACTATTTGTTCAACTGGTGTTTTTCATACCTGTCTAGTAGACACGATAGTCTTCAATCAGTATATACACTGTGAATGAGACAAAACAATCACTTTCTTCAGAGTATACAGTTTAGTGGGGAAGTTATGACAGGAAATTTTAGTGCCAGCAGGGGGTAAGTACAGACTACTGTGAGAGCACTTACCCCTGTGGGATGATTTCCTAAAGGAAGTTCAAGTGCCTGTCTTGAGGCTTCTTATTGATGACTTTGGTAGTACCGGGGAGAAGAGTGTGCCGTGTATGCTCAGGCCTTTCATATCTTCCAGGAAATGAGATGTAAATATGGGCTAACAAGAATGTCTTCGTATGAATGACACCCTAGAACTGCTCTGTCCAATACATAAGCCAATAGAATATATGACTATTTAAATTTAACCATAAATTAATTACAATCAAATAAAAGCAAAATTGTAGTTTTCCAGTTGCACTACCCATATTTCAAGTGCTCAGTAGGCATATGTGGCTAGCGGTTACCATATGGCAGTGTGGATATAGAACAGTTTCATCACCATAGGATCAAACAATGCTGTCCAAGACCTTTGAGAAAGCCTCAAAAACTTCAAAACTTACAAGCATAGTATTTCCACTTAGTGTCTCACACTTCTACTCTAGCAGTTACTACATTATGCTGTAATTGCCAATTACAGCCAATTTATTGCCATAAATTGCCAGTTACTACATTATGCTGTAATTGCCAATATTTTTCAGTTTCCCCCAATGATTTCTCCCCTTTTACATTCAGTTACATTTGCCATTATGGATTTTTGTCCTCCTTATATATGGGACCTCTAGTCTCCATCAAGACTCTTCTACCACATAAAACAAAGCTGGCAGAGTGCAATAGGTTTCCATCGGCATTCAAAGGACAAATGGGAAGAGTTAAGGTGACAATGTGACAGAACAACCCAAGGATACTAATAGGGAAGGGACAACCCTAAGTTCCTGAGCAGATTTCTCTTATAGATACACTTTTGGCAACTTCACAGGTTAGTCATACACAAAGAGCAGTTGGAGGCTTAATGGTGGCTCCCCTCTAACTAAGACCCTAGTTGGTGAAGGAAGGTCAACCCCTGATTGGTATAAACATATCATGCTGTCTGGCCCAATTCCCTTGGCAAGTAATTGGTTTGAAGGAGGGCATGTAACCCAGTTCTTATTGCTCCTCACTTTAAACGTGGAAGAAAAAACCTGACTTACATATCCTGACAATGTTAAGAAAGTCATCGGTCATAGGGAGAGAAATGATGTAATTGTTGCCTCTTATCTAAATCAGGTCTTAAGACATAGAGTAAAAGACAATTCGTTCCCTACCACTTAAGTCATTGGTATTGGACTTAACTCTGTCAAAGTCCCTATAGCTTGAGGACTCAAGTGGTAGGGAACTAATGGCTTGTTTGATAATATCCATTCACTTTAATTAATGTTTTCTAGGAGTTACCATGAGTGTGGTTACTTCTTTTAGCGTTTGGGACATTGTAAAGAGATATTATCATGTTCTCTCATCATCCCTTTTTGTGACCCAGAGAAGGGCATATTAGAATTTTAAAATCCTATACATTTGTTTTCAAAGTGCCTGGGCACAAAATAATGCTGCCAGTTCAAATCCAGATGCAAGTGAGGAAGATTAAAAAGTGACAACACTTGCCCTAGCCGGTTTGGCTCAGTGGACAGAGTGCTGGCCTGCAAACTGAAAGGTCTGGGTTCGATTCCAGCACATGCCCGGGTTGCAGGCTCTATCCCCAGTGGGGGACATGCAGGAGGTAGCCAATCAATGATTCTCTCTCATCATTGATGTTTCTATCTCTCCCTCGCCCTTCCTCTATAAAATCAATAAGAAATATGTTTAAAAATAAATAAATAAAAATAATAAATAAATAAAAAGTGACAACACTTTTTCATCAGAGAAGGCAGCATCTTAACAACCAAAGGCAGGGGACAACTGTTAAATGAGTTATAAAAATATGTGCAGGAAATGGGCAAAAGGACAAGGAAGCCATGCTGTGGAAAGTGGGATGTCAGACACAGTGAACAAGCCTCATGGAAGTTTCCAGCACATACACATCTGTGAGGCTTCGGCCTGGAAGAGTCAAAGAGACAGTGAAAGTCTCTCAAAGAAGGAGAGAGAAAAAGAAAACAATGCATGAGCAGGTTATAGAAAGACAGAGAGAGTAAAAGGACCTATTACCCACTCCACTTGCCACAATATCAGGAGTTTACATTAATATCTAATGCAGAGATGTCAAAACAAAAATAGAAATTGTAATAGAAAATGAATCCCTTGTTTCTTTTTATTAATTTTACTAGGGGCCCAGTACATGAATTCATGCACCTTAAAAGGAACTGTGGGCCATGAGGCTGTAGGAGGCACAGGAGTGGGTCTTGGCCCATCCTTCATGCCCCCACCCCTCCCCTCCTGCTGTGGCCCCCAGTCCCCTGTCTGCTGGCAGCCCTGCTCCTGCCACCACCACTCTTATGCGCTGACGGCACCAGCCCTGCTCATATCCACTGATTGGGGCTGGCGCCAGCAGCAGATGTGAGCAGGGCCGGTGCTGTCAGCAGGTGTGAGCGGGGCTGGCACTGTCAGCAGGTGTGAGCAGCGGCTGCTGCCCCGATTGCCCCTCAGGAGCAGGGGCAGGTGGAGAAGCCCTCAGGGGTGATCAGAGTCGGTACTGCCGCTCACACCCACTGATGGTACCAAGTGATCGGGACCAGCACCAGGCACCAGCAGTGGGTGCTGGTGGCTCCAGCACTGGCTGCAAACGGTGGCTCCAGCACTGCCTGTGAGTATGAGCAGGGATGGGGCCTGTGCAGCAGCAGGTGCAAGCACCGGGAGGGACTGTGGTGCATGGGAGCAAAGAATTTTTAGTAACCCCAGAGGCTCACCTTGATGACAGTGACTGGTGCCCCCCCTTAGTCTGGCACCCCTGCTCACCTGCTATACCATCCTGTCATGGCCAATGCCTGCCATGTTCCACACACACCCCCTGGTGGTCAGCACATGTCATAGTGACCGGTTGTTTGGTTGTTCAATTGTTCCACCATTTGGTCTATTTGCATATTAGCCTTTTATTATATAGGATTATACTTGTTAGTGACCAGAATTAAAACCAGGTGGAGAAAATCACCAATACATTGTGGCTCATGTTGGCATATTACACACTCAGTGGCTCATGTGGCCCATATAATCTGGAAAATAACTCAGGCTGCAGGATGCTGGAAAGGCGATCTAGCAGGTCATGAATTCCTTTGTTTGTGAAAAGCTCTGCGCCAGGCACCTTTACACCTCTCTTTGCATTTACTCCTCTTTCAGTGAATTTGGCTAATCCCTGTCCTATCATGAAAAACATATCTTTACTAGAATTATAAAAAGTTTAGCAATAAATTGAAATAACAACAATGACAGCAATAGATACTGCCAGGGCACATATTCAAAAACTATAATCATCTGAAGCCAGGAGGAGCCAAAGGGTGTGTTTATTTTGGCTCCCGTTCCAGCGGCTGGCTACCTGGAGTCACCAGCTACATTTCTGTCAACAGATAGAAACTATTATAACAAAACCCATGTTGATCAGGAAGTGTGACTGCAGTGAGGGATGCTGAGGAAGTACTGTTTTTATAACGCATTCTGGAAACGTGGCCTGAGCTCATCAGTGACAATAGGAAAATCCCCAGTCCATCTATGGCTCACCTGCAAACCCCAGAGAGGGCAGAAGTCTGCTAAGTCTGCCTGTAGCACTTGTCTTCTTATGCACATGTTGACATCATCAAAGCTCTTTCAGTGTTTGAGGATGATCAGCACTCCTTTCTTGTCACTTTAGTTTTCTTTCTTATGTTTCAAATCCTTTATTGCTGACTTATGTTTGCCCTTTTTAATTCTTACATTGGATGGGCCCTGGATTTGATCTACATATGTAATGGCTCATATGTGTTCATATACTAATAAAGCTAATATGCAAATACAACTAAAAGAAGCAGATTTCCCTGAACTCTGACTACCTTCCTTCTGCTTCTGGGACATTCCCTGACAACAGAGCTTCAGACCTCATGCCACCTGCCTCCTTCACTGCTTCCCACACCACACTGTCTAGGTAAAGCTCACGGGCAAGACTAAAATAATGGGTTGTCCTTGGTCTCAGGATCACCCTGACATAAAGTGGCACATCCATGCAGGGTCAACCTCATATAAGCTGAGCAGAGTCATTTAACAACTTATACCAGCATGTCAAGAGCTTTAAATGCGCTCTCAATTCTCATCCGTCAACAACTCTATGTTGTCAGTTATTTTCTCTCTTCTACAGATGTGGAGACTGAGGCTCACTGATTCTATGTAACTTGCACAAGTTTACATAGCGAATATTTGACAGAGGCAGAATCTTGGTCTTTGGAGCACATTCTGGCAGTGTGGCACTCATGTTCTTTAAAGCAGAGCTTCTCACACTTTACTGTGCATATGAATCATTGAAGGGTTTTTTTTTTTGTTGTTGTTTGTTTGTTTTTTAAATGCAGATTCTTTCAGTAAATCTGGGGTGGGGCCCAAGAATTTTCATTTGTGACATTCTCCAGGTGGTGGCTGGGTGGTACTGGCCACACTTTGAATACCAAAGCTTTAAAGAAACTTTCCAATTAGGCCTAAGGCTGTGTAATCTGTGGGTGAGAAATGTCCACTAATTATTTGGGAAACTTTTGTACAAGGCTATGGATGGAGGGACTACTTTAACCTCCCTGAGAAAGTCCGTCTCTCCCAGCAGTCCCATTGCAGGGGGCCGCCAAGGGCCAATGCTCCTTTCTAGTCATCTTGGTTATGGGGTAGGATACTTAAAAGCTAGGAAAATTCCTTGGCAAGTGGAATAGGGAAACAGGTAGCTGAATAAACTGGTTGAGCAATTTACACCCAGATACAATTCATCTCCCTAGAGATAAAATCTAGGCTTCAGCTGTATTTAGGCTCCAGGCCCAGAAAAGCAGCAAAACCAGGATCAACTGAAATAACTAATTAACCCCCTGCCCTGGCACTGACCAATCAGTGGAGACTACAACCTTGAAAGGGAATACCTGGCAAAGCTGGTAAATATTCTATTGAGATCTTCCCTTGACTCCCAGCCTTTAAAAACCCTCAAAACAAAGAACCCAGCACACTCTCTCCCTCAAGGGAGTGCACCCATGTTTTTCCCCTTCTCCCTCTTCTTCCCCCACAGGCATACATTTCCTAAACTCTAAGGAGACTTGCAACCAGGGGAGCAATGGGCAGCCAGTGGCAGCTCACCCTGGGCTAACCCCTGAAGCTCTCTCCAAGGCCCACTTTCCTCTAACTTCTCAGTGAGCTAAAGCAGTGCCGCTCAGGCCCCCTTCTTCCCTAGAACATTTTTAGAGAACCAAAGCAGCTCTGTTGCTTCTTCTATCCTAGGCCCTCCCTTGTTTCACTGCCCCAGCTATAACAGGCGTACTCTCAAAATCACCTGGACTCATATTGTGAAATCTTTCCTGCACAAAGTCAAGAACCCACACACTATCAGCTGGCCCTAGGCAGACCCACTCAGGGCCGGGTCCCCTTTTTGGTAACAATAACAAAGCTCAGTCCTAAGATAAGGACTTGGGCAGGTCTTTCTTCTTTCATGTCTCTCTAGTACAAGGTTTATCACCCAGAGAAGGATCCAAAATGAAAACTTCTGTATCACTGAAATAACACTGATTGTTGTAATATCAAAGTCAGTAGACAGTTACATACTAGAAGAAACATAACTATTGAACTGGTTTGTTTGCAAAGAACCAACAAGTGAACCATAGCCACATACACTTCTCTAACAGTAAAATATAGCATTTGAAAGCAAGCGTTCTTGGGTCAGATTCCTCTGAATTGGATCTCATGTTCACCATTAATTAACTGGTCAACTTTGAAGAAATTAATTAACTCTCAATGTTTCAGTTTCCTCATCTATAAATGGGAACAGTAAAATTATTTGCCTCAAGAGTTGTAAGAATAAATGATATGTAAGTTACCTAAGACATGTTAGCTTTTAGCAATTTCAACAGATGCCAAGTGTATCAAAACATAAAATGTCCGAATAAAAAAATAATAATTACATTATTTTAACTGGATATTTTAACATGTTACTGTTATGATGACAACGTTCATTCTCCTTGCAGTGAATGAATTCCTCATTTGGTATAAGATTGTTAAAATCCAAATGGCCAGCTCAGACAAAGAGACTAATTTGATGTCAAATGCTGCTTTCACTATTCCTGAAAAACGCAGGCCATTCCCAACAAACTAGAATTTCTCTACCAGTTCAAGCAGTATAGAGACAAAACAGCATCCTTACTGTATAGACAGGGCCAACTTCCTAACTATATAAAAGCCAGCAGCATTAATAAGCCACCAGGACTATGTGTTCAAAAACCTTGCCTAAAATCTTTTTAGGTAACATAAATAGTTTCATCTTACCTGTCTTTTCCTGTTCTCTCATCATGATGCATCTTCATTTCCCATATTTAGCATATTGTTAGGTGCTTTTAAGAAGAATACCATAAAGACAGTCATGTGCATGTGGTACCAAAAAAAGCCTTGAAAAGGCAAATGTTGATTTTCTTCATGGAAATCTAAAATGCCAAATAGATGCAAAAACATATCCATTTACCAGTGTGTGTTTTTTTTTTTTTCCCAAGGCAGGAAACACCAAGAAAAATGTATGTGGTTACTACAGAAAAATGTTTGCTACAAGAGAAATCTCTAAGCTCAAAAAATGGCAAGATAAAAGCAATTTATTGTTATGCTACCCAACATTTCTATATGAGATTACTACAGTGATGAAAGATGTTGTCATAATGCATGCAGCCAAGTAGGCTGAGTTCAAGTATTGTAGGAGTTTTTTCATTCTTTCTTCTTAAACACAAACGTGTCAGTCTTGAAGCCTCAAGGGATGTACAAAATGTAATTAACAAGGTTTATAATAAGGAATGAGCCAAACCAATAGACAGAGACAAATTTTAGAAAGCCAGCCAGCCTTCAGAGCCTTTCCCGAAGACATTTCTTTTGCACACATTGCTTAGTTTACAATGAAGTCAATGTTGCCATTTCTATGTCCTAACTGCAGCTGATATTTTCTATGAGGTTTAAAGTTGGCATGGAAACTAATTTATGACAGGGAAATGACATGTATACCTATTGGTTCTTAAACAGGTGCCTCTGCATGAGTGTCACTGGATTTATCTAGGGCCTGTGCTGGCCTTTCCCAATCCTGAATTGAGCATGGGCCTGGTCCAGAAAGCAAGAGGAGGAACAATGCTTCCTCCATCTCCGTTTGATTTATGGCCTTATGGCAAAAGCTGCCAACTGGCATGGGTCTAATGGCTGTCAGCAGTGAGTGTGATGTCTGTGTGATGCCAGTTGGAAATTGGCATAAAGTGCCAGGGTATTTCCTTGCAACTACTAATAGGTCAATAAAGTTTGCTCACAACCAATGTTACTTTAATTTCAATCATTTCATCAGTTAATAAAGCATTCCATTGTATAAGAATTTAATATCTCAAAAGGTTTACATTTATACATTCATAAATTTTTATCTTCTACTTCTGAAGGCAAACAGAAATAGAAAAGTCGAATGATTCCACTGGGGTGAGGCACAGAAAATATTCTTCCTTTTGCTCGGTGCTCACTAGATTGTCATGAGTTTTCAGTTTCAAGCTCAATTTAATGGAGTCTTTTGGGTTCTGAGTTTTATTTACTCAAGGCCAAATAAAACATCCTCATGGCAAAAAGAAAGTAAGAAAGAAAAGAAAAAATATCCCAGCATGATGGAAGTCTACTTAAAGATTTCTGAACATTAATAAATCTCTAATAAAACAATATCTTCATGCAACATGTGAATATAAATTATTAGGTTGATTAGAATGGAAAATGGGTTTCTAAAGCTTTTTGGCCTAAAAACCTTTTATCAAACCTATAATAGGACCCCCTCCACATTATAATTATTAACCCTCTCCATTCTCATTGTCCTCTAATTCCCTTCATATCACTCATCTCTAAACATCTGCTAGCCCCTAAACAATGCCAGTCTCAGGCACAAATTATTAATTCCTAATACATTATCTGAGAGCAGGAGCACTTACCAATTTGAACTCTCTCAAAATAAAAATTACTAAGGTAGCCCTAGGAAGAGGAATGAATAGAATGAGAGTATAATCAACCCATAATGACTCACAAAGGTTCAGTTCAGGAGATTAAAATCCAAACTGCAGGTGACTGAAGGCAAAGAAGCAAACACAATGAGCCCAGTTCTTTACTACCTGTTTACACAAAGCTCTCATTGACTTTACTGAAGGGCTCAAAAGAGGGCCCGAGGTGTAATGTGTTTGCTGGTATGGTTGGTATGCACTCACTGCCCTTGCCTAAGCACATAGTCAAACACATTCAAGTGTTTGTGACATGGTCCTCTCCATGTTGACCTGAAGTTTAGGTGAACAAGGAATCTAAAAGCATTTTGAGAACAAAGAGTAAGCTCTTAATGCTAAGCAACTTACCCTGATTCTGGATAAGCAGCTTGTGATGGCTCTGAAGTCTTCTGTCAACCACCTATGTTCCCTACCATCTATGCCCACCCCCCCACCCCCTGCCCACTCCATTCAACCAAAACAATGAGACAGCTGGGTAAGAAGCAGAGGATTTTCTTAAGTTCAGATGCACCACGTGTGTGGATCACAAAGGTCCTAGAGCTTGGGCAACAGTCCTTATCTTGCCGGGTTTAATTGGCTAATAGGGACTGATTGTTTCCAGCTTTGAATGCACTACATAAAATACACAATACTCCCTGCAGGTACAAGACTAAAAGTCCACAGAGTAAAAAGTAACCTGGAAGCTTAAAATGAGTTTCAATGAAGAGAGAAACCAACTTTACCGTGAAGGACAAAAAAAAAAAAAAAAGTATGAATAATGAAAACACTTGATGGCGAGTCCACATGCAGTTAAATTCAGGAAAGTCAAATGAAGGAAGACAAAAACTGGTAAGGCTAAAAGAATAGAAGTGATTTTCTGAAGACTAATGGACATTCTAAAAGAAGATTCTGGCTTTTCATAGTGTTTTTATTTATTAATGATTTTATATTTAGTGTTAGAAAAGTCTACCAAATCTTATAAGATGTGTTATCTCAACCCTGTGAAGCACAAAATGTACAGGCAATGTAGATTTCTCTATTTTTTTATTTGTTAACCAACTGCACTTTCATCCTTGACCTATTAAACATAGACATATCCCTTTTCATTTTATTCAGCTGTCAGAATCATTTAATAAGACATTATCTATTTTATGATGTTTTCAGTAGAAATATTCAGCAAAGCTTAAAAATTACAAAGTGATTATGCAAATCAAGAAAAGGAATTTATGAGGGAAGAGGCAACAATGATTAAAATTTCAAAACTATACACTTTCTGAATTTATCATTTATTGCAATCGCTATAAAAAGATTTTGAAACATCTTCAATCTAGGTTGAAAATAATATCAGTGACTAACCTTGAGATTGTAGTTTTCCACAGAGTTCTCTTACAGTGAGGCTTCCAGACAACCTAGGTTCCATTTTAGCCCATTCTAGAACCCTCACAACCTCCTGGGGCTGAGACCAGCAGGATCACAAATCAGTGATTCTCAGAGTGTGGGCACCTGACCAGCAACATTAGCATCACCCAGGAACTTATTACAAATGTAAACTTTCACACACATCCTTCTCCTCTCCCCACTGAATCAGGGACTGGAGCTTTATCCCAACCATCTGTGCTTACCAGTGATTTGATGCACTGCACGCTCAAGTTTGAAAGCCATTGTTTTAAGCAGGGAATTAGGAAACTCCGCAAGCTAAGGAACATAAACGAAGCAAAATGAAAAATAAAAATACATGGATGAAGAAAGATGGAGAGAAAAAAATTTAATAATAAAGCACACTATAACAGGTAGAGAACAGAAATAGAGCATATTTTATGAAAAAAGAAAGGAAACCCAAATTCCTTATTTCCACTTCCATGACCTCAATAAATATGAGGTAATTTAACTAGTTTTGTAGAAATAAGACTATTATTTTTTTAGAGACAGGATATTTTTTTTCAGTTAACACTATCTGAATAACATTAAAATTTCAAATTGCTATGACCAGAGATTTTATTTTTAAATCAATTGCTGTGAATAAGATCATTTCTGTTATTGGATTCTGTCTATGAACCAAATTGTTTAAAATAATGTACTAGAAAAAATATATATTTATTTATTTATATTTTCAGTCTTACTAGAATCTTCAGTCTGGTAAGGTAGATTAAGACTAGTCTGAAGAGATCTAGGTTTTCCCTAAAACTATATAGATTTATAAGTGGTAGAAAGTTTTTCTCCAGGCTTATTTGTTTGTTTGTTTTTTTGATGGGGACAATATGCATAGTAAAAGCAGAGGTGAGTGCTGAAAATCTAACACTCAAAAGCCATCTTGTCAATACAACTCTGCCACCAGAACAACGTGGTCTCATTGTAAACAGTGGCAGTTACCATTCACTCACAGATCCAGGAGCCCCCAATAATGCACTACGCCTCATCAGCCATCACTAGATTCAGTTCCTGAATCATGTGTTGCCCTGCAATCCCCTCATTCTTCATTCAACAGATAATTAATTCACCGACCACTTACCTGCTGAATTCAATTATTCTAAGGACTGTTACCCAGACATAAAGGAATGAGATATTATGGCCAAGGCACAGCTAGGTCTCCTCTTCTAATAAAGCAAAAAGTTCCTACCATTGGCCATTTCTCTACCTTCGTCTCACAAGAGAGGAAATCACTTCTGATCCCTGGGCTTTGGGTGGAGCCTGGCACAATTTTTTATTTGTTTTTTTGTTAATCCTCACCTGAAGATATTTTTCCATTGATTTTTAGAGAGAGGGGGAGAGACAGAGAGATACTTCCATGTGAGAGAGACACATCAATTGGTTGCCGGGGATCAAGCCTGCAACCAAAGTACATGTCCTTGACCAGAATCGAACCTGGGACCTTTCAGTCAGTGGGCCAGTGCTCCACCCACAGAGCCAAACCAGGTAGGGCTTAAAAGCTACATGGATTGTAGCATAGAAAGACAGTAGCCAGATGGTGTAGTATTTAGAAAGCCTTCAGGATTCTACTTGGCTGTCATTACCCCACAAATCTGGTACCAACAGTCCTCATATATGGCCTCAGGGTGGACACTTCTGAACATTGTTTTAGCTCAATTAATTGTCACCTCTATTAAACTGTAAGGTCTTTCAGCACCAAGTTGTCTTTAGCATGTTGTAGGTATTAGTGCCTCTAATCACCAGTCCCTTGCTCACATGATTAGTTAAGTGAAGAGGTGGGAAAATATATAGATGCATAGTAAACCACACTTGGTTTAGAAGACTTTTTTTTTTTTTAATTAGGCTTATTAAGTCTATTTAATTTGATAATAATCTTCCAAACTCTCTCCTAAGTGGCTGTATCGTTTGATATTATTATCAGCAATATATATTTCCAGTTGCTCCATATCAACACCAACACTTGGACTCTTCAGTCTTTTTTTTTTTTTAATGTTTATATAACCAAAAATTTAAAGAAAATATAATATCATTACTACACAAACTTCTCTAAAAAGCTGACAAAAAAACCCCACAATACTCCCTGGCCGGGCTCCCTGTGGGTTTGCACAGGAGCCGGTCTTCGAGGTTGGCCAGGAGAGAGTATGCTGCCTGCCTGAATTATGTGCAGCACTGCTGGGCAGCTCAGAGACCCACACTGCACCCCGGCCTGCGGCGTCTGACTGTGCTTACCACATCTCCATGTGTGGACTCAGGTGCTGTGACTCAGGTGGAGGGGGATGCATGGAGCCCCAGGACAGGTGCTGTCCAGGGCCCAAGGTCAGCTGGGACCTGCCCTTCAATGCCAGATGCTCGCACTTGGATCACCGGCCAGGCCTAGTGATCACACACATGCATGAATTTTGTGCACTGTGCCTCTAGTTTATTGAGATAATATTTTACTTTTCTTATCAAAGTTTTATAGTTGTCTGTGTAACAAATTTTACACATATTCAGTGATATCTTTCTGCATATTTTAGTCATATTATTAATGGTGTTATTGTCTTAATTTCAAATTCCAATTATTTGTTGCTAATATATAGAAATGAAATCATATTTGTGTATCAATCTTGTACCCTTCAGCCTTGTTACACTCACATATTATTCTTTGATTTCTTATGATTCTCTAAATAAATAATCATGCTAAGATAATGAGAATTTTATTCTTTTTCCCCAATTTGTATGCCTTTTATTTCCTTTTCTTCCTACATCACTACAACATTAAGATGAAGTAGTTGGTGTGAACAATCTTGCCCATTCCACTTCTTACAAAAAATATATTCCATCTTTCACCAATAAGTATTATGTCAGCTGTAATGACTGAGTGGTGGTTTTGTTACGTTGAGGATATTCTCTTGTATTCCAAGGTTGCTAAGAGTTTTTTATCTTGAAAATAAGTTGACTTTTCTCAATGTTTTGATTGTTGTGTTTTGTTTTATTCACCTTTTTTGAGATATTGCATAGTTTTCTATCTTTGCTCTTAATGTAGTGAATTATATTAATTAAATGTTTTGATGTTAAACTAACTGCATTATTGGGATAAGCTCCAAGTGGTCATAACATACTAGAGGCCCAGTGCACGAAATTTGTGCATGTGGGGGAGGGTCCCCTCAGCCCAGCCTGCACCCTCTCCAATCCAGAACCCCTCAGGGGATGTCCAACTGCTGGTTTAGGCCCAATCCCCGGGAATTAATATAATTCCCGGGGATTGGGCCTAAACCAACATTTGGATATCCCTCTCACAATCCTGGATCACTGCATCCTAATCACTCACCTGCCTGCCTGCCTGGTCACCCCTCAATGCCTCCCACTGCTGACCAGGTTTCCCCCAACTGCCCGCTCCCTGCCGACCTGGTCACTCCTAACTGTCCCCCCCCCCACTGGCCTGGTCACCCCAAACTGCCCCTCCGCCCCCCATTGGCCTGGTCGGCCCACACAGCCTGCTTATTCAGTCATTTGGTTGTCCCTCACTAACCCTCCTGGCAGCCATCTTGTGAGGGTATGATGGTTAATTTGCATATTACCTCTTTATTATATAGGATTACTCTGTCCATGTATTGCTAAACTTGATTTGCTATTGTGTTAAGGATTTTAGTAGCCATGATCATGAAATAAACTGGACTACATCTTTCTTATAATGTATTTGTCTGTATCAGGATAATGCTGGCCTAATAAAATAAATTAGGGAGTATTGTGGGGGTTTTTGTCAGCTTTTTAGAGAAGTTTGTGTAGTAATGATATTATATTTTCTTTAAATTTTTGGTTATATAACCATTAAAACCAACTGCATTTGGAGTTTCTCTTTGTGAAAAGAATTTTAGTTATAAAATCAATGCTATAAATCTATTCATGTTATCTATTTTTAAAGGTAAATTTTATATCTGTTTTCTCTTTCAAGGAATTTGTCTATTTTGTTGCACTTGTCACAATTGACATACACTTGTTTATAACATTTTCCTTTATTTTTATCTTTTTAGGATCTGTACTTATATTTTCACCTTTATTTCTGACATTGGTAATTTGTGGGTTTTTTGTTTCTAGATTAGTTTTTCTACACATTTACCAATTTTTTTTTTTTTTTTTTTTTTTTAATTTTATTTTATTTTTATTGTTTTAAGTATTACAAATAGTAGTACATATGTCTCCTTTTTTTTTCCCCTTTGATCTCCCCCCGACCACCCCTACCCCCCAGGACATGCCTTCACCTGCCCACCCTCCCCCCCCACCCCAGTGTCTTATATCCATTGGTTGTGCTTATATGCATGCGTACAAGTCCTTCGGTTGGTCTCTTACAGCCCTCCTCGCCCAACCACCCCTGTCTTCCCAATGTAGTTTGACAGTCTGTTCAATGCTTCTTTGCCTCTGTATCTTTTTCCCACCATTTCTTTCCTTTAAAAAGTTTTGCCTTTGCAGACTGGAAATAAACATATAATAACAAAACAAGACAAAACAAAAAAATGTTTGAGTCCCAATTTCAATGTCCAACAGTTCCTTATGTGTACATGTCAGCAGTGATATCTGGATGGTGGGCACATGGTGGCAATGCAGGTCCGACCCTCTCTGGTTTGGTCCTAGGTAACCTGCAGCGGTGCACAGCTGCTGACTGCTCCCATGGCAAGGCGTTGTCAGCGTCTTCCATCTCTGGACTGTTTTTTCCTCTTGTCTCCGTGGTTGGAGCACTCCTGTCAATTCCTCTCTGTTGCAGGAATCCATCTGGTCTTGGGGTTGTTTTCTGAAAATATACAAATATATTCTCGACCACAAGTTAATAAAGGAATCTTTTCTATATAATTGATTTGGGATCCTTTTTATTTTTGTTCAAACAATTTTCCTTTGTCTTATTTAGACACCATGTGTGTTTTTAATGGCCGTCTTGCTGTTAGCATTGCAAATGAACCTTAATTTGGTAAAGTAAAAATTTTCTAGATGTAATTTACTTATAGGATATTTTTCCTTACATGATATTGCCCTACCATCCCCCCCCCTTTTTTTTTTAATGGAGGTTTTTGTAAATTTTATAATGCAGTCTTGATAACTTTAAATTTAAAAAAAAAATTTTTTCCCCCACACATATGACTGCTTTAGGTTCATTGCATATTCAGGAATTTTTACCATGAGATGAACTACCAATAGAAATTTTAGTTATTACTTTAAGAATAGCTTTTTGTCCAGTACTTGAATATTCACTTATTTCAATTAGCCTATTTAAATTAATCTGAAAACTCGATTACTATTTTACTGTCAAATTTAATACTCTACCAACAATCTTAGTTTACCCTGTAAATATTAGTGGGAAGGATTATTTGCATTCTTGAGTGGGCCCTGAGCATTCCAAATGCTCAGCTGAATTTAGATATAGGGCAACTGCTGTCGGCCAAGTCTCTTGTCTGTTACCTGGGTCCCGATCTGAGCTGGGCCAAGTCTCTGTCTGTCACCTGTATCTCGATGTGAGCTGGGCCGGGTCTCTTTCTGTTGCCTGGGTCCCGATCTGAGCTGGGTGTGGGAAGCGCGAAGCAGCCATGGGGGTAGGAGACCTCCTTTAGAAGGGGGTGAGGGTTCAAGCCCCTGCAATGTTGGGGGGGGGGTGAGGGTCTGTGCCCCACTTCTGTTGCCCCCCCAAGTTCTCTCCTGATGGCCCCTCTGCGACTGTGCCTGTCTTAGGTTGTTCCTTCCTTGAGGAATCTTACCCGTCTCTGGCTAACCAGCCATCCTCCGGGGCCAAGCAGGGTGCTGTGAGGTTCAGTTCTGTCTCCTTGGTAGCCTATGACCCCGTGGCCTCCACACCCAGCACCTGCCTTGGGAACCCCTGGCCTGCTGGCAGGGTCCCGGTGCTGATCACATATCTCGGGGAACTCGGGTTTCTTCTCCAGTGAGGGCCCAGCTCACACAATTGGATGTGAGACAGATCCCTGGTATCAGCCCCCACGAGGCTTCAAGCTCAGCATGAACAGAAAGCTCAGGTAACAGCTGAGGGCAATTGGATTGTGAGAAGAGGGTCCCTCTTGGCACAAAGGGCAAGAGGGGCCAATATAGGATGCTCAAGTGCCTTCCCAGTGCCTTAATTCCTTCTGCAAGGGATTAAATCCTTTCATGTCCCTTTTTTTAAATTGCTGCCCACCATTCAAAGAATTAGTTTATAAGTTTGTTTGGGATAATTGTAAAGTATGCTGTTGTAAAATATCTAAGATTATAATGAGATTGTAGAATAATATCATGTAAGGATATTCTTTGCCCTAGGCCCTGGCAATTCCATTTCAAACTGGCTGTCAATTTCTTTTTGTAGCTTTATATAAACTTTGTCAGGGAGGCAAAAACACAAATTACTTACTTTAGTTCAAGAGGCCAAATATGTTGACTTTCAATTACAATCCTTATGACTTTTGAAGGAAACTTCTCTTTGTTTCCTTCCAAAATAATTTTCAGTCTACAGAGAGTTTCATTTAAAAATTTTTGTCACATGAAACAATTTCTCTTAATGCCCCGCCCCCTTGTTGTCTGTGTCCATTGATTAGGTTCCACATTTACCAATTTTATTAATCTCTATAAAGAAACAGATTTTAAGTTCTTTAAGTTTTGTGTTTGGTCATAGTCTATTTCATTGATTCCTGTACTTGAATTTATTTATTTCTTACTTTGAGCTTAGTTAGATACTTTTTCCCTTATGGTAGAAGCTTAAATCATCCATGTAGACCATTTGCATTGTAGAATAATATCATGTAAGGATATTCTTTGCTCTAGGCCCTGGCAATTCCATTTCAAACTGGCTGTCAGTTTCTTTTTGTAGCTTTATATAAACTTTGTCAGGGAGGCAAAAACACAAATTACTTACTTTAGTTCAAGAGGCCACATATATTGACTTTGAATTACAATCCTTATGACTTTTGAAGGAAACTTCTCTTTGTTTCCTTCCAAAATAATTTTCAGGCTACAGAGAGTTTCATTTAAAAATTTTTGTCACATGAAACAATTTCTCTTAAGGTTATGGTGACCACTAGTATTGATTAGATTTAGTATTTTATTTTTATTTTATAATTTTTTAATTAATTTTTTAAAATTTTTAATTTTTACATATGTGTCCTTATTCCCCCAAAACCCCCCACTCCCCACTTATGCCCCACCCCCTTGTTGTCTCTGTCCATTTATTAGGTTCATATGCATGCATACAAGTCCTTTGGTTGATCTCTCCACCTTACCCCACCCTCCCCTACCTTACTTGAGGTATGATGTTCTGATCGATGTTTCTCAGCCTCTGGATCTGTTCTTGTTCATCAGTCTATCTTTCTCTGCCTGGCTTATTTCACTTAACATAATATTCTCCATCTCCATCCATATTGTTGCAAATGGTAGGAACTCGTTCTTTTTTACTGCAGCATAGTATTCCATTGTATAGATATACCACAGTTTTTTAATCCATTCATCGGCTGATGGGCATTTAGGTTATTTCCAAATCTTGGCTATGGTGAATTGTGCTGCTATGAACATAGGGGTGCATATATCCTTTCTGATTGGTGTTTCTAGTTTCTTGGGATATATTCCTAGAAGTGGGATCACAGGGTCAAATGGGAGTTCCATTTTTAGTTTTTTGAAGAAGCTCCATACTGTTCTCCACAGTGGCTGCACCAGTCTGCATTCCCACCAGCAGTGCAAAAGAGTTCCTTTTTCTCCGCATCCTCGCCAACACTTGTCGTTTGTTGATTTGTTGATAATAGCCATTCTTACAGGTGTGAGATGGTACCTCGTTGTTGTTTTGATTTGCATCTTGGATGATTAGTGACTTTGAGCAGGTTTTCATATGTCTCTTGGCCTGCCTTCTGTCTTCTTTCGAAAAGTGTCTATTTAGATCAGTTGCCCATTTTTTGATTGGGTTGTTTATCTTCTTTTTGTTAAGTTGTATGAGTTCTCTGTATATGTTGCAGATTAAACGCTTATCATTGATATCATTGGCAAATATGTTCTCCCATGCAGTGGGCTTTCTTGTCATTTAATTGATGGTTTTATTTGCTGTGCAAAAGCTTTTTATTTTGCTGTAGTCCCATTTGTTTATTTTCTTTTTAGCTTCCATTGCCCTAGGAGTAGTATCAGTGAAGAAGTTCTTTCGGCATATGTCTGAGATTTTGCTGCCTGCGGATTCGTCTAGTATTTTCATGGTTTCCTGTCTTATGTTTAAGTCCTTTATCCATTTTGAGTTTATTTTTGTGTATGGTGTAAGTTGGTGATCTAGCATCATTTTTTTGCATCTATCTGTCCAATTTTCGCAACACCATTTGTTGAAGAGACTGTCTTGACTCCATTGTATGTTTGTGCCTCATTTGTCAAATATTAATTGAGCATATTGATTTGGGTCAATTTCTGGGTTCTCTATTCTATTCCATTGATCTATAAGTCTGTTCTCGAGCCAGTACCAGGCTGTTTTAAGAAAAGTGGCTTTGTAATACAGCTTGATATCTGGTATTGAGATCCCACCTACTTTGTTCTTCTTTCTCAGGATTGCTGTAGCTATTCGGGTTCTTTTTTTATTCCAGATAAATTTTTGGAAAGTTCATTTTAGATCTGTGAAATATGTCATTGGTATTTTAATGGGAAGTGCATTGAATTTATAGATTGCTTTGGGTAGTATGGACATTTTGATGATGTTGATTCTACCAATCCATGAACATGGTATGTTTTTCCATTTGTTTATGTCTTCCTCTATCTCTTTTTTCAGTGTCCTGTAGTTTTCTACGTATAGGTCTTTCACCTCTTTAGTTAAGTTTATTCCTAGGTATCTTAATTTTTTTTGGTGTGATAGTAAATGGGATTGCTTTTTTTAGTCTCTCTTTCTGTAAGTTCATTATTGATGTATAGAAATGCCATAGATTTCTTGGCATTAATTTTGTATCCTGCTACATTACTGAATTCATTTTTTTAAATAAAGCTTTATTGTTCAGATTATTACAGGTGTTCCTCTTTTTTTTTCCCCCATAGCTCCCCTCCACCTGATTCCCCACCCCACCCCATGTCCTTACCCCCTGACACTGTCTTCATCCATAGAAGTAAGATTTTTGTCCAATCTCTTCCCACACCCCTCACACCTGCTTCCCCTGAGAGTTGTCAGTCCACTCCCTTTCTATGTCCCTGATTCTATTATATTCACCAGTCCATTCTGTTCTTCAGATTTTTATTCACTTGATTTTTAGATTCACTTGTTGGTAGGTATGTATTTGATGTCAATTTGTTGTTCATAATTTTTATCTTTACCTTTTTCTTCTTCTTCCTCTTCTTAAAGAATACCCTTCAGCATTTCATGTAATCCTGGTTTGGTGGCGATGAACTCCTTTAGCTTTTTCTTGTCTGTGAAGCTCTTTATCTAACCTTCAACTCTGAATGATAGCTTTGTTGGGTAGAGTAATCTTGGTTGTAGGTTCTTGCTGTTCATCACTTTGAATATTTCTTGCCACTCCCTTCTGGCCTGCATAATTTCTGCCGAGAAATCAGCTGACAGTCGTATGGGTACTCCCTTGTAGGTAACTAACCGTTATTCTCTTGCTGCTTTCAAGATTCTCTCTTTGTCTTTTGCCCTTGGCATTTTAATTATGATGTGTCTTGGTGTGGTCCTCTTTGGATTCCTTTTGTTTGGGGTTCTGTGCACTTCCTGGACTTGTAAGTCTATTTCTTTCACCAGGTAGGGAAAGTTTTCTGTAATTATTTCTTCTAATAGGTTTTCAGTATCTTGCTCTCTCCCTTCTTCTGGCACCACAAAAATTCGGATGTTGTCCCAGAGGCTCCTTACACTATCTTCATATTTTTGGATTCTTTTTTCTTTTTGTTTTTCTGGTTGGGTGTTTTTTGTTTCCACATATTTCAGATCTTTGGTTTGATTCTTGGGGTATGTTGATGTACAGTTGAGTTTCTGTATATTCTTTATTTTAGACAGTGTATGCTTCATTTCTGACTGGTCCTTTTCCATTTTTTTGGCATTTTCATTAAGGTCCTTGAAGGTCTCACTAAGCTCCTCAGAAGCATCATCAAGTTTCTCAGCAGTTTTTAGAAGATTCTTGAGTAACCTTATAAATGTGGTTCTGAACTCTATGTCATCCAGTAGTTTGCTTTCCTCCGTTTCTTTCATTCGTGACATGCTTCTTTGTTTCCACATTTTGGCTTCTTCCCTGTGTTGATGGAGTGGCTTTGTGTGGTAGGTGACCTATAGGGGGCAGTAGCTCAGCCTCCCGAATCACCTGATGTGGATGCTCTTGGTACACCCCTTTGTGGGCTGAGTGCAAAGTCTTGGTGTAGTTAAGCCTTAATTGCTGTTGGTAAGCTGGGAGGAATTGACATCCAGGCCAATCGGCTGTGAGGACTCACTGTGTCTATAAGAACTGCTGTGCTGGAGACACGCTTATGGTGTAGGATTTGTTTCAGTGGGGCTTTGGTGCTTGCTGAGTCTGCCTCTTGAATGTGTCACTTATGGATGTGAGGAGTTGAAATCTGGTATCTCACACTGACCACTAGGTACATTGGCTTCTGGATCTCCAATGGGGTGCAAGTCAGCTATTGTCTGAGTCCACCCAGCAGGAGCTACAGTGAGAGCTACAGTTTTCTCCTCTTTGCTTGGGGTTTGGAGGTTTTGGAGCTGTCTGATCCGGGCTGCAAGTTTGTTAGGTTAAGCTGCATGATAGAGCAGTCCATTCATATGCAAAAGCCGCTGCTTGGAGCTTGGGTGGGTTTGTAGGTTGTGTGGGGCGGGGTCTCAGGGCGTCACTAGGCTAGGGAGTGGCAAACAGCAATGGCTGCTAGTTAGCCGGCTCTGTGTCTCCGACTGTGTCCAGTCCCGTGCCCCAGCGCAGATAAACAATTATTCCTGTGCACAGCTCTACAAGCAGGCCCCCCTCACTTTCCGACCCGGTAGCAGACAATCCAGCTTCTCCTCATAGGAGTTTGGGTCCCCCGCGTCTCCCCAGAAACTGTATTTCAGAGTAATCGGGTCTTGTCTCCCCTTTGAGTTGAAAAAAGCAACGCCTGCTGCCAGCCCAGATCCCGCGCCTCCGTACCTCAGCTTTTCAGCGCTTGTGCACGTCTCAGTGCTCTTTTCTCTTTCCTTCTAGTTGTAGAACTTCCACTCAGCCAGCTTTCCCGTTGTTCTGCGTGATAGACGTTTTGTCTTTTAGTTGCAGTTTAAATTGTTGTGGGAGGCAGCAGTTTAGGTGTTTACCTACGCCACCATCTTGGATTCCTCTCTCCTGAATTCATTTATTAAGTCTAATAATTTTTTTATTTAGTCTTTAGGGTTTTCTATGTACAGTATCATATCACTTGCAAATAAGGACAGTTTTACTTCTTCTTTTCCAGTTTGGATGCCTTTTATTTCTTCTTGTTGTCTGATCACAATGACTAGTACTTCCAGCACTATATTGAACAGGAGTGGTGAGAGTGGGCATCCCTGTCTTGTTCCTGTTCTTAGGGGAAATGGTTTTAGTTTTTCCCCATTGAGTATGATGTTGGCTGTGGGTTTGTTGTATATGGTTTTTATTATGTTCAGGTATGATCCTTCTATTCCCGCCTTGCTGAGAGTTTTTATCAAGAAAGGGTGTTGGATTTTGTCAAATGCTTTTTCTGCATCAATTGATATGACTATGTGATTTTTATCTCTTAATTTATTTATGTGATATATCATGTTTATTGATTTGCAAATATTGTACCATCCTTGCATCCCTGGGATAAATCCTACTTGGTCATGGTGTACAATCTTTCTGATGTACTGCTGGATCCGATTTGCTAGAATTTTGTTGAGGATTTTGACATCTATGTTCATGAGGGATATTGGCCTGTAATTCTCTTTCATTGTGTTGTCTTTATCTGGTTTTGGTATTAGGGTGATGCTGGCCTCATAGAAGGAGCTTAGAAGTGTTCCTTCTTCTTGAATATTCTGGAATAGTCTGAGGAGGATGGGTTTTAGTTCTTCCTTGAATGTTTGGTAAAACTCCCCTGTGAAGCCATCTGGCCCTGGGCTTTTGTTTGCTGGAAGCTTTTTGATGACTGCTTCAATTTCTTCCATAGTTATCAGCCTATTGAGAGTTTTAGAATCTTCCTGAGTGAGTTTTGGGAGGTTGTATTTTTCTAGGAATGTGTCCATTTCCTCCAGGTTGTGTAGTTTGTCATTCATTTCTGCTCTGATCTTTTTTATGTCCTTCCTTCTGCTCACTGTGGGCTTTTCTTATTGCTCTCTTTCTAATTCTTTGAGTTGTTGAGTTAGAATATTTATTACCATTTTTTCTTGTTTTTTGAGGTAGGCCTGTAGAGCTATAAACTTCCCTCTCAGGACTGCTTTCATTGTGTCCCATAGCATTCACATTGTTGTGTTTTTATTGTCATTATTCTCCAGGATGTTTTTAATTTCTTCTTTGATCTCATTGATCACCCAATCATTGTTTAATAGCATGCTATTCAGCTTCCAAGTGTTTGAATTTTTTGGAATGTTTTTATTATAGTTTATTTCTAATATTATGCTATTGTGGTCTGAGAAAATGCTTGATATGATTTCAATCTTTCTGAATTTAGGGAGGTTTTGTTTGTGACCCAATATGTGGTCTATTTTTGAAAATGTCCCATGTGCACTTGAGAAGATCATATATTCTGTGGCTTTGGGGTGAAATGCTCTGAAGATGTCAATTAGGTCCATCTGATCTAGTGCATCATTTAGAATTGCTGTTTCTTTGCTGATTTTTTTTGTCTAGAGGATTTATCCAGTGATGTTAGTGGTGTATTAAAGTCCCCTACTATGATTGTATTGTTGTTGATCTCTCCCTTGATATCTTCCAGGAGTTTTTTTATGTATTGGGTGCTCCTGCATTGGGTGTATATATGTTTACCAGAGTTATATCACCTCGTTGAATTACTCCCTTTAGTATTATGTAGTGGACTTATCTCTTGTTATGGCCTTTACTTTGAGGTCTATTTTATCAGATATAAGTATTGCTACCCCAGCTTTTTTCTCATTTCCATTTGCCTGAAAAATATTTTTCCATCCCTATACTCTCAGTCTGTGTGAATCCTTTGCTCTGAAGTGGTCTCTTGTAGACAGCAAATATATGGGTCATGTTTTCTTATCCATTCAGCTACCCTATGTCTTTTGATTGGTGTATGTAGTCCATTAACGTTTAATGTTATTATTGACAAGTACATGTTTGTTGTCATATTTTTCCTTAGTGTTTGTGTTTCTTTTTGCATTTCTCTTTCTTCTTTTTACAGCAGTCCCTTTAGCATTTCTTGCATTGCTGGCTTGGTAGTGATAAACTCTCTTAGCCCTTTTTTGTCTGTGAAGCTCCTGATTCCACCTTCAATTTTGAATGATAGCCTTGCTGGGTATAGTATTCTTGGATTCAGTCCCTTGCTTTGCATCACTATGTATATTTCATTCCATTCCCTTCTGGCCTGGTGTGTTTCTGTTGAGAAATGAGTTGATATTCTAATAGGAGATCCCTTCTAGGTAACTTTCTGTCTCTCTCTGGCAGCCTTTAAGATTCTTACTTTGTCACTGGTGTTCGCCAATTTAATTATGATGTGTCTTGGTGTCGGCTTTTTGGGTTTCAACTTGTTTGGGACTCTATGTACTTCTTGGACTGGCATAGTTTTTTTCTTGCTAATATCAGGGAAATTTTCTGTCATTATTTCTTCAAACAGGTTTTCTAATCCTTGCTTCTCTTCCTCTCCTTCTGGTACCCCTATTATGTGAATGTTGTTTCATTTTGTGTTGTCCCAAAGCTCCCTTAGGCTCTCCTCTTGCTTTTTAAGTCTTCTTTCCAGTTGCTGCTGTGTTTGTGTATTTTTTCCTACCTTGTCTTCTAATTCGCTGATGCGGTCCTCAGCCTCTTTTAGTCTACTGTTTAAGCCTTCCAATGTGTTCTTTATTGCAGCTATGTCGTTCTTCATCTCCTCTTGGTTTCTTTTCATGTTGGTGACATTTTCATTCAGCTCCTTATAGTTCTCATTGAGTTGTGTGTATTTATCATTGAGTTGTGTGTATTTGTCATCCATCTGTTTAAACATCCTTATAACCATTACTCTGAATTCTCTCTCTGTTAAGCTGCTAGCCTCAATTTCATTTAACTCCCTTTCTGGTGATTCCTCTTTTTCTTTCCTTTGGGTATTGCTTTTTTGTCTCCCCATGTTTTCCTGTAATGTTTTAATTGTAGATCCAATTGCTTTGCTACCCAGGTTCTTTTGGTGATGGTGCTACTGGTGAAATCTCTCAGTTCTCCTGGGCTTGGTGATCTAGTGTAGCTCCCTACTTGAGCTATTTGGGTTCTCTTGATGTAGGCCTGCAAGCTTTAGAGGCACAACTGTGGTGCCTAGAAGCCAGCAGCTATGGAGGGGAGTGTCCCAATTTTTGCTGTCTTGCACCCTTAATTGAAATCACGTGTGCCCAGTGGGACCTCACAGTGGCACCAAGGAACTGTCTGTCAGGGTGATGTGGCTCAGGGGGCTACACTTTGGAAAGGGGTAACTGTGTTGCCCAGAGTTCTGTAGTTGTGGGGTGGGCAGACTCGACTTTCGCTGCTGTGTCTGTGGTGGATAGGCGCTTTCTCCCAGTGGCGGCTCACAGGAGCACCCGTGGTAAGTTTGCCAGCAAGGCACACTGAAGCACTCTGAAGGGCCCTGGCTGTGTAGCCATGTAATTGAAGTGCCTAGCTTCCAAAGATTTCTCTTTAGAGTAGATCCTAGGGCCTCAGGGAGTATTCACATTGCATGGTGTTAATCAGGGTGGAATCCGGGTGTGGCTATATTGGTTGCTTGGAGACTGGAGGGTGGGACTATCTTTCAGGAGAAAATGGATTCTGGGGGCTTAGATATGACTCAGCACCAGACTCACTACCACCTCTCCTGGACTGTCTGCTGCCTACTTTCCCCAGATTTCACAACTCCACCCCTTCTCCTGCACTTCAGCCACAGGTAAGTGCCTGTCTCCAAAAGGTCCCACGAACTAGGTTCAGTGGGGAAAGGCGCAGGCCCCAGTGCGAGGAAGAACCGTGTCTCTGCAAGTTCCTCTCTTGCTAGCTTTACCCGGTCCAGGAAGTTCTTTAGTGCTGCCTTTGAGCTCAGATCCCAAATCCAGACTCCAAGGTCTAAAATCCACTACCTCCCACAGTCCCGTTGACCCTTTCCTTTTTTTTTTTTTTTTTTTTTTAATTATTCAGACGCTTTGCCTGTCCTCAGGGATGCGGCTTGGCGCTGTGTAGTTTCTCCCTGACCTTCTGGGCACAGAAGACTGGCAGATTCTACTGCCTAGATCTTTGATTTTATCTTTATCCGGGAGATCCCTGCCCTTCCCAGCTGCAAACTGTCTCACCAGCTGTGCCTCCTTCACCAATTCAGTCTGGATTCCACTCGTTTCAGCTGTTCCCTCTATTTGCTCCGGGACAAGGCTGAGGACACATCCTTCTATTCCGCCACCATTTTGTCTCTCCCCAAACTCTTAATTTTTAAAAAAAATAGTTGACTTTTATGAATATTGTATTGCCTAGTTGCTCCTAATTATTGATAGTTTACGACAGCACTTGCCTTGGCTTCTACAAAAGCATGAGCGGAATTGACAGCAGGAACACACATGATTTCTCTGTCAGTTATTTTTAAAATGTATTTTGAAACTGCATACACATTTAGGGTTATTATATCTCCTTGATGAGATGCAGTCATCCTTAAGAAATGACTTTTTATCACTGGTAAATTTTCCTGTTATAAAATCTATTTTGTCTGATATTAACATAGTCATTCCAGATTGTTTTTGATTAGTGTTTGGATGGACTTCTTTGCCCATCCTTTTACTTTTAACCCATCTATATTTCTATTTAGGGTGGGTTTCTAGTGGACTGAATATAGTAGGAATTTGCTTGCATTTTTCTTTCCTAAATGAGACAATCTTTGTTATTTAAATGGTATTTTTAAATTATTCTAAGTAATTAAAATTAATATGGTGGAATATAAATCTACCATATTGCTATTTGCCCCATATGTTTGTTGTTTCTTTATTCTGTGTTGTTTTGAATTAATTGAACTTTTTTTTAATTTTTCTATTTTACCTCCTCTATTAACTTATTAAATCTATCCCTTTGTTTAATTTTGAGTGATTGCTTTAAGTATTTAAAATGCACATCATTATCTTATCATAATCTATCATGAAATATTATATCACCAGTGTACAGTTTAAGATCCTTGTCACAATACACTCTATTCCAGTCCTGTAATTCTTTGTTATTGATCCCATAACACACTATTATCACTTTTGCTCCAGACAATATTTTATAAGAAAATTTGCAAATGAGAAAAATATTTTTCATACTTACCCACATATGTACCATAATTGATTTTCTTTATTTATTTGTGAAGATTTTAATTTCTATTTAGTGTCATCTTCCTTCTACATTAAGAATTTCCTTCAACATTTCTTGTAATGCAAGTCTGAGAAAGTCATTATTTATACATATTTACACTGGGTATATAGAGAATGCCATAAAAATGTCACTTTATGTTTTGGGGAGTATTGCATAGTTTCTGATAGAAGTCTGATATAATTTTTTGTTACTTTCCTCTTTACATAAATAAGTATAATTTTTTACATAAATAAATAGCCCATAGTTTTTCCTTTTGGTTTTTAAGTTAATTATGGGCTAGCTTGGTCCACTTGTTATATGGATTTAAGTTCTTTTGGGACATGCCTAGAGTGGTTTTATCTTTTCTCTAACTTAGCCCCACTTATAAGTTATGCACTTTCTAGGATATCCACTGAATACCCAACGTTTCTTCACTCTGGCTTGAGTTAGAGGGACCAAAATATTCCCAGTTCTATGTGAGCTCTGGGAATTTTTGTCTTACAGCCTCAAGTAATAGTTAACTCCTTGGAAGGTGGTCTTTTCTGGCCTTGTGTAGTTTCATCCTATGCACTTGCAAACTTTATTCAACCAATCTCAAGGGGACCCTCATGGGTTCCATTTCAGGCACTCTTTCTCTGTTTAACTCTCTCCTCCCAGCACTATGCTTCACAGGTCCTAGACTCTTTGACATTCTGAACTTTACTATCTCAATTCTGCAAGACTGTTAGATTCTGTCTGAGTTTTCCCTTCCTCGGTTGCAGTCCAGAAATTTTCTCAAGGCAGAAAGTGCTTACCTCATTTGTATTTAGAAAAATATTGATATGTGCTGGCAAAGATAATTATTTCTTAATCACAATAAATAATATGCACAGAGTTTAATGGCATCAATGGGATGTTTAGAGGGTTGGGGAAGTGAGGGGATAGGGATTCCTGTGAGAATTCTGCCATCATATTGGAAACTCTCAAATTAATGTATAAAATTTGGTTTCTTAGTTTTCTTTCTTTTTTTAAAAAAATATTTTTTTTATTGATTACAGAGAGGAAGGGAAAGGGAAATAGAAACATCAATGATGAGAGAGAATCATTGATTGGCTGCCTCCTGCACACCCCTTACTGGGGATTGAGCCTGCAACCTGGGCATGTGCCCTTGACCAGAATCGAACCCAGGACCCTTCAGTCTACAGGCTGATGCTCAGTCCAGTGAGCCAAACTGGCTAGGGCTGGTTTCTTAGTTTTCTGATAAATTAGATTCACAACTAAGCTTTAGCTTGCTTCAGTCATCAGACTGAGGAATGAAAATAAAACATTAATAAGGCATTTTTTCCTGAAGTATGTAGAGCACAGAGTATTAACCTTCTTTCACAGATGGGAAAACTGTGGTACAGAGAGTTTAGAGACTTGTCAAAAGCCACACAGCCAATATATTGTTGGAGTCAGGAACAATCTCAGTTATTAACTTTTATCTAAGGGTTTAAAATGCTGTCTGTCATCCATACGCATAAAGTTTCTCAGAACGTTATTTTGCAGGAAAGTTTCCTTTTCATCCAAAAACTAATAATTATGATTTTTATATATTCTTTTTTAAATTATTTTTTATAAAGCAGATTTTATTTATTTATTTTTATTGTTCGAAGTATTACAAATAGTAGTACATATGTCTCCTTCCCCCCCCCCCCCCATTGACCTCTCCCCGGCCTCCCCGACCCTCCAGTACATGCCTTCACCTGCCTGCCCCCACCCCCAGTGTCTTTTATCCATTGGTTATTCTTATATGCATGCGTACAAGTCCTTTGGTTGATCTCTTACAGCCCCCCAGCCCGCCCAACCTTCCCTGCCTTCCCGCTGTAGTTTGACAGTCTGTTCAATGCTTCTTTGCCTCTGTATCTATTTCCGCCCCCCCCCCATTTCTTTCCTTTAAAAAATCTTGCCTCTGCAGACTAGAAATAAACATATAATAACAAAAAATATTCTTGATACCAATGATTTTCTGTGTCTAAAATTCAGCCTTCAAACTCTACATTTATGTAGAGTTTTTGAGTTACTAATATACCCATTATCTTAATTGTTATTGAATTTTTTTAAAAGTTACCCAAATATTCCTAGGTTTTCCAAGACTGTAAGAAAATGAAATGTTGACCTGAATTTCATAGTTTTGCCTCTGAAACCTGAATATTACAGGGTCTCAGATCACCGTTGAGGTTCCTCTAAGTATCCTGAGAGTCCTTGGAGGCACCTTATAGGTGAGTTTTACCATCAGGATTGTCTCTCAGTATAGACAGGAAACAGACACCACCCAGTTCTCCAGTTTCCTGTCTTTCCTATATATGGAGTGAGATAATAGCACTACCTTCTCTCCAAACTTCTTTCCTGCAAACACGCATGTGTGTACATGTGCGCTTACTCACATACACACACACACTTCTCATTGCATATCAACTCATAAAAATTGCCCTCTTGAGAGGGAGAGCCTTTGTATTCACTTAAATTGACCACTCTGCCACAAATACTTTAAATCAATGGCTTCAAACCTATCACTTTCACCTAGCATAATCCATTAGTGACAGAGTTTCACTACGGGATCGATTCTTAAGTCGGCAAGCATATTTTTTGAAACTCAACACCCAATTCAAACCTCCTTCCCAGAGATTCTGATATACCATTTCTTATACTTCACTTTCCACCCCCAACACTAAGAATTGCTACTCTAAATAAATGTCACGGCTAATGGCTAAACACAAAATACTGTTTATTGCAGGACAAAGCAATTAGAAGTTTCCGCTCATTCACTGGAATCCCTTATATACTTCTATTATGAGAAATATGAAGTATATAATGATTCTAGTACAGTGTCCAACTGAAAAAGTGTTATTTAATTTAACCTTTGGCCTTAGTGTTCTAATAAGGAATAAAACCCATGTCCTGACACACAGAAGACTTTTGGTTTTCATGTGGCTCCAGCTCAGGAGGGACATACATGTGCATATATAGAGCAGCCCTTAGGTGGTGGGATTATCCAACAAAACACCCATGAGAGCTAGAACCCAACATAAATTAAGATTCAGGTTTAGTAAAATGTCACTTCCAACTGATCAGACTGTGATGACTCTGGAGAGATTAGTTTGAGTTAATGATTTTTAAAATAGTCAAATTATGAATTATTTTATGATGAGGTAAAATAGCTTATATGACTTATTAAATGATTAAAAGAAGTTTGCTTTGCAAACATAATAACTTTCTTATGAGTGATGAATCGTGTAGATATATGACTACTCATAATCTATAATAATAAAAGTGTATTATGTTAATTAGACCGGACAGCCAAACAACCTTCCGGACATCATTCCAGACATCCTTCCAGATAAAGCCGCTGTGGCAGGGGCTGAAGCAGAGGCGGTTAGGGGCAATCAGGCAGGCAGGCGAGTGGTTAGGGGAGATCAGGCAGGCAGGCAGAGTGGTTAGGGCAATCAGATAGGCAGGCGAGGGGTTAAGGGCAATCAGGCAGGCAGGCAGAGTGGTTAGGGGCAATCAGGTAGACAGGCAAGTGGTTAGGGGAGATTAGGCTGGCATGTGAGTGGTTAGAGGTGATCAGGCAGGCAGGCGAGCAGTTAGGGGCATTAGGCAGGCAGGCAGAGTGGTTAGGGGTGATCAAGCAGGCAGGCAGGCGAGCAGTTAGTTGCCAGTGGTCCTGGATTGCAAGAGGGTTCAGACTGGGCTGAGGGACACCGCCTCATGCATGAATTTCATGCACTGGGCCTCTAGTTAATAATAATATTTAAAAATCTGTGGTATGTTTTCATCATTATAAGTTTTCTAAATAACCATCTGTGATTATAGGCATAATTTCATACATCATGTATTTGTAGGCAGATTCAATCAATGTTTTCAAATGTTGGTGACTGTAATCACCTTTTAAGGTCTTATAATAGCACTTGATTATCCTTCAAAAATAAACTATGTATATATTAATCTCTAATTTGCAAATCTGCAAATAGGTAGATATGTATTATAAATTAAAGACAGATACATATTCTGTCTTTAACTGCAATATATATTCATAAAAATATATATTAAGGTATTCTTTTAAAAATGCTCTTTCTATCCAAACCCTTTAAATATAATTTTACTGTAATTACAATAATAGATCAGGTAATATCTAGTGACCCCATTGTAACATTTGACTCTGCTATTTATATTATCTATGTAAATAAAGGCAATGCTTAGCACTCACAATGGCTACCTCCATTCAGTAAACCAGAACTGGACATATTTCATGTGAACTTTATTGCTGAAAAAGAACAATGCCACCATATATTATGCATAACAATCTTATTTTATTTAAAACAAAAACTACAGAATTGATCACCACTAATTAGGGGAGCTATCTTCTTCTAGGCTTCAGGTCATGTAAAAAAATATTCCCCAGTTCTTTCACCTACTCAAATCCTAGAATACTCAGTGTGCCACCCCAGTGCCCAAAAACTGCTACTCAAAGCTAAATTTTATAAAAGAATGTGCTGCATGTCAAGTGATTCAAATTGTAAACAGACTTAGGAAGGGAAAATACATACACTCTAGAGGCAACAAAATATACTGTATTTCTCATCAACTTATTTCCCAACCCCTTTCTTTAACCATGCAAAGTCCAGAAAAGTAAAAGCATCAGAACAAACATTAAATGAAAACTGATCCTCAGTAATTGTGAATTTTCAGCGCCTGGTTGCCCACCCATCCCATCTTATGCTTCAAAGAGCAAAGGGGAGGGGACCCAAGGGAGAGGAGCAAGGAAGAAAGGAAAAGAGAGGTTATTTACTGGTCCTTTGAGATCTGGTTACCAGCCTGAAAAACAAGAACAGATGTATTTGCATGATTATAAAATAAAATGCCTTTCAAATAACTTAATCTTTGAGAATATTACAGTGCATACATTTGTTTTTAATTCCCCAGGGACAGGCAACAGACTGTGGGATCCTTTGTTTATCCCTGGGTATAAGGACAAAGATTCTTAGATACATCTCTGAATTCATGCTAGTGAAAAACACGTGTGGGAACCAAGAGGATTACAGTATTACCCCTGCTATTGTTTTCTGCACTATATCCACTTCAATCTTTAGGAAAAATGAAAACAGAAACGGGCCCAGGGGATTATAAACAGGCAGTTGCCATTGGAGTCTGCTCTTCACATGTGGATGTAGCCCAAGATGGAGGTTTGTTTCTTCAGATTCCATCAGAAACCCTCTCTGAATGTGAAAGGAAGTAGTGGAGGTGAATCACCCAAACGGCAATTACTGTCTTTTCTCCCCCTGGGAGTAGATTTCAGCCCAGCAGACACAAACATATAAAGTTCCTGTCAAAGCTGAAGAGTTCAAAGCCAAGAGGCAAAGCACACGGACTTTGGAGATGTTCGTGGTCAGTGGTAGGTAATGAAGAATACAAATGCAGCAGCTCAGACTAAATATAAATTTAGAGAAACAAGGGAAGAGGAGTGTGCTGCTCCCCCATGCTGTGCTTCCCTGGGCTGGACACAGACTTCATTTTCCATTTGGCACAGAAAGAACTGGACGCACCCCAGCTGGATCATTCCAAGAGCCCTCGAAGTGTTGTGTCCGCAGGGCCCACTTTTGCTCTGAACTCTGTGACCCTGGGCCAGCTGTCAAAAGGCTGAGCCTCATCGGGTAGCACCAGGCCGCTGGGGTCAGATATGAAAGAAAGCTGCCTGGCTCATAGGGTTACAATAACGTCAGGCAAGGTCCGCTCACTTTTTCCGTTCCAAGCTGGGGCTGGCTTGTAATGGTGATACGATAATATTAATAACAACAGGGACAAGCGATGCCTTTTCAGGGAATGGTTTCAAAATGCTTTCTAAGGAAAGGCTGTTTATGAACTCCCCAAATGACAGATAAGAAAACTCAAGCGGAGAGAGAGGGAACATGATTAGCCTCAGAGCACACATGTGCATTGGGGCACAGCTGGGAGAAAGCACTGACGCCGCCTTCCCAGATCAGGTTCTGGTCCTCCGAGAATTGTTCCTCTCCACTGGATCTGCCTTCTCAGCAAACTGCTCTGTGCCCAGGCACTGCCGAGTGAGCCCTCTTCACACAGGGCACTGTTATACAGCCGTCCTGTCCCACCAACTTACCTACTGCTTTAAACAGGTAAACAGGTTGTCTTTACTGTTTGTTTCTTTTTTTTTTACACTCATTAGACATCTGCTGCATATGCCAAAAAAAGAAAAGAATCAAAAAGAAATGCAGAATTAAATAGACAGTTATGTTTCCTTCTCCTAATAGCACAAGAAGATATTTTAATGTATCCACATGGATAAGCTCATCCCGGAGGTACATCCCCTCTTGTTCCCTTGATTAATTCAAACAATAGCTTGCGGTTTATGTAAAGGAGGATCAAGCTTTCAAACTTTTCTATCAAACTTATCAGATACTGTTCCTCTTCTCTGTTTATGGTCTACAATGATTTTGGAATCATAAAAATAGCTGGGCCTTCTTTTTAAGCAATCAACACACATTGACTAAGCACTTACTAATATTATTAAAGAGGCAGTATAGCCTTGAGATTAGAAGCAAGGACTTGAGGGCAAGATGCCACTTTCAATGAGCTATGTAACCTAGGCAAGGTCCTTCTCTACCCAGCTTTCTCATCTGTCAGATGGGAATGAGAAGGGTAACCTGCTTCCTATGGCTCTTGAGAGGATGAATGAGCCAACCTTTGTAGAGGGCTTATGGCAATGCCCAGTGCACAGAAAGCCAACTGCATGTTTGTTAGTCTACCACAGATCTTTCACTGTATAGTAGAACACTTCTGTGCAATGATTACTACCTGTGGGAAACAACATCAAAATGGATAACTCGGGCCGGCGTGGTATGGCTCAGTGGTTGAGTGTTGACCCATGAAACCAGAAGGTCACCCTTTTAATTCTTGGTCAGGGCACATATCCAGGTGGCAGGCTCAATCCCCGGTGGGGGGCATGCAGGAAGCAGCCAAATGATATTGATGTTTCTCTCTCATTGATGTTTCTCTCTCTTTCCCTCTCCCGTCCTCTCTCTCTAAAATCAATTTTTAAAAAAATGGATAACTGGGAAACAAAGTGTGCATTTGGCATAATATTTGGCTGAATGACAATATATAATGAAGACACTTAAGCAGCATAGTAATCAAGGAAGACTTCCTGGAGGAAAGTAATGAGGTTTTCATCAAAATAGGGGGAAAATGCTCCCTTTATTTTCTTTGTCATTCACAGTACCTCTTACATTATATGCTCATTAAGTACTGTTGCTGTAGGGAAAGGCTGAATTCAGAAATCATTAAACCTGCTTAACAATTCTTAGAAAAAAAACACCACAACGCAATTAAGGGAGACAATTCAAAGGTTGTAAACTGATTGCTCCTGGTATTTTAGGATAAGGATGATGGTAACTATTAAAGAAATAGAATCTGCTTTCTTATAATTGCACCTTAAAATAGCCTTGGTGTTCTGCTTTATTCACTAAGGCCCTATTCAGTATTGAATTCTTATCTAAGGTCTCCTTTTCACTCATCAGGTATTTCCCCCTCCCCTAACCTTCTAAGCACTGTTGGAGTGTTCAAATTTGGAAATTAATAAGACACATTCCTTGTCCTTAAAGTGCTTCTAAACCAGTATATTTTAATTAATGTGTTAATTTATCTAATCATAAATTTTTATCTAATCACTTTTTAGAATTGGAAAACCCAAAAAGTGGGAAGGAGATTAATAAAATGGTCATCAATCCATCACATAGGAATAACCACTCTGGTATACTTCCTTCTGGACTATTTCACAGGACAAATAAGTAAATGCACGTGCAAATAATTATGACTAGACCATATGCACAGTTTTAAAATTGGCCTTTTTCATCTATAACATAAAGCATTTTTCCAAGCCATTAAAATTTTCTTTAAAGGCCTCATTTTTAATGTTGTATAATATTCCATGAGAGGTGGATGGTCTATGAAATCATATTTCAACATTATCTAAAGATGAAAGTAAATCTCTGGCTAATTGAAGACATTGTAAATAGCTGTTCATTCACAGAGATGGTGTGCTAGATAAAAGGAATTCATCTTCTGAAAAACAGGCCACCTTTGCAAAGCCAATTGCCATGACTTTTGGCAATTGGGCTGCAGGGGCTGTGTTGAAATAAAGCAGCCCACAGAGGCAGCCGGACCGCTCACACGCCCCATGGCCTTCTTCTGCTATATTCTCATTCTGCAACCCTTTTCCCAAAGGCTGGGGAGTTTTAGTGGTCAGGCAGTTTTCCCATCTTCTGGATTTTTGGCAAGGAGAAGACCAAATACATGTGAGTAGCTGGGGAAAACAATCTAAATTAAGCCTACAGTTCTCCTCGTAGCCTCACAACCTTCATTAATAGGAATGAGTTAAAAATATGTGATACACAGTGTGTGACTCCGCTGGTTGTACACAACACCCTGGCTTATGTAACTCGGGCATTCCCATTTGTTTGCCTTTGGACTCACTTCCTTTGTGGGACGTGAAATAAAGTGGTTATACCAAATCAGCTGTCAAACTTGGCACTACAGTCACAGTTCCCTGCTGAGAAGACCGGCACATTTTTTAACGAGTAGGAATATGAGAAACTTTCTTTCAACTAATAAAACTAACATGGGTTTGTATTCAGTAAAATTTCACACCAGCATAGTTTTTTGCACATCTCATAACAAAGCAAATGGCCATGCTGTCCTCGTATGGCATTTTCAGCTCTGGATCATAGTCATATGGCGATCTGAATTTCTTCATAGATGAAAACAAATTTCATTGGGACATACTGACTGCTTATAATAATAATAAGAAGAAGAAAAAACAGGGACGTTTATTTCCCCATAAATATCCAGTGTCTTTCTATAGGTAACCACATTTCAGAGAACATAAAGCCTCCTGCAAGATTACTCATAACCAAATATCTATTTTGCAATTTCCTTATTGGCTTCCGTCGGGAAATCAAATGTGGATTGCTGAAGAAAATTATGAAGAAATAATAAAGTTACAAATAAGAATTTCCTCATATCAGATTTCTATTGCCACAATAATGCTGCAAAATAAATCACCCCAAAACTCAGTGGTTTAAAACAATAAACATCTGTTTTTCTCATAAGCCTCCAGGTCAGTGACTCTGATGGGCTCAGCTGGGCTTGGTTGTGCTGTTCTGGCCCTGGTTCACCCAGCTGTTGCCGACGAGGATGGCATCCGCCTAGACAACTGGGATAAACTGGCTCTCCTCCACATCTCACCTTCCAGCAGGCTGATCTGGGCAATTTCAGAGGAACAAGAGGCAAGCAGGAACACATAAGGACCTTTTCTAGCCTATTCTTGTGCCACCTTTGCCAACTGACACTTCTTTAACCAAAGCAAGTTGAAAGTCCAGCTCAGATCCAAGGCGCAGGGCAATAGGCTCCATCCAATTAATGAGAAAAGCTGTAAAGTCAGATGACCAAAGGTATAGCAACAGGGAAAGGTGAAGCATTGGAATCATTAACATAACCAATCTATCACAAACATATTTTAAAATAACAAGATAATTCAGATTTTTGACAGGTAATTGTGTTTAATAGTCTAAAGTACCACAAAAAATAAAATATGACCACAAATTAATAGAACAAAATAGATGATGAAAAAAATCAAGCAACTTTCTTCACAACATTATCTGTTTCTTATGGCAAGATGGCATACTTCTTGATTTCTTAGCCCTTTTTTTCTAATGACTGATGGAAGAAGCTTATGTTTAGAAAAGTTTATCTGAATAAAGTAGGAAAAAAGATGAAGAAATAAAATAGAACTAGTAGTTTTAGCTTAATTGTAATTCTTGAAACAAACCATAGAAATAAGTATTTGTAATAGAATAAATACTGTTCCTCCTGCCTAGAATACTTTTACCTTCCTCATCATCTAATTAACTCTTCCCTTTCTTGAATTTCCTAAGTTCAAGGTTCATTTATTTGGAGAAACCATCTTGATCACCATTTTATATTCTTCTCTTGGAGCCATATACTTCTTCCAGTAGTGGTCCCAGTTTCATATTTGTTCATGAAATAGTTGATTGCATATCTCTATCACTACACTGTCAGATCCATGGAGGCAGATATCTTTTCTGGATTTGTTCATTTCTATCTTTGGCCACAGTATAGTTGCTGGCTTATAAGAGCTCTCAGTGTATATCCAATAAATAAAGAAATAGAAAAAATTAATGCATGGGAAAGCCTGGTTATTGAAAAGATGTGATAGTCTTATGGGTAAGAGAGCACATACATGGCTGATGAGACCTAAAAAGTTCTTCAAAGTGAAGTTTTAGGTAATACATTTCAAAATGAAGGGACTAAATTTAAAATACACAACTTAATGTCTTATGTCGAGAATTCATTATATGAATATTTTGAGTCACAGTAACAACTGCATTTTATGTTTTTTATTAGTAAAAACCAAAGAAAGTCAATGTGAGAGACTTATCAAATAAATGTAGTTCCTCTGATAGGATCAGTCCCTTTTTTCCCCAGCATTTTCTTTTAAAATATATATATTTTTTATTGATGTCAGAGAAAAAGGGAGAGGGAGAGGGAGATAGAAACATCAATGATAATAAATACTCATTGATCAACAGCCTCTTGCATGCCCCCAACTAGGGGTCAAGCTCACAACCAGAGCATGTGCCATGACCAGGAATCAAACCGTGACCTCCTGGTTCATAGGTCAACGATCAACCACTGAGCCACTACGGCCTGGCCCTAGCATTTTCAATAGAAAAGGAGGATGAAGGAGAAGATATATATTTTATATGTGATTCATAGTCTACTGCTGCAAAACTGAAGGCTTCACTGGGGCACTCTGCAAATGCCAAATATTTTCTGGAGACAATTTAGAATTGTATGCATTCTCTCTTTACCATGTACTTGCTGGTGTTATAGTACATTCTAGCAGGACAGTACTCACCTATTGCTCTTTGCTTGCCAGGGAATACTTTTTTTATCAGGTTGCAAATCAAAAACATGAAGGGGCTTTTTGAATCTATACTAAAAAGATGTACCTAAGACTGGGGTGTTCTCATTAAATTGATAATGGAATTGGAAATTGCTTCAGAAGGAAACTTTGTGCCTACCTGTCATGACTACACATGAGTGACATGTGCTCTACAGCATCAGAGCCCCAGATAAATGCCTTCTGTATAGGGACATGTACACCTCACACCTTCAGTCCAATGGAACAGGCTGAACTTCACTTCCTTTAAAATTCTCAGAGTTTATGGCAATAGATTAAATGCTACAATTCTCAACAAAAAACATTCAAATGGAAAAATAAAGGCTTACCACTCAAGGTAGACCCAGAAATGTAATGATAACATTTGAAAATCAGATTTCAGCGGAGTCAACAGAGAAGCAAAACTGAACCGAGGCATAGGGATAGCCATCTCACTTACTTCAATTCATCTTGGTTGCAACATTGCGGCTCTAAATAACTAACTTATTGAACTATTGCTTTTTATTAAGAGTAAGTCGCATATGCCTATGTATCTATATATATATATATAAAAGCCTAAGCCACCATCCAACCGTTTGACCATCAGGTCAGTAGCTATGATGCTCAATGACCACCAGGGGGCAGATGCTCAATGCAGGAGCTGTCGAGCTGGGGTTCTCAGGTGACACACCTGGAACCAGACAGGAGGGAGCCTGATTCTGGTGTGTCACCTGAGAACCACCCTCTCGCAATCCAGGACCCCTTAGGGGATGTCGGAGAGCCAGTTTCAGCCTGATCCTCGCAGGCCAGGCTGAGGGACCCCACCACTGCACCAATACATGCACTGGGCCTCTAGTAATTTATATAAGGAAAAATAAGTCAAGATAGACTTCTTTCTTTCATGTGTCCTTGGGATTGATTATCCAATAAACATATAATTATAAAGAAGACACAGTGCTTAATAACTGGTAAATACCAAAGTAATGACTCAACATGAGCTTGGAAAATAAATGAAAAAGATGGAGAAAAGTTAAAAGATGGAGAGGAGGAAAAGAGGGGAAAAAAAGGAATAGGGAGTGAAGAAAAGAAAAAGAAAAATGTTTATATGTGATGCCTTTTCATTTCCCGCAATGAAAACAGTTTCTCAGCAAAAAATCTTACTGGTATTACTTTCTATTGGCACACTCCACTGGAATATGTCCTTTCTCCCAAATATTCAATATTGATATAAATGTTGTATTTTGATAAAATATTTCCACAGCTTTCTCCTACTTTAATTTATTCAACTGCTCTAACTCACACAGACCTGTAATTGATCCTGAAATTAGAAATTACCAATATTTTGTTTTTTGTCTCAAGAAATTGAGGTTAAAGAAGATACTTGTGTAAATAAACTATTGTATTAAAAATTAACAAAGTAGAACAAATAAAACACTATTTTTGGTACAAGAGAAGAAATTATAAAGTCCCTTGGGAAGAAGAATGGGGAGAAAACAGATGTGAATATTTAACAGAAGAGATGATGCTTGATCTAGGTTTTAAAGAATCAATAGAGATACAAAAGACAGATGATAGAGGGAAAGCATTAGGAGAAAGTCTTGGAGGTTGAGGAAGTAAATGGGAAAGCATGACAACCTGAAGTAGCCAGGTGTGCCCAGGGTCCTATGATGGAAGTAGAGTAGGAACTTAGAAGAAAATGAAAGATGAGTTGGGTGAGGAGACATAGAGGGACTTGGACAGCACGTATGGATCATAATGATTTATTTTGTAGCCAGTGAATTTGAAGCATAAAAATAATATGGTTTTAATTTTTTTAAAACCTAACTACCAACAATTTGGAAGACAGCCTTGGAGAAACCACAGGGAGAAAGATCAATGAGAAAATCCTTAAAATAACCCAGAAGAGAGATGATCAAGACCTGACATAGCGCAGTAGTCTGGGATAGGAGACGGGTTGACAGACTGAGAGATGTAACGTTAGGAGAACCCATAATATCCAGTGACCAGATGGGTATGAGAGATTAGGTACTGGCAGAAAAAGAGACGGTTATAATTATGTCCAGATTTTTGGTATACACATAAGAGTAAAAGAAAGCCTGGGAGAAAGATAATAATTTTGGTTTTAAATGTGTTGAATTTTCCTGTGGGATATCTTCTTAATTAATAGCAGGGAGGAAAAAAAAAATATATATATATATATATATATATATATATATATATATATATAGAGAGAGAGAGAGAGAGAGAGAGAGAGAGAGAGAGAGAGAGAGAGATTAAGAAAGAAGCCTGAATGGAGATGTTGATTTGCAGTCATCAGCATCCAGGTAGCACTCACTGGATGCAGTGAGCATTGAAAAGTTTCCTGGGGTGTGTGGAATTGAAAAGACAGAGTGACTAAGTGTGAACCAAGGAAACACCAACATTAATTTGTAAACAAAGGAAGAAGGGATTGGGAATGTGAGAAAGCAACTGAAATGCAAAGGAGAATCAGAAGAAGTTAGTACAGGAAAGATTTTTATGGAAAAGGGAGTAGTCATTAAGGAAGCCACAGAATTTACATGGTTAGTTTATCTGGTACAGGCATTGTTACATTGTTTTGAATGATCACTTACAAATTGAATGTGGAGACTGCTTTGAACCAAACTTTTTGTCCATTATATTAACTATTCCTTTTTGGTTAAATTCAATTAAAGACTATGAGGGCCAAGAAAGTTTCTTATTCATGTTTGTATACCTAGCAGCACCTACCACAGATGACAATAGAAAATGAAATTTTAATGTGAATATTGCTGAAGAAAGTAAATAATTGATTCTCGGGTTTTAGTGAACTTGCATCTTCATTCTGATAGTGAATATGCTTTTGAATTATATAAAGTCTTAATATGCAAATGATGAGAGAGAGGGGGAGAGAGAGAAAAAAGAAAGAATTTCTAGGTTTGAACATACTGATTCACTCTTTGTGAATCACATTCTGTAATACAGGGGTCCTCAAACTTTTTAAACAGAAGGCCAGTTCACTGTCCCTCAGACCATTGGAAGGCCGGACTATAGTTAAAAAAAAAAAAACTATGAACAAATTCCTATGCGCACTGCGGGCCTGGGACAAGTCGGCTGCTAAGCAGGATAGGCAGCGGCACCCGGCGGGCTGGATAAATGTCCTCGGCACCCGCATGTGGCCCATGGGCCATAGTTTGAGGACCCCTGACAAGAAAAGGTACTTCTGACATGTCTGGGCAAGTTGAATTTGTTTGGCTTCCTCTCTTCTACTAACTTGCTTAACTGATTTATATTTTTGCTATTTGAAGTCTACCTCTATTCTTTTTTTTCTTTATTGATTAAGGTATTACATATGTGTCCTTATTGCCCCATTGCCTCCCTGCCCACTGTGTCCATTGGTTAGGCTTATATGCATGCATACAAATCCTTTGGTTGATCTCTCCCCTTCTATCTTTACTCTTTATCAGTTTTAGTTGCATTTCCAATCTCCAATAGGCAGCAGAATGAAAGAGATTCTAAAGTTGGCACTTACGACTTTTTATTCACTCAAAATAATAAAAAAGATAATTCCTCTTACAATTTATGCCATCCTATCTAATAAAGAGGGAATATGCTAATTAACCATCACTCTGTCACAAAGATGGCTGCACCCACAGCTGAGGCCAAGTTCCCATAAGGAGCCTTAACAAGCAATCAGCAGGGACCTGAGGCTACGCCATCCCCTGCCCCCATGGGGCTTGACAGGGGATCTCAGGCTGCCTTCCACACTGGGCAGGGCTTGACAGGGATCCCCCGTCCTGGTGCTGGGCCAGGGGACCTCAGGCCACACCCCCCACCCCAGCACTGAGCCAGGGGACCTGAGGCTGCGCTCCCCTGCCTGGTGGGGCTTGACAGGGGACCTCAAGGTGCACCCTCAGTGCTGGGTCGGGGGAACTCAGGCCATGCCCCCTGCCCAGGGGGGACCTGAGGCTGCACCCCCCTGCCTGGCGGGGCTTGACAGGGGACCTCAAGGCACGCCCCCCACCCCGGTCTGGGCTGGGAGACCTCAGGCCATGCCCCCCGACCTGGCACTGGGCCAGGGGACCTGAGGCTACATTCCCTGCCTGGTGGAGCTTGACAAGAGTGGGACTAGTCAGGTCTGGATCTATCCCAATGTGGGGGGATGGGGGGGGGCGGGCGGCCAGGTCTGGGTCTCATGTGATTTTGAGGCACATGTGGGTGGGTGGGGACTTGTCTCTGGGTTCCGTGGTGCACCCCAGACTCTGGCAGGAGAAAGGTTTTCATATACATTTTACTAATTTTCTTTCATCTCTGACACTTCTATTATAGAGAAAGGCAAAATAGCAATATTAAATTATTTCCTCTAATTAATCCCCTTTTAATGTGCATGAATTTCGTGCACTGGGCCAATAATGTGAAAATAAAAATACAATTGCCTTGGTCACCGATCTTGCTAAGTTAGAGATGTATTTCTGTGTTATTAGGTGGGATCAAGATGTTGTTTGTTCAAGTCTCTATCCCTCAACCTGTGGCAAGTTAAGACTTACTGATATTATGAAGTTCTTAGGCCAAGTTAATATCATAGAAAAGTTAAACCACAGGGTGGTCAGTTCGAGGCATCTCTACTGCTCTGAAACACAAGAACCAATTACAAATCACATTATTTCCCTCCTCCCATTCTCAGTAAAGTTCATCATATGCAAAGTTGAAATGCACCCCCTACCAGAATTACCTTGAGAATGGAAGGAGATGAATTATGTTACCCCGCATATACATTGTAATTCACTATAAAATGTCATTCAGAGTTCATTTGCCCAACTCCATCATACCTCCAAATACAGCTCAGTATGGAGCAAGAGCATGGAGGTAAGAGAGGACAGGCCCCAGGAGCTAAACCTGCAAGTGGATTGATGTAAGCTAAGGGGACAAACAGAGAAGCAGACACTCAGAAGACCAAGGGGGCATGGCCATCTGTCGGTGGCAACTTAGACAAGCAGGGAGAGTAGTTTCTGACAGCCATGGCCCTATAAAGACTTATGAACATCCTAGGCAGAGTAAGTTCTTGGTGCCCCTTGAAAGTGGTATCTTTAAATCTCTATTAAATATCTGCGTAGAGGGTAGAAATAAACTAATTTTCTACTAACAAAAATATTTAATCTTCCAAATGAAGAAATAATTACATGCACCTAAGTACAGTAACATATGATTAGGAATTTCCCTAGAAGACTATAATGCTGTTTAATAGACAAATATTTGAAAGATCCATAAAATAGCTTAAAACAAATAATAAATAAATCACTTATTCATGACACATTGTAGCAAGTCAAGCATAGTTTGGTTTCAAAATTTCACTTGATACCACGTAAAAGGCTCCCTGATAATAATTAACAAAATATCCCATAGGAAATTCAACATGTTTAAAACCAAACTTACTATTTCAGGGCATGTAGAATCACCACTTGTGTCTCCTACTTGTGCATTCAAAAATTATTTGGCAAAGGTCTGGACAGATGAAAAGCTTTCAAAATTTTTCATTAGGAGGTTGTGTTCCAATTACATTTAACTTGTTATATAAAAGTCATGTGACAATTTCAGTTTACTGGCATCATATTTCTGATTGATTCAGTGAAGCTTAGCTCACATTATTTATTGCCCCATCCAGTGTCCTAAAAGCCCTGCACTTCAATTCAACCTAGCCATCAAATGGGCAGAGATGAGAAATCAAGATCTCAGAGTACCAGGTCCTAGAAATGAACATGAGTGGCCTTGGTGTTGAAGAAAACTGTTACCAGATGTGGCCAGCACACTGTAATTAACTTTCTCCAGTGAGTCATGCCCTTGTATAATTCTCTCCCCCTGAATCCTGGCAGAATCTATGCCTTGGTTCGAACAAGAGAATATGGCAAAGGTGATAAAATATCATTCCCATGATTATGTTACATTATATAAGATTGTGTAAATAGATTGGAGCAGGAGACTCCCTCTTTGCTGGCTTTGAAGTCAGCTGTCATGTTGAGAGAGTGTCTAGGGAGGGTCATGTGACAAAGAACTGGCAATGACCTTTAAGAACTGAGAGTAGCTCCCAGCCGAGATAGCCAATAAGAAAACTGTGATCTCAGCCCAACAGACGAATTCTCCCAACAACCTTGGAGAACTGAAAGTAGATATTTTCCAAGTTCAGTTTCTGATGAGAACACCGGCCTGACCAGCACTTAGATTGTAACCTGGTAAGAGCCTGAAGTAAAAAGCACAGCTAAGCTGTGACTAGACTTCTGACTTACCAAAAGTCTGAGATAATAATACATGTGTATTGTTCTAAGCTGCTAAGTTTGCAGTAATTCATTACACAGCATAGAAAACTAATGCACTAGGAGCAAGATTCAGCTACTTCTCAGCACTTTATTCATTGGTAGAAGTGTAGAACATTCCAGAGCAAGGAAGGTTCAAGGTCTAGATGATTGGCACTGAATAACTGGCAGGACACCATAACACTAATTTAGGCAAATTTGTGTGTGTGTGTTTGAGAGTGTCTGTGCCTGCGGAAGGGATGGAGTGATAGGGGAGGGGATGAGACAGACATTTGGTGATAACTCAGCACAAGGTAAGAGGTGACAAGCAACCAGAGTGGAGGGCTTAGAGATTGGGGTTAGCTGGGTCTGTAAATGGAGTGTTTACTTATAGGGGGATTATCATAGCCACCGATGAAAATTGGGCAGGGAGTTTCCATACATGTTTTGAGGTGGAGCAAGGACACTCTCCTGTTCAAAACAACTTTGAGTGGCTGAAATCTTACTACCAGGTATACATTCCTATTGTAAAGCATTGTCTTTCATATTATTAATTATATCAAACTCCATGGAATAACACAGTTATTGGATCAGGTTTCTTAATGAGAGCTCTGGTTAGCTGGTGATGAAGGACCTTCTAAGAAAAAAAAAAGAGAGAGAGAGAGAGATAACAAACACAAACTTTGACTATTTCATAAATGTAATAGTGACTTTTTTTCCCCCAAAACAGCATGATTTTTTGGAGTTAGAACTGGAATAAAACACTGGCTTCTTTAATATATATATATATATATATATATATATATATATATATATATATATAATTTTTTTTTTTAATTTAGGCAACCTGCTGAACTTCTCTAAGCTTCATTCTACTAATTTAGAAAATAAAGTTAGCAATAACTACTTCTGATTGTCATAGTAACAATGAGGAGACAAAATGCAACAGTGCAATGATTTAATTGTCTCTGCCATAGTACAAAAGCATAAACTGAAGTCTTATAAAAGTTCAATAGCATAGAGACTTTAAAACTTTGTTTTGGAATCAGCCTTGGAGTAGTTGAATCCTGGCTCAGTGGTTTATTATCTCTGTGACCATTTGTAGTTTCTTAATGCTCTAAGTATTTCTTCTTCTAAAAGGCATGGAGCCCAGCTGGGTGTGGCTCAGCAGTTGAGCATCGACCCAGGAACCAAGAGGTCACCGGTTTGATTCCCAGTCAGGGCACATGCCCAGGTTTCAGGCTCAGTCCCCAGTGTGGGGTGTGCAGGAGGCAGCTGATCAATGATTCTCTCTCATCATTGATGTTTATATCTCTCTCTCCCTCTTCCTTTCTCTCTGAAATCAATAAAAATATTTTTAAGAGGTGTGTAAATACTAATTGCTTCACTGTATTAGGCAAATATTAAGTGAGACAATATGTAAAATGCTTAAATTTTTCCTTAAATAGTAGGTTACTGCATTGATTACGATTGCTCAGCCATGGAGCTACCTAGTACTTTCTGATTGGATGTGACAACTTCCCATGTGTCCTTTCATCCTTATTTCATTGCTCCTGACACTTCTAATTGGAATGGTTAAAGATCTGTGGAATCCTTATTTATACAACCCTCTTAATACAACTAGAATTTCCAGGCAAAGCTCTTCAATAAGTGTGTGTTGTGTTGAATTGAACCCAAATTTGCAGATTGATGACGAATTTATGGATGCAGACCATGGGTTTCCTCCAAGTAATGCTGCTTGGCCTCAGCGATATCTTCATGGCCAATGTATATGCAGATATAGTTTCAGTGGATGAGACGAGACCTTTTAGGCTAATAACAGAGGTTGATTTATGAAGAATGCTAGCTTTGGGGTCAGCCTAGCTCAAATAGCACTGAATACAGTGGGCACTACTGCATGCTTGGAATTACACTGCAACCCTTTCCAGCTCCCTTTGCAACCCTCTATATCACTGCATACAAAGCACATCAGGACCAGATATTTATACTCTAAGTTGTATATGCCATAAAAGTGATGTATAGAAGATCAATGTAACTATAATTTAGTCATATAGGTTGGTTTTGGAAAACTTTTCATGGATCTAAGTGTGAATTTAATAGGCCAAGATTGTTGCCTCATAAAATGACACTTAAATTGCATCAGAAGGTCCTGGACAACTTATAGAAAACAAGCTGATATTTGGCCAGTTGAAGTCATAGACACATTGCTTAGAGTTTATTTAAAGTGATACTTTTATATCCTGGCCTCTATAGAACAATGCAACTGAAATATCCCATACATACTGAGTTGTCTATTCTACTTTAATGGGTCTACCTGGAAGAATAGTTTACAATTTCCTTTGACAACACTTTCTTGGATCTCATAAAGATTAGTACATTAACATTATCAAGTAGACAGTTTTCTATGTGATGCTGTTTTGGAGATTCAAAAATGCCACAGCACTAACAGCCCATGGTCCAGTGTAATTGTTAACACTTTGATCATCATTCACTAAGGCCTAGGTACTAATGTAAGCCTTTGCAAATACTAACTCATTTGATCTCATATAATCATCCTATGAGGTAGCTATTATTGTTGTGGTGGTGGTTGTTATTATCTTCATTTTACACTTGAGGAAACTGGAGCGAAGACATATTATATAACATGCCCAAGGTCACATAGCTAATTAGCAGCAAAGCCAAAATCAAACCACATTTATGATCACAACTATACTCTACCCTCAACACAGAAATATCCCAGACTGGGAGTTAAAGGAACTAAGTTTGAATCTCAACTTCATCACTAATTAACTGTATGAAATATTTATAACTTTATTACTTCCTCATTGTACTTACCGAATAATAACCATATCCTGAGGTTGGGAAAATGACATAGATATATGTAAAGTCTTCTTGTACCATGGCTAACTCATAATAGGTGTTCAATTAATATTATTTTTACCTAAATTTGATGCTTTTTGAGTTTTCCTTGGGATTGCTATCAACTTAGAAATAAATTATTGAGATCTGTGATGCTTTCAGTAATAATCCCATTAACACCTGGGAGTACTTTAGGTTAACCAATTAACTCTAGTCAAGAACAGAGTGTTGAGATGCATTGAAAACAAAGACAAGCATATTTGGGTGGACCTTGTGCACAAAGTCAATTTGAGGGCACTGGGCAGACTTAGACTGCTGGCTGTGGAGCTGTCTGGGCAGCCAGAGGTCCCTGTGAGCTAAAGGGTGGATGACAAGAGAGAAGGAGTGCCAAAGAGAGTAAGTAAAGGCCTGAACCCATTTTACCTAGGGCAAGGAGCTTCTTTAATGTCTGTAATTTATGTCAGGGCCCGATGCCACATTTGAGTTGGAAGTATTCAGCTACTATCATGTTAACAGAGGGATTGCCACAAAAGATGTCTCCCATGTCCTTCCAAAGACGTTAATGATGATAATGCCTTTGAACTATTTGAGTGCTTTCCCCGATTTTCCGTACAGGCATGTAAAGGAAATGTCAGAGAGCGATGCTCAAACACTGGCATTTCCCTCTGAACTCTGTGTGGGCCCAGCAGCTCAGCCGAGGAGCAAATGCTGTACCACCTTGCTTGGCACTGAGCTTGGGGAACACTACACTGGACAGAGACAGCTCTTTAGGCAGACAGAACACAGGTTCATTCCATTGTCTTTCATGATGGGTATGCCAGGCATTTCCACACAGTGATGAATAGAGGTATAATTAAGGCAACACAGGTCAAAGATTTTTCCTGTAATATCCAATGGCAAGTGACAAACCACAGGGCATGTCCTTAGCCATTACACACTGAGCCTCACAGAGAACCAGTACATTTATACCAACATTCCACATCAGAAGAGAAAAATTTTTTTAGACATTCCTCAGTACTTTCATCCAAGGCCAGAATGGGTCACATGACCCCATCTCCACTGCCAGGAAGGCTTGGTGATAGTAATCATATTTTCTCATAACCAGAGTGGAAATAAGTAAGAGAGATGTAATTGGAAATGAACATTGTGCTAGCTAACCCACACAGTCTGCCCAGGTATGATTATCATCCCCATGACATAGCTAAGGAAACTGAGTCCTGGACAGGTTCAATAAGTTGCACAAGAGCTCACAGCTTACAGGTTGTGAGGCAGGATTCGAATGACAGCACTCTGTCCAGGGTCTGGCTACTTAGCACTATATTTTGCTCCATCTCCAAATTAACTCGCCCAGCAATTCTCTCTGAGAGCACCCTCTACCTTCCCCTGATGGCTCTAATCATCATTTACAATCATGTATTTATTTGGAGTAATCATTTGTTTAATATCTGCCTGCCCAATTAGATAATAATCTCTGTGAGGGCTGAAACATTTTTTTTTTATGTTTACCTCTGCACATGCAGCAATGTGCGTCTTTTCTCACAGATAGCTGGTCAATTAATGAATGAGTGAATTCAAATAACATGCAATTTGATGCTAACCCTATGCTAATCAAGAGCTTGAGGAGCTCAGAGCGGAAGAGTACTCATGAACTGAATAGAGGGCAGAGAAGAGTACTCATGAACTGAATAGAGGGCAGAGAAGTCAAGACCATTGCTAGGCTGGATCTGGAGGAATGAGTTTGGATTTGAGCAACTGGACGTGAGATGAGGAAGCCCAAGGTAAAAAGAGACAAGTGTGCTTGTAAAATAGAAAATTGACCAACTTGATAGAGATTAATGTATTGAACAATTTATGGAGAATCTTGAAAAAGGGCAAAGATTCTAATATTAGTTAGACAGAGAGGTTTTTGTGAATGTAAGCAAAATATTAACAGTGATTGCTCTGGTAGTTTTATGGATTTGATTGGAGGCCATTAAGAGCTGTCTCAGTAGCTTAAGCAAAGGGAACAGTGGAGAAGACCAGACTGGACCACAGCATTGGGATTGAAGAGTGAAGAGAGAGAAGCAATCATGCCAGGGCAGACACTATTGGAACTTGAGTCTGTGAGGAATGTGTAGAAAATAGATTTAAACCAACTCCAGGTGTTTGATTTGGTGGGAGTATTTGGGGACAGGTTAGAAATGCATGGAAGAAGGGTTATGAAACCAAGTTTAAGTTTGAAGAAACTGAAAGATATCCAAATAAAAAGGTACAGAGGGAGTTGGAAGTAGATAACTGAACATTGTTTTTTTAAAAAATGATAAAGACTGGATATATAGACTTGGAAGTGAACATAGAGAATACATTAAGAAAGAAACAAACTCAGTCTTTGGTCATGTGATTTCAGGCTGAGATGGTAAAATAACTCAATCATTTCTAATTTCTGTCTTCCCCTGCCTTAGTGACCAGTAATGTCAACCCAAGTCCCTGAATGATCTATGGAACAGAACTCACCCCCTCCTCCAAATTAACTCATATAAAATATGTGGTGTAAACAATAAATAAACCTTTATTGTGTTAAATCACTGGTGGTTCATATTTAATTTTTCATCGTAGTACCCTAGCCTATCTTAACATAATCAGAAACCCATAGCCTGAACTAAGGCAATAGATCTCAATGACAGGTAAAATTTGAGATGCAATGCCCATAAAGTAGTACAAAGCAACGTGCATAGTTTGTGAGTGGAAAGGATGAAGTTGCCATTATGGAAAAGTTAGACTAATATTCTCCTATAAACAACAGATGAACAATGAGCTCAAAACCTTGATTTACCTTAGTATTTTTCATCAACATTGATAAGACATGTTTTTTTGGAAGGAATTAGAAGGAAAAGTTAATTATTGATTACTCATGTTAAATGTTTATAAACAAAAATGTGAAATTCTCCATGTGAATATAAATTGCAAACATGCACAAATAATTTAAATGTTAATTTAATATTGATAAATAAAATGAATATTTTCTTTTGTAACTGATACAATCTTCATAATTTTTTGTCTTTATTTTATTTTTAGCATGAACTGTTAGCATTATGTCTTACCAGTGATTAGTATTTGTTGAATGAATATATGAATAAATGTATATGTAAAGGAATAAATAGAAGGTGGAAATGGCTGAAATAATTAAGTAGTTAAAAACCTATGCCAGGATTTATGTATGTATTTCATTTATCCAGGGAGCAACAATCTAGAATATCTGTTTTATAATTTAAGCATATCAAGAAAAATATGTAAAAGTCAGTATGTAGGATATTAAGGTGATTTTGCAATTTGTGCAATTTTCTAGCATATTAAATGAGTTTTGACCTATCTATATGTGATAACAAAATAATTTGACTCAATAATACTATAAGGGCAAAGGGTTAGACACATGAAAAGTGGTGAGTTTATAGATTTTTATATAATTATATTGAATTATTTTTTATATTTAGTATATATTTTTATAAGAGCAACATAAAAATAGTTACAGAACTATGTTGTCACAAAAAGTCAGGATAATGTAGGAGGAGAAAGATTATCCATCTATAAATATCAGGAAGAATTTGCTGACAGTGGGAGATAGATTGAGAGAGGGTGTAATCTGCAGAGATATAATATTAGACTGGACAAAGAATTAAAACATTCATCACTGAAAATCATCCTTCACCTACAGGGATGTAGAATAGCCTACATAATGAATAGCAGTGATATACACTACTTGAGTACTAAGTGAGACCAGGCAAGGCAAGGACAAATACTTCCAATTTATTTCTCATGTGATGTAAGACCCATGATAGTCACAAATAGAAAATTATCATGAACCTAAAAAATGAAACATATATTCTTGGGTTTGTGTCTAGTCCGTGCAACCTACCCACGTTTCTTACTGTCATATAAAAATCAGACAAGGAATCAAGGCACTGAATATATGTATCTATTAGTATGCAATGTGATCTGTGAATTATAGAATGCAATGTGCAATGAGATCCTCTGGTAATTTTTGTGGGAGATAGATAAAGTTGGCTACCCATTCTGATGAGCTGCCCCTTCCCTTGTTTACTTATTTCATTCTACAAATATTTATTAAATGCCTACTCTATACTAGGCATTGTGCTAGAAACCAGATGGTTTCTGGTCTCTTGGTGCATATAGTCTAGTAATTGATGGGATAAGCATAAAATAATCTATTGCTAAATTATAATTTTCTATTAATTGTCCATCTTCCACATTAAGTGAGACATTTTTAGGTGAGAACAATACCTTATTTATCTTGACACTTTCAGAAACTAGCAGAGTGCATGACACCTAGTGGAAATATAAACATGCAAAAACTGTGAGATAACTGAGTGAGTGAAAGAAAGAATGAAAGAAGGAAGCTTGGTGGAAAGGGAAGAATATGGATGATAAAGTTAAGTGATTTTGGTTAAAAGAATATGTTTTCAAGTTAACAGAATGCCACCATTTCATCAGTTAAAATTAGACCTTGAGAAATCAAAACTTCAGAAAAAGTATCTGTTTCCATCAAAAGTTAGCATATATGGTTTTAGAAAAATGATCTATTTTCATCAAAGACCAAACATATACTTTACTTACACTTCAAGCTGAGTTTCAGGAAACCAATACTTCATTCCAAGCTTCATGCTAAAATTATCTCACATGGAGGAATTATGTAATAGTAGTGTGCCTAGTTTTTTCCACTTGTAAATAGTAATAATCTTTCTAGTCATAGGTATACAGGATTAATTGAAACATGCAAAGCACTTCAGTTGAAACACACTAATTTTCTACAGGAGCTCAACTGGTATATGCATTTTGTACTGAGGAATATGATGCAGACATAATGTTGGATAGACTCAGGAGAGAGTTACCAGTAGAAAGAGTGATTCTTGTAAAGAAATACAATCTAACTTCCTCCCCAACAGCTGGAAATATTGGTCTTATATGAACCTGTGGCTTCATGACCTCAGAAAGCAGGAGTCCTCAGCCATTTCCCAGACTCTGTCTTCTACCTCAGAAAATGTGGGACCTTGGCCAAGCCACCCTGAGCAGCCACAAAGAGGCCGTTTGTTTCAAGCCCACTGAAATATAATTATAAACGCACCATAAAATTTCCGCAACTTTGACCTAAAACATTGATTTTGTATTTCTAAAATTACTGTGTGATCTGTATTTACTACATTTCTAATGACATCTTCTTATGTATTGAACATGCAATGCTAATTGGAGAACCACATCCTCATCCTGTACAAGAATCCAAAAGCTACTGTTGCCACAGGGGAACAAACAGCCTTTAGGAAATCAATGAAGGAAGCCATAAAGGGTCATTTGGTCTAGTCCACTGCGCTAAGCAGGTAAATAACTAATCTGTTCAAGGCAGAATATGTTCTGGCAGAATCTAATTGATATCAACTATGTTGATATATTGATGATAATTATAGTAGCCTACACTTATTGAGCGCTTACTCTGAGCCAGGGCTCAATTACTTTTCACATTATCTCATTTAATCCTCAAAACAATCATATAAGATAAGTATACTTTTTAATCTCCATTTTATTGATAAAGAAAATGTAGTACATATAAATCAGCTGGACTCTGACTAATTTAATCAGGACTTGAAGAAGAATGGAGGAGGGCAGAGCACAGCCCAGAGGTTGCTACAGAAAGGATGTTGACTCCAACCTCTAAATGCTCTACCACTAGATTCCTAACTCCAACACAGCATCAGAAAAAATCTCTATCTGACCCTGCACCTCATGTCAGTTCCTGGGGAGTGATTAGACTCAGGTCAAGTGTTCCTATATTAGTTTGGGCTTCCTTAGTGGGACATATAGTCTTCCTTTTTTAAAAAATAATCTTCAGATTCCCCCAAAATGGGAACCGATTTAGACAGTGAATGTTACCTACATCACTTTCAACAGAATATGGGCACTCTGCTCTTTAGTCATTCCTATACACATAAATGTCTAACCTCCTTATGCTGCAACCCTTCTATTCTCCTGATTCTGAGCAAAATGTCACCCAGAAAGACTGGTAGTATGGCTAACAACAGAAATAAAGCTTCAGCCACCTGTTTGTAATCTCAATTATCATATGAAAGAATTAAGATAAATGACTTTTCTGTCATTTTTTTTCTGGATCTTTTGTATTCCTCAGTCAAATGGTAATTTATCGAGAATGAATAATAGCATTGCTTCTACCTGGCCATTTCCATATTGGTGAATTACTTTTAAGCTTAATGAATGATCTTATAGCAAATTAATTATTCATTTTTTAAATAATTCATGTTCCTCACTCTATAGATTTATTATTAACTTGTTGGGACTTATAAATGTTAACATAGGATGATGCCATCATCCAGCTTCATCAATAATGGATTGTTTCATTTTTTAAAATGATTTTTGTACTATTGATTGTAAATGGGTTTGACCTAAAGGCCTTAATTTTTTTCCATTAAAAATGAAAGTAAGCAAAAACTTAATGTGGAATAAAGAACATCCACCCTGAGGATCTTCATGAAATGAGCTTGATGTTACCAGCCTTATCTGCAATACCAAGCCTTACAATCATCTTTATCACAAACTCACTGTCTTACTCTGCTAAAATGAGCCCATACCATAAGTGAAGTCTAAAAAAGGAAACAGTATCAGATAGTAAAAAAAAGACCAGAAAACCTCCTAGTAAGTCATTATGTGTTAAGTGCTTTGAAATAAAATAACAGCATAAAAGTAAAGCTACTTGACCAGTGGAAAGAATAAAATACTTGGTAGCTATGAATAGAAAAGCAGTCCCATTTATGATTAGATATTTCCCTGTGATAAAAGGTTGACTTCAATCAGCCAGAAAAGCTACTCATTCACTTACAGTATAGGTCTTTGCTTCATTTTTCCTTTATTACCATATACCTTTTTTTAAAAGGAAGATAGCAGGTAGTAAGTTTAAATTTAGCAGGTAGAAGTTCCTTTCATTTATTCATTAAGGTATCAAACATTTATGGAGCAAACATTTATAAGAAAGCACTGAGGTAAACCATGATGGAGGTGTCAATATGGTAGTCTCTGCTTTTAGAAATATTATAGTCTATTAGTAGAAATATAATATGTAAATAATTATATAAGTAGTAAAGATATAATAGCATTATTAAAGACACAGGTAAGAGCTAAGGAATTTAGAGAGGAAAATATTTTAATTCTGAGCAGGGTTTTCATTTTGATTTTTTAAATTAAAATCAAATTCTATATTGTATTGTGAATTGATATTTCTTCTCCTATGGAAACTATTTGGATCTGGGTTATGCATTAACTTGTACTATAAAGCATTAAAAATGATCAATGTGGATAGATGGAAAATCACATAAATTCTAAGGGTCTTAAAAACAATTCTCAAAGGTGAAATCTTGTCCTACAATCCCTAAATTATGACTTCACACCACCACGTTATTGCATGTAAATCTTAGGAACTATAAGAGAAGGTTATAAATTACTTGAAGTATTAAGATAGCCAGGTGTCCTTAGGTAGACCTTTCTATGACTCAGTTTCTCAACTGTAACATTGGGGATTAAGCTCAGGATCTCTACGATCCTTTTAGAATCTCACATGCTAAGATTCTAAGCCTTTTCACATGGCCATTTTTCAAGTGACCAATTTTCATTCCTTGCATAAATGTTGTTAGGTTACCAGTTCTCCAAAAAGGGACCATATAGAAGTAATTGGATCCCCATGGAAAAGCAATGCTCTCTATACATGTTCTATGCCTTATAAAGAGTCTACTATGAACATTTGTGGATCCTATACAAAGTAATGAATGACTTGAAATCTCCTTATTTGCCTCAAATAAACACTTTTATTTCTTATTAGAGATACACAGATTATACTCATGTGCAGGCAGTTGACACAGAATAGAGAATATAATCTTAAAACATACCACTTCTTTCCTTAAAAAAATAAATTTTATTTATTTCAGAGAGGAAAGAAGAGGGAGAGAGATAGAAACATCAATGATAAGGGAGATTCATTGATCAGCTGCCTCCTGCAAGTCCCACTGGGGACTGAGCCCACAACCCAGGCATGTGCCCTGACCAGGAATCGGACCGTTTCCTCCTGGTTCATAGACCTGATGCTCAACCACTGAACCACATTGTCTGGGCCAACACACCACTTCTTGATGAAAATGGTACTTATATACAAGGGCTAGATGAATATCAAAATAGCTGAAGGGGCAAGTACATTTTAGTAAAAGGAATTTTAATATAAAATGTAAAGTTCTATTTAATTATGTGACATACTCTATTCTCTCCACCAAATCCTCAAACTATCTGTAAAATCTTTGTAAGTACTTTTTGTTTTCATTGTATATCTGATGTGGAAAACACAGAGAGGGCTAACCCTCTTATTGAGTTGATGATGTGGAACAACACAGCACAATAATATATGGAGTGGTCAGGTGTTTTCAAGAAGTCTTCTTTTTTTTCCTCCTCCTTTCCAATTTGCATGCCTTTTATTTCTTCTTCTTGTCTGATTCCTATGGCTAGAATTTGCAGGACTATGTTGAATAAGAGTGGTGAAAGAGGACAGCCCTGTCTTGGTCCTGTTCTTAGGGGGAAATGGTTTTAGTTGTTTTTTTTTTATTCAATAAGATGTTGGCTTTAGGTTTGTCATATATGACCTTTATTATGTTCAAGTATGATCCCTCTATTTCCATTTTGCTGAGAGGCTTTTTTTTGTGTGTGTGTGTGGTTGTTTCTTTTTTTATCAAATATGGGTATTGGATTTTGTCAAATACTTTTTCTGCATCTATTGATCTGATCATGTGATTTTTTTTATTGCAATTTATGTGATGTATCACATTTACTGATTTGTGAATATTGTACTGGTCTTACATCCCCAGAATAAATCCTGAATCCGATTTGATAACTTTTTGTTGGGGATTTTAGCATCCATATTCATCAGGGATATTGGTCTGTAATTCTCTTTCTTTGTAGTGTCTTTATCTGGTTTTAGAATTAGTATAATTCTCACCTCCTAAAAAGATCTTGGGAGTGTTCATTCCTCTTTCATATTTTTGAACAGTTTGAGGAGGACAGGTGTTAGTTCTTCTTTGAATGTTTGGTAAAACTCCCCTGTGAAGCCATCCAGACCAGGGTTTTTGTTTGCTGGGAGTTTTTTGTTTACTGCTTCTATTTATCTGCTGTTATTAGCCTATTTAGGTTTTCTGATTCTTCCTGATTCAGTTTTGGGATATTATATTTAAATTTGTCCATTTCATCCACATTGACCAGCTTGTTGGCATATAGTTGTTCATAGTATTTTCTTAAAATCATTTATATTTCTGTGATGTCAGTTGTTTCTTCTCTTTTTGTTTCTTAATGAGTCTGACTAACCATTCATCAATTGTGTTTATATTTCAAAGAAACAGCTCTGGGTTTCATTGATTTTTTTCCTCTATATCATTTATTTCTGCACTGATCTTCATTATTTCCTTCCTCCTACTTACTTTGGGATTTTCTTGTTGTTCTCTTTCTAATTCTTTAAGTTGTAGGGTTATGTAGTTTATTAGCAATTTTTCTTGTTTTGTGAGGTAGGCTTGTAGTGTTATAAACTACCCTCTTAGGACTGCTTTTGCCATGTCACAGAGACTTGGGGTTTTTGTGTGTTCATTTTCAGTTTTTTCCAGGAAGTTTTTGATTTCTTTCTTGATCTCATTGGTAACCCATTTATTATTTAACAACATGCTATTTAGCCTCCATGTGTTTTAATTTTTTCATGTGTTTTTACTGTAGCTGATTTCTAATTTCATTCGACTGTGATCTGAATAGATGCTTGATATGATTTTAATCTTCCTGAACTTGCAGAGACTTGTTTTGTGTTCTAATATGTGGTCTATCTTTGAGAATGACTCATGTGCTCTTGAGAAGAATGTATATTCAGGAAGTCTTTCAATAGCACTCACTAACTTCTACTTTCTATTTTATATTATGTACAGTCTTTGTTATCTTACATTTAAACTACTAAAGGGAGGAACCTATGCCTGATTTATCTTATATCTTAATGTTGTCTGCACCATTGATACTAATAAGATAGTAGGTACCCCAAAAATAGGCATAGATATATCTAAGCAAAGAGAAGCAATTAATTCCCCTGTTAACAACCCAACCTAAACATATAATTCTCATGAAATTGACTCTAGAGCTCTCAATCCTTTTGGTTGTCTTTGAAATTTGTCTTCTGTTTATGTTTATTGTATGTTTATCAGACACTGATGCCTTAAGGCTTGGTGTGTTTCTTCTATTTGACTCAAAGTTGGAGATTGACACTGAACAGAAAGACTTTGGATGCTGATGCAATACTGGTGATCTTCATACTAATAATACCACTTGTCTGAATAAGTAATACAATTAATGGCATATTTATTGTTTATTTTTTTCCTAGCTCCTCTCTCCTTCTGATGATATGGAAAACATTATTTTTGCTTGAAGGAAACAGGTTTTAAGAAACCTGTTTCTTTGAAATATAAACAGTTTATCTTTAATAAACTTTGAAATAAGTTTACCTTTAATTTTGTAGGTTATGTAAGTTAAAGACATTTTTAAAAACTATATTAGTAATAAGGCAAAGACATAATGATGATTTGACATGTTGACAGAAATTTTGATTCACATTTGGAATTTTCTGTGCTCCAGGTTGATGGTAATTTATGAAGATGCTTAACAGCACATGTTTCTCTCAACCTGGGTTATCTACAAAAAAGAATATGTCTGTAAATTTCATTATTATTTCTCAGGAGACAGAAAACAAGCATAATGTATTAACTCTCTGATTCCTCTAGAGCAGCTATAGAGCCTAAGACCATCGGAAAACACAGATACTTACATTAAGGTTTATTAACAGTAGCAAAATTACAGTTATGAAGTAGCAACGAAAATAATTTTATGGTTGGGGGTCACCACAACATGAGGAACTGTATTAAAGGGTCGCAGCATTAGAAAGGTTGAGAACCACTGCTCTAGATCAAGGTGAAGTTATCCTTCTTTTGCCAAATTAGTCTGTTTATCCACTATCCCCAGGGACAACTAATAGTTTCATGTAGAAGTACCACTTTTTATTTCTCAGTTCTTGAGATGATCAGATCACTGGTCAAGAAAAACTTTATTAACAGTGAAGTTAGAGTATGTCAGGCTTCATAATCAATTGATCAATATATTTTACTTGTTCTAGCTATGTAATGAGGAAAGAAAAGGGAGAGAAATATCACTGGGATTTGTCCTGAACATTAAGGTCATAAATTTCTGTATTTTCCAAAGGTTGAGATAACAGACTAATGTGGGAGATGAACATCTGTCTAAGAATTTAATTTGGAGAATGTTACACAGAGTCATGATTTTAAAACTCCTCACTATTCCATTTTGGTTAAGGGTAGAAATATAGGTAGATAAATGGCTCTTTTCTTTAAGAAAACATATTGAACATGATAGTTCCATAATATAGAAAAAAAAAAGAAGAGGGGTTAAGTTTATTACAAAATAAAATATCTTTTAATTTTAACATGGCAGTTTATTAACATCTATACTTCCTTCCCTCCCATTTTTAATTAACATTAAGACCTTAAAGGTTAATGTACATAACAAAGGACTCTGGCGGGGTAAAAAAAACCACAAAGAGAAGGTGCCCAGAGCTGTAATCCCCAAAACAGTGTGTAGGGCACAGGTTTTGTCAGGTAGATGGCATGCTATGAAGGATCAAAACAAAATTCTCTTACTCAGAGCAAAAGACTAAGATAAAAGGGTTAGCTACTGAAGCACTTCAAAACCCATTTGATTCCTCCAGTCTAACCCAGTCTAACTAATCTGTCCCACCTAAGGCAGGGAGGTGAGAGGGTGCAACTGAAAAGCACAAGTGAAGTTCATAGTCCAGAGTTATAAGCTTACCAAAAGATTAAAATCATAGGTGGATAAATGCTTTCTCTCCCCCCATAGCTTAATACCAAATTGCTGGAGACCTCCTTACAGCAGTTTCTTTTACCAAGTATATAGGACTTATCATAAAAAAAATTATTAGACATACTAAACAGCAAAACCACAGGTAGAAGAAACAAGGCAAGCATCTGAACCAGACTCAAAAATGGCAGAGATGTTAGAATGATCAGATCAAGAATTTATTATTAATATGCTAAGGGCTCTAATGGATAAAACAGACAGCATGAAGAAATGATGGGCAATATAAGTAGAGAGATGGAAATGCTAAGAAAGAACCAAAAGGAAATGCTAGATATCCAAAACACTGTATCAGAAATAAAGAATACCTTTGTTGGCTTATTAGTAGATTATACATGGAATCTCTGAGTTTCGGGATCTCAATAGAAAACTCTGAAACTGAAAGACCAATAAAACAAAGGCTGACAAACAAAAGATTAGCATATTCAAAAACTGTGGGACAACTAAAAATAGTGTAACATATGTATGATGAGAATATCAGGAAGGGAAGAAAGAAAGGAACTGAATAAATATTTAATGACTAAGGATTTTCCCCAATTAATGACAGACACCAAACCACAGAGCCAGAAAGCTGATAAAACACCAAGCAGGATAAATGGGAAGAAAATATCATTTTCAAACTACAGAAAGTGAAAAATAAAAAAAACTACCTATTATTAAGAATTAAGAACAAATATTAAGAATTATTTCTGACTTCTCCTCTGAATCCAGGTAAACAAGTTGAGAATGGAGTGAGTGGAATATTTAAGAGTTGAGGAGAAAAAAACACCAACCTATAATTCTGTACCCTGAGAAATTATCCTTCAAAAATGAAAGAAAAATAAAAACTTTCTCAAACAAAAATTGAGAATTTGTTGCCAGTAGACCTGCCTTGCAAGACATTTTAAAAGTTCTTTGAAAAGGAGGAAAATGTGTCAGAAACTCAGATCTTCATAAAGAGGGAAGAGTATCAGAGAAGGACTCTATATATATAAAAAGCTTACAGGACCATTACAACCTGTCAACAGAACAACTGGTCAACTGGCTGCTATGACATGCACTGACCACTAGGGGGCAGACACTCAATGCAGGAGCTGCCCCAGTGGTCAGTGCACTCCCACAGCTAACCTCCCGCGGGCGACCAACCCCCGTTGGGCCCTCCCCACTGGCCAGCTGGTCCCAATCGGCCCCGATCAGGACTGGGCGAGATGGCTCTAATCAGCCCTAATCACCAGCCAGGCCGAGGGACCCCCCCCACACACACACACACACACATGAATTCGTGCACTGGGCCTCTAGTAAATAAATAATAAACCATTGTTTCTAGAGACAATGAGTGGGTAATAAAGAATTCTGCATATCTAGATCCCCCATAACTAATTATTCAAAGACTAAGAATGTGTCCTAGTGGCAATCATTGTTATTTAAAAATACTGTGTTTAAATATTAATCAGTCAAGCTTGGAAAGCATGTAGAGGTATATATGTTTTTATGTGACCTTTCCTGCCCCCCCCCCCAAACAGTCAGGCTCATTTTAGCTATTAAATTTTGTACATTATATACTAAAATAGATATAATAATAATCAAAGATAACAAGTACAGCATATACATATTTAAGCCTGTTCAAAAAGCAAGAAAGGACTAAGAAAAACAAATGTCAAAAAACAGCTCTTAAAACAAATTTCTGCAGAACAGAATAAAAAATCACACCTAAGACATTTCCAAGAATTCAAATGAAATTAAAGAAAACACCAAGTCTATAAAATAAGAGATTACATTAGAGATATAAGGATTGAAGGAGCAATGAGGAAACATTAGATTAGGCAATGAAAAATAATTTGGCAGAATTTAAGAGAAAAAATGCAAATAATAAAACTGTCACAAAATGAAGCCCACATTGGAAGCAGCAAAACAGAATAAGAGGGACATAGAAGAAAATCTAAACGGAAGTGAAAAAACAATCAAAGAATTTCTACAGAAAATGGCATGAACCTAGTACAGATTCAACCTAGGAATACTTATTATCTCAAAAAGATGAGAAAAAAAATAATGAAATAGATTTTTTATTTATTTTTAATTTAAAAAATCTTCAGAAACTAAAGATGATTGAATCTGCAGTTTAAGCCCAGCTGGCTTGACTCAGTGGTTGAGCATGGACCTATGAACCAGGAGGTTAGGGTTCAATTCTTGGTCAGGGCACATGCTTGGGTTGCGGGCTCAGTTCCCAGTGGCGAGGTTTACAGGAGGCAGCTACCAATGGTTCTCTCTCATCATTGATGTTTCTATCTCTCTCTCCCTCTCCCTTCCTCTCTGAAATATATATATATATATATTTTATATGTATATTATATATATATTTTATATATATATATTATATATATTTTTTATATATATATAATATATATATTTAAAAATGAATCTGCAATTTAAGAAGCACTTGGTGTTTCAGGAAAAATAAATTTTACTATATAATTAGCAAACAGACCTAATAATAAAACTATTAGATTTAGCATATAAAGAAACAGTCTTGAAAATCAAAGCAAGGAAAACACATTAATGCAGAAAATAATCAGACAGTTCTCAGAATGGCTTACAGCAGTTAAGCTATAGACATAAAGTCCAAGGAAAGAAATAGTGGTCCTTACTTAATATACCTCACCAAAATATTATTCAAGTATAAAATAGACATTTTTAGCCTACATGAATTTAGAGTCATAGTTTGCATGTCTTTCTTGAGAAACAACTGGGTTTCTTTGCCTAATGAAACAGTGAATTAATAGAATTTGGTAACTGTTTTCACCACAGTGCAACCCTGGAAATGCCACAAAAGTGAAAAGGAGACTGATGGGAGTGAGAAAATATCCTAGAAGACTTGATAATTTTGTGGGGAAAATAGGAGGAACCTGAGTTCTGGCACATATGCCGAGGGGCAGGAATGGAAGTCCAGAGTGAGAAGACTAGGAGCCACATTTGGAAATAGACAGCAATAAGAGTCATTCTTTGTTATTTCCCTTTACATCACTTTAGCATATTGTTGAGCACTCCATAGCTCGAGTGTGATATTTCAAAAAAAGTAATGTAAAATAAGATCCACAGTCGTATGAGCCTAGCAGCAGCATGGAAGGACAGGGTAACTTGAGAGCAGTGTTCTGGCCCAGGTAGGGAATAGATAAGAGCAAGTGCAGCCTCACTGTAGACCCTGAGCATTCCCTCTCCTTGGGAAAGACCTTGAGGACTAGATGATTTCAACTCACAGAGCCAGCATTTGGGAAAGTACGGTGATTGAGTTGAAGGTATAAGGTGATTTCCCAGGGACAGAGATATTGCAGCAGAGGGAAATGAGAGTGGACTACAACACCAAAGAAACTTCTCCTTTATGAAATATCCCAGGAGAGATACAATCCAGTGTTTTGCCAGTCCCCCCCACCCACCCAAAAAAAAAAAAAAACACACATTACTATATCCCAGGAAAACGATCTCATGAGGAAATATAATATTTAACTGTTCTTTTAAAAATTCAATGCATTTAAAAAATTTATAACAGACAAAGAAGAATTAATAGATCAGAGAGAAGAAGAATTTAAATACATATAGTAAGTATCTTCAAAGAGATAAGGGAAGATATTGTGGATAAGATACAGAAATGGGTCATCAATTGGGGAAACCAAATGGTGATACTGAATATGAAAAATAAAATGGTTCAAATAAAGAACTCTGTAAGTGTTTTCAATAATAGAATGAACATTGGCAAAGAAAAATGTTAGAAAGCTGGGAGGTCAGGCAGTGTAACTCTTCAAAAAGGTATCAGGAAGCCTGGCCAGTGTTGGTCAGTGGTTGAGTGTGGACCCATGCACCAAGAGATAGCTAGTTCAATTCCAGGTCAGGGCACATGCCCGGTTTGCAAGATAGATCCCCAGTAGTGGGCGTGCAGGAGGCAGCTGATCAATGTTTCTCTCTCAGAGCTGTTTCTATCTCTCCCTCTCCCTGACTCTCTCTCTAAAAAAAAAAAAAAAAAAAAAAATCATTAAAAACATATCTTTTTTAAATTTGCTTTTCTTGAAAAAAAGAGTACTAGAAAGAAAAGGACAGGATTTTTAAAATGAAATTTAAGATGAAAGAAAATAGAAGAGGAGGATTCATATAATAGAAATTCCCAAATAAGAACAAAATCATAAAAAGAGGAGACATAATTAAAAACTAAGGGATATGATTTTCTCAGATTTATGAAGAATATTATCTTCTGATAAAAGTGCTCACAAAATGCTATGAAAGGAAGGAATGGAGGGAGAGAGGAAGAAATTCCATAACTAGAAACATGCAAAGAATTTTAAGAAAATGTACTGTAAATCTAAAAATTCTAAAACCTCTTACAGATGAAGATCAGATCACCTACAAAAGACAAAATTAGACTGAAAATCAGGCTTTAAAAGTAACCCAGGTCATAAGGAGAGATTGAATTAATATATTCAAAGTGATGAGGGATAAAAATTCAAGTTCAGAATAGTATAAACAGTTAAAATATCACTTAAAAAATAGGGTAAAACAAGTAGACAAGGCCTCAAAGGATTCAGCATATTTCCGAAAACAAACAGAACACTATGACTCATATGAAAAATAAGGTTAAGTAAATAACTTAGTGGAGTTGTCAAAATAAGCAAGGAAAAGCAAAAACAAAATATATCATTAACACTCCAGGTATAAATTCTAGAAAAATGAATATGGTGAGCATTGGGAACAAACAGAATGAGGTGGGTTACGTTAAGGGATATGTTTTACTTAGGAAAAGATATATAAATTACTAAATTTAAGAAATTGAGAATGGGTTTAATAAGTTATGTGTAAGTCCTACAAGATTAAGAGTAGAATATATAATTTCCAAAGCAATAAAAGAATATTAATGTATCCAATGAAATGAAGGAAATGAGGTCAAAATGAAATAAAGAAGCAAGCTCAATAAAAAATACCAAATTAGATGGGAGAAATAAAACTTAATATGAGTAACTTAGTAAATAACAACTTGTTATATCCTCACAAAACAAAGACTTACAGATCTAATTAAAAATAAGACAATAAAAAGCAAAAAAAAAAAATCAATGGAAGCAAAAGCCAGCACACACACACACACACACACACACACACACACACACACACACCCCAGAGGTTTTCTACCTTATCAAACTTATTAATTTGCAATGCAAACAGATACAATGTATAATGAAAGGGGAAGTATTTACAAACAAGATTTTTTAAATGTATTTTTATTGAATTCAGAGAGAAAGGAGAGAAAGATAGAAACATCAATGATGAAAGAGGAGCATTGATTGGCTGCCTTCTGCATGCCCCTTACTGGGGATCAAGCCTGCCCTTGACTGGAATCGAACCTGGGACCCTTCAGTCTTCAGGCTGACTCTGTCCACTGAGTAAAACCAGCCAGGGCTACAAACAAGATTTTAAATACTATTAATACTATAAGAAACTACAAATGTACATACATTTAAATATTTAATCCAAATATTGAACTAAAAAGAAATTTTTAAAGACAGTAAGACAAATAATCATTAAATAAATGCTATTATTCATCAAAACTTTTCTACCCAATTTAGATATGCATAAACTATAGCTAAAAGAGTGCACAAGAAACAGAAAAAAAAGTGGTACTATCTGGGAAGAGGGGCTAGTGATTGAGGAGCAGAATGTGAGGAGATGTACTCTTACTTTCCCTTTTGTACATTTCAGAATTTTGTCCCATGTACATGTATGAGATTTATGCACTCTCATGTTTATCACAGCATCATACACAATAGCTAAGATATGGAAACAATCCAAATGGCCATCAATGAACAAACAGATAAAGAAGATGTGGTACCTATACATATAGAATATTACTAAGCAATGATAAAGGAAGATATCATGCCATTTGTGATAATATGGATGGACCTTGAGCATATTATGCTAAGTGAAATAAGTCAGACAGAGAAAGACAAGTACTATATATCACTTATATGTGGAATCTAAAAAAGCCAAACCTGTAAAAAAAAAAAAAAAAAAAAGAACAGAGTAAAATGGTAATTACCAGAGGATGGAGGGTGAAGTGCAGTAAGATTGATGGTGTTTAATGGTAAAAACTTATAACAAGTGGTACTTAAGCCCTAGAAATCTAAAGCACAGTGAAATGAATATAGGTAATAATATAGTACTATCCTAATATATAAAAACTCTGGGTCCATCACATCCACAATGACCAGGAGGCTTGACCAACTGGAAGTCAGTCCTGCAGTCAGTGCCGGGTTGTCGTGGCAACCCGGCACTGACTGCTATGGCTGCAGGCACGGTGACCCAGCACTGACTGCTGAGGGGGCTGCAAATCAGGCATGGAGAGAAGCCTGAAGAAAAAAGCAGGGTCTGATCCATAGCCTCTGTGGCAGCTGTTGATAAGCACTTGCATCTCTCTTTCCAGGCCTGGTCAGCAGCCTCGCCTCCATTTCTCCCCAGGCCTCCATTGGTGCTGCTGATCAGCCCCACCTTTCTGGTCAGGCCCCATTGATAGGCCCAGAGATACTGACTGGCATAGAAACTGACCAATTAGAACCAAATCTGGGTCAACTGTGAGGAGTCAATGGCTGCCTAGGAGGCAGAACTTTTGACACTGACTGGCATATAAACTGACCAATCAGAACCAAATTGGCCAGCAGATGAGGTCAGTTGGGGGTGAGATCAGGTCGGCAGGGGAGGGTGATTGGGGGTGAGATCAGGCCAGCAGGGGAGGGCAGTTGGGGGTGATCAGGCCAGTAGGGGAGCATTAGGTGTTAATCAGGCTGGCAAGGGAGCAGTTAGGGGGTGATCAGGCTGGCAGGCAGAAACAGTTAGGGGCAATTAGGCAGGCAGGAAGGCAGGTGGTTAGGAGCCAGCGGTCCCGGATTGTGAGAGAGATGTCTGATATCCTCCGAGGGGTCCCAGATTGGAGAGGGTGCAGACTGGGCTGAGGGACAAAGATTCATGCAAGAATAGGCCTTCCTTCACCTGGCTTTGCTCCCAGCCCACCCAGGAGCCAGCCAGTCCTCGCTCCCAGGCTGCCTGGGAGCCAGCAAGTCCTCACAGGCCAGAGCACCACTCCTGTAGCTCACTCCACCTCCCCTCCCCCTCATAGCAGGTGTCCTGCCCCGCCTGACCGCTCTGTGCCTGCATATGCAAATTGACCCACCATCTTTGTTGGGTTAATTTGCATACTCACTCCTGATTGGCTGTGGGCGTATGGAGGTATGGTCAATTTACATGTTTGTCTATTATTAGGTAAGATGAAAAATATCAATACAAGGGCAATCATACCACAATATATAGGTATCAACATAGCTTAAACTTTTACAATGTTTTATATCAAATTTATTCAGTTAATAAAAAAAGAAAAAACACACTGTTCTCAAAAGGAGACAAAAGAAAAAGGTTAACTACCAATATCATTTTAAAACATATTTTTATTGATTTTTAGAGAGAGAGGAGGGGAGAGGAAGAGAGAGAAACATTGATGTGAGAGTGAAACATTGGTTGGCTGCCTCCTGCATGCTCCCTACTGGGGATCTAACCACAGCCTGGGCATGTGCCTTGATGGGAAATTGAAACAGCAACCTTTCAGTGCATGGAATGATACTCAACAAACTGAGCCACATCAGTGAAGGCACTACCAATATAATTTTTACTTCAACAATGTTCTTAGAGAGTAACTATAGGAAAAAAAATTAACCCAGACATTAAATAGGAGGATTTAAGACAGATTTCAACTGAAGGAAGAAATAAATATTTTTAAAAACTCTGGGAAGTACAATAATTCCATGGTTAAATAGTAAATAATTCATAATCATTTAGATCAGGGATTAGTAAACTGTGGACCCATGGGTCAAATATGACTTTCAGCTTGTGTTTGTTAATACACTTTTATAGGAACACAGCAACACATATTTATTCACATACTGTCTATGGCTGCTGCAATGGCAGAGTGAAGTAGAGGTGACAAGAGCCCCTATGGCTTGAAAGTCTAAAATATTTACTATCTGGCCCTTTACAGAGAAGGTAGTGCTCTCTTTGTAGAAAAATTCTTGTTATAATATTATGTGAAAAATAGGGTATTTATTGAATACCTTATTACATTAATAGGATTTTATGTGTAGCATATATATTATATATGTTATGTGGTATATATATATGCTTTTATATATATGTTTTATATATATGATATATAAAAAACTATAGGAGAGACAGAGAGCTATATATATATATATATATATAGCAGTTGTATTTGGAAGGTAACAGTATGGCTGCTCTCTCTGTCTCTCCTATAGTTTTTAACTTGGGGTTGGAATGTGGTTGTAGCATGCTACTATTACTTGAATTTTTATCTTTAATTTTCTGAATTGCAAGAATAAGGCACCCAAAAAATCATGAAAAGGCATTAAGAAAACTTCAAAAATGTGAATTAAAATTCAATTTCGAAACATGGAAGAATCTAAAGCATGAGTCAAGCTTGCCTGCACAGACTGGTCATTTTAAATTCCACAAAAAGAATGGAATATCACAAAAAGAATGGAAAATCACCACCATCTGTGACGGACTGTTTTTGGTTACTAACCAACAGAACAGAAATGCTACCTTACATTTGCGTAAAATGTTCTAATTTACGGATGTTATCACATTGAATCCTAGATAAACGTCCATGCCCTTCTCCCATATGGGGAAAGGAAGCTGAGAAATGAAACCCCTTTGCCAGGGTCAGAGAGAGTTCAGGTGTGTGAAGTAGGAACAGAATGCAGAATTTTCATTAACATCTTCATTGTGTCCACCTTTGGAAATAAACAAAGGCTTTTGGGCTTCTTTTATGATGATTAGAACTTTCCACACTTGATTTTTTAAAATTACAAAATGTTTTTCCTTACTAGCTTGTTGAAATGATACTGAGTAAAATGATTTTATGTTCTCTTTCATGTCCCCACTATTTTTTAATTAAGCTAAGTAATTATGAACTCAACTTAATGTCACATTTGTTACTGAATTCCTTTGAAGTAACCATTTTTAAATAGAAAAATTATCAATCACTCCCTAAAAACATTAAAGTAGTTGTGGACCATGAATAAGAGGAACTCCAGTGAAAATAATCACAGTTGTCCCACGTCTCTCCTGGGTTCATGCCACATGTTTTATTTAGCTACTTGCCATTTTATAATAGTGCTGAAATATTATATAAACTGCCATTTTTCAGCATAACAAAGCTGCCCTGATCTTAGACATTAACTCCTCATGCTGATTGGAAGACCTGTATGGGGCATGTGCTGCCTTCAGGACTGTCTTGATTCTCTAGTTCATAAAGTATCATGAAACCACTGGATTGCCTCATGTCAGAGTCCTTTTATTCTACTCTGTAAGCTTGTTAAGTACAATAGTATTATAATGGATGAGTCTTTCAATACCAACAACAAAGTTAAACTATTTTGCTGGAAATATTTCTTATTTTTACAAGAAACAGTTAAAGTCCCTCTCATTGTAAATGATAGCTTTATCCATTTTTCCCCCCACTATTTGTATTTGAAAGCCCGTGATGCATTGTTGCCCAGGAACTCTCATAAGCCCTTGTGCTAGAGTCCCTAACTACTAAGGAGAGGCCAGGCAAACCCACTGGCGCTCTGGTCACGTAACTTTCAACTTCACCTTCATTAGAGAAATGTCTTTGAAATCTCATGTTTAATCTCTAAAATTGAGGATGTTTGCTTTCTAGTTCTTACTATATATATTTGTATCAAATAATAGAAATTTAAAATTACTTAACTAAGATGAATTTAAGTTCTGTTCAAAGAAGATGATGCTTTGGTATCCAGCAGCCTCAAATATCCAATGATGGGGCCACATTTAAACCCAAGGTTAGATTAGCTCTGTGTAGGAAGGCAAGGGCAACATGATTGAATCTCAGTATTTCAGCATGAAATGCAATAATATTCATGGTCTGACTTCTGTGGCCTGCTTTGTCTCAACTTCCCCAGTGGTAACACACTACCAGGCCCCAAATGCTTCCAGTGTCTCGCATACAACAGGCTCTCCCATCCTCCAAACCTTCGTCCTTATGGTGCCTCTGGCTGAAACACTCTCCCCACCCAGTTCATAAGATTAAATTCCAATGTCTCCACTGAATTTCCTTGAAGTCTTAGTTATCTTCTCTATGAAATATGTCCTTATCATCCAGGCTGACTCCAGTATTCTATTTTTCACTCTACTACGCACCTTCCTCCATCATAGCAATTACGTTGAATTGCAATCATGTGTTTGTTTCTCCCTGTTCACTGTGTGACCCTTGAGAGTAGTCCAATTCACATTTTTTTAAATTCCCTAACCTAGTTGCTGGTAGAAAGTAGGATCTCAAAATGTATAAGGGATGGATGAGTGGACTATACAAGATAATTTGTGTTGCTTCTTTGGAAATTTATGTACCTTAGGTCAATCAGTGAAAAAGTCCTTTATGTCTGAAATTCATTAGCCACATCAGCAAGAATTCAAGCTAAGAAAATGAGCATAAACACACTGTTGGCAGGTGCTAATTTTGTTAACTTTCCCTGGGGTAGGAACTATTAATCTATTCTACTACGACTAGGTGAACAAAAAAGATAAGAGTGTATATAATACTTTATTTGTCTTTCATTTTGAATTAAGTCACCCTCCAAGCACAACTGACAAGCAGCTAGAGGGGCTGCTGGTGTGATCTGGCAACCTGCGATATTAAATAATGTCTAGACTCTGTGAGATTTTCTGTCCAATATATCCCAATTCCACACATAAAAAGGGAGCTGAATAAATCCTCAGTATGATCACACTCTAACTTTCTCAAGAAATTTGACCCCAAAATAAAAATGATGTCATTGCTACTTTGCCAACAATTTTGCTAGGAGTTAATATTATGTAAATTAGCTTTTCCATAATATAGCTATAGTATTATAACAAAATTCAGTTGGCCTTTTTTGCTAAATCAAATATCTTTTTTTGACAGTTATAATGTAATTCTGGAGATACTTATTTCTAGTTTAGGTATTCTTGCTATTTATTTGTTTTGATACAGATTAACTGAACAATATGGAAAGAGTGAAATTTTTTGGTTAATCCTCATCTGAGGATATCCACCCATTGATTTTTAGAGAAAGTGGAAGGAAGGGAGAAGGGAGGGAGAGAGAAACATCAATGTGAGAGAGACACATCAATCTGGTGCCTCCTGCACATGCCGTGACCTGGGCAAGAATCGGGCCTGCAACCCAGGTATATGCCTTTGACTGGGAATCGAATTGGAACCTTTGGTTCTCAGGCCAATGTTCTAACCATTGAGCAAAACTGGTCAACGTGCAAGATTGAATTTTAGATTTAACAGATAACATGTCAATTCTTCATTTTATGGATGAGAAAACTGAGAGCCAGTGAGGTTGTGATAAAATGCAGGTCGCTCAGCCATTTATTTATAATCAGTACCAGGCTGGATTTGTGTGGCTGACTTAGAAAGTGTTGGCACAATCTAGTGGTCTTTTTTGCCTGGTCATTTACTAATTTCCCTGAGTTTAATACCAGTGCTAGAAAATAAAGAATAGGAATCATATATGCTGAGAAAACTAAATGTGCCATATATTGAAATTAAGTAAAAACAAACAGCCACACATCCCCAAGATATCAACATTGATCTGTGAGACTTGGAATCTGGGATGACTTGATTAGATAGAAAGCAAAAATCTTTTCTTGATTTCATGTGCTTTGTCCAGAGTCTTCCTTAAGGGCTCTTTCATTTAAACTTATTATCATATCCTATACACTACCATTCCCATTTTTATTACTAACTCAATAGCTCTGTGGAAAAACTTGTACTCATGTAAAAGCTGTGACTCCATTAAAATGAATTTTAATTCTAAGAAATGTTAAATTTGAATATCAGTAATATTCTAGAGGTTGGGATTTTTGGCATATTTGCTCCTTATGTAAAAAGGAAGTGCATTTGAAAAAGTTCTGGCCACTGTGATGTTTATCTTGCTCTGACTGGCTTATTTCGCTTAGCATAATGCTCTCCAGTTCCATCCATGCTGTTGCAAATGATAAAAATTCCTTCTTTTTTATAGTAGACATAGCATTCCATTGTGTAGATGTACCATAGTTTTTTATATCATTATCTCTTTCATATGTGGGATATAATGATCAACATAATTTGATGAATAAGAATAGATCCAGAGACAAATGGTAGGGGAGGGGAGGGTTAGAGAGCAACCAAAGGATTTGTACGCATGCATATTAGTATAACCAATGGACACAGACACTGGGGCTGTGGGAGTTTGCCCAGGGTAAGAATGGCTGGGGGGCAGGGAGAGGCGGAGAGGGTGTCGATTGGGGAAAAAGGAGACATATGGAAAACTTTAGACAATTAAAGTAAATAAATAAATAAATAAACAAACAAATAAATAAATAAATAAAAAGTTCTGGCCACTGAGGTAACAGCAGTGCTATGAGTGTCCATCAATGTGCAAAAATTTTACTGACCTACTGTGAAATGTGCTTAGAGTATAAAGTTTTCATAAATCCATTAGATTCCCTACTTATAATGTTCTTTCATCTTCATTCACCTTAGGCCTCCATTAGAAGAGCAAGAAATAAGAGCTTCTGTTTCACGTTTTTGTTTTTTTTCTATACATATATATGTATTGATTTCAGAAAGAAAGGGAGAGGGAGAGAAAGATAAAAACATCAATGATGAGAGGGAATCATCTCAATCAGCTCTCTCCTACACTTCCCCACCCCACCAGGGATCGAGCCCCAACCTGGGCATGTGCCCCGACCAGGAATCAAACCGTGACCTCCTGGTTCATGGGTCGATGGTCAACCACTGAGCTGAGCTGCTTCATGTTTTGAAAATATACATGCTTGTCACTTTTTAAAAATAAACTATTCATTAGAGCAATTTTTGGTTCACAGAAATATTGATTGTAAGTTATATTTCTCATATACTCCCTGCCCCTCTACATACACAGACTCTCCCACTATCAATATCCTGCAGCACAGGGGTACATTTGTTACAATTGATAAACCTACACTCACACATTATTATCACCCAAGGTCCATAGACTACATCAGAGTTCACTCTTGGTGTTTGTTTGTTTTTTTAATTCTTTATTGTTTAAACTTTAAAGTATTACCTAAGTCTCCTTTTCCCCCATTGACCACTCCATGGCTGCCCCCACCCTCCAGCACATGCCCTCCCTTCCCTTCCTCCAACTGTGTCCATTGGTTATGCTCATATGCATGCATACAAGTCCTTTGGTTGATCTCTTACCCCTCACCGCCCCCCACCCCCACCTTCCCTCAAAGGTTGGACAGTCTGTTTGATGCTTCTATGACTCAGGTTCTATTTTTGTTCATCATTTTATGGTGTTATACGTTCTATGGGTTTTGACAAATGTATAATGACACATATTCACAATTATAGTATCATAGAGAATAGTCAAAATAGTTCTAAAATACTCTATACTTGACCTTTTTAAAAAAATATTTTTTTATTGATTTCAGAGTGGAATGGAGAGGGAGAGAGAGATAGAAACATCAATGAGAGAGAGGCATTGATTGGCTGCCTCCTGCACACCCCACACTGGGGGTCAAGACTGCAATGGGCATGTGCTGTGACCAGGAATTGAACCTTGACCTCCTGGTTCATGGGTCAATGCTCAAACACTGAGCCATGCCAGTTGGGCTATGCTTGTCCCTTTTGATGCTGAATTTAGATTTAAAACATATGTGTTGCTATTAAATAAAGATATAAGGCAGTCATTTTAGTGACATATGTTAATCCAATGTAGGCTTCAGGACCCTGTTAAATGATGTATTATTTGGTTCTGTTTATCAAATGTTATTGTACAGATGTTAATAGACTCCTCAATCAAGTAGCCTTTAAATTCAAATCATATATTGAGATAGCAAACCTACAGGGATATAAGTACTATTTGTTAGTTTAATAGTTATTGCCAAGAAATAGTTCCTCATTTGGGGATAATAGTGTCACCTGATATTGCATGATGGTTGCCAAAAATAAAGCCCTTTTCATTATTCCCACTCTAGCGATACAGGTCCACATGCCATACAGTCTTTCTCAGAGTGCTTCACAGGACTCAAGTCTCATGGTATGTTCCCTCCGAACAGAAATTGGTGGTAAAATACATCTAAGAAATGGTGCATGCCTTATTGTGTGTGTGTGTGTGTGTGTGTGTGTGTGTGTGTGTGTTTTATTTTGTTTTGAGATTTAAAATGCATATTAGCCATTTAAAAATTCGGTGAAGTCCTACATCATATGATTTGTTTAATTTCACTTAACCCAACATTTCCCAAACTAATTTAATCATGGAACATTTTTTTTCTGGGGATTTTATAAAAGCATAACATAGTCTGGGTGCATCAAAATTCCTGGGGAGTGTTTTTGGAAATGCAAGTTCTAGTAAAACAAAATGGGATAATAAGATAATTGATATTACCAATATTATTTTAAAAATATAATGCATGTGTAATTTATTGTCTTATTGTTTTCCTTCCTCTGTATTACATTTCCGTTTACATTTGCTGTTTCAAAATAGTGAGTCATATTCAATGCTTAATAGAATTTTTCAGGCATTTCACCAATTAATAGCAGCAATAAATTTGCAATCTATAATTCCAAAATTATGAGCAAAGAACTCCAAAGCAATAACTTCAAATTCTACTTCACTAAAATATATTTACACATATACAGAGTTTATGATCACCTAAAATGCATATCCTGAAAGAAGAATCTATTGAACCAAATAAGTGTATGAAACAATCCTAAGACTTAAAATATGACAAAGTCCAATTATATATTTTTAAAATAAAGATGATGGCCCTGGCCAAGTGACTTGGATGGTTAGAGTGCATCCTGCACACTAAATGGTTGCAGGTTCGATTCCCAATCAGGGCACATACCTCAGATACAGGTTCGGTAACCAATCAGGGTCCATACAGGAGGCAACTGACCAATGTTTCTCTCACATCAATGATCCTCTCACTCTCTCTCTCTATCCCTTCTTCTCTCTCTAAAATCAATAAACATATCCTCAGGTGAGGATAAAAAAACCAAGTAGATAAAGATGATGAAACAAGATACTTCATTTATAAGCAAACTACTTATTTTCATCATCACTGTGATGGGAATGATACATTGAATGGTTGATAACAGAATTGTTATATGGTATGTAAAGTACCTAGCCCTATACCTAGCATTTAATAATGTATCAAAAATAATAATTTTTACAAAAATTTCCTATTAAAAATCATTACAAAATTGGGTTTTATGTATGTGTTAATTACATATATATATATATATATATATGTGTGTGTGTGTGTGTGTGTGTGTGTGTGTGTGTGTATATATATATGTATATATATATGTAAAGGCAGTGACTGTAATGACTGAAGGCTCAACCAAACACTAGAAGTCAGTCCTGCAGTCAGTGCGGGGTTGCCGTGGAGACTCAGCACTGACTGCTGCTGCTGTGGGTGCAGTAACCCAGCACTGACTGCTGAGGGGGCTGCAGATCAGGCCCGGAGAGAGGCCCAGAGAGAGAAACAGGGTCTGATCCATAGCCTCTGTGGCACCTGTTGATCAGCCTTTGCCTCTCTTTTTCTCTCAGGGCCTGGACAGCAGCATGCCTCTCTTTCTCTCCAGGCCTCCACAGGGGCTGCTGATCAGCCCTGCCTCTCTGATCAGGCTTGGAGATAGGCCCGGAGATGCTGACTGGCATAGAAACTGACCAATCAGAACTAAATCTGGGTGAACTGTGAGGAGGCAAGCCTGCCTAGGAGGCAGAGCTTTTCTCATTGACTGGCATAGAAACCGACCAATCAGAAACAAATCTGAGTGAACTGTGAAGGCAGAACCTAAGGTGGGGGCTGAGGAGGGGTTTTAAGGAAATTGGGGGTGAGATCAGGCTGACAGGGGAGGGCAGCTAGGGGTGAGATCAGGCCTGCAAGGGAAGGCAGTTGGGGGCAACCAGGCCAGCAAGGGAGGGCAGTTAGGGGCAATCGGGCCGGCAAGGGGGCAGTTAGGTGTTGATCAAGCTGGCAGGGGAGTGGTTAGAGGGTGATCAGGCCAGCAGGGGAAGGCCATTAGGGGCAACCAGGCCAGCAGGGGAGGGCAGTTAGGGGTGATCAGGCAGGCAGAGGCAGTTAGGGGCAATCAGGCAGGCAGGCAGGCAGAGGGGTTAGGGACGATCAGGTAGGCAGTCAGGTGAGCGTTTAGGAACCAGCGGTCCCAGATTGCAAGAGGGATGTCCGGCAGTCGGACATCCCCCAAGGTGTTCCCAGTTGGAGAAGGTGCAGGCTGGGCTGAGGGAATCCACCCATGCATAAATTTCATGCAGCACCGGGCCACTAGTATTTATATAAATATATTTAATCTAAGGAATAGACAATGCTCACAGTGAAATGAGAATGATCAATATATTCCCAACTTTTAAATAATACCTTCTATTTAAAAATGTAACTATTCACATAAAGGCTTTGATCATAACTCCTAACCCACAAAAGAGATATTCTGTGGCTCTCATAATTAGTGTCTGTATCCCAGGTGATTTTAAAGAGCAAATGTTAAATTCATCTAAAGAACTGCATTTAACATAATTATGCTGCAAACAACTCCTATTTTCTGTGTGTTTCTCTCAGTTCGGCATTCCCAAAGACAGAGAAGGTGATGGTCAAATTGACATTAACTCACTAAGTTAGCCATGGCTGTAGAGGAGGCTCATGAACCAGACATAGTTGCAGAGTAGGACTAGTTGTCCTGGTTGCCTGGGCCTACAGAATTTCCTGGAACATGAGACTTTGAGTGATAAAACTGGGACAGTCCCAGCCAAACCAAGGCAGTTGGTCCCCCTTCCAGGGAGCCATACCTGCAGACATAGTAAGGAGGAATTCTTGGGAGTGGAATTGGGTGGTTGAAGAACTCAATAGTACTTCATTACATTATGCAGTCTTCATATTCATAGAACAAATACCCATAAAATTTGAAGTATCTTGTGACTGATTTTTGGGGGGAGGTAGGGATAGGATGAATGTGGATGTGTTGATTTACCTGTGGTACTTCGTAAAGTAAACGTTTAGCACAGTCTCACCATATTTACTGCAGCATATTTCAAAGAAGAGATAATTGAGGTAAGTTTGGTGATTTAGATTATAGAAATTCTTTTATGAATTTAGTTTGCCCAGCAGCAAAATTCTTAAATACATACAGAGAAAGAAATTTTACTTTTATAAATCCTTAACTAATGCTCCAAAATACTTTAAGTCAACTTGATAACCAGAACTAAAAGAGACAAAATTTGGAATGCAAATGTGTCAAAAATATTACTTCTGACAGCCAAATGTCATCTTTTTTCACATTTTAAAATGAAAATACTACAAAAAAGTAGGATGTTTTAGCTTAAAAATGATATGCTATTTCCAATATGTCTGCTCTTTGCTAGTCAGATAGGCTGAATGACTTTAAAAAAATGTTTATTTTTAATTCAGTAGGCCAATGGACTGTTTTTGGTCAGATGGCAATGACAAGAGAAGAGATACTCATAGAGGTAATTTTCCTTATTATAATGGCATATCTGGCAAGAAAAATCACAACAAACTCTTAAATTATAAACTGTGATGAGCTTAAGTCATTATTCAATACCATGAGCATTCTGGTAATCTACTGCACAGCTTCTAGAAGTAAGATCTAGAGGTCCCTAGGACTCCTGAACCAAAATAAATAATGCCAACACTATAAGACATTTGGGAATACAAAATGCAATTTGTTATACACAAGAATGCTGGGTAAGTTGAAAATTCCCTTCAGCCATACAAAGGAGAGGCTTATAATATATTTAACGCTGAAAGTTTAACACTGGCTCAAGATAGATTCTGCAAAGGAGTATGGAAGGAACAACTAATCAATATAAAACTGAACCAATCTAACAATGAATGCCATCCCACTGACAGGAATCACAGCTACAAAGTCCCAGTTGAAACATGTGCAAGTTACTGCCTGTGATATGCCTTTGGAGAAATACATTCTGAGGAATAATCTTGCCATGTGAACTGAAAGCAGACAGGTCTCATGATTTTGGTGCTCCAAAAGAGATTATAATCTTGTGGAAAATAAATCTTAGACAAAGACTAACTACAAATAAAGAAACACAAAAAAGAAAAAGGTCACCATTCCTTCTAAGGAGATTAGTGGCTTTTCTGTATTATGATTTTCTGGTTTGTCTACATTATAAATCTTTAATTCCTTAACTAGGCAATGGGAAATGGTTTATATTCTTCAAAATAGTCAAATGATCAATTAATATTGTAGGCCGAGAGAGAGAGAGAGAGAGAGAGAGAGAGAGAGAGAGAGAAACCATGATAAAAATGATTGTTGTTCTCTACATTAAAACTAATTCAGTTAATACTGAAAAGAGGGAAATAAAATAATTCAGCTAAAGTATAAATTTTACTGACCTAAAAATAACCTGCCTATTTGCATTTTCCCTAATATGTAATGTTAATGTTTTTAGCATTTACACTAAGTGTGTTTTCTTCTCAACAGCATAAGCTCCTGTTAAAATAGCCTTCTCACAGAAAACCTGGGATCCAAGTTATTAGGGAAATTATGAGATATTTCTTTGTCTCAATTTGTCTGAGAGTTTTTGTTTTAGAAGACTTAGGTGGTCATGAATCCTTGCAATGTTTTGCTACCATTTTCGTCATTTCTCTGGAAATGAGGCTTCTTGTCAAAGTGTAGAGGTAGGTAGATAGGCATGAATAAAGTCGGAACAATAGGTCAGGTGCAGAGGGTCGCCAGGGCAAAGAGTCCCAGGTGCCTAGCAATGAGTGAAACTACAAGCCTTTGCACGGACATTCCCTTAAGCATTAAATCTTAGAGATGGCATCTAGGCCTCAGTTGTATTTCAGTTCCAGGCCTGGAGAAGCAGGAAAATCAGATGGGGCAATGCCATGGCTGACCTCAGGACCAATGACCTCCTGCCCTGACGCCAACCATTCAGTGGAGAATACCACTCTGAGAGAGCATTGATGAATATTCTATTGAAATCCTTCCCTGATACCTCCAGATAAAAGCCCTTAAGACAGGGACCCTTCCCCCCTCCTCCCCCCCCCCCCCCCTGCCCAGAGCATGCCTGCACTTTTTCTCCCTCTTTCATCTCTCAAAGTATGCATCTCTCTTTTTCTCTCTTTCCCCTTCCTAAGCTCCAAGGGCCCTCTTTTTGAAACTCTAACTCATTTTCTGAGGCCATTTCTTCTACGGCTCACTTCTTCTAACTCTGTGATTTTCTAAATAAACTTGCTCTTATAGTTTGAGTCTTGGCTCTGAATTCTTTCTTAGCCAGAACTCGAATTCTGTGGTTGCGGAAGCGAGGTCTAACACCTGGTGCCATTTTGCCGCCAACAAAAGCAGTTGTTTAAATTCTTGCGTTGGGAGTTCCTTTCCCTTCTCCTCACTTTCCTTTAGTTCCTAACCGTATACTAAACTTGATTCCTAGAAAAGCTTAGTGCACAACATCTGTGTTGACCCACACTGAAAACAACCTCAGCTGAGCGACACTCAGGTTTCCTCATTGAAACATCTGTTCTCTGAGTAGCACATGTGTTTGACCACCTGAGGCCCATCTCAAATGAGAGGAAGGATACAATGTTCTTAACAGAGGTTTTACAGAGACCATGTCACTGATTGCAAGTTTTGTTTCCCTAGTTATTTTGCATTGGGGCACACAATGACAAGCAATAGTTGTCAGGGTGACCACATCAGCAAGCTGAGTCCCTCCAGGCCTCTGTCTCAAGTGACTCAGACACTCCTGCCCCTGAGGTTCTAAGCCCATCACATATGTAGACTCTCAGCCTGTTGATCTACAGGTAAAAGTTATAGAATTGAGAAAACAAACAAAATTGCTTTTTCTCTTTCAAAGTCATCATTGGGTCAAAAAGAAAGGAATTATTTACAAATAATTATTTACAAATAATCTTAGCACTCTTGCTCGGAAAAGCCCCTTAACTAAATAACTTGTGTGGACAACCTAAAGGTGTGACCCTCCTGCAGTTATGTAATCCCAGTCCAAGTCCTCAGGGGCTAAAATCTGAAAACTCTTGTAAGGAAGAAAATTACATTGTCACATTACCTCATTCTTTTTATTTATAAACTTGTTTGCTTTCTGCCTTTTCCAATTGATCAGTATTTTGAAAATGGGCAATATGTATAAAATCCCACTGTATTTCTCTAAATCCCAAAAGTAAATTGTGGAATTATAGGTTACAGGGGAGCCTTAAAGTGTCCCTCGGAGCTTGCACTTGGATAAGCTGTCTGTGCAGTCCCTCCAGGGACAAGGGAGGGTTTGGCCTCTGCATTAAATGATCCTGCTGACAAGACTGTGTATTGAGGCAGGACTACTGACTTCTGACTGATCTCAGCAGGACCTCAATCAAAGACTACAATCCAAGGATCTTAAGGTAAAACCCATAAAGCTCAGAAATGCATGCACCAACAAAACTATAAGACATACAGAAAGAAAAGATAAGCAGCTTTGAAAAATGAAAGAAACAAAAAAGCTACCTGAGGCTATGAACTTGCTATCATTCACCAGGAACAAATTAGAGGTAAATAGTAGAGTCTGGGAAAGAGAAGACACCATTTAATCACAGACACTGTCTTCAGAAGACCAGAAATCAGCCAAGTTAAATTAAAAACTCTACTCACGTCCCAGAGAAAGGAAATCAAAGTTGAGTAATTAAATCAGTGTTGTCATTAAGACACATCACACTTGCTTTAATTGACTGTACTTTCATGGTCAATCTAAATATCTCGGACTTCTATAAACCCACAGCCTTGCAGCGTGGTAGTAAAACAGCATTTTCATAAGGCTACATGAAATATCATATTTAGGACATCTTGCTGACAAAATAATCAAACCACCGAAAGTACCTGAAAACATTTTCAAAGAGTGCTATGCACTCCCTACAACAGACGGATAAAGCCTCTAAAAGCTAGGCTTACCCCAAAAAAGGGCTTCAAAAGTGGTTGTTTCCAGAAAAATGAAAGGAACTGGGCCAAATTAGAGAAGAGAAAATATATACCAGAAAAATATTAGAAGGGAAATAATTATTTTTAAAAAGCCCAATGTCTATATCTAAGTTTCACAGGTCAGCCTGACCTGGAGTGAGTCTATTCCTGTGACCTTGTCCTTTTACCCAGCGATGAGGAGCAGACCTTTAGGTCAGGCAGGACCTCTGGAGCAAGGCAGGGCTGAATGGCCAAGCAGTGACTCAGGAAGCGTAGGAAGTTTAGTTGCCATGGCTCTCTGACCTAAGCAAGATGATTCTTCAAGGAATTGAGCAGGTGGACTAGTCCCATCTGTCCTCTCCTTACTTCCTAGAAATTAGCTGCCTTTGGGTATCCAAGGGGAAAACATAAACCCCAAACCAATGGAGTTACCCTCACTTTTCATAAGCAATATTGGATGAGGCCCACTAAATCTTAATAGACTTCACAGTCTTTATGGTGAAGTTCAAAATAACTAAATCAGGGTAACTTTTGGTAAAGTTCTCCAATACAGATTCCCACTGGGGTACTAATATACTTACAATTCCCCCCTTTTTTGTAGGAGAGAAATGGCCGTAGGCATCAGTCTGGCACCCAACTCCAATTGTCTAGTAAACAACTTAAAAAAAAATCAGCGTGGCTCATAGTTGGGCATGGATCTAAGACCCAGGAGGTCACAATTTGATCACTGGTCAGGGCACATACCCAGGTAGCAGGCTTGATCCCCAGTAGTGGGCCTTCAAGAGTCAGCCGAACAATGAGTCTCTCTCATTAATATTTCTCTCTCTCTCTTCCTCTCTGAAGTCAATAAGAATACTAGTATATCTTTTTAAAAGCTGAAATTATTGAAGAATTTAAATAGGATTAAATCCACCCCAAACACTGATTTTTATCTGTCTATACTTTGTGTAGTAATATAAGTTGCTATAAATTAGATTAAAAGCTCTTTCTTCCCATTCTCAACCTGAAAAATACAATCACTTCTTATTGCCCTCAAAGCTGTGTTCATTTTTGTTTTGTTTTGTTTTTCACAGAAGTCCTTACTTCATACATTTAATTATTAATGCCAGGGGATGCCAATGTCATCTGGAATAAAAGGCACTCTGGTTTTCAGAATCCTTTCAGAATGAGAGATCCCACCAGTCTGTAACACCACTGGTGTATCACTGATGAAAACTCACCCTCTTCAGCAGACTAAAGCTGTGATTTCCTGTTCAAAACATATCAAAATAGAGCCCTCTGTCATCACCTGCTGTCTCTGGGACTGATCCTCAGCCTGCATTGCATACCTCCATGGGAATTCTCATTGTGCTGAACTCTATGAGAAAATTCAAAAAATTCACCACCTCATTTTCAAGGTGTGAATACATCCTATCATTATCCATTAGCCATTGAGCACTAGCAGTGCACCTGGCACCTATTATGACAGGAAGCATTGTTATAACAATTGTGAACATAACTAGAGTCACCACTGTCCCTCCTCTCAAGGGAAAGAAAAAAACTGCAGGCATCAACGTGTTGAAAAGTTATTTGAATGCTGCCTTCAACCCATCACTTACCTAGACAGAAAATCACCTCTCTAGTGCTACAAATAAGCTTTGTAGAAAAGAAACTTTCACTTTTATACACACAAAAAAATGTACAAGTTTAAGTATCTTCTTTCTCCAAATTTGTACCCCCCACAGGGTTAACAGACCATACCTGTTAGAATGAAATAAATAAAATGCAATTAATATTACCTAACACAATTAAGACACTTAATATTACATGATTTCTCTTACTTTTCAGATCAGCCAACAAAATAATGACTAATAATTAAATTTCAGATGTGGGGTGGTTAGTGAGTACAAGTAACCATCCTGACACTAACATGCACTGAACATAAGGTATTGTTTTCTTATCTCATTCTGCTATAATTCCTTATCTCAGCAGTTACTAGATGCTTAGGAAACTTTTAAAATCTCACCCTTTGGAAAACATTTAATCCTATTAAATTTATGGAAAGATATTTAGACTGGTAGATATTCAAAACATAATTAACATTGGCACATCAGTGTCAAAATATAAAATTACATAGTAATCATCATACACTATTAGTAAAATAGAATCTCATTCATTTACTTATATTTCTATATAAGTATTATATAAACGCATTAGAACACTAGAAATCTCATGTGTCAAGGACACTACAAGATTAATTGGAACAGGTAATGGCAGCTTCATATGTATTCATATGTGTGTTGGTATATACTTTCCTCATCTTCTGCAAGGGTGACGTTGCTTTCTCATTTTAAAAATATTTTCTGTAAATTACTTGCTATCATTTTCTCTATGGCACACTTATGGATTAATTGGAGAGAAAGTAGTCAGATATCAAAATAACATATAAAATGAAAGAAGAGAATATTCATAAATACAGATGAAATTCAAAGAAACATATAAACTATTTTACTGAATCTTACAAAAGAAAAAAAATGTTGAAACATAATTTTCCAAAATGTAAAATTTACTCTGGAAGTGATACAATAGCCAAACAGTTTAAATACAAATAAAATAAATAGAAGAATTGTTCAGTGGTCTAGTCTTCGCCTTTACAAAAAGCACCAGGTTTACATGGTTTCATAGGGGAATTTTACAAGCTTTTAAAAGCAGTTGATTTTAATGCTACTTAATCCGTTTCACAGCACAGAAAATGAAGGAAGAAATGTAGAACATGGGTATTGAAACCCAATAAAGATTACACAATAAATGAATTTTCAGACCAGTGTTACTTGTGAATATAAATCCTGAGTGAGTGAGGGTAGTTGTTTGAGAAAGGCAAAGCAGGTTTTAGAGGAATTTGATCTAGTTGGAGAGAAAGCCCCCAAATAATGCCCAGAAGCTAAAACAAATATGTACAACCCCTGACCCCTCCAAATCACAGTATGCTGGGTCCTTTGAATCTTCTGAGCAGGAACACAGCGGCAGGAATTTCAAGAACTGTTTTTCAAAACACAGACTGCTGATACCTGCACAGCAATAGCCGAAGTGCAGGTTACTAAGGCAGAAACAGAACCGGACCCTAGACTTTCTGAATGAGAATTACTTAGTGGTCAGGCTCAGGAATCTGACTTTAAACAACTTTTTCCACAGATTCTTCTGAACACTCAAATTTAACCACCACAGTGCCTAAGTAGTGGATTGACTCATGATTCCTACCATGTAGAATAACATCATTACTTGCAATATTGACTTTACCAGGCGAGACATTTGTATTAGCAATTAACCAAGAAACATAATTTTTATTTGGCCTGGATTTGTTGGTCTATTTATCATTATGTTACTTTGCAATGATTTTTTTAACAAAGATTTTAAGTACAAACTGAAGATTATAATTTTAATATGCTTATTTATTTTTGTTTGTTTCCTAAATCCTCACCCAAGGGTATTTTTCCATTGATTTTTAGAGAAAGTGGAAGGGAGGAGGAGAAACAGAAAGAGAAAAACATCAATGTGAGAGAGACACATCGGTTGGTGGCCTCCTGCACACACCCGGACCAGAGCTGGTATCGAGTCTACAACCGAGGTATGTGCCCTTGACCAGAATCAAACCCGAGACCCTTCAGTCAGTGGGCCAATGCTCTATCCACTGAGCCAACCTGGCTAGGGCTGCAAATTTCTTTTAGAAACCACCTTCTGTAGTCTTTTTGCTATTGACTCACCTCCATTATTACATAATACAAACCGACCATTCATTCAATAACAAATATTTATATAATGCTTATTATCTAATTTACCTTATGCTAGGAACTGTTGAAAATAATGCATTTTCTCTATCATATTGTTTTTCATGTTTATATAATTGCAAGAATTTTAATAACAGTCATACTCTCAGATTTTAACAAAATAATATTTAGTCACTTTTAATATATTTTAAAAATCAGTTATAGCTAGATAAACTATACCTAATTGCTGGTAAGAATCTCCACATTGTTTTGCTTACACCAAGATTTTCTGAATTTATTGTCGGGTAGATTATACTCAATCATCTTGTAAGAGTATCAAAACAACATTTTACTGAGTAGTTTTTACAGGCAAAAATTCACATTTGCTGTGGAAATAATTTCTTATTTTATCTTACAACATTTAATTCTGTTGCTATTTTTCATAAGAAAGCACTTTCTCCTTAATGTGGAGACTAACTCCTTCAGTCTTCAGCATTCCTATATGCTAATTACTGTTCAGGGGTTAGGAGAGAGAAGAGAACAAAATAAAGTTTCTACCCTCATGTAATTCACATTCATTTGCATTGTTTATTAGTATATTAGTAATTTGGTTACTGATACTATGAGTATATTAGTAAATGCATTAATGTTGTTTAGAATATAATATTTACTGCCAAGGTAGTTGGTAATAACTATCTAATTTTATTTATCATGATCACAGTAAATTGAAAGCAATAGGAGAAAGCTTTGTTTCCTTCCTTTCACTTTGGATAAGAAATAGAAAATCTGGAGTTTATCACACTGTGAATTATGGATGTTCTTTGGAGGGTGTCTTTCATTATTTCTTCACTCACCAACTTCTGAAATCTCCACCCTATAATTCCATTTAGGGCCAATATTTCACAGCTGTCACTGAATACATCTGTTGGCTTATTTAGAACACTATTCAGATTTTAATGACATATTTGAGAGCATTTTAAAAACCAATGCCTGGTCCCAATTTTCCCATATCTCTTGAATGCATTAACATTTTTTAATTCAAAGCTTTGTGCAGTAAAACCTAATAAAAATTATCATATTTATTAAAGGTAGAAAGAAACACAGATACAGACTAGATTGTTTTCTAATTATGGAGTTATTGATTAGGACCTTGTGAATCTTAAATCTACCCATTCTTCAAGCTCCCAATTATCACATGAAGGCTCCTCCACTAACTCCAGTAAATATCCCATACACACTTTTACCCGTTGACTCTGTTTAACACTTCATTTAAGTAATGTTTTATGTTACACATAAATTTTATTGTTTGTTATTGTTAAGAATTATCAAAAGCAGACTGTGGAATCTAAGAGGGAAGGAGGGCTGGATGGGTGGGAAGAGATAAGCCAAAGAATTTATATGCATATATACATAAAAACACGGACACAGATCATAGTGTGGTGAAGGCCTGAGGTGGGGGGGAAGGGGTAGGCTAGAAGGGGGAAAAAGGGAACATCTGTAATATTTCCAACAATAAAGATACATTTAAAAAAAAATAATCATCTAAAACATATTACAAAAAGCAATATATTTTGTACCATATAGAAATTATTATAAAGTATTATGTATTATCTATTATGTAAGTATGTATGCATTTACATGTATAATCCTTCCCTATAAATAAGCAAATTAATAATTAGAATGATAGCCATATGAACTGTGTGATTCTAGTTTTCTGTATTTCCAATGTTCTGTAATAAATGCTCTTTTTTAAATTAAAAGTAGCATGAAGTGTTTTTATTAAAGATCAAATAATATGACTACAAAAATGTTATATTGTACTTGAGGATAGGGTGCATATCTTATAGTCCTGTAGCTCTGCACCAATTTGCATTGATAGAAACACAGAGGATATAAGTACTCAATAAGAACTTTGAATTGTATGGATTGGAATGGAACAGAAACAAATCATTTTATCAATATATACATCAATACAGGCCAAAAAGTAACCTGATCACCACCTCACTAGGAAATCTACCACCGGAAGACATTAGGTATGTGGGCTTTATCTGGGAAAAGTACTGTCCGCTCTACTAGGGAGCTTTAAAATCATGTTTTTATTGTCCAATGATGGGGATAAAGCACAAATGGCTTTTAGTGGGTGCTGCCCACAGATGCTAAATATCCTACACTCTTAGAATGCATCCACACAAAGAACTGTCTTGCTCAAAATGCCAATAGTTCACTGTTTAAAAGGTTGGTCAGATTAACCATTTATTTCTTTGTTTACTCTTAAAAAAACTAAGCAAATAAAAAATCAAGACATACTACTCACATGCCCCAAAGGAATATGGCAGATAAAAGATGGCTTCACTTCTTTGAACTCTTCCCATTGAGAGGAGTGTTACCTCTGACAGCTTTGGCCAATGAAGAATGACAGAAGTGATGCTCAGCCAGTGCCTGGGCCTAATCTTTAAGAGAATGGATATTTCTATCCTGTGCTCTTAGACTCCAGCCACCAGGTGAAAAGTAAGATGCCCTGAAATGTGCTTGCAGAAGCATCCTGGGAGTGGATCCTCCAACCCCGGATAATCCCACATGGATTAGGGGGTCATTCTTAAATCCCTGACTTACACACAACTGTGAGCAAATTAAATGGTTGTTTTTCAGTCATATAAACGTTTCTTTTTACTTGAATCCACATCCTTTTACTTCCTAGAAATTAAAAATGGAGGCTGTGTTGGATTTTATTGTATTTGTAGAGAACATGTGAAACATTTTCTTTGCAATAAAAAAGTAGACCTTACATCTCTCAGAAGAATGCTGGCAATAATTTCAGACTTTTTTTCTTTTTTTAGTGATCCTATTTTTGATGCAGTAAGCAGCTATATTATCTACCCAAATCTAGCTAACTAAAAGGGACATAAAGCAGTCACTGTGCTGATTGTAACTCAATTATGACATTAATTAATTTAATTCTTTGACCTGAAGTTTCTCCATGACTGAATTGGAAATTAATTCAGGGCAGAAACAATGCCTGCTGCATTTTTTGTGTTCCATCATAATGCATACTGGGATGAGTCCAACATACACTTGTGGATACTTATAATACACTCTACCACTAGAAATTAATTATTTGATTAAATTCAGCATCACCTGCTCTAGTCTTCTATTTGAACACACTAATGCTCTGGACATAATTTCTGATAAGCCGTAGAATCCCCTCCCTTGAAAGATTTATAATATGTAATCTCGTCTAACGTCATTCTTATACAGATGAGGAAATACACCAAAAGTTTAAAAGACTTGGTCAAATTCATGCAGTTATTTAGTACAAAATAAAGTCATTAGAAGCTTATAATGATTTACTTTATTTATTTTTTTAAATATATTTTATTGATTTTTTACAGAGAGGAAGGAAGCGGGATAGAGAGCTAGAAACATCGATGAGAGAGAAACATCAATCAGCTGCCTCCTGCACACCCCCTACTGGGGATATGCCTGCAACGGAGGTACATGCCCTTGACCGCAATCGAACCCGGACCCTTCAATCCGCAAGCCGACGCTCTATCCACTGAGCCAAACCGGTTTTGGCTTATAAAGATTTACTTTAACAGATTGCTGGCGGGTGGACTGGGACAGCTGGGGGATGTCGGTGCTCTTGAGAAGTGGAAGGCCTAAAGTGTAGAAAGCCGGCAAAAAAGGTAGTTGTTGAGATTTAAGAGATTACAATTACATCTTAATCCATCTGGAGCATGAGCCAATGTGGGCCAATATCACTCACAAAATTTGAAGGAAAAATGCTAAAAGACATCATTGTGAAAGGGCTAGATGGATATGAGAGGCAATAAAGATTTCTTTTTTAATTAGTTGCATATAGTAAATCATAAAACCAGATATCTCTGCTTTGAGATGATTCTTCATTAACAGCTGTTTATTGTACTGTGAATCATTGCAAGATAACATATGCAAGATGTTAGCTTGATATTTGTGCTTCCACTTCTCAAATGAACTCAACTGACAAAAATAGGGAGCAAATCGGGATGGGAAAGGCTATCAACAGATAAAGGATAGCAAACTCTCCATCGTACATTTCCATTCTCTGTTTGTTATTAAACACATATTAGGATGGTTTAAGAAACTAACTAGTGAAAGTCAGTGGCAGTCAGCTTGTATGCTTCCTTTAAAATTACAAGAAAATGCAAACTAGGTTTTATTTCTATGACATAAGGATAAGAGCATACTTAAAACCTATTTCCATGCAGAATCCAAAATGGACTTGAAGAGCTGTCTATGAAGAAATTGAATGACAGAACTTAAGCAAAACAAAAGGTAGTGTCATTTTGTTTATTTTCACCACCACACTAATAAAAAATATACACTGAGTGGCCAGATTATTATGATCTCTGAACACATAATAATCTGGCCACTCAGTGTATATTCTATATAGTAAAAGGCTAATATGCAAATTGTCCCCTCAACCAGGAGTTTGACCAGCAGGCAGGCTGGCCAACCGCCCATGTCTCCTCCCCCTGGTCAGGCTGGCTGGACCCACCAATGCACAAATTCATGCACTGAGCCTCTAAAAAAAAATACATATATATATATATATATATATATATATATATATATATATATATATATATATATATAGAGAGAGAGAGAGAGAGAGAGAGAGAGAGAGAGAGAGAGAGAGAGGCCAGATTATTATGCGTCCAGAGATCATAATAATCTGGCCACTCAGTGTATATCAAAAAGAAACCATGTGAATTTATACTGAGGCTTGAGTCAGGGAAACTCCATGCCCTTAATTAAAGTATAAGACCCAGACGTTGGAGATACCCGGATGGAGAGGAAATCCCAATGAGCCTGCTCACATACTGGTAGAAATAATTATTTATTGAGATTTAGCATGTGCCAGACAATGCAGAACATACACATTCTCTTTAATCTTCACCAAAACCCCAGGGCAGGTACTGTAACCGGGCAACCAAGGGGTCCAGGCTCCCAGTCAACACTTGAGTCAATTAAACAGAGACAGAGATGAATCATATATGAGCATTTATTCCAATAATGCCTGCAGTATGGGAGAGCAGTCAGTCACCCACAAAAGACCCCCTTGCCAGTTGGCTGGTTATATAAACACAAGGGAAAAGATAGCTACATACAGCTGCGAGCTACAAGTGTAACATGGAAAGGGCAGGGTAGAGTCTGCTGTCTGACCTTCAGGAGCGCAAAGTCTGATAAGAAGGTGGCTAATCTTCTATGATGTACAATACCTCAGCCCGTTCCTGGGGTCAGAGAATGGTCAGTGTTCCTGAGAAAAACTCCTGGAGTAGGTTAGCGTCCAGGCACAGCAACCAAATCAAAGCGTGTCCTGTCCTTGGTCTGTTCTCCAAATGTATTTCTTTCTGAGTAATGGACCCATTGAGGCATCTTATCTTTTTACAGCCTTGTTTCATTCCCCAGTTTCCCAGGGTCTGTAAGAAAAGTTATCTGTAGTTAGCAAGGCGAATAATTATTAGACAACTGTGGCTCTATTCTCATTACATGTCCTTCCCCACTCTCAGTACTACTTCTACTTTTAAACATAATAAACAAACAATAACAACAAGCCCTCATGCTTACAAAGGTCAAGCATCCCTCTCAAAGTCATGTAGCTTATTATTGGTGAGAACAAAATTCAATGAGTTTTACTATGAATCAAGCACATGCCAACATATCCTCCCACCAATTTGATAAAGCAGAGATTATTATCTTCATTTTAATTAATGAGATAACCAAGACTTAGAAATCAAATAAGTAGAGGCATATTGAGAATCTTATCCAGGACTATCTGACTTTAACATACTTAGTTTTTCCACTGTGGCCTCTTGTCTTCAATATACACTGAGTGGCCAGATTATTATGATCTCTGGACGCATAATAATCTGGCCACTCAGTATATATATATATTAGAGGCCTGGTGCATGAATTCGTGCATGGGTGGGGTCCTGCCAGCCTGATCAGGGGGAGGGGACAAGGGCAGTTGGCCAGCCTGCCTGCTGGTCAAACTCCTGGTCAGGGGGACAATTTACATATTAGCATTTTATTATATAGGATATGCACTGAGTGGCCAGATTATTATGCGTTCAGAGATCATAATAATCTGGCCACTCAGTGTATATCTTATTCTCACTATTTTGCTCTTTGATTGAATGCAACTCACACATTAATAATAATTTAGGAGTCCACCATCCAAAATATCTGGGATCCTCAGCTCAAGATTATTGTTTACAGCTCAAGTGATCCCCAGAGATGAAACGGAAGCTCACAGGGGCGTAGACAAGGATTGGTACTGCATCTTTTCAGTATCAACTAAACGAGGCTGGCTGGATTTATACTGTGTAAACAACAACCCCTCCTTCTTAGTAGTTAAACAGAATAGATGCAAAGTCTGGCAGTGGTTTGGGGCCATTCTCCTTGGCAGTTGTGCTCCACAGTGACACAAGGACCTAAGTGGCTTTGAACTTGATGTTATTCCATTGTAATGTGAGGCATCTGCATTCACCATAGCAGGGGAGGAAAGTGACCAAAAAATCCTGGGGTGTATTCACAGGCTCAGTCAGGAACTGATACGTGTTTTTCCTTCCAAACTCAAGTTCATTATATGCCAGCACATAACTCAGAAGGACTGGGGCCTGTGACTTGCATTGGACCCAAGGAAGAGGAATTCAAATGAAATTTGGTGAACACATACCACTATCTCTGCTACATTGTCTCTAAGAAATAGATCCCCCTTCCTCCACCTTCCCTCTAAGATTCTGTACTCTTGGGGTGGGTGGATAGGTGGGAGATAATCAACCAAGGACCTTGTATGCATATATGCATGGCCCATGGACACAGACAATGGGGTGGTGAGGGCAGCAAGGGGGGGGAGCAGGGGGGCTGGGGGAAAAAGGGGACATATGTAATACTTTCAACAATAAAGAATTATTAAACAAAAAAAAGAAATAGATCCTGAATATATGAGACAATAGCAAATGCTTAGGAATTAGCAAGCGAGGCCAAAGATTTAGAATTAGAATAAATGTTTCTGGGTGAAGAGATATAAAGCCTCACTATAAATTTATTGACTCAGCTAAAAGGAGAAGAAACAGTTAGAAACTACAGATACCAGAAAAAAATTTTAATTTGTAATTAAGTAAAATAAACTACACATACACATGCAAAGTGAGCTTAAGTATTTTATGTCAATGTCAAAAACAAAAGAAAAATTTAGCACTCTCTTGCTCTAGGCTAAGAGTTCATGCATCATTTGAGTCATTCACTCTACAATGCAATTTCTCAAAGTCTCTTTAGGACCTCCTTTCTTCATAGCACCGGACAAAGTTCTCCGGCAAGGCTGAAAAAATCCAGAGACAGTCCCAGGCCTCTAAAAAAATCACTCTCTTATAGACTAGAAAAACAGACGTGCCTGGAATAAAAGGATAAGGTCCCTTTGATGGAATCTTAAAGTAAGCCATGAAAACACCAGGCCTAGAGAGAATACTGGAGTCTCCCCAGAGGAACACACTGCTCCCCCATTCTTTGTGTAGTGTCCTGCATATGATTCCTTTCTCCTTCATGGCTGCTTCTTTGCATTTCTGCATGGTGGTGTGGTGGTTCAGCCTTTCTTTGAAGACTGCATGAAATACTCCAGGGCAAAAATAATCTAGAATGAAGAAAGCCCCATTCTTTCTGTACGTCAGCTGCAGCAGACAGAACCTTTGATGCACTGCTGTCACCCCACCATGCAGCAAAGTGGCACCTGCCAAGACCCCTAGCACCTCCTGCCTGGGAAACCATCTCTTCCTCACTTGGATATAACAAACATCCTTAGATGTGAAACACAAAAATGGTATAAGACAAAATGTGCTGATTAATTTCAAGACGCCTTTGAGAAGTCTCAGTCCATGCTGAGCACAGCGATTTTTCAGCTCACTGTATTTTATTAGTGAGGACTCTGGGGAAATTTGGGTGGGTACATCCTTTTCTGCATTACCATGCAAAGGAAATAGTTGCCATCCGTAAAGTACCCCAATCATATACTTCCTCTCCACCCCACCCCAACTCCTCCAGAGCCTAAATCTGGCCCCAGAGAAAATTCTACTTGAAGGTACCTTAGTAATTCCAGAGGTCTGATTGGTTCACAGACAATTTTGTAGTTCATTTATTTCTTCCAGTTTCTGCTGTAATGTAAAAAGAGAGAAGAAATAAAGAAATAAAAGAGAACAAAATTATTTTCTACTTTTGCCCAAAATCAATATTTTCAGGGCAAAAAAATGAATGCTATTCTGTTGTAATTAATTCTGAATCACATCAATTTTCCAAAGAAAGGGGGTTCTTGGTTACTGAAAGCCCTAAATCATTTTGATGTGGAACTTTTGGAAAACTTTTTTATCCTTTTTTAAAAAAAATTTGGGATGGATAAAATGTAGAGAAAAAGGAAATAAAATAGGCATTCTTCAAAAACACAAATGTAGCATTGTTGTTTCTTAGTAGTAATAATCCAAACTCTTCTAACTTTCCCTCCTTCATATTTAAATAAAGTTTGTTACTGGAAAGTCTGATTACAGTGTCCTCAGGTACTTACTAAATCCAAAGACTCAACTTTCTCCAAAGTCTACAATGTTCCTCTGTTATCTCTCCCACTTCATTATATCACAGTCATCAGTGTGTCAGAGAGATTTTTAGCAACGCCTAATTATATGCTGGATGTATTGAACACCATAATGATTACATCCAAATAACAATTTAGTATTTATTTTATGTATTTTCTCCTGATGTCATTGCCACCAAACCTTTTTTTTTCAGATTTTCTAAATTAATACAATGATATGATTATTCTTTTTACTTTTGCCTTTTTATAATTCTTTGCCTACCTAGACTTTAGAAAGGAAAGAAATTAAGTAAGTTGCTTGAAATTGTTGTTATTTGATTGTTTTATTTTAATATTGACATGCACATAGAGGGTGTTACAATAATTGCTTACAAGGATCATTCTGAACTTTTCTTAAGTATTAAAAGAAATATGTCAAGGTTCTTCCAGTTTTCTCTGGAGTGGTTTGAGCATCTCTACTGTGACTCTAAAAAAAATTTACACCTCAGTGCTGACGCAAATGGTCAGCCCCAGTCAGGCTTAATCTTTTTTTATCTAGGTAACTTGTAAGTGCAATGACCTTGCCTTCTGCATAATGCAAACCCAGAACCAGGGACATTTCTACACCAAAGACAATGCTTTGGGGCTTCAAAGTGCTTCCTTCTCTTCCCTTACTTCCTGGTCCTTTCCCTGTGCCTTCCCACATACATGATTCTTGATAGAGATCAATTGTAGTCTATTCTCTCTGGCTCCAGATGAATAAAAAGCCTAGGCTAAGCCTTCTTCTGCATGGTTGCAGAAAGGGTTTTGAAGATCCTCAGTTACACTGAGGGGTCATGTTTAGTTCACCTGGGCGATCACTTCCGGTCTGCCATGTTTCAAGTGCCAAACTAAGATATATGGAACCATAGACAAATACAGTCTTGCCATCAAGCTGTATATAATCTAGTGGGCGAAATGCATCCAGCAAAGTTTCAGCTGCTGAAGTGTTGTGAAAGAGGGGGTACCTGGTGCCATGGAACAAACACCTAATGAATAGGGAGGTTCCTGGGGGGGGGGGTCTTCCTGCAGAACATAGCAGAGTCATCTAGAAGGATGAGTGGGGTTACCACATCAACACAGTGGGAAAGGGTGCTCCAGGCAGGGAACAGAACTCTCTGAATAGACATGAAGTATGAGAGATGTTGCTGCATTTACAGTAGGCAAAGTCAAAAAGGGAAAAGTTTTGCATGGTCTGCTAAATATTTGATATTTATTTTCTATTCAATGAAAGGCCTTTGAAAAATTTTGATGGAGGAATGAAGTAATCAAGAGAATCAACTGATCTTGTTGATTGCTAGATTAACTTAACAACCAGTTTTTAAAATTCTCCTATGTGTTGGGCACTCCACGTAGAGTTAGGAATATAAATATAAACTAGATCTGTTCATACCTTTACACTGTTTCCAATTAAAGGAGCTTTATGGCAAAGAGATGAGAGGATGAAGGAAAGAGGAAGTTGAAAATGAGCACAAGGTTCCTGACTCAGGCATCTGGGCGAGCAATGGTGCTATTTACAGAAGTAAGGCACAGAGGGATGAAGGTAATAATGAGTTCAGTTTGGAACATCTTTTCTTTAAAATGCCTGCCAAGTAGCTAAGAGGAAATGTACAGCAGATAGCTGGAGCTCATACTGGAGATAAAAATTTAGGAGTCATCAATATCCAAGTATTTGTTTAACCAGGAGTTGGCAAACTACAGTCAAGGGACCAAATCCAGCCAAAACCTGTTCTTGTGTGCCCTCAGGCACTACTCCCCTGTGCTAACATTGTGAGTTGCAGCGGCTAAGCCAGGCTGTCCCCTCAACCCCAGTTCCCTCTTCTGCTTACAGTGTCAGCCCTCTGGCTGGTGGCCACCATCCTTCCCCATCCTCACTCCCTGCCCCGCACACATCTGCCAACTACAAAATGTCTTCAGCTGAGAGTAGCTGTGTGCAAAGTGTGCCCACCATGTGGGAGGGGCCAAATTAGACAAACAGGACTGCAGAGGCATAAGAGTTTTCTCCTCTGTTATAACATTTCCTATATAATATCTTCAATTTTGCTCTTGGCCCATGAAACCTAAGTCATTTATTATCTGGCTCTAAAAAAAATAAAAAAATAAAAAGATTGTCTACCCCTGGTTTAAAATAAATGCAATAATAAAATAACAAAACCCAGTTTTTATATATTATGCCACTGGAATTCAATTCAAATTAACAAACCTATTCTTAACTTATTCAGATGTTTGAGGCTAGAGATGCTGAAAACATGCATTACATTCCACAGAAGTCCTTACTCTATCCTTCTCTCCCTTTTAATCTGGAGAAACAGAAACAGAAGTTGATTCATCAGGATAATCAAATCCCATCTTAAAGGTATTGTAAGATAATTTGTTCTGGATTTTTCATACTTTGGGGTGCTTTTTCTCTCCGAGATTCATCAGTGTGTATTATTGTCTATTCAGGTGAGCTTTTAAACCCCATAGGTGTATTAGTTCATTTATAAAAGAAAGAAATTGAGGCACTGTGGCTATAGCAATGAAACAACAACTTTAAAAGTTGAAAACCAACTGGTTATGGTCTGGTTCTTTGGATTCTACATTTCTAGGCACCTTGTGTAGTCACTCTGGACCCCTAAGAAGCCTAATGGCCACGGACTGACAGGAGGAGCAAAGTTGGTGGCAGCAGTTCTACCAGCTCACACACTTGATTTTTAAAAAGCATTTTCGGATATCATAATAGCTACATTGTGAGGACTGAGAAGTGAAAGAGTCTGAGAAGCATGTGGGAGGTAATTAAGTGCTATTAGAAGCAAACGGAACCTAATTTGACCAAATAGCCAAGTGCGGTGTGGTCTTTTGAAAACATTTCCAAAGACAGGAACCAAATTTGATCCTTTAAGTCCTCCTTCTCTTTAGGATGCATGTTTATTCAAAGAACAGATGGGAAGGAAAATCAGAAAAAGACTTTGGTCGACCCACATAAAACAGCATATTTGAGTGTGGGCATGAAGGGAGATGAGTTTTGGAAGGATTTCCATTTGTTTGATGTGTGGAGATAGTCTTGGGAAGTGGGAAAGCACTGACTTTGTTTAATCTCTCCTAGGGAGGAGCTTTGGAAGGCTCTTAAAAAAGGAAGGCTCCCTTAGTAAGCACATACTTCCATGCTCTCACCTCTTTGGTATTTTCCAGTATAATAAAATGAGGAGCTGGGGGTGGGAATCCCAGAACTAAAGTTATTGGGTATGATTAATAGGAAGAAAGTTTAGGCATGGATATAAACTGTCATCCACAAATGGAGCTTTTTTAGGATTTAAATATTTTCAATATATTTTCTATAGATGAGATGAGGTCATTCTCATGTGTGTCTTATATACTCTTAGCTGGTAAGGGCCACAGTAGACATCAGCAGAGCACAATGCTGGTGGCATGTATGACCTACCTACCTAATCCCACATGTCTCCCAGTCACACACACACACACACACACACACACACACACACACACACACACTTGTTTTAAATGCATTCCTCTTAAGATGCTCAAGTTGTCATTGCATGTCAGAAAAAGTTTAAATAGATACTTAAATCTAACTGTAATCTTTGGTGGCTACTTAAAGCAAATTGAGCTTTTGAACCCGATGAGGTGTTCCTTTAAAATAGTAGCATCAATCTGGAGCCCAACACAAATAAGAAACCATGGGGGGAAGATTCTGGATGAGAAATCATAATGGAAAAGAATTACCCTGCTGGTTGGTAACATTTCCATATGGACACAAGCAGGAAAACAACAAAAGATCAAAGAGCGACCCAAAAAAGAAGGGAGTGTTCAGTCTCATAATTGTGCATGTGTGTGAACACAGAGCCTTCTGTAAGGATAATAGCAGAAACATGTTTTTGCAAGGGAAGGTCCAATGTATGCCAGCTAATGGGGCTGCTTGGCTGAACCTCAATATGCGACAATCCACTCTTCATTTGTAAAAGATGCTACTGATTAATGGTATCTCAAATTTGTAATAATAGTTAACAGCTGCACAAGAGGAAAATGTTCTCAAAGAAGAGAAATCCTGTGTGCTTCCAAACCCCACTGTAATTACTCCATTTGTGGTCTAGTCCTATCAACCCATTTTGTGGCCAAAGCCCAAAGGAAGAGAACTTTGTCCACCTTTGCTTTGAGTCTGAGGCCAAGGTAGGAATAAATGACTCATGATCCCAACCTTTAAGTGTCAGTGCTAAATATGAAAATTTTTTAATGAGTCTCTTTCACAAGGCACAATTTCATTGCTAATTTATGAAATCACTTATTTTCCTGTTTAAAGAGATTAGTGAGCCCCCTTTCAAAACCACATCCTCATTTTACATTTACTACACTCTGCCCAAATTGAAAAGTTTTAAAGAAATTTAATATTGGGTAATAATGATGTATTGTTAATTACTATTAACATGTAAGAAAAGGTAACAATGAATTGAAGAAAAAATACGAGAAAATGCAGAAAAACATGGTACTTTTCTAAATATATCAATCACCGTTCAAGAGAGCACTAGTCCAAATCATCGCTTTTTCAGATCATTCAATGACTTCTTTGGGAAAATAAATAGAACAAGCTTAGAAGGAGTCCTTCCCTGCTTGCATTCAGAAAACAAGATGACCAAGACACAACCTTCAACATCTAATTATGCTATTAGATTTAATGTTTGCAATTACCTGGAGTTTTATATTCTCAAAGAGCTTTGTAACCTTTAATTAGTCCATCTTCCCAAGTCCAGCTCAAGTTTCAGATGAAAAGACTGAGGCCCATAGGTTGTGATTTTCCCTCCCAGGGCCAAGTAAGTTAGTTTAGTTCAGAAAACCCAAGTTAAGTCTGCAAGCAGAACTAATGTATGAGTCCTGGGCTTAGGATTGGCCCATTCTGCAGCTGGATTTCTTTATTTAATGTGAAAGTGTGCAACATTTTATCACCAGATGTAGGGTTTTTTATTTCTGTTAAGTAACTTTTTATTATGTTTTCTCTGCTGCTATAACTGCAAGGCAAATATAAGTAGATACCTTTTCCTCTTGCTATGTTCTTTACCTCCAAGTTCTCCTGCCCATTTACCCTCATTTGGAGGCACAGTGTTCACTATTAGAATAATGTTCTCTTGGTGTTATAGAATCAATTTATTTAAGAGTGTGTGTGAATGTGTGTGTGTGTTTGGGCAATTGTGGTTGAGAACAGTATCAAATCCAAGAACACAAGTTTAAGCAAATTTTTAAAACTTAAAAAATGCCATTTAAAGCCCCAATTTAATAGGAAGTTTTAAGAATGAGAGAGGGGGAGAGGGAGAGGGAGGGGGGAGGGGGAGGGGGGAGAGAGAGAGAGAGAGAAATTGTGGGCTTTTCTAAGTGCCTGTTTCTGGCTCGCCTTCCAGCTGCCACGCAGGGGATCAAGGTGGGTGAGCAGCTTACTCCAAGCCCTAGGGCTCTGTAGCCCAGCTGCCAATATCCTCTTAGGGTCAGTGAGCAGACAGATAGCTCATTCCATGTGTAACCGTGAGAAATGGCGTTCCCTAGGGAAAGAAAATACGCACTCTCCATATGTTCAGCCCAGTGCAATAGTCTGGGTGAATCACAGTCTGAGAGACAGAGGGAAAAGAATGTGTCCTGACACTTGATTTCCTCGGAGATATCAGACCGTCATTTCCAGGGCTAGTACAATGCTTTAAAGGGACCACTAATACGATCCAGCCAGGGTGATGGGATGCTTTTAGGAGCTTTCCTTTAAGTGTATCTGAATTCTATTCTAAGGCTTCCACAAAACTACCAAAATGAAACGCTTTGATGTCTATGCCCTCCAAGCAAGTGTTGTACACAATTCAGAGCCTCCTCATCCAGCCCCTGCCCTCCTGCTCTCCTCCTTGCTCTGTCCTCACTCCTCCCACCACCATGCAGCTTGGCCATGCTATATGCCTTCCTGCTCAGATGAACCGCAGTTGCTGAAAAAGTGAAGCCAAAAGAAACAGCCAATAAAAACAGAAACAGCTGTAACAATTTTGCACAGCATGGTCTTGATTTCCTTGAGTTTTGTATTTTTGCCCCCCCCCCCCCCTGTCTCCCTCACTTTCTGTGTGTGTATGTCTCTCTCTCTCCAGCTTCCTTTTCCATATGCAACAACTTCAGTATTGGGGCCTTGAATGGAGCAATAAATACTTTTTCCTTCTTGAGAAATAAGGTTGGAGTCCATTTTAAATCATCAGCTCCAAAATAAGCAGAGCCAAGGGCAGACTGAAACATGGGGAATGAGTTGAGAATCTTGCCACCAAAGACAGGTGCAAAGATTTTTTTATTTTTTTTTATAAAAACAATAACCCCAGCTCTCAATTTTGCTCTTTCTCAGGCTGCTATCTGTTGTCAGCGGGTGTGCCTGTTGTCAGTGGAGCCCACAGAAGCCATCCTATGTATTTCAGCTCTGTGTTTGCATTTGCCTCTCCAAATGGGACCTGTCTTGAAGACTTTACTGGACTGTTATTTACTGCAACCTCACTCCATGTCCATCTGCTCAAAATACAGCCATGTAAAGGTAGCTTGTAAATGCAAAAAGCTACTGTAGGAATGACATTAGTGGTTTCAGAAAGAAAAAGAACAATTAAAGCACTAAGTAAATATAAAGGGCAAGACCAACAGCAGATTGTGATCAGCGATTTCTTTCCTGCCTGTGCAGGCTCAGGAACCCTGGGAATGTTTACCGTCTTCAGAATGCAGGAAGGATCACAGCTATGCCCCTTTCCGGCCTGTGTTCAGCAGGTGCTGTGCCCCAACCCATGTTCTAGCTAAACTGCTTGCAGCCATGGCACTGATTTCTAATGGTTATAAAAGTCTCCTTTTTACTCTTTCTTTCTTTCTTTCTTTCTTTCTTTCTTTCTTTCTTTCTTTCTTTCTTTCTTTCTTTCTTTCTTTCTTTCTTTCTTCCTTCCTTCCTTTTCATGTTTTTGGTGGTATATGTTGTTTTGTTTCCCTGCAGCTGCTTCCTGTCTTTACCCATGTTTTGGGACCAGCCCCAGTGTGAAGCTGAGCTGGATCTGGGCTAAGCATAATGGAGAACTGGTTGAAATAAAAGTTCTTTCATGGTGGCACAGCCCTGTTTTTCAGATGGTGTGAAGCAGATCTGTAGTTTATTATTAATAATAGCACATGCGTGACACCACAGCTTCAAAGGGCTGTACAAACATTAATTCTTTTGTGATGTGAAAGAAAAGACAGCGGCAGCAGCAGCATCTTTTTAAAGTGAACCTCCCAGTCTTCTGGAGAGGGAGAAAAGCATAGTTCCAGCTAGAGATGAATGATTCAAACCCTGGAGGTCTGGGATCTGGGTCCAATTGAGGAGTACTTTGAAAAAAAATCAGGAGTTTTATCTAAACTATAGCATGTTCCAAATTCGACACTCTTTTAAACTCACATGGAAGTCTTTCGAAGACAAGCTGTGGTATCTTTGTTCCAGGAATAAAACAAACAGAATAAAAGAGAGGAAAGGAGTGCAGAATTAATGTGCTTTTTCTTCGTTGTTGAAATTTGATCTGCAGTCTTCAAAAGAAAGATAGAATGACTCTCACTAGTTTGCCAAAGCTTGCCCTTCTACTTGTTGTAATAAGTGATTGATTTGTCAAAATCACAGTTGTCTATAAAAAAATGGCACTTAATATCCCATTTTGCAGAAACTCAAAAAGAGAAGCCAGATGCCCTATTTTCATTGGACTTTCAAAATTAGCTCTTTAATTTTTCTTATATTTGAAGTCCTTTTCCCTAATATTTAGATAGATGATAACTAGAGAGATAGATAGCATTTGATGCTCATAAAATAATGTATGTAATCTATACGTAGATTATAAAGCACACCTATAAAGTGAAAGCTAATAAAACTGCTACCTCACTTAATGACTAGAACATTACCAAAAACCTGGCAGCTACCTCTATGTGCCTTCTCTTTTCCACCCTCTGCCTTCCTGACAGAGGTCATCATTATCCTGAATTCTGTGATAAGTGTTCCTATGGCAGATTGGTTGCATTAATAGCCCAGATTAATGTCCTCCCATGACCTTTGTTTTACAAAATTAATGTCTCTTCCCATTCTGATCTCAGTCTTGATCATGTGACTTGCTTTTGCTAATAAGATACAAGCAAATGAGGCACAAGTAGAGCTTTGGAGAGCACATGCATAGTCCTGCCTGCCCCTCTGCAAGATGGCACTTGTTTATTGTATATCTTCATGAGAACACAGCCAAGCTAGCTCACTGGATGGTGACAGGCATGTGAATCAGAGCTGTTTACACTAGATCATGGGACCCTATATCTGCCAATAGGCAGGCTGGGAACATTACCAGAACCACTTCAGCAACCTATAGCTCCCCTGGAAGCATGAGCAAGTCCAGTCAAAATCAGCCAAGCACTGGTGAACATTACAGACTTGTGAGCAAGGTAAATAGTACGTGTTTCTTTCTTTAAGCCATTAAATTTCAGTGTGGTTTTTTGCAGTATTGTTTTTGCAATCAACTACTTTCACAATTCCCTTTCTCTTGTTAGATAAAATCATAATGTACATAGCACTAAAAATATATTTCTTGGTTCTGTCTCTTCATCTTTATCTCTTAAATTTTTATAATTTTATCACAAGATATGTTTTCCTTTGTGACATTTTTTACCTACTGTATTTTTTATTTTCATTTATGTAATTTCATGTAGTTAGAGTGATTAATTTTTTGCTGTTATTTAATATTTTTGTGTGAGTATAAATTGTTTTCTTCTGTTAATGGGCATTTGGCTTTCATGTGGACAGTTACATTGTTTTTAGTTTGGGGTTATTCTGAACAGTAAGCCCACCCATATATGTCTCCTGATGTACATTTGCAAGTTTCTGAGAGTAAATATACCGAGGAGTACAATAATAGGACTATGGGTGAGAGTGTTCAAATTTTGAGGCTAATGCATGCCAAATTATTTTCTAAGTTGTCAATAATAATTTGTACATCCATCAATATGTATACTGTAAGACCCCCACACCTGTCTGCATTAAGCAGGCAGAAGCAGAAGCAAAAGGAGCATGCAGCAATCCTTGTGGGAGATTTTCATGGTTGAGGCCTGGAAGTGGCACACATCATTTCTGGTCACATGTCATTGGCTCCAACTTATTGCTGCAAGGGTCACTATAAAATGTAGTCCAAGAAGAAGAAATGGCCACATAGTCAGTCTCTGACAGAGCTTCTAATGCTTCTAATACTTAAACATGACTTTCCATTAGATATACACTCTTTCCAACTCCCTAGGGAAATTAGATCAATTATCATTATCCTCATTTTATAAGTGAGGGAACTAGGGCTCCAAGTGGTTAAGTGACTTGCCCAAGGTCACAAAGTTAGTAATTTGCTAGAACCAGAGAATAATCTCAACTCTTTTCCCCAAAGTGTTGTCCTATTTCTATTATAATTAATCTTTCTTTTCCCAAGTACTCATTCACTCAACAACTGAAATTGAGGCTTGTGTAACTGCTACATGACTATTGCAATATGCTTCCTTCTAAAAACACAAAAAATTAGCATTACGAAGTCCTACCATTAGAATCTCACAATTTTGAGTTTTCTGTTATGTCCTGCTATCTCCATTTCCTCACTATATGCTCACAGCTCAATATACTCATGCTGGGCTCACCAGTAATTTCCAGTTCAATAAACACAGTGAGTGTAGTTCATTACCTTATTTGAATACTGTACAATCATTCCAGATAGTGACCCTTTTCTCTCTGTAATGTCACCTTCCTTTGATTCTTATAATCCAACACTCTCCTGATTTTCCTTCTACCTCTCTGGTTAATTTTATTTAGTAATTTAAATTATTGCTGTTTTATCCTCCTCTTTGAGAACACCCCCACCCTGCCTGCCAAATCAGGTCTTTCTACAGAGTCCCAAATGCAATTTCATCTTCTTAATGACTACCTAAATTTCCAGGCGAATGGAAATGTCTCCTCTGCTCTGCAAAACTTTGTTCTTATCTCTTTCTCAAGACTGACCACATTCCACCTTATGATAGTTGTCCAGCTATCACAAGTCTCACTGATGTAACTACATTCCTTTAAGGCTCAATCCTGGCATGTCATCTTGCCTCATTCTATCTGCACATTTTTGGCCAAAGCACTTTATAAATGCTGTTTCCTCTATATGGATCTCTCTCTCTCTCTCTCTCTCTTTCCCCTTCTCTCTCTTATTCTGATTAATTCCTAGTCATCTTTCAGAATTCAGTAACACTCACTTCTTCAAAGAAGAGTATCCTGACACAAGCTCAGGTCCCCTTGTTATGTGCACACCTGGCACCCAGTAATTTTCCCTCTTGACATTTGCCATTACTATAGTGCAACATCTAACTGTGAAATTTATTTCATTTCTGTTTATTCTATTAAAATGTAAGTCCTGAGATTACAGTGTCTGTGAGTATACTCTTGCTGTTATATGGTCTTTGCAACATCAGGCCTTCATCAATATTTACTGAATGAAATAATTGTATTTGTGTAGAGCAAAATTTCAATGAATGTTTAGATGCCACCTCACATTCAACTTACAGTTGACTAATATCACTGAGGTGTTGGTTTTTTTTTCCACCAAAACTCTTGTGTCTTATTATTTGGACCTTATTACTAAACTAAGTGCATTTGTCTTTAAACATCATCTTAGACTGAACCCACTGGATTTGCATTCTGTTTTTCCACATATACTAACCTTCCTAGTATCATGTCATCTGATAATTTGATAATCAAATAATTGACCAAAGTGTTAAATAAGACAAACCTCAAGACAAGGCTCGCTCTGAAACTTGCCACTTGAAACTACCTCTTACTATAGGTTTATAATACTTTACCATAGAAGTTCAACTTCTTAGCTTATCCAGATCATGGCTGATAATTTAAGGAGGGTCTACAAATTAAAAGTTCTTACGCTGCATATGAAAACCTAACCTCTCTTTTCTTTTTCTTTCTTTCTTTCTTTTTTTAATCTTTGTTGTTGAAAGTATTACATATGTCCCCTTTCTTCCCTCATTGACATCTTCTAGACCGCCCCTGCCTCCCCCCCCCTCCCCCTCAACCCAGGCCTTCACCACCATGTTGTCTGAGTCCATGGGTTATACATCTATGCAAACAAGTTCTTTGGCTGATCTCTTTCCACCCACCCACCCTCCCCTGCCTTCCCTCTGAGATTCAACTATCTGTTCCATGCCTCTGTGTCTCTGGATCTATTTTGTTCATCACTTTATTTTGTTCATTAGATTGCACATATGAGTGAGATCATGTGATACTTGTCTTTCTCTGACTGGCTTATTTCACTTAGCATAATACTCTCCAGGTCTCTCCATGCTGTCTCAAAGGGTAAGAGATCTTTCTTTTTAACTGCTACATAGTATTCCATGGTGTAAATGTGTCACCTCCTTAATTAATTTCTATTTAAGTTCTCTAGACGAAAGTACTATCTTCCTCCTCAATGTTTTCTAATTGTTTTCTTACCATTTTTATCTCAGTGACCACATTCTGGCTTTATATTATAGTTAACTGTTTGAACAATGCCAATTATCACTATTTAAGTTCAGTTCCTTCCAGGCAACAAGGGTTTCACTTGCTTTAAAGTTATTATTTATTTTCTCTAACAAACCAGAAACTGGTATTTTATATACATTTTATTTCTTACTGAGGTGAATATTATACTTATAAGCATTTAAGAAATGAGGAAACCGAGTCTCAGAGAAGACTTTATTCATATCCTTCATCTAGTACTGGTCCTTGTTCACAGTATATTTTAAATTAGTAATTAATTGTCAAATTGAAGTACAGAATTGATATTGATGGCAATTTATATGGGAATTTCACCCTCCCCAGGACTATGGTCCCAAAATGATATTATATCTTGGGTCAGATGACTGGACTAAATCTGAATTGCTATCCCAGATAAAAGTTCCCTAATGCATTGTTATTTTCTCTTTCAAAGAGAGTATGCATTCTCAAGGCAAATAGAGACAGAATAGATATGTTATTTGGAAAATCAAATGTTGCAGGAAACAAAAGCATGCAAATTATGCCTCTTCTGTATACTTCAAGACCATTTTAAAACTGTAAACTTCTTCAAGATGACATACTGACATTTTGGAATAATTTTGTCACTAGTGTACATTGACCACAAATCAGGCTTTTTATTAATGATAGACCAAAGAGGCAAAAAATAGTATTCCATAACAGTAGTGTTATTATTCTTACCAAGAGGTTTTTTCCAGCCTAAAATTAATCTAGACAAATATGCTATGAGATAGATCAGATAATGAGTAATTTAAATGATTCCAACAGAGAACTTTCCCAGCAAATCTATATTTTTCTTTTTGAGAAAGCCACAAACAAGAACTTGCCTTGGGGTCATGTTTTATGCAAGGATTTGCACAATCTTTAAAAAAGTAAAGGATTTTATAATCTATTTATCATTTATAGATGAGATTACTTAGACCTAGAGAAGTGAAAATAACTTTTCCAAATCAAAGAGCATTTTTGTTGGAACTCAGACTAGAGCCCAGTGTCTGGCCTCAGGGTCAAGTTGCTTCATCTCTACTGCCCAATCATGCTCTTGCAAATTGGTAACCACAATTTATGTTTTATATGCATGACTTCCTGGGCATGACCACCCAGACTTCTGGTAGCAGCTCATTTCCCCACTAGCCTATATAATGTTTCTCTCTTGCCTGGCAATCTTATTTTATTTGTCAAGACAGTGGTAGCCATGTTTTACCATCCATGTGTTCCACTTAGGGCTGGGACAGTAACTCTTCCCTCCAGCAAGCCTTGACTAGAAAGAATCTTCTAATAGGACATGGAGCCTGACCTAGTAGGCGGGATTCAGCATGGGCTTTGAAATCTGATATCATGACTGTACACACTATCTCCATAAGTGTCACAATTTCTTAAGTTTTTTAGTGTTCAGTTTCTCCATCTTTAAAATGGGAGAAATAATAGTTACTTTGCACTGCTGTGATTGGGACTAAATGGGATAAAGGTGAATTGTGTTTATAACATGGGGCGGGGGGGGGGGGGTGGGAGGGTGATGAGTAATTCCTTGCAGGTTGCTATTGTTGCTCTTAGGCTTTGGCTGGAAGTTCCTATAGGTTTTCTGAGTTGTCATCTTCAATGGATGCTGCTGTTAGACTATATCTTTTCTAGAACATTTGAAAACAATCAATTGAGAATATACTGAGAAAAAATATTCTTAGTAAATTATCTTCACATAAGTAGAATCAAAGGAAAGACAAGAGATGTTTAGGAGAATGGAAAACATTCTATAGGTTGTCTCCACCCAAAATATTGTTTTTATGGTTTCCTTTATTCCAGTAGTTCAATAGGCTAGGCCCAAGTTGCCTGTAACAATAATATTGAGATGATGCTTAAGGATCTTCACTCCTGTATTAAGGTTATCCAGAGAAACAGAACCAACAGGTGTCTATGTCTATATACCTGTCTCTACCTACATTTATGTATATATAGCTGTCCTTCTATTGAGAAAGGGAGGATGATTTTAAGTTATTGGCTCACACGGTTGTGGAGACTGGCAAGCCCAAGATCTATAGACTAAGTCAACAATTTAACAATTCAGGTAACAGCCAATGTTGCAGTCTAGAGGCTATATTGCTTTTACTTCGGGAAACCTCAGTCTTTGTTCTTAAGGCCATCAACTGATTAAATAAAGCTTTCCCGCATTATACAGAGTAATCTACTTTACCCCAGATCTACTAACTTAAATGTTAATTATATCTCTTTTAAAAAATGCCTTCATCTAGACTGGTGTTGGAACAAGCAACTAGGTACCCTATCCAAGACAAGTAGACACATAACTTAATCCTCACAACCTTTAACTTAGTGAGTGCTTTGTTAAGTGCAAGCAGGTGAAGTACAGTGAGTGTGTAGGTACTTATTAGAGCATACCAGAGAATTTAAAAAGGCATTTCACAGCTATATGATATATATCACCTTCCTTCAGGCTGCTATAACAAAATATCATAGGCTGGGTGGCTTATAAACAACAATTTATTTCTCACAGTTCTGGAGGCTGGAAGTCCAGGATCAGGGTTCCAGCATGGCTGGGTGAGGCCCTTCTTCTGGGTTAGAGACTTCTGGTTGTACCCTCACATGATGGAAGGGAAAAACCAGCTCTCTGGGGCCTTTTTTATAAGGGCACTAATTCCATTCACAAGGGCTCTGATCTCATGACCTCGTTACTTCCCAAATTTTTCACCTCCTAATACCATCACTTTGGGCATTGGGTTTCTAGCATATACATTTTTGGGGGGACACAAACATTCAGACCATAGTACCCAATGAGGAGACTGAATTGTTTATGGTAAACCAATTCCTCATCCGTACTGAGTTCCTTATGATGCTGATTGGAAGCCAGGGAACTCTAAAACATCTACATACAGATGAACAGCTATGGGCAAACTCCCTGATGGGCTCCACAACAAGGTATGAGAATCTCTAGGTTATTTCTTGTCAGGTTAAGAAATTATCTTCCAGGAATTGGTTTATGACCCAAACATTACACTTCTGGGAATATATCCTAAGGATCCCAAAACACCAATTCAAAAGAATATATCCACCCTTATGCTCATTGCAGCATTATTTACAATAGCCAAGATTTGGAAACTGCTCAAGTGTCCATTAGTAGTTGAGTGAATTAAAAAAGCTGTGATACATTTAGATAATGAAATACTACTTGGCCATTAAAAAGAAGGAAATTTTACCCTTGTCACAGAATGGAGGTACCTGGAGAACATTATATTAAGTGAAATGAGCCAGTCAGAGAAAGATGAATACTATATGATTTCACTCATATGTGGAATCTAATGAGCAAAATGAACTAACAAGCAAAATAGAGACAGACTCATAGATAGAGAGCAGGTTGACAGGTGTCAGAGGGGGCTGAAGAGATTGAGCGGGGTTTTGAAGAGATTGAGCAAAAAAAAAAAAAAAAGGAAAAATAAGAGAGAAAGCACTCATGGACACAGACAACAATGTGGGGATTACCAGGGAGTGGTGGGAGGGGAGAAAGGGAGGTGGGGATAGAGGGGATAAATGGTAATAGACAGAGACTTGACTTTGGGTGGTGAACACACAATACAGTGTACAGATGATGTGTTGTACAATTGTGCACCTGAAATCTGTATAATTTTGTTAACCAGTGTCACCCCAATAAATGCAATAAAAAGAAGGAAAAAAAAAGAAATTCTCCTCCTCATGTGTCCCTATTTAGAAAATAAGAGTTAATTAATGGGTTCCTAGACAAATTATTACAAAATCCAAATTGACCAGCATGAAAACTTCAAGCCTTATGGATACACAGAAACAGTCTTTTTACAGGTACAAAGTTTAGAGAAAAGAGTCCACAAGGCCACATCTACCTCTGATAGAATTTGTAAGTTCCAGGGTCCTCAAGACAACTCTTGGGGTTGATAATTAGCTAGAAGGATTCAGAGAACTCACTGAAAACTGTTATACTCACAGTTATGGTTTATCACAGCGAGAAGATACAGATTAAAGTCAGCCAAAGAAGAAAGCACACAGAGCAGAGTCAAGGAAAAAATGAAACACAGAGCTTCTAGTTGTTCTCCCCCATAGATTCATGGGCAGCTTTACTATCCTAGCACTGATGGGTAACAATATGCACAGAAGATTTCCAAATAGGAGAGCCCACCAAAACCCCAGTGTCCAGAGGTTTTATTGGGGCTCCATCACTTAGACATGATCGACTGCCCATGCAGCTGGTCTCAGTCTCCAACTCCTGCGGAGGTCAAGCTGATACTGCAGGATCCAAGCCCCCATTTGAAATCACATTGTTGGCGAGGCCCAAGTCTCTCATGCTAAATCTCATTGTTGCTATTTGTTTGGCCCAAGGCCTCCACTGAAACAAAAACACTTTTCTCAATGTAAATTTTTGACAACTTTTGTCAACTTTTCTCAGGAAAAAACCCAAAACACTTTTCATGGGTTTAGAGACTACCTCCTGAGAAACAAGGGCAAAAGCTAGATTTTTCTTTGGATAACGTTGAATTGTTTACTACATAGCCAAACATTAAGTTTTGCCTGAGGACGCTCTCCCGTTGTAACTTCATAATAAGGAAATTTGTAAGTTCATTAGATGTAAAACAAACATTTGTTAAGCATTTATTTTAATCTGGACCTTCTCTGAAATGACTTTTCAGCGTTGTCTCCATTAACCTTCATACAGTCCTCTGAGGTGGGCACATTTTTCATGGTATTCTAGAGACAAGTAAATGGAGACTTGCCTAAAATTATAGAGCAAGTGAAAGGTAGAAATGGACTAGAAAAAAAGGGCTGCTTGGGTCCAGAGTTTATATTTATAGCCACTATGTTGCAAACATACTGCCTCCACCATTTGAAGTAGGTTTTCACAGGCAACTGCATAATAAGCAAAGAAGGCAAGGTTTTTTTTTCTTTTATATAAAAACTGCCCGGTTCTGCCATTCTGTTCCACAATGTATATGAATTTAGAATGTCACAACATGCAACCCTTCTCACTATACATCTAACCGAAATAAATACTATAAGGCAGAAAGACATGAAGATTTACCATGAATGAGCTCATGGTGCCTTGATCAAAGAAGGCTTAGTCAACAACAGTATTTTAAATGGTGCTTTTGTCTGGCACCCCAGAGGCCTGCACACCCCGGGGCATCACACAATAACAAGATTCCAGATGAGTAAAAGGCATGCCTTTTTTTATGAAACAGGATAAGGGAGATTCTAAAAGGGAAGTGAGAAAGAAGACCTGCATTTGAGTCACCAAATACAAATGCTTTCTCAGAGAGGAAAATATAGAAAAGAGAGCATAGATGTTGAGAGTCTGAAAATTGCTTCCCTTAAATTCAATGTGAGTATATCCCTTGGGAATGTTCATGTACCCCAGGATAACTTGGTTCCATAACAGCTAGAATGAATAATTCAATTTCTTTAATTAAATTTTAAATTTTGGGTAAAACTTCCATCCGTGTGCCATGTGACAAATGGTGTCATAATAGTTAATAAACAAATTGGGATACGAGTTTTGAAAATGGAATGGAAGGTATGAGGCATGTCAACATAAGAAATGTTCAAACTTGTAGAGAATTTTTATTAAAATTTATTTGAGCCCAAAAGAGACTATACCTGGAAGCAAGATCTCAATAGACTGAGATAAATGTTTTGGAGAATAAAGTTTGCAGTTATTTTATGCATCTGGGATTAAGGAGAAAAGGTAAGAAAGGTTTCAGGAAGGCGGGAGGGGATGGGAGTACAGGTTCCGCAAGATTACATGCTCTCTTGGGGGTAGTCATGTGGAGATCAGATTACAGGGTAGTTAAGATTATGTGCTCTTTTGAGGGTGGTTGCAGTTTATTTCAAAGGAGTGTTAACTAATGTAGATGCACAGAAACAATGGAAAGCGCTTGATCATGGCAAAGATAAACCTTTTACTAAAAAGTTATATGTCTGGGGCATGACTACCCACCATGACCTGCCCAGTTAGGAATTTATGATCAAATCGCCCTGTGAGGTTACTTTCTATAGAAACTCCTTTTTCCCTCACCACAGGAATTTAATCTGAAGTCCAACTGAAAGGAGTCTGACATGCCGAGGGAGAATAAAGTCTTAATTTGCCTTAAAGAATGAAATACAGATGTTTTTCCATTTTACTGCCTTTAAATTCTATAAATAGGTAATTGTGAAATTTAATATGTAACACTTCCTTACTCAAAAAATTATTTTACCATGATTAGAAAATAAATGATCGTTAGAGAAATTTGGCCAAAACATTGTCAGTGCTTCATTGTACTACACTCTACAACCTTAAAGTTAAAAAAAATATATATATATTGATTTTTTACAGAGAGGAAGGGAGAGGGATAGAGAGTTAGAAACATTGATGAGAGAGAAACATCCATCAGCTGCCTCTTGCACACCCCCTAATGGGGATGTGCCCGAAACCAAGGTAAGTGCCCTTGACCAGAATCAAACTTGGGACCCTTCAGTCCACAGGCCGATGCTCTATCCACTGAGCCAAACCAGTCAGGGCTACAACCTCATCGTTTGAATAGAACCAGAAAGGCATCAAATTCACATCAATATATTGAGTTCAGAAATGAAAATCTCAGCTAATTAACCAATTGCACCATCACTATAAAAATAAACAAAAATATCCTGGGTTTGGGGAGCATTTGTTTTAGTTTGGTGTTGGTTTATCCCTTGACTATTTGGTTCTGTATCTCTGTTGTCTCTGTTACTTAACATATCAGAGTCCATCAAATTTTGGTCCAGAATAATCATATACAAACTCCCCTGACACTGCTGTGTGAGCTAACTTTTCAAAATTTTAGTTCACAGGAGCTAGTGCACTCCCTATTTCTAGAATGGGAAGCTTCCACATCACAGGGAAAACCAGCACCGGCAGGTACAGCTCAGATCAGACGGAAAACAAAACCAAGAGTGTTGGCTCTCAGCAGTTGCCTCAAATGAAGGGTGTATGTTCAGCTTCCTTTTTATTGGCGCTTACAATTAATACTTGACCAAAGCTTGTTTGTAGTAATACTTGGATGAGCACAGTAGAGCAGAGTAGAAGAATCGGCCTTGAAGTCATGGATCATGGCACTGGGAAAGGGAGAATGGGAGTGTTTCAGCTTTTAGTTGAAAGAATTTGCCTTTGTTTCCAGTTCCATGGTTTCCTTTAGCTATGACATAGCATAAATAGAAGATTGAACTTTAAAAAAATAAATTAATTAAAGAAGTCAGGATGGTTTTGTTTCTACAAATGCCTTGAACAAAGCATGTGTTTCTGTTTAATACTGGATAAGCTCCAATTGATGTCTAGATCCTTGTCAAAATGTTTACTTTTCTGTGGATTTTTTTCCAGAGGGGCATTATGAAGCCATGGCCACAGCTCTGGACTTCAAAGCTGCTGCCAGCCTCCCTTGAAAACTCATTGTTCCACCTCTTCCGCCATCTACATTCAAATAAAATGTTAGCTTTTTAAAAATCATTTGTGCCTGAAAAGGATCAATCTTGGTACCAAAACTATAGAAACCTGATGAAGAGTTGAAGGAGATTTACCAAAGCAACCAGTAAGACAACAAATATGGGGGGGAAATGGATGTTTGTATTCAATGGGATACTTTACACAATATTTTGGTGTTATGTAAAACAACAAGAATAATATTTTATTTTTTAAACAATTGTGAGTGTATAGAACCACTGCAAAGGGAAGTTTTAACATGAACAATGTTACTTTATACTACCTTGTTTATTTTACTCAGCTCCATAGGCCTGTATAGAACTAAGACTTTATTAAAAAAAAAAAAAAGCTAAAATAACTGGCCAATTTAACAAAGTTGGTTTTTATAAGACTTTTGGATGTTTCATCTACTTAACACTAAACACTAAACACTTTGAATCTTTGCTGATTAATTAGACTGTTTTATTTTATTTTATTTTTTATAGGATGATGAAGCTACCTGTTTTTTAATAGCCTTGATTACTTTAGAATATGCTTGAGAGAAAAATGTTGGTTTTGTTGAGAATAATGACCTTTTTCTGCTACACCAAATGTATCTCTTCTACATTAAATTGCCTCTAGCAAAATAAATGAGTTATAAACGACCAAAGAGGCTAGAAATAACAAACATTTCCAGTTAAAGTTGCCATAGGTACATTGTTGCTTTTCTTTTTCCTTTTCATCTCCTCCTCCTCCTTCCCCTCCTCCTCCTTCCCCTCCTCCTCCTTCCCCTCCTCCTCTTCCTCCTCCTCCTCTTCCTCCTCCTCTTTGTTCTTCTTTTCCTTCTCCTCCTCCTTCTCCTTTTTCTTTCTTCTTCTACGACTACTTCTATCTTTAAGGCATGTGAAATGACAGCTTCTGGGAATAGTATAGAAGTAGTATCCCATTATCATAGTCACTGAGATTAATGAGAAGAAACCTGATAAAGCAATGTTGGTTAGTCTTACATAAAGTTTAGAACGCCTTACCATGTTCATAAGTTGTTTGCCAAGTTCAAGAGAGCAATAAGGGCTTAGTATGGTTTTAATATTTTAGTTTATTTTTAAAACTTTTACTTGTCAATATACTACAAATGTTTATCTATTTTATTTATCTTAATATATTTTTATTGATTCCAGAGAGGAAGGGAGAGGAAGAGAGATAGAAACATCAATGATGAGAGAGAATCATTGATCAGCTGCCTCCTGCACATCCCTACTGGGGATCAAGCCCACAACCCAGGCATGTACCCTTGACCAGAATCAAACCCAGGACCCTTCAGTCCGAAGGCCTACATTCTATCCACTGAGTCAAACCAGCTAGGGCAGCATACCACAAATTTTTAATTCCTTCATGTTTAATGACCCCAGGAAGTAGAGGCTTTATAGAAAAAAAGTGTATCCTAGTCTTTGATATTCCTTCCATCTGCAAAATGTATTAAAGCTTTACTAGTACATATGTGGTAACTGTTCATAAAGGGGGGTAACAGGAGAAGTTATCATTTTACAACACAACAGTATCCAATGTGTACAACATTTTTTTATCTTTTTTTTTCTCCTTTCTTTTTTTCTTCTAGTTTCTGCTTTACTCACTTCTCTTTATCATATTTTTTCTTCCATTTTATTTCTCTATGGTGTCAGCAACCATAGGATTTCTTAAAAAACATGGTAGATTTATTGTCAATTTGAATCATGTTCTATGATAAAGAATGCTTTGAAGAATAAACCTGAATTACTAAAACAAAACAAAAATAAAAAAACAAAAAAACAGTGCAATTAGTTTTAAAGAATCCAAAGGAAAATTCTTGGACCACAATCATCCTAAGGCTATATAGCTCTTTAACTGAAACTTTGCACCTTGATGAGAGTTTTAGCTGGACACTCCTAGGCATCACTCTCGTGAGTATGGAATTTAATATTTAGGGAATATGAGCACTTTGATGTTACATAGATAGACTAGACTGTACATATGAGTTATAATAAAGGCTAACCACAGCACAATTAAAAAGCCCAATGTAGCCCTAACCGGTTTGGTTCAGAGGATAGAGCATCAGCCTATGGTCTGAAAGGTCCCAGGTTCGATTCCGGTCAAGGGCATGTACCTTGCTTGCGGGCACATCCCCAGTGGGAGGTGTGAAGGAGGTAGCTGATCAGTGTTTCTCTCTCATCGATGTTTCTAACTCACTATCCCTCTCCCTTCCTCTCCGTAAAAATCAATAAAAATATATTTAAAAAAAATAAAAAAATAAAAGGCCCAATGTAATCATAATTCTTAAATTTGTTGATATGAACAGCATCTAATAGGCTATTCTTATTTCTTTTGAATTACCACAAAATTAGAAGCTCTAGCAAAAGTCAAATGTGTAAGAAAAAAATCATTTTAATTACATCTAACCTAACTTTTGGCTTAAGTATAGTTCTTGGCATTCTAATTCTTTAAAATTGAGTAACTCTACTAATCAATAATTCATCCACCACTATGTCATAAACTAAATAGTATAATTCTTCTGGTTTGACTTTCTGATCCTACACAGTAAAATTAGACAACACTAATTATATAGTCAGAGAAACAGCCATTATATTTTTAAGAATCTCAGCTAATCACAGGCTACTCCTAATCCAAATGTTCAGTTTCATCTTCCATGTCCAGCCACCTCCAAGCAATCTTACATTGATCACAAGGAACTTGGGCTCCATCCCTAGACCTGGTGCAGGTCCTCTGTCCTGAACGTGGCTGGAGAAGGCTGTGCTCTTCTAGCCTTCTTCCCTAGGGAATGTTCCTCCTCAGGGTCTATGCCTTACCCTTCAGATCTAGAAACCTGAAACCCTAGGACCCTGAAATTCCCTGCCTCGATGACCTTAAGTCTGTTTCCAAGGCCAGTGTGAGGAGGAATTTTCCTAGTGCAGATGGGCTGTGAGGCTGTGGCCCCCTAGGCTCAGGTATCCACACGCCTGACCAGAAAGCCACTCGTAGTAGAGAAGGGGTGTGGGCCACAGCTAGACCTGACTTGTTGCTTTTTACTGGCCCCAACAAAGATGATGGGCTGAACCTACAGAATTTATCACCTTCACCCAAACCTACGATGCTCTTTTGGGTTTAATGCCTGTGTATATGTTTTTCTCTAAACCTGAGTTCCTTCCCCCTCCACTCCTTATGATCTAATTTCAACTTCTTTATGAAAATTCTCATGACTTTTCTAGGCACGAATCCTCCTTTGGGTTACTATAGTAGGTCTTACTAACATTTACTATAGAAATGAACTCATCTGACTATAATTATTTATTCACATGTTTGTCTCCTCATGAAAAATTTGAGGCTAGCAAGACTAAATTCAAATAGTGACCCTTTATAAATATTTAATAAATGTGTGTTGAATTATATTCGCTAAATACATCATTTATTTATAAGTCAGTTGTCAAGCTCATTTCTATGCTAACATTCTTCAGGCTATGTCTTAAAATAATATTACATTTTTTATTAAGGTAAAGGAAAAAAATAGTAAACTCAAAATTAGTAAAAATATTTTCCAAATGTAGATACTCCTAAGAATTCTAGCTATAAGAACAAATTTTTGACATGTAATATAGTCCTTGATTAAAATCGAAAGTTATACTTAGCATGGTTTTAAATGGAGGGAAATGTCCACAACCAAAAATGTGACATATTCATATTCAAGAAAATATGTCATATTCATATGTTAAATACATCCATTAAATCAACTGTTACTAAACGCATTAGGATCAAAACAGAAGAAGCCCTTTTGGAGAAATTCAAATTGATTTATTTATTGTAATCTGCTTCTGTACAGTGCAGAGAAATAGGAAATATTATTAGAGGTATCTCATAGTCACTATTCAAAGCACTTACGTATATACCTAAATTATTTGGCATATAGTGCAAAAAAATGAAAAGCCTTTCTTTATCACTCAAAATAGCAACAAGTGCATAGTACTTTACATTTGTACACCCTTACTATATGCCAGGCACTCGTCCAGGCAGTTCATAAGTGAATTTTTTAATCCCCACAAGAGCATTGTGAGGGTTGGAATCATTAGGAAACTTCCCAAGGTCACTAGGGGAATGGAAGTATGACAACCTTTCTGGGAGGAAGGTCAGATTTGGGGAGTCACTGAAATATACACATGGTAACTAGAGCCATGGGGGAAATGATGGGCAGGGAGCAGCTGGTCACTTATAAGAATGGATCCCTAGGGAGATCAACATTGAAGGGCTGGACAACAGAGGAGTCCATGCTGGAGACAGAGAAGGTGGCATCAGAAAAGTTGCAGAAGAAACAAAAGGGAAGTGATACTGCAGAAAGGAAAGGAGAGAATAATTACATGAGGGTAGCTCAGCTTTACCAGACCTTGTACACACATCATTCAGTTGACTACACAGAGGTTCCTATTTGCATTTAGAAAGTCTTTGCCAGACTTAGACCCAGATTAAAGCCAGATCTGGTGAGCTGGTGAATGAATGGAAGTTGATGATGTAGGAATAAAGAAAGATGAGTCTTTCAGAAGGTGTTGAAAGGAAAGGCAGACACAAGGCAGAAGTTTGAGAGATAAGGAAAGTCCAAAGTTGTTTTTCCATTTTCAAAGTAGAAAATATTCAAATAATACAAATTTAAATAAGTTGGCATTTTATTTGTTCAAGCCATTGGCTTTCTAAATCTATACAGCAGAATCTGGGGAGCTGTAGATACTGGGTACTCAATGTTTGATCCCAGCATTAGCAATTTCTGAGAGTTGATTAAATTTTCTGACCCAACCCTATCCCAGAATTTGTATTTCAACAAAAATTCACAGTGATTTGGATGCATTTTTAAGTTTGAAACTTATGAATCTATATATTACTCTAAATAACCCAAGAAAAGATCTTATTCATTAAAATGTATTTCTAAATTGTTTTAGTTTGCTTTGTATTCACACCAGAGTCACATCTAATTTATTTGTAAATGTCATCATTGCTCTGTTTCAAAGCCAATAATTAACTAGTTTCAAGTTAAAAAATAAAATTATACTTACATTAAAATATATAATAATTTCTGCTTAAATTTCCCCAAAATTTATAATATTTTCTATAAAGCAAGTAAAATATGTCCATCTTCTGAGTTGTTCTTAATTTGTAAAGCACAAAGAGTTTCAGTGTATCAGATAAAGATATTAATTGGTTCTTAGAGATTATCAAATTACAATGTGAAACCTAATTCCTAAAAAAGGTAGAAAACAATCATATATGAGACCTGGTGTCCTGGGGGGTGGGGGAGGGTTTGTCCCTCAGCCCAGCCTGCACCCTCTCCAATCTGGGACCCCTCGACCCCTCGAGGGATGTCCAATGGATCAGGCCTAAACAGGCAGTCAGACATCCCTCTCACAATCCAGGACTGCTGACTCCCAACTGCTCATCTGCCTGCCTTCCTGATTGCCCATAACTGCTTCTGCCTGCCAGCCTGATCACCCCCTAACCACTGCCCTGCCAGCCTGATTGATGCTTAACTGCTCCTCTGACAGCCTGATTGCCCCTAACTGCCCTCCCCTGCTGGTTTGATTGCCCCTAACTGCCCTCCCTTGCAGGCTTGGTCCCTCCCAACTGCCCTCCCCTGCTGGCCACATTGTGGTGGCCATCTTGTGTCCACATGGGGGCAGGCATCTTTGACCACATGGGGGCAGCCATCTTGTGTGTTGGAGTGATGGTCAATCTGCATATTACTCTTTTATTAGATAGGATAGAAGCCTGGTGCATGGGTGGGGGCCAGCTGGTTTGCCCTGAAGGGTGTCCCGGATCAGGGTGAAGGTTCCTTTGGGCATGGGCATCCTGGGAGAGGGGCCTGTGGTGGTTTGCAGGCCAGACATGTCCTCTGGTGACCCAAGCAGAGGCCCTGGTATCTGGGATTTATTTATCTTCTATAATTGAAACTTTGTAGCCTTGAGCAGAGGCCAGGGCAGGCCAGGGCAGGCAGAAAGCTTGGCTTTCTCCATTGCTAAGGGCAACCCAAACCTCAGGCTGACTCCAGCTCAGTGGCTGTCACCATGTTTGCTGGGATTTATTTATCTTCTATAATTGAAACTTTGTAGCCTTGAGCAGAGGCCAGGGCAGGCCAGGGCAGGCAGAAAGCTTGGCTTCCTCCATCGCCAAGGGCAACCCAAGCCTCCTGCTCTCCAGCTCTGTGGCTGCCGCCATATTTGTTGGGTTAATTTGCATATTCACTCCTGATTGGCTGACTGGTGTGGCTTGTGGGTGTAACAGAGGTATGGTCAATTTGCATGTTTCTCTTTTATTAGATAGAATATATATGCTAAGTTTAAAAGAATGCTATGACCTTAACATGAACAAAACTGTTCCTTGACCATTGATTTCTTTTCCATGCAAAATTCCTGTTTATTTTGCAGAATTTCTCTACTATTAAGAAACTATCTATGGCAGTTTCCCAATGGCTTTTCCTTCCATAACCTAGAGTTACTATTAGAAAGCCTTGCATCTAGCTAAACCATATGACTGGGTCTCAGCAATTGATTATGACAAAAAGTTGACTTTATCCTTTCAGGTCAAGATGGTTAAGAAGCCAGTGTAGGTTCTTCACTCTTTCCTCTTCCAGCAGCTGGAAGCAGGACTCCAAGGTTGTGGAGCAAGGCAGTCACAAGATGAAAAAGTTGGACCTTTTCCACACAGAGAAGGTTTCCTGACAACTGGGAACACCCATATGAGAGCATAAGGGAACAAGAAATATCCATTTAGCTCTGAAATGTAGGGGTTTGTGTGCTACTAAATCTAGTAGTTCCTATGTAAAAATATTATTTGCTAGGTACTATCCCACATAATTCTTAATCCAGGGCCATATAATAGAACTTTCTGTAAGGATGGACATGTTTCTGCACAGTCCATTATGGCAACCACAAAGGACATGTGGCTATTGAAGGGATGAAATCTTTATTGCTTTAACTTTAATTAATTTAAATCTAAATTTCAATAACCATGTGTGGCTAGTGATGAACAAAATGGGAAGATCAGTTCTCATCTTTAGAAATAACACTACAACTTTCAACAGGATACAAAATTATTTTCAGGCTCTGGCTACTGTTACTCAGTGTTTAGAGCATTGGCCTCCACACTGTAGGGTTGTGGGTAAGAGTGTCCATCAAGGGCATGTATCTGGCATATCTGGGTTGCAAGTTCCATCCCTGTCCAGTTGCCGTGTCAGGAGGCAAACAATCAATATATCTAATTTCTCTCTCTCTCTCTCCCCCTCCCTCCTCCCTCCTCACCTACCTCCCTATCTGCCACTCTCTCTAAAAATCAATGGGGGAAAAATACCCTCAGGTGAGGATTAACAACAATAAAAAGTTTGTTTTCAGCATAACTTCCTACCGACTGATAACCAGTGGTCCTGACTTTTGACAAGTTTGACAAAAGTAAGTATAAATTTGAGTTAATTAAATTTGATTTTCTGAAAAGAAGGAGGATAGTTAACAACTACATCTTTTATTTCTAAAACACATTTTATTTTTCCTTCAGACGCACATTTTAAGGTAACTTTTACTGATGATTACCGTGAGGACAGAGGGCAGGGGGTTTATCAGTCAAGTCCAGAAAATCATATTTTTCTGCTACTCAGGGTCCACTGCCACCCATTGGATAAATATTAAAACCTATACTCTCTTCCTTTTCCCTTGGCTCATCAGTAAAATTTATCTAAGCCACCAAGTTATCCAGAGCTACCTGAGCATAGATTCTTATGTCAATTAACATAGGTGGAATATGAGTATGAGGGGCCATAAAATGCATTGGTCTTCCTCCACTTATTTATCGTATTTCCACCCTTGGAGTGTCTGTACCATCTTGAGTTATAAATTTGGGGTACATCCAGTCCCTACAAACCTCCCTCAGTGAACACTGTTGATGGTGGTGCTTTCTGTAATTCACTCTTAATTCTCCCTTACTCTTGGCTTGACCACAATTTTGCCTCACTCCCCCCTATGGTCCAAGGTCCAGTGAAATAGTGAGCATCAACTGCACCTGGCTGAGTGGTAGGACATGAAACAGCTTTCATATTCTGGCAAAGACTATTACTATAGAAAGAAAACTAGGGCAGAGCAAATAAACTTTCTCTAGAGACAGTATAAAATATCAGTTTTAAAATTAAAAGAGCAATGCAATCAGTAAATTCTATTTATTTTAATGTTTGCAATTATTTACTATTTTTTCCTTGGCAACTACAATAGATGTGAAAAAATTACTCTAAGAACTTAGTTTTTTATCACTATTTATAAAACTACAGAACAAAATATCTAATCAAGATACTATACAAAAAGGAAAAAACACACAGATGAGACCCTTGTCAATTTTTAATTGGCAAAGCAAAGAGCATCACACTAATAAAACTTAATTAAATCATTAAATATTTAAAGTGAATTTCTAACTCTAGCTTATTGAATGAATTCCCTTTTATGTATATGAAACCCTATTATGAAGTCTATATATAAAGCAAAATCAAATGTAAAACCAAACAATTTAATGTATTCATTTCAAAAATTCCATTTCATTTCTCCTTGCAAAATCTAAATCACCTCAGAGCACTACATCACAATTTATATTTCCCTCACATCAGGAAACACATAATAAAATACTATTACAAATACATTGCCCATAAAGTGGTCATACCTTATAAAACATAACTCATTCATTTTACATGTTTCATTTCATTTCAATAATAATGCATAATAACATTGTCCAATTTACAATGAATGTCAAATTTCTGGTAGAATATATAATGGATATTTACTAACTTTATTTTTTCTATCACTCACAACTGACTATACATACATATCTGTGTCTTCAACACCCTTCAGACAAATATTTCTTAGTGAGGAGTCGGCATTTATCTGATAAGAAAGACAGAGTTAGATACATGATTGCTTGCTTTGATAAAATTGCACTTTATCAGCTTATTATCACATGGATTTGAATATACATATTGGGTAATGATATCTCTTATTCAGACATACCTTGTGTTATTGTGCTTTGCTTTATTGCACTTCACAAATATTGCATTTTTTTTCTTAGAGACTGCAGGTAAGACCCTTCACCAACAAAAAGATTATAATTCTCTTGTCTCAAATAATAATGTTTTTAATAAAGTATGTTTTAATTATATATATATATGTTTGCCCTATACTATAATCTGCTGAGTGTGTAATAGTATGTCTAAAAAATGTACACACCTTAATTAAATATACACACACACACACACACACACACACACACACACTAGTGGCCCAGTGCATGAAATTAGTGCATGGTGGGGGTGTCCCTCAGCCCAGCCTGCACTCTCCAATCTGGGACCCCTTAGGGACTGGACCTAAACTGGCAGTCAGATATCCCTCTCACAATTCAGGACTGCTGGCTCCTAACTCTGAGTGCCAGTGGGTCTTTCTTTTTTATTTATTTAATTTTTTTTTTTTAGGGCAAAAGTCTATGATTTTTAAATTAAAACTGAAAAACTGTGAGGGACAGGAATGACAGAGGATCCATCCTAAGTGGATGGGATCCTGGGGGTGGGGAGTAGGGAACATTGTTGACACAGTTGTCAGCATTCAAATGGGGTCTGTGGATTGAACCTTAATACCATTTGAATGGAGATTTCCTCATGGGTTTGGGTGGGGAATTATTTGGTAGGAGTGTCTGCTTTTGGGAAATACACAGGGGAGTATCCGGGCATCCTGTCATATGTAGAGCATGCTCTCAAACAGCTCAGAGAAAGACTGGGGAAATGGGCATATATGTGTATAAATACACACACTCACACACAGTCTAACCTTGCTATTTTCGACTCCACCTTTGTGCACCTGCCTACTTGCTAAGATCCGTAACTCTGGAATAAAGGCTTGCGGAGCTTCCTCGGCCATTGGGCCACGGCCAGGGTGCAGGAACCCTACAGACAGACCCACGGGCACAGTCCCAGCTGAGGCCCAACAGGTGCCACTGTGTTCTTGTTTCCACTCCAGTATGTGAACTGGGGTCTATTTCACGAGGGTTCCATTGAGGCTTTGGCATTTCTGTGCTTCCTGGTGGTGTCTGGCTGTGTGGGATGGCCAAGCTGGTGCTCCAGTGGCTGCCGGTTCCCTGAGCCCAAGAAGACTGTGCGTTAAAATACAGAGAAAAGATTGTGTCGTAAGCAAGTTCAGGCTGCCCCTTTAAGGAATCACCAGCACACATCGCATACGGTGTCCTTTTGACGGAAACACAGAGAGCGCTGCCCAGAGCACACACAGTGCCAGCTCACCAAGGCCCACAGACCAGCAGCGATGGCCACTTGCAGGTGACGTTGTGATGTCATGATGCTGAGGCAATGACAGGGGTGAGTCCGCTGCCAAGGCCATGTCCTGGCCCAGGTCCGGGTCCGTGCCCCACAGTGAAGCCTGCGGTCAGGCACCAACAGGCGGCTTGGGGAACTGACATAGCCATGTCGGTGCTGCTGCAGTTTCTCCATGCACGTTTAAACCGTCCGTGTTCTTCCGGAAAGAAGGGCTTTTTCTCCCACTCTGGACGGCCACGTTGCCCCAGTGGCACTTGAGGACCTGGGGCCTACCTGGCACCCCAGCCTCACTGATCCCACAGGCCACTGCCCTAACAGCTTCGTACCTCTGGTGGCCCCTACACAGCCCCCCGGCGCCACGCAGCACAGCGTGGTCCGTCCATCTGCACGGCCCCCAAGCCTGTCTGGCCACACACTCTTAGGCACTCCCGCCCAGACTCCGCTTTCCCACACCCAGCGGTGAGCCCAGTGCACCTGCATGTAGCTCCTTCCTGGACAGGTGGTCCATGTGGTCCTGACGGCCCTAGTCTATTATTAGTGTGTGTGTGTGTGTGTGTGTTTTTTTTTTTTCAGAGAAGAAGAGAGAAGGAGAGAGAGAGAGAAACATAAATGATGAGAGAGAATCACTGATTAGCTGCCTCCTACATGCCCCCTCCTGGGGATCAAACCGGCAACCCAGGCATGTACCCTTGACCAGAATCAAACCCAGGACATTTTAGTCTGCAGGCCAACACTCTATCCACTGAGCAAAACCAGCCAGGGCCAAACATACTTTTGAAACACTGGGAAACCAAAAACTTCTTGTGACTCACTTTATTGTGATGTTTCTCTTATTGGAGAGGTCTGAAACCAAACCCTCAATATCTCCAAGATATACCTGTATAATGGTGCATATATTAAAAGCTTAACATAATGATGTTAGGCTACCAAAGCAATAAATACCAATAAATATCCAAATACATTACAAAAAAACACAAGTGGTCTCCCTGGGTTGTTTTACTCCAGCCAAGTAAGAGTGGCAGTGAGCATTCACTGGTTTGTTTACGGGTGCACTAAAACTCAGGTTGGGGAGCATTAGCAGGAGTTACAACCATTGCTGGATCCATACTTTTGATAAGGGGGGAGACCTTTTCTCCCTTTGAACCTTTCAAACTCCCTTCTAATGACAAACATGTTTTAACCTCTTAGTCTGATATCAGAAATGTAATACTCCCTTGCTTTGATCTGGCTAGTGTTCTCTTACCATCCAGTTTGTTGCCCAAATAATTTTCCAATTCTATCAAAACATCTTTCAACCCCTCCACATCGCCTCCTTTTGGTGGCTTCCATAGTCCAGCCTCCATGACCTCCCCATGCTTGCACTGCAAGCAGCTTTCTGCTCTCTCCCTGGGTTTGCTTTTCTCCAGGATGCAGTACATGTATGCGTGTGTATGTTTTAATTATAATTTGCATTCAATATTATTTTGTATTAGTTTCAGGTGTACAGCATAGTGGGTAGACAATCATATACATATTTTACAAAGTGGTCTCCCTCTATTTCAAGTACCCACCTGGCACCATACATAGTTATTACAATATTATTGACTATATTTCCTATGCTGTACTTTACGTCCCTGTAACTATTTTGTGACTGCCAATTTGTACCTCTTAATCTCTTCACCTTTTTCACCCAGTGCTGCAACCCTCCATCCCTCTGACAGTCTGATCTATATCTCTGAGCCTGTCTCTGTTTTGCTTGTTAGTTCATTTTCTTTATAAGATTCCACATAGAAGTGAAGTCATATGGTATTTATCTTTCTCTAACGGGCTTATTTCATTTAGCATAATATTCTCCAGGTCCATCCATGCTGTCCAAAGGCTAAGATTTCCTTCTTTTATATGGCTGAGCAGTATTTCATTGTGTAAATGTACTACAACTTTTTTATACACTCATTTACTAATGGGCACTTGGGCTGCTTCCAAATCTTGGCTATGGTAAATAACGCTGCAATGAACATAGGGGTGCATATATTCTTTCGAATTAGTATTTGGGTTTCTTCAGATTAAACGCCCAGAAGTGGAATCACGGGGTCATAAAGCAGTCCCATTTTTTATTTTTTATGTTTTAGAAACTGCTACACTGTTTTCCATAGTGGCTGTATCAGTCTGCATTTCCATCAACAATGCACAAGGATTCCTTCTTCTCCACATCCTTGCCAACACTTGTTGATTTAATGATGGTAGTTTGCTTTATGTTTTAAACCTACTAAAGACCTGGTTTTAAACCTGCCTTTGTGAATCTTCTCAATGCTCTCTTGGATTCTCATACAGTAAAGAAGTGGCAATCTTTGTGAGGAGGAAGATTGTCTAAGGATGTAGAAATTTGTGTCAGTGTAACCACCCTACAAATGTATCACTTAAAGCAGCTGCTTCACCTTTAAAATGAACAATTAAAATACCCCCCCAAAAAATACCCCCAAAAAACACTAGCTTTTTTCTTCTTTCTTTATGCACAGCTTTCTTTTCTTCTTTCTTATTCTTAGCGGGCCCTGTACTTCCACCTAAGCAATGGTAGTTTAGATGTCTGATTTACAACCGGAAAAAAAAAATACCATAGTCTGTAGTTATTATGTTAGATTGTGTTTGCCTGTCAGATATATTAGGGATACAACCTTTTGCTTTTTATATTCTTCTTAAAAATATCTCTGACTTTGCATGGCCTTCCAAATTCACCATTCCTTAAAGAAACAATCCAAATTCATCAACATGTCACACGTTCCTTCACAATCTGACCCCAAATTATTTTACACACCCCAACCACCTACCCAAAGCTCCAGGCAGAGTGGACGATTAGGAACATGCAATGTACAACTGCTCTATGGACATATTTGCTCACTCATCTATGCTCCTGACATGCCATTCTTACTAATTCTAAAACTGCTCAGCTATTCAGGCATTTCTCAGATTTCACTTTCAGGAAATAAGGAGATATGCTTGAGGCCCTGGAGTTATATTTCAAAATCACACAGATCTGTAAAACAAAGAAGCATTGTCAGGTAAATAGAAAAAGACCAAAAAGGAAAGTTATGAAATAATGAAAGACCTAAGGGTTAAAAACATTAAGAGTACTTTGTATCCTCCAATTTTATAAAATGAAAACATTGATTTTAAAAGGTACATTATTATGTTTGCTTTTCAAGCATCTAGATTGAGTTTTATAAAGAAATAATTACCTTATTAGTTAGTATCTACTACTGTGAATAATGGCTTATGTGTTTTGTTTTTCTTAAATCTTTTTTTTTCTATATCTAATAAGGCATTTCTACCATGACAAGAAGAAAACCTGATTTGTGACAGTGTATAAGTTTATTGTCTAAGAATAACCATTTTAAGAAATAACCATTATAAGTTTATTGTCTACAAATACTATTTTAATAAAATACATTATCTAACTGTATGTAGGTAGTTTTATTTTTCTCTGGTCTTTTAACATAGTAAATTGGTACAAACTATTAAAATTTTTTTCAGAAATATGTTTTTCAACAAAAACCCACTTGTCTACTCCTTCATAACATGGAAGATGAGGCTTGACTCTGATTAACCAGCTATCTCTCTAAGGAGAAAAAATCCATCTCAATATGGGGCTTGATAGGGAGTTTAGCTTGGCTGGCTTACTGAAGAATAATGCTTTTAAAAAAAGTACTGAAAAAAGGGTACACATCATTTCTTGTTGTTATTTCATATTCCAGAAAACAAAATTGGGGACCTGAATCACTGACAAAATTATTTTTATAATTCATTTCAGAGTTAAAAATAACCAATATTTAGCTAAAAACTATGGAATCTACTTTATATTTGTCAGACTTTGTGGGCATATTTTATACTATACTTTTAGGAATATTAGATGTAGGTTTGATGTATCAGGAACCTAGTCCATGCTACACTGTCCAACTTTGGGTATGCTGTTTAAAACGCTCTGTACCTCAATGTCTTCACATATAAAGTTAATATTTTTGTATGTCTCTTACCATACTTAAAGCAATGTCAGTGTGTTATAATTAATAATGTGTATGTGTTTTTTCATCTTTAATAGTAAACTCTCAGAGTTAGGTTATGTCTGATTCATCTTTTTCTTCCCCGAGGGCATAGCTTTAACACTGATATTTTACAAATAATACAGATTATAAAGAACTGAAAATTATATTTCATAATTATAAATCAGAAAAGAGTTGCGAATCCAAAAATATTGTGAAACACTGAGTAAAACTAACTTGAGGTGTTTTCTGAAGAAGTTATCAGAACTTTAAATATGCAAATGTACATTTTTATTATCCCAGAGGACTAGAGTCAGTGGTAGAATCCCTCTTAACCGAAGTGGTCAGGACTAGTAGTTTCTTGATTAATTGGAAAAGTCCTTCAAACACAATCATCCTAACCACAAAGGATAAATAAAAGCTTCTCTTCATATGTAGCCATAAACTCTACTTTGTCCAGTGAGTAAAATTTCCAATGTACTACCCTTTAAAAAAAAAACTGTGCTCGCTCTGATGGTGTAGTTCAGTTGTTGAGCACCAACCTGTGAACCAGGAGGTCGAGGTTCAATTCCCAGTGAGGACATATGCCCATGTTGCGGGCTCAATCCCCAATATGGGGCGTGCAGAAAGCAGCTGATTGATGATTCTCTCTCATCATGGATGTTTCTATGTCTCCCTCCATCCCTCTCCCTGCCTCTCTGAAATCAGTCAAAATACATTTTTAAAAAATTGTGCTCATTACCCAATAATTATTGTCAATAACTTTAGTTTCTTTAAAGTAAAATAATATAAAAAGACTGGAAAATAAATCTGAGTACAGACTCCTAAGTTTTAGTTTTTTTAATTGTTTACATTTGGTAGATCATTTCTAACTCAAAAGTGATGTTTTTAGACTCAAGGGTCTTATGAAAGTATTTAACTGTCATTTTGTAAAAGCTCTCTTATCACCTTCATATATCATTGATTTACAAAATATTTCATTACATTGTATAATTATAATAGTTAGCACTATAGGCATTAGTCAGTATGAGCACAAGCACAACTGTCTCTCAGTGAGCGTTAATTCAACTGCAGGGAACTGTGATGGGCTAGCTGCAGAGCCCAGCACCCTCTGAAGTGACTGGTCAATGATCTGGGCATAGTAGGTGTGTTTTACAGAAGAGCATAGGGCATCCTACAGCTGGAGAATTAATTAAATGGAGGGTCACTTGTGTAAATGTTTACAAGTGTCACTGTTCCATAAAAGACATTGCAGACAACCTTGATCTGAGAGGTCATAAGTCACTTTCAAATCTAACATCAACTGTGACCATGTTACCGGAAAGGGGGCCTGGCCCTGACCAGGTTTGCCTGAGGCTAGCTGGTAGTGAGTGGGTTTTTGACTTCCTGCAGGAAACATTTCACAACACCAGTCCACTGGATTTTGAGAGTGTTTATTAAAGCTGGGGACAGTGAAACAAGGATGGGCCTAGGCTAGAAGAAGCAACAGAAGAGAGCTTAGGTGGGGCTGCCTTGGCTCACTGAGAAGTCAGAGAAAAGGGGGCCTTGGAGACAGGTTCAGAGGTCCAGGACAAGCTGCTGCTGCCCATTGCTCTCCTGGTGCAAGTCTTGTGGGGTCCCTTAAAGTTTAGGAAATGCACCCCTGTGGGGGATGGAGAGGGGGAAGGGCAAGGCACAGGTGTGCTCCCTGGAGGGAAAGCACAAGCTGGGACCTTTGTTTTGAGAGTTTTTAAAGGCTGAGAATTTAAGGGAGGTCTTAGGGTAGATCTCAATAAAATATTCATTAGCTTTTCCAGGAGTGTCCTTTCAAGGTCATAGTCTCCACTGATTGGTCATCACTAAGGCAGGGGGTCAGTTAGTCATTGCGGTTTGTCCTGGTGTCACCCACCTGGTTTTGTTGCTTTTCTGGGCCTAGAGCTGAATTACAGTTGAGACCTAGATGTTATCTCGAGAGTGGTAACCTTCTGTATCCTGTAAATTGCTCAGTCAGTTTGTTCAGCTGTCTCAGTTTCCCCATTCTAGTTGCCAAGGAATTTTCCTAGCTTCTTGCTATCCTTCCTCAATCATAAAGAAGATATTCTGTGAAGTTTTTCTCTCATGATAAGTCCTGTTTTCTCAAGATGACTATAGAGCCCATTAAGGTAGAAAATGTGCTTTTTACTTATTTGTATCTCGTGGAGTAAATGCAGAAAAGATGCATCAAGGAATGGTGTTTGTAACATTTATTTAGAAGTAATAAATTAATTAATAAATAAATTAAAGTATTTAGCAAGAGTGATGCTAAAAATGTCTGCACTATAAAATGATCCTGGCCAGTATACTATGTTCTGGCTCTCTGAGTGATCCAAAGGCTGGCCTCACCTATCCCAAATTCAGTTTACTTTTTATCTAATAAAAGAGAAATATGCAAATTAACCATCACTCTGCTATACCCACAAGCCATGCAAACCAGCCAATCAGGAGTGAGTATGCAAATTAACCCAAACAAGATGGTTGCGGCCAAGGAGCAAGCAGGAGACTTGGGTTTCCCTGGCAATGGAGGAAGCCAAGCTTTCAGCACATCCTGGCAGGCCCAGGCCTCCACTCAAGGCTACAAAGTTTCAATTATAGAAGATAAATAAATCCCAACAAACATGGTGGCAGCCACAGAGCTAGAGAGAACAGGAGACTTGAGTTGCCCTCAGCGATGCAGGAAGCCAAGCTTTCGCAGCCTCCTCTGCTCAAGGCTACAAAGTTTCAATTATAGAAGATAAATAAATCCCAGATACCAGGGCCTCCACTTTGGTTGCCGGGGGCATGGTGGCCTGCAAACCACCACAGGCCCCTTGCCCAGGTTGCCCCACACCCCAAGGGAACCCCCACCCTGATCCAAGACACCTTTCAGGGCAAACCAGCTGGCCCCCACCCGTGCACCAGGCCTCTATCCTATCTAATAAAAGAGTAATATGCAAATTTACTGTCACTCCAAAACACAAGATGGCTGCCTCCATGTGGTCAAAGATGGCTACCCCCATGTGGACACAATATGGCCACCACAAGATGGCCAGCAGGGAAGGGCAGTTGGGATGGATCAGGCCTGCAGGGGAGGGCAGTTGTGGGTGATCAGGCCAGCAGGGGAGGGTAGTTGGGAGGAACCAGGCCTGTAAGGGAGGGCAGTTGGGGTCAATCAAGCCTGCAGGGAGGGCAGTTAGGGGTGACCAGGCCGGCAGAGGAGGGAAGTTGGAGGCGACCGGGCCTGCAGGGAAGGGCAGTTGAGGGAAACCAGGCCTATAGGGGAGGGCAGTTAGGGCCAACAGGCTGGCAGGGGAGCAGTTGGGCATCAATCAGGCTGGCAGGAGAGTGGTTAGGAGGTGATCAGGCTGGCAGGCAGAAGCAGTAAGGGACAATCAGGAAGGCAGGCAGGCGAGCAGTTGGGAGCCAGCAGTCCTGGATTGTGAGAGGGATGTCCCAGATTGGAGAGGTTGCAGGCGGGGCTGAGGGACACACCTCCCCCTGCCCCTCCCCCACCCCTGTACACGAATTTCGTGCACCAGGCTTCTAGTCTATAATAATAAAAACATAATATGCTAATTAGACCAAACAGCCTAATGACCTTCTGGACATCCTTCCAGATGACTTTCTGGATGAAGCTGGGGCTGTGAAGGCTGAGCCCCTTGCATGAATTTCATGCATCAGGCCTCTAGTTAAGATATAATGGAATTCTGGGAGAAAGTGTAAGGCACTGTCCCATTTAAAATGACATGTAAGCTGATTACGATTTGGCAATAGCATTGCTTGTGATTTCATAAAGGGCCCCTCTGACCTGTCACCCTATAGCATTTAGGCAGGAATGAATAACATATTGATAAAGCATCTATCTTGGATTCAAAATAAATTTGCAACTCATGAGGCATTTACAGAGCTATGGCAGAAAGTATGCTATCTAATTAGAGTCTAAATAATGATCAGGAACCCACTGGTGACTTTTCTTGCCACTCCAGCCCAAGAACCAGCTCCTTTGTTTCCAATGGCAGGGGTAAGCTGTACGGAGTTGTCCTGGACGGAGTAGCACCCACACTCTTAACTTAGAAACAGCGGGAGAGTAAGCTGAGAGAAGATGACCATTGCAGCTGTTATAAAAGAGGAGAAGTGTATAACTTTATTGCTCCCATTATCCTTTTCTCTGTCACCTCACACACCCACCGTGCCTTCTGCCTCTTCACTGTTAGGTTTTCACAAGCGGCAGACCTGGTTCAACAACTAAGTTCTCTACTGCCGGTAGGAACTTATTTATTTATTGCTATGGTAAAAGCATTTTTCCAATGAACAAATTAAGAATGTTAAGAATCTCCATGCTGTAGATACACAATGGAAGGTTTATTCCAGACAATTAGGATTCACAACTTAGAATTTTCACTTTGCTTCACCAAAAAGTAGTTTCAGTTTGAGAACTGACATGAAATATACCAAAAGTCTCTCACAAAGAGCAGTGTATTTCATTTATTTGAAAACAAAGAGTAACTTTTTTGTTGTTAATCCTTACCAGAGGATATTTTTCCATTGCTTTTTCAGAGGGTGGAAAGGAAGGAGGGAGGGGGAGAGAGTGAAACATCAATGTGAGAGAGACACATTGATGGGTTGCCTCTTGCACTCACCCCCAATAGAGCAAGGATAGAACCTGCAACCCAAGTACATGCCCTTGACCAGGAATCAAACCCGTGCACAGTATGATGCTCTAATTGCTGAGTGACACCAGCTAGGGCACAGTGAGTCTTGAGCACATAGTGCAGATGTCACTCCCAGAGTTTTTATTCTCTAATGAGTATTTCTAGTTCTAAAATCGCAAAAGACCCAAATTAGTACAAGAAACCAATGTTACAAAGTTTTTTTGCCTGAGAGAATATCAAAAGTATGTGGGAAGCTCAATATTTCATTGCTAATTTTCAAAAAACAGTTCATTTTTCAAGTTAACTACAACAGTAAATTGTCTTCTACATTCATGAGTCATTTGAAACATGGCTGTATTTCCCAAAGGTTCCGTTCTGCAGTCATTGCCTAAGAAACCTTTCAGGGAGAAATTGGACTCAGCTCCAAGCTCATGCATGTTTACAAATTAAACTCAACCATAACTGGTCAGTTTTATAAACAAACAAAGAGGAGTGGCATGGTTGAGCTGAATATTTTTAACTCTCTACAAACAAACAAGCCTTCAAATATTGTCACTTACTGTTACACAATAGATACTGAAAATGCTACATCACAGCTGTCTAATTTAATTTGGAATTAACCATGGGAATGCCTATGGAGTGTTACAAAATGGATGCAGGTAAGAGGAGAAATAAAAATAAATTTCATAAATAGTCAAATTATATTAGAAAGCAAACGTCTCCACAGCTTCTGTTTTTTAAACTTTCGCCAGGTGTGTTGGATTCCAGAAAGCCTCTGTCCCAAAACTCCCCTCCAGGGTTGACTGGCACCAGTTAGAAGCAGGGCGGCACATACCAAATATCAATTACTTCTCAAAACTTAAAACAAACTTACATGCTTACTTTCCCACCTCTAGCCAGCCATAAATGCGTATTTATATGTTTTTAGTTACTCTCATCTCACTAGAAATGCCTGAAAAACTAAGGTCTATAAAGAGGGATAAAGGTTGGTTCTACATCCCTCATTATATTTGCTTTGAGACAATCTATAATCTTTGTAAATTGCTAACAACTAAAGAGGTGTTTCTAAATGTCAGTAGAAATATGCTAAACAAAGCCAGGGCCAACATTTGTACTTCTCTTCCTCACCACTGTTTAGACTGGGAATTAATAAACTTCACAGATTCACTAACTATGTACGGACAAACATAAACCAGATTCACTTTCCACATGCCAACAGCTTGCCAACAAATTAATTTCTCCTCTTTTCTTTATTGATATGAGCAAACGTTTATAGGGCAGCAGTTTACCTTTCCGTTCTTAGTACTGCAAATGCAAAAGTAAACACTCAAGTAATTCTATGATTTAAAAGCAATCTTTTAGGGAAAACTTAAGAAAGATTAGGAAATGAGAAAAATTACTTTAAATCTTAACATGAAATTCAAGATAAAAATTAGAGGTACTTTATGATGCTTTTCACAGGAGGATTATAGATTATATAACTTTTCTAGAACACGCACATATATCACTAAGCAATTAGAGTTTTCAAAACACTATTTTTAAATATGTTCTATTATCGTGAAGAACTGAGAACTTTTCAATGTTTAATACTAACTTGAAAATAGTGTTGCTAAGAAAGAAAATAGGAAAACATAAATGAGCCTTCCGGGCCACACAGACCCTTCCACTGGCCGATAGTCTTAGGCCCTACAGCAGCGGTTCTCAACCTGTGGGTCACGATCCACAGGTTGAGAACCACAATTGGGGTCGCCTAAGACCATCGGGAAACACAGATATTTACATTACGATTCACAACAGTAGCAAAATTACAGTTATGAAGTAGCAACGAAAATAATTTTATGGTTGGGGGTCACCACAACATGAGGAACTGTATTAAAGGGTCGTGGGATTGGAAAGTTTGAGAACCACTGCTCTAGAGGAAAAGACAGATGTTTGAACAAGTAACTGCAATCCTGAAGAGCATTTGGAAAGGAGAAGGATGGGCACTGTGGAAGCATCTGACAAGGACACTTAGGCTAAAGGTTAAGAGTCACTGTATGAGGAACTGACATGTAAACTAAACATCTAAGGGATCTGTGGGATAAAGCTGAGGAGCTTATAAGAAAATGCATTCTAGGCAAAGGCAAATAAGAGAAGGCAAGACACTGGAGGGTCGTGGTGTGCTAGAGGAACTGGTAAAGGCCAGTGTGGCTGGACCGGAGAGAGAAGGGACAGGGCAGGGCAAGAGTGAGGCTGTCTCCTAGGGCAAGGGCAAAGGCCACGGACCATGTTACAGGAACATGGACTTTGTTCTAAGGACAAGGGGAAGCCATCCAAGGGTTTAAGGAGTGGAGACACAATTCGGTTTGTAATTTTAAGGCTAAGCCTAGCTACAAAACATGTAGTGGAGAAAGCAAATGTGGATACAGGGATACTACTTAGGGAACTGTTTATTATCCAGGCAAGGGATGGGTCAGCTTGTGGTGGAAGGTCAGGAAAAAAGTGAATGAATCCCTGAGAGATTTAGGAAAAAGCAGTTATAATGTAGAACAAATTTACCATAGATGGAAGATATAAAGAAAGCAAGACAGAAAGAGATTCTCCAGATGAAAAATAATATGAATTTCTGCCATGTATTGTCATGTGAATAAAACTGTAAATGTGACAATGTATAAAAATAACCCCCATGGTGCCTAGGCAATAATAGGAACTCAAAATAAAGAAAGGGGGGAAAAAAGAGAAAGAAAATGGCTATTTTGAGGGTGAAATCAAATTTTATCTTTCTCACAAGTGATGCAAGTTGATTTTTTTCTGGGTCAAATCCCAGATCTTTGAACACTTCCATTGTGTGCAGAGACTGCAGCTCCCCAAAGCGCTTGGAAACCAATGTGGCAAGAGTTACACTGTTCTGCCACTATGCAGAAATAGCCTATAGTAAGCCCTGGGGTTATGAATTATCTGCCTTTACATGTTGGCAGGTATTCCTTGGACAGCCAATAAAAACTGTTATATGAGAGTATACCTCAATCAGTTTGCTAAGATTTCCAATTTATGTTTTTGAAGACAATGAAGGTCATATTTGCGTTCTTTACCAGGAAGTCTACTTCTACTACAATGGATTAAACCTCTCATGATGGAATCCCTTGAGGCTGAGTAAAATCTTAAGGCACTGCTTAATTTGCACCGCACAGGAGGAGTTCTGGGGATCTACAGAACTGAGATTAGGGCCATGTTCAAGATACAGGCAGACTAAGTAGGCAGTTCTGCCATTGGCCACATGTTGACTTCCCTGGAGGGAAGGGCACGGGGCGGGGGGAGGGAGGGGGGAGACAATTTCCAGACAGGATTTTCAAGTCCTATTTCTTGAACTAGAGAAATAGACCATCACTACCACCAAGGAGGAATGTGGTCTTACTACACCACATACTAATACACATACATTTATACATCATATTTATAAGGACAGTTCTAATAAGGAATAGGAATTGAACAAGCATATTCTAAATTTGTAGGACTGTAGATTATTATGCAAAATTTTTATTTTTCCCCTGAGTATTTTATTATACCATGCAGTGGAGTTGTATCTTAGTCAGCAATTAAGGCAACAGGAGAAAAATTGCATAGAGAAAAAATTATTCTTGAACAGTCTTTAAACCACCCACCAAAACAGTATACATGGTTTTGTGTACCTATTTTACCATCTTGCAATAAGCCTCATCTGGTCAGCTCTTCTTGAGCATTGAAACAAAGTGATGTTTCTTTAGTTGAGAAATCAGATGAAACACCACGCCTGCATTTGGTAGCTATTTTGTAAAAATATATATTTTTGTCTGTTTCCTGCTTTTTTTCCAAGTGTACCTAGTGGTATAAGTAAAGCCATATGAGAGAAAATGACCTTTTTATCTATTTTCAAGATTGACACTCAGATAAAGTCCCACTCTAATTGTTGAAAGAAACTTTCTAGAATAATTTCAACACGTACATTATCTAATTTAACTATTCCTTTTTTCCATGTCATTAAAATCAATAAAAAAGCATTGACCAAATTATTTACATTTCAATGTACTGAAATGTTAAATGTGCATAAAATACTTAAGATTTTCCTCCTTTTTTCTCACTCACATATGTACATTATTCCCAATTGATCTCATTCTAGTTCTAGCTCTAGATTCCATTCTAGTTCTCATTTAATTTTAGCATTAGAGGAAAAGTTCAAGATTATCTGCCAGGCCAAGCATTTTCTATTTGTCCCTCCAGATCCACTCTCCACCCTGCTCTCTGACTCAATGGGATAAGCTCTATGGATCACCTCAACAGGCTCCCTTCCCTTCAATCTTCCTGTTGAGAAGCCCTGGCAGGAGAAGAATGGAAGGAAGGACAATAAGGCCAGTACACTTATTCCCTTGGCTCCCTCTGTTAAGTTTTCCCCAAATACAAGTCAGGTCTTCTTCAAGGTGTTCTCTCTGCAAGACTCTCTTTATTCAGGTATTAGATATTCCCCCTCCTCTCCTCTCTTTGGACCTAAGGTGGTGCCAGCTTAGTGAATGCTAACTACTCCCTATACCTTTATAAACAAACACTCCTTGAAATATTCTAGTGTCTAGTGTGGCATTTTCTTTCTGTTTGAATTCTGCAGAATACAATTTAATTTCACAGATGAAGAAACTCAATCTGAGAAAAGTTAAATGGCAAGCCCAAGGTTGAATGACTACTTAGCCAGTCAATGAATGTCGGAGTGGGAGTAAACCAGAACACTCAGTTGTCTGTAACAGAAACTTCTCTGAAATGAATAAAATAAAAAGGAGGAGATGTTCATTGGATCATGTAGCTGGGAAGGTCAGTGAAAGTGACTTTGAACATGGGTAGATGCAGGAGCTTAACCTTTGTCATCAGTAATGTGTCTTTTTTCTCCATCTTGACTTTGTTCTTAGGTAGAATGTTCCCAATGATAGAAAACACCACTACTGGAAGCTGCAAGACTACTCCCCCAAGAAGTTCTACCAAAAGCCCCATAGGTCATATAGTTAAGCTGACATTATTCACATACCCACCCATGAAGTGATCACAGTGAATTCTGATTGGTCAGATTAAGACACCTAGCCATCCTTGGAGTCCAATAGTAGAGTCAACCCCACCCAAAAAGCATGGACTCAAGTGCTGAATAGATGATTCATGAACGAAAAAAAGAGGAACTTTTCCCAGAAGTAGGATCAAGATTGCTGCACAGGCAAAACCAACAGATATCTGGTGTACAGAAGCAAGAATGAAATAAATTATTCTGAACCCCATTCAAATTACATTTCACTATGACACACATTTAAATCAATGAACACTGACCTAATCCGAACTTTATTTCATAGAAGCAAAAGAAACTTACTGAACTACAAATACCAATGACTGACATAAGTATGGCAGTTACAAGATACAGACTATTTTTACATACATTATCTCATTTTATTCAGTTCTTCCAGATTAGGAATTCCAAATTCATTGCCTACAATGTGTTTCAAGGTCAGACAAATGTTTGAGAATCCAAAGATTATTTTTAAATGATTCAACTGTAATCACATGTTGTTAAGAAACTACAGTGTAAACATTTGAGAAAAACATAGTTGTCAATTTTATTGTGCTAAGAATCACTATGGAAATTCGGCCAGAGACCCATCAAGATATATTTCTGGGCCAAAGTCCAAAGTTCCTGGGTTGGTCAGGTCTACTTTTCTGCAATCTGCATTTTCCCAAGGACCCAAGGGTCACTCTAATACTAAAAATACAGTTTCTCCACTCCCTCTGAAAACAACTTGACCAAGACTTTTACCATAATATTGCAGAAAAGCAGGAATATGTGTGCTCATTTACCCAGAAATATGTGGTTAGTAAAAAAATCTCAAACAAATGATCAAGAGGTCAAGGCTGGCAAACTCTTGTGATAGTTTTTAAGCAAACTGTGGGTTTTCTCTGGTGAAACTTAGTGGTCAGAAAATACAAGAAGAAGACCCTATAATGAAGTATTTAATAAGGCAGGGAATGGTAACAAACATTGTCACTAAATTTAGAGTAAAAATTAGAACTTGATCCATAGATTGGGAGGGAAGTCCAAACAAACTAAGCAAATTCATTTTGTCCTTTCTTGTTGAAATTAAAAGTACTTAACAAAAATAATATATTGCAAAGATTATTGGTATTAATACTTTTTATTTTTTATCAAGACACGGCAAAAATTCTTACTTTTTTTCAGAGATTTTCTTAATAAGTACAAGAGAAGAATTCTGAGAGGTTACCAAAGTCAGCAATGGAAAGTCACATTTAAGTGATGCTTTTAAACAGGCCATTCTAAAAAAAAAAAAAAAAATGACAACCATTGATCATACCAATTGGCAGTCATAAGGTCAGTAATCCCCAGGATAGAGTTTATTTGGTGCTGCAAGTTAGAAAAATTGAATTGATATGTCAAATCTCAAAAATATTTTCATAGTCCTTGACATGATAGTCAAATAAAAATACCTGTTCACTGGAGGAAATGTCTGAGAGAACTGGGGACAAATAAATGTGAGGATAAAAAAGGAGTGGAAAGTACCTCTGAAATCCTGAGCTTCTACCTGAGTCTTCACTCAACAATGCTTAATTTAAAGTCCACTTTTCTTTTCTACCAATTGCATAATGGTAGGAAAGAAAGAAACCTACTCCTGTCTGCTTTTTTCAACAAGTTACTGTTGAAAACATTTTAAGGGATGCAATTACATTCTGCAAAGAGTTGGGAGGCACACCTTAGTCTATGTAAGGTGCACCTGAGGGAATTATCTGAAAGTGGATTCAAAGGAAATTGGTCCAAATATGTGATGCATTTTCAGAGTTGAAGAGAAACGCAGTTCTGGTAACCAAGATTCAGTCACAAATGAGTCAGGTTCAGAATCAGTTGAGACAAATATTTCAGTGTATCATTTCTAGTCATCTGGAGTTTCCCCAGTGTCTAAATAAATTACCATGAAGTATCATTTAAAACCCACAATTCAAATAGCTTTCATCTCAGTCTATCATGTAAACTTGGACATGTTAACACTGTGTTGGAAAATAGATTACAAACAAGTAGATTTTTTAGAGATTGAGCAGCAAAATAAGAACTATTGCTATGGAGGGAATATTATGGCCTTTTCTCACCTCTGACATAACATCCAACAGGTGAAGGAAAAGCTAAGAAACAGATCACATCCTAAAGCTGAATCCCTGGGCCTCTCCCATTGAGCATTACATCCTGAACAAAGACTCCCATCACGTTAGAGTTCACTATTACCATTTAAGGAAAGACAGAGAGAAAAGTGAAGAGTTGGCACGATAGTTTATTTTATATGCTCCTTCTATTTAATATGGTGAATACTTAGTTTTTAGCAAATCAGCTACTGTACACATGATATAGGTATCAAGTAAGTATTGATATAATACACTAAATAGTGTACCTGCATAAATGTACCTGTAAGACTACATGTTCTAATGCAATCATGAAGCATATTCAGCATGTAAAAAAAAAGTATTATCCCCCAAAGTTTGTATAATATAAAATATAAAGATAATAATATAATTAGGGATCTAATTATATTGTATCCATGGTGGTGGCAGACAGCCATACAAAGGGTCCTCAACAAATATTGCAACAACTATGGAAAATAACCAATCAATACAAACCAATTTTCAGTGAATCAAACAATCTAAAGAGTTGCTCCACATTATCTCTGTGTTTCTCATTTTCTTTTTTTTTAAAATATATTTTATTGATTTTTTACAGGGAGGAAGAGAGAGAGAGAGAGAGAGAGAGTCAGAAACATCGATGAGAGAGAAACATCAATCAGCTGCCTCCTGCACGCCCCCCACTGGGGATGTGCCCGCAACCCAGGTACATGCCCTTGCTCTATCCACTGAGCTAAACTGGTTTTGGCTGTTTCTCATTTTCTATTCCACTCCTCCAATAAAGTGGAAATAATTTGCATTCCCAAATTGTGGGATGGAAAAAAAGTTGCCACTCTTGTAACCTAAGTGTACAAGATTATTACAGGTGCAGGCAATTAATAAGCAGATTGCCCTACACCCAGAGTCCTTGGGGACCAGTGGAAAAGCAGTACAGAGACATTTGAGATCTCAGCTCAGTTACAAATAGAATTAAGCAGAGAAAACGTATGCACCCTGTTCTCATTTTCTCCCTTTTCTTTTGAAATTGAGAACACACAGAGGAGTCACTTTGAAGTTAGGGCTGCCTGAATATGATATTATTGATTTCCATAACATGTTTTTGCTCTGCAATGCGGATGTGCATTTTTCAAACATATTAAGCAAGGCTTTGATCTGATTTGTTCCACCAGAACACTGTATAGAGGCTGAAACCCATGTCTATATAAGGGTTTGAGTGCTGAGGGGAAGATTGCTCTAGCTTGAAAGAGGTTGGAAATATCCCATCTGAAAGCTCTTTTCAGTCCCCCTCAGCCTAAACATTTTACTGAGAGGGGTCAAGAGTCACCAACTGTCAAAACAAAACCAAAATTATACAGTGCTCTTGCAAGGAAGCTAAGCAGAGTCGAAATTCAGAGTTCACCAATGGGACTTCTTCATGTAGCATGTAACAAACAGTAAAAATGCCCTTAAAAAGTAACAGTAGGATTCTTTTAAATCCTACTGATTTTTACAAGTTGTCGGATAAATTTAAAACATCACCTCTTAGGTATTAATGTAGAAACTGAATTGAACTATTCTATAAAGGGGAGTGTGAGGTGGGGGTGAGGGGTGAGTCCAAACTTTGAACTGTCAAAGCCACCGGCCTGCACACTCCAAAGCACCAGATGGTTTCATAAACCTGAAGGTTCATAAATCTTCCTTTAAAGTTTCCAATTTCAAAAAGAGGTGGTTTTCTTTGTGGGACTGTGGAGTAGGGAAAATGTTTGCCATTGGTTATCTGACCCACAAAACTCTAATAGCCTTTTAAGTTTCCTTGCTCCTCAGCTGGAGACACCCAGGGCAGAGACAAAGAGAACAAGCCGGCGCAGGCCCCTGCCGCCAGCCCGCTGGCTGCAGAGGGGAACCCCGGCTCCGACTTCTCACCCCACCTGTCATGTCACAGCTCGAGAAAGTCCTGAGTTTAAACCTTCAGAGACCGTGTTATCTGCTCATCCTTCGGCCAGGAGCCTCACAAATCATTTTGATTTTTTAAAATGCAACACACAGTTTCCAGAGTTTATTTTATTTTTTGTAATTTTTTATTTTTCAATTATAGTTGACATTCAATATTATATTAGTTTCAGGTGTACACCATGGTGATTAGACACTTATATAACTTACAAAGCGATCCCTTTGATAAGCCTAGTACCTGTCTGACACCGTACACAGTTATGACCATATTACTGACTATTCCCTATGCTGTATTTTACATCCCTGTGACTTTTTATAACTGGCAATTTGTACTTTTTAATCCCCTCTCCTTTTTCATCCATCCTTCCACTCCCCTTCCCATCTAGCAACCATCCAAATGTTCTCTGTATTTATGAGTTTGTTTCTGTTTTGGTTGTTCATTTATTTTGTTTTTTATATTACACATACATGTGAAATCATCTGGTATTTGTTTTTTCTCTGACTTATTTCACTTAGCGTAATACCTTCAATTCTAGCCATGATGGCAAGATTTCATTTTTTTATGACTGAGTCATATTCCATTGTATATATGTATCATCTCTTCTGTATCCATCCATCTATCAATGAACACTTAGGTTACTTCCATATCTTGACCATTGTAAATAACGCAGCAATAAACATAGGAATGCATATGTATTTTTGAATTAGTGTTTTGGGTTCCTTTTTTTCTCATAATAAAACCTTATTTCTTGACTTATTTTTGCTCCTATTTTTTGTTGAATTTATTGGGGTGACACCAGTTAACAAAATTATATAGTTTCAGGTACACAGTTTTATAACACATCATCTGTACACTGTATCATGTGTTCATCACCCAAGTCAAGTCTCTGTCCATCATCATTTATACACCCTATATCCTCCTTTACCTCTCCCACTAACACTCCCCCTGACAATCACCACACTGTTGTCCATATCATGAGTTTTTTTTCTTTTTTGCTCAATCCCTCCACCAGTCCCCCACTCAGGACCCCTACATAACCCTTACAGCTATCAGCCTGCTCTCTATCTATGAGTCTATCTCTATTTTGCTTAGTATTTCATTTTGTTCATTAGATTCCACATATGAGTGAAATCATATGGTGCTGTCTTTCTCTTAGTGACTTATTTCACTTAGTATAATGCTTTCCAGGTCCACCCATGCTGTCACAAAGGGTAAGATGTCCTTCTTTTATATGGCTGAGTAGTATTCCATTGTGTAAATGTGACATAGCCTTTTTATCCACTCACCTCCTGGTGGACACTTGGGCTGCTTCCAAATCTTGGCTGTTGTAAATAATGCTGCAGTGGACAATGGGAGTGCATATATCCTTTCAAATTAGTGTTTTGAGTTTCTTCAGAGAAATTCCCAGAATTAAAATCACTGGGTCACAAAACAGTTCGATTTTTAATTTTTTGAGGTAACTCCATCCTGCTTTACACAGTGGCTGCACCAATCTGCATTCCTACTAACAGCACACAAGAGTTCCCTTTTCTTCACATTCTCCCCAACACTTACTATTTGTTGCTTTAGTGTTGAGTGGTGACATCTCACTATGTTTTAATTTGCATTTGTCTGATGATTAGTGAGGTTAAGCATCTTTTCATATGTCTATTGACCATCTTTGTGTCCTCTTTGCAGAAGTGTTTATTCAATCCCTGTGCCTGTTTCTTAATTGAATTGTTTGTTATTTTTGGTTTTGAGTTTTTTAAGTTCTTTATTCATGTTGGATACAAACCCCTTATCAGATGTATTATTGGGAAATATGTTCTCCCATTCAATGAGCTATCTTTTCATTTTGTTGATTGTTTCCTTTGCTGGCAAAAACTTTTTAGTTTGATGTGCCTTACCTGTTCATATTTTCTTTTGTTTCACTTGCTCAAAGAGATATATCAGAAAAAAATATTGCTACAAGAAGTGTCTAAGATTTTACTGCATATGCTTTCTTCTAGGATTTTTAAGGTTTCAAGTCTAACATTTAAGTCTTTAATCCATTTTGAGTTTATTCTTATGTATGGTGTAAGAAGATGATATAGTTTCTTTCTTTTTTTTGCACTGTCCAATTTTCCCAACACCATTTATTGAATAGGCTATCTTTACCCCATTGTATATTTTTGCCTCTTTTGTCAAATATTAATTGACTATAAAGGTATGGGTTTATTTCTGGGTTCTCTATTCTGTGTCATTGCTCTATATCTCTATTTTTATGCCAGTGTCATGCTGTTTGGATTACTATGGCCTTGTAGTTTAGCTTAATATCAAGTATCATGATTCCTCCAACCTTTGTTCTTCTTTCTCATGATTGCTGTGTCTATCAGGGGTTTTTGTAATTCCATATAAATTTTTGGAATATTTGTTCTCATTCTATGAAATACACCATTGGTGTCTTGGTAGGAATTGCATTGAATCCATAGATTACTTTAGGTAGTATGGACATTATCATGATGTTAATTTTGTCTTCTTCAATTTCTTTCTTCAATGTCTTATAATTTTTTAGTACATTCTTGATTAAACTTATTCCTAGGTTTTTTTGTTTGTTTTTTTTTTAGAAACAATTATGAATGGGATTATTTTCTTAGTTTCCTTTTTCTCATAGTTCATTATTGGTCTATAAAAATGCAATTGATTTCTGAATATTTACTTTGTATCCTACTTTTCTGTCTTCATTTATCAGTTCTAGCAGTTATTTGGTGGAATCTTTAGGGTTTTCTATATACAGTATCATGTCATCTGCAAATAATGACAGTTTTAGTTCTTCCTTTCCAATTTGAATGCCTTTTATTTCTTCTTCTTGTCTGATTGCTGTGGCTAGGACATACAATACTATGTTGAATAAGAGTGGTAAAAGCAGATATCTTTGTCTTGCTCCTGATCTAAAGGGAAACACTTTTAGTTGTTGCTTATTGAATATGATGTTGACAGTGAGTTTGTCATATATAGCTTTTATACATTGAGGTATGTTCCCTTTATTCCCATTATGCTAAGAGTTTTTATCATAAGCTAGAGGCCTGGTGCACGAAATTTGTGCACGGGGGGGGGTTGTTTCCCTCAGCCCAGCCAGCACCCTCTCCAATCTGGGACCCCTCGAGGGACGTCCGACTGCCCGTTTAGGCTCGATCCTGGGCATCCCTCTCACAATCCAGGACTGCTGGCTCCCAACTGCTCAACTGCCTGCCTTCCTAATTGCTCCTAACTGCTTCTGCCTGCCAGCCTGATCACCCCCTAACCACTCCCCTGCCAACCTGATTGATGCCCAACTGCTCCCCTGCCAGCCTTATTGCCCCTAACTGCCTTCCCCTGCAAGCCTGGTGCCCCCAACTGCCCTTCCCTGCAGGCTCAGTCATCCCCAACTGCCCTTCTCTGCTGGCCTGGTCACCCCTAACTGCCCTCCCCTGCAGGCTTGATCATCCCAACTGCCCTCCCTTGCAGGTCTGGTCCCTCCCAACTGCCTTCCCCTGCTGGTCTGATCACTCACAACTGCCCTCCCCTGCAGGCCTGATCCCTCCCAACTGCCCTTCCCTGCTGGCCATCTTGTGGTGGCCATATTGTGTCCACATGGGGGCAGCCATTTTGTGTTTTGGAGTGACAGTAAATTTGCATATTACTCTTTTATTAGATAGGATAGAGGCCTGGTGCACAGGTGGGGGCCAGCTGGTTTGTCCTGAAAGGTGTCCTGGATCAGGGTGGGGGTTCCCTTGGGGTGTGGGGCAACCTGGGCAAGGGGCCTGTGGTGGTTTGCAGGCCACCATGCCCCCTGACAACCAAAGTGGAGGCCCTGGTATCTGGGATTTATTTATCTTCTATAATTGAAACTTTGTAGCCTTGAGCAGAGGAGGCCAAGGCAGGCCAGGGCTGCAAAAGCTTGGCTTCCTCCATCACTGGGGGCAACTCAAGCCTCTTGTTCTCTCTAGCTCTGTGGCTGCCACCATGTTTGTTGGGATTTATTTATCTTCTATAATTGAAACTTTGTAGCCTTGAGTGGAGGCCTGGGCCTGCCAGGATGTGCTGAAAGCTTGGCTTCCTCCATTGCCAGGGAAACCCAAGCCTCCTGCTTGCTCCGTGGCCGCAACCATCTTGGTTGGGTTAATTTGCATATTCACTCCTGATTGGCTGGTGGGCATGGCTTGTGGGTGTAGCGGACTGGTGGTTAATTTGCATATTACTCTTTTATTAGATAGGATGGGTGCTGGATTTTATCAAATGCTTTTCTACATCTGTTTAGATGATCATGTGGTTTTTATTCTTCATTTTGTTTATGTGGTGTAATACATTTATTGATTTGCAGATATTATAACACACTTCGGTTCCTGGAATAAATTCTACTTGATCATGGTGTATGATTTTTTTAAATCCTCACCAAAGGATATTTTTTCTATTGATTTAGAGAGAGGAAGGAAGAGAGAGAAACAGTGATCTATTGTTTTCAGTTCACACCCTGACCAGGGATCAAACCCATATCCTAGGTATGTGCCCTAAGTATGTGACCAGAAATTGAATTTGTAACCATTTGTTGTATGGGATGGGATCATGCACCAACCAACCAAGCGATGCAGTCAGGGCTATGATTTTTTTAATGTATTGCTAGATCTGGTTTGATAATATTTTATTGAGGACTTTAGCATTTATGTTCTTCAGAGATACTGGCCTATAATTTTTTCCTTTGTTGTGTCTTTATCTGATTTGGAATTAGGATAATGTTGACCTCATAAAATAAGCTTGGGAGGCTTTTTCCCTCATAAATTTTTTGGAATTATTTGAGAAGGATAGGTATTAATTATTTGTGTGTTTGGTAAAATTCACCTGTGGAGCCATCCAATCCAGGACTTTTTTTGTTGTTGGGAGCTTTTTATTACTGCTTCAATTTCACTCATTGTAATCTATCTATTCAGATTTTCTAATTATTCTTGATTAAATTTTGGAAGAATGTATTTTCCTAGGAATGTATCTATTTCTTCCAGATTGTCAGATTGGTTGATATATGGTTGTTCTTAATAGTTCTTTATAAATTTTGGATATTAACCCCTTATCAGATATATCATTGCCAAATATGTCCTCCCATTCAGTTGGTTGCCTTTTATTTATTTCTTTCTTTTTTATTTCTTTATTATTGAAAGTATTACATATGTCCCCTTTTCCCCCTGTCATCCTCTCCCATCCTGCTCCCACCCCTAGCCCCAGCCTTCACCCTCTCCTATTGTCTGTGTCCATTGGTTATGATTATATGCATACAAGTTCTTTGGTTGATCTCTTCCCTCCCCAACTCCCCCACCCACGCACTCACCCACCCACCTTACCCCACCTTCCCTCTGAGATTTGACAGTCTGTTTGATGCTTCTGTGTCTCTGGGTCTATTTTTGTTCATCAGTTTATGTTGTACATTCTATTCCACAAATGAATGAGATTATATGATACTTATCTTTCTCCAACTGGCTTATTTTGCTTAGCATAATGCTCTCCAGGTCCATCCATGCTGTTGTAATTTTTTCCTTTGTTGTGTCTTTATCTGATAAGAGTACTTTCTTTTTTACAGGAGCATAGTATTTTCTTGTGTAGATGTACCACAGTTTTTTAATACACTCATCTGTTGATGGCACTTAGGCTGTTTTCAGATCTTAGCTATTGTAAATTGTGCTACTATGAACATAGCGGCGGGTGGGGGTGGGGGCGGATGTTCTTTCTGATTTCTTGGAATATATTCCTAGGAGTGGGGTTACTGGGTCAAATGGGAATTCCAAGTAGGTTCCCTTTTCATTTGTTGTTTCTTTTGCTGGTCAAAAGCCTTTTAGTTTGTTTATTTTTTTCCTTTGTTCCCCTAGCTCCAGGAGATATATTGGTAAAAAATATTGCTACAAGAGATATCTGAGATTTTACTGTCTATGTTTTCTTCTAAGATTTTTAAGGTTTGCAACCTATATTAAGTCCTTTATCCATTTTGAATTTACTAGGTGTACCGGTTACCGGTTAATAATGTGGATTTTTTCAATAGATGGAGTTACACATATGTTGATATATAAGTTATTTGATATGTATGCTATTTTGTTGTATTGACAGCAAGCTTCAGAACTTCATATGTCAAATTTGCTGAAGGTGTTAACATCATAGATATTTTTACACTTAAAAATTTTGTGCCAAAAAAGGAGCATTTGTGGGAAGTTTTAATTCATTCCTTTTTTTTTTTAAGAAAAGTGCTACTGAATACTTCAGGAAGCTTATAGTGAACATGCTCCATTTCAAGATACTTGTGAACACTGGTTTAAATGCTTTAAAAGTGATGATTTCGATGTGAAAGACAAAAAATGTCGAAGTCAACCAAAACAGTTTGAAGACCAACAATTACAAGCATTAATGGATGAAGATGCTTGTCAATCTCCAAAACAACCTGCAGAAAGATTAAATGTTGCTCAGCAATTTCCGACCATGTACAAGCAATGGGAAAGATTTTACAGGAAGGAAAATGGGTGCCACCTCAACTGAATGAAAGACAAATGGAAAGACGAAAAGGGTCCATCAGTAAAATATTGCTTCAACTGCATGAAAGAAAGTCTTTTTTGCATCGAATTGTGACTGGCAAAGAAAAGTGGATTTATTTTGAGAATCCCAAATGCACAAAATCATGGGTTGATCCAGGTCAACCATCAACATCTACTGCAAGGCCAAATTGCTTCAGAAAGAAGACAATGCTTTGCGTTTGGTGGGATCAAGAAGGTTTGGTGTATTATGAGCTTCTAAAACCAGGTGAAGCCATTAATACTAATCACTACCGACAACAAATAATCAATGTGAACCACGTTTTGATCATGAAACAATCAGAATGTGCCAGAAGACACAGAAAAGTAATTTTGCTTCATGATGACGCACCATCACACACTTCAAAACCAGTTAAAGACACGTTGAAAGATCTTGCCTGGGAAGTATTAACCCACCCGCTGTATTCACCAGACCTTGCTCCTTCAGATTAGCACTTGTTCTGATCTATGGCATGTGAACTTTCTGAGCAGCACTTCAAAACACATGAAGAAGTGGAAAATTGGGTCTCTGACTGGTTTGCCTCAAAACAAGAAAAGTTCTATTGGGACGGTATCCACAAATTACCTGAAAGATGGGGAAAATGTGTAGCTACTATGGACATTACTTTGAATAAAGCACTTTTGATGTTTCTCTTGAAATTATCATGTTTTCTTTGATTACAAAATCCACATTATTAACCGATACACCTAGTATTATTATCATGTATGGTGTAAATTGGTGGTCTAGTTTTATTTATTTATTTTTTTTGCATTTATCTGTCCAATTTTCACAACACCATTTATTAAATAGACTATGTTTACTTCATTGTATGCTCTTGCCTTCTTTCTCAAATATTAATTGACCATAAAGGTGTGGGTTTATTTCTGGGCTCTCTATTCTGTTCCATTGGTCCAGCCTGTTCTATGCCAGTACCAGGCTGTTTTGATGACAATGATCTTACAGTACAGTTTGATATTAGGTATTGTGATATTTCCAACTTTGTTACTCTTTCTCAAGATTGCTGTGACTATTTGGGGTATTTTGGGGGTCCCATATAAACTTTTGAAATATTTCTTCTAGTTCTGTGAAATATGCCATTAGTATTTCAATAAGAATTGCATTGATTCTATAGATTGCTTTGGATAGTATACATATTTTAATGATGCTAATTTTTCCTATCCAAGAACATGGCATATGCTTCCACTTATTTGTATCTTCCTCAATTTCTTTCTTCAGTATTCTATAATTTTCCAAGTACAGGTCCTTTTCCTTCTTTGTTATATTTATTCCTATATACCTTTTTTTATGTTGTTCCAATAGTAAATGGGGTCATTTTCTCAATTTCTCTTTCTGATAGTTCATTATCAGCATGTAAAAATGCTACAGATTCCTGAATATTAATTTTGTAACCTACTACATTGCTCAATTTGTTTATTTGATTTAGTAGTTTTTTGGTGGAGTCTTTAGGGTTTTCTAATTACAATATTAAGTCATCTGCAAATAATGACAGTTTTACTTCCTCCTTTCCAATTTGTATGCCATTTATTTATTTTTTTGTCTGATTGCTGTGGCTAAAACTTCCAGTACTATATCTAATAAAGAGGGAGTATGCAAAATGACTGACATGCTTGAACAAGCTGACTGCGCCCACAGCAGAGGCAGGGATTCTGTAACACAAGATGGCTGTGCCCATAGCAGAGGCGGGGATCCCATAACACAAGATGGCTGCTCCCACAGAGGAGGCCGAGTTCCGAGACTTAAGGAGCAATCAGCAGGGACCTGAGGGGCTGTGAGGCATTGGGCTGAGGCAGGGAACCTGAAGCTGCGCCCCCTGCATGGTGGGGCTTGACAGGGTACCTCAGGCTGTGACCCCTGCCCAGCAGGGCTTGACAGGGGACCTCAGGCAGCACCCCCTGCCCTGGCACTGGGCCAGGGAACCTGAGGCCGCACCCCCTGACTGGTGGGGCTTGACAGGGGACTTGAAGTGGTGCCCCCCGTCCGGCAGGGCTTAATGGGGGACCTCAAGCTGTGCCCCCTGCCCCGGTGCCAGACCAGGCAACCTGAGGCCGTGCCCCCCACCCAGCAGGGCTTTGCCCCCTACCCGGTGGGGCTTGCCGGGGGTGGGACTGTCCAGGTCTTGGATCTATCCCAATAGGGGTGGGGCCAGCCAGGTCTGGGCCTCGCACAATTTCAAGGTGCATGTGGGTGGGCAGGGCCTTAACTCTGGTTCCCATGGTGCACCCCAGACTCTGACAGGAGGAAGATCTTCATATACATTTTACTAATTTTCTTTCATTTCTGACACTTCTATTATAGAGAAAGAACAAATAGCAATATTAAAACATTTCCTCTAATTAATTCCCTTTTAATGTGCACGAATTTTGTGCACCAGGTCACTAGTATTGAATAAGACTTGTGAAAGTAGACCTCCCTATCTTATTCCTGATCTTAAGAGAAACACTTTTAGTTTTTGCTCATTGACGAAGATGTTGGCTGTGCTATGTATGATACAGCACTTGTTCTGTTGAGATATGATCCCTTTTTTTCACTTTGCTGAGAGTTTTTATCATAAATGGGTGCTGGATTTTATCAAAGGCTTTTTCTGTCTACTTCTATTGATATGATCATGTAATTTTTACCCTTCATTTTGTTTACATGATGTATCACATTTATTTATTTACAAATATTGTACCAAATTTGCTTCTTAGAATAAATACCACTTTTTCATGGTGTATGATCTTTTTAATGTATTGCTAGATCTGGTTTGCTGATATGTTATTGAGAATGTTAGCTTCTATATTCATCAGAGATATTGGCCAATTATTTCCTTTTATTGCCATGTCTTTATCTGGTTTTGGAATTAGGATAATGCTGGCCTCCTCTTGAAAGTTTTAGAATATTTTTAGAAGAATAAATGTTAGTTTTCTTTGAATGTTTTGTAAAATTCACCTGTGAAGCTATTGGGTCCATTATGTTTCTGGGAGTTTATTTTTAATACTCAACTGAAGTTACATTTATTGATTTTAGAGATAAAGGAATGGGGGATGAGGAGTAAGAAAGAGAGAAAAGAGAGAGAGAAACATTGATGTGAGAGTGAAATATTGATTGGTTGCTTCTCATACATGACCTGACCAGAAATCAAACCCACAGTCTTTGCTATATGGGATGAAGCTCCAACTAACTGATCCAACTAGCCAGGGCTGTGAGAAGTTTTGATTCCTGCTTCAATTTCATTACTTATAATTTGTTTGGCAGCACAAGAGACTTGATTGGATAATTTGTAAAGAGGACATTCCAAGAAAAGGGAAGTGTCCTGAAGGCAGTGTTTATCAGAATTCAGATTTAGGGAATACCTAAGGTGACACCACTAATTATTCCTTGACCTTTCCAAACAAGTCTGTGCATGTGCAGACCCCTGGGTGTTTACTGGAATCCTTATGCTTAATCTTTGGTGTCCTTGCTTAAAGGACACTGCAAACACATGTGTCCTCCCAATATTATTTACCCTACTGATTGGATCTAAAAGATAAACTTTATCTCAAACTGCTCTTGCAATAAAAGCCTAACAAGGCAGGTGATTGAGACTGTCTCATGCTTTAGTCAGGCAGTCCCTTAGCCTCTCTTTCACAGCAAACCTGTGTCAAAGTAATCATTCATCCATTGCTCAGGGTCTGCTGGTCAGTCCCGGCAATAATTCATCCATTCAGGATTTCTGATTCTTTCTAATTCAGTTTTGGAAGATTGTATGTTTCTAGTAATTTATATATTTCATCCAGGTTGTCTAATTTTTTTGTACATAGCATTTTCTTACAATCTTTTATATTTCTGTAATGTCATTTTTACTTCTTTCCTTTCATTTCTGAATTTATTTATTTTGGTTGTCTCTGTTTCTTGATGAGTCTGGTTGAATGTTCATCAATTCTGTGTATCTTTTCAAAGAACCAGCTCTTGGTTTTATTGATCTTTGTTTTGTTTTTGTTTCATCTCTGTTATTTATTTATACTCTGATCTTTATTATTTCCTTCCTTCCATTTACTCTGCACTTTGTTGTTCTTTTTCTGTTTCTTTTAGGTATAAGGTTAGATTATTTTCTTGAAAAGTTTCTTGCTTCTTGATGTAGGCCTATAATGCTATGACCTCCCCTCTCAAGATTGCTTTCACTGTGTACCATAGATTTTTGGCTGTTGTGTGTTCATTTTCATTTGTTTTCAGTTAATTTTTTATTTCTCTCTTGATCTCATTGTTAAGCTATTCATTTCTTAATAACATGCTATTTAGCCTCCATGTGTTTGAATGTATTTCAGTTCTTGTAGTTGATTGCTAACTTCATACACTTGTGGTTGGAGAAAATATTTGAGATTATTTCAATCTCTTTGAATTTGTTAAGACTTATCTTGTGTCTTAACATATAGTCTATCCTTGGGAATTTTTCATGTACATTTGAGAAGAATGTATATTCTGTTAATTCGGGATGTACGGTTCTGTAAACATCAATTAAATGAATCTGATCTAGTATATCATTTAAGGTCACGGTTGCCTTGTTGATTTTTTATCTGGAAATCTATCCATTTATGATGATGGGGTGTTAAAATCCTCTACTATAATTATATTTTAAAATCCTTTACTATGATTATATTTCTCAATCTCTCCCTTAATGTCTACCAAGATTTTCTTTATATATTTAGGTGCTCTTATGTTGGTACATATATGTTTACAAGGTCTATGTCATTTAGTATTATAGAAACCTTCTTCATCTCTTGTTATGTCCTTTGTTTTGAAATCTATTTTGTTAGATATAAGCACTGCTGCCAGCCTTTTTGTTTGTTTATTTCCATTTGCATGGAATATTTTATTCCATCCCTTCACTTTTAATCTGTGTGTATTTTTTGCTCTAAGGTGGGTCTCTTATAGACAGCATACATATGGGTCATGTTTTCTTATCCATTTAGGTACCCAATGTCATTTGATTGACCATTTAATCCATTTACATTTAAGGTTATTATTGCTAGGTAAATATTTTTTGCCATTTTATTCTTCATACATCCGTTCCTCTCTCTTTCTATTTAATATATATACACACACACACACACACACACACACATATATATATATATATATATATATATGTGTGTGTGTGTGTGTGTGTGTGTGTATATATATAATTTCAAAGAAGAAGGGAGAGGGAGAGATAGAAACATCAATGATGAGAGAGAATCCTTGATAGACTGCCTCTTGCATGCCCCACACTGCGTATCGAGCTGGCAACCTGGGCATGCGCCCTGACCAGGAATTGAACCTTGACCTTCTGGTTCATAGGTAGACATTCAACCACTGAGCCACGTCAACCAGATTATCTTTCTATTTTATTTTTAAATTTTTCTTCTCCTTCTCCTTCTCCTTCTCCTTCTCCTTCTCCTTCTCCTTCTCCTTCTCCTTCTCCTTCTCCTTCTCCTCCTTCTCCTTCTCCTTCTCCTTCTCCTTCTCCTTCTCCTCCTTCTCCTTCTCCTTCTCCTTCTCCTTCTCCTTCTCCTTCTCCTTCTCCTCCTCCTCCTCCTCCTCCTCCTCCTCCTCCTCCTCCTCCTCCTCCTCCTCCTTCTCCTTCTCCTTCTTCTTCTTCTTCTTCTTAAAGCAGGCTCTTTAACATTTCTTGCAATACTGGTTTTACTGGTTTTGTGGTAATGAACTCTTTCTGTTTGTTTCTGAAGTTTTTCTGTTTGTTTGTTTGTTTGTTTGTTTGTTTTTGTCTGGGAAGCTCATTATTTCATCTTCAATTTTAAATTATAGCCTTGATGGATGGGGTAGTGTTGTTTACTGATCCTTGCTTTTCATCAATTTGAATATTTCATGCCTATCCGTTTGGCCTAAAGTGTTTCTTTGAGAAATCAGCTGACAATCTTATTGGAGTGCCTTTGTAGGTAACTAACTGCTTCTCTCTTGATGTTTTTAAGGTGATTGTTGGTACTCTGGAAGTTGTCTCAGAGGTCCCTAAAATTTATCTCAAATTTGTTTTGGATTCCTTTTTCTTTTTGTTGTTCTGGTTTATGTGTTTTTTGTTACTTGGTCTTCCAAATTGCTGATTCAATTCTCTGCTTCATCCAATTTACTAATAATTTCCTCTAACATATTTCTAATTTCAGTTATTGTATTCTGCATTCCTGTTTCTTTTTTATGTTTTCTATCTCCTTTTATAATGTTTCCTATCTCTTTTTAAAAGTTTTCACTCATTTTATTGAGCATCCTTCTCTGAGTGTTTTCAACTCTTCATGTGTTAGATAACTTGTCTTCATTTTGTTTAGTTTTTCCCCCCTAGAGTTTTGTCTTTTCTTTTATTTGGGACATGTTTCTTTGTCTCCTCATTTTGACTGACCCTCTGTGTTTGTTTCTATATACTAGGTAGAGCTGCTAAGTCTTCCAGTCTTTTTAGAGTGGACTTACGTAGTCAGTGTCCTGTGGGGAACAGTAGTACAGTCTCCCTAGTCATGTGAGCCAAGTGCTTCATGAATGTCCCTTGTGTGGATTGTGTCTGCCCTCCTATTATAGGCTGTTGGCACATCAGTGGAAGGGATGGACCCTTACACTGACTGTCTGTGAGAATTGTCTGTGACTATAGCAAAGGATCTGTTGTGCAAGGGCTGAGCCCAAGGATCAGGATTTATTTTAGTGGAGCTCTGGTGCCTGCTGAGTCTGCCCTTGGGTCTGTTGTTTGTGGAACAGGTTAGGTGGTACTCTCATGTGGTCTGAAGTTGGCCACTGGGTATGTTGGATCTGGGACCTTTGGGGAGAAACTCTGATGCAGGTCAAGTTCAGCCACTGCCTTTGCTCTGCCCCAGGCTACCTGGTATGAGCTACAAAGTGATCTATAGATGGTTGCCACTTATTCTGGGCTTGGCAGTACCTGGGAGAAGTTAAGCTGTGGACTGAGGCTGGCTGCCTTTAATGCCAGGCTTGAGGCCCTTAACAAGAGGTATGATGCACACTGGGTTCACTTTTTTTGGGTTTGTGAACCTTAGAGTTATTTAAGGAAAGTCTGCAGCATAAGCCAGGACAGACCATTTGTATAGAAAAAATCACTGGACATGGCTTGGGTGGGCCCACAAGTTGAGTGGTGTGGACTCTCAGGAAATCGCCAAGGCGGAGCTAACAGTGTTAACCAGGTTGATGGAAACTCAGATATGGCACCTGCCTGTGCATGCAGAGGGAGGGCTCAGCAAAGAAACAAAGGCTTCTGCCAGCACTTCCATCTGGGAGAAAGCTGCCCTCCAGTCCTCATGGAGAAGCCAGACAATTCTGTTCTTCCCCAAATGTCTCTCACACGTTTCAAGCTGCTGTTCCAGCACTGGAGCTCAGAGCAAGTGAATCTGTCAGCAAGTAAGTCCATGTGTGGCCCTTTAAGAAGAATACCTGGATCTCTAGAAGCTCTATGTTTCAGTTGCAATTCCCGCTGATTTTTACAGTAAGAAGTTGTGGGAACTTCTCTTTCTGGCACTGGAACCCTGAGCTGGGGAGCCCAGTGTGGAGCTGGGATCCTTTATTCCTCAGGGGTGATCTCTGCAGCCAAAATATCCTTCTTCATTTTTAGCCCCCTCACCTGGGTGTGGGACCAGCCTGTTCCACGTCTCTTTCCCTCTTACCTATTTCCATGAGGATTCTTCTTTATGTCATTGGTTGTAGGACTTCTGTTCAGCTAGACTTCAGCTCATTTTCAATGATGGTTGTCCTATAGTTTAGCTGTAATTTTGATGTGGTCATGGGAAAAGGAGAGCACAGCATTTACCTTTCTTGCCTCTTGACAGAAAAACTCCTTCAGCAGTGCTCACTGGAGATATAAAATGGGGAAATGTTTTCTCTGAAGTTTACCTGAATGGAAGTAATTTCTACTTTATCCCTAAGCTCTTAATATAGATATGTGTTACAGCTCTCTCCACTGCTCACCCAGTGGGAGATGAAACAGGCAGGAAGAACACAGGATACTGGAGGCAAGGAGGATAAGACCTAAGAATGATTGATACCCACTATGTGAATACAGGCTTGTTTTCACTCATAAAAGTCTGTGTGCACCCCCAGTGCATGGAACATTTGTGCTTGGTCACCGTGTGATTTGGTAACCATCTGACTAGGCAAGAGTCACAAACAATAAGGGGTTTTGATTTTGATGTAAAAATTAGCAAATCAGAAAAGGGAAACTGTTCTGGACAGATACATCTGCTATATTGCTTGGCAACTGAAATATATATGCATTGCATTCTTTTATGCTCTCATATTCATCTCCTATTTTGTCGGACTCTTCAGTTCACATAACTTCATCCTCCTCCCAAATTTCTTCCTTCTTGCTCTAAATGTATGAAGATCTCATCTCCGTGTTTATCACAACATTCTTGGAAGGACCAAATAAAAGTGCTTTGTAAACTATGGAGCTTTGTAATTTCAATTATCATTATTTAATTAATATCCTGAAATATACCAAAGATAGAGTGTAAAGTAAAATACATAAGAAATGTTAAATACTTAAGATAGCTTACATTAAAAAAATTAGGTCTAACATCATTTAATAATTATGTGAAGTATATTAGGGATTACTAGACTAAGAAGGTGATAAATGCTGTGGAAAAAAAGAGGAAAAAAAACTTTTGGGAGTGATTTCAAACTTCCAGGTATGTCTCATCAGAAATCCCAACAGTTTGGGTTGAGTCTTGGGATGGATGAATCATTAAAAGAGTCTGTGGTCTGACTTCCCAGGGATTGTATAAGTTGCAGAATGGTCACAGTCTGATGTAGTTCACTCTTTGTAAGTAAGAAAAAAGAAAAGACAGAGAGATTAGGTCACTTCAATCATTTTTTCAACTAAAAAATGGTCAAAGTATTTTTTCTTTTCTTTTCTTTTTTTTGAAATAAGCTCTTTTTAATTTAAGATAAATACAAAACTATAGAAGTGATATGAAAGTTTCTTTTCCTTGTGGTGTTGCAGATGATATTCTCTCTTCTTCCTATACATTAGTCTTTTTTCCCCTTTATTGTTGAAAGTATTACAGACGTCCTCTTTGTTTGTTTGTTTGTTTTTGCACTGACACCCTTCACCTCGCACCCACCCTTCCCAGCCCTTCACCACTTGAATGTCTGTGTCTATGTATGCATATCAGGTCCCCAGCCAATCACTCCCCATCTTCCCACCCACCCCTACGTTCCCTTTGATTTCTTTGGGTAGTATGGATATTTTAATGATGTTGGTTCTACTAATCAATGAACATGGTATGTTCTTCCACATATTCATATCTTCTCTATCTTTTTTTAACATCCTGTAGTTTGCTGAATCCAAGTCTTTTACCTCCTTGGTTAAGTTTATTCCTAAGTAGCTTATTTTTTGTTGTTGTTGCAATGGTAAGTAGGATTGTTTGTTTCTCTTTCTGAGTGTTCATTATTGGTGTATAACAATGCCATCAACTTCTGGATATTAATTTTGTATCCTTCTATGTTTCCAAATTCTTTCTATTAAATCTAGTAGTTCTTTGGTGGAGTATTTAGGGTTTTCTATGTACAATATCATGTCATCTATGAATAATGAGAATCTTAACATCCTCCATTCCAACTTGTATGCCTTTTATTTTTTCTTATGTGATCTCTATGGCTGGTACTAAGTTGAATAAGAGAGATGAAAACAGACATCCCTGTCCTGTTCCTTTTCTTAGGGGAAATGCTTTTAGTTTTTTCCCATTGAGTATGATATTGGCTGTAGGTTTGTCATATATGGCCTTTATTATGTGGAGGTATGATCCCTCTATTCTCACTTTGCTGAGAATTTTTATCAGAAAAGTATGTTGGATTTTATGGAATGCTTTTTTCTGCATCAATTAATATGATCATGTGATTTTTGTCTTTCAATCTATATATGTGATGTATCAATTTATTGATTTTTGAATATTATACTAGCCTTGCATTCCTGGAATAAATCCCACTTGATCATGGTGTGTGACCTTTTTAATGTATTGCTGGATCTGATTTTCTAAGAAAGAAAAAAAGTATGAGAAGAAAATAAAAGAAACAAACATAAAACAGAAAAAGGTGGGGGGAAATATGTAGATGCAGAGCTAAAATAAAGAAAGTAAGAATAAGGAATCAAGAAAACAGGGGCAGGAAAACTATTTAAAATAAAGGAGGATGAAAAGAAAAGAAAAGAAAAAAATTGAAAAGGAAAATAGAGGAGAAAGCAAATAGATCTTAAATAAGAAAAGGAAAAACTATGAGAAAAATACAAGAAAGAAAAAATAATAAGAGTAGTTTAAAAAGAAAAAATTTGAGTAGGAAATAGGAAGAGGAAAATTAGATATATGAATGAAACAACAGAGACTAGAATAATAACATTAATAAAGCAGATAGATAAAGAAGATAAATTTAAAAAGAAAAGAAAGAGAATATTTTTTAAAATAAAAGAGAAGAGAAAAGGGAAGAGGAAAGGAAAAAAAAAAGTGAAGTGGCCGAGTTTAGTGCCCCATGGGAGTTTGCTTTGGATCCTACTCTTCTGTTCTGTCTGCCAATTGTGGGTTTCCTATGAGGTACTTAGGTTCTAACCACTGTCAGAAACTGTCCTTTCAGCATCCTGCTTGAACCTCCAAGTGATCCACTGATTCATTGTCTGTGCCTATCTTCACAGTCTGTGGCTGCAAGCAGGAGGGTCAATCTGCCCCCTAAAGTAAGTTTGTTAGCAGCATGATGCCCAGGTCTGGGTGAGCAAGCTTCCCCTGGTTCCCTAGGCTTCAGTCTTCCTGCCTTTGCCTGCTAGTCAGTTGTCAATCTTACTCAAAAGACTGTTTCTGAAAGGGTTTTAGGTGGGGAAGATGCTGTTTAGCTTTCAGGGTATGTGGAGGATGTGTTTCCCTGTCCCAAAGGTACTCCTCTGTGAGGGGCCAAAATATTGCTCTGCCCTTGGCTGGACAGAGATCCTTGTATGGAGACCAGTGGGGTTGGCTGGAAACTTGGAGTTTTTATCAGTTCTCCTGTGTGGGGAAAGCACCAGTCTGGTTCGCAGGACAGTGTGGCAGATGGCCCCTCCCCTACTCCAGTCACCTGATGCTCCTGAGATTGTTCAAACCCTTAGGCTTGGCCTCTGCTTTCTGTTTCCTCTGAACAGGTCAAAATGCAGGGTGTGTCATGCAGGGCTCCTGAGGTGGCACAGCCTGTATCACCCAAGGCAAGATTTTTTCTTTTCCTGTCCTGTGGCTACTGGGAGCAGCCAGCTCCTCAGGAAAAATGGCCACTTTGGTTTGTGGGTTCTGTGACGTAATACTCCTGGCTGCTGGTTTTCCACATCTCCCTGCCAAGCTTCCCTCTCCTTAGGCACCTCAAGTCCTTGTCTCCCTCCCTGCACCAAACCCTCCTGTGAGTAGCTGCAAATGAACTTCTGTGCTCTGGGTTTAAACACACACACAAACACACACACACAAGCAAAACAAACAAACAAAACAAAAACAAAGTCAAAGAACAAAAAAAAAAAAATGTAACTGTGGCTTTCTCTCTGACCGTCTCCAACCGGCTCTGGTCTATCAGCTCAAACCTCTCCCGTGGCTGGATGTTACGTGGGCCACTGGTCTTGGCTCTGGTGCATGGGGGGCTGTGGAGCCCAGCCTGGGTTCCAGGTCTCTGTCTTCTCAGGGAAATACCCTCCCTTAGCTCAGCTCCCCAGCCTCTCTCAACCTGCGGTCCTGCCACCCCTGGCAGCTGGGTCAGCTCTTTTCATGACCTTGCCTTCCTCCTAGTCTCCAGGTGTTTTCTGTTCTTCCTTGATATGTCTCCTTCTCAGCTAGACCTCAGTTGGTAATTCCAGGTGAATTTTTTGTTTTACTTGTATTTCCAGTCTAGCCCTAAGGATGAGGTGCATGACAAGTCTGCATATTAGGCCACTATTTTCTCCCTTGGTCAAATTATTATTAAGAAAAAAACATTATGCAAAGTCTCTATGACTTTAATATGAACATTAAAAAATAAAATCTACTAAGTGAAAAATCAGTTTAAATTCCATCTATAATGCTGATAATACAAATACTTTTAAAATAAAATACGTACTATGTAAGAGATGGAAACTTTAACAGCAGCCATTTCAGATGAGACTTCTGATCAAGGGATTCAAAATTGCATCACAGAGGTGGTAATGACAAATAAGAGCAAGTTTCCCTGTTTGTATTTGTATGCTCACCTTTAGAGTCTGAGGTGTCCAGGAAAACAATAATAATGCCAAATCAAAAACTTTCAAACTTCAGTGACTCGTCATCATGAAAACTCTCATAGCCCTTCCAGACAAAAGCTAATGTGCTGCACTTGATGTAAAGGGATAAGTATATTTTATGTATTTCTTTATCTAATCTAATAAAAGGGTAATATGCAAATTAGCCATCACTCCATCACAAAGATGGCGGTGCCCATAGCATCCCGCGCCCTGGCCACAGAGGGAGGGAGAGCATCTGGGCAGGCAGCACACCCCCAGCACAGCAGCCACAATGCAGGGCTGGGGGCATGCGCCAGGCAGCCACTGCACATGGCTGGGGGCATGCTCCCGGCAGCCACGACGGGGCTCGGAGTATGCCCCAGTCCAGCGGACACAACACAGGGGGGCCTCTGTGCATGAGCTGCAGAGGAAACACCTTTTCTGACCACTCATTGGCTAAGCTTCCTGTACGCCACCGCTCATAGTGTTCTTGGTAACTTGGGTAATAAGAATCTAAGAAGGTGATCTAGTTTTCCACCCCTGGTGGAAAAAACTAAGGTCCTTTGCTGGAGGGGCTAAGAAATGTCAGAGCCTTGGCCTGCCGACTGCAGGGTCCAGGTTTGATTCTGATCAAGGGCATGTACCTAGGTTGCAGGCTTCTCCCTGACCGGGGCCCAGGTCAGGGCTCATGCAGGAGGCAACCAATCGAAGGGTCCCTCTCACGGTGATATTTCTCTGTCTTTCCCTCTCTTTTCCAAGCTCTCTAAAAATTAATGGAAACATATCCTCAGGTGAGGATTTAAAAAAAAAGTTATAGCCTATGAAAGACACATCTTGAAAATACCTAAAGAAAGCTGTCATTTTTTTGTGGTGAAGGGACTGGAGACTGTGTTGATTGAAACACCTTGGTGGCTGCAGTGGCCAGCAGTGGCAGCAGCAGTGGGGTGATGGGGCTGGCACCTTCCCCTGATCATCCTGGTCACCTCCCACAGAGGGAGGCCAGACTGCAGCTTAGGCCTGCTCCCCATGGACATCCCCTGAGGGCTCCCAGTCTGTGAGAAGGGGCAGGCTGGGCTGAGGTTCCGCGCCCCCCCCCCCCCCCGCCCAGTGCACCAATTTCGTGCACCAGGCCTCTAGTATTTATATATGTTTTTAAGAAAATGAAGGCGGAACATTAAAATTATCTCCTGATTTCAAGGTTTTTTGCTGTGGTATTTTTACTTGTCTTATTCAGAATTTATACTGAAAATACAAGAATTAAGATAACAAGAAGTCTAAATTTTTGATCATGCAGTGGAAAGTAGGATTCTATCTTTCAGTTCCATGTCAATAACTTTATTGTGGCGTGGTGTGTGTGTGTGTGTGCATGCTATCACATGCATGCACATATATGGCATACATATACATGCATGCAAATTTTACCATTGCTCAAACACCCTGAACATTTTTATATACTACCTATTCAGTCCTAACAAGAGGAGTCCAGCATGGAAAACAGAATTCTTTTCTTAGCATTAGCCCAGCCTTCTTAAAATACAGTGCAAGTGGGGTAGCATTTTTCTCCACATAAGCTATTTCAAATGATAAGGGGCTTTAGCACCTCTAGGAACCAGGCACCCAGTTATATCAATGACCATTTTTATGGAGGCTGGCCTGTTTATTAATCCAAAAAGAGATGGCAACTACAAAAATATTAGAAAAACAAAATAAAGGGTCCACTTAAAACTGAAACAGTTACAAAGGGAATTTCATCTACCATTAACTACTTACGTATTAACAATTTTGCTTAAAGGCCACTTTGCTTAACCATCTGATAACTTCTTGGTTCTGTTCCTCTCAAAAGATGCTCCCCAAAACAAGTTTATTTTTCTTACATAGACAGCCATGTAAATATGTTAAATGTCCCAAATAGTGAATAATAGGAAGAGTAAACATTTCTATTGTATAGTTGATAAATAAAATTGTAAGATATTTACAATGAATAACATGATGATTTGATATATGTATACATTGTGAAAGAATGCCCTTTTCCATGTAGTTACTTAACACATTCATCACTTACTTGTTTGCTTATTTGTGGGTTGTTGGTTTTCTTTTGGTGACAACATTTAAGTTCCAGTCTCTTAGAAAATCAATTAGAAAATACAGTCTTATCTATTTTAGTCACCATATTATGCATTAGACCCTTAGACCATATTCATCTTATAACTAAAAGTTTGTATTCTTTTTCCAACTTCTCCCTATTTCTTCCACTCTCGAATTCCCTGCCCTTAACAATCACATTTCTACTCTGTGAGTTCAACTTTTTACTTTTTAGACTCCACATATAAATGATACCATGAAATATTTGTCTTTCTCTGCCTGGCTTATTTCACTAAGTCTAATGCCCTCAAGCTTCATTCATGTTGCCACAACTGGCAGAATTTCCTTCTTTTTCATGGCTGAATAATATTCCAGAGTGTGTATGTATTTATGTGTATATGTATGTAGATATCAGAGTTTCTTTATCTATTCATCTGTCCACAGAAATCTAGATTGTTTCCATGCCTTAACTATTGTAAATAATGCTGTAATGGACATAGGACTACACATATTTCTTTGAGTATAGCTTTGTTTTCTTTGGATATGCACCCAGATGTGGAATTGCTGGATCTTATCGCAGTTTTATTTTAATTTGGAGTCACCTCCAAATTTCCAGTTACTGCACCAATCCACATTCCCACCAATGGTGCACAAGAGCTCCCTTTTCTCCACAGTCTCACCAACACATTTCTTTTTTAAATAATAGCCATTCTAACAGGTATGAGGTGATATCTCATTGTAATTTTAATTTGAATTTCCCTGATGATTAATGATGTTCAGCATCTTTTCATCTACCTGTTTCCCATTTGTATGTCTTATTTGGGAAAAAGTTTATTTAGTAAAATTGCAGGATACAAATTCAGTATACAAATACCAATTGTATATCTATACACGAACAACAAATCATTAGAAAAAGAAATAATGAAAACAATTCTATTTACAATATCATTAAAAAATAATAAAAAAACTTAGGAATAAATTTAACCAAAGAAATAAAAAATCTATACACTGAAAACTGTAAGACATTGTGAAATAAATAATAAAAGACACAAATAAAATGAGAGATATTCCATGCTCATGGATTGAAAAAGTTAATAGTTAATATGTCCTTACTACCTAAAGAAATCTACAGACTTATTATAAATCCTATCAAGTTCCAATGGCATTTTTCACAGAAATAGAAAAAACAATCCTAAAATTTTTATAGAACCACAAAAGATACCAAACTGCCAAAGGAATCTTGAAAAAGAAAAGCAAACCTGGAGACATCATACTTCTTGGTTTCAAACTATATTACAAAGCTATAGTAATCAAAACACTATGTTATTAGCATAAACACAGACACATAAATCAACAGAACAGAATATAGAGTTCAGAAATAAATGCATGTGTATATAGTTAACTAGTTTAGAACAAAGAAGCCAAAACTAGCCAGTGGAGAAAGGACATACCTTCATTAAATGGTATTGAGAAAACTGGATGGTCATATGCAAAAGACTGAAACTGGACCCCCATCTTAAACACTACACAAAAAATCAACTAAAAAATGATTAAAAACTTAAACATAAGACCTGAAATTATTAAATGCCTGAAAGAAAACAGGTAATAATCTCTTTAACAGTGATCTTGGCAGAATTTTTGGATTTGACACCAAACGCAAAGGCAACAAGAGAAAAATAAACAAGTGGGACTACATCAAACTAAAAATCACAGAAATGCAAGCCATCAGCAAAACAAAAAGGCAACCTATGGAATAGGAGAAAATGTTTGCAAACCACATATCTGATAAGGAATTAATATCCAAAATATACAAGGAACACATACAACTAAATAGCAAAAAAACAAACAAACAAACAACAAGAAAAAAATCACACACCACGAAACAAAAACACAACCCACAAATAACTTAATTTTTATAACAGGAAACGAAGAGAAGAGTTTTAATAAATCTGAATTAGACTCCAGATGATAGTCATAGCAAGCTTTTCTTCCATAGCAAAAAAGGCCTCCCATGTCTCCCTGGCATCATTGCTTTCCTTTATCTCCACCTATTTGTTTGGTTATTCTCAGTGTACATCCTTCACTCAGGAGCAATTAGCCCACAATGAGCTATAACATGGGCCCCAGAATAGCCCCAATGACCAATAACTAATATTCACATTATTATTAATGAAGCATATGAAAAGTAAGGTAAATGCTACTGTTTGATGACCCATTGTTCTTTAAATTCAATTTCAAAAATGAACCACATTGACCTGAAAAATCTAGGGGATCTCAATAATATGGAATAGAAAATAATTTTTTTAAATGGTAGCATTAATGGATTTGGGGGAAATTTTATTATTAACTAGAGGCCCGGTGCATGAAATTCATGCATTGGTGCGGTCCCTAGGCCTGGCTGGAGATCAATGTGTGAGTGTCTGGTGGAAGGGCACTCACACTTTGATCGGAAGGGCAGGACCCAGCTGACTTCTGGGCCCTGGCAGCACCTGGGCCCTTGGACCCCTATAAGCCACCCCCCCGCCTGAGTCATCAGGCCCCTGCCTGGCTCCCTCAGTGCCTGGGAGCTGGGTGGCAGCCCCACCCCCAGCTGCCGTCGCTGGTCACCATCTGAGGGGTGATCGGCAGTGCAGTCAAGCCACACTCTCATCCGCCTTGGACTGGCACGGCCTGCTCACCTGCTCCACCATCCCACTGTGGTCCCACTTTTGTTGGGGCCCATTGGGGCCAGCAGTGCCTCCACTGCTGGCCACTGCCAGCACCATGTCACTGATACCCACCATGTTCCTCGCCATCCCCTGGTGGTCAGTGCATGTCATAGTGAGTGGTCAAACTCCCAGTCAAACTCCTGGTCAAGGGGACAATTTGCATATTAGGCTTTTATTATATAGGATGTTGTATTTGTATTTCTTTACATTTTCTGCTATAATAGGTTAATGATATATTATGAAGTTTAATACCAATATACTAGTAGAAGCACATGGTACTGAAATTATAGTGGGTAAAGAAAGACCAAGACAGAATTTGAAAGGCAGAAAATGGAATTATAGAAAATAAACAATGGGATTAAAATGAGAGACAGTATAGCCTAAGACAAAGCAAAGTTCTCAAAGTTACTTGAGAAGCTGAGAACAAACAGAAAAAGGAACCAGTTTAAGTTGTATTCCAGAAACTGCACCAAAAAAATTAAGTTCATAAAAATGTGATGAAGCTAAAAGCCAAAATTTAGATCAGTAAGAAAAGCTCAGGGTATGTATAATATAAAATGATGTGAAAAGTAAATCATCAAGAGACTGAGTACTCTAATAAAAAGAATGAAATAAACAAATTGGAAAGACAAAATACAAAGGCTTGTGCAAATGGTTGGGACCAGAGGATGCTCATGAATGTAAGCTTGGGACTTGGTGGACCAGAGAATGAAAGAAGCTACAGCACCAAATACAAAGACTGGGAGGCAGGGTTCACATCTATGCACATCTGAGAACTACCCCAATTTTAATGGTTGGACACTACAGCACCTAAAAACAAAAACAAACTGGGAGTAATTCTTGCTAGGACACTGAATTGACAGAAGTGTTTGTCAGTCTATTTTTCAAATTAAAGTATTAAGGTAATGCATACTTATCCAGTGATTATTAAGGCATTCAGTTTACATTCAGATGACCCTTGGAAACCCTGTTTGGTAGCATATTAGATATTTGGATATGTTATTTGGTCATAAAATAATGTTGTTGTTGTTTGTACATCAGCTCTGGATAGTGATAATTCTTTAAAAATACATATATACTAGAGGCCTGGTGCACAAAATTAGTGCACAGGTGTGGTCCTTAGGCCTGGCTGGTGATCAGGGCTGATCAGGTTCCCTGCCTCTCTGCCTCCCCACCTCCTCTTACCCTCAACGTCAGCACTGCCACCACACAGTTCCCCGCCTCCCCACCTCCCCTCCCCTCTTTCCTTCATTGCCCATGTCCACCGCCATCCACCCCTAGTTCCCCATCCTAGCCTGAGACCAGCCCCAATCACGCAATTGGGGGAGAGGCCAACTGCCAATGTGGTGGGCAGGTGGCAGGCCGATTGGGGCCTGCCAATTGAGGGTAGGGACAGGGGGAGGGACCTGGGAGATTGGCTGCTGGTCCCAAGGAGGGAGCTGGCCCTCGGTCCCCTGGGAAAGGGGCCACATCCACTGCCACCCACCCTGGGGGCCTGGCTCCCATCAGCAATTAGGGCCTGCAAGTTGAGGGCAGCTCCTGCATTGAGTGTCTGCCCCTTGGTGGTTAGTGTGCTTCATAGCTACCGGTCATTCTGGTCATTCCATTATAATAGTTGCTTAAGCTTTTATATAGAGAGATTTTTATTGATTTCAGAGAGGAAGGGAGAGGGAGAGAGAGATAGAAGTATCCTAATATATAAAAACCCTGGGTTCATCACAACTACAATGACCAGAGGCTCAACCAACTAGAAGTCAGTCCTGCAGTCAGCACTGGGTTGCTGTGGTGACCCAGTGCTGACTGCTGAGGGGGCTGTGAATCAGGCCCAGAGAGAGGCCTGAAGAGAGAAGCAGGGTCTGATCCCTAGCCTCTGTGGCAGCTGTTGATCAGCACTTGCCTCTCTCTTTCTCTCCAGGCTTGGCTAGCAGCCGTGCCTCCATTTCTCTCCAGGCCTCCACTGGGGCTGCTGATCAGCCCTGCCTTTCTGATCAGGCCCCGTTGATAGGCCCAGAGATGCTGACTGGCATAGAAACCAACCAACCAGAACCAAATCTGGATGAAGTGTGATGAGCCAATGGCTGCCTAGGAGGCAGAGCTTTTGACACTGACTGGAATATAAACTGATCAATCAGAACCAAATCCAGGTCAACTGTGAAGAGCCAATGGCTGCCTAGGAGATGGAGCTTTTGACGCTGAATGGCACAAAAAACGATCAATCAGATCCAAATTGGTTGGCAGAGGAGGGAAGTTGGGGGCGAGATCAGGCCTGAAGGGGAGGGCAGTTGAGGGCAATCAGGCCAGCAGGGGAGGGCAGTTGGGGGGGGGACCAGCCTGCAGAGGAAGGCAGTTGAGGGGGACCAGGCCGGCAGGGGAGGGCAGTTGGGGGCAACCAGGTCAGCAGGGGAGAGCAGTTGCGGGCAATCAGGCCATCAGGGGTGGGCAATTGGGGGTGAGATCAGGCCAGCAGGGGAAAGCAATTGGGGTTGATATCAGGCTCACAGGGGAGGGCAGTTGGGGTTGAGATCAGGCCACAGGGGATGGCGGTTGGGGGCAATCGGGCTAGCAGGGGTAACAGTGAGGTGTTAATCAGGCCAGCAGGGGAGCTGTTAGGGGGTGATCAGGCTGTCAGGCAGAAGCAGTTACGGGAAATCAGGAAGGCAGGCAGGCAGGTGAGCGGTTAGGAGCTAGCAGTCCTGGATTGTGAGAGGGATGTCTGACTGCCGGTTTAGTCCTGACCCCTGTGGTATCAGGACTAAACCGGCAGTCAGACATCCCCCTAGGGGTCACAGATTGGAGATGGTGCAGGCTGGGCTGAGGGAGGCCCCCCCCGCTCCCCCCCCCCCATTGCACGAATTTTGTGCACTGGGCCTCTAGTCAATGATAAGAGAGAATCATTGATCAGCTGCCTCTGGCTCGCCCCCTATTGGGAATTGAGTCTGCAACCTTGGCATATGCCCTGACCATGAAACTAACAGTGCCTTGACCAGAATCGAACCATGACTTCCTGGTTCATAGGTTGATGCTCAACCATTATGCCACACCAGCCAGGTGTAAAATAATATTTTGATGGAACGAAATTATATATTTGCTTATCTACAATGAATGATTACAGTAGGGTTTAGGATATTCTGCTATATTTATTGAAACATATAAAATGTAATTTAGATAAGTTCACAAATACTATGTAGGGATTAAATATGGATATTTATGCACAACTTATATGTTGTTGGGAGATACAGGCACATATTTTTTTCAACCCATTCCTCCCTTCTGAGAACCATTTTCCCATTTTCATCAACAAAATATAAACAACAATTTTTTTAGATACCATGCCCATCTCCAATTGACTAAGAATGCAGGAAACCTAGTAAGTGCCCATAACTCGCCCTTAATTTAATTACAACTATTTTGATAAAGTGGAGAAACAATCATGTTCAGATCTCATTTAGGATGATAAAATCTCTCATTTATCAGTTTTTGCCCAGGCTAAATTCTTGTTCACTTTAGTCCTGAATTCTGCTCTTTTACAAAGGTCACTAGTTACATTATACTTCTCTAAAATCAGGTTCTTAATATTTTCTTTCTCAGTTTCATGGGCCAAAAGTTTATCAAGGTTAATTAAAACTTGATGACAGCATGAAAATTAGAGCAGCTTGACTACTGCAGATTTTTCAGACATATTTTTTAATATTCTCTTCTCAGAATCATTCTTATAATTAGATATTAAAAATGTGAATATTTAAAAATATATTTTAGCTAAAAGGGACATTTGCTTGTCCTCTGATATCTTTTTCATGAAAATAAAACTGAGTAAATATTTTGAAATGCTATTGGAAAATATTTTTATCTAATGAGAATAACATTACATTATATAAAATAGATTATGGTTATCTTATAACCATAGGAATGTTTATATTGTTTAGTGTCCAATAGCAAAAGATGTGTGTTTTGTTGGATTTTATCATTCTCCAATTTACTTGTATTTGAATCCCCTACTATCCCTATCCTTCTGTTGATGACAACTATGAATTCTAGGGTAAAAGAAAGAAAGAAAAAAGAGAGGAAGCAAAAATTAGAGATATGGAGAGGAGAAAGAAAGCAAGAAAGGGAGAAAGAAAGGAAATAAGGAATTGGAAGGAAGGAAGGAAGGAAGGAAGGAAGGAAGGAAGGAAGGAAGGAAGGAAGGCAGGCAGGCAAGCAGGAAAGAAAAGAAAAGAAAAAAATACTTGAACATGTTGGAGAGTAACACCAAATGCAGGGAACTTGTAGAGGATAGTCAATATTCAGAAGAAAGGAATAACAAAGGTGATCTTCCAGTATTGCATGGCTTGTGGCCTGCAGGAAAAGTGCAATAATGCTCATTTGAGTGGCTAAAACTTTGAATGAAACCCCATACTTATTCTGGGCCATTGTGGCCACTGCAAAGTAAGGGGAGGATTTAAAAAAGGAAGACCCAAGGAAAAGAAGCCCCAAAGTCAGTGTATATTTCTATCTGATTTCTGTGTGTGTGTGGCTCCAAGCAACACAGCTGAACATGAAAGAACTGAACTAAGGTTTGAATTGCCACCCAAGAGGTGGAGTTTGAAATTTGAGTCTTGTTAAGTTAATTGCTAGCTAAAACAAACAAAAAGCAATATTCTTCAATAGACTAGAACAAAATCCAAACACAAGGTATCATTAAAATGACAAGAGTGCAATACACAATTATTTGACACATGAAAAAAATGGAAACTGTCACTCATTTTCAAAAGAAAAGACAATTAGCAGAGTTCAATCTGGAGATGACTGAGGTATTTAAGTAAAATAAGATTAAAACAATAATTATAACAATGATCAATGATTTAAAGATAAATATGCTCATAATGAATGAAAAGTTAGGAATCTCAGTAGAGGAATTAAATGAAAAAGAACCAAGTAAAAATTCCAGAAAAGTACAATATCTATTTTTTATTAAAGAGTGGAAATGATAAAGAGTCAATAAATTTAAGGGTAGAACAATAGAAATTATCTAGTCCAAAAAACAAAGTAAACAATTAGGAAAAAATGAAGAGAGCCTCAGGGACCTATGGGACAATAAAAAGGTACAATTAACATTTAATTAGCATCTCAGAAGGAAAGGAGATTTTGGGGCAAAATATAAGAATTAATAATAGCCAATATGTTATCAAATTGGTGAAAATTAAGAACAAAAGCTATAAAAATTTCAATGTCACCCTAGTACTACAAACTTAAAGAATATCATGCCTAAGAACATTATAGTCAAATTATCCTATCTAATAAAGAGGGAATATGCTAATTGACCATCACTCCATCACAAAGATGTCTGCACCCACAGCTGAGGCCAAGTTCCCATAAGGAGACTTAAAGAGCAATCAGCAGGGACCTGAGGCTACTCCCTTCCCCACCTTCGTGGGGCTTGACAGGGGGACCTGAGGCTATGCCCCCCTCCCAGTGCTGGGCCGGGGGACCTGAGGCTGTGCCGTCCTGCCTGACAGGTCTTGATGGGGGACCTCAGGCCATGACCCCCACCCAGCAGGGCTTGACAGGGGATCTCAGGCTGTGTCCCCCACCTGGCGGGGCTTGATGGAGGACCTCAAGGTATGCCCCCTTCCCCAGTCTGGGCTGGAGGACCTCAGGCCATGTCCCCTGTCCTAGCACTGGGTCAGGGGACCTGAGGCTATGCCCCCTGCCCGGCAGGGCTTGGCAAGGGTGGGACTGGCCAGTCTGGATCTAGCCCAATGGGAGGGCCGGCCGGGTCTTGGTTTCACATGATTTTGAGTTGCATGTGGGTGGGCAGGGACTTGACTCTGGGTCCCATGGTGTTTCCCCAGACTCTTGACAGGAGGAAGGTTTTCATATACATTTTACTAATTTTCTTTCATCTCTGACTCTTCTATTATAGAGAAAGGGCAAATAGCAATATTAATTTATTTCCTCTAATTAATCCCTTTTAATGTGAATGAATTTCATGCACCAGATCACTAGCTTGAAATAAAAAAGTAGGAAGATTTCTGAAAGCAACAAGAGGAAAATAATGCATTAAACACAGAGGAGAAATGATTACTTACTGACTTCTCATATAAAACTGTGGACTCTAGATGACATTGGAATTACATATTCAAAGTACTGAAGAGAAAAAAATATCAACTAAGAATTTTATATTGAGATAGTAATCCCTCAAAAGTAAAAGCAAAAGAGGAGGCATTTTAGATTTTTTAAATGAGAGAATTATCATAAAGCAAACCAATAATATGGGAAATGCTAAAGGAAAATTTTCAGTATAATGGTAAATAATTCCAGAGATAAACTTGGACCTCTGGGGAGCAATAAAAAATACTAGAAATTGTAAGTTTATAGATAAATATGTAATACTATATTATCTCTTAACTAGAGACCTGGTGCATGAAATTCATGCACGGGTAGGGTCCCTAGGCCTGGCCGGCAATCAGGGCCAATCTGTGGGGTGACCAGTGGGGTAATTGGGGGGCCCATGCTGACACCCACCTTGGCTGGCCTGGCACCACCAGTTTTCCGGCCTTGCCCCCATCTCCCTGTCACCTCCCTCTGCAAGGGGGCCCCTACTGGCACCTGCCTTGGCTGGCCTGGGGCCTGTGGGCTGGGGGCAACTCCTGCATTGAGCATATGCCCCCTGGTGGTTAGTGGACGTCATAGTGACTGGTCATTCCACCAGTCATTCTGCAGTTTGGTCAATTTGCATATTAGGCTTTTATTATATAGAATTTCTGTATTGCATATATAACTGTCTAAAGCAAAAACTGTAACATTATTTTGAGTTGAATAGTGTGAGTATATGTACCATATATGATACCTATAGCATAAAGAATGAAGAGGGTAATCAATAGACCTATCAAGGTTCTACTGTTTATGTACAAAAGAATATTACATTATTAATGCTAACTAGCCTATGAAAAGTTATGAGTGTATATTGTCATCTGTAGAGCAACTACTAAAATATTTTTAAAAACTGAATATCATAAAAACTCATTGTCAAGACAATGACTGTCACCTCAATCAAATCTAAGGAAGTGAGTAAATTTAGTTCCAATAGAATAATCATTGGCATTATACTCTTAGCAAAACTCGTTTTGCATTGTGTCTTTTTAATATTTAGTGTGTTATACTTGTGTTGTACAAAGTTATAACACTTCAAAGGGACCTATAAAGCATTGATTTAGTCACAATAGTAACTAGATTACTAATTTTAACTCAATTGTTAAGATAATTTTCATTGCTATTTCTCATAAATGCAAGTACACAAATATTTATCACAGTATTGTTTATAGTGGGAGGAGGATTAGATGTCATCTGGAGGAGTGGAGTAGTAAAATGCAGATGCTTTCAATAACATACTTAAAGAGTTATAAACAACAGACTAGATGTACACATAGCAATATGAATGCACCTTTTAACTATAAATGACTGAAGGAAAAAACAAAACAAGGTTCAGATCAAAATCTCTAAGACCATATCTTTGTGGTAACTTAAAAATGTATGCTTCTGGAATATGCATCCTACAGGAACACATGCAAAGTAATTCATATAAATATGTTAGTATAGTTGTTTCTAGGGAAAGTAAGGTAAAGGGAGTGCAGAAGGGAATAAGAAGAGATTAGATGATAGATAGATAGATAGATAGATAGATAGATAGATAGATAGATAGATAGATAAGAAATAATGGGAGTATCAATGCATTAAAGATAATGATAATGTATCATGAAATGAAGAGAATTAATAATACTACCTCTGTACCTAACTAAGGGTTATCTTAAAAAGTAAAGAAAAATGAAAAGAAATTGGATTTTCTGAACATTGTTTTTTTCCTCTGGATATCTAGGACTTACGTCCACACTAGTTTTATAACTTAAAATAATTGGTAGGTTTTATGAAAGACTCACCAAGCCAAGCTTCAGTAACTGTCAGCAATTAAAATTGAAATCCGTAAGCAAAATATGTTCAGTGATCAGTGCAGACAAAGAGTCAGACTTGTATTACCTCTACATCCATACAACCAAATGAAAAGTGATTCATGGGCTTAAAAATGTTGGTTTGTACTGCTGTCTCATGATCTAGGCTAGAGGTTGACAAACTGTAGCTTACAAGCCAACTCCTACTGAACAAACTGTTTTTGTACAGCCAATGAACTAAGAATATATATGTATATTCTTTTAAATGTATTTACATTTTAAAATAGTTTTATAAGTACCTACATAATATCCTTTATTTGACCTCTTTACTAGCAAAGCCTAAAATATTTACTATCTGGCTATTCAAGAAAAAGTTCATTGATCACTGAAAAAAAGTATTATTTCTGATATTCTTTCCTTTACATGACTTACTGCACATGTTTCAAAACAAAGTTTTAGATATAGGTTTTTTGGGGACCAAAAGAGGACTCTGATACTATCTGGCAACCCCTGAAGAGAATGGGCAAATGTGCTTCTGATTAAGTAAAAATTATGAATTATATGGTAGATATCTAAGGTCATTTGCAGGATAATTTAAGGAATAAACACTATCAGCACTATAGTATAATTATTATTGCAGATTGTATTTTCCAAGATGGACACCACAGAATTTTCCATTCCACACACCTTTTTTTTTTTTTCTTTACAATGGCATACTCTTCCCATTGATAGATGGGTCTATCTATCTCCAGGAATTTGGGCATGCTGGTGACCATGTAGAAAGTGTTGCTATGTAACTTATAAGGTTTGTATTGGTCCTCTTGGATCCCAGCTTCCATGATGTGAGGAAGCTCAGAGCACATGAAGAGGCCATGAGTAGGTGTTCAGCTGGACAAGATCATTGGAGATTCCAGATGACAGTCAACATCACCTACCAGACATCTGAGTAAAGAAGCTTTCGAGATGCCTATAGTCCTAGCCATCACCAAACTGCATGGAAGACCCCAAGCAGGAACCATAAGAGATAACAGTAAATTGACTGTTGTTGTTCTAAGCCACTAAATTTTGGAACAATTTTTGTGTAGCAATAGATGATCACAACAACTGTTTATAGTCTCTTTTATGAAAGATTCAAAGAATATTCTTTTTAAAGATATATATATTATCTTTAAAAAGAATATTCTTTTTAAAATAATTTTATTGATTTCAGAGAGAAAGGAAGAGGGAGAGAGAGATAGAAACATCCATGATGAGAGAGAATCATGGATCAGCTGCCTCCTGCAAGTCCCCCACTGGGGATCAAACCCACAACCCGGGCACGTGCCCCCAACCGGAATTGAACCTGGTACCCCTCAGTTCGCAGGCCAACGCTCTATCCACTGAGCAAAACTGGCCAGGGCTCAAAGAATATTCTTAACATTATTCAATATATCATCAAGTCAGTCCTATTCAGAGAGGTGACTATTACGAATCAGTTATTTGGCCTATCTGATTTCATTATACCTTGGCAGGATTAGACATAACTGGAAGTTTCTGGCTGTTACTAGTTTATAAGGCTTCATGAGCAGAAGGGAACATGCAGGAATCAGAAACTTACACAAACCATGACAAATCATATTCATCAAATTTGGAAATAAATTGACTATTTTGTCACAATCATGTAGGACAGCCTCAGTAAATCAAAAGTTACATCACAGTATAATTCAAAGCTCCCTTTTCTTATTTAATTATTTATGCATAAATATATATAATTCCTTAGCAAACAGTGATATACACTTTTTGCGAGGAAAAAGCACATTTTTTTCATCCTAAATTTTGGGGTTTACTCCCACATAACCCTTTCTGAAATGATAAGGCTTAAGATATAAGCCTATTTGTTGGTTTATTTTTTTTTTTTAGATTCCACATATAGGGAAAATCATATGGTATTTTTCCTTTTCTGTCTGACTTATTTCACTTAGTAATAATATCCTCTGGTTCAATACATGTTGTCACATATGGTAAGATTTAATTATTTTTCATGGCCAAGCAATATTAAATTGTATATATGTACCCACTCTTCTTTATCTATTCATCCATCAGTGGACACTTAGATTGCTTTCATTATCTTGGCTATTGCAAATAATGCCACAATGAAGATAGAGGTTCATGCATGTGTCTTTTCAAATAGTGTTTTGGATTTCTTTGCATAAATACACAGAAATGGAATTGCTAGGTCATATGGTAGTTCTATTTTTTTTTAACCCTCACCCGAGGATATTTTTCCATTGATTTTTAGAGAGAGTGGACGAGAGAGGGAAAGACAGACAGAAATATCAATGTAAGATAAACACATCAATTGGTTGACTTCTGCACAAGCCCCCACCTGGACCTGGGCCAGGGAGAAGCCTGCAACTGAGGTACTTGCCCTTGACCGGAATCAAACCCAGGACCCTTTGGTTCATAGGCTCACACTCTATCCCCTAAGCAAAACTGGCTAGGGCTAGTAGTTCTATTTTTTTTAAAAAAAATTATGTTTTTATTGATTTTAGAGAGAGAGGAAGGGAGAGGGAGAGAAACGTTGATGTGCTACCTCCTGCATGCCCCCAATTGGGGATGGAGCAGGCCACCCAGGCATGTGCCCTGACCAGGAATCCAACTGCCAACCTTTTGATGCATAGGATGACACTCAACCAACCGAGTCACAGCTTCCAGGGCTATAGTAGTTCTATTTTTAATTTTTTGAGGACCCTCTGTAATGTTTTCCATAGTTTGCATCAATTTGAAATCCCAAATAGTACACAAGGGTTCCCTTTTCTCCACATCCTTGTCAACACTTGTTTGTTGATTATTATTTTTTTTTATGATAGCCATTCTGATAGGTGTGAGGTGATATCTCATTGTAGCCTTAATTTGCATTTCTCTGATGCTGGTGATGTTGGGCATTTTTTCATGTGTCTATGTCATCTCTTGGGCAATGCCTAGTCAGGTCCTCTGCCCAGTTTTTAATAGGATTGCTTTTCTTTTTGGTGTTAAGTTGTATGAGTTTCTTATACATTTTGGATATCAGCCCCTTATTGAATGCATCATTGGTAAATATCTTCTCCCATTCAGTAGGTTGTCTTTTTGATCTGTGTATGATTTTCTTTGCTGTGGAAAAACTTTTTAGCTTTATGCAGTGCCATTTGTTTATTTTTCCTCCTTTGTTTCCCTTGCCTGAGGAGACCTATTAAAAATATATATAAACATGCCTATGTTTTCTTCAAGGAATTTTGTAGTTTGGGGTCTTACATTTAAGTCTTTAATCCATTTTGAGGTTATTCTTGTGTATGGTGAAATAAAGTGGTTTAATTTTATAAACAAACAAACAAAACAGAAAGAACTCATAGATACAGAAAACAAACCGATGGTGGCCAGAGAAGAGGAGTGATGGAGGCTGGGTAAAAAAGCTAAATGTACTAAGGAGTACAAATTGGCAGTTACAAAATGGTCACGGGGATGTAAAATGCAGCAGAGAGAATATAGTCAATAATATTGTATTAACTGTATAGTATTGGGGGCATTAGATTTATCAGGGGAATCACTTCATAAGTTACATAAATGTCTAATCACTATGCTATACACCTGAAGCTAATATAATATTGAATATTAACTGTAAATTAAAAATAAAAATAAATATATAAACTTGCAATTTGGGGTTGTAATAAAAGTAAAACAGTTTTAATGTCGTTTTTTATGAACTGTGCTAAAATGTGTTAGTTGAAAGAAAAAATATATATAATAAATTGCTTCATAACATTATAAAACAATATTTTGGGTTTTATGTTTAGGATATAAAACTTCCTTTACTTGAAATGACATTGAAGTAAACTATAAGGAAAGACTTTCAAGAATTTTTTTGACAAGGACAAACTCATGACATTTTCACAAAGCCTTTGGTCTTAACCTTGGAAATCTGGCTGCTTAGGATAAAGGCAGAGAAAATGAGCAGGAAAGCTCTAAAGGTGGGCTACTAGTATTAGATGCAAATATATTCATTAAAATTGGCCAAACAGGAAGGTATATTGCACTTTTAATGACTTTGTTTAAACACACAAATATTCTACAGATGTGCATTTATAATTTAATTAACCTTTGAAGGAAGCAGTGGTTATCAGTGGAAATGGGCCAGGGTGATAAGATGCTATCTAGACTTAAGTTTTTCACCTTTAATTTTATATACATGTTATATAAAAAATTTAAACCCATCAAAAACTGCCTTATTTCCACTTTCATATCCTTGACTTTCCTGCCGAATTACTGAGAACTCCCGTGGCATCATTTTTATGGGATTATTATTTTGCATTGTATGGCAAGAAATACCTGAAATAATGGAAATGCTATATGTAATTTTTTAAAAGATATATTATCTAAAAACTTTAAAATCCTGATGTGGAATTCAAATAAATTTTGCATATAATATGTTTTCATGATATACAATGAGACTGTAACATTTATTAGTATAATTCAGAACAGACACACATACATATTTACTGCTCCCCAGGCACAGTGAGTCAAAGTGAATTACAGATTGATAAAGTTAGAATATTCAAGTAACTCTATAATCATCAGTGGGCATGCTATAGGATATTCTGATTAGAGTACTAAAAGAAATGTTTCACTATATTAATCTTTTTTTTTTTTTTTTGGTCATTAAGGTATTTGAAAAGTAAAAATTATTAATGATTTCACTAATAGCTACTTAGAGTCTACAACACCTAGCAAACTATTTGAGAGACTGTTCTTAATTACTGATTTTTTTCACATATAAACAAAAATGTAAAAGGTTCTGGACAACAATAAGATACAGATTTATACAAGAAAATGCAATGAATACTTGTTGAAATCACTTGAAAAAAATAACGGGAGCAAATCTTCTGTCTTGACATTTGAGATTCAAGTTCTCTTTAGATTGAATTATGTGAATAGTACTTTACTTTTAAACTTAATTTAGGGAGACAAGAGTTTAGAAGATATAGTTACTTCACATACTTATCTTCCAAAAATGTGCATAAGTCATAAATGTGTTCCTATATACTTGATGTGGCTTTAATGAGAAAGCTTTCCATAAACCAAACATGAAAACATCTCACAATTTCTTAGCTGTTTCCTATATGTGTTCATGATTTTCATTTATCCAAATTGTCTCTATTCTCATATGCAACTCAAAGTAAAGTCTCTCTCTTATTCAAGTTATTAACAGAAACTTATGGCCTATATTTATTCTCTTACTTTCTCTATAAAACTAATGCCCTTTCTGGAAGAAATACCTGATTCCTCACCTATTAAGTTAATCTTATAAAGTATGAGTACAAAATGACCTGTAGAAGAAAGAACATTCAAATGCCACATTGCCTATAAAGATAATAATATTGCTTCTATCAAGTGGTTGACAGATAACCTTTTATTTCTTATAATCTACACGAATTCTCTGACTTTCATGCTGCTAATGATGTAGAAGTGTCAAGTGAAATGAAGAGTGTATGACATATGCAAGACTCATCTTACTAAAATAATTCTTAGAAACCAAAATGGCAGATAAACCAAAGACCAATTTGAAAAAAATAAAAGTAATGGTTTTTCATTCCTTACCTATATAACTCATTTAGAAATATTCTAACAAATGCATTGTCTTTATAACATGACTTAAAATTACACTCTTTGAGAGTGGCAATGATTCCTTTAAGTCTCCTAAGTTTTTAAAACATTCTATTTTTATTTCTTCTCTCTTTGGAAACCCAATTACCTTGGCATTTTGTCCTGAAGTAACATGTTTTTCAATATGTCTTCAAAGTCACATCTGTATCTTTTCACCAAGACTTAGCCATGAGTGGAATAAGAAACTCAGTGGGAATAAATATGATAAAGAAGACAGGAAGAAAAAGTACCTTTTTGGTAAGCAAAAGATCTGTCATTCCAGTGCCAGTTCTGTCAATAATTAAATTTATTTACTTCATTGTCTTCACCTGTAAAATGAAATATTTGGTTATATTTACTCAGTGGTCCTTCTCATCTTAAATACAATGACTTAAACAAATTAGGGATTTTTCAGAAGTTGCCCTTCCTGATGATTAATCTTCTAGATGAATAAAAAGGTTAAAATTGAAATGGACATAGGCAGGAGAAAATGAAAGAGAAGTGATTATAAATATTCAGGTCAAAATGACCTGGAGACAGGAAGAAAGAAAAGTTTATGGAAGTTAAAGAGGCCAGATAATTGCAACAAATCAACTGGTTGAGTGAGAATGAAGGAAGACAAAAGAAAAGATAGGAAACACAACTTTGAGGGGTTATGTGTGGGCAACTGAAAAGATAGACTTTAAGGAAAGCTGAATGTCAGGACTTCTTTAATAACTCGGCATATTCTGATCAAAGACATATAGGTTGAAATATATAGCAGGTATAGCAGGTAGATGGCAGCTTAGAAGTCAGGAAAAGAAAAATAGAGTTGGGATCATCCTTACGGACATGACAGGGAATATGACAGCCAATGAGGAGAATACAGGGTAGAATGTCCAAAAAATATTGAGATAGCTAAGGGCTCAAGGAATTAATTAGATTTGGCAATCAAATAATTATTGATAACTATTAAGAGAAAATAAAATAAAATAAATTACATATATGTCCTTATTGTTATGTGTTTGAATTATTACAAAATGGTTACATTTTCATTATGACAAAGTATAATGCCATTTATTATTGGTGTTTCAGAGTTGTTTGAAATACATACACTCCTATCTTGCATGTTGGTTATTCACCTCACATTATCTATACTAATAAAAGAGAAAGATGCAAATTGACCATAACTTCGTGATGCCCACCAGACAATCAGGAGTGAGTATGCAAATTTACCCAGCAAAGATGGCAGGTTAATTTGCATACACAGATGCCCAGCAGCCTGGGGCGGGAAACTTGCATCGTCACCATGGCGTCAATGCAGGCATTTCGCACCGCCCCAGCTGCTCCGGGCCTCTGGGCAGCGTGGGAAGGCAGGGCAACTCCAGGCCTGAACAAAGGCTGTGCCAGCAGCCAGGGTAAGGAAGGCCCATTTTGCACGAATCTTCATGCACCGGACATCTAGTGTGTATATATATATGTTTTTATGTTTTAGATCCTATTATTGAAATGAATAAAGATTATTGACAGCCTTGTCCGTAGTGTTGATTATAAACAATATCACTAAATACTACCCTTTAAACCCTTTTGTCTTAAATTTAAACTTGCCTATTAGTAATTTTATTATTCCAGCATTTTAAATAATTTGCATGATGTTATTTATTTATTTATTTTTGGATTTCCATTTTAACTTTCCTTAGCCACTTCATTTTAGACCAGGATTCTCAACATTAGAGCTACTGATGTTTTGGACAGCATATATTTTGTTTGAGGAGCTGTGCTGTGTATTGTAAGATATTTGGTCTCTACCCAGTAAATGCCAGAAGCACTGCTACTTTCAGTTATGACAATAAAAAATGTCTTCAGATGTAGGTAAATGTCCCCTGGGGTTCAGAATAAACCCCTAGCTCTTCATGCTTTGAAAGGATGGTTTAGGGTATATCTTATATTCAGTATCTAATTGGGTTATGCTATTTTTAGAGAAACAGTCGTTTTTTTCTTTAAATAAGTAAACTTATCATCCTACCTAATAAAAGAGTAATATCCAAATTAACCATCACTCTGCTACACCCACAAGCCATGCCCACCAGCCAATCAGGAGTGAGTATGCAAATTAACCCAACCAAGATGTCTATATCCACAGAGAGAGCAGGAGGCTTGGGTTTCCCCAGCAATGGAGGAAGCCAAGCTTTCCATATACCCTGGCAGGCCCAGTCCTCCACTCAAGGCTACAAAGTTTCAATTATAGATAAATAAATCCCAACAAAAATGGCGGCAGCCGTGGAGCTGGAGAGAGCAGGAGGCTTGGGTTGCCCCCGGTGATGGAGGAAGCCAAGCTTCCGCAGCCCTGGCCTGCCTGGGCCTCCACTACAAAGTTTCAATTATAGAAGATAAATAAATCCCAACAAAAATGGCTGTGGCCACGGAGCAAGCAGGAGGCTTGGCTCCGCTCAAGGCTACAAAGTTTCAGTTATAGAAGATAAATAAATCCCAGATACCAGGGCATCCATTTGGGTCTCCAGAGGGTGTGGCCAGCCTGAAAACCTCCACAGGCCCCTCACCCAGGCTGCCCCATGCCCCAAGGTAACCCTCACCCTGATCCAGGACACCCTTCAGGGCAAACCAGGTGGCCCCCACCCATGCACCAGGCCTCTATCCTATCTAATAAAAGAGTAATATGCAAATTGACCATCACTCCAACACACAAGATGGCTGCCCTCATGTGATCAATGATGGCCGCCCCCATGTGGACACAAGATGGCCACCACAAGATGGTCAGCAGGGGAGAGCAGTTAGGGGTGACCAGGCCTGCAGGGGAGGGCAGTTAGGCATCAATCAGCCTGGCAGGGGAGTGGTTAGGGTGTGATCAGGCTGGCAGGCAGAAGTAGTTAGGGGCAATCAGGAAGGCAGGCAGGAAAGCAGTTGGAAGCCAGCAGTCCTGGATTGTGAGAGGGATGTCCAACTGCCCATTTAGGCCTGATCCCACCTAATTGGGCAGTCGGACATCCCTCCTGGAGTCCCAGATTGAAGAGGGTGCAGGCTGGGTTGAGGGACCCCTTCCCCCCCACGCACGAATTTTGTGCACCAGGCCTCTAGTATAATATATTTGATGTTTGATCTTATTCTGACCTTTAATTTTATATGTTTTTTGCTTATGTTTCTTTTGTTTTCTATCTTTTATTAAATGGAATGTCATGTGTACTATCTGTGTGTGCATGTGTACATGTGTATTTGTGTGATATTTTTTTCTGAGGTGTTAGAAGGTTTATAATGTTTTTTTCATTCTTCCAGTGCTTATGAAAACTTTGCATCATGTGTGGACACCTTTCCTTTTTAAAAAAAATCACCTTGACTATATCTATTGATTTCCAGCTATAAGCCATGAAAAAATTACATACTCATACTTTCTTCCACCTTTGAAATAGGTGTAATTTTGCTAGTACCTTTAAAGCTTACCTTTTGCTTATTTTATTAGGATTAAGGAGAACCAAAGTTCTGCAATCTCCTTGTCTTAGAAATCGTCATCACTCATCCTGTACCTTCGTTTTCCCCCATAGTTTACAATTATATATATATAAAAGTATATATATATATATATATATATATATATATATATATATACATATATATATATATACACTTTTATCAACCTAACTACATATCTAGATCTTTATATATCTTTTGATAAATAGAGCATTCCATTAAGGAATTAATTCTTATTTATATTGCAACCCCAAATGGTAAAGAGCATTTTTAAACAATTGTCAATTTAGTCAATCCCTAAATATCAAAATATATGTTACACTAGTAAGAAAAGTTGCATTTAATGAATGACAAATAAGATGATGAACATGTCTCAGCTAAGATATTTTTAACAAATTCTAATAGAAAAATGCATTGGAGTGTGATGGTTGTGTAGACTGGAACTGGCAGATATTATTTCCTGTGAAAAACCTGCTTCTCAATCTTAATTCTTTCAGTGCTTGAAAATGATTAACAGTGGAAGAAAGTCAGTACATGTATGGCCTTATGAGTTGTTAGAATATTAAAATAATTCTCTTCAGATCCATATAGATTTGTTGCTCTGGCCTCCTGACTGCTCAGCCCCAGAATCTCCCAGACTCCTCCTGACTGCCCATCCCCCCAACTAGGATCCCCAGAGTCTCACCACCATTGAACAATTAAAGAGTGAATGCAGTCCATTCAGGGAACCTTACGGACACTGGTCTATTTCTATAGCTTTCTGTTCTGTTTGGTGGTACCTGTGCTAAATATAAGATTAAAATTGTCCCTGGAAGTTGGTAGTTGGTATGGCTCAGTTAGATAGATAGATAGATAGATAGATAGATAGATAGATAGATAGATAGATAGATAGATACATAGATACATAGATAGATAGATGTGATGATAGATGATAGATAATAGATAGATGATAGATAGATGGATGGATAGATAGATAGATAGATAGATAGATAGATAGATAGATAGATAGATAGATAGATAGATAGATAGATAGATGATAGATAAATTCCTGGAAGTGAACATGCTTCAGATCCATTTCCCATTAGGCAAGGAAGATACACACACACACACACACACACACACACACACACACACACGTAATCTTGATGCATGAGGAATCTTTTCACAAAGAAATTTATTACCTGCACCACTTAACATTAGCATACAGCAAAATATTTGATGTGTTTACTTGAAAAAAAATGTAACCTCAGAGAGTGAATCAGTGAAGTCTCTAGACACATGATTCTTAGGTTTGGCATTGTCTTATAGGCATTAAAGGGACAGATGGTTCAGAACAAGCATATGACAAGAAAGTCATAGGATAAACCAGGACAGAGAACTCATAAAACTAGGTCAGAGGACATGAATATCATATTAGTGAAAACAAGAAATAAAGAGAAAAAGGAATCACAGGGGAAATTTCCAAATGCTTCTACTGTGGCTTTTTTACTTCAGGAGCAAATCCTCTCAAGACACTGCCAACAGATTAAGAACTTGGGTTCTGGAGTTCCTTAGGAAAGCTGATGATGTGCAAAGCCCTAGTAAGAGATAAGCATTAAACACAGGCACTTAAGGGGAAAAATGTATGTTTTAATATGTATGAAGTTAATGTAAATAGTAGGAAGCAATTAAATCATTACTTTGCTTATCCTGACAAGAGAGCAATTCAAAAAAATCATCACTGTGATTGATCCTTTCTTCAATGTTCCTTTTACATTTTCTGGTATCTTATAGGGAAAACAACATATAGCCTATCTTTTAGTCCAAGTTTTAGATGATGGTTCTTTGAAATTTTAAATTAATAAACAATACACATTTAATTATTTGCAAATTTCTCTTTATTAAAGATAATTCATTATTGATATAGATGAAACATTCTTGTGACAGAGTCTGATGATTTTTAAACCTCTTAATATTTTTTGCTCTTTAACATTTCCCTCTATATCTTGCAGTAGACACCTTTCAAATTATGTAAAGCATTTTAAATATTTTTGCATCATCAATGACAGAAGAAAAAACAATATCATTCCAAATCTAAAAATAGTTAAGTAAAAGAAAATAAAAAGTAAGTACAAGCTCCATCCCTAATTCAGAACAAAAAAACTAAGCTGATGTTGCTTAATATTAAAAATTAGTCACTTAGAAAAGGTGGAAAAATTGTTTATTAGCTTCAGGTGCTAAAACATTCATGGCTCTTTAACATCATTTGAGCTATTTATTCAGCTACTTGACAGAAATTAATCACCAGCTCTAAGTTTAATCCTAAACCTTTAGGCCAAAAATGGCAAACAAATGAACTTTTGTAAATAGAAACAGACAAGTCCAATCTCAGTAAACTTCTTTATTGTTCTAAATTAAGGGCAGAGTTTGAGAAAGGAAAGATCTGCAGTAGAGCACATACAAAATTAAGGTGAAAAGTGGATGACATAGTTAGCCAAAAAAAATAGGACAACTATGACTTCTTGCATAGAATATGCCTTTTACATTATTTAGACATTGCAATATCCCGTTAATGGGAATGTGGGGCTGTGAAGCAGCAAGGAAGCAGACAAGAAATTTCACAGAGAAAACATATCTCTGTGGAGGTAAATACAGTAAATCAATTGGCCTCCACTGAATAAACATAACTCAGGTTTTCTTAAGATTACTCTTTTCCTAGCTATCTACAAAAGTAGCAACACTTTTACCTTTTAAGATTAAGTTGTCAATTCTTATGACAGATTTCTGTACTCTTAAGTTAGTAGGAGAGGGGGTGGGGAGATGTAGGGCAGCATTAATTTCTCTACCAGAGGGTGCTGCTCTCTTAATAATTCAGACTTTCATTGTCCAGGGGGCAAAGTGGATACCTTGTTTGAGTGTATGAAATCCTGACCCAGTTCAGATTGTTAGAAACTAAGTCATCACACTTGATATGCATATGATTCAAAATCTGATGTTGCGTAAGCTAAGGCAATTAGAAAGATAGTTTTCTTCTTTATTGATTAAGGTGTTACATATGTGTCCTTAACCCCCCATTCCCCCTGCCCAGGCTCATGCCCTCACCCCCCTGGTGTCTGTGTCCATTGGTTAGGCTTATATGCATGTGTACAGGTCCTTTGGTTGATCTCTTCCCCATACCCCCACTCTCCCCTGCCTTCCCTCTGAGGTTTGACAGTCTGATCAACGCTTCTATCTCTGGATCAATGCTTCTCTGTCTTGTTCATCAGTTTATGTTGTTCATTATATTCCACAAATGAGTGAGATCATGTGATATTTATCTTTCTCCAACTGACTTATAATGCTCTCCAGGTCCATCCATGCTGTTGCAAATGGTAAGAGTTCCTTCCTTTTTACAGCAGCATAGTATTCCATTTGTAGATGTACCACAGTTTTTTAATCCACTCATCTGCTGATGGGCACTTAGGCTGTTTCCAAATTTTAGCTGTTGTAAATTGTGCTGCTGTGAACATAGGGGTGCATATATCCTTTCTGATTGGTGTTTCTAGTTTCTTGGGATATATTTCTAGAAGTGGAATCACTGGGTCAAACAGGAGTTCCATTTTTAGTTTCTTGAGGAAACTCCATACTGTTCTCCACAGTGGCTGCACCAGTCTGCATTCCCACCAGCAGTGCACAATGATTCCTTTTTCTCCGCATCCTCTCCAGCACTTGTCATTTGTTGATTTGTTGGTGATAGCCATTCTAACAGATGTGAGACAGTACCACATTGTCATTTTGATTTGCATCTCTCGGATGATTAGTGACTTGGAGCATGTTTCATATGTCGCTTGGCCTTCTGTATGTCCTCTTTCCAAAAGTATCTATTTAAGTCCATTGGCCATTTTTTGGTCGGGTTGTTTATCTTCCTTTGTTAAGCTGTATGAGTCCCCTGTAAATGTTGGAGAGTAATCCCTTATCAGAGATAACATTGGCAAATATGTTCCCCCATGCAATGGGCTGTCTTGTTGTTTTGTTAATGGTTTCTTCAGCTGTGTGGAAGCTTTTTATTTTTATGTAGTCCCATTTGCTTATTTTCTATTTAGTTCCCATTGGCTTAGGATCTGTGTTGGTGAAGATATTGCTTGGGTATATGTCTGAGATTTTGCTGCCTGTGGATTCCTCTAATATTTTTATGGTTTCCCATCTTACAGTTAAGTCCTTTATCCATTTTGAGTTTATTTTTGTGTGTGGTGTAAGTTGGTGGTCTAGTTTCATTTTTTGCATGTATCTGTCCAATTTTCCCAACCCAGAACATACCGTGTTCATGGATTGATAGAATCAACATCATTAAAATGTCCATACTGCCCAAAGCAATCTATAGATTCAATGCACTCCCCATTAAAACACCAACGGCATATTTCACAGACCTAAATCGAACTCTCCAAAAATTCATCTGGAATAAGAAAATACCCCGAATAGCTGCAGCAATCCTGAGAAAGAAGAACAAAGCAGTATAGATCTCAATACCAGATATCAAGCTGTATTACAAAGCCACTGTTCTCAAAACTGCCTGGTACTGGCACAAAAACAGACATATAGATCAATGGAATAGAATAGAGAACTCAGAAGTTGACCCAAACCACTATGTTTAATTAATAAGGAAGATAGTTTTTAAGTGATGTTAGTCTTGATTAAGATTTCTAAGCCCCCATAAGAGCGTTTAGTCTGACAATTGCTGAAGTACAAATAAGGCAGTAGCAACTATAGTAAAAGTAAATGTTATAGGGATTATTTTTTAAAATTACCTCATCTGTCAATTTACCATAAGAGATATATGGTAAAATTGAAACTAAAGGTCACAGGCTGTTTTAGATGCATGGACTTAATTTAGAGAAAGTCGTCAACAGCTTAGTTTATATTCATTATAATCATTTCATTTAGGAAATCTCTAAAAGGCAAATGGAACTTTTGAGCCCATGAAAGATTAATTTTTGTCACTTTAGCCCTAGAGTGGCTCAAGGTCAGAGAAATAAAATGATCATATGATAATAGAGGTTTATCAACCCCTGTCCTTGAGGAACATGGCAATGATTGCCTAGAATTTTGTTTTACTACGTCAGATATAGGATGTGTGATTGTGAGTGTGTGCTTGTGTTTGCCCTTGAAAACCACTATGTCACTTTCCCAAAATAAATTTCCCAAGGCCAGGAATGAATTCCTGATCATCTTCAATGTTTGTTAAATGATTCATTTTCCAGCCTTTTTACAACCCTCCTGATTCTTCTTGAAGTAATAATCCTTCTAACATCTACCTTGACTAATTACTTCTTCTGTATTCTTGACATTTAATCTCTCTAAGCCTCAGTTTTTTAATCTGTAAACTGGAGATGATAATATAAGTTTACATATATGGTAAAATCAAAAGAGATAAGCAAATAAAAGGAACATTTAAAAACAAAGTACCAGACATATATATCATTAAGACAAAGAACAAAATAATGTGTAAAAACAAGAAAAAAAGTACGAGTATAAGGAGAATATAACTAGGAACTGAAAATTTGATTTTCTCAATCTTTATTTCTTGGTATTTAGTGTGTCAGTTTTGAAATCTTGACCACCTAGCAAATTTGAATGAAAAAAATAATACCCTTTGATAATACATGTTAACCTAAGTAAAATATAATGCTGCATTCAAGAAACTGCAGAGAAATAAAGGTAATATTCAAAGTAAATAACTTCTGGAGTTTTAAAGGTCCTCTAACCCAAACTAGTTTCCAGATCTCACCTTCATTATTTTTCTCATTTCCTTTTGGTCTAATTAATCAAAATCCCTCTCAAAATTTCTGGCCAGTATGTCTTCCTACATATGAATAAGAAATAAAATACCATTTGATGTTTGAAATTATGGGGGTAATCTCATTGACGAAAATAGATGACTGGTAAAAGGGAAGGAAATACTTATTAAAAACATTCATAAAGATGTCAAAGGTTTATAAAGCCAATATCTGGGAAAGAGAAAGCTGTGGGACTACCAGATCTTCTTTGGCTAAGGGTGCTTCCCGAAGTCATCACCACCATGGACAACAAAGGGTTATCACTGACAGGTATGTATAGCAACTCACTGAATTGTTGGCTTTATCAACACTTCTTTGAGGGTATGAATCCGAATTTTTAGCTAATATTCTCTTAGCAATATGTTTCAGGTTTACAGAGTTTAGAAAAGTAATCTAATCACTGCTCTATAAAGCAACTGTATAAGGGCACAATAAAATAGAACAGCGGTTCTCAAATGGATGAATCCTTCTTCTAGAGACATATCTTAATGTCTGCATATGTTTTTGGTTGTCTTAATTGATAGGTGGAGTGTTACTGTTACCTAGTGGGTAGAGGTCAGAGATGCTGCTAAACAAACTATAGTGCACAGGAGAGCCTCTAGAACCTACAGACTGGGTCACTTCTAAACAACAGAAACTTAGTTCTCACAGTTCTAGAGGTTGGAGTACAAGGAATTATCCCACTCAAAATGCCAATAGTGCCAAGGTTGAGAAACCCAGGACTGGATTAAAACCAAAGTATCTATAGGTCCAATTTATCACAAACCCAGAAGGCAGAGATTAACATTTTCTGGTTCCCTGGCCTCTTTACATGATTTTGTCAAGATGAATCAAGCTGTTGAAATTTGAACTCATAATGTAGACAATATCTGTAGATAAAATATCCAGCTATATTTCATGACTATAATGTACAGAAAATGAACTTTTTGGAAACACGTTTTTTAAAAAAAATTAAAAGTCTGTTATATTAATCACCTCACAACATGAATACTGTTATTGTGCACCTAAAAATTATTTAGTTAACATATTTTTAGATATTTTTAAGTTTTTTGGTTTAGGTATTTTTCCACACAAAATCTTTAGCACTTGCCTAGTTTTATCTCATACATATCCATCTATAAATTTATTGAAGATTTCTTAAAATTTTAATTTTCTGATCAACACATTTTAATACCAGATATTCTTTTGGAGTCTTTGCTATTAAAAAGAGGTTTAAATATATTGTTTCTTACCTGTTGAAAGTGTAAGTTATTGATATGTTATAGGTCCACATCTATCCATCTACTGAGAGGACAAATTGATGACTAAATCATCTCAGATAATTGTCAAATATTTTAAAGTAAGCGTTTTATAAACAGAGCAGGAAAAAATGGGTAAAACAAACTTTCTAGGGCCACTGTTATCATGCTATCAAAGGTCAAGCATTGTTCTTTACATGTAATGGCAGTGGCCTCTGGAAGCACTGAGTCATCATGGCTACTTATTGTGTGTGATGGCTGGGACGTGAGGAAGTGACAATATGACAGTATGGGCATCCTCCACCTGCTCATAATGGGACTTAGGGAAAATCCCTTAAACTCGCTAAGCCTTCTGTTTCATCAGTATAATTGGGTGATAATAATGAAGGCTGAGGCTATCTCACTGGGCTACTGTGAAACAATTTTTTAATGTGAAAATTTTTGGCATAGTGGCAAGCAGATGCATGGGGTTTTTAAAGTGAGTTAGCTGACTTAGGCTACAGCATCATTTGTGATGTTAGATTTCTCTTCATATTCAACATTAGCAATCAGTCAAGAAGGTGAAACAAACAGATCAACTGCCATTTCAGTGTCTAAAATGCAAGTATTAGTCAATATGGTGTTAAAAAAAAATTTACAGGCGATCCTTTTCCCCTCCCCACTTGGGAGTCTGTACTTGTTCTTCAATAAATCTCCACCTTTGCTATATCAAAAAATAAAATAAAAATTACAAACTCCAAGAGATTCAGGCTGCTGAAAATCTGCAGAAAATCCCAAGGCACTAAACTATCTTACGAGAATGACCTAAACACTCTGGCTCAGAATTAATTTAAGCTCCAAATGCTTACAAGTTATAAAGGCACTTCTGGGAGCAGTGCAAACACGCAGGAACTAACCTACTTTTCTGACTATATATCTGTGCAAATATAATTATATATCTACATTTGCACAGTGGAAAGTGTTGATTCTTCTCCACCCCAGCTATTAAAGTACCAAATCATGCTGAGGGCAATGTGGAGAGATAAGGTTGTCCTCCACAAGATGACTTTTGATAACCTCAGCTGAACAGATCATCTGAGAATGGCTCCTGTTTCTATTTAAGGAGGGCCATTCCTGCTGGTGCTGGTGCTGGTGTCAAGCCTGCTCCTGTGCAAGAACGTGGCCTCCATGCCCACCTGTCCCAGCGGGGCTGTCAACTGCAAAGTGCCCCTCGGAGACCTGTTTGACCGTGCAGTCATCCTGTCTGACTACATCCATAACCTCTCCTCCGAAATGTTCAGTGAGTTTGTAAGTATCATGCTTCTTGGTTCTTCCCAGAAGGAACCTTCATGTGAATGACTGAGCTATATCACACTTTAAACAAGAAAGTATGATACAAGCCAAATTTCAAATAATGCACCTTATGGGTCAAAGAAGGCATCAGTAAATCAAGTGTGGAGTAAGAAGAAAGGGACAGTTTCAGGAAATCCCAAAGACTTTTAAAGAGTGTATTTTTTAAAAAATTTCCCTTTAATTCATTTTGTTTTTAAGAATTTCCAAAAATTGTTAAGCATCCATACTAGTCATCTGGGGCTGCCATACAAAATACCTACAGCTTAAATAATGGAAATGTGTTTTCTCATATTTGTGGAGGCTGTGACATCAAGGTGCCTGAACGGTCAGGCTGAGGAGAAGAAAGCATGTTGATTTCTTGTCCTTGCATGTAGGGTATGTTTCTTCCAAGGCATTCTGCACTGCAAATATATAATAAATGAGAATTGCACTGCAATGAAGTGGGTGTGTTGGGCAAAGTTAAACTAAACTGAATGCATGATAGGAAAATAAACAAGTAATAATAGATACCTTTTCTAAAACCCAAAAATGCTATGAATTATTGTTCTAAGATTTCCAGGTTTAGAACTACAATAGGAGGATTAGTTTAGAACAGGAAATGATTATTTTCTTTCTGATTAAGGTACTTTGGAAGTCATATGTTAACTCTTTTAGGTCAATCAAAGATCAGACAATGGATTAGAACTTCAATAAATCAAAGCATCTCCATGAAGAATGTGGTTTTAATGTTTATAATAAATGTACATTTACATAGTTATTTTTCACACTAATTGTTCTTTTATACATTTTTGACTGGCCATCTTTTGTCTTCCAAATATTTCTAGTAATCTCTTTGAATTCCCAATATGTTTGCTAATGATTGTTTTTTCTCTGTCAATGTGCTAGCATAGGTTTTTCTGTTCTTATTCTCAGCCCATTGCTTAATATTTTCGGATTTATCACTTCATCATGATGAACAAATTGTATTCTGTATCTACGATGAAGATGGTATATAGTTGTATAGATTTAGAGATTAGTCAAAGAAAAGTTTCGATTTTATAATACCTATTAAAGGAGTGTATCCATTTGGTCCTACATAGTCAAGAGATTAAAATGGCTAAATATAGGCTCATATGCACTATCACATTTGGTTCAAGTATTAAAGAAAGAAGATATTTAATAAACATTTAATATTTCATATTCTTTATATTTTTAGCATTTGCTTTCCATATAGTAATGTATAGAAAGAATAAAATGAAGAAAATAGCAAAAAAAGGAAGGATTTGGAATTTAGAAAAGTTAGATGAAAAAGAACTGTTTATAGAGATAATGAAAAGGGTAGGAAAAAGGGCAACTTTTTTTATTTCTTTAGTTTTAATTTTTATGTAGCTATAATTTTTTAAAAATTATACAACTATCAAAGGTGTTAACATTTTGGAATTGGGTTTATTGATTTAATACCCAAACAACCCTCATTGAATTTGCTCTATCACTTTCAGGATAAACGGTACACCCAGGGCAGGGGGTTCATTAGCAAGGCCATCAATGGCTGCCACACTTCTTTAATCCCTACCCCCGAAGACAAGGAGCAAGCCCAAAAGATCCATGTAAGTCTTTTATCCAGGATTCTCACCAAAACAATGGAGGCAGTAGACTGATATTTCCATGCTGTAGATTATTAGAGGCATTAGAATAGGCAATGGTAACTGCACTTGCCGGGCAAGGAGGAGGAAGAGTAAGCAATCAAAGAAAAATGACATTACATAGTTGGTAAATTGTCAGTAAAATCAAATGCTGACTAAATATTGTAGCAGCAAAATAAATAACAGCTCAGCCAGTGTGGCTAAATGGTTGAATGTCGACACATGCAGCAAGAGATGGCCAGTTCAATTCCTGGTCAGGGCACATGCCTAGCTTATGGGCTTGATCCCTGGTGAGGGGCATGCAGAAGGCAGCCAATTGATGTTCTCTCTCAGCGATTTTTCTATCTCTCTCTCCCTTTACCTTCCTCTCTTTCTAAAAGAACAATAAAAATACGTTTAAAAATAAATAAATAAATGATAACATCTATAAATTGGCTATGCAGACATGATAGTAACCAATGCTTAGACCCAGGATTGCATGTATTATACTATGTGAAAGCATTAGCAAAATTGGACTTCCATATGTAAAATATAAGGGAAAAAAACACACCACATGGATATGTAAGAAACACAAATCAGTTTTATTTATGACAGCGGTTCCTACAAGGACAGCATTTCACATTTCTGACCACCGCATCATCTGAGCCATCTCTTCTGGACTTTCAAGGCTCTCCTTCTGATCCTCCTACTTCTCTGACACCTACTCCTTTCTTCTTTCATTCTTCACTCACTCCTCTGCCAACTCTTACTTCTTAATAATAAGTCTCACCTGAAAGCAGATCTTGTAAAATATTGTTTGGCTTCTCATGACTATGGCCTCTGTTCTGATGACAGCAATGTCTGTATATCAAGCCCCAGTCATTTATGCCAGCTCGAATTTATTATTATTATCATATCCCTTCTGATTTCCTGCCATAACCACAGTTAACATGATTTTAAAAAAACATCTTCACATGTATAGCCCTGTAAATTCAATGTATTCTTTCCTTCCAACTTTGTTAATGGTACCGGCATTCTTTCTGTCTGCTAAGCCTATTAATAAATAATTATAATGACAATAACGATAATAATAATAAAATAAAGAAAGAAGGTTAAAATGGGGAGGAAGAAGAAGAGGAGTTAAATTTATTGACAGCTACTACATTAGAGGACACCTTACAAAGCACTTTATGTGCATTACTATCTTTAATCCTCATATAAAATCCTCTCACACAAGGTGCTATTATTACACATACTGATATAAGGAAACCATGACTTGGAGACTTGACGGAATTTACACCAGTTACTTGGGTAGTAAACAGTGAGTCTGGGCTTCATCCAATTCAAAACTCTTTTTATTGTTATGCTACAATACGTCCATTGTGGATTCCTTTAATGCTGTTATTAATGATAGGTAGCATTGTGCCATTTTATTCACCGGAATATGTCAGTAAATACAGTGCTCCAAGAGCAGCGTGGGGGCAGGAGTTGGTATGGACTAAGGAGCGCATGTTTCTGTATACTGTATCTTCTTCATAAAGAGCGCATAAAATAAAACTACAAGTCACAAAACAAATAATTTAATGAATAATTTGATTCATTGATAAGAATGAATCTTTAAATTAAATTATTTGAGCTCTTTGTCATTGACACTGATGAACTCTATGTTTCCTGAGTCAGAAAAGGCGCTTATGGAGTTCCAACAAAATTGTTTTTTCCCCTCAGAAAAGCAAAGCAGTCAAAAAAAAAAAGAATTCTTTGTGTGGGCAAATGGTAGAATTTCAGAAGAAAACCAAAAGTCTTCATGTCATAAATTAGAACTATCATTAAAAAAATAAGTTACTTAAGCCAGATTTTTAAAAATACATCAAAGTATAAATCAATAGTTTAAATTTTATATTTTTACAACTTGTACCTTCCTACAAACTACATACATGTAGGAATAACAAAGATATATTTAAGTCAGCCTCTCTGAGCAAAAAACACATGTAACCCATTGTACTATGCTTATTTTAATGCAATTATTTTAATGGTTGCTTAGTACGAAGACCTTCTGAACCTGGTCCTTAGAGTGCTACGCTCCTGGAATGAGCCTCTGTATCATTTAGTCACGGAAGTGCGTGGCATGCAAGAAACCCTTGGTACCCAAGAATCCCTTGGTATGCAAGAAACCCTTGGTACGCAAGAAGCCCCAGATGCCATCCTAGCAAAAGCCATAGAGATCGAGGAACGTAACAAACAACTTGTAGAGGGTATGGAGAGGATAATCAACCAGGTGAGTAGCCTCCTGACACTTCTTTGTTTTTCTCATTAAAGAAAGAAGTGAACCCTGTCAAGAGGAATCCATTTTGAAATACCTTACTTTGTAAGAACAAAATTTAGGCATTTTATATTCTACACTGCTATTAAATAAAGCAATAGCAATTCGTAGTGATGGGGTCTACTGTAAGTGAATCTTAGCATTCCACTGTCATATTTGACAGGTGCAGACTTCCCTATACTGCACACAAATCCATCCAAGCCTTGGCCCTTCTTGGGGACAGGCAGTTAAATAATTTCAGTGAAAAGCAACTGGAGAATATAATCTGCAAGAGAAATGTTTTCTTCAAAGTATTCTAAGACACCTATTATTGTCATTCTGCTCATATTCTTCCTCTTTTTTCCCCACACCAAAACATGAGAGAGAACGGAGAAAAGAGAAAATAAAAATCAGATTGGATGGTGTTTATCTCCCTCTCCCCCGCCCCCACTCTGGTAGACATACTAGTTTGGGAAGGAAGGAGATAGAAAAGATGAGACAATGGCATTGATACTGCTCAACAACCACTATAATTTCAGTGGGTTACAAAATAAAGGGGTATGTCTTTTCTAAAATGTTCTTTATTTTCTAATTTATAGAGTTGCATCATTCTAAATCTTATTTGGGGGGAGGCTTCAAAAATGAAATTGACACATTGCATTTGATCTCCCCAAATAATCTGTCATATTTAGATTGAGGTAATATTTGCAATATAAATCTCCATTTAGATTGGATCATTTCAATACGAGTGAGGTAATATCTAAACAGCCTTCTGAAGTTTTCAGAAATAATTTATCATCATCTAAAGAAAAATATATGATCATAGAAATAATAGGAACCATTTTATATTTTTCTTATTGTATACAAAGTACTTGTTAGCATGTATCATTTGGTCATTTTCATAGGAGAAGAATATATCAAATACAAAGTACATTTTACCCTTGGGACATAAGTAGTAAACACACAGATTTTCAAATGATTTTCTTCATCACTGTGGGCCTGCTTTCTGAGGTCACCAATTTGTTCCATAATACTTCAATTTTAGTTCTTTTTTTTAAAAAACAACAACACATGTATTTATTTATTCTTGTTCATATCATTGTCCCTGGCATAGTATATTTTGTCATAGGGGGTCAAACACCAAAACAAAACACAAAAACAGCAAGCTAACACATACACACACACACACACATATGCACGCACACACGCACACGCACACACACGTGTTTGGGATTCCAGTAGGAATCCCAGGTTTTAAAAATATTCTGACTGTACAGAGAAAGTTAGTTTAGCAATCAGAATTTACAGTCACCCCACATTTGTATCTCCTAGCTCTACAAACTAGCTTACAGCCCTAGTTAACAAGCGGAACTAGGTCTCTCAAGTCCCCAGGGACTTCCAGCACACAGTGGCTGAAGAGCACTGAGTGGCATGTTCGCCTCCTTCACCTTGTTCAGTGGCCTTCTGTTATCACACTTGTGCTCCCATCCACCACCCACCTTCACTACTGATGGGTTGCTGCTAACACCTCCTTTCTCATAGTCACATTTCCCAGGATCTTCCATTCAATAGACCTCAAAAGAAAGCATCTATTCTTCCTAAAAAGTTGGGGATTATCTGTCTTAGCAGATTGCAAAGGTCTCTCTGACTCCTTCAGCATCTCATCTTAGTCTTAGCCTTAAAACATCTAGTACAGTCCTCATCATATCCTTCTCTGGTACATATACTATATGGAGAATATAAGCTGTTCAAAGTAGGAAAAAGATCAATGTGACCAGTCACATTGTGACCTGTCAGAAGAAATAAAATCCACAGTGCACATCAGACAAAAGGTCAGAAAATGAAGAAGTTCCTCAAGTGAGAGAACGGACGCCAGCTCCTCATTGTCCCTTTGTCACATTCATGTCTACGTTCAATAGCAACTTTCTGGTTCTCCACCTAGCACAGGCATACTTCATCTACAATCACATAGATACGAGAAAACTCACACTTGAGTTCTGCTTCTAGTTTTTACAACTATAAGTAGATTTCTGATACGTTGGCTCAAAAATCCATGCCTCTGTCTGGAGAGTTTTACGTTCATATCTCTTCCACAAATCTTAATTCAACAATTAGGAAGAGCAAAGATAAGCAAATAATACTAATAATGTCACTATCTTTTTTGTTATTAGGTTCAACATGGAGTCAGAAGAAATGAGGCCTACCCTACCTGGTTGGGACTTCCATCTCTGCAGGTGGCTGATGAAGACACTCGCCTTTTTGCTTTTTATAACCTGCTCCATTGCCTACGCAGGGATTCTCATAAGATTGACAACTATCTCAAGCTCCTGAAGTGCCAAATCATCTATGATAGCAACTGCTAAGCTCACATCCATTCCATCTATTTGTGGAATGGTTCTTAATGATCCACCCCATAACAAGCTTCTTTTAGTTTTATAGCTTTTTAATGCATGCTTTGTGTAATGGGTCTTATCTTAAAAAATAAAAACCGACTTCTTAGAGATGTCAAAATCTACAACAGCAATTTGTCAAAGTTTCTTATCTTCACTTAATAGAAAATCAAAAGAAAATTAATCACTATCATTGAGAAGTTCCTATTAAAATTTGTCACAAATAGCAGAAGCTAGCATTACAAATAAGACAATTAACAGCTTACTTTAGAATCACAGTAAATCATTGTGAGTCGAGTTATTAGAATCAAAGAATTTGATAATTATTAATCATGCTGGTCATGCTAACAAGAAGATTGAATTCTCAAGATTCTTTCTAAAAGGCAGGCATATCCTATCAGCTAACTTTCACAGTATTATGACAGACAATTTAAATACTATGAAATTGTAATGCACCCAAGCAGCATGAGGTTTACTAAACAGTCTCAAATTATCAGGATACTGTCTTAGTCTGTTCATGCTAACACCACAGATTGGGTCATTTATAAATGACAGAAATTTAGCTCTCACAGTTCTGGAGGTTGGAGTGCAAGGTCAGGGTGCCACTATGGTGAGCTGAGGACCCTCATCTGGGTCCCAGACTTCTCATTGTATCCTCACATGGCATAAAAGGCTAGCGAGCTTTGTGGGTCTCTTATATAAGAGCACTAATTCCATTCACAAGCGCCAAACCTCATAAATTAAATCCCAAAGGCCTCACTCACTAGTACCATCGCCTTTGGGGATTAGGGCAAAAACACATGAATTGTGGGGTAACAAACATTCAGACCATGGCAGATACAAAGATGAAGTGGTCTTATCCTTCAACCATGCTCTACTGAGTTCCCATCTGCTTAGTACAATCTTTGGCACATTCCATATGTTTTAATAACTCTGGGTCTAACAAGTCCTGTCCAGACAAGTTTTAATTCCATCCCATATCTAACCTCTTTAATGTTTTTATCTCCCCATTATGGCTCAGGAACCTAATGGGGAAAGTAGATGTGGTCTATTTCTGCAAGCTTTCTTCTCACTCCCTCTTCTGGATCTCCTTTCCTCTGGCTATGCTGGATGGGATAAAGGATGAGGAAAGATGAAAAAGTTTTGACATCACGATCTTATATGGTACTTTTGTAGCCTTCTCATTGATGATAGGGATTAACCTTAAATTCTCTCTGAGTGGCAAGTGTCTCTCTTGTGATTTTCCAGGACATTTACAAATGGGGACACCCCACTCTATAGTCTATCAGAGTAAATGCTCTGGCTCAATTCTTCTCTCCACCCCACAGCTCTGACATTTGCAGTATTCTCTACAGCCTCTTCTGTTGTCCCTGGTCCCACAAGCACCCCACTGTAGAAATCTGGCTCAAGGTCACCTATCTACCAACCCTTTCACAGGAAACGCAAGCCTCATAATCACTCTAAACAACTGAGTGCCGATAATAGTGGATTGCTCTGACCCCTTCCTTCCCCAGGGTCTCTTCACAATTCTCTTCTCTACCTCTTTGCAAAGACACAGAATGGGTCAGAAAACTGGATTTGTAAGCAGATATTAACCTGATGAATTAAATGCCATTCTCTCTTTCTTTGAGATCCAATGAGTAATTATCTCTGATAATAAGTATCTTAGAGAGTTGGCCTTACAAATATTCCCTACTCAGACACTGAATTACAGCATCCTCCTCATACACTTAATCTTCTATTGATGAGACTCGAGAGGGGTGACGAGATTAGGGCAGCACAGCTTGTTCAACGGCCTCTAGACAACCTAGGATGATGGCCTATTTCTTGCTTGCTCTCCTTAGAAAGCAATAGCATTGCCAGGCTGCTTTGCAGCAGCTTTTTAGGATTTTAGCAGGATTTCCTAGATAATAGACAATAAGAAATATCCCACCCAACATCTTGATAGAGATGAAATAAAAAGGTAGATAGAAAGGGGAATAAAGTGGAAAAAAGGAAGAGGAACATAAAGGAAAGGAAATGCATGAAGAGAAAAAGTGAGTAGAAGACATAGTTTGTGAAGGATGAGCTGCTATTAGAATGCTCTATTTGGTGAAGATGTAAATTATTATACCCTAAGAGCAAATATCTCATATTTTCCTTTTACCTCCCTTTCCTCTTCTTTTGTCCTTTTCTAAAATGTCCCTGTGTATTAGAGAGTATTCCTTGCCCTTAATAATTGATTTGCAACCCTGACCAGTTGGGCTCAGTGGATAGAGCATCAGCCTGTGGACTCAAGGGTTCCAGGTTCGATTCTGGTCAAGGCATGTACCTTGGTTGCAGGCACATCCCCAGTAGGAGGTATGCAAGAGGCAGCTGATTGATGTTTCTCTCCCATCGATGTTTCTAACTCTCTATCTCTCTCCCTTCCTCTCTGTAAAAAATCAATAAAATATATATATTTTAAAATAATTGATTTGCAATAGCTCTAGAAATGAGCAGAAGGTGGCACCTCCTCAGATCAGAATTCAAGGCATTTTTCTTCTGCCATGCAAAGAACTCTTTCTCCCAGATACAGAAACATTGTCTACCAAACCCAATCTCTTCCCTCATAGCCAGGACTATTTTTGTCTGAGTCCTCCTGCCTCTAGCTGAGATGACCCAAACCTTTCAGAATACAACAGAAATACTGTGTCCCACATCATTCCAGCAATCTCTCCCTTTGATCCTGCATGCATACAAAATGCCAGCTTTCTCATATTTCAGTTCTTTTCTTTTAAAAGGCATGAGAGTATGGAAAAACCTTTATGCATTTTTGAATTCATTTATTGCTGAAAACATCTAACTCTATTGTGTCATCCGCCTCACTTCCTTTTCTTCAATATCTAGATACTTTTACGTTTATGGGGTGAAATTTGTCAATAAGAGGACAATGCAATTGTATGACACATAACTTCACCACTGGCCCACTTGCATCTTCACATATTTTTCTCTTAAAAGTTTATTCCAAGCACAGGTTTAAGTCTTCAGATACAACACTGAGTGGTGGTGTTAAAAGGCCTCTCCCTGCTTGACCATGACATGTGAACTGTATACTGTAGCTTTCAGAGCAGATTGAGCAGGGCCATGGGTATTCTGTAGGGTCAGCAAGGGGTAGCTAGAAAGAGGATATTTGGGGAAAATGTAACAATCATCCCCCTGCCAACCAGAGTGAGTCTCTCCCTTACCCTCTCTTTTTACAGACTTCCATGTAAAATTACATTTGAAAAACAGGCCTGCTATAGCAAGAATAACAGCAGTGGTTACAAAAAAGAAAACAGCAAATGAAAAATCCTTGAAATTAACTGATAGCCTAGATCACTAAATCAGGTGTCATTGGTACTACAAGGACTGAGAGGCAAGAAAATTACCTTACAGAAGTTTGTTCTCAAGTTGTAGAGAAAGAGAGTGTTACATAGACATGCAAATTACTATACTAAGGTAGAGAAAAGATAGTATAAAGGGCAATGCTAAACAGTGCTAGAGTATATTAAAGAGCAGTTAGGAGACATCTGGACATAAGAACAAGGAAGTTTTTTGGAGTGACACAATTATGATGGCTTTCTGATTGAGTTTTAAAGGGTTGATGGGATATTGATAGGCAAAAATAGGTAAATAGCATATCTGTCAATTCACTTAGAATCATTTTATGAAATAAGTATCTCCTACATCCTGAACAAAAGGAACTGAGATATAGTATTATAAGGTACTAGTAGCCCTGCGCACGAATCTGTGCGCCAGTAGCTCGCCAGTAGCTTGCTGCTGCCCTCCAGTAGCTCTCTGCCTACTGCCCCGCCCTCCTGTAGCTCCCCACGCCCTCCTCCCCTCTACCCCCACTCATAGCTTGCTTCCCTGCCCCCTCCTGTAGCTTTCCGCTTGTAGCCAGTAGCTCGATGCTGCCCTCCTGTAGCTCTCCTTCATCTGCCCCTCCCTCCTGTAGCTCCCTCTGCCCCCCAGCCCCCCCTCATAGCTTGCTGCCCTGCTCCCTCCTGTAGCTCCCCACCGCCTGCTTGTAGCTCCCTGTCCCACCCTCCTGCTGATCTGTGATCTGGTCGTTATGCGGTTAGTCATTAAGCTTCACAGCGTAATGACCATTTGTATATTACATCTTTATTATATAGGATTATTAAACAATCAACTTTAACCAAAACACAAGATATGTTCATTGTTTTAACATGTAATCTCTCTTATGATTATGCTCCCATGACATGCTATATACGTTACCTTAGGGTAATCATGGGGAAACCCCTTTTAAGAAGTGTTAATGGATTGTGGACGATCATTTATGCCAATTTAGAGTTTATACTTATTCTAGAAAGCAAGAGGAAACCAAGAAATTTTAGGGCAAGCGAGACTTTGTTTTCTCGTATTTCATTGACATAGCACCAGAAATCATAAAAAAAAAAATTGTTACTTTAGCAAGTCACAGAGATGAGTCCATTTATGCACTTTCTCTAAGTGTTTCCCATTCCTTTATCTTAAATCCCCCCGTTTACTGTTCCTTCATTGTCTTCTTACTCTCAGCAGATGGTCAGTTAATCACTAATCCAATAAAGAATTAAAACTGTTGTCTCCTAAGATAATATCCATATCGAAGGACTCTTGAAAGAAAAGCTTTCTAATCCTCTAAAAATAAAATTCTAATAGTGGAGTGACTATTCCTCAGAAGCATTTTTCCCAAATGCCCAGTCAGCAATCATAAAGGACTCTGCTACTTAGAAATCTGTGGCAACAATTACAATCTATTTGGATGGTAAATATAGAAAAGACAAATGAAGCAACAAAAGACACTTAAAAAGCAATGCATGCACAAGTGGAAAAGATAACATGTTTTAAAGCAGGGCCGTGCTTGCACGCCATACCAGCATGATAGGAGCTTTGTGAGCCTAACCAGGGGTGGCTTCTTCAATGAAGGCCCTCTGGGATTGGCCCTGAGAAATCTTACTCAACTAAAATCTTTAAACAGGATTCTTTGACTCCTCAGAACCCACTTAATTGCATAAAGTAAAAAAAAAAAAAGAATCTACATATTGCATATTTGAAAGGTGCTAAGGAATAGATCTTAAAAGTTCTCATTAAAAGAAAAAAAAACTATAGCTATGTATGGTGACAAATGTTAACTAGACACATTGTGGTGATTATTTTGAAATATATACAAACATCAAATCATTAAGTTGTACACCTGAAACTTATATGTATATGTCAATTATATGTCAATAAAACAAATAATGAAAATTGAAAAATAAATTTTAAACATTTTTAAGGAATATACTTTTTAGATAAAGAAAGCAACTCAACTAATGCTTTTTAGTTTTTTTAAAGATACATTCTTGCTAGCATATTGGGTCTAAAACCTCTCCAACTGCAGTTTATGTTTATACTGAGAAAGAGAACAGAAGAATGACCTAACCTTGTAACATTAACTGCAGAAGACTTCGGCTACAACTGCCAATTAAAAAAAGTCCTAAAACTTGTAGGCTTGCCCAGTACTCTGCTATTGTTTATTAAACAAATATTTAGTTAACTTGCTCTTCACCCAAGCACCATGGCCCGGTTGTGGCACCTGATTCACATCAATGAGCAAAGCAGGCCAACTCTTGCCCTCATGAAACTTCCATTCTGTAGCTGGGGAAAGACAGACAACCCACAATAAACATTGAGTACAAGTACATTGCATACAGGTTTCCCTGCCGTCTGAAAGTAGAGTGTTCCTGTGATACCTTTCATAAGCCAAAATGGCATAAAGCGAAGACATGATTATCGCTACTTTATATGGAAATGTTTTGAGCATTCCCGGCCCAAAGTATAACACGTGCACAATGTCTTTATTTCATTCATCATTATCAAAACACTTAATTATGTCTAGTTTTATGCTAAGTGTAAGAGCTTTCTTGGGCTTTTCTGGTACCTTGGAAAACATCTTGCTAACGAATGCACAGAACAAATCGAGATAAAGCACAGATGCTCAGAGACACGGGTCAAAGCTATGGCAGCTTATGCTGAGAGGCTGAGGGTAGCTCCCGAGGAAGGAGCTTGGCAGGGTCACTCTCTGCTCAGGTGTGAATGCTGCCTCTATAACTGCTGGTGCAAAGCAAACATCAAATCTTATTTTTGCTTTTCACCTTTTTACCTAAAAGCAAAAGTTCTCTTTGGATTTCCTTTTTAGCAAAGACAGGTGCTAAGGTAGGACTTTCCTAAAAGCCAAGTGACTGTTAACTCAAACTTTTGGAAAGCAGGGATACCTACAGTATGTAGGTGACCTATGCTATGCAAAAAGGTACTAGTGAAGCAGAATAAGGAGCTTAGGGTGAAAAGGTGGCAAAATGGGAGGGATTTTTAAAGCAGATTAGAACCCACTGAGAGCAACAACCCCTGACTTCCTCTGGTACATCATACAAACATGTGCTCCTTGCATTCCAGGTTCAAATTTTGTCTTGTCCAGCCAGATTTCTTTCTCTTGTGCACAACTTCAAAAAGGTTTCTTTCTCTGAGGCTTTAAGACAGATGTATGTTCTTCAAACTCATGCAAACTTAAGTATTCTGAACATTCTGCATCTCTTCAATTATAGTGAAGATTTTGTAAATTATTTTGGGTTAAACTCCCTATTAAGTAACTTTTTATGCTGCAAATTGTGACAATCTCCTCTTTCCTGATTGCTAACCTCCAAACTATTTTGACTTTATAGCAGCCTATCAGTGCCTTAAATTACATAATTTTAAAATGTTATACATGTATTACTACTTTAATATATTGTGTCATTAAAAATATAAATTCAAGGACAACGATATAAAAATACATAGAAATAGAAATGCTGATATGCTGATATTTTCTTTCCAAAGAGATGAGGGCGCTCACATTTAAAGCCAATGGGCTAATGGATTCTGTACCCACACACATAATTATTCCACAGTTGTTACTATCATAAAATAATTTATTTTACATATAATTTAAATCAAAGCTCTTAGAATGCCACAAGGGGGCAAGGAAATAAAATTATATGTGAATAGCTTTCTTTATATGCATACATAAAATTTTGTAATCTCAATTAAATAATCACCATTAGCCATTTTATACCATCAATTCATCTACTTCTAAATACTAATCAAAATTTTACAATAGATTTCATTTCTTCTAGGGTTTAAATCTCAAGGCATGCCAGAAGCAGAGTAATGGCCTGCAAGAATAAATAAAATATAGATGGTTAAGATTTTATATATATATATATATATATATATATATATATACTGAATATACCCATTTATATAGAGAATTAATGAAGAAATACAAAAGACTTAAAATTGGATGAAAATGAAAATGTACTCACTCGGAGATAGATGTGCTTATTGTACAGCACACTTCAGTCTTCACTGTCATAGATAGGTTCTTGGAACTATGGCAAAATGATATATCATGAAACCAATTATACCAAAGGCTAATTGCTATAAATAAGAGGTATGTCCTTCATTAATGTTATAATGAAAAGGCAATGAAGGTGCATATAAGCATAAGCCATGGACACAGACAGTAGGGGGATGAGAGCATGTGCTAGGGGGGTTGGGCAGTGGGAATAACCAGGGAGTGGACAAGGGGTGGGGGAGGATACATATGTAATACTTTAAACAATAAAGAATTTTTTAAAAAGGCAATGAAGGAAATGTTATTCAAGGACCTCCTGTACTTCCTCTGCTTCCCATGGCTTCCAAAGAAAGAGGGTTCCACAACTTCTATCTCCTTCTGCCTGGTGTGGAGTCTTTCCTTCACAATTTCCTTCTTTATCATATCTTCCCTAGGCATAAAACAGATCTGAACTTCAGGTCCAGACAAGATGGTATAGATCTGTTTATGCCCTCTCCTCATCCTGGAAATAACAAGAGGCCACTAAAGGAGACTTCTGATGCTTGATAAGAGGAAAATAAACTACTTTGGGACCTAAAGACTGGAGAAGAAACAGTAGTACCCAGGAAGGTGCCCCAGGTCCAGCATTTACTGCTCTCCAACCTATCATCAGAAGGCAGCCTGGGAAGTGCCATTCCTTCCTGGAAGGAACCTGAGTGAACACCAGGTGAGCTGGACTGAGTGCATAAGGAGGATGAATGAGGAGAAACTCAAAGCCAGTCACATAGCATGTGCAAGAGACACCACACAAGCAACCTGGTTCTGGAAAACAATTTATCCCATGTGACCCCCTGTAAGAAACTCCCACCACAGCAAGCATCTCAGCCAGCAAACACTCTCTGCTTCCCTCCCGCCACCTGCCTACAGGGAAAGGAAGATCCCGTAAGAACAAGTGTCTGGCCAAGGAAGCCTCCTCAAGCCTGAAACTCCCTTTCACACTGGAGACATGAGAGTGGTTGAGTAAAAACAGCAGAAGGGACTCAACCACATAGGCATCAGGGCATGGAATGTCTCTTCATCTTCAAGAACCTAAAACTGTCCTCCTCTGCCAGGGACTGGGGCAGCTGGGGGCATTAGTAGGGGATCATGCCACATATTCTGTCTCATAAAGCATCTTTTTCCTAAAGGCCTGGGCTGCCCTCTACACCACAGGTTTAGCTTGAGGAAACCCCTTTTACTTCCCCAACCAGCACCATCAGAGAACAGTTGAAACCCAGCAGCATTCGATAAGTCATACATACTTATCTGTTTGAACATTAAACTGTCGACGGAACCAAAACCCACAAACTAAGTCAGGACCTGCATGCAAATCTGAACAGTGTAACTTTCTGCTAAAACAAGATTTACATAAGATCCCAGAGTCTTTGAACATAAGACAAAATGTCCAAGCAACAACTGAAAATGATTGTTATACCAAGAACCAAGAAAATGAAAACTTGAATAAGAAAAGACAACTAACCAGTGCCAACACTGAAATGAATCAGATGTAGTTATCTGACAAGGGTTTTTAAGCAGCCACCATAAAAACACTTCAAGATACATTACAAAGTCTATGTAATTTAAACCTGTGTAAATTGAACAACGTATTTCTAAATGATCCATATGTCAAAAAGAAAATGTCAATGTAATTAAAAAAATATATAGAGCCCTAACCAGTTTGGCTCAGTGGATAGAGTGTTGGCCTGCGGACTCAAGGGTCCCAGGTTCAATTCCGGTCAAGGGCATGTACCTTAGTTGCGGGCACATACCCAGTGAGGAGTGTGCAGGAGGCAGCTGATTGATGTTTCTCTCTCATTGATTTTTCTAATTATCTATCCCTCTCCCTTTCTCTCTGTAAAAAATCAATAAAAATATATTTTAAAGAATTAAAAATAAATACATAGAAATCAGTTTAAAAAATGAAAGCACTACATATAGAAATATGTAAGATGTAGCTAAAGCAGCATTGAGAGGAAAATTAATAGTACTAAAGGGTTATATTAGAAATAATAAAAGATCTGAAATAAATTATAAAATTTCATACCTCAAAAAAACTATAAAACAACAGGTAAAGTAAACCCAACACAAGCAGAAGGAAGGTAATAATGTAAGTAATGGTAGAAATCAATGAAACTGAAAATAAGGAAACAATAAAATTATTATTGAGACAAAAATCTATGGTTCTTTGGGAAAAATAAATAAAATTGATAAATTCCTAGCAAGACTAACAAAATAAAATGAAAGAAGACACAAATCACCCATAGTAAGAATAATATAAGGATATCACAGATCATATCATTATTTTTAAAAGTTTAAGAGAATACTACAAACAATTTTAAATGTATGAAACTGACAATTTAGAAGAAATGATCAGTTCCTCAAAATTCGCAAATTACCACAACTCACCCAAGAATTAGATCATCTTACTAGACTTATAACCTTTAATGGTATTTAAATTATAATATAAAAGCTGTTGAAAAAATAAACCTTCAGTTCCAGATGGTTACACTAGATAATTCTAACAAAAAAATTAAAGAAAAATTAACATCAATTTTACACATCTCTGAGAAAATAGAAGGAAACCCTTCCCAACTAACTTGATGTGACCAGTATTGCTATACCAAAAACAGACAAAGGTAATACCAAAAAGACCTCCAAAGCTACAGAACACTATCTATCTATCTTTCTATCTATTTTTTTTATAATACCATATCTCATAAATTTAGATTTAAAAGCCTTCACTCTCATAAGTACAAATCAGTAAACTAAATCCAACAATGTATAAAATCAGACCTTGAACTGTTTCTGGTCCCCTCCTAGTTCTTGTTGTACTACCTATCTCCCTAAAGTATTTAAATAAGTCAATAATACCGTCATTTGGGGTCCTAATAAAAATTTTATTATTACAACAATATGGTCAAAGATAGTCAAGTCTAGGTCAAATCAGAAATTGACTTTTCCAATTAAAGTTAATCATGCCAATAGTCATTCTAAATGTCTATCGATAATACATACAATTACTTTTTTTATAAAATGAAGAAGATATTTCTATAGCATAAAATAGGGATATACACAATATTCTCTTGATCTTTTTCAATAACTTATGGGCCTTTGAAGGCTGACCTGATGAGACTGCATTCCTCTGGCTTCTACTCAGGTTTCACCAGTGGTAGACACTAGCAAGAGATTGGAGAGCCAGCGTAGAAAGAGAATAGCGCCAGGTTTTCCCAACTGAATCCCAGAGCTCTGGTCAGATGTACTCTCTTACAGTTATAACTACCTACAAATCTATACAGATTCCAATGTCCACTCTCTCCCTTTATTCTTGCAGGCTTAAGTTGGTATCTTCCTACCCTTGCCTGTCCCCCAAATTTTTGCCATACCTTTTAGGTTACTCTTAACTCTACTACAACTTCCAAGTATCCCCTCAAGCTCATTAAACTCTCCTGATTTTTGTCACTTGAGTATACCAACTTGTCTTCTGACAATGATATAGGTAGATACAGAGTTGCTACATGAAAATGATCCCTTTGGGACCAGTCACTAATTTCCCCATAGTAGATGGGTACAATCTTTATTCCTGAATGCAAAATCATAAATATAGAAATAGCTGCAGGTGCTACAACATCACATTCTGCCATAGTGACCAGGGCCCCAGAAAACAACATATTTTGAAGATTATAAAAACAAAAATAGTTTAGCTACTAACTTCTTTTTTTAATATATTTCTTTATTGATTTCAGAGAGCAAGGGAGAAGGAGACAGAGACAGAGACAGAAACATCAATGATGAGAGAGAATCATTGATTGGCTACCTCCTGAATGCCCTCTCCTAGGGATCGAACCCATAACCCGGGCATGTGTCCTTGACTGGAATCGAACCTGGGACCCACCCTTCAGTCTGCAGGATGATGCTTTATCCACTGAGCCAAGCTGGCTAGGGTGCTACTAACTTCTAAACTCTCATTAATTTTATTTATATTTTGCATTAAATACATACCTGTGATTTAATCAGCAAGTAAATTCTTCTACATGACCATTATATTCTCATAGATCCCTGAATGTCTGTGTTTCTGACAATCAGTCTCTTCATAGGTTATACAATTACTATACCAGCAAAGCTCCTTCAGACAGGCTCATATGTCATCTATGAACTCAGCCAAATATCACATACCATATGTCAATATTTCTGTTCATATGTCCTAAATATATTTCCAAACAATTTTTATGTGGTAGCTAAAGTGACTATCAGACAACATTTTGGAAATATCTCTTTTTCTCTAGGCTTTATGCCTGTGTTTATGGATGTTCTTCCATAATTGAACATAGAGGGGAAAATGTACTTTTTATGGCAGTCATTTTTTTTCTCTTCCCCCCCCCCCCTTTATTCAGCTGGGAAGAGGAAATGAAAAAATATGAGCAATGGAGTTGAACATACTATAAAGTACCTCTATTTTTGGCAAGCAGCAGACCTATGGACTGTCTGCAGTGGTGTGGGGCAAACTTAACTGCTTCCATTTGTTTTTGCTTAGGCTAGGATTTCACGTAGTATATTTCTCTAAAGTAACAGCAAAGTACTTTGTTTAAGTAATAAACAAACACAGAAAATAAACTCCTAGTGGCCTAAAAAGAGGGAGGAGCTGTGCAGAGGCAGGGGTACAGAAAGGAAGACAGGAGGGTGCAAAAGGAAAATCTCATCAGCTTTGAAGGATGGACTTGGTCCAATTCTGAGCTCAGAGAAGGAGAAAAGTGCTTGTCCTCTATTTACTCCTTCCAAATCAAATTGGGTCAGGATTCAGGGGAACACCATAAATACAACCTTTCAGGTTTAAAATTGGGAGAATAAATTGCCATGAACCAACACTTAAACCTAACCACCAGACTAAGCACTGCTACTATGGCAAATGAGTTCAAAATGATTTACAAATGAACTTTTGAAACAAAACTGTTCCCGGTTAAGAGATTTCCTGTAAAGAGGCAAACACACAAAGAATTATCGCACCAACCAATTTTCATATGTCTTAAAAAACCAATAATGTAGAAAGAGACAAGTAAATATTTGAAACTAGAGGCCTGGCACTGCATGAAATCTGTACATGTCGGGGGGAGGGGATAGGGGGGTGTCCCTCAGCCTGGCCTGCACCCTCTCCAATCTGGGATCCCTCTTGAAATCTAGAACCACTGGCTCCTAAGCGCTCACCTGCCTGCCTGCCTGGTTCCCCTAACTGCTCTCCTGCCTGCCTGATGCCCCTAACTGCTCCTCTGCCAGCCTGATTCCCCTAACTGGTCTCCCCTCCTTGTCTGATCCCCCTAACTGCCTATCTGCTCTCCCCTCCTGGCCTGATCCCCCTAACTGCCCATCTGCTCTCCCTTCCTCTCTGTGTCTTCAGACCCCCGGCGCAGGAGTGCTGAGAGCTCTCCACTGAGGCCCTGCTCCTATCCTGACGGCCCCCTCTGGGCCCAGTGGTGCAGTGGGCCTGCGCGTGCCTCCACCAGGGGGGGAGATGCTGTGGTCTGTTCTGATGCCCCCCCTGGGCTGGGCAGTGTGGCGGGTCTGCGTGTGCCTCCATCAGGAGCAGCCTCCAACTTTGAGGCAGCATGACGTTAGCGCTGAGCAGGCCTGCATGTGCCTCTACTGGAGGCGGAAGTCCCTGCCCCCATCCCCGCCCACCAGATCCTATGCACACACAGCCTCTTGACTGATTGTGACTGGGACACTGTTAGGACCAATTAGCATATTACCTCTTTATTATATTGACTAGAGGCCTGGTACATGAAAATTCATGCACTGGAGGGAGGGTCCCTCAGCCTGGCCTGCCCCCTCTCACAGTCCAGGAGCCCTCAGGGGCAGGAGGCAACCTGGCGATCAGAGGAAGGCAACACCCCATCATACCTCTGCTGCTGCCACTGCCAGCAGCACAAGCCTTGGCAGGCCCTAGTTACCTGAGTCTCAGGCAGCCCTGGGTAGCTGGAGGGCTGAGGGGACTGAGGGACTCTGGAGGCGGGTGCACAGAGCGGCCAGGCCTGCCGGGGGACAGGCCTGGCCTTGCCACGTGCCTGCCGCCCTAGCTGGGCTGAGGGGACTGGGCACCGCCATCTTGTGGCTGTGGGCGCCAACATCTTTGAGGGCGGGGCAATCAATTAGCATATTCCCTCCTTATTGGCTGTGGGTGCCACCATCTTGGTGACAGCATGAGGGTCAATTAGCATATTCCCTCTTTATTAGGATTACTCTGAACCACCAATAATATATATTTTGGGTGAAATAATTTTAGACCTATATAATAAGTTTAACCAAGTCTTTATGCCGTGTATTAACCACTACTCTTCAATAATAACTGTGCATAATTGCATTTGAATTTGTTATTCAATCATTTGTTTATGGTAGGTAATGAGCCTAGGGAACTGAGGCTTGAAAGATAAATTATTTAAATGAGTTAATTATTTAAAGTGTGATTGGCTCTTCCAGTTTTACTGATAAGATTCTTATCTATCATAATGACAATCATCTCACTGATTGCCTAATTATCCAATTTTAAAATATTTGGGGGATAAGTGAAATTACCATTTTTAGTTATTTATTCCTTTAATGATGTGTTTATATTCTGCTTATCCTGACTAGAGTATAAATTCCATGAGGGCAGGCACTTCATAGTGTTCATCCCTATATTTCCAGTACCTAGAATAGTTGTAGGGCACAGAGGAGTTGTTAGAGAAATGAATGAATGAATGAATGAATGAATTATATAACAAATTATAAAATAAAATGAAATTCCTATATTCATCTTATTTAAAAATGTAATTGCTAAAGCTACTAATGGGATATTTGAATCTGTGGTTAAGCGTAGTTAAAATATAATAATCTTACATTCTAATTACTTCCACATATCTTTTCATTAACAGTAAATAAATCATTAGCTTATAAATCCACTACCAATATGGTAACCATCTTAGTCTCTACAAAAAATTTCAGGTTCCATAGTGCTATTCTAAATATAATCCTACAAGGCAAATGCTAAGGAAAACAATTCTAAGCAACTAAAGGCCAACACCATCTAATAGTAGAAAGCTCTTGGCTTGAGAGTCAAGAGACCAGATCCTAGTCCAAACATTTACTCACTAGTTGTGGGAACTTGTGTAGGCCATTTGACCTCTCTGAGCTAAACCCTCATCTGTAAAATGTCAGGATTGAATCTAATTTCCAAGACCTATTTTAGCTTTAAAATTCTATCAAGGCAATAAATTGTTAGCTGGGGGGAAATTGCACCATGCAAATATACATAACAACAGCAGATAGCACGTGTAGTTTTTGCTAAGTGCAGACATTCTTGTAAGCACATAACATTGATTAACATGCAACATCTTCACAAACAAGACTACTAGATAGCTTTCATCTTCTGCATTTTAAGGAAGGGAAACTGAGGCCAAGACATATTAAGCGGCTTTCTCAAAGTCCCAACAGATAGACATGCACAACTAAAGACCCCAAGTGGTCTGCCCTCTGCCTGCCCCTTATCATCCTGGCTTACCTCTTTTGACATATTTGCACTCAAACCACACTGGGCTTTTCTCGGACCCTGAGCACACAGTCTTAATGCCATCAGAGATCCTTTTCACTAGTTCTTTGCTTAGAGAATTCTTTCCCAAGATCTTTGCCTGACTGGTTCCCTCTCTTGGTTTTGCGTCTCATATCAAAGATCATTGGCCTAATTTCTCTAACCAAGGTCATCACTACACATAGCTACTTCTTTTGCTTCTTAGCATCCACAGCCATCTGAAATTATCTCTCTTAGTTGTTTTTTAATTCATATATGTGTTTATTATCTGCCTTCCCTGACTAGGACATAAGTTCCACTAGGGCAGGAATTTTAAATTTTCATCACTGTACCTTCAGTACGTAAAGTAGTATATGGACAGAGTAGTTAATTACTGCAGGATGAGTGAATGAATGATAACCTAACAAAAATGATTTTCCTTTAGTCATCCTAGTTTTTCAAAAGTGTAAATGCTAAAGCCATTCACAGAATGTATTAAATCTCTGCTATGCCATTTTAGTGAGGAGTATTTTCAGACAAAGAAGAAATGAGTTTATTGACAATACTTAGTACCAGCACATATCAGAATTTTTGCTTTACTGTCACCTCCTATCAAAATAATTATGTAAACATTTCATTTTTTTATTAAAGGAGTGTTTTTAATTCAGAGAAGAATTCAGATCTTTTACTAAATCACCCAAGAAATTGAGTGACAATATGAGTCCTCAAAAACGTTAAGCTCACAGAATCGAATATTTCTCAGAAGCTTTAAATTTTATACTAAAATTCATATGCTTAAAGAGCATAGCACAAGTGATGTGCAGAAACAGAAGCAACAGCCACCTTGTTTCATGTCTTCCCTGGGAAAGTGGTAAAATTTTATCAGCAGAGAAAAACCTGTAGTGGGAACAACAGGCAAATCTTGAGTGTGGTGTGAGTGCACATGGAAGCAGCTTAAAGAAATCAGGACGTATTTCTTTCAAAACCTTCACTGTTCTGAAAACTCTCATGCTTGCTTCCATAATTTATTTAAAGGTAGCTTTCAAAATCCGTACTAAAAATGATACAATTAAAACTAAAAGGACAAAAAGGGAAAATTACAATAGAACAAATTACTTAAAGCCAGGACTCAAGTGAACACACAAGATGCCTGTGGACCCGGACCCTTGTAAAAGAAGGTCAAATATTGATCCTACATTTTCTGGCCTTCAGTGCAAGGAGGGCCTTGAGGGACAGAGTCAGGAAGAACAGAATTCCAATGTGACCCAATTGGGTACATTATTCATTGCATGGATGAATGGGGGAAGTGTGGCCCAGAACAGGCATTAATGCTTCTAAAATCCAAGAGAATCTTCCTCCATGACTCCTCATAAGAATGGGGCTGGTGGTGAAAAAAACCAATAGCATTCTTACAGTAAATGCATCAACATGTTTCATGAGACTGCTTCTCGTAAAATTATTCACTGTGGGCTGGGCCATTGCACTATAAAGGCAATTCAATAAAAGCAATTATATGAGGGGCCAACAGCAATAAGCAGTCAATTAATGCAGTTCTCATCCAGACTACACTCCTTCCAGTGGTGGTGGGGGGGAGGAGAGAGAGAGAGAGAGAGAATAAACATGCTTTTGTTTAAGTGAGATTTTCACAGAATTGGGGCAACAGGACCTTAAGGTAGTATTCCTTAACAGTTACATGGAGTGCAGCTGTCCTGTGTTCTGCCTTAGTTTGAACTTTGTGTTGGAATGGACTAACACCCTCTTAGGAAAATTGAGGTGCCTGTCCAACAGGACATATGGTCAATAGAAAGCCTCTCAGTCCCTGAAGGGGAGGCAAGAAGTTCCTCTGGTTGTAACTTGGGATATACACTGAGTGGCCAGATTATTATGATCTCTGAACACATGATAATCTGGCCAGTCAGTGTATATTCTATATAATAAAAGGCTAATGTGCAAATTGTCCCCTTGACCAGGAGTTCGACCAGCAGGCAGGCCAGCCAACCGCCCATGTCCCCATGTCCCCTCCTCTTGGCCAGGTTGGCTGGACCCCACCCATGCACAAATTCATGCACCCGGCTTCTAATACACACACACACACACACACACACTGAGTGGCCAGATTATTATGTATTCAGAGATCATAATAATCTGGCCACTCAGTGTATAGAGGAAGGGACCAATAGGTTTCCAAAGTTCTTCAGCAGATCTGCAAATGGTATATGGCTGAAAAAAATTTAGCCTGATACTTGCACGTGCAGGGAAACCAATCATGTGTTCGCTTTGGCCTTTTTTTTAAAAAAGCCTCAGAAAGGCACCTTTGGATGGTTAATCTTAGTTAGCAGGACATTCTCTGTATAGAGAGGAGAATTGATTACAAAATGAATACCTAGAGAAGTAAATGAGTTAACCTACTGCATAAGATCATGCATTACAAACCAGTTGTATGTTAACAAGCCCAAAATAGTGGCATATTTCAGTGTGGTGCACCTGAGCCTCTGTCTGGCAACAAAAGACTTGGACAGATGTATATTAAAACCATTGTTGGATCATGGTACTTACACAGTATACTCCATAAAAAATAAATTACCTCGCTATTCTCTGCTTTGTTTTAATACTCTAAAAGATATCTTAATAATTAATGTATTTATCATAATTACATTACTTTACATAGAACATATTAATATACTAGTGTATTTCACATAATAATAATTAATTAGTGAATATTTAATATATGGTTTTTTAAAAATAGACCGTCTAAACTCTTCATCTATTGGAATATCACAGAGAACATTGTTCTTTACATTATTCTCTTAATGAGAAACCTTGGAATGAATTTTTCTTATGGAACTAGTACAAAATAATTGTACCTCTTGAACAATTGCTCTATTTTTAAACATATAAGCTCTGTGAATTATGGAATTATCCAGGTTGCAATTTTTTGTTAATTTTTAGACAGTTCACTGCTGACTTTTTGGTCTCTTTGTAGCAGATGTTTAGATTCTTATAATATGCATTTACTATTCTTATCATTTTTAAATGTTTTTAGGTTTAAATTATTTTTAGTTTACTTTGAATGATGTTATATTGTCCTAGTATGTTTTAAGTCTGCTTTACATCTGCAGTAGTAGAATAGACTTGCCTACTACCTGTGTTCTCTTTATGTACACTATGGAATTGAGTAGCCTGCTTTATTCAAAACAAGAACTGGTGTACATTTTAATCAGGTGGCTAATAATCCAATTAATCTAAGATTTTAAAAAAAGAGAAAATAAATACATTGTGGACTTCTGCTTTTTTTCCTCTGAAATAGAACTAAAGACAAGAGTATAAGTCCTAAATATTCTTAAAAATAAAATTAAATCAATTTTCCTTACGTTGCTCGGTATTGGGAGGAATAAATGAGGGTATTTGTTATTAGTTGTTTTATCTAAGACTCTCAGAGAAAAGACTAACTGAAATAAAATGAAATTAAAAATTTAGTACAAATATTAACTAAATAAATATGTTATGGGATTTTTAAAATAATTTTTATAAAATTTGCATCTTTTGTAAAAGTATTTATTCTTAATATCTTAATTTTTTATCCCTTTTGTCATGTAAAAACCATTTTTTTCAACTACAATATCCCAAAATGCCCCTCAATAGATTTATCATAATATTACTATGTGTTTTGGCAGCCACTAGAACACAGCAGAATAAATTTAACTAGAATATGTATATGGTAATATTTTTATAAGACTTATAATGTTTGGTAACTCACAGTGCTTCAGCTTGCTCAGAGTTTGAACAGGTATAGGAATAGTTTGAACAGGAATATTTAAATAAGTTTAATAAAAATAATTTAAATAAAATTGTTTAAATAATCTTCTTAAATTTCCATCCTCAAATTTCCAATGTGGGAATATTTTTTAAGTGCTTATAGTAACATCATTTTTCTATTTCAACATGTTTTATACCAAATATGTAAAAAAATGAGATGATTTTGCTTCCACCAAATATTATTTGGTATAACATTTTCCTTACTTTCAAGTACAGTTTCCCTATATGTAGAAAGTGTTTTGTGTGGAACTGCCTTTTAAATTAAAACACACACACACACACACACACACACACACACACACACACAGCAATAAGGAGCCAAAGGCCCACCAGGTAAAGAGACAGAGCAGCAGAGGGCATGTTAGGAATTAGCAGTTTTTACTCATTGAACTCAGTGTTGTTTAAATGTATTGAATTATCCAAGGTATGGACCAATGGTAAAATAATCGTTATCCAAAAATCTTGGAAAAGACAGAAAGTGACAGAAAAAAAGGGGAACAAAATGAAATCAGGGGAGAAAATTAACCTGTTCAGCAAATATGTTTAACTTCTAAGAAACAACTGCAGACCTTTGTAGTGATGCCTTTTAATGGCTAAGCAGCAGCACAGAAATCTTTCCTTCAAGTTTTAGGCAGCAAACTAAAACATCCTTTGTTCTTTTTTTATGACAAGACTAGTCAGGGTGTGATTTTAAGATAATATGAATGATTCTACAATCCTATTAATAAAAGCCTATGTGGTTGTCATGCCCCCATGCCATGATACCCTCACGCTGCAACGAGTGATCACCAGGAGGCTGCGTGCGCAGCGGGTGTCGGGGGGTGGTCAGGGGCTTGACTCTGCATGTGCTGCGCAGAGGTGGGACACATGGCTCTGGCCTACCTCTTTGGGGCAATCCATCGAGGAGCCCCGGATTGGTGGGCAGGGCCTACCTCTTTGGGGCAATCGATCACAGGGCTCCCGCACTATGAGAGGGCACAGGCCAGGCTGGGAGACCGCCCCCCTCCCCCCCACCCCGAGTGCACAATTTTCGTGCACTGGGCCTTTAGTTATATATAAAAATCAATCTCATTGCCTTATAGTCACCTTGCAATCAAACACAAAAATACAATTTGTGCCCTAATTTAGGTCTTTCACACAGAAGTTTTCTTTGTTTTTTGTTTATTTCTTTTTAAGTCCTATTCTTATACAAGCACATGGTTTTAAAAAATCAAGACTTCATTGGGTAATCCCTATAATAATTTGAACACGTAGTAAATTTGTTTTTTGTGACCCCAGTAATAAGAAAAATGAACCCCATGCAAATGCATTAATCAGGTCTGAACTGACATACAAAGGAAGGGACACCATGAGTGTCATGTCAGATGCAGGCACTCTGAATATATATAGCTTAAAAACACTGTATAAATGAAAAGTATGGCTATATTTTATTGTAATCACTGACAGCAAAATCAACAAGTGATGTTAAAATAATGAACTTGCCCCAGTGCCATTAATATAACTTTGGATATAAATAGTAATTGAATTTTCCTATCACTAGAAAAACTGTGTATCTTTGCTTAGTACTTGAACCACTTACTTGAAAATACTTAGATATATTAAGTATTTTATTGACCTCCAGTAAAAAACTACAACAACATAAGAACTATTTCTAAAATTAAACACTGGATGAAAGATAAACATGTATATGAAAAAGAAAAAATAATCTTCTTTATCTTTTATTTTTAAATTCATATTGAATTTATTGGGATGACAGTGGTTAATAAAATTATATAGGTTTCAAGTGTACAATTCTGTAATATGTCATCTGTATTTTAATATTGTGTGTTGACCACACCAAATAAAGTCTCCTCTGTCACCATTTATGTTCCCTTTATCCTCTTCTACCTCCACCCACCTTCCTTTCCCTCTGGTAATTACTATGCTCTTGTCTGTGTCTATGAGGTTTTTGGGTTGTTTTACTTTTTATGTGTGTGTTTTTTCTTAAGCCCTTCAACTTTTTCACCCAGGCCCGGCAACCACATTCCCCTTTGACAGCTGTTAGTCTGTTCTCTGTATCTATGAGTCAGTTTCTATTTTTTAGTTCATTTTTACTGAATTCCACATATAAGTGAAGTCATATGGTATTTGTCATTCTCTGGCTTGTTTATTTGTCATTCTCTGGCTGGTTTATTATTACTTAGCATAATACTATTCAGGTTCATCCATGCTGTTGCAAAAGGTAAGATTGCCTTCTTGTTTACAGTAACATAGTATGCCATTGTGTAAATGTACCACAGCTTTTATCCACAGATCTACCGATGGGCACTTCGGCTGCTTACAGATCTTGGCTATTGTAAATGAACATGGAGTTCATAAGTTAGTGTTTCAGGTTTCTTCAGACACAAGAAGTGGAATCACTGTTTCATAAGGCAGTTCCATTTTTAATTCTTTGAGAAAACTCCATACTATTTTCCACAGTGGCTTCCCCAGTCTGCATTCCCATCAACAGTACATGAGGGTGCCCTTTCCTCCACTAGAATCTGCTTTCAAATGAGAGCAAAATGGAAAATCAAATAAACTTCTGTGTGTTTTTTTTTTCACTAACATAATCTCATAATTCCAATTATTTCCATAGTTCCAACTGTCTAATTAATTTTATAATCTCAAAAAGATTCCTTAATTTTGTAAGTGTTTTTTCTCATTTTCTATAACTCTAGGAGGTTCAAGAAGACTCTAGAGATAGAAAAATGTTAGTTGCAATAACGTTGTCCACAGAGAGATGATATTTGAGATCTCGATGCTCCCCAAGGAAGGAGGAAAAGAACAGATGTTCTAGAAATGGGCATTAAAGACCATTCACATTTAGAAAAGTGGGAAACAATGGTAGTGAGATAAGGGGCAGTCCAGACAATAGAAAGACAACCCAGAATCAATGCCACAAAACTCAAGTGTTTCAAAATGCAGGATAAGATAAAAAATCTACAGAGATGTTATACAGAATGAATAACACTGAGCAAAGGCCATCAAATATGGTTAAAAGAATGTTCTAATAACTGTCTAGAACAGTCTCCATGAAGACCTAAAGAGAAAATTCAGATCATAGGATAAAAAGTAAATATATACACATGAGACATTGACCATTCTAAAATTGTGATAGTAAAAGAAACAAAAATGTTAAAGCAGTAGCTATACTCAGATGAAAACATATCATTGTGTGATATTATTCACATCCCCCTTCAATTTTGGTTACACTTTGCCATATATTTATTGGCTACTTATTTTGATTGACTTTTTCATTGAATTACTATTCTAAGTATAATATTTTGTGTTACTTAAAATTATACAAAGATATTCATTTGTCTAGATATAGCATGAAATACAAAAATAGTGGGACATTTTTTTTACAAAAGCACTTGAGCTACTTTCATTTAAAGCCAATTAAACAACTGTTATTATCACATAGTAAAAGCCTAGCAAAGGTACATGCTATTTAAATATTCTTCACAATTAATCCTATGATGCTTTATAAAATAGTATGCTTTGCATTTTATTTTTAAAATTCAACGCCAATTACATATAATTCTATTGAATTATCATAATAAATTTAAAATGCAATTGAAAACATTACACTACAAGTAAAATCTAAACACTGTTAAAATTGTACTTAGAAGGCATTGTGCAGCATAGTACATAACATCTATACTACACTTAGAAATAAGGGTAATAAGAGATAGTCCTAAAATATCTCTAAGGGCCCCTCCAACATGCTTATTATATAACCCCATGTTTTCTAATCTTGTAGAAGCTTTAACTTTAAAAGAATCTAAAATTTGGGTGAGTGGCAATTTAATAACTTCTAAAAAATTAAGACACATTATTGCTGTAAGTATATCCTATATAATAAAAGGCTAATATGCAATCTGACCGAACAGTGGAACAACTGGTTGCTATGATGCACACTGACCACCAGGGGGCAGACACTCAACACCGGCGCTGCCTCCTGGTGGTCAGTGCACTCCCACAGAGGGATTACAGCTCAGCCAGAAGCACAGCTCATGGCTGGAGAGTGCAGCGGTGGTGGCAGGAGCCTCTCCCACCTCTGCAGCAGTCTGACATCCCCCAAGGGCTCCAGGACTGCAAGAGGTCACAGGCCAGGCTGAGGGATCCCTCCCCAACAAGTGTACAAACTAGTAATGATATAAAACACTATAAGATGGAAGATGGCGACCAGCAGGAAGGTACGGAGGGAGAGAGTGGGAGAGAGTGAGGGAACCATAGAGGAGAGTGTAGACGTGTGTGGTGTGTGTACGTATGAACTAGGGACAGTTAGATTCTGCAGGTCCTCCAAGGGGCTGCCAAACCAGGCAGTTTTAGATGGTGGAGCCCTGCGCACAAAGTGGACACTTCTGGGCGGCCAGTGCGGGCACAGAGACCATGCCATCTTGAGAAACAGAGCTGCTTGAGACTAGGATCCTGGCCTCAGCACCACCCAGTCGCATCTCAGACACAAATCAGGACCCTGCAACCACTGGGGACCGAGAACTGTGACCACAGCTTCAGACCAACAGACAATAAGAATCCAGACTTCCCGGCCACAGATTTCTGTGAGTCAAAGAGCCTATCCCCCTCCCTGTAGGATCGCATATAGTGCCATATTAACTGATAGACCTGCCCCTCGCTCCGGCAGCAGCGCCCCTACGCGAATTTGAGCTTGGGAGCACCTGCAGGGACCTCAGTGCCCCTACGGGAATTTGAGCACAGAGACTGGAATCTGCTCCCCTCAATGCAATCTGGCGACCATACGCGAAGCCCACGCAGGGCAGCAGTACCACCTGATTTCGATTCTGAGCAAGCGCACACGGAAGTCTGTTTTCCGCAGTGAACACAGAAGTCTGTTTTCCACAGTGCACATGGAAGTCTGTTTTCCACAGCGCGGGCACACCACAGTGCTACTGTGCAACCCAGTCCCCTATGGTGACCAGGACCCAGATTCTCCTGGCAAGAGGCAGCACCACTGAATTGACTCTGTTTCTTACCGAATGCGCCTGGGATCCCTGACTCACAGTGCATTCACACTAACAGCCAGTGACTCCAATTCTTGGTGCATGCGCACATGGGGACCCTGATTCTCAGCAAGAAGCCGCATGAGGCAACAGAGACTCTGATACTCAGTTCTTGGTGCAGACACAGGGAAACTCTGACTCCTGGCATGCGCTAGGGGACTCATTTTCGGCACGCGCCAACAGCACAGTGCAGGCAGGATCCATGACTCAACAGCACATGAGACCACACTGAATGCTGGAACACTGACCCTGGGTGAGCCTGGTTCCCACCAATCCAGGGCAGCCACATGGCCTAGTGTCGGAGCACTTCAGTGACACTCAGGTGATGCGAAGCTCCCATGGCACACGGCCCAGGTCCACGCAACTCGAAGTTTGAACCTTCTGGTGATAGTCAGAATGGGGAGACAACACAATCCCCAGAGGAAAGAAAATGAAGAGTCGCCAAGAAAGGAAATGAGTGAAATTGAAGCATGCAACATGACCGAAAAAGAATTCAGAGTAATGGTCATGGAATTCATACATTGGATGGATGAGAAAATCAAAAACCTATGCAAGAATCAGGAAGAAATGAAAAGCGATATAGCTACAATCAAAAACACCATAGAAAGTTTCAACAGTAGACTAAAAGAAGCAGAGGACTGAATTAGTGAGTTAGAAGATCAGGTACAGAAACAAGCCCAATCTGAACAGCAACTGGAGAAAAAAATTTAAAAGTAGGAGGAAAGCCTAAGGGAGCTTTGGGACAACATGAAACGAAGTAACATATGTATAATTGGGCTGCCAGAAGGACAAGAAGAGCAGCAAAGATTAGAAAATCTATTTGAAGAAATAATGACAGGAAACTTCCCAGATATGGGAAAGAAAAAGTTACACAAGTACAGAGAGTCCCAAGCAGGATCAATCCCAAAAGATCCACACCAAGATACATCATAATTTCAATGGCAAATATTAAGGACAAAGAGAGAATCTTAAAGGATACATCATAATTTAAATGGCAAATATTAAGGACAAAGAAAGAATCTTAAAGGCGGCAAGAGAGAGATAGAGGGTTACCTACAAAGGATCCCCCATCAGATTATCAAATGATTTGTCAACAGAAACACATCAAGCTAGAAGGGAATGGAAGGAAGTATATAAAGTGTTGCAAAGCAAAGGACTGAATCCAAGAATACTCTATCCAGCAAGGCTATCAATCAAAATTGAAGGGGAAAACAGGAGCTTCGCAGACAAAAAAAGGCTAACGGAGTTTATCACCACCAAACCAGCAATGCAAGAAATGCTAAAGGGAATACTGTAAAAAGAAGAAATAAAAAGGTAAGAAGGAACACAGACACAAAAATAGATATGACTACAAACAAGTACCTTTCAGTAATAACTTTAAATGTAAACAGACTAAATGCTCCAATCCAAAGACATCAAGTGGTTGAATGGATTAAAAAAAAAAATGACCCATATATATGCTATCTACAAGAGACCCACCTCAGAACAAGGGACTCACACAGATTGAAAGTGAAGGGATGGAAAAATATCTGTCAGACAAATGGAAATGAAAAAACAGCTGGGGTAGCAATACTTATATCTGACAAAATAGACCTCAAAGTGAAGGCCATAACAAGAGATAAGGAAGGCCACTTCATAATACTAAAGGGATAGATACAACAACAGGATATAACCATGATAAACATATATGCACCCAACGCAGGAGCACCCAAATACGTAACAAAACTCCTGGAAGATATCAAGGGAGAGATCAACAACAATACAATCATAGCAGGGGATTTTAATACACCACTGACATCACTGGATAGATCCTCTAGACAAAAAAACAGCAAAGACACAGCAATCCTAAATGACTCACTAGATGAGATGGACTTAACTGACATCTTCAGAACATTGCATCCCAAAGCCACAGAATATACGATCTTCTCAAGTGCACATGGGACATTTTCAAAAATAGACTACATATTGGGTCACAAGCAAAGTCTCCCCAAATTCAAGAAGATTGAAATCATATCAAGCATCTTCTCAGACCACAATGCCATAAAATTAGAATAAACTACAATAAAAACAATCCAAAAATCTCAAACACTTGGAAGCTGAACAGCATGCTATTAAATAATGACTGGGTTACCAATGAGATCAAAGAAGAAATTAAAAACATCATGGAAACCAATGACAACAAAAAACACAACAATCCAAAATCTATGGGACACAATGAAATCAGTCCTGAGAGGGAAGTTCATAGCTCTACAGGCCTACGTCAAAAAGCAAAAAAAAAAATGGTAGTAAATCATCTAACTCTACAACTCAAAGAATTAGAAAGAGAGTGACAAGAAAAGCCCATAGTGAGCAGAAGGAAGGAGATAATAAAGATCAGAGCAGAAATAAATGACATAGAGACCAAAAAAAAAAAAAAATACAAAAGATCAATTAAACCAAAAGCTGGTTCTTTGAAAGGATAAACAAGATTGATGAACCTCTAGCCAGGCTCACCAAGAAGCAAAGAGAGGGGACTCAAATAAACAAAATCAGAAATGAGAGACGAAATAACAACAGACTCCACCGAAATGCAAAGGATCATGAAAAAATACTATGAACAACTCTAAGCCAACAAACTAGACAACCTGGAGGAAATGGACATATTCCTAGAAAAATACAACCTTCAAAAACTCAATTCTAAAAATCTAAAAGATTCTAAAAATTGAAGGGGAAGATTCTAAAAATCTCAATAGGCCAATAACTATGGATGAAATTGAAGCAGTCATCAAAAACCTCCCAGCAAACAAAAGCCCGGGGCCAGATTGCTTCATAGGGGAGTTATACCAAACATTCAAGGAAGAACTAAAACCTATCCTCCTCAGACTATTCCAAAAAACTAAGAGGAAGGAACACGTCCAAGCTCATTCTATGAAGCCAGCATCACCCTAATACCAAAACCAGATAAAGACAACACAATGAAAGAGAATTATAGGCCAATATCCCTCATGAACATAGATGCCAAAATCCTCACCAAAATTCTAGCAAATCATATCCAGCAGTACATCAGAAAGATCATACACCATGACCAAGTAGGATTTATCCAGTGGATGCAAGGATAGTACAATATCAGCAAATCAATAAACGTGATACATCACATAAACAAATTGAGAGATAAAAATCACATAGTCATTTCAATTGATGCAGAAAAATCATTTGACAAAATTCAACACCCTTTCTTGATAAAAACTCTCAGCAAAGTGGGAATAGAAGGATCATACCTCAACATAATAAAAGCCATATATGAAAAACCCACAGCCAACATCATACTCAATGGCAAAAACTATTTCCCTTAAGAACAGGAACAAGACAGGGATGCCCACTCTCACCACTCCTGTTCAAAACAGTATTGGAAGTATTAGCCATTGTGATCAGACAAGAAGAAGAAATAAAAGGCATCCAAATCGGAAAAGAAGAAGTAAAACTGCCCTTCATTTATTAGACTTAATAAATGAATTTGGCAATGTAGCAGGATACAAATTAATGCCAAGAAATATATGGCATTTCTTTACACCAATAGTGAACTTATAGAAAGAGAGACTAAAAAGGCAATCCCATTTACCATTGCAACAAAAAAAATTAAGATACCTAGGAATAAACTTAACTAAGTAGGTAAAAGACCTATATGCAAAAAAACTACAGGACACTGAAAAAAGAAATAGAGGAAGACATAAATAGATGGAAAAACATACCATGTTCACAGATAGGGAGAATCAACATCATCAAAGCGTCCATACTACCCAAAGCAATCTACAGATTCAATACAATCCCCATTAAAATACCAACAACATATTTCACAGACATACAATGAACTTTCCAAAAATTCATCTGGAATAATAAAAGACCCTGAATAGCCACAGCAATCCTGAGAAAAAAGAACAAAGTAGATGGGATCTCAATACCAGATTTCAAGCTGTATTACAAAGCCACTGTTCTCAAAACAACCTGGTACTGGCACAAGAACAGACATATAGATCAATGGAATAGAATAGAAAACCCAGAAATCAACCCAAACCACTATGCCCAATTAATATTTGACAAAGGAGGCATGAACATACAATGGAGTCAAGACAGTCTCTTCAACAAATGGTGTTGGGAAAATTGGACAGATACATGCAAAAAAATGAAACTAGAGCACCAACTTACACCATACACAAAAATAAACTCAAAATGGATAAAGGACTTAAACATAAGACGGGAAACCATAACAATATTAGAGGAATCTACAAGCAACGAAATCTCAGACATATGCCGAAGGAACTTCTTCATTGATACTGCTCCTAGGGCAATGGAAACTAAAGAGAAAATAAATAAATGGGACTACACCAAATAAAAAGCTTCTGCACAGCAAAAGAAACCATCAACAAAACAATAAGAAAGCCCACTGCGTGGGAGAACATATTTGCCAATGATATCAAAGATAAGGGTTTAATCTCCAACATTTACTGGGAACTCATACAACTTAACAAAAGGAAGATAAACTATCCAATAAAAAAATGGGCAAAGGACCTAAATAGACACTTTTCGAAGGAGGGCAGAAGGAAGGCCAAGAGACATATGAAAACATGCTCAAAGTCACTAATTTTCTGAGAGATGCAAATCAAAACAACAATGTGGTACCATCTCACACCTTTCAGAATGGCAATCATCAACAAATCAACAAATGACAAGTGTTGGCGAGGATGCGGAGAAAAAGGAACTCTTTTGCACTGTTGGTGGGAATGCAGACTGGTGCAGCCACTGTGGAGAACAGTATGGAGTTTCCTCAAAAAACTAAAAATTGAACTTCCATTTGACCCAGTGTTCCCACTTCTAGGAAAATATCCCCAGAAACTAGAAACACCAATCAGAAAGGATATATACACCCCTATGTTCCTAGCAGTGCAATTTACCATAGCTAAGATTTGGAAACAGCCTAAGTGCCCATGAGCAGATGATGGGATTAAAAAACTGTGGTACATCTACACAATGGAATACTATGCTGTGGTAAAAAAAAGAAGGTATTCTTACCATTTGCAACAGCATGGATGGAACTGGAGAGCATTATGCTAAGTGAAATAAGCCAGTCAGAGAAAGACAAATACCACATGATCTCACTCATTTGTGGAATATAATGAACAACATAAACTGATGAACAGGGACAGACCCAGAGGCAGAGAAGCATTGATCAGACTGCCGGACCTCAGAGGGAAGGTAGGGGAGGGTGGGGGTAAGGAGGAGAGATCAACCAAAGGACTTGTATGCATGAATATAAGCCTAACCAATGGACACAAACACCAGGGGGGTGAGGGCATGAGTGGGGAGGGTGGGGTTGGAGGGTTAATGGAGGGATGAGGACACATATGTAATACCTTAATCAATAAAGAAATTTGAAAAAAACACTACAAGACAAATACATTTTATTCTATATTTGATTATTATGGAGGTGGGGAGAACAATATGACCAGTAGGTAGAAGTCATTGAAAAAAAAGGTAAACTATCAGTTATTACAAAGAAAGGTAAATTATAGTTGCCTATGACATTTGTTGGTAACTATAACAATCATCTTCCTAGACAAGAGGAGGATAATGATAATTAAGAGCAAGTATTCACAATTTCTTCCCCAGGCTCCACAGCCCCATCTATTCAGCTTCTGTGTCCTCTCCAAGCAGGAATTAGATTGTTCTTTCTTGAATGAGTTCTAAATCATTCTATAACCCTTTTTCTTTTTCTCTTTTTAATCCTCACATGAGGATATTTTTTCCATTGATTTTGAGAGAGAGAGAGAGAGACATTGATGTGAGAGGGACACATCGATTGGTTGCCTCCTGCATGTGCCCTGGTCTGGGGTCAGGATTGAATCTGCAACCCAGGTACATGTCCTTGACCGGGAAGCAAACCTGAAACCCTTTGATGTGTGAGCCAATGCTCTAACCACTGAGAATACCAGTAGGGCTCTTTAACTCTTTTTCTAACCCATTTTCAAAATGCTATTTGTCTTGAAGAAAAGGGATCTATTCAAACTATAAATATACACATGAAGAATAGGAAAGTACAGAAATCAGAAAATAATACTTTTGCCACATAAATAAATAATATAGTATATTAGCATAGTTATTATTTTGCTTATGCTGTTTTGAATAATCCTTAAGGTGTATTACACAAGAGAATTGCTAAACTTAGTCGTGAAACTAAAATATGTCTAGGCCTACCAATTTCAATGTTAACTTTTAAATAAATTAAAATAAAAAACATGAAAACAAAATTATTGAAGACTACACAAGTCATACTCTAACATTGTCCTCAATTTCCCTGTATGGTTTTCATGTACTTTTTTATGTACATGAAATAGGAACTCAACATATATACTCAATTTTCTTGTACTTAGTAATAGTAAAAGCAATTATTTAAGCATATAAGTAAATACAAATTAATCAGATATTTGTATAAAGTTTTAAATATCATAGTGTATAATACCATAAATGTATAAACTAGGAAAAAGCTTTATCCTCTGCTAAAACAGAGTTTTCACAAACATTGACCACACAAAAAAATATATGGAAAATGCTGACCAGAAGTTCTCAATGTACAGTGAGGAAAGTTTAAGATGAAGTAAGTTTAAATTGCAGTAGGTACAATTATGAGAAGCTATGAAGAAGAAATCTTAAGAGTCAGAAAAATCTACACCAGGAGTTAATGGATTTAGCTTGTTTTGTAGAAATAAAAGAAACAGTCAGTGGTAATCAATCACAGCCATCACTATCACTGTCATCAGTATTTTCAAAATCCCTCATAGTCGGATTGAAAAACAATATCATATTATGGGCAATTCATTTAGTGGGACATGTTCAAGAAAAAGGATGCTTGGAAGTAGGAGCAGTTTCAGTTGTGTGGAACTCAAAGCTGATGCATTTCCAGAAGAGGCCTACTTTAGGAAAAATGAACACAAATTTGCCGATACAAAATTAAGTATAACTAAACATTTATTTGGAATGAAAAAATAAACAGCAACAGATTTCAAAATGTAAAAGCTGAAGAAGACCACAACTTTATAAACGTAAGGAAAATAGACAGTTTTATCAGTCACCTCACAGACTCAGCTCTACAGTAAGCTTTGCCTGTTTTTTGGCTTCAACCTCTGTGTCTCTTTTGTAAAGACACTGGATAGCTAATTTAGTCTCTCACTCACTGCTAATCAAAATTTATTTTCTTTTCATTGCTGATAGTTTAAAAATGATTCTTTTAATTTCTTGATGCATTATTAGGAGTTTAAGTAAAGGTTTTGTTGATTACTTGAGAAAACCTCTAGCAAGTCTTTGTACATGTGATTATAGAATTTAGAACAATTTTCTATATAGACAAGGTCCTGGATACCTCTCTCTCTCTCTTTCTCTTCCCCCCCCCCCATATATATGGTTAAAAGAATGTGCTAATGACCTTATTTATTTATATTTACTTATTATTTATTTTTCCTCCATTAGCCACATAGGCCATGCTAAGTACCATAGGACATGTTCATATGATCAATCCTTCCTATCAAGAGTCTGGTGAGAGCAGGAGGTAGTAGAAATATTCTCAGAAGCCCTTCCTAACCCAGGATGACCAGCAGTGATTTCACTATATATGAGAGTGTCTGTGGACCCCATAAACTGATCCCAGTGAACCCAAACCACGCATATCCATAGCTCAGCTTCTCTGTACTTGGTATGTGATCCCTGAAGTATCATTTGACATAAAGAAATGTTTAAGGGTAATAAATATATTGACTATCTTGATTTATATTACGGGTGTATACATATGTACAAGACATATTTAATTGTGCACTTTAAATATGGGCAGTTTATTATATGTAGATTATAAAGTTGTTTTCATAAGTAATGTGTCAATCAGAATCTAATCAGGGTACTGATGGCACATAAACTGAGAGGGTTAGATATGCAAATAATTAAGATTCTGAGCTCTTCTCCCTGTAGCCCTGATGAGTCACTGTGTTCTATATGAATGCACACCATGATACAACTAATTATAAGTCTTTTATTTAAAAAGTTTGCATTCATTATAAAAATCATTCATTGTAATGCAGGGCAATGATAAAGATGTAAAAAAAACGCCCACCAAAAAATAATGTAAGTTTGAGGGTGAGCTCTCAAGGAGAAACAAAACTGGAAGGGGGTGCCCTCCTCAAGGTTGAATCAATGCATACTGGGGAGAAAAAAGAAAAAAAAGAAGAAATTAAAAAGACATGCTGGAGAAGTTGGTCTTCTAGCTGACCACAAGGCAGAGAAGTTTGCTGAGTTGCCTAAGCTGCAGCTGGTCCACAGGTGTAGGACAAGCAGGGAAAAGTAAATAAATACATTAAACAACTCTCCTGGCTGTAAGTGAAACAACATTGGTGAATGAAAGCACAAAAGGAGGCAAGGTGTCTGGAGCACACTCACTGGCAGGGTAGTGTACAGCCAGGGGTGTGCAATGTCAATGTCAGGAGGATTGTGGGAAAGAAACCTGTGGGATACAAACAGGTCAAGGCTGGTGAGGTATAGTGCAGAGGAGAGGGAGCCTGTTGGCCAACAGGGCAGAGCACCCCCTGGACCATCGGGCGTCCATGCCAGCAGGGCCACAGTGGGCACAGTGACCAGGGCTGTGAGCTCACTGAGGAACTGAGGGCTCTGGATGTGTTGCTGGGCAGTGCACTGCTGACAGCCATGCAGTCGGGCAAGGAAGTGGCAAAAGTGCAGCAAACTGGAACGAGTCTAAATCTGTGGGAGTTCTAAAATGTGACCAGATCTATAAGCTAACAAGCTAGCCTGCTACAGTTATACTTGTGTGTATGTATATGTGTGTATATGTATACACATGTGTGTATATATATCTAAACACATGGTATATGTGTGTGCATGTAAAATCTCTTGTTCAAGGAACAGACCTTTTACATACAGTGCAGCTTGTGTCACCTGATGAGTGTGGCTCAGTGGTTGAACGTCAACTCATGAAGTAGGAGGTCACAGTTTGACTCCCTTTCCAGACACAGGCCTGGTTGCAGGCTTGATCCCCAAAAGGCGGTATGCAGGAGCCAGCCGATCAATGATTCTCTCTCATCATTGATGTTTGTATCTCTCTCTCCCTCTCCTGTCTTCTCTGAAATAAATGAAATATGTATATTTAAGAGCAGCTTGTGTCCACACCTCATGACTTAATTCTCCCACAGGGTGATGCCGTGGAGCATCTCTTTCCACATCACATCGCTATTTCGATGTGCAAATCATTCCAAAAGAAACGCTATGTGATGTGGTGGAGCATGTGTATCCTGGGCATAAAAATGAGCTTTGCACCACAGGAAAAGGAACTCCAAAATTATGAAACTTTAAGTGTCTATAGGGCTGCTGGCACCCCTGCCATCCTCCCCTTGAGAAAGACTTTTGCCCCAGAATATAAACAAATCCTCTTTGGGGATGTTCTCCACTCTGCTCTGTATCACCACTCCGGGACATCAGCAAATATAAACAAATGGCCCAGTGAGATAAAGCTGCATGTCTCTATCTTTACGGATCTATTCAATCATTCTTTAACCCAGGAGCCCTTGCTCTTTGCTCAAAAGCCCTGACTGTGAAAATATACATAGACTCCCAACAGAAACCAAAAAGGAAAGTCCCTCCTGGGCATCCTTTTGACAACGCTTATTATCAGGCTTGTGGCAAAGGACAAATGTTTAAAGTTCCATTACCACAGCAGATAAAGAAGAGTGGATTTTGAGAGACAATAAACTGATAATTATAATAGTTAGTAAAGGAATATTATAAACTTCATGTCTATAAATCTGATAACTAGATGAAAGAGACGAATTCCTTAGAAGACACAAACTATTAAAGCTCACTCTAGAGGAAATATATCATCTGTATAGCACTAGAACTATTAAGAAATCGAATTTTTAATTTAAAATCTTCCCATAAAGAAAACTCCATGTCTAGATGGTTCTATTAAACACTGAAGGAAGAAATAAAACAAATTATACATAAATTCTTCTGGAAATTTTAAGAGAAGGTGGTACTTACCAACCCATTCCAAGGTAATAACATTACTTTGAATTTCATATTATAAGAAAAGTAACTGAACACAGATGCAGTTTTTTTAACTTTTAGCAAATCAAATCCAACAAAATATATTTTAAAAAAGATAATGCATCATAACCAAGTGGGATTTATCCTGGGAATATTGGTCTGGTTTAACACTAAAAATCAATGTATTCACCATATTAGCTGACTAACACAGACACACACACACACACACACACACACATTCCTGGTTTTTAACAACTATCAGGACAGTAGCACTAGAAGGAAATTTCTTCAATATGATAATGGATAAATACAAAAAATGTACAGATAACACCATACTTAATGGTGAACTGCTGAGTGCATTTCCTCTAAAATTTGGAACAAGGAAATAGTTTATGCTTTCACCTCATCTACTCATCTTTTTCGGAGTTTTAACTAGTGTAATAAGACAAGAATAAAGAAATAACAGTTATTCAGATTGGAAAGGAAGAAGTTAAACTAACATTATTCACAAATGGCATGATCGTCTTATATAGGAAAATCTATGACATCTATCTACCCACAAAATCTACTAGAATTAAAAAATGATCTTAACAAGGTTATAAGATCTAAGATAATACTAAAAAATTAATTGTATTTAATAGATTAGTAATGAATGTTCAAAATTAGAATTGAGAAAATCAACACCATTTACAAGTATCAAAAATATAAAATATTTAAGTATAAATATGACAAAAGATATGCAAGACCTATACACTAAAAATACAGAACTTCACAGAGAGAAATTAAAGAAGACCTAAATAAATGGAGAGATATACTGTACTCATGAATCAGAAAATGCAATACCAGTGAGATGTGAATTCTTCCCAAATTGATTTAGAGATTCAATGCAGTCTCCAAAAATATCTCAGCAGGCTTTTTCATAGAAATCAACAAGCTGATTCTAAAATTCACATCATAAAGATTTAAAATTTTTTAAAATTTTCATATGAAAATTCCAAAGACATAAAATATCCAAAACTACTTTGTAAAAAATAAAATAAAAACCATATGTGGAGCATTAATACAATCTAACTCCAATACTTATGATAAAACAACATCAATCAAGACAATATGACAGTGGCAGATAGAGAGATAAATACATCAGGGAAACAATAGTCATTTCAAATATAATCCCATGCATATGTGGGCAATTAATTTGTAAGAAAGTTGCAAGGGGGAGAAAGGACTGGAATTTACAATGGCTGGAAAAATGGGCTATTCACAGTCTTCCTCCCCACAAAAAGAACTTTAATTTATACTTTGACCATGAGTTTGCAAGGGGCTTACAAAGGAAAACAATAAAACTTTGGGTGATGATGTTATGGATGTTAATTTGGTTCTGGGGAGGGCTAATGTATATTCAAATATCAAAAGTTAGTACATTGTACAGTTAAAATATGCACAGTTTGTTTCATATCAATATAGTTCAATAAAGATGTTTTAAAATCTAACACATTTATCTATGCTTGTCAATACTTAAGATTTTTAAATACCTACACTCATATACAAGTGCATGTTAGATATATTTAACAGATACTTCTGTTCATACTATTATAACCATTTGCTAGTTTTCATCATAAATTTACACTGTTACTTTGCAAAAGATGAAACATACCTTTTAAAAAAATCTTTATTGTTGAAAGCATTACAATATGTCCCCTTTTTCCCCCATTGACCTCTTCAAGCCTGCCCCCACCAGCCACCCCAGGCCTTCACCACTCTACTGTCTATGTCCGTGAGATGAAATATCTCACATCTATAATAATAAAAGGGTAATATGCTAATTAGACCGGACATCTTCTGGACATCATTCCGAATGTCCTTCCTGACTAAGCTGGGGCCAGAGAGAAGACAGTCAGGTCTGGGTGCCTGCGGGTGGCCCAGGGGAAGCCAGCCATGGTCCCGGGTGCCTGCTGGCAGCCGGAGGAGAAGGGAAGCCCTGGTCCCGGGTGCCAGAGGGAAGCCAGTGCTGGCAGCCGGGGGAAGGAAAGCCTACTGTTGCACAAATTTTCGTGCATCAGGCCTCTAGTGTGGAAATAATGTCCCAAGTGAAAAGGCACTGTTTGATGGAAATCTAAAAAGGTTTTGTGTGCTTGGGCCGACTTTCTATACTGCTTGGCTTCATTTAGCTGGAGAGAATAACAGAGCTGACTGAGCACCAAAGAATGCTTATTATCACTACATATGCCCAAACAGTTGTTCTTGTTGAGGATCAGCCAGGACCTTGACCCAAGTTTCAGAAATGTAAGCTCCCATGATTTGATCTGTTCTATGAGAATATGAAACAGTAGAATACTAGTAAATCAAACTTTCAACTGTAAGGGATTTTAGATAGCATCTAATTAAACTGTTTCTATTCTAGGAAAAGAAACCACTGGCAAGAGAGATTAAAGGATTTACTCAAGTTCAGTCATGGCAGAGTGCAACCTAGAATCCCAGGTTTCTTGTGACCAAATCTTGTGCCTGTTTTGTACTACCCCAGCACCATCCTTTGAGTATTTTTCTCCCCAAATACCCATGAATCATATACCTATATAAAAGTATCTTCTTTCATTCTGCTTTATTTAAGTACATTTTTGTTGAACTATAATGAAAAGTTCCCCTGCAATCTTTTTTTTTTTTTTTTTTGTCTAACCCATCTGCAGACTCCAGATTTGACCTTTTGGAAAATTAGCTATTTAATTTATACACACTCAGGACAATATCCCTGATTTTGTTCCTTTCTCCTTGTAGCTCATTTTTCATTATCCATGGTGAACACAATAGTCTCTGTTCATCTGGAATAATTATTTTGAAACTCTCTTTAAAACAGAAGTAGCAGGTTAAGAGTAGTTTCTGTAACAATAGACTCTTTAAATACAAGAAAAACATGCAAAATCCCAGGGACCTCTTAATCATATTACTGCAATCCAGGTAGAATTAAATCAGTTTAATTTTATATTTACTTTATTTTTCTTTCTGCTTTCAAAGCATTTAATGTTCACTAAACTAATTAGAAAACAGAGAAAAGCTTTAAAAAGGATAAATCATCCATAAAGTCATAACCAGGTATATCCACTCTTAATATTTGGCATCTTTAAATTTTATAAAAGGATAGAAGCACATATAACTAAAAATATTCAATTAATTAAGGAGCTATATACAAATTTATAAAGATAGGATCATATCATACATAAATTTTGTGTCTTTTTTCAATTAACATGTTATAATCCTTTTTCCATCACAAAAATTATTTGTGATACCATTCTTAAGAAATGCATATTATTCAGTCATATATGTATACCATTATTTAATCTTTCCCTCATTGCTGGACATATATGTAGTTTTTAAGCTTTCTGTTATAAACAATGTAAGGCCAATTATATTTATGTCAATCTTTGTGGCATTTCTGATATTTTCATAGGATATAGTCCTTGAGAGGCAACATTAAGTTTAAAAGTTTAAAATTTAACAATAATAGATGATCATGTAAGTTCTTTTAAAAACTTGTGTGCCAACTGCACTTGGAAAGCAAGAATGGAATGCATATAAAATAGCTTTTTTTATGTATAAGCAGCTAGCCAGAATAGCAGCAAATTTTAAAGATTTTGCTTTATTTCCTTTTATAGTAATAGTGGAATAATATTTGCACACAAATTCCCAGTATCTGGACATTATGGTGGATTTGCAACTGAAAAACTGTCATTGCCTAAAAGACTAGTTCCTAGAAGATCTATTTAAGATAAATTTTTAATAATGGCATAAGCACATGGTGTCACCATGGTGATAAAAAGAAGCTGGGAATACCGACTGATGGAATATAGGCTGAATAAGAAAAATAGATTGGTAATGGAGTAGAAGAGGTTCTGCAGAAGGAAAGAGCAAAAGCAAAAGCAGAGAGTTTCTCTAATGAAGGAAGAATTAAAAATCACAGGTGTATTAATTTCCAATTAAATCATGTAAATGGCACATTTAGTGTTCTTTCCAGTTTGTGTCCACTCATCAAACCCTTGGGCTAACTCATCGGTCCATAGTACATATTCCTAGCAATCAGTGGGCAAATCTCAAATACAAGAGAGACAAAACCGTCCTTTCTAAGAATGCTTCTTACAATGCTTCTTACCACGCGGCTTTGTTACTGCTGAGGCTAATTCTGTCAGGGCAAAAAGGATGGAAATGGGTGAGCCTGATTCTTCACCTCAAGCTGTTGGCTACACTCAGGCATTCTCAAGGTATAATGAGACCACTGCCTAAGAAGACAGAACAAAAGAGGGCTTTAAAGAAAAGCAATGATTCTCCCCCGACCCCTCATTCCTGGGGCTGGGAATCTGTGTGGGCATTGTTTAGATATAATTAGCTTGGGGAAAATGTTCATTATTGCTTCTTCTCTCTTTAGAAGGAAGGGCAGAACAGTAGGATGGAGAGAACATGGGCCTGAGCGCTGGGTTTCTCACTTTTTTAGAAATGTGTGATCAGAACCAAGGTACTTAACTTTTCGTGTCTTAGCTTCTTCATTTGTCAAGTGAGGTTAATACAATGTTGTGAGGATTGAAGTACCTAATAGGGCAGTTAGTGCAGAATAAACACCTGATAACTTACATTATTTATTATTATTTGGACTACTGAGGAAGACACAGCTATATTTCTACAGTATCATTAATTTATTTATACTCATATGGTACAAAGTGGGCCAAAATTTAAAATGTTATCATTATTGGGAAGAAAAAGATTTTTAAATTAGTCAATGCCCTTTTATTTTCCCTAAATATTTTCATTAACCTTGTTTAACTACATTGGCCAGTATATACATGAAATTGCAGACTGAAAATTCTGCAACAATTACATTTCAAACATTGAAATTGTGCAATCCTAGCCAGATCTCTGTTCAAAATGATAGACTAAACCAGCACTTCCCACACATTACTTGTCATATAAAGTCATTGGGGATCCTTTTGAAAACCATTCAGCGGGTCTTGAGATTCTGCATTTCTAACAGGCTTACAGGTGATGCTAATGTGCTGGCCTACATCACACTTTGAGGCAAGGTACTAAACCAGTAGTCCTCAAGTAAGGAAAACTTTGCACCTCAGGGGACATTTGTCAATGTCTGGAAACATTTTTTATTATCACAACTGTGGGAAGGTGCTGCTGGCATCTAGTGGGTAGAGGTCAGGGATACTGATAAATATCTTGGAGCATACACAACAGCCACCACCACAAAGAATTACTGGGCCCAAAATACCAGTCATGCTCAAAATATCTATAGTGTGCCGATGTTGAAAAACCCTGGACTAAACAAGTCTAAGAATATTTTCCACTAAATGTAAACACATTGTGCCCTGGCAGGTTGCTCAATGGTTAGAGCATCGGCTTGCAGAATGAAGGGTCACGGGTTTGATTCCTGGTCAAGAGCATGCACCTTGGTTGCAGGTTCCCCAGCCCTGGTAGGGGCACGTGTGGAAGACAACCAATTGATGTGTCTCTCACGTCAATGTTTGTCTCCACCACCTTCCCCCTCCCCCCCTCGTCCCTTATACTCTCTCTAGAAATCAATGGAAAAAATATCCTTAGGTGAGGATTAAAAAACAAAACAAAGCAAAACAAAAAAATAAAAAACACAAAGTAATGAGAAATAAAATATAGTATTTTATTCATACCTAAATTCACGAGTCAAAAAAATGGGAGGACTCTGCTGACATGGCTCAGTGGTTGAGCATTGACCTATGAACCAAGTTACGATTCCATTCCCAATCAGGGCACATGCCCTGGTTTCAGGCTCAATCCCCAGTGGGGGGGGAGGGGGGGTGTAGGAGGCAGCGGATCAATGATTCTCTCTTATCATTGATGTTTCTCTCTCTCTCTCCCCCTTTTCCTTTCTCTCTGAAATAAAATATATTTTTAAAAAATGGGAGGTACAGAAATGTTGAAAATGTATGTTCATATCTAATAATGAATCTCAATGGAAGCCAGAGAGCCCATAATGAGTCACCCCAACATGGTATACTCGTCAGGGCTGGGGTTGTCCTGTTCTGGTATGTGGATTGATGGTGTTGAGGCCACAGAATCTGTGCATAATGGAGAAGGGGTCTGAGGTCCAAAGAGCTGCCTGCCCTGAGTACACACAGATTACCAACTGGAGATAACAGGAACACGGTTCCTTCTGTTTATAGGTGTGAGACCTGTGTTCCCACTACCTGATGAGACAAAGTCTAAACCCAATCCCATAATCTAGGCACAAGTACATGGTTCTAAATTGCCCTTTTCTAAACTGGCATTCTCCTCTACTAACATTTGAGGAATTATTATCTGGCAAACAAAGACTTGATTATTTAATAGGATGAAATCTATCAACATGATTATCGATAGATAATTCTTCCCGAATTTTCTTCTAGGTTCATCAAGGAACTTATTTTTTAAGTTGTGTTAAAGATTCCACAAAGATATTTTCATAAGCAAAATCATTATCAACACCAGCTGTATTCAGAATTAAATTGACAATCATTCATGTTACAAAATAATTTATCTTAGCACAAAAGAAAAATAAAAGGTGGAGGTTGAAGTTTAAATAGGAGGCATCAAAATTGCAGAGGTTTATTGTTTCTAAACTTTAAGGTTTCTTGGAAATAAAAATTAGCTGGTCTATTGAATGCAAAGATAATATCAGTGGAAACCTGAATGCCACTTTATAATGGGAGGGTTTATCTGATATCATGGGACAATCAGGGCATCCAAATATGGCAGCTTAAAAACTGGTTAACAATCTCCCTGTCTCAGTTCCCCCATCAGAAATAAAATATGCATTCCTTGTGTTTGATGTTTAGTGGGATCAAAGCGGGGGGAAATGAACTAGTTTACATACATCCCAATAGACAGTAGACACTATCAACATTTTGGAGGGAGCCATACTTTTTTATTTTTTACTTAAGATGAAAATATTTTTTTAAATAGCCTCAAACAAAAAGAAAGAACAGCCCTAACTGGTTTGGCTCAGTGCATAGAGTATCGGCCTGCAGACAGAAGGGCCCCAGATTCGATTCCAGTCAGGGGCATGTACCCTGGTTGTGGGCACATCCCCAGTAGGGAGTGTGCAGGAGGCAGCTGGTAGATGTTTCTGGCTCTCTGTCCCTCTCCCTTCCTCTGTAAAAATTCAATGAAGTATATTTTTAAAAAAAACACAAAAAGAAAGAACACCAATGAAATTCAGAAATAAGGAGACTAATGTCGTGTGTGTGTGTGTGTGTGTGTGTGTATTTAATCAAAAATTGGAAGATTCTATCTCTACATAGATTAACTTCAATAAGATCCAGAAAATATGAAAATGTTATCTCCTCACATGCTCTGACCTTTCTCCAATTTCCAAGCCAGTTAATCAGTATTATTAAGCACATATTATATTGCATAATAGCACCAGGTCCATAACCACATGTTATGATGAGAAAAGACCTGAATTCCTTTTAAATGACACAGAATGCAGGTCCTGGGAGTGAATCATCTGTGATGATTTTTTTTTTAATTTACTGAGAGAAGGGAGTGAAAAGACCTCAGGGAAGCTGTGTCACTTCACATTGCCTTGTGTTTTGTAATAGGAATATAGAGATAGCTTTATTTTTAAATGTTTTATGAACCTACCCCCATTGGTTAATAATTGTGAGCAGTCTCTGAAATTTAGCCAAACCTCACAACAGAGGAAATGAAAAGTAAAAGTCTCTACACTATTAAAAGTAAATGTGCCTCTCTTGTCACACATAACTGTTTTATCTTCAAAGAATTGCTCAACTTCAGATCCAAACACCGAGTTTTTGGATTGTTAGAAACCTCCCAATAGAGGCAGAAACACTTCTTTAAAGAGAGAGACTCTCTCAAGCCCCTATTAAATCTGTCTTTATATCTATCCATCCATACCTAGCTCTCCTATAATGAAACCAAGAGACTTCAGAATTAGGCTAAGGCTATCTACAAATTCTAAATGGATTCCTTAAGTGGTCTTTGTTGGAGAATGTGGGCCTTTTAAAAGGAAGAATTATAGTGAGGTGGCCTCATCATATTTACAAGCTGGGAGCAAAAGCAGGGTTACAGCTGTGTGTCAACACCAAACATTGTTCCTATTAGGGTACAATTTTCATGATATTTTCCAAGGATGTAAAATAAGGTTAGTTGGAACATGCATTCTAATCCCTTTCAGTGCTTATCACTCTCCAAACATTCAATAGCAACCCTTAAGACCATTACCTCTGGGACAACATTTGAGTAGGCCCCTGCAATCTAACAAGAGAATGGAGAGAAAGACTGTGGTTTAAAAGCCTGGTTAAAGATTAACACAAACAGTAATAAGAAGGTTCTTAGGGAAGAATCAGGACAGCTGCAGCTGCATCCCAGCTACCTGCTGAGGGTTGCTAAGCAACTTGAGCTTCTACTGCCCCAAGGGTGTTTTACTTTACAATTAGGATTTTTGAAGGGGAAAAGGGGGGTGAGGGGGGTTGATTCCCAGTGAAACTGTTGGAGAGCCATATATGTAGTTACATGTTGTGTTATTTTTTTTTTTAAATAGGGAAATGGTGTCAGTCCTTTCAAAGGTAGAATGCTCACTACAAAGCAGATTTCTTTTGTATGTAACTGACAAAAATCTAGCAATAACACAGAGTTTTTAAAGTGACATTTTGACTCTAAGGGAGGAATTATTTGCAATTTGTTTTGAACAGAAGCTTAGTTCATGTCAGATGTGAACCTCCAGACAATCATTAGTTTAAACTGCCTGCTATGTGTTTAAAAATTTCAGTCAATTTAGAGCTGATCTGAATTGCAAATGTGATGGTAATAAGCCATTAGGGAACTGCATATCTTTTTTTTGCACTTACAACCCTCTGCTTTAAGGAGCTCCAACTACATTGAAATATGAAAATATCATTTTAATCATGTGCATTGTCGACAAACACAGAAATGCTGGAGACTCAGAAGTAGAAAAGTGGCTTTCAGAGGCTAAGAACTAGAAGCTGTGACAAGAATGAAGAAACACATGTAACCTTTACTTTAAATTATATACAGTAGTAAGATTTTCCGAAAAGAAATATCCCGTTTTGTTTGTAATGCAACACGAATCTCCAAGCCCAACATCTGGATAAAATTTATTTTCTTTGGATTTCAGAATTAGAGAAAGTTAGCCCAAACCCTTTCATAAGGTCACTTGGGAAATCAAGAGTATTGCTTTTATGGTCAGATTTCAGCTTGCAATACAAATAACAAGTTTTGAAGGGTGCTTATCAATAAAAACTCTTCTTTAAACAGCCTAGTTCAGTCTTCAAAAATATGATGTGTTTCAGTAATCTCAAAACCATCAATGCCCAAAGGTGTTTTATCCTCTCAAAGGTGCCTCAGTTCAGAAGCTTAAACATCATCACACAAATTAGATGATGCAAAATTTCAGTCAATCCTTAGATTTATCCAGTGGCAGCTAAAAGATTAATTAAACAGAGAATGGAATTAGAAAGAAGAATTGAGCTCCTCAAATTTTCAGTGGATAAAATACATTTTCTTGATTTCTAGATGCTTATCTGTTAAACCATTTGATTTAAAAGCTAAGCACATCTTTGCAAAAGAAGGGCTGGTGACTGGTCATCTGACCATATGAAATCATGTAGCATATTTCTGTTAGCCTCTGCACAACACCCATCTCTTCCACCTTCAAATTCACTAAAGTTTAACACTTGGCTTTATTTCAGTTGTCTTAATAGGACCCCAGAAGTTCCATCTCAGTCCCTTGCCAGAATCTTTGGGCAATATGGAAACTTATGAGTAATGCATTCATTACATGTTTTCTCTCAACAAATTAAATATTTGCTAAGAGAAAGATAAAGTGTAACATCATTGGTAAATATAGCACAAAATGATAGAATTTGAGTCCCAGGAGGAAAATCTTAGTTAGAATTTAACTCCATGGGGCCTTAGTCACCCACAAGGTCAGGGCTTTGGCCAAAACCAATGTTTGTTTATATCCTTGAGAATGAAAGATAAGAACATAAACTCTACATAAACTCTGTGATATCAGTTAGGGGGGGGGGGGGGGAACTCCCAAGTGTCAGCTTTTAGTTCATGTCTATACTAAACAAAATAAAATAATAAAATAAAATTTAAAAAGAAAAAAAAAAGTCTAAAAAATAGCAGCCCTTCTTTTTCACACTGCACTGCTTCACATGATTTTAAATGATGCCTCTTGAAGCCATCACTGTAATAGGAAGAGGCTCCAGCTATGTCTACGCCAGAAATGTGTAAAAGAAACAGAGCCAATCATGCATATGAATAAGGAAGGTGAACCCAAGTAAGAGGAAGGGTTTTTCCTGTGCCTCAGACATCTATCTTTTATTTATTCAGCCATTCCACTCACTCAACATATATTCACTGAGCCTCCTCTGTGTGCAGGAATACAAGAATGAATTAGGGGGCAGATCCTAAACCCTGGAAATTACTAAGAGAAGCAAAACTTTATATGGATAAATATGATAAAATATGAAGGTGAAAAGTGTCAAAAGAAGCATAGATATTGTGCGAGGTGGGCCAATTTATTGGCAGTGTTAAGAACTGTGGCTATGGAATAAGAAAGTTTCAAGGCCCAATTATTCTCTAGGTTTGAGAGAGATTGAGCAACTTATATAACCTCTCTATGTCTTAGTTTCCCCAAATAAAAAATAAGAATTGCTCAACAAACTTTGTTTCCCTAGTCAGCTTTCTGTCTTCTCCACAAAGCTGTTGTAAATCTTCTCAATTCTCTTGAAACCTCTAACTTACCACTTTTCCCTTCCCTCCCTGTAGATGACCTCAATTCCCATCCTGCAGAAATGATGAAATACATCATCAGCTGGAAACCCACTCAAGTTCCTGCCACCAGCCTACACACCTAGCAGTATCCAAACCCATCACACTCCCTCTTTTTTTCAATACAATTAGGGTCTCATATATTCTGAAAGATCAGTACATCTGTCTCTGTTTTAAATCCCATCAACTTATTGCCTCTCTCTCAGAGACTTTACTGAGGAATTCCCTGCTTCTTTCCTGCAATTTCAAATGCTCCTCTTTGTTGCCTAATGCTCATCAGGATTTAAAATTATACACGTTTCCAGCTCTTTCTTAGGGACAGTAGTGCAATCAGACACCATTTTTCCTTTGCTGAGGGCTCCCTCCACCCACCCAGCAGGTGCAGGTAGACACCAAATCTGAGCTATAACTTGGCTAACAATGTTCACCCAGACCTGCTGATTCTTTGAGAATCAACCAAATCAAGCTCCTGGCCATAACTTCTTGAAGTGACTTTTCAACATAAATGGTACGTCTCAGCTCATGCTGTGGACTTTCCTAAAATCTCTCAAAGGTTCAAAAACCCGAAACAAGCAGTGGCTGTTCTTGGCATACCCCATACCTCTTGCTAAGCAGCCCCAAGCCTGGAACTAGTGGCAGCCAGCCTCAGTTCACAGCTTAGATTTTCCCAGGAGCTTCCAGACCCATCACAGGTGACAATCTACTGAAGATCACTTTTTAACTTTTACCAGGTTGCCCAATTGGGCACAGGCAGTGGCTGACATTGGCCTATACCAGTGGTCGGCAAACTCATTAGTCAACAGAGCAGCAAACCGCGGCTCACGAGCTGCATGTGACTCGCAAGCCGCAGTTTGCCGACCACTGGCCTATACCAAAGCCCCTCCTAAGAGGCCCCAGATCCAATAAACCCAGTGGCCTACTTCAAACTATACCAGAGCACAACATAACATGCTCAACAAACCACACATCCAAAAGGCAGACTTGGCAAGCTCCAGAGCCCCATGAAAGTGAATCGCACTCTGTGGAGTTAGCCCCCATACACCAGCTCATCTGCCATAATCATGGCCATTCTCATAGCCAGTCAAACTGAAGAGTCAATCACACACACTTGTGTCCCAATAGCAATCAAGCTTAACTCAACAGAAGGGTACATACAACACACAAGGGACACCTCTAGAGCATCAGGATCTGGGAACCTGGGAGACTGCACCACTGGGCACCTCAGGACACCTACCACATAAAGCTACTCTGCAATGACCAGGAGATGTATCAGCTCTACTTAATACATAGAAACAAACACTATAAGTCAGTCAGAATGAGGAGACAAAGAAACATGCCCCAAATGAAAGAACAGAACAAGACCCTCCCCCCCCCCCAAAAAAAAGAACTAAACAAAATGGAGACAAGCAATCTACCAGATGTAGAGTTCAAAACACTGGTTATAAAGATGCTCAGTGTGAACTTCAGCAAAAAGATTTGAAACATAAAAATGGAGATAGAAAATATAAAATAGAACCATTCAGAAATAAAAAAATGTAATAACTAAACTAAAGAATATATTAGAAGGAATCAGCAGGTTAGGTGAAATAGAGGATCAAATTGGCTATCTGGAAGACAAAGAAGCAGAAAATACCCACTCAGAGCAGAAAAAGAAAAGTTTAATGAAGAACATTTAAGGAACCTCTAGGGCTACATTGTATGCCAACATTTTCACCTCAGAGGTATCAGAAGGTGAGAAAAGAGAGAAAGGGATTGAAACCTATTTGAAGAAATGATGGACCACTTCCCTACCCTGGAAAAGGAAATAAACATACAAGTACAGGAAGCACAGAGTCCCAAATAAGATGAACCCAAAAGACCCACATCAAGATACATCATAATTAAAATTCCAAGGGTTAAAGACAAAGAGAGAATCTTGAAAATAACAAGAGAAAAGCAGTTAGTTATATATGAGGAAACTCCCATAAGACTGTCATCTGATTTCTGAACAGAAACTTTTCATTCTAGAAGAGATAGGCACAAAATATTCAAAGTGATGAAAAGCAAGGGCCTACAAACAAGATTGCTCTACCCAGAAAGACTAATATTTAGAATTGAGGTGATAAAGAGATTTCCAGACAGGAAATAAAACTAAGGGAGTTTATTACCATCAAAACATTATTGCAAGAAATGTTAAAGGAACTGCATTTAAGAAGAAAAGATAAAAAAATATGAATAAGAGAGAAAAAATTCTAACTGACAAAGCAAACATATAATAAAAGCAGTGGATCTCAACCAAATATAATGCTAGTACAAAGTTTAAAGGGCAAAAGTAAGAAGATCATGTGTATTAAAACAATAAATTAAGAAGTACACCCAAAAGAAGTAACAAATAATGACATAAATATGAAAGAGGTAAATAAAAATGGTAGTGATTTTGGAATGCTTTTAAATTTAAACAACCATCAACTTAAAATAGACTGCTACAAATATAGCTTGATATATAGAAAACACATTGGTAACCACAGACCAAAAATTGATGAGATAAACAAAAAAATAAAGAGAAAGGAACCCAAACACAACACTTTAGAAAATTATTAATATACTAGAGGGCCGGTGCACGAAAATTCATGCACTCGGGGGATCTCTCAGCCCAGCCTGCACTCTCTGACAATCCGGGACCTCTCTGGTAGGGTCCAGTCCCATCTCAGCATAGCTCTGGTTCCCCAGAGCCTGCAGGCTGGGGAGGGACCAAGATTCCCAGATCGCAGCATGGCTCTCGTTCCCTGGAGCCTGCAGGTAGGGGGAGGGACCCAGATGCCAGTCCGATGGCAGCATGGCTCCCGTGCCCACAGCTCCCTCTTGCCACCGTACCATGGGTGGCCAGGACCCAGGACTTGTGCCATGGGCCACTGAGACCCAGGACTGATTTCCACTGCAGGTGGCCAAGACTCAGGACTGACTCCCGCCATGGGTGGCTGGAACCCAGGACTGACTCCCGCCACACACTGTGACCCAGGACTGACTTCCACTGCACTGGCTGGGACCCTAACCTGGTGTTCGGTCTTTGGTCTGGACATTTAGGTCGTGATGGACCCTAGCTCTTTATATATTAAGATAAGAGAATAAAAAAGAACAGAAAAGAGGTACAGAAACAATAAGAAAACAATTAATAAAATGGTAATAATGACAACCTATCAATAATTACTTTAAATGTAAGGGAACTAAATGCTCCAATAATAATAATTTTAAAAAAGAATAGCTAAAAGAGATTAAAAAACAAAACCCAAACATATGCTGCCTACAAGAGGCCCACTTCACATCAAAAGACATACACAGATTGAAAGTAAAGGAAAAAGAGATATCATGCAACTAGAAACCAAATATAAAGTGGGCTTAATAACACTTGCATCAGACAAAAAAGACTTTGAAACAAGTCCTATAGCAAGAGACAAAAAGGACATTTTATAATGATAAAGGGATTATTTCAACAAGAGAACATAATGCTTATAAACATCTATGCACCCAATGTAGGAGCAACTGAATGTATAGAGCAAATATTGATGGACATAAAGGAAGAGATTAACAGTAATACAATCATAGTAGAGGTCTTTAGCACTCTACTGATATTAGTGGATATCATCCAGACAGAAAATCAATAAGGAAACAATGGTCTTAAGTGATTCATTAGGCCAGATGAATTTAATTGATATTTTTCAGGCATTTCACCCAAGAGCAGCACAATGTACATTATTCTCAAGTACACATGAAACATTTTCCAGGATAGATCACATGTTAGGACACAAAATAAGTCTCAATAAATTTATGAAGATTGGAATTAGATTAAGCATCTTTTCCAATTACAGTGCTATGAAACTAGAAATGAATTACAGGAAGAAACCGAAGAGCATAAAAATATGTGGAGGCTAAATTACATGCCACTAAACAATGAATGGATTAGCATTGAGATCAATGAAAACATCAAAAGATACTTTGAGACAAATGAGAATTAAAACATCTAAAAATTAAGGACCTAAAAATCTATGGGACACACAGCCAAAGCAGTTGTAAGAGGAAAAATTACAGTAATACAGTCCTACCTCAAGAAACAAGAAAAATTCCAAATAAATAACCTAACCTTATACCTAAGGGAACTAGATAAAAAAAAAAGAACAAACAGAGCTCAAACTGACTAGGGAGAAAGGACATTCTAAAGATCATAATGGAAATAAATGAAATAGAAAAGATCAATGAAACCAAGAGCTGGTTCTTTGAAAAGATAAACAAAATTGACAAATAAATACTCATCAAAAGAGAGAGAGAAAGTCAGGGGGAGGAGGGATGGGCAAATGGGCAAATGCATAAAATCAGAAACAAAAGAGAAGTAACAACTGATAACACAGAAATATAATGGATTACAAGTAAATACTACAAACAATCATATACCAACAAATTGGACATAAATGAATAAATATCTAGAAATATACACTTTCCATTACTGAAACCAGAAGAAACAGAAAACCCGAACAGACTAATAACTACTAAGAACATCACATCAGTAATAAGAAATCTCCTAATAAACAAAAGCCCTGGACCAGATGGCTTCCCAGGTAAATTTTACCAAACATTCAAAGAATTAATACCTATCATTCTCAAACTATTTCAAAATATTGAAGAGAGAAGGCTCCCAAACTCATTTACAAGACCAGCATTTCCCTTATACCAAAACCAGACAAAGACACTACAAAGAAAGAATATTATAGGCTAATATCCCTGATAAACACAGATACAAAAATCATCAACAAAATATTAGCAAACTGAATTCAACAACACATTAAAATATCACACACCATGATCAAATGGGATTTATTTCTGGGATGCAAGATTGGTACAGTATTCACAAATCAACTAATGTGATACACCATGTAAACAAAATGAAAGATAAAATTCATATGATCATATTAATAGATGCAAAAAATTTTTGACAAAATCCAACATTCATCCTATCTATAAAAGAGAAACATGCAAATTGACCATACCTCTGCTACACCCATAAGCCACCCCCACCAGTCACGTCCACTAGCCAATCAGGAGCAAGTATGTAAATTAACCCAACCAAGATGGCGGTTAATTTGCATATCCAGGCGTAGAGCGAAGACTGAAGACAGCTAGAAGGAAGCCAAGCTGCCAAAAGGAGTGAAGCTGCGGAGAAGCAAGTGGGGCGGGGGAGAAGGGAGGGAAGCAAACTGCCTCAGGAAGCCCTATTGCAGGAATCTTCCTGCAACGGGCCTCTAGTTTATGATAAAAACTCAGTAAAGTGCAGTTAAAGGGAACGTACCTGAACATAATAAAGGCTATATATAACAAACCCACAGCTAATATCATACCTAATGGGGAAAAGCTGAAAGCTTTTTCTTTAAGATTAAGAGCAAGACAGGGATGTCCACGTTTACCTCTTCTATTCAATATGGTATTGGAAGACCTAGCCACAACAATCAAACAGAAAAGGAGAAGGAGAAGGAGAAGAAGGAAGAGAGAGAGAGAGGAAGAAAGAAAGAAAGGGAGAAATGGAGGGAGGGAGGGAGGGAGGGAGGGAGGGAGGGAGGAAGAAGGAAGAGTGGTCATGTAAGTTGGAAAGGGAAGAAGTGTAACTGTCATTTGCAGGTGACATTATACTATATAGAGAACCCTAAAAAACCTACCAGAAAACTACTAGAATTAATAAATGAATTCAATAAAGTTTAAGTATACAAATTAATGTTCAGAAATCAGTTGCATTTTTATACACCATAACAAACTATTGGAAAGATAAATTAAGAAAACAATCTCATTTACAATCGCATAAAAAAGAATAAAATACCCAGGAATAAATTTAACTAAGTAGGGAAAAGACCTATACTCAGAAAACTGTAAGACATTGTAGAAAGAAATTTTAAAAGATACAAAAAAAGTGAAGGATACACAGTGCTCATGGATAGAAAGAACTAACATTATTAAGATGTCTATATGATCCAAAGCAATCTAAAAATCCAATGCAATGCCTATCAAAATATCAATGTCATTTTAAAAAATATATATTTTATTGATTTTTTTACAGAAAGGAAGGGAGAGAGATAGAGAGTTAAAAGCATCAATGAGAGAGAAACATCAACCAACTGCCTCCTGCACGCCCCCTACTGGGGATGTGCCCACAACCCAGGTACATGCCCTTGACTGGAATTGAACCTGGGACCTTTCAGTCCGCAGGCTGACGCTCTATCCACTGAGCCAAACCGGTTTCAGCTCAATGTCATTTTTCACAGAGCAAGAACAAATAATCCAACATTTATATGGAACCACAAAAGACCCTGAATAGCCACAACAATCTTGAGGAAGAAGAACAAAGTTACAAGGCTACAGTAATCAAAACAGCATGGTCTGGCATAAAAACAGACACATACATAAATGGAAATCCATGTCTAAATGGTTAATGAATCTCTGATAAAGGAGGCAATAATATACAGTGGGATAAAGACAAGCTCTTCAATAAATGGTGTCGGGAAAAATAAACACACACATGCAAAAAAATAAACCTGGATAGTTTCTTATACCACATACAAGAAAAAACTCAAAAAAGATTAAACACTTAAATATAAGACCCCAAACCATAAAACTCCTAGAAGAAAACATAGGCAGTAAACTCTTTGACATAACTTTCAGTAATATTTTTTGAATATGTCCCCTCAGGTAAGGGAAACAAAAGAAAAAAATAAACAAATGGGAGTACATAAAACTATAGATATGTAAACAGATAGACAGATATGCAAACAGATAGGAGTCAGAGAAAGTTCTGAGTGCATGCCTGGCACTAAGCTAAGCAATTTTTATGAGTTACTTCACATAGTCCTCACAACAACCTTTAGAGATACCACTATAATCACCATTTACAGATGTAAAATCTGGAGCTTTGAGTGATTAAATAATTTGTTCAAGATTACACAAATAAGAAACAGAAACTTTCAAATTTGCTAAGATTGGTCTATTACTCTGCCTGTCTTTCAAAGAGCATAGTTTTTGTGGATCATGATGTTTCAGATCCACACTATCTTTTTGGTTCTGAGTAGTTACAGTTATCATTTACTGAGAATATACCATCTTTTAGGTGTCCTTTTGTGTTTTGCATGCTTACTACAATACTTACAAGATTCTTATATGGTAATAATATTATTTTCATTTATAAGATAAAGGTGCTCAGGTTTTGTAAAGTTAAGTAACTGAGTCACATAACTTATAAAAGGGAGAGTTGAATCTCAATTTGTTGAAATCCAAAATATTTTTCAGAAAGTCAGATTTTCTCAATTGCCCAACATTCAGTGGACACATAAGCAACTTAGTTTTCTATTCTTAAATTTGGCCTGGGCCACAAATATCCTTTCCTATATTAACAATTCTTATTCTTTTACATGAAATATGTATGTTTTGAAAAATCACTTTTCCGAGAATATATTTTTATCAGTTATCTTATCAGTATAATAATGAACTCTCAGTTATGACATGTTTTAAACCTATAATTTTATTATACAACTTCATTAAGATGAGAAGGCTCATCAGAAAGACAGTAATAAATTGAGCATAATTCAGAGAGGCAGTAAGTTTCCTTATAACTTAAATGTCTAACTACAGCCTAATACATCTTGCCTTAGAAGTTCAGCCTCTTAAAAATTACTTTTCACATAACATACTCATGACAGCATTTATTATTAATGATTATCTATGAGTTATGAAGGATAAACTCATGTGAATGGAATCTAAACGTCAAACAACAGTCTCTCAGAAGCAACTGAACCTCATCCAACTGTAGCATAACTTTGGGAATGAGCTAAGGAGTAATGCTGAAGAAAATGCTTTGGTGGAACTAGTGATTTAACCTCTAAGAAGTGCAACCAGAAATGTAAATGAAGAAAAAATGGTCACAGTGTTGAGAAGCCTCCATGGTCAATCTCAGAATAGGTCAACTGTATGTGTAACCCTGAACTCTAAATCAGATGAATTCTGAAGTCTTGGAAGCAGAGAAATTTCTTCATCTAACATTTCTTGGCTCCTTGGTTTTGGCAAACTAAGTCAGGGTTGTGAGAGGTCAAATGTGTTGAGCTCCTGTCGAATTTTCCAGGGTGGGTAAAAGTCAGTGATTTTAATCTTAATCCTGAGGCCACAGTGTGTTCAAGTTGGAAATCTCCTCCATATGTTCATGATGTTATTTCACAGAAGTCCTTAAAAGGTTTCTTTATGAGAACTCTAAGGTTTCCAAATCTCTTTGGCCTCTTAGGTTTGATTGTTTTAACCATGAAAATTATAAGTAATATCATTAGTAATTTAAAAACAGAGCAGTGACTCTTTTGAGAATGTCGTACATGCAGGTACTTCTACATGCATTGTGTCCTTTAAATTCTCACAATCAGCAGCCAATTGATGACACTGTCCCAGTTTTCAAATACCGAAGCACAGATGAATGCATGACTGACTTCCTCCAATGTATTCAGCTGGAATCGGAACTCAAGTATATCTGACTCCAAAACGCAAATTCTTTTATGATAATACTTAGCTTCTACACCAGTTTCTTTTTAGATGGACAAAATGATATGACAGGTATTCTGTTCAAAGCATGCCCCTGTTTAGAAAGAAATGAAGCCCAGGGACATGTTTTCTGCATCCTACCTGCATCCCAGCAGACCTTGCCAGCCGCAGTATTGTCATAATGGTGTTATCCTCCATAAAATGTGTTCTTTACATGGGTCCTTTAAAACTGCAAGCTAGTCATTCTGAGAAAACGCAAGCAGCTTGAATTCATGCCCACAAGGGTTGGCCTTTTTTATGCCCATTACTTATGCCCCTTTCTCTTTAAACTGAACTTGTCAAACTGCAAATATTCAGAATGTTGCAATCCGATTAGTCCTTTCTAGGATATAAATTCTGAACTGTTTTCTATGGAGCTCGAAAATGCTTATCTTGACAACATTTGAAAATTTTTAAATTAAAATGGAAGGTGATCCTAAGTAATCAAAAAGGTCAAAGAAAATCAGCAGTTAAGATGACTTACCCCAACCCACCAGCTTTACGGTTATATTCTCACTCAGTTTCTTTGTTATCTTAAGAAAATGTACATTTGACTCACTGTTAGAAAATACTATAAAGTCAGTTTTAAACCTCTACATAATAAAATGCAATTCAACCAATGAATTTTAGAGTAGAAGAATTAAGAATAAGAAAATAAAGACACTAAAAGAAGCAAAACATTATGTTGTTCCTTTTTTCTACTAAATATCCTGCCAGGTGTTTTCATATAGCATCTCCTTCTCGATATAACTTAACGAAGGGGATTTTATTTTTATTTTATAGATGTAGCATCTGAGGCCATAACAAGGTCAAATATCTTGCCCAAGGTCACAAAAGAAATGAATGGAAAACCTACATTTAGAATTAAAACCTATTCCTATTAAACTGCCACATTTAATTTTAAAATAGATGTGGAAGAGTTACTAAACTATATTTCCATCTCCTAATAGGCATTGTAGGGAATACTTATAGAGTAATTCATACAGCAGGAGAACTTGCCAAGTAAACATACTTTTTATGACCATGACCAAAGCATGCTCATGCAATCATTTAAACAGGTGAGGTGATCATTATATTTCTTTGCTATTTAAACAAGGTTTCATTTATTTAAGAAATATAATGTGGCAGGTTGCATGCTAGGAAGAGATAAGACATGCCTCTGAGCCGACATCTGAGCGGGCGAAGGCAAAGACCCATGATGTGAGGGAAAGACAGTGATGCAAATGTATTTTATCTCAAAGAAGCATATGCCTTGAGGCCCCTTCATTGAAAGCATTAAACTTCAAAAAATAAACTACAGAGTCCCCTTACTTTGCTCATCAACATGAAATGATTTGTCTTACTAGCCTTATACCCTAAATAGAAAATATTAATAAAATAATTAGACAAATATTTATTCCAAATAAGTTACTAAAATACTACCTATTTAATTGCCATTAATATTGAAATGAATAACATCACAGATCACTTAAATCACTTATCATTTAAGTAAAATACCCGATCTTTTTTCATGATTTTGCATTTTTCTTTCTGTAAGAAAGAAGCATTGACTGAAAAAACTGACCACAGTAAGGAAGTAGGAGGCTCCTGAGTCTTTGTGAAACTCAGGCTCACACTCCTGCCCACATGGAAGCTCCAGCTCCACCATTCTGTAGCAGTTTCTTTTCCCCAAAGACGTCATTGGTCTGGCTTGATGTGAAAAATCCATCCTAAAGCCATTATCACAAGGAATTGGCACATGGAGAAAAGGCCCCGTGGCCTCTTGATTCTCACTTTCCCTTAGAATGGGCTGTTTCCAGGAAGCTTTCAGGTTCTTTGTGTAAGCAATCTCTTAACCAGGACTCCTATCCTTACCTCACTCCAGATTTGCCAAACCTCCCCAAAATTGAAAGTAGGCGAGCTCAAGCTGATCTTCCCTCGGTACAAATCCAAGGCTCTTTTTCAGTGAGTCAACCCTCTTCTTCTTGTCTACCTGATACCTAGGAAGGTTTTGTTGTTGTTAATTCTCACCCAAAAATATTTTTCCATTGATTTTTAGGGAGAGCGAAAGGGAGAGGGAGAGGGAGAAACAGAGAGAAACAACGATGTGAGAGAGACACATCAATTGGTTGCCTCCTGCATGCAACCCGACCAGGGCTGGAGAACCTGCAATCAAGGTACATGCCCTGGACCAGAATTGAACACAGGACTTTTCAATCCACATGTTGATGCTCTATCCACTGATGCAAACCAGCTAGGGAGGAAGGTTTATTTTATTCATCTTACTCAAAGCTCACTCTTCTTCCACCAGAGTATTGGCTGCCTCTAAAATAGCTCTCCTGTCCAACTGGATTTTTGTCACTCAGCTCACCATGATGTACAGCAGATGGCTTGGGCTGTCCTGGTTCCTCCCAGCAGAGTTGTGTTATAAGAAGCATTACTTTAAAGCCTGTCAGTGAGCAATACTTCAGACTATCATAAGGAAACTCCTATCATTTGATTTAATGAGGATGTTTTCTAAATGGCACTGCTGTAACTGCCTGGAAAACTCAGGACTAATGTCTGTGGCATGTCATAGTCTAGGACTTACACAGCCATATTCCTCTTGACTTGACTTTGTCCTAGCATTGGAGTGTCAAGTTCTATCCATTGACATCCCACAGAACATGCTAAATTCCTTTAAGTGGATTTAATTTGGAAAATTCCTTCATATAAATTTAATTTGAAACAATGCCAAATCATATTTGTTTTTCTAAATATGCTTTTAATATCATTTGTCAACCTAGAACATGAAAAATCTACTACATAGCTAGTTGATGATTGAAAAACAAATGTTGAAAAACTTAGTATCATCTAACAATTTATAGCGTTTCTCAGCATTGGATAAGTATCAGAACCCTCAATAAAGCTTTTGAAAATTGTAGGTGCCTTTGTCCCTTGTTGCCCATGCCACCTCCCAATAGATCAGGCTGCTATTCAAGATTCCCCCCCACCACCACCATGGTTCTGATGTAACACTATTGGGAGGCTAATTTTGAGGTTCTTGTAGGAATATAGAAAACTTAAAAATAAGATTGATCATATTTATTGATCAAATAAGTGAAAAATATATAATTTTAAAGAAATTTTAAAGTAGCTATGAAATACATCATTATTTCAACCAGTATACTCTTCCCACTAGTGTCCATTGTGAGAATTCCTGATGGTAAATAGGTAAATTAGATAAACATCCAAGTAAATGTTAAGAAGATTGCTAGTAGGGTCTGTCCTTATCCTGTATCTTTTTGTGACAATCTGATTAAATTATTTGCCTTTTTGATAAGTGTGTTGTAACCCTATAGGTTACTGCCTGAGTGATGCTGGACTCTTTCAAGTTGCAAGACCCAGAGCTATGCCCATACTATCTCAAACGATGGATATATATTATAAGGCCATATGGAAAGGGAAAGAAACTCCAAAAACTATCTATGCAATGCACACCAAAGGCTGAAAGCAAAATGCTATTCATAATTTTTTTTAAGGATAGAATTGATGGTGCAATGACAATTCTAGAATTCATCTCCTTAGGCAAGGATAGAATTATAATCCAGTCATAAATACAGAAATTACTCTAGGTATTTCAAGTAAATGGAATTTAGCAGATGAGTCAATTTCACAAATGATAAAAGAGGTGAAAAGCCCAACAAGGGATGATGGAACCCTTTAAAAACAGCAATAACCTGCCATTACTCTGATTGCTGGTGAGACAAAGAGAGGTGTTACTAGAATCCACGAAGCATGGTCGCCTGGAGAAAAATAGAACCATGGTGGGCCTACCTGGTAGGAGCTGGGACTATTGAAGGACATACTTTCAGGCAGAGCTGGAATCATGAAGATAGTATAACCTCTGTCTGAGACACCAAAGCAGGAAAAGTAGAGAAAATACCCTGGTTTTTTCTTTCTTGTTGCAGTCAAATCTCTTCTTAGTGTCTTCCGTTGGCTTAGCATAACCGGAAGTTAGTGATACAGATCGAGGCAGGGGAAGTGTAGGAAGTGGATCTGAGGGCAAAGAGGCAAGTTTTAGCACAGAAGGCATTTGTGGCTCCCAGCTCCATCACTACATCGCTCCTATGAGTCAGCATTTGTGTCTCTGCTTTACCTTCTTTTCTTTCTTCTGTCTCTTTGTATGTAATAATTTCAGACCCACCAAAAGACAAGGTACTGGGGGTTGATTTTCCCTGCTCAATTGAAAGCAACACTGTTAGGGCAAGATCGAACAGCAGGCCAGCTTCTTCACCATTCCTTTTGATTCAGGCACTGGTCATTAGCTGTGGATCTATTGGTAAAATTTCTTGGTACAAAGCAAGATAACTACTACAAAAGGAAACATCTGCAGCTCATTTTCTCAGGAGAGAGACATACTGCATCTAGAAAGCACCTTGAACTTTTTCAGAAAGGTTCAGTGTTTGGGCTGAATTGTTTCCCCTAAAATTCTTATGTTGAAGTTCTAACCAACCCCTATTACCTCCTGATGTGACTGTATTTAGAGATAGGGTCTTTAAGAAGTAATTAACTTAACTTGAGATCATTAGTGTGGGCCCCAATCTAATATGCCTGGTTTCCTTATAAGAGGAGGAAAATTAGACATAGATGTATGCAGAGGGAAGACCATGTACACACACAGGGAGAAGATGGCCATCTGCAAGCCAAGGAGAGGGGCCTCAAAGAAACTAATCCTGCTGACACCTTGAATCTTTAACTTCTAATCTCAAGAATTATATGTTAATAAATTCCTGTTGTTTTTGTAAGCCACCCAATCTGTGGAACTTTGTTATGACAGCCCTAGAAAACTAATACAGTTAGCATACTGGGTTGAAATATATGTAGGATCAGCTATATTCTGATGTTCAATTGTGTGTTCAATATACTCAATGATAATTGTTTCTGTCACTAGTTCTGTTTAACGTTGCTCTTTGTGATAGTTAGCTACCATAACAAATACCACAGACTGTGTGATATAAATAACAGAAATTTATTTTCTCACAGTTCTGGAGACTAGAATTTCAAGATCAACGTGTCAGCAGGACTGGTTTCTCTTGAGGCCTCTGTCTTTGGCCTGTACAGAGCTGCATTCTTGCTGTGTCCTCACGTGGTCATTTCTCTGTGTGTGCATACCTGCTGTCTCTTCCTCTTCTTATGAGGATGCCAGTCATATTAGATCAAAGCCCACTTTTATTATTTCACTTAATCTTAATTACTCCTTTAAAAACACTATTGACAAATATCACAGAGAGGGTTAACCAGACTTCACACATAAATTTTGCAGGGGCACAATTCTGTCCACAACACTCTTCAAACTTATTTAACCCTTTTAACTTATAGTTGGAATAACTGAGAACATTTTCATTTGTGAAGTAAAGATCTGGTCTGGAGACTTAGCTGGGATACCTCTCCTGAGTGCCATTAAATTGATCAAAAACACTCAGATTTTTAGTCTTTGATTCTCTAAAACCCAAATCCTTATCTCAGGTAATTATGGAAATTTAATTAGACTGTTGGTACATGTATGTAATGAATGGCAGAGTGTTATTATCAACATCCTCATTATTATCAGTGCACCTCCCAATTCTTACCAGTGTCAGAACCACATCTATCTGAAAACTCATCTTTCAGACTAACACCAGGTCCTGCCTATTCTTTCCACATTGACACATTATCTGTATTACATTTTCCATGGCACCTGGGTTTTGCTGGCCCTCCCTTTCTACATTATTTCTAGATCATGGTCATTTATAGATTCCTCATCTGTAAAATGGGGATAATAATATTATGTACCTCACAGGGGTATGTGAGGATTAAATGAGTCAAAAGCTGTGAAATACTCAAAACGGTGTCTGACATAATAGTATATTAAGCACTATATAATTGTTTGCTATTATTAACATCGTTATCATTATTATTAGAATTACAGTAATTAATTTTTGAATACGAGATGCTCTTACTGCCCTGTATGATTCCCTTTTACCAGGCTGGTGCACCCACTGCCCAGCTGCTGCAGTTGTTGACTGCCAAAGTTTCATACCTGCAATCTTCTCCAGAAGATTGCCCTTGGCTGATGGAAACTGACTCCACTGAAAATGTCGGAGGTGTTATGCCACATTTCCTTGAAGGCCACCCACAGCAATGACTAACTAGTATAAAGGGTCAAATAGCCTTTCTCTGTGTAGGCTGAACTTTGTTCATGGTTTACTCACCAGGGTTCCGCAATGAGAACAAACAGAAGCTACATGTTTTATGTTCTTCTCTGTCCTATCCCAGTTCCCTCCCTTGTAGGGTTCTCCTGAGAACATTCCCTCAACCACTCAGTTGCACAAGAAACTCAAATCTAGGGAAACCAACCTAAGAAACTCACCTAAGTGGTTTTTAGACTTTGATTATGCCTTATGTATTTTTTTCTCTGCTATAATATCTAATCTAATCCCTGTCTCATGTTTAAACAAATGTCTTCTCGTTAATTGGCTGAAATATCTACAATCAAAATATCTATAGGAGTAAAGACTACCAATTTCAGTTTTAAACAACTAGAAACTAATAATGTAGATGCAAAACACAGAAACAATGGAAAAATTCTGTTCATCTGTCCAAACAACTGATATAAATCACAGTTAGCTGAGAGTAGTGATTGGTATTGAATGTGAGCACTGCCAAAATGATACAATCAAGTGTGTCATTTGGAAACTACATGTGCACCCAGAAAGAATGTGAGAAGTATGTCACTGAATACTATCATATGCTTTGTAGTTGTCTAGTGTCATCCCAGTGACAGCACATCCTGCAGAAAGGGCCTCTGAGGACGTCAGAGGACAGGTCTTTATCTCTTCAGTCCTCGCAAGATTTCGGAGGCAAGTTTCAACTAAAGGCAATAAAAGAATGAGAGCATCTTGCACTACTGTGAACAATTAGAAGTTTCTACTTTATTTCACATTATGATATTTCATATCATAATAAAAGAAAAACTAAATATGATCCAAAGATCTAGAGAGCCATATGCAGATACAATAGAATGAGCCTTGCCCTTCCTCTCACAGCTTTATTGTTATGATCACATGAAGTAACATATGAAAGTACTTTATAAGCAGCAATGTACTAAATGACCATGTGCTCGAGCTTAAATGGTTATTACTGATAAGTTAATAAAAACACGTTCCTCATAGGTACACTTAGGCGTTTAAAGTATATTGGTCAGGATTCATTCAGTGCCAAGTGGTAGAGCTCTAACTTAAATTAGCTTTGGCAGAAAAGGACTCAATCAGTAGGTAGGTAGAGTCCAGACAGCTCCTAGCACAAGGTGGAGGTCCCATGGTTAAAATTCACAATAATGGTGAAATAGGATGGTACCCCACTAAAAGGGAATGTACTAGCTGATAAGATGTATCAGGTGTTTGAGAGGTGTTGAGACTTTGTAACTAAAAGGATAATGTTATGCAATGGCTATTACTAAGTGATATGGATATTCTAAGACTGTAGTTCTCAACTGTTAACATTAATCAAATGACCAGGAGGGTTTGCTAAACACAGATTTCTGGGTCCAACTCAATATTTTTTATTTAGGAGATCTGAACTAGGGTCAAAGAATTTATATTTTTAACAAATTCTAATGTGTTGCTAATGTTGCTGATCCTAGGACCTCCTTTGAAAACCACTCTACTAGAAAAAAATTTATAGAAAAGGTGCAGGTGATTAACAGACAATGAAAACCAAGTGTGAAAGCCAGAGGGCCTCTGTGGTCCTTCACAAAGAGTCTCCATTTCCTACAACAGGAGAAATTAAAGACTAGACTAAGTCTGGTTTAAGAGAAAGACCAAACTCCAGAAAAGAAAAATACTCAACCAAGGCAGGCTGGTAGATAAAGATCAGAAGCTGATTGGGACAATGGGAACTTTTCATGTGGGATGGGATCATCTGGGCAAAGGAGCCTCAAAATTTTGAACCCCAAAGTGTTGTGCAACTTTGGAGGCTGCAGAGGTGACCCACACATCCCTATTAAAGACTGGCATCCCTCCCTTCATTGAAGACATTGCAGAGACCTCTCCCCTGCAAGATAATATATGCTCTTCTCAATGACAATCCATGGGCATTGATTGCTATAACTATACAGTCTGCTAAACCTCCTCTCAATGTCTCCTTCTGAAGAACCCAGGGGTAATGGTGGGCCTCTGGCTGACAATAACTAGAACTGGAAGTTCCAAAGAATAAAAAGTCGTCCTTTCTAAAATTTCTGACTCTATCTACCTATCAGCTTAATTCTTTCGCACTGAAGATGGACTTTTTCAACACTGTGTGTGAATAGCAGAGCCACGGACACATCAGACAGCAATTCTGTGGCCCAAGAGTCTAAGAGGCATTTCTTCTGGTTCAATTGTTTAAAATCCAGGGAAAGGCCCTCATTGGTGTGCCTTAGGTTGTGTGCTCACTCCTTGGGCTAATCACTGTGCTCAGAGCCATAAAGAACACCACTGTGGCATCCTGGGTCAAGTCCTTATTCCTGGAGTTAGGGAGCCAAGGACAATTACCGAAAACAGGGAGAAAAGGCACAGAATGCATAAGAATGAAAGTAAGCCATTTTTTAATGGAATGGATACTGATTCCTACGAGAATCCTTCCATATGTTCTCAATTATTATTAAAAGCCTAAAAAGGCATAGGGGTAAAGAAAAAAAAGGCAATTTAGTCCACCCCAAATTTTTATATCTGACTAGGCATGAAATTAAAAGTGAGTAATTATCTTGGTTGCAACAGACAAACTCAAACTAACTTAAGCAAAAACTGAAATTTATTGGAAAGCTTATTAACTGCAGGAAGTAGAGTGATTTAGCTGACCATAGTCTCAGACACTACCAAGGACATCTGTCTCATCTCTTGCCTTGACTTCTCATTGTATCACATCATGCTCTTAGACCAACTTTCTCCATGCAACAGAGAACAATAGAATGTGAAGCCACCTGCTTCCTCTTTCCCAACGTCATCACAAGTGAGGAAATGCCTCACCCCCACCCTTATCTCCAGTTTTAACAAATACAGAAAAATTTTTTTGATTCACTATGGTCACATGCCTGACTCTGGGATGTGCTTGGGCAGAGAAATGAAAAGACCTTTAGCATATAAAGTATCACCAGACAAAGTTAACATGATCCTAGTCTCTGATGGAAGAAATGAACAAGTTCACTTAAATTCAATCTTAAGACTTTTGGAATTAATTATGAGTATACTCAGTCTCTCCTATCTCTCAGAGTATTCAAATGCCTTAAGAACTTCAGTAACATTACTGACATATTTTAGGGACTCACTTTATAGCTTGTATGGCAAAAGTTGTTTTCCCATACTTCAATTTATAGAAGGAAAAGCAAAAACAAAATCCAATAGCACTTTGTGTTCTTTACATTGAGTTTTTCAGAATAGTGACTCTACTCTGGAATTTGAATATCAAGTCTGTGGTGGAGACATATTTTGGAGTAGTCAGTACACATATTATTTAAAGTCATGAAATCAAGAGAGACAGACTAGGGACTCAGGACAGATAAAAGAGGATAAAAGACAAACACGGAGCTCCATGTCATGCCCACATGACACAGGGCACAGAAGATGAGAAGCAAGGGAAACTATGAAGGGAAAAACAGTGAGGTAGAAGGAACCAAAAAAGAGAGATATCTTGCAATCCAAGTGAAGAAAGTATTTTAATGTGGATGAAGTAATGTTACATGAAATGATAAAGTAAGGTGAAAATGAGAATTGTTTTTTGGACTTGGTAATATAGAAGTTGAAAACCTTGGTAAGAACTAATTCACTGGAGTGGCATTTATATATCTTTAACTGGAAGGAACTCAGGAGGAACTGGGAGGGGAGGATGTATGGACAACCCATTATGTGAGTTGAGCTATAAAGGGGAGCAGAGAAATGGTAAGAGTTTATCTTCTTTCTTAGGAGCTAGCAGAGCATGTTTTTATACTGATGGGATGACTTCTTAGAAAGGGAGTATTTATAATGCAGGAAAAGAAGAGAGACAATTGCAGCATGAATAACCTTGAGCAGGTATAGAGAACAGGATCCAGGGCACAAAAAAAGTAACAGCAGAAGGATAGCAAAATAGATGGATAAAGAAGCAAGCAGGTTGGTAGATTTGAGTAAAAATGTTTGGAAGTGCTTTTCAGATTGTTCATATTTTCTCAATGAAATATGAAGCAAAGTCATCAGCTAAGTATGAAAAGAAGGAAAATGTGGTGGGATATTAGAGAGAGAGAAGATATAAAAGGCTTATCTAAGATAGTGTGGGAGTAAAGGAACTTGGAAAATATAGTACAAGTAATTAGATAATTAGAATCCAGTCAGGATTTCATGTTTCTCTCCAATTATATCCACACAATTATTCACACAAATTGAGCATATTTCAAGAAAGTCACATTTACACTAGATTGGAGTTCTGCTAAGAAGGGAGAGAGGGCAAAGTAGTTAAGGGTATGTGCACATAATGGCTATACTAAGGGAGGAAATGAGTGGATTGAGAAATAGCAAAAACTAGGGACTTGAGGAATGTTTGAAGTTGGGATACCAGCAGAAGTAAGCTTGAAATATAGGGGTTAGTATTTGGAGATTATGATACTTAAGATTTAGTTTATGGAAAGGGTGCATTTATTGGTGGCAAGCAATATAAAATTTAAGGAAATGAATGGCAGAGGTAAAATGAAAGTCAAGACTATTGGAAGAAAAGAGGTCAAGGGATTTAGAGTCCATGGTATTGAAAGGATCAACTACATGTTCAGTAGAGTAATGTTGTACTGCAGTAATAACCCCAAAATTCCAGTGGTAACACACTCCCACATCTCTAGTACATGCAAAGTTGTTCTTTCCATGGAGTGACTTAGAAAGTCAAACATCGCTCCATTTTTTGCTCTGCATCTCCACACGTGGCAGCTGTAGTCACTGAAAGGTCTTTTGCCTTCTCTGCCAAAAGAGAAGCAAGAAAATAGAGGTGGTGCATTGGCTCTTAAATGCTTCAACTCAGAAATGATACTCACATTTCCACTCACCATTTCATCAGCTAGAACTGACCATACAGCCCCACTACCTGCACCAAACGTAAGGTAACACATGGAATATTAAGTCAGCTCTTCTGGTTGCCACAATATAGATATCTCACTAGTAAGAATTATCAAGGAGGTAACATTTGAGGGAGAGGTGGTAAACCACATGCTGAATTCTTTAAATAATGAAAGGAATTGACCTCGAAAGCTGTAGATGTCAACGACTGAAGCAAAAGAATCAGCATGTGCTAGAGACCGTTGGCATGAATGGCCAAGGAGCTGAGGGGCTCATGTTCTCGAAATTACTGTCCTGCTATACTAAACTCTCTGAAATCTGTGTACGTGATCTCAAATACTTAGATATGTAATGAAATATTTGACCATCTGGGTCTCTCCCAAGGCAGTAAATTTTAAGCTATACAGGAATGGACTGTTGATGAATCTGATTAATATAAATTTAACTATATTTCCTATGTGGATTATCAGGTCTTAAAGAATGAAAATATGGGAACAATAAAATTTTATTGAACATAATTTATTCTTTCCTTGATGATTTAGAAGGCACCTTTCATTCCTGTAGTGACTTAGGGACATGCCTAAGAACATCAATTATAATTGAATTGCAGATGCACAAGGCTATAACTCACATGGGCTCTCTGCACATTGGGAGCACACGCAGGGCAGCAGGAAGAGGAATGACAGCAAGGAATGGAAGGATCTAAAGCTGGGGAAACTAACCGGGCGGCATGACTTGCCCCCAAGGGTAAAACCAGCAGTTGAAATAATAAAATTCAAGGGGGTGAGGGACCTTGGGTTTCAATCAGAGTTGATACATCCAGGAGGTACTGTCCAGGTGCCAGGAACATAGGCCCACAAATCTCAGTACTAACCATGCAGGCAGATCATATGTCTTCAATCTAGTAGGTTAATTGGTTAGAAGCAGATGTAGATTATCCAACTATTGGGATTTCCAAGACATGGCCCATCAACTTGGGACTGAGATTTCAAAGACAAGCTGCTAATTATTGAAATGTCAAGGACAGGGCTCTGATTCCCACAAGCAATTGAAAAGCAAACCAGGAAACTAGCAAGTTAAGCACAGGCTGGTGGTGGGGGAAGGGCCTCAACTTAATGAGCATTCCAGATATCAGGCTCAATGTTTATTTCAGAACAGCAACTCGGAGGAGAATAGGATCCTACCATATTTTTTTATAAAAGCCAGCAAAAGACATGGAAGAAACTTAAACACATATTACTAAGAAGCCAATCTGAAAAGACTACATACTATATGATTCCAACTATATGACATTTTAGAAAAGGTAAAACTATGGAGACACTAAAAATATCAGTGGTTACCAAGTGTTGCAGGAGGGAAGGATGAATAGGCAGAATATAGAGGATTTTTAGGGCAATGAAATTATCCTATATGATACTATAATGATGGATATATGTAATTTATACATTTGTTCAAACCCATAGAATGTACAACATCAAGAGTGAACCATAATGTAAACCATTGCCTTAGGGTGATAATGGTATGTCAAAGTAGGTTCACCAACTGTAACAAACAAACAACTCTGGTGGGCAATGTAAATAAAGGGGGAGGCTGTACATGTGTGCGGGTCAGCAAAAGGTATATGAGAGACCTATGTATGTTTTTCTCAAATTTTCTGTGAACCTAAAACTGCTGTAAAAATAGTCTTTAAAACAGGCTTAGTCAAGACATCATCTTCTTGAGTGGGAGGAACAAACTGGAGACTGCAGACAGTGACTTGCAGAAATAAATGGTAAGGGAGAATTTTTATTTATTCTATTAGAATGCCAGATAGGAGTGCTCTATCTAGGGGCTGCAGGGTTATATACCATCCCATCTATTTCCCCAGGTCTGTACTTGCTCTCCCTTATTTGGAACCTAGGTCAATATCAAGATGGGAAGGGGATTATTTTTGTTATGCAATTCAATTCATTCATAGAGCCAAAGAGCACACCTGGCATGGCTCAGTGGCTGAGTATTGAAAGATGAACCAGGAGGTCAAGGTTCAATTCCTGGTCAGGGCACGTGCCTGGGTTGCAGGATGGATCCCCAGGGAGTGTGTGCAGCAGACAGCCAATCAATGATTCTCATTGTTGATGTTTCTGTGTCTCTCTCCCTCTCCCTTCCTCTCCGAAATCTATAAAATTGTATTTAAAAACAAAATTTAAAAAAAGAGTCAAAGAATAATTTTTTGTTCAATGAGGGATTTACTTAAATTCTTATTCTCTTGTAGATGTTTTGCCTTCCTTAAACATATTCTCTACCCCCATGTGTATAAATCTTCTACTCTCTCCACAATATAAAGCCAGATGAAAGTGAACCTGGACTGAAGGACAGAGGACAAAAGAAAGTAGGTCCCAGCATGGGATGTGGTGGGGAAAAGGAAGAAAGGTAAAGTGGTTAAAAGACAAAGGGGTCTTTGGGGAGTGAGGAGAAGGAGAAAGAAAGTAGGAGAGAGAGGCAGAGGGAAATTAGATAGATGATAGATGATAGATAGATAGATAGATAGATAGATAGATAGATAGATAGATAGATGATAGATAGATAGATAGATAGATAGATAGATAGATAGATAGATAGATAGATAATCACCTAGGGGAGGCTTCCAGACAGACCAAAAGGGGGTTACTGTGTAAAAAAAACTCAGGATGAACTACTAGTACAAACCCCCACTCAAAATGAACTGGGTGCCCTGAGCAATGTAGATAGTCCCAGATGTCTACCCAAGGTAGAACAACAATCAAAAGAGAAGCCCTGGCATGCAGCAGAAATTAAGCATTTTTAAAGACATCTACCAGAGTTGAGTGAATTGTGTCAGTGTGTAAAGGTATAAGTTTTAGTCAAGGGTCTCTTTTTACATTAAAAAATGCTGTTTAGAGTTATATGTATTTTAAATTTATTTTTGTTTACTACAATAAAATATGAAACATAATTTGCTTTAAGTTCAACTTGCAAATCTCATCTATTTATAAATGTAATAAATGTTATATAAAATAGAGTAACTTTTGGAGGGAATTTTGATTAGTGTGTGAGAGTACCAAATTACACACACTAAATTTCCCTGAAAACAATCAGTCTAATTTAAAACCTCATTTAATTAAGTTCCCTTTAAAATATAAACTTATAAATTAAAATAACCCACTTCAGGGGGGTTGGGGGCAAAGGAGAGATAAAGACATATATCTATATATGTCCTTAATCAATAAAATAAAATAACCAACTTCATATGCCTGATTGGGTAAATTTATAGTTTTAACAAGCAAATTTGTCCATGTTCTGAACAAATCTTTAAAGTTTAAATAAGTTAGCAGAAACCGGTTTGGCTCAGTTAGAGCGTCAGCCTGTGGACTGAAAGGTCCCAGGTTTGATTCCGGTCAAGGGCATGTACCTTGGTTGCGGGCACATCCCCAGTAGGAGGTGTGCAGGAGGCAGCTGATCAATGTTTCTCTCTCATCGATGTTTCTAACTCTCTATCTCTCTCCCTTCCTCTCGGTAAAAAATCAATAAAATATATTAAAAATAAATAAATAAATAAATAAAATAAAGTTTAAATAAGTTAAACTTACAAATATAGCAAATTTCAATTTCTACTAAGCATTCCCATACTGGTTGCAAATGTACTGTTATGCATTTCAACAGGAACAAAAATAAAATTACAAGAACCAGTTACATGTTTAAAATTGAAATCAAAAGTCTAAATACTTAGATCTTATTAGAATTCTTATTCAAGGAATAGCCAGAGGAACAGAATCATGAGTGTTACCAGTAGTCAATTTGAAATGCAGAATCTCTGGCCCTATCTAAGATGACTAATCAGATACCTGGCCGAAGTGAGCAAGGCTGCCTTACACTGAGCCTAGCTAGGCCACCCTGTGGTGGTCACGTGGAAAGAGGACCAAGATCAGATAGTTGAAAAACACTCTTATAAGGGTCCTTACCTTGTAGACTGCTGACACAACAGTGACATTGGAAAGCAAAGCCCTGTCCCTAACCCCCATCAGTATTGGAACCATGCAACCACGTCTCCACACTTACAGTATGCTGGAGAGACAAACCACTGCTATGGCTTGAGAAGGGAAGGGAAGGTAACAGAATCAGAACAGACCATCTTCGATGCATTACAATATCTGGGAAAGTAAAGAATATGGGCAGATGGGGTCTGACAAAGCAGAGCAATATTCCCTGGGGCCAATACTAGACTGCTTCCACAGTGGCATCCTTATTCTCAGCATGGGTTCAAGGTGAGAGCAGCTATACAGTACAGGTAGCTGCTGCTGTGAAGCCGGGATGCTATGCCTGGGCACTGGACAGCCTGAAGCTTTTTAGGAGAGTGGGACTCATCCAATAGTCAGAGGGGAGGGACTATGGTCTTCCAGAGAGAAGGTATCCAAGAACTTGGAGGTGAAGCCAAATGCTTAGTCTACTTTTTGCAACAGCTAGTGCAGTTTAAGACAAGGATTACAAATGCATAGACATAATTCATGTTTAGTTGTACTGGGCAAAGTCCAAGAGACTAATTTCTGACAAACCAAACCAAAATTTTGTTCCTTCTCTGTTCTGCTCAAATTGTGCTGCTGAAATGCATGCCGCACCCAGCCGTTTTAGGTTTGGGCCCCGAGAGAATTGCTTGCAAACAAAACCCGCATTTTCTTGGCACTTTTCAACTCCTAGAGGCAGCACCTCACCAGAGCCTCATTTACTAGTAAGCTCCTCTGCAATTCCCAGAAGTCTAGTGGCTCAATGTTCCCATGAATGTTTTTATTTGTTAAATTAAAATAATTTTGTGCAGAAATTAACTCAAAAGGAACATTTTTTCATTCCAGGTCCAGAGTCATATTATAGAATAGGTATTTCCTGCAGTGTCTACTAGCCAAGCCATATTCTTCCTCCTGTCTGTTTCTCCCTTAATGCTGGACTGAACAGATTTATCCGAATCTGTTGGAAGCCAAGGTTATGTCTGTAGTAAACAAAGTTGCTTTAATTTGAGCAATCACTATGCTTTTAAAAATCACTGCGATTACAAACTAATAATTTTGAGGATAAATAAATGAATTATTTTTAATCTGACAGAAAGATCATTGGAATAATGGTGAAGATTTAGGGCACTTAAGTAATCATTTTCTACATAATGCTATATGAAAATAATTTAAAGAAAAAGTGTGGGTTGACTTTTTTTTTAGCTTATTACTGCTGGGAAATGTTTCCTCTATATATTTTCAGGCTACAAATTTAAAAATAATTAATTTATCATTAGGACTACATTGCAATGGGCTATGGCACATTTAAAAGATTTTTTATGACAAAAATTTTCAACCAGCAAAAGATTGTTTTATTCTAAGGCCACTCCTGTGCTGAGCCAGTGGGACTTAAGCTGTTGCATTACTCAGAGAAGAAAGATTGCTCCCTTTTAATTTATGGTTTAGCTAATGTTGTAGAGTCCAAGCTGAAAAATTAATTTCACATTGGTCCCAGAGGGATTGCTTTGGATGGTTCTGTTAATTCACTTTGGGAGGAACCTATTAAAGTTGATGAACATGGCAAAGACCCACTAGCCCATTTCTAATCTAGATTTTGTTTGAAACAGACCTCATCCATCTAATTAGAGTTGTTAGAGCCCACTTTGATTTTATTAATAATAATTAACATTTATGGTACTTCAGTTTACAAAGTGCTTCCTCATTATTGATTTTAAATCATTATAATAATCTAATGAAGTAGTTCACTAGGTTCTTATTGCTACTACAACAAATTTATTGGCTTAAAATAACACAAATTTATTATATTACAATTTTGGAGATCTTATTAGGCTAAAATCAAGTTATTGGCAGGGTTTCACTCCTTCTGGAGGATCTATTTTCTTGACTTTTCTAGCTTCTAGAGGCTGCCTGTGTTCCTTGGCTCGTGGCCCCTTCCATCTTCACATTCAGCAAGCAACGTACAGTCAAGTCCTTCTCATGCTACGTCACTCTGACTGTTTCTTTTACTATTTCAGTTCCTGCCTCCCTCCTTCACTCATGCGGATTCTTATAATTATATGGCCTGTACCCCCAGCTAATCCAGGACAATCTCTCTCACTTAAGACTCTAAATTTCATCACATGGCATTTTTATTGAACTTGGAATGACATGTTCATGAAATTTTTTTAGACTATTTTCCAAATTTTTAACTCAAGGTTCATTGCCAACAATATCCACCATACTTTCAAGTTAACCATTTAACTAATAGCAAGGGGGATAAATTCTAATGGTGACAGCTTTGATAGTGTATATATCTACAGATTCTTCTAAAAATGAAAAAAAAATAGTTTCGAGTTTCCATAGTACAATAGGAACTGCTTAAGTTTTAGTATTTTCACAGAATCTGACATAAACGTATAGATCAACAAGGGGGACAAATAAAATCATCCATACGTTACACCTAAAGTATACCAAAGCATCAGAGAATTACCTCTGTGGGACTTGGAGAACAAAGAGAACCATCAGTAAAATGGTGAAACACTGTAGTTACTATAACTATTGCATGAATAATAAAGTCTTGTGTCTCTGACCCAGGTGACTTATATTTCTGTCAATATCCACAAAACAGGCAGGCTATCTTTCAAGCTTATAAAGAGGGCATAGTCTCAGATATTTCACTGTATCTGGGAGTTCTAACAGCAAAATTATCAATAAATCTAAATAAGCATTAAATATACATAAATAATAATATTAATAATAAGGACTAATTTATAAGAGGTACAAGCATACCTCATTTTATTGCACTTTATTGTGTTTGACAGATGTTGCATTTTTTATAAATTTAAGGCAAGACCTTCCACCAGCAAAAATATTATGACTCCCTTTGTAATACTTTATTTCAGTGGTCTGAAACCCAACCCACAATATCTCTGAAGTGTGGCTGTATTTAAAAACCAGGGAGAGTAGATAATATATGTCAATTACCAAACAAGATGGGGTAATTTGGAGTTAAAGTACCCTAAGATGCTTATGTAGATAAAAATTTATACTAAAGTTATTCTTTGTTAGGCATGTGTATTAAAAGTTTAAGAAACCCACTAGGATAAATTAAATAGAATGAATAACATCTAAGTCAGTAGATGGAAAAATAGAAAATAAAACATCAATTTTCCAATGACAGGCAGAAATTAATGTTAGGGGGGGAAAAGAAGCAAACAAAAAGCAAGTGGTAAATAGAAAACAAAAAATAAGATGACAGAAGAAAGATCAAATGTTCAAATGTAGCAGTAATCACAATAAATATATAGAATAAAACTCGCTTATTTAAAGGCAGGGACTTTCACACTAGACTTAAAAAAACTCCACTCTATTCTGTTTCAAAAGTTACACAATGACACACACATACACCCACCAAAATTCACAATAGAAGAATGGGAAAAAGTTCTAAACAAATAAAGCTTGCATGGTAATTTAATATGAAACAAGACATTTAACATTTAATAAGTATATAAACAAATATTCAGCTTTCAATTAAAATGATGTTTCCCTGAATTAAGGTGTCACAATACAATGCATTGTTTTAAGATTGTTAATCACAAATACAAGTGTATCAAATTGTTAATGCAGCTAATGTGGTATTGACCATAACCTAAGCCCTTTTAGTGTAGCAATATGTTAACATCTCTTTCCTGTTTATTATAAAATGCTCTAAAATACTTCCTTCAGTCAGAAAAATAATAGACATTTTTCAAAATCTGAGTCTCTCTGCTGGGAAGATTCAGAATAAACCTTTGCCCAAGTGGCACTGCCTCATACCTCTTATAAAAGATAAATGCTAGATAATAGGTAGATGATAGGTAGATGATGATAGATAGTTAGATGATAGATAGATAGATAGATAGATAGATAGATAGATAGATAGATAGATAGATGATAGATAAGAGGTAGATAGAATTTTTAAAATACATTATCAAAAGGCTAAAGAACAACTCATTCACATAACTAGTTCCCTGCTGTACCTTATTCTTCATATGCCAAATTGAATAATCTCCAACCCCAGTACCACCCTCACACTAGTGAATTAACTGTTTGTGGAATTTATTTCACTTGTTTTGCACTGGCTCAGTGTTCTAGCTCAGAAGGGCAACTCTCCCCACACGTTAATCAGTAAGTTATGAATCACATTGTCAAATTACAGAGAGGAGGCTCAATTCCTCAACCAGACAGATTCATTTACAAGGTTCTCTTCACCCATGGTTCCAAATGTGGAGTCCCCTGACTAGGAGCATCAGCGTCACCTGGGAACTTGTTAGAAATGCACATTCTTGGGCTCCACCCCAGATCTTCTGAATTAGAAACTCTGGGTGTGAGGCCCAGCAAGCTGTGTTTTAACAAGACTTCCAGGTAAGTTTGTTACTTAAGGGCTCTTAGTTTCCCTGGACAATTTCAAGATTGGCTTCCAAATACAACAACATAATACACAATTAAGTAAGGTTAAATAACAGACAGTAGTAGTACTGGATTCTATGGACTTTATTTTTCTTATTCAAATGCCTGCAAGACTGAGATAAATGTTGCACTAGAATTAAAGTCCTAGGAAATACACAGGATAACTTCCATTCTTCCCACATGATTAGCCCATTTACAACATGCTATCCTTCATCAGTATAGTCATGTTATAATGTCCTGACCTACTTGTTACATAGAACAAGACAAATCAATAGACTTTTTAAAGTGCAAATTCTCCAACTTACATGATCACTAAGGAGAGATCTAACAAATGGTGAGAGAAGAATTTAGCATTCATTTCCAAGTTTAAGGTTGTTAAATAAAAATGTCTTCTAATAGTTTCATGAGTAAAAGGACAGATAAGCTGACATTTTAAAGTACAATTGAAGTTAATATATTTGTTGTGTGTGTTATTTAAAGGAAATGACAAGAAGTTCGTTTGTTTAATGTTCACATCAGCTTTGGGATTTGACAAATACCAGTGTTAAACATAAACATGCAGGTATTTGTCTTGAGCCATGAAGCTAAACCTAAACAATTAATGTCCTACATGAGCACATAAATTTACCAAAGCAACCCAAAGGAAACCATCACTCACCTTTAATCCTTTTTCTAATCTTTGAGATGGTAGAGGATACTTGCAGCCAGGATTCCATAAAAACATTAGTGATGAACACTGATTCCTCAGTACAAACAGCAGAATATAGCCATTTGTTAATATAAAAATTCAGGCCAGAGGTAAAGGCAAGAGCTAGATTTTCTTTTTCTTTTTTTTTTTAATACATTTTATTGATTTTTAGAAAGAGAAAGGAAGCGGGATAGAGAGATAGAAACATCAATAAGAAAGAAACATCATCAATTGGCTGCGTCTTGCACGCCCCTACTAGGGATCAAGACTACAACCCCGACATGTGCCCTGACTGGAAATCTATCTGTGACCTATTGGTTCATGGGTCAATGCTCAATCAGTGAGCCACACCAGCTGGGCAGAAGCTAGATTTTTTCTGAAACATCAAGTATTCTTTTATGTTCTGAGATATTTCAGTTGAACAAAAAGCCTTATTGCTTGCAAATTCAGCACAAATGTTCATATATGTTATATTGTCAATAATTCTTGTTCCATGCTTAAGAGTTTGACAGTCCAAGAGTAAGGTAACCGAGGTGGTAAAAATATCTAACCACTGTAATATAAATAATTGCTGAATATAAGAGATAAAACTTAATCACATGCTCTCACTCATATGTGGAATCTAATTAACAAAATAAACTGATGAATAGGGTGAATCCAGAGACATGGAAGCATGGAACAGAGTGCAGAATCTCAGAGGGAGGAGGGGGGGAGGGTGGTGGGAAGGAGGTAATCAACCAAAGACCTTGTATGCATATATGCATAATCCATGGACACAGAAACTAGGATGGTAAGGCCTGGGATGGGGGGCAGGAGTAGGGTGGAGGGGGTCAATGGGGGAAAAGGGGAAACATATGTAATACTTTCAACAATAAAGATTTTTTTAAAAAAAGATAAAACTTAGATGTTTCTACTACCTGATGGAAGATTATTTTCTATATACTTAGCTATATAAGATGAATGTAGGACCAACTGGAACAAGTATTGGGGGAAACTGATTAAAGACTCATTTAAATTGTTTGCTAGTAATCTGAGCTAGCCTAAATTAGATAAACTACTTGAGGAAATGGTAACATTCCCACAATGTTAGAACAGGGGATCAACGGTATTCCCAGAATTTCTATATTACATGAAAAAGAAAAATGGAGAATAAAATACATTACAATGCATAAGAACAGGAATCTTGACGTTGGGCATATTATATTGTTCAACTATTCTGTCCTTTAATAGTCTCATCTATAAGTTGGAAGAGAAATAGTTTCATCTCATGGATCTTGCTAGTTTTAAATAGATAAGGTCAGGAAAAGACCACTATTCCTGACACACAGTAAGTGCTTAATAAATACAAAATGTATATGTAACTAATACCAGAGTAATAACAAATCTAATAATGAGTATCATAATAGCTCAACTGCTGTACAAAAGATAAGATTTGTGACACACTTATTTTAACTACGAATTCTAATTTTCCCTTGGTCTGTTGCCCAGGAAATATTATATGCATATAAGCCTCTCAGTGCATTAGTAAGTCATTCTACCAAGTTGATCAATCTTCTTAGACACAATTGGCCTTGGTATTTTTGGTACATTATTGTCATCAATTATTTGCTCATCTCTTCATTATAAAAGTATAATGAATCCCTATCCATTGCCATCTAAGTGTGGCATTTAAGTAGACTACACTTCTCCATACCATTGTAAGCCTTGGCTATGTGACATGCTTTGGCAAAAGGCATAGAAAGTGATATAATGTGAACCATATGCAAGCAGAAGCTTGAGGACACATTAGTTGTTTCTGGAAGTCCTGTTGTCTATTCCATGTACTAGAAGAAATGTATAAAGAAAAAGCATATATTATTGGAGCTAAAATGCAGAGAGAAAATATATTATGTTGTTCCTTCTATGTGCATCTCAGACTGTGAAGACATGTGAGGCTAGCTGCCAAATGTAATGAGAGCAAGAAACAAATGTTTGTTATTGCAAATTAATGGGATTTTATGATTATTGCTACTGAAGCAAATCTGAAAAACATAGAAATGTGAACCAGGATAAAGAAATTAGCATCAGAAGTAGGATGATGACTTAACAATACATAAAATATGAGGCTCTGTCCTTGGAGAAGTGATAAGTGGTGAAGAAAATGTTATTTGAGGCTGAGAAAACTGATGAACTATGTCCCCAGTGGTATGATATGGATTTAAAATGTCCCCTGTGTAAAAAAAATAAAATCCAAATAATAAAACCCTGGTGGTCAGTGAGCTCCCTCTGTCAGAAGCCAGGCTCATGGCTGGTGAGCACAATGGCGGTGGCGGGAGCCTCTCCCACATCCGCAACAGCGCTAAGGATCCCTCAAGGGATGTTTACCTGCCTGGGAGAGGGCCTAAGCAGGCAGGCAGACATCCCCTGAGGGGTCCCAGGCTGTGAGAGGGTATAGGCCAGCCTGAGGGAACCTCCCGCCCCCAGTCCACGAATGTCCATGCACTGGGCCTCTAGTAAAATAATAAAAATAAAATGTCCTCTGTGATAGCATGGAAGTCAAATAATGTACCTATAAATTTGTGGCTTTAGGCAAATAGATTGCAAAGCAAGGTTTTTGCTCTGGTGCCTGGATTGCTACTGTTAGCTGTCTTTGACAAGGTGTTATAAGAGGAAAATAAGCTCAATGGAATTAGGATGAACATATAGAGAGAGAATTCACAGATGATAGTATACAGATAAAATCCAGTTCTAGAAGAGTTGAAGGCAATGCAGTTATCTTTTTTCCTATACAACCAGTAAAAGAAATTATTGAGAAATAGTTGAGCAACAAAACTGAGACTTGATCTCATGGTAAAGATTGAATCTTGAATATGGTCATCAGCTCCTTACTTAGACATTGTAAATGTTTTAAGATTGTCAAGAGAAAATCTTTTAGCTAGGGAAAAAAATGCTCAGAATACAGAAAATATGTGTTGGGCTCACCCAAAAACCAGTAACTCTAAATCTACAGAGAGCGGTGTCTCAAATAGAACTGTGGGTATAACTATTGGCACATGGAATTGGTTGGAAGCCAATAAAAGTTTGACAGATTGTATTGGCAAAAGTGGCACCAACCAGGATTAAGAAAGACTATGACAACTCAAAAAATACTCCCACTGTAGTACTTGATTATATATTTAAAAACCTAGAAGCAGAGCCAGAATCAACTTTGAAGATTCAGAGAAAGAAAACTTAGATCTTTCAGAAGAGCATGTAGCTTATTCCAATCCTTTTATTTTAATGGTAAAAATAAGGAAATGATTCTGATGCCTTAAATAGCTCATGGTCACATTGTTGACCCTGATCTAGAACCCAATCTTCCAATTCTTTTTGTTTGATTGGTTGGTTGATTGATTTTATTTTTTAAATTTATCTTTATTGTTGAAAGTATTACAGATATCCCGTTTTTTCCCATTGACCGCCCGCCCTCCATGCCCACCCCCAGCCTTCACCACACTATTGTCTGTGTCCATGGGTTCAGCATATATGCATATAAGTTATTTGATTAATCTCTCCAGACCCACCCATCCACCTCTGCCTTCCCTCTGAGTTTCATCAGTCTGTTCCATGCTTCTATGTCTCTGGATCTATTTTTTTCATCAGTTTATTTTGTTCACTAGGATTAACAAAGACTATGGCAACTCAAAATTTGAAACAATTTTTGTGGCCCCAAATTTTTACTATTAGAAATTTTGCTGATAAATTTGCTCAGTACCCAAGTAGAAATAGCTCATGATGGTGGGAGAAAAGGAAGGTCACTCCAGAAGATGAAGTCAAGAGGTATAGAAAACCATGAACGGAAGTCTATTAAGGATATTCTTAAGTATTTCATTATGTTGTGTCTAGGATTAGTTTACTTCTATATATTTTTCCATATTGGTTTTATAAAACCTTTTTGAGTTTGTGGCTTGATGTGTTTTATTCATTTTGTTTAATTCTCAAATGTCTCTTGTAATTTTTTTACCATTTTCTTTCTCCTTCCCTACTAAGATTTTTACTACTTGTTTGTTAGAGTAATTCACCGTTTTCCCGTATATCTCTTGTTTTGCATAGTTGTATCCCATTTTACTCTTCAAGTCTCAGTATTAATATTTTCTTCAGACTTACTTTCAGAGAAAAAGGATAGAAATAGTCCCATAATTTCAATCATCCCTTAAGCTGTGTCTAATCTGTTGTTAAACCCACATTTTAATTTCAGTTATTTTATTTTTAAAATATTTTTCATACTCTATTACACTTTAGTACATAATTTCTTGAATATTTTACTCAGAAATATTTTAAGTTCATATCTGATAACAAATCTTTACATGAGGCATGGGTTTATGGTTATTTCTTTTAATTTTTGTTTTATTTATCTAGTCTTCTGACATGTCTAGTTATTTTTCATTATGTGCCAGGCACTGTATTAAAAAAAGTGGAGAGATAATCTGAGCCTCTAGGTGATATTTTTCTAAGTTTGGATTTAATTTGGCTTCTGCCAATAAGTTTAGAAGCAGACCACTTTTCATTTTATCAGGTATTTTGCTAATTTGAATCTGAGTTTAAATTATCTTCTATTTTCTGAGTTAATACTAATTTTCTATTTTCTTTTCATGCTCTTCCTAGCATGCGATTTTTTTGAGGTCCTAACCAAAAACCTAGAGTCTTTCCTAGGGCCTTCTGTGCTGGGGGACTCTGAGCTTCAATTTTAGTGTCCTCAGCTTTGTAAGCCAGCTAGAGTTCTGCACAGCTTGTCAAACCCTCAACTATAACTTACAAATTAGAAAAAACATCATCAAGTGTGAGGGTTTTCTCTTTAGGGTCCTCTAAATTATAGCAGCTTGAGCTAATGCTGGCCTTCAAAAATAAGAAAGATCTCAGATTGAGGAGCCAGAATGTAAAAGGATTATTTTAATACGTGGTGCTAAAGGCATGAAACACATTATTTGGAAACAGAAGGGGAACTAGAACATGTTCTTGATGGATTCCTAAAGGAGGTAGAGCATAAAGTTTTAACTAGAAAAACAACCATTCATTCTATTTACCTAAGATAATTAGAATTTATGCCTGTGGTTCTGGAATAATAATTAACAATTTCTTATTTTTACTCTAAAAATGTCCCAGTTTAAAATTTATTTATTAAAATATAAATTATGTAAGCACACCTTGACCATAGTATTATTTAAGCCGTAAAGAAAAATGGGTGAGAGCATCTAGGAGAGAAGACATTACAGGTATCAAAAAGTCCTGTTAAAGACACAGAGGAATGAAGCAGCACACTGTGATCAGGCACCACAATTGAATAGCAATACTGGAGATTTCTATAAGAGCAATGAGTAGAAATGGGTCTGAAGATATGGAGCATGAGAGACACTACAAGTAGGTGATATTTCTATTGGCAATTGAAAACCATTGATAGGCAAAGATATAACCAATGGAGATTTTGGAGGAAATTATAGTAACTCATATGAAAGATGATGTTGACATGAATAAAGGCACAGAGAATAAGAAAAGAGAGCAAACAGATTCAAGAAACATGTAAGAAGTAAAATTAAATCACATTTAGTGCTTGAGTATGTGGAGGTACAGGGACAAGAATGAATCCTATTTATACTCAGTATGGCCAGAGAGACTCTGTGAACAAATATTTCTAAGAAATTTTACTAAAAATTGTATTAAATGTATACTTTCTGCTATGCAATCTATCCTACTATTATTAGGATAAAAAAAAAATCCCAAGGGAGGGTGGAGGAAAGGGAGTCACAAAAGAAAAACAATTTTGTCCTGTAACAATAACAAAATGGTTTGAATATTTCAGGACGCCTATTATTATGGAGAAATTAACACCCTCAACATATGGGCGTATTTCCTTTTCTGGAAGGCGATTATATTAGTCAGCTCAGGCTACCATAACAAAATACCAGTGGTATTTTGGGTGATTTAAAAAATTAAAATTTATTTCTCCTTGTTCTGGGAGCTGGGAAACCCAAAATCAAGGTGCCTAGCTGATTTGATTCCTGACAAGACCCCTTTTCTTGGCTCCTTCTCACTTTCCTTCTCACTGTGTCCTCTATTGGGTGGGGTGGGGGATTGACAGGGGTTTTCTTTCTCTCCTTTAAGGCCACAGTCCTATTAGATTAGGGTCTCACTTTAGGAACTCATTTAACCTTACCTCCTTAAGACCCTAGCTTCAAATACATATAACTTTTGGGCAGACAGAACTCAGTCCATAGCAGACACATTATAGCACTTTTATGATCCTCCCAAGGTTGTGTCAGGAGTGTGCTTGGTTCAGCCAGCGAGGGATGTTGGTAATCTAAAGGACCCAGAAGATATGAACAACCAAACCCTCAGTATCCTATATAAGAAAGAGGGAATATGCAAATTGACTGTCACTGCCACAAAGATGGTGGCACCCACAGAGGAGGCAGGGGTTTCCATAACACAAGATGGCTGCGCCCACAGTGGAGGCTGAGTTCCTGTAACGAGCCTTAACAAGCAATCAACAGGGACCTGAGGCTGTGTCCCCGCCCCCGGCCTCCATGGGGCTTGACGGGTGACCTCAGGCTGTGTCCCCGCCCCGGCGCCAGGCCGGAGGACCTCAGGCCATGCCCCCGACCTGGCAGGGCTTAACAGGGAACCTCAGGCCACTCCCCCTTCCCTGCAAGGTTTGATGGAGGACCTCAGGTCGCACCCCTCCCCCTGGCCCAGGCTGGGGGACCTCAGGCTGCACCCCCCACCTGGCCTGGGCTGGGGGACCTCAGGCCACATCCCCTGCCCGAATGCTGGGCCAGGGGACTTAAGGCTGTGCTCCCCCTCTGGCAGGGCTTGACAAAGATGAGACTAGCCAGGTCTGGAACTAGCCCAATGGGGGGCAGGGCAGCCGGGTCTGGGTCTTGCATGATTTTGAGGCGCATGTGGGTGGGTGAGGACTTGACTTTGGGTCCCTTGGTGTGCCCCAGACTCTGATAGGAAAAAGATTTTCATATACATTTTACTAATTTTATTTCATTTCTGACACTTCTATTATAGAGAAAGGGCAAATATTAAAATATTTCTTCCAATTAATCCCCTTTTAATGTGCACTGGGCCACTAGTTGCCTTATTAAAAAAAAACTGAAAAATACAGATGTTCATGCTTTATTAGCAAAGGTGAGAAACATTAAAAACCTAAGTCAATATAATCATACTAACAGCAGGGAATCGCAGCATCTCTGAAGCCTGCTGGTTCTGTATCAACATTTGCCTGTGAGGCGTGATGGCTGAGTGACTGTCTTGGAAGTCATCTTACAAATGTGGGCATCAGACATGGCCCTGGCCTCACACATGCCTCACTATGGATCCACTGTGCAGAGAGGACCCAGCAACCACACTGCTTTTCTCATTCATGTCATTCTATTCATTTTTTCTAGTTTTATTAAGGTGTATTTTAAATCTAACATAATAAATTCACCCATTTTAAGTGTATAATTAAATGAATTTTAGTATATTTACAGAACTGTACAACCATCCCCCATCTAATTTTAGAGCATTTTAATCACCCTAACAAGAAATAGTATGCCATTTATAGTCACTCTCCACTCCCTCTCCCAACCCTAGTTAACCATTTAATCTACTTTGTCTCTATAGCTATTCATTTTTTGGTAGACATTGAAAGTATATAGCTTTCTTCCATTTAAGTTACTTCTTTATGTATTTAGCCTTACACCACCCAAGGAAATAAATGGTTAATTTAAATCCAGCACTGTGGCCTTAAATATTGGAGTCTCTTTTTGCCAGTAGAAATCTCTCCTGTGGATGGTGACAGAGGAAGAAATCAATGGAGTAAGTCATTGTTTAGGTTTTAATTCTGCTAAGACTCAAACATAATGCTGAAGGGATGGGCAGCCCACACAGGGCCTGATTGCTAGGCCAATACAGTAATCTTACCTAATAATAGTCAAACATGTAAATTAACCGGATCTCCATGACACCCACAGCCAATCAGAGTGAGTATGCAAATTAACCCAACAAAGATGGCGGTTAATTTGCACACATACCTGGGTCCTGGGAACATCCTCGGCACCCAGGTCACTCTGAGTTGGCCATCGGATGGGCGGGGGGTCTCTGGCCCAAGCCTAAAGCCTCAGGCCGAGGCTTTAGGCTTGGGCAGGGGCTGAACCTGTGATCAGAGGGAAGGGGAAAAAATCAATGGAAACATATCCTCGGGTGAGGATAAAAAAAAAAAGAAAGAAAGAAAGAAATGCCATATCCTATGAAAGACACATCTTGAAAATGCCTAAAGAAAATTGTCATTTTTTCATGGTGAAGGGACTGGAGTTCGTGTTGATGAAAATACATTGGCGGCTGCAGTGACTGGCAGTGGCTGAAGCAGTGGGGTGATGGGGCTGGCACCTTCTCCTGATCAGCCCAGTAGCCTCCCGCAAAGAGGACGGGGCTTAAGCCATCAGTAGGCTATCCCCTGAGGGCTCCCAGTATGTGAGAGGGGGCAGGCTCAGCTGAGGGACCCCTTCCCAGTACACAAATTTCGTGAACTGGGCCCCTAGTTCTGTTTATAAAGACAAAGAAGAGGGGGTTTGCTAGCCCTCTGATCCTGTTTGCCAAAATAAAAATCTGTGTACAGGAAGGAAGGTCGGGCAGCATGTCTGGGAGCTCTGCCTCTGTGGCATGCACAACCTTCTTTGCTCTTCCCTCTGGGGGTGCAAAATACAGCCTCGTTTTCTTCTCTCACAACCATAAACCCATGTGTGTCTGTAAGTACATTCTTGACAGTTCAATTTACTTGGTTGACCATAGTTTAGTGTCTGGTTAACTATGTAATTCTCCTATGTGGTGAATTTTTTAAACTTTATCCAGTTTTTTCTACTATTATGCAAAGTAATAATTATTGAACACTAACAATACATTAGATATTAAGGGGAATGGGGAAGTGGTAGGCACAGCCTCCATCATCCAAGGTCAAAGATAAGATATTTAAATTAATGAACCTCAGTAAGGAGCACTTGGGAAAATGTGGAGTGGAAAAAAGAATATTGAGAAAACCATGCATATTCTAAATGAGAATCCTATATAATAAAAGGCTAATATGCAAATAGACAAAACTGTGGAACAACCAAACAACCTATGACATGTGCTGACTACCAGGGGGCACGCGCAAAACATGGTGGGCATCGGCAGTAGGCGGCAGAGCATGGAACATGGAGGGTGTCGGCTGCAGAGGGATGGTGGAGCAGGTGAGAGACCAAGGCGGGGCACTGGTTGCTGTCATCAGGGCTAGCCTCTGGTGGTTATTGAAAAATCTTTGCTCCCATGCGCTGTGTCCCACCTGGTACTTGCACCTGCTGCCAGTGCCAGCCCTGCTTGCACCTGTTGCCGGTGCCAAAGCCATTGCTCACACCTATTGCCAGCGCCTGGCACCAGCCCGATCGCTCAGTGCTGTCAGCAGGTGTGAGTGGTGGCTGCTGACTCTGATCACCCCCTCAGGGCTTCTACACCTCCCCCTGCTCCTGAGGGATGATCGGGGCAGTAGCCGCTGCTCACACCCTCTGCTGGTGCCGGCCCCAATCGCTTTGTGCCTTCAGCAGGTGTCAACGGGGCCAGCACCATCAGCACATGGCAGCGGCAGCAGCAGGAGTGAGGCTACTGGCAGACAGGGGACCGGAGGCCGTGGCAGGAGGGGCAGGGTGGGGGTGCAGAGGATGGGCCAAGACCTGCCCCTGTGCCTACCACAGCCTTGCGGCCCACAGTTCCTTTCAAGGTGCTTGAAATTGTGCACTGGGACCCTAGTACTCATTATATAATTTCCATGATCTGTTTTAAATCACAATATTTAGTACATTTTGAGATTTCAAGAAACATTTAAGAAAAGGATGAGATTTTTATATTCAGCAAACACAGACACAAGTTGAAAATTTATCACTTGAATAAAGGGCAGCATAAAATTCATGCTGTAAGAGAGTTGCAAGCAGTAACTGTGAAAGCCCAGAGGAGAAATAATTTCTGGATACCTCAGAATGACTTCATGGAGGAGTTGGTATCTGAGATGGGCAAAAGAAGCTTGTGTTTTGTTGGATCCACAACCACACAGCACACATTGGGAAACCCAGGGTCTGTTTTTGGAGCAGATGGATACAGAGCCCTCATCTCAAATCAGACCATTCATATAGGCAAAGCTGCTTAACCCAAAAGGCAGGAGAATGAAATTGAGGTCTTAGGCATAGTTCATAGCAACTCCATGAAACAGCAACAATGAAAACTGATCAATGCTTAGTGATTTTGCAGGTAGGAAACATAACAGGGAAGAACAAAGGAGAAAGAAGAAAGACGCAAGAGTAACACCAAGGTTTCCAGACTCCATGAACAAGAGAAGTGATGCATTAGCAAAAATAAGGACAGAGGCTAAAAAGCCGGTTTGGAAGATAACGTGACTGAAAGCCTAAGGGCTGACATTGATTGCAGAACAAAAGTTAGGTCACAGCACACTGCAAACCATAGGCTCCTTGGTTCTGTCTGTGGGCGGGCGACGTGTGTCTGTGCTGATCCTGTCACAGGCCATTCCTCCCCACTCCACACGCTTTGGGGTAAATCACTTCCCCTCACGGAGCCCATGCAGTCAGGCTGTTGGGCTCGCTCCCAACCTCTGTCCCCTGAGCCAGAACAGGAGCTGGTGACATGAAAGTCAGTTGAAATTGTTTTAGATTCACCCACCACAAAACCCATTTTCAATGGCCTATATCTCTTCTATTATATATCCTTGTCGTAGAGTAAGAATTAAGAGAAAAATCAGCTCTCTCATGGAAAGAGCACAGGTTTAGTTTTAAGCACAACAGGGCTGGAATACCAATTCCACTGTTGACCAGCTTGTCCATATTTCTCACCTGGGAAATGGAACTAATAAAAGCTTGAATGTTACTGTGAGGATCAGACTTTTTAAAAAATATATTTTTATTGATTTCAGAGAGGAAGGAAGAGGGAGAGAGAGAGAGATAGAAACATCAATGATGAGAAAGAATCATTGATGGGCTGCCTCCTACATGTCCCCCACTGGGGACCAAGCCTACAACCTGGGCATGTACCCTAAATGGGAATCAAACCATGACCTCCTGGTTCATAGGTAGACACTCAACCACTGAGCCATGCCAGTTGGGCAAGGATTAGACTTTTTAGAAGTATATTTAAAATATCCAACTTAGTTCTTAGAGCATAGTATTTATTTCCTTCTACTCAGAGCATGACACATGATTCTGAAAGTTGCAACCTACAATTTAATATTGGGTGAAGAAACTAAGGTTGGCAAAAGCCACTAAGGTGAATGTAGAAACTTGGAATAAATGGTTCTTAAATGTTAATGGTACCAACTGTACTTATTAGTAATTTGGGCACTTAGTGGTATGCTATTTGTTATTCGTGTGTATGTTTTGTCACATTCTACAGGATAAGTAAATCTTTAAGGGCAGATACTGCAAATCAATTGGGTTCTTGGGCTCTCAAACAAAGCACCAGTAAAATCATAGCACTGAAAGGTATTGCAATAGTCTGCTAGAGCTGTTATAAAAAATATCAGAGCCCTGGCCAGTGTGGCTTAGTTGATTGGAGCATCGTCCCGTACACCAAAAAGTGGTGGGTTCAATTCGTGGTCAGGGCACACACCCAGCTTGCTGGTTCAATCCTGGTCAGGCCGTGTGTGGGAGGCAACTGATTGGTGATTCTATCTTTTCTCTCCCTTCTTTCTCTAAATCACCCTGTCTGTGATACTTTTAATAAGTATCACACACGGAGAGGAATCCAAGATGGTGGCGTAGGTAAACACCTAAACTGCTGCCTCACACAACAATTTAAACTGCAACTAAAAGACAAAACGTCTATCACCCAGAACCACGGGAAAGCTGGCTGAGTGGAAGTTCTACAACTAGAAGGAAGGAGAAAAGAACACTGAGACGTGCACAAGCACTGAAAAGCTGAGGTACGGAGGCGCGGGATCTGGGCTGGCAGCAGGCGTTGCTTTTTTCAACCCAAAGGGGAGACAAGCCCCCGATTACTCTGAAATACAGTTTCTGGGGAGACACGGGGAACCCAAACTCCTACGGGGAGAAGCTGGATTGTCTGCTACCGGGTCAGAAAGTGAGGGGGGCCTGCTTGTAGAGCTGCGCACAGGAATAATTGTTTATCTGCTCTGGGGCACAGGACTGGATGCAGTCGGGGACACAGAGCCATTGCTGTTTGCCACGCCCTAGCCTAGTGACGCCCTGAGACCCCGCCCCACACAACCTACAAACCCACCCAAGCTCCAAGCAGCGGCTTTTGCATATGAATGGACTGCCCTATCGCACAGCTTAACCTAACAAACTTGCAGCCCGGATCAGACAGCTCCAAAACCTCCAAACCCCAAGCAAAGAGGAGAAAACTGTAGCTCTCGCTGTAGCTCCTGCTGGGTGGACTCAGACAATAGCTGGACTGCACCCCATTGGAGATCCAAAAGCCAGTGTACCTAATAGTCAGTGTGAAAAACCAGATTTCAACTCCTCACATCCATAAGTGACACATTCAAGAGGCAGACTCAGCGAGCACCAAAGCCCCACTGAAACAAGTCCTGCACCATAAGCGTGTCTCCAGCACAGCAGTTCTTACACAGTGAGTCCTCACAGCCGATTGGCCTGGAGGTCAATTCCTCCCAGCGTACCAACAGCAATTAAGGCTTAACTACACCAAGACTTTGCACTCAGCCCACAAAGGGGTGTACCAAGAGCATCCACATCAGGTGATTCGGGAGGCTGAGCTACTGCCCCCTATAGGTCACCTACCACACAAAGCCACTCCATCAACACAGGGAAGCAGCCAAAATGCGGAAACAAAGAAACATGTCACGAATGAAAGAAATGGAGGAAAGCAAACTACTGGATGACATAGAGTTCAGAACCACATTTATAAGGTTACTCAAGAATCTTCTAAAAACCGCCGAGAAACTTGATGACACTTCTGAGGAGCTTAGTGAGACCTTCAAGGACCTTAATGAGAATGCCAAAAAAATGGAAAAGGACCAGTCAGAAATGAAGCATACACTGTCTAAAATAAAGAATATACAGAAACTCAACTGTAGATCAACGTACCCCAAGAATCAAACCAAAGATCTGAAATATGAGGAAAGAAAAAACACCCAACCAGAAAAACAAAAAGAAAAAAGAATCCAAAAATATGAAGATAGTGTAAGGAGCCTCTGGGACAACATCCGCATTTTTGGGGTGCAAGAAGAAGAGAGAGAGCAAAATACTGAAAACCTATTAGAAGAAATAATGACAGAAAACTTTCCCTACCTGGTGAAGAAATAGAATTACAAGTCCAGGAAGTGCACAGAACCCCAAACAAAAGGAATCCAAAGAGGACCACACCAAGACACATCATAATTAAAATGCCAAGGGCAAAAGACAAAGAGAGAATCTTGAAAGCAGCAAGAGAAAAATGGTTAGTTACCTACAAGGGAGAACCAATACGATTCCAGCTGATTTCTCAGCAGAAACTATGCAGGCCAGAAGGGAGTGGCAAGAAATATTCAAAGTGATGAACAGCAAGAACCTACAACCAAGATTACTCTACCCAGCAAAGCTATCATTCAGAGTTGAAGGTCAGATAAAGAGCTTCACAGACAAGAAAAAGCTAAAGGAGTTCATCGCCACCAAACCAGGATTACATGAAATGCTGAAGGGTATTCTTTAAGAAGAGGAAGAAGAAGAAAAAGGTAAAGATAAAAATTATGAACAACAAAATGACATCAAATACATACTTACCAACAAGTGAATCTAAAAATCAAGTGAATAAAAATCTGAAGAACAGAATGGACTGGTGAATATAATAGAATCAGGGACATAGAAAGGGAGTGGACTGATGACTCTCAGGGGAAGCAGGTGTGAGGGGTGCGGGAAGAGATTGGACAAAAATCTTACTCCTATGGATGAAGACAGTGGCGGGGAGTAAGGGTATGGGGTGGGGTGGGGAATCAGGTGGAGGGGAGCTATGGGGAAAAAAAAAAGAGGAACACCTGTAATAATCTGAACAATAAAGATTTATTTAAAATAATAATAATAATAATAATAATAGGCAAATGCAAACAAGAGGATATATAATTAACAGTTAAATATAGGGTTAAAAATAAAAATATTCCATGAATCTAGTATTAACAATAAATTAAAATTTAATATTTAAATACTATCCTCTCTCAAATTAATTATCATATTAGTTTTTTTATGATTTACTGCTGCTAGAAAGGTAAATTGATACAAATTTGTGAAACGCAATTTATCAACACCTATCAAGAGTCCTAAATTGTTTATACCCTTTGGTCAAAAAATATTTTCAGGTATCTGTTATATAGAAATTTTTGTTATACATCAACAAATATTTTTGTTACAAAAAGAATATTTACCAAATACTGCCATGTGCCAACATGTGCTAAATCATGCAAAGTAAGTTTCACAAGTAAAGAGACTTGGGCTTAAAAAAAAATCAATAAAGACCACTTTTTAGTGATTCAAAAAAAATAAAATAAAAAATAAAAAAAATAAGTATCACACACGGGGTGGCTTAAACAATAGATTTCCTCACAATTCTGGCAGCTAAAAGATCAAGGTGTCAGCAGGGTTGGTTTCCTCTGAGGCCCTCTCCTTGACTTGAGGATAGCTGACTTTTCTCTCTCTCTCTTCACATGATCTTACCTCTGTGTATATCTATGTCCAAATGTCCTGATCTTGTAACTATTGCAGCTGTATTGGATTAGGGCCCACTTTCGTGACAACATTTTAACTGAATTATCTCCTTAAAGGTACAAATTTCCAGTTATAAAATAAGTCATGGGGATATAAGGTATAGCATGGTGACTACAGGTAATACTCCATTGCTTACTTGAAAGTTGCTAAGAAAGTAGATCTTAATTGTTTTCACCACACAAAAAGATTTTTATGACTATGTATGGTGTTATGTTCATTAACATACTGTGGTGATCATTTCACAATATGTACAAATATGGAATCATTATATGATACACCTGAAACTAATGTTACATTCCAATTATATCTCAAATTTTTAAAAAATAACCCTATATCCTAAACAGTCACATTTGGAAGTAATGTGGGAATTAACATATGAATTTTAGGGGGACACAATTCAGTTTGTAACAGGAATCTTACCATAGAATAGCTTTTTTACTGGTTTGTAAGAAACTAATATATACATCATCTCATTTGCCACTCAGCCCAGAATGGGCAGATGGGATAGTCATCATATCTCCATTTAACGGGTTCATAGAATAGTCAAGCCAGGACTCAGACCCTGGACTTTTGAATCTAAATATACTGATCTTTTCATCCTGTCACACTGCCTCTCTGCAATGAGCGGCTGGCGGTGATCAGAAACTTAATAGAAGTCACTAGTGACCTGTTAATTGTGTGTTGGGCAGGAAACCAATCGCTCTAAGTTTCTTTTCATCTCTGAGCTTCAATGGCTCTAATTTCGCCTTTACACCACTTGTGCACGTAGCACAGTGCCAGACCCACAGTAGCTGTTCAGTATGTTTTGGATTTAATTGAAGCTAATTAAGCTTCAGCACTCAGGCTATACACACTATTGAGTGCCCCTTAAAATATTATCAAAACTACCTGTCTCCAGCCTCTTAACTATAGAGGCCTCACAGTGCTTTGCTTGCAAACCTTCAAAATAGGAATGTGAACTAGGAAGATGAAATGTAATATACTGTCCTTTTAATGGGTACTCATTACCAAATAATGACATGCTCTCTCTCCCTCTCTTTCCTTCTCTCTCTGTCAAAACCTTAAATATCCAGAGCAATTCAATTTTATGGAGAGAGGTCAAGTGTTCTCATTCTCCCCATCCCCACATTTTAATGCCATTATTTATAGTGCCTAAGTAATTTCTACTAAACCAACTTGTGAAAATAAAAAGTGTGTGTAATACAAATACAAACCCCTTGGGGCCGGAGATTCTGTATGGATTTTTTTATACAAGTGAGTACTTTATAATATATAGCTAAAATAGGGGGAAAATATGCAGCTTCTACTATGTAGTTCTATGTCAGAAATATAAACCAAGTCAAACAGTTCAGCCTGGCTGAGATAAAAAATGTGTGCATGCTCAGCTCTGAGAAAAATGCTAAATAAGAAATGTTTGTTTGCCAAAGAGTTTTCCATTTAATTTCTTAACACTCCCCTGCGTTGGGATTCTAGGAACCCTAAGATATCCTCCAGGAACCTGAATTCCCCGTGTTTTCAAGATTCAGATCTTTCCTTTATCTTTTCTTAAACCCAGATTTGTCCAATGTGGTATGTAGTTGATTGAAAGTAAAACTGGGATATAACTCTTGAAAATCAATCTACTTCTTTATATTTTAAATGAATAATAATGAAGGCAATTATTAAATACAGAATTTCAGACCTAATTAGTGACAGAGTCAAAACTTGAATATGAGACTTCTAATTGCTAGTCAATACCCATTACTGTCATTCCATGAGTCCTGGCGATCAGTTGGTAATAAAGTGATACAAGGAAGTCCACTTATTTGCAATTTATTCTGGACCTTAAAAAATGAGTTGGTGCTATCACCAAAGAAATGAGTCTAAGTTTTGGACAAATACTGCAATAGGCCAGGAAGACAGCCAACAGGAAGACCTCTCCAAACACGATGTTGGCTCATGATTCTACATATGGACTCCTCTTCTGCTATGTGGCAAGCCAACAAGGTTGGCAGTAATGAACAAGGTCATGTTTCAATTGCCTGTACCTCCACCATTATAATATGACCCATACTTTTATTTATGGCAGATAGTATAGTATTTGGAAATATTAGCTTGTACTCCTGATACTTGCCTTATTTATCCAGTTATAGCATTTTTAATCTGCTCCTTTAAAGAGGGCATCACCCAGCAGAAGGCTAAAAGAAAAAGAAAAAAAATAAATAAAGGGAGTCAGCTCTTTATAATATATACCTAAAATAGGAAAAAATAGCCTAGGCGTCAGGAAGAAATGGAACAATCTCCAAAAATACTCAATAGTCTTGATTGTATACTCAACAGGGAGCGACAGGACATCTGACCCTCAAACCAAAGTTTCCACACAGGGCAGGCAAGAAGGGGAGTTTGGAGTAGAGGCAAGAGTGTTGAAATTTTGTGAACTTCTGAGAAATAGATGGTTAGATTTAGGTGTTTGGGATATCTAAGAGAAAAGAGGACTTATATCCTTTTAGTCATGGGAAGGTGGCCAGATAGCAGGAAAGAAATATCTGTGACCTGTGTATGGGAAAACAGGGTCTGGAAGAGCCCCCACAGTATCCCCTCAATAAGAATGATAAAGAAAAAATAGAAGATCTTCCATTTGATTAAAAGAGGCCTGAAGATACTGAAGAAAGAGTCAGAACTAAAATACTATTGTAGAAAATAATGAGTGATCACATGCAAAAGAAGACATCTTCGTCTATACCACTGTGCATAAAAGCCAGCATGGAAAGAGACCAGCATGGCTGGTTTGTGTCACCAAGGAGTAAGCTTCTTCCCAAACCCTCTTCCTTGATGCCTTAGCTCTATGTCACCGCTAAAACTTAGGTGCACCCATGGGAAAAGTAAAACATCCCTGAATTGAATTAAATGATGATTCAGGGATCAAAGGTTTAAAAGCAAAAACATAAGTTACATTTCTTGCACACCTGAGTTGGTGTACTAAGATTTATAATTATTAGACAACTAGAGGCCCAGTGCATGAATTCGTGCACCAGTGGGGTCCTTCGGCCTGGCCTGCAGATTGGGCCAAAGCTGACTCTCCAACATCCCCCAAGGAGTCCCAGATTATGAGAGGGTGCAGGCCAGGCCGAGGGATCCCACTGGTGCACGATCTGGGAGAGGAGGGACCCGGGAGGTTGACCAGCCGGGGAGGGATTGCGAAAGGGCTCCAGGGCATGTCTGGCCCATATCATTCAATCCCAATAGGCTGGACCCCAGCAGCAAGCTAACCTACCAGTCGTAGCATCTGCCCCCTGGTGGGCAGTACACATCATAGCGACTGGTCAACTAGTCGACTGTCCGCCCCCTTATGGTCAGTGAACATCATAGCGAGTGGTTGAGTGGCCTTAGCATATTATTAGCATATTACAGTTTGATTGGTTGAACGGACAACTGGACACTTAGCATATTAGGCTTTTATTATATAGATTCTCACTATTTTGTTTTAATTCACTTTCAGTTTTCACATTTGCATTGTTTACAACTGTTATATACAGTATATATTATTATACTTGAAGTTAAGCCCTCAGGTGATGTAATTAAAAAATAAAGTTAATAAATATTAAATGGAGACAAGTAAAACCAATTTATACTTTTTTCCACTAAGAAGCCTTACTCTTGAAATAACATAAGTAAAGTTTGGTTATTTTGTTTTGTTTTGTTTTGTTTTGTTTTGTTTTGTTTTTAATGGGCTGCTTTTCACATTCATAGCATTCCTTTAGTACAAATATATGTGAGGTCTCATTTTTCTCTTGCTCTATTGAGACCATTCCTTGTCTTTCTTTATTAAATCACAGTTTGTCATGGCATGCTTTTTTTCTTGTTAAAATATTTATTTTTGTTCTCAGGTTACTGAAGATAGTCGAATATTTATGCCTTAAAATACTAAGGTATACTTGAAGTGATGTAAAATGCCTAGAGATGAGCTCTAAGTTTTCAATAATTAAATAATTTTGTCATTATTATGAAAAAATGAGCAACACATAGGTCTACCATTGATCAGGTCGACATGACAACAGGAATGTTTTAATCATAAATATATATCACCCTTTGCAAAAGGCTGGCAATTAAGATAACGTAAATAAAAATGGCAGCCCTCCAGACCCGCACAAACACAACAAGTACAGAATCTGGACTGTGGTCCCTGTGAAGGTGCTTGAGGGTTACACAACTAGGAAATGCCACTGTCCTTTCTCCAGTTACATGATTAAACATTCAACAAGGTCCCAAACATATAAATGATTCGATTACTATTGCAACAAATGACAGAGACCATCAATAAGCAAGTAATAAAAAACAAAGGACTGCCTGACTAGCTTGAGAAACTAGAACCAATATCAATGAAAGAGGGAGGAAGGAATAAGAGAAAGCTGGCTCCATTTAATAGGTTTTGTCTTTATTTTTATAATTTCATTGCTTGAGGCTTTGAAACACAGAGCTTGAGACTTTTAAGTCCAAAAATATAGGTATTGCCAAAACAGCCATTAAAGGAGGTGAAAGCTGACCAGGAGTCATTTTTCTCATTTTAGAAGTTTTGGGTGATTAAGTCACACAGAGGTTTCCTTTTAATTATCCCATTCTGTGATTCTGCTATCCCTTTCCTACCATTTCATCCCACACTTCTCTTACGTCACAGTAAAGAGAAGCTCCTGACCCCCACACGGATAGTATTTGCTTTGGGAGAACCTTCACTTCCGACCTGGGAAGAGCAGATGCTCACGTACGCACAAGGCATAAAATAGATACTCTTTTCAACTACAGGCCTCATGGGTAATTTTGAATTCAGCTCTTCTTAGTTGAGAAAAATGACTTTGGAGACTTGTAACTTTGGGCAGGATTTTAACTGTGTGAGGAGGCATGAGTTCAGCTGAAGAGAGAAGGGAGTTCCAGGGCTTTAAACTGTGCACTTCAGTAACATTAGGAATAGAGCCAAAGAGTCACCAGTGAATGAACAGTGGCATTCCAAAGGGAGCCTCAAGGATCATCTAGTCTTGAACATCATTATAAAGATGAAAAACAAAAATCCAAGAAGTTTGTTGCTGAGACTAAAACACACACTCCCTGGAGCAGGGTTCCGCAAACTTTTTCTATAAAGGAGCAGATAATAAATATTTGCCATGACTCAACCTTGTGGCACGAAAGCAGCGATAGACAATATATAAATGATGACTATGGTTGCTGTCCTATAAAACTTGCAAAAAACAGGCTGCAGATCAAATTTAGCCTCCTGGCCACATTATAGCAACCCCTGTACTGCAGGACATGACCCTACATCTCAGCTCAGTGTTCCACTACCACAAACTATGGAAAGCTAAAATAATTCTTGCAGTATACCCAAATTAGCCTGTAATGTTTCTCTAGAATGGCTTGAGATGACCCTTAAAAAAGGGAGATATTTATTTGCAGGCCAGTCATCTTTGTCACTGTATACAAAGAGGCTGCCTGGGAATAAAGACAACATAGGTGAATTTTTCTCTGAATTTTCCCATTTCTGAGCCATGAACCATATCATGGATTCTCAGGTATGTGTGTCACTTACTTTTAGTTGGGTTTCTGTCACTTGCAACCAGAAATCCTAAACCACCAACTAAATGAATTTGTACTTATCTGGGATTTACCACTTAATGCACCATAATTTCTACGTTTTGATTTGACTATTTGACTATCTTTTATCCTTCACAAATTTGTTATATACTTCTCTGTGAGCTTAAGCAGAGATTATTTAACAAATATAAATATTATTTAAAGAACAGTCAGCATTTAAGAATGATGCCTTATATCTGTATAGAACTTCAAAGTGGAAAATACATTTTTATTATATAATTGTTCCTACTACAATTGTGTGAGGGGGCATCTATGTTATTATTATCTCTGTCTTATAGATAAAGAGAAATAATCTAATTGTGGAACTCCCTCAAGGTTAATGGATAACACTAGAACCTAGAACTTAAGAATCTTTGTCTAGTGCTCTCTTAACTATACTTCTTTCTTCTGTACTGTGGAATATGGAACTCCTACCATTGCAACAGCATGGATGGACCTGGAGAGCATTATGCTAAGTGAAATAAGTCAGCCAGAGAAAGATAAATATCACATGATCTCACTCATTTGTGGAATATAATGAACAACATAAACTAATGAACAAAAACAGATCCAGAGAGAGAGAAGCATTGATCAGGCCAACAAACCTCAGAGGCAAGGTAGGGGAGGGTGGGGGTAAGGGGGAGAGATCAACCAAAGGATTTGTATGCATGCATATAGGCCTAACCAATGGACACAGACACCAGGGGGGGTGAAGGCATGAGTGGGTGGGGGGGGGGGTAAGGGAGGGGACAAGGACACATATGTAATACCTTAATCAATAAAGAAAAAATAATAAAATAAAATAAATAAAATTAAATTAACTTCTGTCAGCATTTTTACTGTTTGTTTTCTTCCTATCTAGTGAGTTGCCGGCTTTGACTTTCTCTCTGCTTCTCTCATCTCTTTCCACATAACCAACTTTTTCACCATTGAAGTTATAGTAATAATTCATTGTTTCTTATATGTGGGCTCTGGAAAATCAGATAATCAAGCATGTTGAGGATATTAAAAAGGGTCAAATCCACATTCAGTGACAACTGGAGACAATGTGGGATAGTTTTAGGACAATGGCTTTTGTGGCCATATGGAAACACTTTTTTAAAAATTTTTTTACTTTTGAAAGTTTTATATATGTCTCCTTTTTCCTCCATTGACCTCTCCCAGCCTGCTCCTGCCCCCCCAGCACATGCCTCCACCCCCACTATTGTCTGTGTCCATTGGTCATGCTCATATGCTTTGGTTGATCTCTTACCCCACACACACACTCTCCCCTATCTTCTCTCTGAGGTTTGATGGTCTGTTCCATGTAGAAAATATTAAAAATATGTAAATAACAGCATTACTTGTATTATATTCTAAAATATCTTTTCCTCTGGCTCTATTTTTGTTCATCAGTTTATGTTGTTCATTATATTCCATAAATGATTGAGATCATGTGATACTTATTCTTCTCCAACTGGCTTATTTCACTTAGCACAATGCTCTCCAAGTACAGCCATGCTGTTGCAAATGGTAAGAGTTCTTTCTTTTTCGCAGTAGTCTAGTATTCTATTCTGTAGATGTACCACCGTTTTTTAATCCATTCATCTGCTGATGGGCACTTAGCTTTTGTAAATATGAACATAGGGTGCATATATTCTTTCTGATTGGTGTTTCTGGTTTCTTGGGATATATTCCTTGAAGTGGGATTACTAGGTCAAATGGGAGTCCTATTTTTAATTTTTTGAGGAAATGCCATACCGTTTATCACAGTGGTTGCACCAGTCTGCATTCCCACCAGCAGTGCAGGAGGGTTCCTTTTTCTTCACATCCTCGGGAGCACTTGTCCTTTGTTGATTTGTTGATGATAGTCGTTCTTACAGGTGTGAGATGGTACCTCATTGTCATTTTGATTTGCATCTCTCAGATGATTAGTGACTTTGAGCATGTTTTCATATGTCTCTTGGCCTTCTGTATGTCCACTTTGGAGAAGTGTCTATTCAGGGCCTTTGCCCATTTTTTAATTGGATTTTTTAATCTTCCTTTTATTAAGTTGTATGAGTTCCCTGTAAATTTTGAAGATTAAACTCTTATTGGATGTAACATTGGCAAATATTTTCTCCCATGCAGAGGGCTCTCTTGTTTTTTTGTTGATGGTTTCTTTTGCTGTGCAAACACTTTTTATTTTGATGTAGACCCAGTTGTTTGTTTTCTCATTAGTTTCCATTGTTCTAGGAGATGTATCAGTAAAGATATTGCTACAATATATGTCTTATATTTTGCTGCTTATGGATTATTCTAAGGTTTTTATGTTTTTTTGCCTTATGTTTAAGTCCTTTATCCATTTTGAGTTTATTCTTGTGTATGGTGTAAGTTGGTGATCTATGGTAGTTTCTTTTTTTTTTTTTTTTTGCATGTATCTGTCCAATTTCCCCAGCAACACTTATTGGAGAGACTGTCTTTACTCCATTGTATGTTCTTGGCTCCTTTGTCAAATATTAATTGAGCATAATGGCTTGGGTCAATTTCTGGGTTATCTGTGCAGTTTCATTGATTGGTATGTCTGTTCTTGTGCCAGTACCAGGCAGTTCTGAGAACAGTGGCTTTGTAATATAGTTTGATATCTGGTATTGTAATCCCTCCAACTTTGTTTTTCTTTCTGAGGATTGCTGTGGCTATTTGGGGTCTTTTTTATTTCATATAAATTTTTGGAATGCCATTGGTATTTTAATGGGGATTGCATTGAATCTATAGATTGCTTTGGATAGTATAGACATTATAATGATGTTGATTCTACTAATCCATGAACACGGTATATTCTTCCATTTGTTTTTGTCTTCCTCTATTTCTTTTTTCAACATATTATAGTTTTCTGCATACAGGTCTTTTACCTCCTTAGTTAAGTTTATTCCTAGGTATCTTAATTTTTTGTTGTTGCAATGGCAAATAGGATTTTTTTTTTTTAGTTTCTCTTTCTGTGAGTTCATTATTGGTGTATAAAAGTGCCATAGATTTCTGGGTGTTGATTTTATATCCTGCTATAGTGCCAAATTTATTTATTAAATCTAGTAGTTTTTGATGGAGTCTTTAGGGTTTTCTATGTAAAATATGTCATCTGTAAATAATGCCAGCTTTACTTCTTCTCTTCCAATTTGGATGCCTTTTAATTTTTCTTCTTGTCTGATCACTATGGCTAGCACTTCCAATACTATGACAAATAGGAGTGGTGAAAGTGGGCATCCCTGTCTTGTTCCTGTTCTTAAAGGAAATGGTTTTAGTATTTGCCCATTGAGTATGATGTTGGCTATAGGTTTGTCATATAAGGCTTTTTTTATGTTAAGGCATGATCTGTTTGTTCCCACTTTGCTGAGAGTTTTTATCAAAAAAGGGTGTTGGATTTTGTCAAATGCTTTTTCTGTATCAATTGATATGATCATGTGGTTTTTGTTTTTCAATTTGTTTATGTGATATATCACGTTTATTGATTTGCAGATATTGTACCAGCCTTCATCCCTGGAATAAATCCCACTTGGTCATCATGTATGATCTTTTTAATGTATTGCTGGATGTGATGTGCTAATATTTTGTTGAGGATTTTAGCATCTATGATCATCAGGAATATTGGCCTGTAATTTTCTTTGTAGTGTCTTTATCTGGTTTTAGGATTAGGGCAATGCTGACTTCATAGAAATAGCTTAGAAGTGTTCCTTCCTCTTAAATTTTTTGGAATAGTCTGAGGATGATCAGTGTTAGCTCTTCTTTGAATGTTTAGTAAAACTCCCCTGTGAAGCAGTCCAGACCAGGGCTTTTGTTTGCTGGAAGTTTTTTTTTATTACTGCTTCAATTTCATCAGTAGTTATCAACCTATTCAGGTTTTCTGATTCTTCCAGATTGAGTTTTTGAAGATTGTGTTTTTATAGGAATATGTCAATTTCATCTAGGTTGTCCAGTTTGTTGGAATAGAGTTGCTCATAGTAATTTTTAAACAATCCTTTGCATTTCTGTGGGGTCGATTGTTACTTCATCTCTTTCATTTCTGATTTTGTTTATTTGGGTCCTCTCTCTTTGCTTCTTGGTGAGCCTGGCTAGAGGTTCATCAATCTTGTTTATCCTTTCAAAGAAGCAGCTCTTGGTTCTATTGATCTTTTGTGTGTGTTTTTTTGTGTGTGTGTTTTGTTTTTTGTTTTTTTGGTCAGTCTCTATGTCATTTATTTCCACTCTGATCTTCATTATTTCCTTCCTTCTACTTACTCTGGGCTTTCCTTATTGCTCTCTTTCTACTTCTTTAAGTTGTCAGGTTAAATAACTTATTACCAGTTTTTCTTGTGTTTTTTGTTTTGTTTTGTTTTCTTAAGGTAGGCCTATAGTGCTATGAGCTTCCCTCTCAGGACTGCTTTCATCATGTCACATAGATTTTGGATTGTTGTTGGAAACACTTTTTATACATACTTCTTGGTGGAAGTTGTACTGGGTAGGATGGAGTTGCTAAAACAACAGCCTATGGCTATCAGAGGCCACAGGAATACTGTTGTAACACAAATGAAGATACCCATACCATATGAATTCCCTGAATATAAGTGATGGCATGCTTTCAGCTCTAAACTTCTGGAAAACACAAGTAAATATCTACATAGAAGTACTAATTCAACACTGGGATTTAATTTTCCCTTGAAAATGGAATGAGGAATTGGTTACTCACAAAAAGATCTTGGCACACTTACCATTATCTCCTCCAACTTTACAGTTCAGTGAGTTGCTTCCAACTCTCCAATGTTGGGACAATTCAAGTTCCCTTTCTCATATTCCTTTCTCTTTTTGAGTACTATAAGAAGACTAATTTTTTTCAGTTCATGAAAACAATTTAATTTTACTATTCCTGGGTCCCAAATGTTGCATTACTTGGCAAAGTGCTTTTTATTTCTCTGTTGGCTAAAAATAATGTCATTCAAATTTACCTCTCAATTTAACTTGATTAGACCTGAGGGAAACAATTTTTTGCATATGAATCTAGAACATTCTTGTTCCAGAATTCCAGGTTATTGAATAGATAGATGCCATATATATATATATATATATATTTTGCCTTCTGGAACTGTTTTTATTTTATTTTTTTTAAATAAATCTTTATTGTTCAGATTATTACAGGTGTTCCTCTTTTATTTTTCCCCATAGCTCCCCTCCACCTGATTCCCCACCCCAGGTCCTTACCCCCCGCCACTGTCTTCATCCATAGGAGTAAGATTTTTGTCCAATCTCTTCCCGCACCCCTCCCACCTGCTTCCCCTGAGAATCGTCAGTCCACTCCCTTTCTATGTCCCTGATTCTATTATATTCACCAGTCCATTCTGTTCTTCAGATTTTTCATTCACTTGATTTTTAGATTCACTTGTTGGTAGGTATGTATTTGATGTCATTTTGTTGTTCATAATTTTTATATTTACCTTTTTCTTCTTCTTCCTCTTCTTAAAGGATACCCTTCAGCATTTCGTGTAATCCTGGTTTGGTGGTGATGAACTCCTTTAGCTTTTTCTTGTCTGTGAAGCTCTTTATCTGACCTTCGACTCTGAATGATAGCTTTGCTGGGTAGAGTAATCTTGGTTGTAGGTTCTTGCTGTTCATCACTTTGAATATTTCTTGCCACTCCCTTCTGGCCTGCATAGTTTCTGTTGAGAAATCAGCTGACAGTCGTATGGGTACTCCCTTGTAGGTAATTAACTGTTTTTCTCTTGCTGCTTTTAATATTCTCTCTTGGTCTTTTGCCCTTGGCATTTTAATTATGATGTGTCTTGGTGTGGTCCTCTTTGGATTCCTCTTGTATGGGGTTCTGTGCACTTCCTGAACTTGTAAGTCTATTTCTTTCACCAGGTAGGGAAAGTTTTCTGTCATTATTTCTTCTAATAGGTTTTCAATATTTTGCTCTCTCCCTTCTTCTGGCACCCCAAAAATTCGGATGTTGGTTCGCTTGAAGTTGTCCCAGAGGCTCCTTACACTATCTTCATATTTTTGGATTCTTTTTCCTTTTTGTTTTTCTGGTTGGATGTTTTTTGTTTCCACATATTTCAGATCTTTGGTTTGATTCTTGGGGTATGTTGATCTGCAGTTGAGTTTCTGTATATTCTTTATTTCAGACAGTGTATGCTTCATTTCTGACTGATCCTTTTCCATTTTTTTGACATTCTCATTAAGCTCCTTGAAGGTCTCATCAAGTTTTTCAGCGGTTTTAAGAAGATTCTTGAGTAACCTTATAAATGTGGTTCTGAACTCTATGTCATCCAGTAGTTTGCTTTCCTCCGTTTCTTTCATTCGTGACATGTTTCTTTGTTTCTGCATTTTGGCTGCTTCCCTGTGTTGATGGAGTGGCTTTGTGTGGTAGGTGACCTATAGGGGGCAGTAGCTCAGCCTCCCCAATCACCTGATGTGGATGCTCTTGGTACACCCCTTTGTGGGCTGAGTGCAAAGTCTTGGTGTAGTTAAGCCTGAATTGCTGTTAGTACGCCGGGAGGAATTGACCTCCAGGCCAATTAGCTGTGAGCACTCCCTGTGTCTATAATGGAAGAACTGCTGCGCTGAAGACACGCTTATGGGGCAGGACTTGTTTCAGTGGGGCTTTGGTGCTCACTGAGTCTACCTCTTGAATGTGTCACTTATGGATGTGAGGAGTTGAAATCTGGTGTCTCACACTGACCACTAGGTACACTGGCTTCTAGATCTCCAATGGGGTGCAGGTCAGCTACTGTCTGAGGCCACTCAGCAGGAGCTACAGTGAGAGCTGCAGTTTTCTCCTCTTTGCTTGGGGTTTGGAGGTTTTGGAGCTGTCTGACCCGGGCTGCAAGTTTTCTAGGTTAAGCTGCGATAGGGCAGGCTTTTCTTATGCTAACTCGGCTGCTTGGAGCTTGGGTGGGTTTGTAGGTTGTGTGGGGCGGGGTCTCAGGGCGTCACTAGGTTAGGGCGTGGCAAACAGCAATGGCTGCTAGTTAGCTGGCTCTGTGTCCCCGATGGAGTCCTGGAGTCCCGTGAACCAGTGCCGTAAACAATTATTCCTGCGTGCAGCTCTGCAAGCAAGCCACTCTCACTGGCAAACAGTCCAGCTTCTCCCCGAAGGAGTTTGGGTCCCCCGCGTCTCCCCAGAGACTGGATTTCAGAGTAATCAGGGGCTTGTCTCCGTTCGGTTGAAAAAAGCAACGCACCCAGTCGCCCGCCGCCAGCCCGGATCACGCGCCTCCGTACCTCAGCTTTTCAGCGCTTGTGCACGTCTCAATGCTCTTTTCTCTTTCCTTCTAGTTGTAGAACTTCCACTCAGCCAGCTTTTCCGTGGTTCTGGGTGATAGACGTTTTGTCTTTTAGTTGCAGTTTAAATTGTTGTGTGAGGCAGCAGTTTAGGTGTTTACCTACGCCGCCATCTTGGATTCAGATGCCATGTATTTTTTCATGTGGTCCTTTAGTCATTTTTTACTTCATCCTTATCAACATCATCACAGCTAAAATTAATGAATGCTTACTTTGCTCCGGGTATTTCCTAAGCAATTCATATGTTGTTGAGGTGTTACTACCATCTAATTTTCTGACCTTATTCAATTTGCACCCATTGTCAAAATAATGCATCTAGTTCAGAATCACACATTGCAATGACTTGTCTTTCTAGATGGCTTCAGTCTGGAACAGTTACTCCATCTTTACTTGACTTTCATACCTTAGATATATGTTAATATGTTTTGAAAACAATCTTGAGTCATGAGTCACTGATGATGTTCACTTTGAACATTTGACTGGTTTTTCCAGGTTTTTCCACTCAAAGTTACTCATTTTCCTTTTTGTCGTTAGTAAGTATATTTTGTGGGGATATATTTGAAAGTATCTAAATATCCCATTCATTAAATTTTCAATTTACAAGCATACCTCATTTTACTGCACTTTGCTTCACTGTACTTCACAGATGTACTTTTTACAAAGTGAAGCCAAAGCCCTCCACTAGCAAAAAGTTTTGACTCACTTTATTGCAATACTCATTTCATTTTGGTGGTCTGGAACTGAACCCACTATATCTCTAAAGGTATGCCTGTACTCACTTATTTACTGAGATCACTATGAACTTATTTTGTATTTAATAGGTTATAATACATTACAATCTTTATTTGCATGCTAAAATTGTTCCCATTTTGTCCTATAGGAGCCTTCTGTTTCCTTGTGACATGTTCTCATCATTCTTTGAGCACTTTCATATTTTCTGACACAAGATGCTCAAGGCTCATATTTTACTTTCTCTATCCATACTCTGAAATTAGCTATTTTTTCCAAGTAAAAACTGATAATTAGTAGGTAAGGTACGCATGTTATATGTGCTTATTGTTATTGCACTGTCCTATTTTCAGGCCCCTTTAGTGGACAGAGCTAGGGAATACACACATACACACAAAGGACACACATTTACATATCCATTTACTACTTACTATAGCTATAGATGTTTATATTTTTTCAATTACAGTTGACATTCAATATTATTTTATCTTAGTTTTAGGTATATAGTATACTGGTTAGAAATTTGTATAATTTACATAGTTACACCCTCAATAAGTCTAGTACCCACCTAGCACTATATACATTATTATAATATTATTGACTATATTCCCTATGCTTTACATACATGCTTGTGACTATTTTATAACTACAAATTATACTTCTTAATCCACTCCCCTTATTCATCTCCCCCTTCTCCTCCCATATGGCAATCATTAGTTTGTACTCTGTATCTAGGAGTTTGTGTTTGTTTTGTTTTTAGACTCCACATATAAGTGAAATTACATGGTACTGGTCTTTCTCTGTTTGACTTATTTCACTTGGCCTCTCTGTGCTAATGGTAAGATTTCATTTTTTTATTTCCAAATAATATTCCATTGTATATTTGTACCATCTCTTCTTTATCCAATCATCTACTGATGGACTCTTAGGTTGCTTCTATATATTGATTATTGTAAATAATGCTGCAATGAACATAGGGATGCACTTACCTTTTAGAATTAGTGTTTTGAATTTCTTTAAATTAATATCTAGTAATGGAATTGCTGGTTTTATGTAGTTTTGAAAACAGATATACATAAAGTTCAACTGGTGTGTCTCAGTGGTTGAGCATCACACCTATGAACCAGAGGTCACAGTTTGATTCCCAATCAGGGAACATGCCCGGGTTGTGGGCTCATTCCCCAGTAAAGGGCATGCCAATCTATTCTCTCTCATCATTGATGCTTCTATCTCTCTTTTCCTGCCTCTCTGAAATCAATAAAAATATATTTTAAAGAAGACAGATCTACATGAGGTAGTTCTGTTTTTAATTTTTTGAGGAAATTTCATACTTTTTTCCATAGTATGGAAAAAAATAATTACCTACTAATTATCAGTTTTCATTTGGAAAAAATAGCTAATATCAGAGTATGGACAGAGAAAGTAAAATATGAGCCTTGAGCATCTTGTGTCAGAAAATATGAAAGTGCTCAAAGAATGATGTACCAATTTGCAATCTCACCAACAATTCACAAGGGTGCCCTTTTCTTCACATCCTTGCCAACACTTGTTTGTTGATTTATTGATAATAGCCATTCTGACAGGCATGAGGTGATATCTGATTGTGGTTTTAATTTGTGTTTCTCTGGAGATTAGCCACATTGAGTGTCTTTTCCTATATCTATTGGTCATCTGTATGTGGCCATCCTTTGGAGAGGACCTATTTAGGTCCTCTGCCTGTTTTTTAATTGGATTGTTTGGGATTTTGGTGTTAAGTTGTAAAATTTTACAAATTTTTAATATTAACCCTTTCTTGGATGTATCATAGGCAAATATGTTCTCCCACTCAGTGGTTGTCTTTTCATTTTGTTGATGGTTTTCTTTGTGTGCAAAAATTTTTTAGTTGGATATAGTCCCCTTTGCTTATTTTTTCTTTTGTTTTCTTGCCTGAGGAGACTTAACCTATATATATAGGCAGTAACACCTATATTGCATATATATATATATATATATATATATATATATATACATATATATATATATATGTGTGTGTGTGTGTGTGTGTGTGTGTTTGTGTGTGTGTGTGCGTGTGTGTGTGTGTGTGTGTGTGCATGTGTGTGTGTGTGTGTGTGTCTGTGTGTGTGTATGTGTATATATATATATATATATATAAAACTCCTAGGAGAAAACATAGGCAGTAACATATGTATATATATATATACAATATAGGTGTCACTGCCTATGTTTTCTCCTAGGAGTTTTATGGTTTCAGATCTTACATTTAAGTCTTTAATTCATTTTTATTTTATTCTTGTATAGTCTAAGAAAATGGTCTAGTTTCATTTTTTTAATGTACCTGTCCAGGCCATTTATCTATATTTAATAAACAATCATAGTTCACACTAATACCTTCAATCCCAATATTTTCTCTTTTTTTCATATTTTTAACTTCAACAACACATAGCTTGGCTTCCATTACCCTCAATATATTTGCCTACTCATCAGTTCATCATAAATAACCAATCTCTCATGCCCTTTCTCTATCTTCCCCCATGCTCTCTTACCCTTTACGGGTTTTGATAACTCACATAGGCACCCTCCACAAGGACATCCTTCTCTCTCCTCTTGCTCTATGACTTCACAAGATGAGCCACTCCATGACATATTGTACTGGGTTGAATAGTGGTCCACCAAGAGATATGTCCACCCCAAACCTCAGGATGTGCCCTAATTTGCAATAAGGGTTAGAGCTTTGCAGATGTAACTAAGGTCAGGATCTCAAGATGAGGTCATGCTGGATTAAGGAGGGCCTTAAGTCCAAGGAGACATATTCTTATAAAAGAAAAGAAGAGACAGAGACACACAGGGGAGAGAGCTACATGTAGACAAGACAGAGACTGAAGTGATGTGCTAGTATCTACAAGCCAAAGAATGGTAAGGAATGCCGACAGCCACCAAAGGTTAAGAGAGCTTTGGTACCACAAGTTAGAGCTTGGATATAAATATATCCGGGAACTACATTTCAACCACTACACATGTGGATAACCTGTTCACCCTGCTAGGGATCCAAAACCTTACATCAGATTGTTCTACACATGGTCATTCTCCTCACCCCAATGAGGCTTTAACATCCTTGCCAGGCTGCCCTCTATCAATGTCTCCTCACCATCCTGGGCCTGACACTCTGCTCTGTGCCACCAGGACTTGCCTCTCTCCCCTGCTGCCGATTCCTACCTTGCTCTCCCCCATGTTGTGGCTTTAGGACTGAATTTAAGAGAGGAGAATTTTGTTAACATCCCACTGCCATGTAAATTAATTTGGGTGATGAATAATTAGTATTGCTTACCTTTTTACTTCTTATAAGAAAAACGGCCCACACTCTTTCTAAAATAAAATGAAAGGTGTCAAAATTATTCCCATTTCCTAGTGTAAGGAAAATACATATAATGTTCTTGGCAGAAATAGAAATTTAAAAAAACACACAGTTATGCCTTCTTTTTGATATAATCACTCTTCATTTGATCTAAGAAAATGTGACATTTAGAATAATACATGTACTCATAAGTTCCATGTACTGAATCGAGTATAGTTTTCTTGATAAATCACTTCATCAAGAAAAACAAGAAGCCAACGTGTCTGAAGATATTGCTCCTTCTTTTTTAAGCTTCTGGGATTTTTTGAAAGCTTCAAAAGAAACTTCATTATACAATGGTGATATGCCAACAGACTAAAACATAAGGTTGTTGTAAAACCATAAATAAAGCATAATTGTCATGAGAGCGCTTGGGTTTATGTTATGCTCTAACAATGAAGTCCTTAATTAAAACACCCTCCAAGTTCAGGGTTATTAAGAGGCCATTCTGAAAGCCCAGACACAAGGAAGAAAATGAAAAACAGAGCTTGCTCCATTCTCGTTGGTTTCAATGAACATTTGAGGAACACTGAGTTTTAGCTAAACATAGAGGGAAACAAAAGACTTCAAAGCTATTTCTTGAAGTTTATATTTTAAAGGTTCTATCTGTCTTTCTTTACATATACTGTGATTGGCATCCCTGCGGATAAGTCAGCATCCGATGCAAGGGTAGAGCAAAGGTCATTGGTCCCTCCTGCTATGTAGCACTGAACTACATAGGAAATTTTATTGCACATTTGCTGCCTTCAATTTCCCCAGGTTGTTTAACAGTTCTGTGCTTCAGTGACATTCAGGACAGGACAGGAACCCGAGGCCACTCTTTTCAGCTCCAGATCGAACTTGACATTATGTACTGACAGCGTTCGGCAGTTTGGCTTGTTCACTGAACGCTATCAGACTGTGCAGTGACCAGGACGCACACTCAGAAAAAGTCTTTGTGATGCGAAATTTGTAGAAGTGTAATTCCCATTATTCACTGGCAAGTTTTAATTACAATTAGTAATGAATAATATTAATGAAAACTGTTTATAAGAGGATGCAAGAGGGACACAATTCCTTGGGGAACAACTCAATACCGCACACTTTGCTCTATTGCATTGCAGAGAAAGTATCTGTATGTGAAACCATGCCTCACTGGTCTATTTGGACCTATAGGCTGACACTTGCCAGTTTTGTAGTGCTAAAGAAAATTTAAAACTATAATAGTCAATGCAATCATTTTTCAAGTGGACCTATCCATCTCTCATCAAAAGGAAAAGACAAAATGAAAGGAGCATTTTCAGTGTTAGAATTACATTTAATACCATGGCAGATATAATGATACTGGAGCCTTAAAATCTATAATGTTGCCTGCAGTGTTTGACAATACTAACTTTAGCCTGTAGAACAAATTACAGTAAAAGCCTGTGCATTTGGTAGTCCATCAACCAGAAGTTCATCTTTACTAGCAATCCAAGCGTTGCCAACATGGTAAAAATTTATATTCATGATAATGGCTGGCTGCAAGATTCTACAGCATTCTCAAACAAAGGTTACATTTTGTCAGGCAATTTTATTGTGTAGTTCTTATGCTCTAGCATTTTGAAAACTGTATATTGTATATGTATTTCAAACATAAGCCATCATATCATAGTATATATTATTTTAAATTTTGTTTAATTTATTACATAATATGCATCACAGAGTTGTAAAAATGTATTATACAGTAAATCAAATTTATAACATTTTTACAATATAATATATATGGATTACTGAATCATACATTTCAGTTTATATACTTAATATATTATTCCTCATTCTTTCAGCTTTTCTGTTGCTTCTTTCTTTGCCTTTGATGATGAATGAATCTCTAATCCTAGCCTCTTAGCTTTATTGTGTTCCCACATTTTCAACAGTCTGATGAGCGCCTCTTCTTAGATGTCCTAATATTTCCTCAGGTGAAATTGTAATATATTTTGCATATATATATATATATATATACACACACACACACACACACACACACACACACACACACACACACACACTAGAGGCCCAGTGCATGAAAATTCATGCACTGGAGGAGGGTCCCTCAGCCCAGCCTGCCCCCTCTCACAGTCCGGGAGCCCTCAGGAGTGGGAGGCAACCCAACGATCAGGGGGAGGCAGCGCCCCCATCACACTTCTGCTGCTGCCACTGCCAGCAGCACAAGCCTCGGCCAGCTCTGGTTACCTGATCCTTGAGCAGCCCTGGGTGGCTGGGGGGTTGAGGACGGGTCCAGCCGCACTGTGTGCCTGCCTCCCACCCCGCCCCCAGCTAGGCTGAAAGGACTGGGGGACTCCAGCAGGGCTGAGGGGACTGGGTGCCACTATCTTGTGGCTATGGGTGCTTCCATCTTTGTGATGGCATGATGGTCAATTTGCATATTCCCTCTTTATTAGATAAGATATATATATATATATGAATGTACACATAATACATAAACATACCATCTATTCATATAACAGCTAATTATATCCCAGGTGTAACTATAGTCTATGAGTGTCTTATATATGCATATTGCCTCATGTAATTATAACATTTAATGTGTACTTCAAAAGACATTATTTTAAAATGAAGCATAAGGCTTTGTGACTTGCCAAAGGTCACACAGCTAAGTGATCGAGCCAAGACTGAAAGTGGGTCCCACCAGCATCCCAAATGCTATGCTTCCCATTACACCACATACCTCATCATACCCATCCATCTTCCAATTCTAGACCAGAAACCTTCAGAGTAATAATCAACTTCATCTTCCTCATTCTTACATTGAATCTGTAACCAATCCATCACATTTTTAAAATTTAATTTCTACCCCTATTCCTTACCCACATGCTTTCCTTCATCACTTTAAGGGGTTAGACTGCCACAAGAGCCTTCTAATCTTGCTAGTCTTTTTTGCCTCTTAACCCCATTCTGCATATCAATACTGCATACATCTTAAAACACTGCTCACCAGGTTATTCCTTGGTACTCTGATTATCTAGGGTACTATATACTTTCTCAAAATTTATTTCTCAAAAAAACACTTTCTTTTTCTTGGAAAACACATTTCACATTAGGGCTTAATAAACATATTTGTGTGCCTCTACACATACTATTGATCCTTGTTATTCACAGGTGCCACATTTGCAAATTCATGTACTTGCTAAAGTTGACTTCTAACCCTGAAATCAATGCTCACAGCACTTTTGTAGTCATTCTCAGACATACAGGGTGATGAAAACTTTTTGTCTCCTGATGCATATCTTCCAGCTGAGGTCAAGCAAGACAATGCTTTGCCTTCTTGTCTCAGCTCTCGTTCTGTGACAACTAGTCTTTTCATGGTTCACTTATTGCCACATTTTCTGCATTTTTATGTGATGTGTGTTTTTTGTTGGTGGTGATATTGCTGTTTAAAATGGCCCCCAAGCATAGTGCTGAAGTGCTAACTACTCTTCCTAAAACTCTGATGTGTCTAATGAATAAAATACATGTGCTATATAATGTTTGTTCAGGCATGAGTTACATGCTGTTGACCATGAATTCAATGTTAATGAATCAACAATACATATTAAAGAAGGTACCTTTAAACAGAAACACATAAATAAGGTTATGTATTGACCAGTTGGTGAAAATCTTGTAACTAGAGGTCATAGGAACCTAACTCTGCATTTTCCTTAGGAACAATAATTCTGTATTTACTAATTTATTGTTTATACCAATTGTACGGTATAAAACTACCATAAGTAACAAGAACTGACTGTGTATAAATAAAACAAATGCTTCACAAAGTCCCTTATTAACAGCAAAACACTTTGATATTTTCCATTCTACTCTATTTTGTCCATTTTATTAAAACAAATGCACTGATTATGACCCAATACATTAATTTCACAATCTACTAAAGTTTAAAGTTCACTTTAGTAAACATAGCCCCAGTAGGTACTATGTTTGTCACAAGACAAAACAATTTTGAATTGGCTTTTAATACTCTTCACGATCCTACTTCATTAAAAAAGGCTCCTCTATTAAACTCTGCCTACTGTGTTTCCTCCCTACTGCCTTCAAGTGGCTGCTTTTTGTATTATGTGCAGAATTTATGGTTGTTTTCTGGCTGTAGTGTCAGTCAGTGGGACTCTTCTTAGTCTTTACATAAAGCATAAGTTACCTTTTTATTTTTCTTTGATGCTTGTTTTCAGTTTCAAGAGGTCATGGCCTGGAGAGTTAATATTATTTGGTTGGTGAATGTTCCATTCTTTTCATCAGCAAACAAGATGTTCCTTTAGTGTTTTCAAAGAGTAGTTAGTCCTTTTCTGTTATTTTCATACTTGTTTATAAACAAATAGCTTTCCTAGAAGGTTGAAGGTTCTGGATAGGTCTTGTTCATTTAATTCTGTGATTTAAAAAACAAGTTATCTTTTAGGGAGCTAAAAGATATTGTGCTTTAGTAATGTGATTAAAACTCAACAGCAGCATACTGGTCAATATGGCTCAGTTGGTTGAGTATCATCCCATGCACCAAGAGGCTGCTGATTTGATTCATGGTCAGGATACATGCCCGGGTTGTGGGCTCGATCCTCACTAAGGGGTATAGAAGAGGCAGTCCATAGATGTTACCTTGTCACATAGATGTTCCTCTCTCTCTCACTCTCCCTTTCTCTTTCTCTAAGAATCAATATTAAAACATATAAAACCTCCACCCCCAACTGTGTGAAGCTCACTCCTCTCCAGGACTTTAGAGTTACCTATTGTTCTCATGCTCCCCAGCACACTCACTGAGTCATTCAGGGACATATAGAGTCATCTATAATAATAAAAGCATAATATGCTAATTAGAGAAGACGTCCTTCTGGATGACCTTCCGGATGAAGCCGGGGCTGTGAGGGAAGCCCGGATCCTGGGTGCCATAAGGAAGCTGGTGCCAGCAGCCTGAGGAAGGAAAGCCTACTCTTGCACACATTTCATGCATCGGGCTTCTAGTCCTATATAATAAAAGTCTAATATGCTAAGTGTCCGGTCATCCATTCAACCAATCAAAGTGTAATATGCTAATGATATGTTAAGGCCACTCAACCACTCGCTATGATGTGCACTTACCACCAGGGGGAAGATGCTCCGACCGGTAGGTTAGCTTGCTGCTGGGGTCCAGCTGATCAGGACTGAGCGAGACAGGCCAGACATGCCCTGGAGCCCTCCTGCAATCCCTCCCTGGCTGGCCAACCTCCTGCATCCCTCACTGGCCTTGATCAAGCACCAGGATGGTCCCTCAGCCTGGCCTGCGCCCTCTCACAATCTGGGCTGAGGGTACCCTCTTCCCCCCCAGTGCAGAATTTTGTGCACTGGGCCTCTAGTTCTCCATATAAAAGGCAAGCTATAGCATAGATGAGCACTGCCTAAAAGAAATATAAATCAAGCCACATGTAAGTTTTAAATTTTCTAGAAGCCACATTTAAAATAGTAAAAGAGGAAATTAATTTTAATAACATATTTTAATGCAATATATCCAAAATATCATCATTAAACATTTACTCAACACTGTGATAGATGAGACACATATTGTGCATCCCTCTTATTGTACTAAATTTTTAAAATCTAGTGTGTGTTTTATCCTTATGTAACTTCTCAATTCATACTGGCCACATTTCAAGTACTCAGTAGATATACAGTGCTAGTAGCTACCATATTAGATAGTACACTATCCAATACTTTTTTATATGCTTTTGCTCAGTGGTCGGCAAACTGCGGCTCGTGGGCTGCGGTTTGCCGCTCTGTTGACTAATGAGTTTGCCGACCACTGCCTTAGGAAAAAACACTTAAAAAACATTTTAATAATGTACTAATGTCTTTAACCTGAAGTCAAAACTTCTGGGTAAGGGTAATGCCTTATGCAGTGGTCAGCAAACTCATTAGTCAATAGAGCGGCAAACAGGGTCTTGCGAGCCACATGTGGCCCACGAGCCTCTATATAGTAATATTTTGTTTTCGTCTGATGTTTCCCAGCTGTAAACACAGGTTCAAGATAACCATATCTACAATTACATCTAGAAATTAAAAATGAGTAAAGCTGGAAAATTTTTCTTTCATGTGGCCAGGGCAACGGTTCCCTATGATCCAGCTGTAACTGTGTCACATCTTTACTTAGAAACATATTTCCTTTCATTCATGACAGAGATTATAGACATAATTGACTAAAAGAAATATTCTGGCCACAGTTCCAAAAATATAAGATCACTTTTTGGGGGGCACTAATAGACTGTTAGAGAAAGAGAACTAGAGAAAACCTCAAACAAATATCCAAATTATATCCTCTCACTGTACCAAGCTGGTTGGCAGAAAGAGATGAGTGATGCAGGGAAGCTCATCCAGCCACCTACAGCAGATCCAGGCTGGTAATCCCCATTTCTAGTTTTGTAACTTTTTGTTACAATATGTTGAATGTCACCATATTCAAGCCTACTGTCTATGTATTTCTACTGCACAGTATCTCGTCAGTATCTCCCCATATATATTCTATCTGAGTTCTTTTATTATTATTATTATTATCTCTTACTACTCTTACTCTACTTAAGCTATGTTGGTTTCCTCGCTTTTTACTCAAGCAGGTCATGTACTCACATGTCTTATAGCCTCAGACTTCCTGCACTTTCCTTATAAATTACTCCTCCCTTGACATATTCATGAACAAGTTCCTCACTACTCTTATGCCTTTGTTTTATTTTATTATTATTATTTCTTTTTTAATATTTTACAATACACAAAATAAATCCATTACCAGATTTTAGATACAAAATAATTAGCCATTTACATGCAATTAACATTTATATTTCAAGAAAAGTGATTTTAAATATAATAATATTATCTGTACTAACATATTATAATATCACAAAAGTTTTAGGAAATCTGCAAATAACAGGATTACTTCTATTATATTCTAAGATATATTTTTCATCTGACTATTTTTGTTCATCAGGTTATGTTGTTCATTACATTCCACAAATGAGTGAGATCATGTGATACTTATTCTTCTCCAATTGGCTTATTTCACTTAGCATAATGCTCTCCAGGTCCATCCATGCTGTCACAAATGGTAAGAGTTCCTTCTCTTTTAGAGCAGCATAGTATTCCATTGTGTAGATGTACCATAGTTTTCTAATCCACTCATCTGCTGATGGGCACTTAGGCTGTTTCCAAATCTTAACTACTGTAAATTGTGCTGTTATGAACATAGGGATGCATATATCCTTTCTGATTGGTATTTCTGATTTCTTGGGATATATTCCTAGAAGTGGAACTATTGGGTCAAATGGGAGTTCCATTTTTAATTTTTTGAGAAAACTCCATACTGTTTTCCACAGTGGCTGTACAAGTCTGCATTCCCACCATCAGTGCACTAGGATTCCTTTTCTCCACATCTCGCCAGCACTGTCATTTGTTGATTTATTGATGATAGCCATTCTGACAGGTGTGAAATGGTATCTCATTGTCGTTTTGATTTGCATCTCTCAGATGATTAATGACTTTGAGTATGTTTTCATATGTTTCTTGGCTTTCTGTATGTCCTCTTTTGAAAAGTGTCTCTTTATGACACAAATTTTAGGTCTTTTGCCCATTTTTTGATTGGGTTGTTTATCTTCCTTTTGTTAATTTGTATGAATTCCCTGTAAATTTTGGAGATTAAACCCTTATTGGAGATAACATTGGCAAATATTTTCTCCCATGCAGTAGACTTTCTTGTTGTTTAAGATACCAATGGCATATTTCACAGACTTAGAACAAACTCTCCAAAAATTCATATAGAATTAATCTTGAGAAAGAGGAACAAAGTTGGAGGGATCACAATACCAGATATCAAGCTGTATTACAAAGCCACTGTTCTCAAAATTGCCTGATACTGGCACAAGAATAGACATACAAACCAATGGAACCAAACTGAGAACCCAGATATCAACCCAAACCACTATTCTCAATTAATATTTGACAAAGGATGCATGAACATACAATGGAGTCAATACAGTCTCTCCAATAAATGCTGTTGGGGAAATTGAACAGATACATGCACAAAAATGAAACTAGACCACCAACTTACACCATACACAAAAATAAACTCAAAATGGATAAAAGACTTAAACATAAGACAGGAAACCATAAAAATATTAGAAGAATTAGGCAGCAAAATAGCAGACATATGTCATAGCAATATCTTTATTGATACAGCTCCTAGGACAATGGAAACTAAGGAAAAAATAAACAAATAGGACTACATCAAAATACAAAGCTTCTGCACAGCAAACACACACACACACACACACACACACACACACACACACACACACCAAAAATAAACCCTTCTATCTGAGTTCTTAGTAATATAAAACTTAGACATGAACAAGCAAAATGACTTCTAACATGTAGGAACTGCAGAGGAGTTCTGAACTAGAGGAACAAGGTCTAAAATACAGCAGGGTTGCAGATTATATACAACTTGGGAATCAAGGGAGGAAAATGAGCTATGGTAAAAACTAGCTGCATGACCCTGAGTAAATCTCTCAACCTCTCCATGACCCAAAGTCCTTATCTGCAAAATGACTGGCAGTGGGAGGATTAGATGATTTCTGAGGTCTCTTCCAGTTCTGAGACATTTATTCTAATTCATGCTAGACAGGTGATTTTATAATAATATCCTTTCTAAGTTAATCTTCTGTTTAGAAGAAAAAAGAACGCTGCCACCTGTTCTCTTTATAGGTACTCCTAAGGATTTATCAAATAATACTAAATATTTTATAAAGAAAAAATTAAATTTTGAGCAATCACTACCACAAAAGTTTATCTCTAAGAGCAAGCCTCCTATAATGGTAAGTATCAGACAAATAATAGCATGGTTAAAATTATACTTTTCTTCAAAAAATGTTACTTAAATAAAAGGGGGAAATGGATCTCTTATAACAAGGTCATATGGATAGAATTCTTTTTTTACATTTTGAACTGAAAGCTAATTGTTTTGGTTTAAAACATGTTAAAATAGTTTCCACTACTTTTCAATTCATTCAATAGATACATATATAACACCTTCTTGGAGCCAGGCAATGGTGACCTAAATTGATATACTACCTGTCCCCATGGATTTCATACTTCAATGTATAGATCTAAAGGAAATTAATTGAATGTTCCTTTAAGGACTGACTGTGTATAATTCAGCCACATTAACCTTCTATATTAAAAATCAATCTTGAAAAAAAACCACATCTCTCTAAAGATATAGACCTTAATCCATATTTACCTTTCTACGTGTGCATGTGATGAAGAAAGCAGAAGTGAGCACATTGGTCTAAAGAGAGTCCTGGAAATACAAACTCCCGGAAATACAGAGTATCATGTAGGCTAAAGTAATTCCCCAAAACCCCGAAGGTTTCTGAGTCACAAAGACTGTAAATATGTATTTCTATTACACACAACACATGCTCCCAGAAAGGAGCCAAGCCCCTCCTCCTGACTCCCAGCAATTAGCAATGAGGAGGATTGGTGGGAAGAAGGATGCAATTGTTCAAACTCCATTTTCTGGTTCCCAATTGAATAGACTCTAAGCAACTAATATGTATGTGTTTTGACTAAAAAAAAGAACAACAGCCCTGGGGCTCCCTTTCTTCTTTAATTAAGAGTTCTCAAATTCTAGTAGAGATTAATGGTTGTCAAATATCACTCCTGCTACTAACTGTGTTTTCTGTTAAAACAAAGTGAAATGCAAAATCTTATAGAATATTTTCCCAATAAGGAAATGTAAAGAGAGTTTTTAATAAAATTGCAAAACATATGCAAAATATTGCAAATTCTGTTATGCCTTCCTTTTGGAAAATACAATAAACTAAATGTACCACTGGTCATTCTTGGAAACCAATATTGGCATTCCTCACTCCTATGACTATAAACCCAAGCTCAAGTTCATTTGTGGTATGAACTTTGATTACTATGGTTCTGGAAAAAAGATGAAAAAGGGCATCCCTGTAACTGAACAAGGAAAACATATAGTAAATTTAACATCATTTGCCCCATATCTATTGAGTGTAAAATTGATGTCTACCTCTGATAACAAGAGGGGTGGGAAAATCTAATGTGGGTGTATCACGTTTGAAAAGAAAACAGGGGCAAAGAGCAGTTCTATAAGGCACTAGACAAATGCCAATTTTTATGTACTGGTTTCTTTCAAAATATTCAATCACACCTAATAATTGGCAGGAAACACAAAAAGGCTTTCACTTCCATGCTGTGCACTCACTCCCCTGGGATACATGGCCATTTGTGGCCACTAGCAGCGGCAGGGAACAACCCCAGGGAGACCAGATTCACTCAATTATGCTTCTACCATCCCAACCCACCTCTACACCTCTCTGTTATTAATATACTGCAGTATTTGGGTTACAAAGGGTCCTTAAAATCATAGAAGTAAGATGTTTCTGGGTGGATAGAGAACTAACGGATTTTTTTAGTAAATAAAAATATAAAGACAAGGCAAAATATTAAATTCAGTTGATGTTTCCTGGACACTTTTCATTTAATAAGCTTCTCAATGGTGTGTTAGAACTAAGAACATGCCTCATGCCTGGAATAAGATACATGCTTTATGAAAGTGCCACAAAAGAATGATCATTCTTTTGTATAAAATGCTTGCTTTGTAACAATTCCTACTTTTGCCACCTAAGTCCATGGTTTCTCATCTTCACTAAGCCTAAGTAAAAATGTATAATTAGTTGGTTCTGATCTCCAAAGAAGGTATAATAATGTACATATTTTCTCACTGACAAATTCCATAGCTATATATGGATGGAATCCTTCCATTTTAGGTGACATTCTATGCTTACTGAAATAGATTAACTCATGAATTTCACCATTAATGTGTACTTACCACTACCAGTACAGCAGAATTCCAAGTGACTTATTTAATATGAATTATTAGAATATACAGAATGAATAAGCCTCTGACAATCACTTGTTTCCCAAATATTTCCTGAGCACATAGCATGTTCCCATTTATTCTACTAGTTGCTGGGAATATCATACAGAAGAAAGACACAGTTCTCCTGCACTGTGATCCTTACAGTCTAATGGGAGAGATCTGAGGTGAAAAGCAAGAATAACGGGTTATTAGGTGTTTTGTTTGGGAACTTAAAGGGCACACACAGAGAATAACCTAGGCCAGTCTTGGATGCCAAAAAAGATTTCAAAAGAAACATAATTACTGAACAGAGCCCAGGAAAGGCGGGAGAAGTTAGCCAGACAATGATAAGCAACAAATACTCTTTAAAAATCAGCTTAAGAGTAAGGAATGCTTATGGGCATGTGTTGCTCCTAAGCTATTTCACCATGATACATTTCTTGCAGGAGAGAAGACTTAAGCATAATTTTCAGAACAGAAAAGTGTAGCTTTAGGGTAGAAAAGCATTCTTTTTGTGTTCTATCAGTCTTTTGGTCTTACTCTAAACAGACAAAAAACACTGTGCCTCTAGGACATTCCTAGAAGAAACTATGCTAAAACACACCCAACCAATTGAAAAAAAAATGGGAGATGAACAGTGAGCATACAATTCCTTGACATATTTTGGATATCTCTCGACTTTTTCTGGGCTTCTGTGTCTGTTTTGCTCTTGGCTTCAGGACTTCTGATATTTGAAGATAAATAAACATCCAAGATAAATAAATAGGTGACTCATCACTTTAAGAAGAGTTATCCACAATAATGCCACCAAGATCTCAAAGCCTAATGCCAGATCACACACTTCTTTGTCAGCAGAATAATTCCCAATAATGAAAGCAAGAGCAGTAGTAGAAGCCATGGTACCAGCAGTCAAATTTTATTGAACTTTTACAAAGTGATACAAGGGTTTATGTTCAGGATCTCATTTCACCCTCACAAAACTTCTGTGAGGTAGGCACCATCATTATCCTTATTTTATGAATGAGGTAGTCCAAGCTTAGGGAAGTTAATTAAGGTGCCCCAGGTCACAGCTGGTAGCAGCCTGGGGTAAGATTTAAACACAGGCTTGTCTAATATCCAGGCCATTATATGAACTTGCTTATTGCCTCCAACACCATAGACAATACCAATGTATACTGTCACATAACAGAGGAGAAAAGAAAGAGACTCCCGTGTGGAATAGGGGAAAGATTTGAATGGATAGTATAGGACTTCGAAACTGACTTAGGTTGTTGAAATCACACAGTATAAATTGATTAAAAGAATCTGCAAACAATACCAGATATGGTGACAACGCTTCCAGATTTACCATTTTGCACATTTTGAATGTTGTGTCGTCTCTTTAAACAGAGGTCGGGCTTTCTTCTTGTCCCTAGGTAAACAGCATTTGGAGGACAATTTTGAAAAGTAAAAACTTCCATTCTTCTATGTATTGAGTAATATAACAACATTACATTTTAAGAAAGAATAACAATCTTTACTTTGAAACTGTTCCATCTCTGTCATCTCTAAGATAATAAATTTGGTGAATTAGAATTGAGTTCTCATCTCAAATAATATTATTTGCCCCTTTTTCATAGTTTTTATTGAATTGTTTAAAACCCTCCTCCATTTTTAATACATTGACCTTGTTCAGTATACACATATTGAATAATCACACCCACATAATTATTATACCAATGTTCAGCAAACTACAACCCAAAACTAACCCATTGCATGACTTTGTACATAAAGTTTTATTGGAACACAGCTGCATTCATTCATTTACATATTGTGAATGGCTGCTTTCTCACTACATCAACTAAGCTGAGTAGTTGCAACAGAGGCAATATGGACCATAAAGCCCGAAGGATTTACTGCCTGGCCCTTTAAAAAAGTCTGCAGATAGAGAAAATACTTCATTATTTTTCTCTTGGAATTTGGCTTTACTCATTTATTCATTTGTTAATCAACTCATGTTTGTGAAGCAACTTCTATGCACCTGGCATCTAGGTGAAGACTAGGTTACAGACCCATGGAGAAACAAATTAACAAAAGACTAGGTAATGACTGCTGTAACGAAGCATGAGTGTGGAGAAGAGGAAGCCTGGACAGCATCATCCTAAGGAAGGCAGACAAATTTAAATCAATTTTGTTACAGAAGTCATCAAGAGAGAGAAACTATTAATGGTTTAAATAATGATGTCAAAAAATCAGCTTTCGTGACTTTACCAAAGGAACATTCTGTCTTATTGTTAGATGTTCAATATTATAGAAGTGTTGACATGGTTTGGAAGAGATGTAGCTTGTTTGTGAGATTGGAAGTGTAGATCTTCTCCAAGCATCTAGTGTTATTACCACCAGCTCTGCCCCCAAGTTATAAGAAGTACATAAAATCAGGTATTGGACAGAACACAGTAAGGGAAACCCTTTCACCTGGATCTAACTAGGTTTGATACCCCAAAACAACCAACTGCTATTTTTCCCTCTTTTGTTTATCAACAACATGCCCCAAACTCATTGGTCCATGTTGAATCTTTTAATTGGAGAAGCCAGCCTTGTGTGTGCGCAGAAAATAAATACCTCATGAATAAATGACTGATGAGTGAGTGAAGGTGGTTGTTCTTTAGCTTTTTGGTCAGTGACAATAGATGAAATGAATACTATGGATCTACATTATCAAAGTGAATACCTAGAAGTTTCACTATAGCTAAGGCAGCATAAATGACATTTTAAACTATGCTTGTTTTGGTTTGGGTTTTGACCCACCTAATATTTACCTCTCTAAGATGAAAGCCATAACAATGAAAAATTCTTACCAATCTAAACAATCAAATAGGACTTACACTGAAGAAATTCAGTGTAATCATTTTATTATTAATCAGACTATAAACATTTGATTTGAACAGGTACCTGGACAAAGGCTATACTTAACATAGAAAGTAAGCATCTGTCCTTTAACAAATGTTAATGAATTTATCTAACATTTTCCCTTACTTAAGTGTTTTTAAAGTGACATTTATTTCTATAACTTTGAACTGAAATACTCAAATGGATGTCCATTGACTTAAGCAAAGTAAGTAGACTAAGGGTGAAAAGGTTCACTTACTAAAATAATAAATAAAATTGTTTCATTTTGGAAGGAGTACCACACGAAGATAATCTTTTATTCAACAAATAAAAATTGACATTTTATTCAGTTAAGAGTGTTACTATGGTTGGAAACCTAGACAATTAAATATTGTTTTAGGGATTCTCAAAGTGAGTAAGAATAGGAAATATAAATTACAACATCAGAAAGTACACTCTTTTAGCTTCATAAGCTATATTTATATGCTGAAACATAAACACTACTGGGTTATAAAAAAGAAGAAGAAGAAGAAGAAGAATATTGATGGATTACTTGGCCCTGACACCACTAGAGCATTTTGTTTTGTTTTAACTGTGGTCTCTGATGCAAGTGGAAAGTACTTTTTGAAAACATATATATCTAAATAGTTCTGAAAAACCCTAAATGAAAAGAAAAATTGAACATTAAAATTTTCTCTTGTCTGTTTTAATGTGGCCAAGAAATCCTATGTGACAAGTTGAAAACAATCTACATTCCCTCCCCCCCACACCCCCAACCCCGGCTCAGGTCACCAAGCTTGTTTATGTGATATCACAGCATGTTTTTTAAAAAATTAATTTCAAGTCAAAAGACAGGACGACTCCTCTCAGCAGTGAAAGGTAACAGGAGGATACTGTGGTTTAAGCACATAATGAATAACAAGAGAAATCAAAATATTCTTGACTATACATTGCTTTTCTTTTTCTCCTGATGGACTTTCAGTTTGCTTTAAAAGACCTACTAAAAATCTTCCTCTGGAAAAGATCTGTTATAAATCACAAGTAGTGATTTTAGTGGAGAACACAGGAGTAGGAAAAAAATGGGTCATCTTATAAAATTGATTATGTGAGCTCTCTACATGCAGCACATATGTCAGCAACGGGGAAAACAATCTCCAGATAAATTCTGCAGATTTTCTTTCTTCTGGAGAAAAACCTGTGTCTTCTATACATTGCGAAGCAAAGAGGGAGTGGGGTAGCACTTAAGTTACATACATGAGATAAACATCAGACTAGCTTTTGAAAAATGAGCCAAGCCCCAAAATAGCCCAGAAAAATTATAATTAAAAAAGGGTGTGTGTGTGTATATATATATTTTTTCCCTCTTCCCCCCTCCCCCCTCCTCCCATCTAAATCTGGAATCCTTACTATCTTATTTTAAACAAGCCAGAGAGTGCAAGCTTCAATCTGTTTGGATAGAAAATAATTTATATAAATGTTTTGTTCAAACCCAAAAGGGAAAGGGAGTTTAAATATACAGTGTATGAAAGATGCATGCCCAACTTCAAACAGCCTAGTGCATAGAACAGGAAAAATAATCTGACCTTAGTCATTCCCAGCAGTCTTTAAACTGAAATATCTTGCAATTTGCAACATCATTTCAATGACTCCAACAGTAAGAGATTAACCAAAATTTCATAACTGTCCTGCTCTCCTCCTCCCGGACCTCTTAGGGCAGTGGTCGGCAAACTGCGGCTCGCAAGCCGCGGTTTGCCACTCTGTTGACTAATGAGTTTGCCAACCACTGTCTTAGGGGATGGAGGGAGGGAAGGGAGAACAAGAAGGTCAAAGAACAAATGGAAACAAAACCTGTATTTTGCACCCTTTCTCTGCACTGGAGAAAGAAAAGCAAGGTAGGTAAGTCTGTATAATTCTAAACCAAATCTCTTTAATTCCAGTCAGCTTTTATCATCCAGTCACTGAGTCTGTGTGTGGAAAAATTCATGCTAATTCCCCCTAGCAACAGCCTCAGCCTATCAGAGACTTTATGCACCATGCAGCTGCCAGCCAGGGAGAATAACTCTAAGTAGGTCAGGCCTGTATTTCTAAAAATGCTACGGTCTAATAACCCCACTGTCCCGTCTGTCTGCCCTGCCCCATAATAACCTCAATTGCTTGGTGACACAATGACATACTACCCTGTTAGAGTGCAATCACATCATGCTACATTATTCTGCTGCGAGCATGACTGCTGGGTGAAGGACCCTCGGAGGGGCAGCATTAATCAGGCAGCCATTCATGTCCACCCGCACTTCACTCTGGAAATGGGGACTGCATTAATGACCAGCTGTTTGAACTAACACAAACAAAATAATGTCTTCCACCCTGTTGGGTGCACAGAATACCCTATTCTGATCTGGCAGGTTCCGCTTCTTGACTAAATCGAAGATGTAAATTAAACGGGCTCAGACAATGTCAGCTTTGGCAATCTTAATGTAAGTATATTTAAATTATATTACGTGTGATTCAAAAAGCTATTGATTTAATATACACAGCTTTCCCTGCCTACAATTTCCCCTAATCCACATTAAAAGGGGAAATGCATACACGGGTAATGCAATACATATACACATATTACCTAGGAAGCCAAATGCACAGAGCTGAACTAAAATTGACTTCTTTCGGGCAGAGAAACAAAACAGGTCAGGAGTAATTGTGCAGCGTGAACACAAATACAAATTCAAAATGAATGCTGTGGAGGAGCATGGAAAACAAATAAGAGTAAACATTCTAGCCTCCCAACCAATCAGCTCCTCCCTCCGTCTCTTTGTGGGGGCTATAGTCACACCAAATCTCTAAGTGCAAGGGACAAGGGAGGGGAGTGAGCACGGCTTTCAGATCTCAGCCACAGCAGTACCCCTGCTTCCCATGGGGCTGCCAACAAACTGCTGTGTGGCTTCAGGAAAACCGAGGCTTCTCCAAGATTTAAACCTGGGCTAGGAACAAAAGTCAAAACCCACAACCATTTTTTGAATTCTATAAAATGGGAATTTTAGAATTTAATTGACCATATTTATTTGAGTGTCATTTTTTACTCCTCTCCATTTTAATGCACACAAAAAACAAACAAAAAATTAAGTGTGGATGCAGAGCTAGGAGATTGGCAGTGCTGTTTTTGGCTATTTGAGGAACTATCTTGTATTGCTGGGGCTTGCACAGACATTTTCTTGCATGATTAATCTGCATTTTTAAGGGTTCAGAGTTTCGTTTCATGAACATACCACACCACCACCACTACCACTCCTGGCAAATTGAAAATTCAGCCTTCAATTATGCAGAATTCAGCAAGTCTTATATGTGTAATCCATCAGTATTTGATTTACAAACAGAGAAAATTCCTTAATCCATGTGCCCTTGTCTGAACTGGGCTTGATAACTTAGTTATGACTATCTTCTTCACTTTGTGGCACACATCACATAGTTATTCTTGGAGAGATACAGGCACTGACGCAACCATGAACCGCTAATTACAAGCTGCTGACATTCTGCTTGTCTCTGCAGCTTTGAAGTTCTGAGTCTGTTTTTCTCTCTTATGAGCTTGCAAAGTTTCATTCTCCTTCCCTCAATGCTCCTCACCACCACCACCCCCTCCATGATTTCTTCTGTCCTTCTTTCTATTGTAAGTCTTTCTGGATTCACTCTAGCACTCTGTGGAGAAAGCGGTAAGAGCGCTCAGATTCTCCAACTTGCTTTCTTTCCATTCCCTCCCTGCTCCCCTGCACACAGATCTACAGTTTGGAAGCACAGTAATAAGATCCCCACCCATCCCCACCCGCAGGAATGCATCAACAGCTGGCCAAACATAATCCAACACACAGAGCTGCCTTTGTAGAAATAGTAACAAACAGTGGAAGGGCCAGACAGGCGTCCCAGCAGAGCTCCCCATGACAACTGCAAAAGCGCCTCATTTCCAGGTCTGAGCTGACTCCACGGAGCTGTGGTTGGAGCACCACCGCTCACTCATCTGAATCAAAAACCCGCCTCAGTGCCTCCTCCAGCCTCGCCAGAGGCTGTTCCCAGGGTGCTAGCCTCTCCCTGCCGCAACTTAGATGACGTTTTCTCGTGTGGCCATATTCTGCCACATGGCTCACGCCCTTTGAAACGCCACACTACAAACTCCCAAAGCTTGTGACCGGCACCCACACCTGTACCTAAGGATCTAGCTACAAACCAGTAGGACCACCTCTCTTCATCAGAAAAGGATTTCTCTTTTTAATTATAGGCTGAGCCTGGAATTCTAAAACATGTAAATCTAACACCGCATTCATCTCCATTGAACATTTAGCATCTGAAGCCTGTGGTAGCCAGCTGGTCTCAAAGTCATCTGGGATACATTTATTTTGATTAAATCGATCAGATTTCTATTTACAGGATAGAATTTTTCACCATACTGAATACAGCTGTGTTTACAGGGAATTGTAGGAGAAGCAGAAAACAAAACCCCACAATCAGTCCTAGCCCAGCACAGAGCACTCAGAGCGTCAAGGAGTTAAAGCTAAGGGGCTTGCTTTCACATCAGCAAGCAAACGCTGCCTGCAGCTGCTTCGGCCATGCGCGCTAGCCAGCCAGGAAATGGGTGTTGAGCTGAAGCTGAAAGTACAAGCTGCAATCAAGCCCGATCCAGCCAAGGGACAGACTTCCTGTGTAAAATGGTCAGAAACCTCTCTCTCTCTTTTTTTTTTCATGTCTCTACATGCATGCACATGCATTTAAATCCGTGCAGCAAGGCTGCTGTTTCCTCTGGGGACACTGGCACAGCTCGCCCAGCCCATCAGTATCTCTCTTGACAGCGCCGGGGACATCCAGGCTACAATTTACAGGTCCTCCATCCATGCACTGGGTTATAAATTATCCATCCTCCCTAGAATGAGAATGCAGAGCCAGCGGCGGGCAATCAAGCGGCATTCGGCATCTCCTCTTGTCATCCACTCCTCACTGTGCCTTTCTCCAACTCCGCCCGGCCAGGCAGACACATCAGACACCTGCTTTATCCATCTTCAGCTGCACTCTCAGGTACAATGTCACCACATCTCGACATGGTTCCTCCCCCTCCACCCTCCACCCTCCTAAACTAAGCTCTGGGAGCAGCCCAAGCCAGGGGCCCAATGCCAGGGCTGCTCTGCCCTTGCCCTGCGGAGGAGCAGTGGGCACTGGATGGATAGGATGACTAACTTGCCCTTCCGTGGTCCTTGGCGTCCTTTCTATTCGTCCCACCCCGGCTCTTCTGCTGCTTCACCCCGTCCTCCGCATCCCCTCCTCCAGCTGCGAGGGGCCTGGCCGGAGCTGTGGGAGCAGGTCCTTCTTGGCACTGTGCAGACCCGGAGTCCGGTGCGGGTGCGCCCGGCGGGACGAGGCGGGATGCAGCAGGTGCAGCTCAGGTAGCCGGGGAGGCTGGTGTGCCAACGGCGGCGATACAGCCCTGGAGCTGGGAGCAAAGATGGTCTGGCTTCAAGATTTTAAAAAAGGAAGAAAGACAGGAAAAAACATACACACGAAACAGCGCAGCTCGGTGCCTGCATGGGTAAAAAAAAAAGAGAGAGAGAGAGAGACAAACCATAAAAAGTCAAGAGTTAAAATCAAATTAAAAAAAAAAAAAAGAAAGAATGCATAGATCAGAGTACTTCACGCGACTTTTATTTCTAACATTTTTCGGTTTATTGGCCTCCCCACGCCCTCCAAAATCTCTTCTGTCCCCGAACACACTGTCCGTGAGCACCGTGTCTCAGAGGCTCTAGCTCCAAAGTGCTGCAGACCCAGCATCACATGAGAAACCACATGACAACTGGAGTCGGCTGCTGATGTGGTCCACTATTTGGCGGAGACACGGGGGAGAGGCAGGAGACAGATCTCCAGTGTGAGGTGCCCCTCTGGCTACCAGGAAGAAATTTCCTAAAAAGAAACAACGAGGAGAATGCATTTCTGTAGAAATGCCTGTGGCTGCATATATACTTTTATTTATGCACACTTACGCAGACTAGAGAGACCATGGATCCTTAAAGACATTTTGAGGATGCTGTACCGCAGACACTAGCTGGATGGCAGCAATATTATTTCTAGATTGTATTAGTCAAAGCTGATTCCACTTAAGTGGATTCCTGAAAAGCACACACCATGTCTTCATAGTATGATCAGGCTTGGAAAACCAATTCTATTATCTCTCCCTGCAATCTGTATCTGAACCTGCATTCTGAATAATTTATTTTTAGACTAATAAGATGCTTGCCAAGACCGCTCCTTTCTTCCGTGAGTGGTGCAGGCAATATTCATCCAAGTGGGGAAAGCTTGTCCCTTTGTAGGGAGAAGAGATGGTTTTCGTCATTTTCAAAAAATGCAACTTCTTATTTAAAGGCATACAAATGCATAGCAATAAAGGTCTCCTGCAAGTAATCATTAAAAACAAGTGAAATGTTTCTGCTTCATTGGATTGACATGCCTCTTAGTTGCAGTTTGGCATCTCTTGCTGGCAAATGGTGGTGATATTTTTCTAACTCTGTTGATGGCTGCGGCTAGAGCCTTTAAGCCACACCGATATTGCTACTTCTCAGCAGGGCGAGAGCAAACAATTGCTTTCTGGAGCACCTCTCTGCAGAGGTGCTGTACTGCCTGCCAGGTACATTTTACCAGTTACATTAGGGCATGTATGAGAGAGATGGCCTCAGGCTCTTGTAGATTCCATCACTCATCCTGGAATGAGAGAAGAGCCTATTTGGGACATTCTGCCCAAAATGTGAAAGGTATACCTTTGCAGAAACACGGCTCAGGCTAACCAGAACCAGGGATCAGAATTGTCTACAACTTGCCTTTTTTGACTGTGCAGATATCAAGGTTAGTGGCCTTTAATTTGGTCAAGATGCACTTGGCCTCCGATTGTGTGAATGTGTCAGAGACTGTAGACACTGGGATCCAGTGATGAACAAAATGGCCATGGTCCCCACTGTTGTGGAGCTCACAGCCTGGTAACTGCACACATCTCTCTTTCTTCTAAGACAACCTCTTTTCAATTTGGATACTCCAAAATTATCCACAAAGAAACCCAGCAGTCACTTTATCACTCTTTCCTCACCATAATCCTCTAGGAACTCACACATCCCAAAGATTCTTTCCTTGAATTTAAGATGTCCTCTACATTCCCTATTTCTAGAGTCTAAGCTCAGATACTTATGCTCTCACACCCAAAAGTCTTCTGCCTGGCCTCCCTCTTTTTGTTTCAGTCCATTTGTCAGCCTGACCCCAAACTAATACTACTACCCCACCCCTGTCTGCATGGTCTTAGGCGGCCCTTTGTCCAATACCAAGGATTGCTCCTTATTCCTTTACATTCAGATGCTACTAGTACAGACATCCTATGATCCACTTGTACCTTAACTATTTAAATAAATGGTCTGGGGGTCAATGGGGAAAGAAAGGGGACATCTGCAATACATTCAACAATACAGATACATTTTTTAAAAATAAATAAATGATCTCTTCCTGATCCTTGGAGTACATCATGCACTGAATCAGAAAAAAATAATAATTTTGGCTTACTTTGGTTAATAACTAGGCATAAAGCACTATAAGGGACACATGAGGCACTGTCTCTGCCCTCAAAGAATGTATAATATGTGGAACCTGTGGCACTTCTTCTATTGGCGCTGCTTATTTATCCAAAGTTGCCTGCATGCTTTTTAAAACCTGGATAAATAAAGAAAGCAGTTCCTTGAGTTTAGAACTGCTAGCTATCTCTTCCAGTTTTATTTTCTATAAAAATAATAAATAGGTCTAAATATACTTGCTAAGTGAGCATTGGATGAGTTATGTCATTGAAGAGCTAAAAAGGGAAGGATTAATTCTACCAAAATGTAAGGAAAGGCTCCTAAAGAACCCTGAGATTTGCAAATTTGCAAATATTTATAAAAGTCTGGCCAGGGTAGAGGGTCAGGTTTGGGTCATAACAATAACATCAATGGCAACAGTGAAACACCAGCATGTTTTATGTGTCATGGTCTCTTCTAAGTATGCACATCAGTGAACCCACTGAATCTTACCAATCTTATGAGCATAGTATTGATTTCATCAGCTCTTTTCAATTATACAAAACAGAAGCATAAAAGAGGTTAAACAAGGTGCCCAAGACTGCAGAGCAAGTAAGTGGAAAAGCACTTCTGGCCCCTGAACACATTTTCTGACCACCAGGTGTGACCACCTCGAAGTTGCAAAACCAACTGGAGGGACATCAGAGAGGGGAGAATACTTACCTCTGCCTAAAGGTATGTGAAGGGATCAATTTGGTTCACAGGTATTCATTTCGTAGAAGTGGGACTAGATTGAGGACAGCCACAATGTGGCTCTCCTCTATCTAGTCCCACTTCTTATTGTAAGCCATGGAATAACCAAATTTTAGGAAAATGAGTTTAGTATTCATAACTGAGATGGATAGGGGGAGGAGGAAGATTGGATAGAAGAATAGCAATAAAGAGGATATAAGGGGATAGTGCCTGAATTCTGCTAGTTTCAGAAGAAAAATTGAGATGGATTCTAGAGGCTTTATAAAAATAAGAAATTACATTACTAAGATAGTGGGGAGAATGATGATAGCAAACTTGTCCGCATGCTTTTTTGAACCTGGAAAAATAAAGAAAGCAGTTCCTTGAGTTTAGGAATTGTGTCATTAATCTTTGTTTGCCCAGTAGCTAGCACAACACTTGTTACATTTTTTAAAAACGATGAGTGGGTAAATAAAAGTAATGGAGGTAAAAAATGGGAAAATTAAAAGCAACATTACATATGAAGAAAAATTCTGCAGAGAATTTTGTATTTCATAGGATATCCAAGATAAAAGGTCCACCATGAAATTCTACACATAGAAATAGAACTCAACCTCTTGATAGGGGAAGGAAAGACACGGCCTGGCTTACCAATGATTTTGCATGATATCGATGACCCACAAGTGGACTGCTGCAACACCACAGACCAGCTCTGGGCATTCATGAAGAACAGCGGGTAACAAAACCATCACAATGGCCAGAGATTGGGGCAGTCCACCTCTCCATCCACTTTGCTTGGATGACAAATTACCAGACATGCAAGGAGATACTGATTCATGGTTCTGGCCATGATCTTGCAGCAATAATCAGGGACATGAAAGAAACATGATTGGAAGACCCTTAACAATGGCATTTGGGCAGAAGTTTGTTGGACAGTTCTCACTCAATGGGCAAAATATACAAATAAATCTGTGTCTCATATAATGCTCAACACAGTGAAGCCTCCCAGTTGAGGACTTCATTAATCAAGAGGATAAAGTGGCACATTCTGTATTTTCCCTCATCTATGGAATGAAAAACTGCAAACAAAAGAAACAAACAAAATCTCCCACATACAGATGAAATCATGGTGGTTACAAGAAGGAAAAAAAACAAAACAAAACATGAGGGAGGATAAGGAAGGAAAAGGGGATCAAATACAAGAGGACAGAAGAGACGAGACTTTGGGTGGTGAGCCCATAATGAAGTATGCTATGTTGTACTATAAAGTCATACAAGTGAAATTTATATAATGTTATTAACCATGCTACCCCCAGAAATTTAATAATGAAATAACTTTAAAAAGAAAGTCTGCTAGTTCCACTTTCATTCAATAAAAGAGAAGATATTTTTTCTGTTTTTGAATAAAATAAACACATTTTTGTTTATCTACAAAAAAAAAAGAAATATAATTCATTTTCTCTTTCCTGTGTATCACTGAATAAAACAAGGGATGAGACTTGGCTCAGATTTTGATGATACCTGCCTTCTCCTGCCACACACCTCAGATGCTACTCTTCAGGCCTATTTAGATCAGGCAGCGCTTGCTCCCCCTGCTCCAGCCACCTCAATCTGTGCCCACCATCTGCACACCCATCTCATCCAGGTCCAGCCTCAATCCGAATGCTGCACTTACCAAGGCAATAAAATAAGTGTGCTCACAGACTTTTTTTTTTTTACACATAGCAAAGAAAGACACCACAGCCTTCTCTCACAATCTTAGCTAACCAGAATACTAAATTAACAAATGCACCTCATTTCTTAGGCAGTTAATGAAGGTTAATATGACAGAGTGCCTCTGGCTCTGGAAGTAAAAAGGGGTGTTATTGCCTCATATTATAGCTGGGGGAAAAATGTTAATAATCATTCTCATCAGCAATAAAGAATTGGGCTTTTAATACCCAGATATATTTTAGTAAAAGGCTAGTATATCATCTCTAAGTGGAGTTCAAGAGCAATGTTAGATAACTAGGGCATTTCAAGAGACTGCTTACACTAGAGATAAAAAAAAAGAAAGAAAGAAAAAGAAAATACAGCTAAAATCATATTTATTCTTGCATTCTTGAAGGGAAAAATAAATATAAATTTATATTGGGGGTATTTTTATTTATATTGCTTTAGATCAATTCTAATAAGTAATATTTAAATATTAAGAGGGAAACTTGGATCTCACAAATAAGTGATTTTGAGTAAACAGTTAATATATGAGCAAGGTCATTGTTTTATTCAGTGATGCACAAATGTTATGTGAGCCTGCTAATTAATATATTAAGTGTGTTAAACATTATGGGAGAGGAAAAGATAAATGAGGCACTGTCTAGGCCCATGGTGAGTTTACAATACCCTTACTCAGGAAGACATATCCTTTCCTATGACAAAGATGACATTGCTTTTGAGGACAGTAAAAAACAGTAGAGATTAGTTAAAAATAAATGGATATGCCTTCTCAAAAGGAAGTCAACCCATATAGGCCACTTTGAGGTCTTACCATAAAAGAATTAGTTTGGATGGATGATATAAATATTCAATAAGTGTGACTCTTAAGTCCCTTAGTGAATAAGAATACTATGCTTTATCTTTGCAATCCTGGGAAATGTAAATGATGTGATGATAGTGTAGAGAAAGGAAGGGTCTATAGGCTTACTTAGTAAGTAGCTTGGAGGACTGCAAATTTCATACTGTGTTTTCCAACTTCCCCCAAATGGATCCCGAATTAAGATTAGCTCTTCACAAAGCTGACTGACAAGCTGACTAATGGCTGGCTGCTGGCAGAGTACTGATTTCCCCTTTTTCTGCTCCCCAGTATTATTACCCCACTCCTTTCTACAGGGGCCAAATGACAATTTGAAGGTGGAAGGACTATGTTTGTTCACCTGTGAGTGGTTTGACCTTAGACTTTGCAGAGCACTGTCAGGAAGTCAGTTTTTCCATGCTCTTTACAGTAAACAAAGACAGTGTGGCTGGGCTCCAAATGTTACAGAAGGTCAGGGACCAAACCGCCACGAAGACAAAGACTGCTTCCAGAAATTCAAACACAAAATAGATGTGAGCGCCATCAACATTCCAAACTGTGATCCTGTCCATTCTCAGTGTTTGGTTCAAACAATGTGACACATACCCAACATCAGTGCATAATAGAAACGGAATCATAAAACCCCAAGTGCTGGAAAGCACCTTAAAGGTCATGTGTTCAAGGGTCAACTGTATTTGTAAAAACACACCTCTCTTTCATGGAAGACACAACAACCATGAGGACATGAGTTCTTAGAAGGCAGTGAGTACATTTCTGCTTGTCCTGTATCACACAGCACTGCACCGAATGAAATACCTGATTACCTAGAATGGCCTGGCCTAGTAGGAAGACTACTGAACTAGAAGTCAACAGCTCTGGGTTCTAAAACCCATTTTGCTATTCACCGTCTGTTCCTTTGATATATGACTGTAGATGAGCAGTTTATCTTTTTTCAAGCATTGGTTTCTTCAGCTTCAGAGTGAGAAGCTCAACAATTGGCATCTGGAGCTGCATAGCAATCAAACAACTTAGGGTTATGTGGAATTTTAATTAAATTTCTAACATCAATTCTTTAATATAACGGCATAAATAAAATATTAACCCTTGGCTAAAGTTTCCTACAGACTTTTGTTGAAATTAGATGACTTACATTAAATTGTCTCAAAGCAAGTGAATGGCATGTTCACAAATCAAAAAGTTCTTATGTACAGAGTTGTTTTTTAAAAGAATGTGCCAATTAGGTAAACGAGGTAAGTCCCACTGGGGGCTCTGGAATCTTTACCCTCTGATGAAATAACAGTTTTGAATAGGTGAGCCAATTACTGAGATTCTTGAGGTAAGAAATGAAATAAATGTCATAATGTGATATCATCGCTTTCCCATAATCCAAATGTCTTCTTAAAATGTCTTTAATTAACTATACAGAGAGAACCTTTAGGTTGAAAAGATCTAGTTTCTTTCACATTTTTAACTGGAGCCATGACAACAGAGTTACTTGATGTCAATCAGCAGTGCTCACAATGGGAATACTATTCACATTCTTAGGTAGAGGGAGGGGATGATAGCATACGGTCATAATAGAACACAAGCTCATCTTGAGACCGTGCATGAGAGTAAAATTAGCTTTGTGATGAGATTCTAAGACACATCCAACCCTCCTAACATTAACCTGACAGAGCACAATAGTTGATCTTTTCGCTAAGTATGTTATTAGACTATGCATTTTTCTCTTAGATCAAAAGAACTAAAAATAAAAATTCAAACAGTAGGCTTGATTTTTCTCAAAATCAGAGCCCCGTTTTGACCCAGTCTTTCTCTGTGCATGTCCTTTCACTGTCTGGCATCAGCATCATCCTCTGTAAAGCAAGGAATCCTCCACATGTTCAGACTCTAATACACTCTGTGTAAGAAGTTTTTTTGGCTTTTTAAAACCTTTTGTTTTCAACATGTAAACTACCATAACTGTCTATGATCCCGGAGATCCACAAGTCATATTGTCTTCTAATTTATCTCATTTTGAGAAGCCTCATTGCAGAGTCTCTAGTGCAAAAATATTGTTTTAGTCTCAAATCACTGTCTGGGAGTCAGGCAGAGAGATCTCAAGCTAAGACCTTGGGATCCTGAACAAGAAGCCACAGCTATGCAAAGCATGTATAGTTTAGACAGACAGCATTGGGGAGATGGACTGATGCTTTTTGGCGTTTGCAAAATATATGTAGGTAGCAAATTGTTACATAATTAAGTGTGTAATTATACTTGATATGAACAAAAGTTGTAAACATTAACTTTTGTCACCAATATAACAGAGACTCTAAAATGCAATTAGCACAAATGACCACATCTACATTCAAGGAGTGAGGCAGACTTTTAGAGGAAACTTTAAAATAATCAAAATGCCATGTTTAAGATGCCAAATGAATACAGATATATCACTGGCTGCTAAAGAAGTGAGGCTTTCTCAAGCAACAGAGGAGGCAGCCATACGCCTGAGACATTCAGTTAGATTGAAAGTCTCATGGAACATAGCTCCTGCATTTGATGGACTTTTCTATAGGCCCCAAAGTCAGGGCTGCAGTGTTCTGGTGGCTATGGGAATGTAAAGATACAGAAGGGAAGAAAAGAGAACCCACGTAAGAAAGGCAATTGAGTTCGGACTAGTTTGGCTCAGTGGATAGAGCGTCGGCCTGCGGACTGAAAGGTCCCAGGTTCGATTCCAGTCAAGGGAGGGGGTGTGCAGGAGGCAGCTGATCGATGTTTCTCTCTCATAGATGTTTCTGGCTATATGTCCCTCTCCCTTCCTCTCTGTAAAAAATCAATAAAATATATTTTTTAAAAATAAGAAGAAAGGCAAGCGATGTTTATTTTTTTCTTCCTTTGCATGAATGCATGATTTATGTAAAATTCATTCCACAACATTACAAATTCAAATTCTTAAAAAATTCTGGAACAGGTAATACATGGGGAGCCAGGATGCAAATGCAAGCAGGTGGGCTCCCCAGTTCTTGCCCCAGAGTCCGTTCCTCAACCTTTTATTTCTTCCTTCTTTCTCCCATCTCCCACCAGAGCCCAAGACTCCCGATGGAGATCCATGGCAGGTCTCCCGCTTGGGTCTACTCAGCTCATCACATTATTATTAAAACAACAGACTGCAAAATGAAATTCTAATAACGTGTTTATGCTAGTAAGAACTATTCAAATCACATCCTATAGAGTTTTAAAGAAAATTAAAGCAGGGCACAACAGTTGAAAAGTTTGCTCATAGTATAGAAATATGACCAGAAAAACATGCAAATGTATATATCAACACGTGGGGCTTAGACATGGCTGAGAGCAGTAGAGAGCCAGTTAGATGGGGCTTTTTATGAAGGTGAGGCAGATAAACTCAATCAAATCATTATACTGATGACACTGAGTGTATATTAAACATCCATGATAAAGAATCAGATTTTCTAGAGGAAGTTTAGAAACATCTAATTTTTATAATTCTGCAAACCCGCTATAATTATTTTCATTTTACAGATGAGGAAACTGAGTCCCAGAGAGATCAGTAGTTTCCTCAAGATCAAAATAGCTAACAAATATCTCAGGCAAGATTCACACCTTGCTCTATTTCACTCTAAAGCTTGTGCTTTTGAGATTATAGTCATAATACAATAGGTCAACTTCAAAGCATCATCTAAATGAAAAGGGATCAGTAGGGAAGTCTGGGTAAACAGGGTCACTACCCAGACATCTGGGTTGTTAAAATGGCCTGGAAAGCAGTACTGGAATCAAGGGGTCACAGATCGCAGGCTGCTTGTTCTTTGGTGATGGGCATTAGTCCTGTACACGCTGAAAGTAAATGCCAACTCTGATGTGAATCAGAGTTGCCTGGATCATCTCAGAGCCAAATAAATAAAATTAGTTGCTGCAAAGCCTTTCGGGAATTAACCAGAGTGGAAATAAACACATAAACTTAGAGCATGAGTGCTGATCAAGTCTGAAAACAAGGGAACTTGAAGTATCTAAGAGATATGACCAAGATGTAAATGAGAAGCCAAATGGGCAAACTGTAGGAGAGAGCCATGCCTGAGATGCTCTGTGATGGACCCACAGACAAAAAGATAGTGAATTCTAGACAATAAGAAATGTTGATGAGATGGAAGAACCACCTGTTTTATGTAAAGCTCTGAATAACCAGATCACAGTGGACAACCACTCAAATAATGCCTTCAGAAAACAGAGTGTTATTAAGAATAACTCAATTCACAGGGAGCTAAGGCAGCCAGTGCTAGATAGCCCGTCAGGGAAAATAAGATGATCATTACAGAAAAGAATCATATCCTCAAAAAAAACAAAAAAGTAATCAAACTAAGTTTGTAAAGTCTATCTTACAGACACATTGTCTGGACTCATGCTCTCAAAAGTACTGTTTTTGATCTTATGTCAATTTACTTAGCTAAGTTAATGGGTTTGTCATGTTCCTTCTAAACTGGATATATTCTGTGACTCAGAACATTTTAGAACCTTTCTAGTTTCCTAAAGAGTCTTAAAAAATTCTTAATCACAGGAAATAGAATCATTTCCCCAAAATTAAACAATAATGTAATGGTTTGTATCTGTTGTAGAAAAAGAAACCTATGGAAACACATTTAAATATTGAATAACTCCAATCAACTTGAAGTAATTCTTCATCACAAATTATAAACACATTTCATTGAATAGCATTGAGATTAAATTGAAACACTTTATCACAAAAATATTTAGTATTTGTAAAATTTTCAAATAGTTTTGGATATACAGAAAAATTGAATCTAGTACAGAGAGTTCCTAGTATCCTCCATTATTAACATCTTAACATTTGTCACAATGAATAATTGATGTAGTATTAGCTAAAGTTCATATTTTACTTAGATTTCCTAAAGTTTTACCCTAATGTCATTTTTCTGTTCTGAAATCCCATTCAAGACACCCCATTAAATTTATGTGTCATGTGTTTTTTGATGCCTCTGGGATATGAGTTTCTCAGACTTTCCTCATGTTGGGTGGTCTTGACAGTTTGAAGAGCACTGCTCAGGTATTGTATAGAGTGTCCTTCGATTTTAGTTGGTCTGAAATTTTTCTTATGATTTACCAGGGAACAGAAAACCACAGACATGAAGTGGTTTTCCATTCTCAGGACATTGATGATCACACAGCATCAACATGCTTTTACTGTTGATGTGAACCTGGATCATCACCTGGTTGTGGTAGCACATGACACGTTGCTCCACTGAGAGTTACTCTCCCCCCAAAACCCCTTCCAATTCTCCATGCTGTGCTCTTTGGAAGGAAGATTTTACATGCAGCCCATACTAAGGAGTGGGAAGTTATATCCTAACGACTTGTGGGCAGGATATCTAAATTATTTGGAATTCTTCTGGGGAGCAAAATTGTCATTTCTCACCCATTTATTTAATTATTTTTATATTAGCATAGATTCATGGATATTTATTTATGTTAGATTTTGGGCCATAATCCAATACTACCACAATAAAGACATTTTGAAAAGAGATTTATTCAAACTCAATGGCCGAAAGGCCCTGCACCTTTTGTCTCCTGGCTGAGCACAGAGACTGTGGGTGGAGCAAAGTACTTGGATGTCATGTACATCTTCAAGACTAAGATGCTGAGGATCACCAGGAAGGCATTTTACAGAGACAATTACAGAGAAAACGCAGACATACCCCCATGTTCCAGGGGACTTTCCCCTCTATTTCTTATATAACCACAATAAAATTCAATACACACTCGGTGGCTTCAAAGTTAAGCCTGACTTCATTATTGAAATTCTTAAGGCAGATACTGGGTCAGTACCTCACTCTATGAGAGACAGCTTTGATGATGTAAGTGGGTATCATACAATCAGATGTACTAAGGGCATATATTTCAGGTATAATTGTGGAAAAAATTTGTTTTTATAAAACTGTTTACAAAATAGTGTAATACTTGGAAGCATCGGAATAGAATTGGGAGTTATGGGAATATGCCATATATTTTACTACATGCCATGTAATAGCCCAAAGTAACTAGGCATAAAATGCATGAGAAGACTTCATAATAAAGAAAAAGTAGTGTGACAGAAAGATACAGAACACAGTGTCAACTGACTGGAAATAAAGACAATAAAAATTTTTATTTGTTCATTCATTCAACAAATATTTATATAGCACCTGCTATTGGTCAGCAACGTAATAAAATCTGGATAAATCATATTGAGTAAAAACAGTTACAGATTCTCCTCTCGTGTACTCTGTTGGGAAGATAGATAATCAAAGAATAGCACTGTTGAAACCTGTGCAGGAAGGGGATAACTCAGTAGGCGGGTACTCCAAACCTGCATGTTCACAAATCTTCAGGAATGGCCTTTGCTTGGCACAGGGGACATGACCTTGTGAGTCCTTGACGTATCCCATCAGAGATAAGTGTCTTTGTATGCCTGAGGCCTTGGGCCACAACAATATTTAATAACTGATTCATTGTAGAAAAGAATGAGAATGTATTGCTGGAAATATGAAGAAAAGGGGGAGACTGAAATACTCTAGAGACCAAGAGGAGTTAGTATTCAAAAGGAGAATTTTTTTTAATGCTATTAAGAAATTTTCTAAGAGACTATTGGATTGAAAACAGAAGGTCACTTAGGGAAAGCTGTTTTGATGGAGTGATGAAGAGGGAAGCTAAACTAGAGAGGGGTGGTTGGGAATAAGGAAATGTAGATAGAGAAATGTTTTTAACAAATTTGGACGTAAAGGGGAGGGAGGGAAGAAGGGTTGTTTGTATGTGTGCAAGATGGGAGGACTTTAATTAAGTTTTAAAGTCCAGTGAAAGAACCAAGTTGAGAGGGTTTAATTGAGAATACTTGGTAGAAGAGGGTACATTGGTAGTGTAAGCTTCTTTAGCCGTCAGGATCAGACTGATGTAACTCAAATAGTATATTCTTGTATATTCAGGCAAAACCAGTTAGCAAAATGATACTTTTCATAATATATGTTGTAGAAGCTAGTAATAAAGCCAGGCCCTGCCAACTTCTCCAGTTTGCTTCCATACCATTCTCATGTTTGTTTCCTTATCTTCCTTAGCTCTCTCTGCCTTCTTCACAACTCACTACGTCATGTCCTTCTCAATTCAGATATTACACGCATGCTGTTCTTCTGACTGACAGTGGCCTGCCTACACTCTGTCCAGTGCCTCATTTCTTCATCCAGTTTCTAGCCTGGTAAAAATGTTCAACAAATAATTAGATGACTGAAATGTACTCGAAACACTCACTGAAGCAAAAAAACCTCCAAAATGCAATATGATTTTAGATATTTATTTCATTGTGATTCTGGCTTTTGGTTACCAATATAATATTTTTACCAATGTAAGTTCAAATCATATTTAAAGAAGATGTTGGAGTGCTCTAAGTATTCTGACTTTATGTAATTAGCTATATTCTTAGATCCAGATTGATTTCATCACTCCCACAAATACAAAAACATATGAATGAGCCATCTTATTAATTTATCGTGAAAAAGTATATTTTCAAGCAAACAGATGACTGTACTTAGCATATAATGAATTGTTTCCTACTAAGCAAGCAATATACAGAAAGCCAAATTCCAATCAGAATGTCAATCAATTTACAATGAGATGTGTAACTGTCAATTCAATCAGACATTCTTGTCAATCCTACCAATGCCTTTTCACCCCAGACAAGCTACAACTACAGGTTGGTGAACCTTATATAAAAATGTGAATGGGACCATAAAACAGAATAATTGCTTCTAAGTGCATAGAGCGGGAGAATGAATTTTTTTCAAAGTGGCACAAAGGAATTGAGGGCCTGGCAAGAAACTCTTCTATAACTTGATTGTCTTGATAGCTATATGACCCTATCAGTGTTTTATGTGAATACCTAGAAGATCTTAAGAAGTTTCTTTTATTTGTAGGACATAGTCTCGGTATAAGAAAGTCACATAGTCCATTAGAGCCCCTGAATCTGGGTTCAAATCCCAGTTTAAAACTGAATGTCTTAGTAATAAGCAAATAACTAGGGATAATCCCTGAAATTTTCTAAGCTTTATTTTCCTGATCATAAAATATAGATACTTTAATAGTCATGAGTACCTCAAAAGCCATTTTGAAGATTTATGAAAATAGTGTAGACAATGCTTTTAGCACATACATGGCACATAAAAGAGGCTCAATTTATCAGTAGTGTAATGTTCACTGCTAGTCATGTTCAAGTCCTGTATTCAGGAACTCCAGACTGTGCTTTAATGGGCACCAACAACATTTGCCTTTGTGATTTTTCTTTCCTATACTTTCTTAGTCACTAACCTGGTTATATTTATACAGTCTTTCACAAAACAGGATACAAAATTCTGATTATATTTCTGATAGTATTGTCCAGTCCTGCCTCTCACTTTTTCCCAGAGACTACCTTGATTAGAATCTAGGAACTCTGTATTCTCTTGAGTCATATGTTTAAAGAAAGCTTTTGATTGACTGACATATAAAAATTGATACCGAATTTTTGGAATGGAACCCGTATTCTTTGTCCACCGGAATCAAAGAATGAATCCACGGACAGAAAGTGGTATAGCAAAGATGGAGATTTATTGAAGAACACGTATAGACTCCCACATAGGGAAGGGGAAGAGTCCCACTGGGTTCCTTTCCCTATGGCTTATAAAGACTGCAGATCCTGGTGCTTGATATCCCCTCTGATTGGTCAATATTCCCCTTCTACAAGTGAGGTTCTCCCTCCTCCTTCCCTCTGGGCTTTCTTCTTTTCCATCTGAATGAAGGGCTTCCTTCTCTTTATTTTGTAAATATAGACCTTTCCTGGCTACTTCCAGTTCCTTTGTCTTATGTAAATGTAACTGCTGCTGCTCCCTTGTTTTATGGAGATGTAACTGCACCTGGCTTCCTTGTGTTATAAAAATGTAACTGCAACTGGCTTCCTTGTGTTATGAAAATGTACCTTCTCCCAGTCTGCAGCCCCACGCTTTCCATAGACCCCAATCCTAAAAAATCCCTAAGCCTGCCTATGTCCCCCTAAAATTCCTGCTTCAAAATCATAACCATTTTGAGGGGCTTGATGCAATTTAACTCTCAACATACAATATTGTATCCAAGTTATTAGGGTATACGTTCTCGTAATGCCCATATATTAACAACATAGTGCCGGGCTCTTTCTCAGCATCTGCTAAGGTTCAGGAATCTGGAAAGGGGCTGTGCATAAATGAATGAAGAGGCTACAGAAGAAATATGAATTTGGAAGGCACAGGGAATGCCAAACTGAAAGTCAGTTCTAGTGACTAAGCTCCTCGGAGCTCCAGACCCAGGGCTTTTTATTCACACATTTTGCCCTCTAGCAAAGAGAGATACACATATAAAAGGTAAGGAAGGTCTGGTAAACAATAAAGGACCATCAGGTTGGGGGAATTGCTCTAGCAGCAGGTAATAATATGCAGATTTTCAGCCCTGCTGAAAGAGTCCATTCAACCTTTTGAGGATTTCTCATATTTATTATGACCCGCTGGACTTAGCATCCAGCAACATAGTTTGAATTTCTTCAAAGAACTAATAAGAGGCCAGATGGTAGCACCTTTGTTCTGATCTATAGGAATCAATACCCAGAAGAAAATACTCTTGCACAGATATTGCATACAAGCAAGTTTCAATCTGTTAGGATTGTCATTAATGAATCACGACTCAACAGGGGCAGAAAAAATGGATAACAGGTATGCAGGGTCTGTTCAGAATGCAGGTAGCTGGTTCTAGCTGTAATGTAATCAGCCTCATCAAAATGACAGACAATATAAGACATTGAAAGTTCACAGGATAGCTGAGCAGGCATCTAGGAGTTACCAAGATCTTTAACAAGAGTCCAAGTGGAACAGAGGACTTGCTCCTTTTTCAGTAAATAGCAGGGAGGCCTTGATCAATCTGTCTTGTAACTAAGCAAAGGAGTGTGCCTGTCAGTTCATACAACTTCTTAAATGTGCCAATCAGCCCTTGCAACAGAGAGGATTAATGATCATAAAGCACACTATACATTATGACATATAACAATGAATAATTTAGGACCTGCAGGATTTTTAGGGACATGGTCCGACATCTTGAGAAGTCCCTGAACTCCAGCTTCTAGCCTTCTAGCATTTATAAACTAGGCTCAAGCATCTTTAAAAAAATGGAGCTCAGCCAACTTGGCTCAGTGTTGAGCAATGACCTATAAACCAGGAGATCATAATTTGATTCCTGGTTAGGGCACATACTCAGGTTGCAGGCTCAATTCCTAATAGGGGGCATGCAGGAGGCAGCCAATCAATGGTTCTTTCTCATCATTGATGTTTCTATCTCTCTCTCCCTCTCCTTTCCTCTCTGAAATCAATTTAAAAAAATTTTTTTAAAGAAAATAAATAGGGGGTGGCCAACACTAATGTAAGTCATAGCAGTTTCAGAGAGCAAAGAATAGACTCATGATAATCCTGAGTTGTTTGGTAACAATTATGAAGGGATAATTTTGATTTGAATGTTTCATAACAGGACTCCTTGTAGGATGAAATAAATTTTGAGCAAAAGTTTCAGAAAAACAGAGTGACTTCATTTTAAATTCCATCTTTCAAGCCCAATATTAAACCAACTAAAAAGGAAAGGAAGTCTACAAGTATTCAAAAAGGTAACAACAACAACAAAAACAGAATTCCCATCATCCAATTAATCTACATAACAGGACCAAAGAATTACTTCCTTTGATATTTTAAAGCCTTTGGGACGAAAGAGACAGATTCCAGAAAGAAAATTAACTCTTTCTACTCCTATTTGTAACCTGTTTCCTTGTTAGGTTTTTCAGAAAATCTGAATTTAAGAATCTACAATTTCTTTCTCTACATAGATATAGAGAGAAATGAAGCAGTGATGAAGGCTTGCTAGATCATAGGGTGACAAGATACTATAACTTTGTGCTGACTTCATGGTATCTAGAAAGTGTTTACCAGGTTGACTTAGGATAAAGTATTGATATAGATTATTAAGCACCACAATTTTTTCTTGAAAACATTTTGTAATTTTTAATGATATAATACTTATGGTTCTCTGACAAAAACTCCATAAAAAGTAATTTAACTTATATGGAATCCAGTTTTCTCATTAGCAAAAAATGTTACTAATATAATAATAGGAGAAAAAATATATTTCCCTAGGACAGTGGTCGGCAAACTCATTAGTCAACAGAGCCAAATATCAACAGTACAACGATTGAAATTTCTTTTGAGAGACAAATTTTTTAAACTTAAACTTCTTCTAACGCCACTTCTTCAAAATAGACTTGCTTAGGCCGTGGTATGTTGTGGAAGAGCCACACTCAAGGGCCAAAGAGCCGCATGTGGCTTACGAGCCGCAGTTTGCCGACCATGGCCCTAGGACATGTCTGGTTAATAAATTACCTAAAAAAACTTAGAAAGGAGGAAAAGATCCATCATCTTTATTAAAGTGTGCTAGTGTGAAATTTAAGGCCCAGAGATAGCAATTGCTTTGGTCTGATGATTGTCTTAACCATTAGCAAGAAGGGGAGTGAGAGCCCCCTGGGAGAGGGAAGTGGAAGGGACCTTTCCTTGTAGAATATTCATTGTTGCTGGAAAGTCTCAAAATGCCAAATTTTTATTGAAAACTTAAGGAAGTCATTGTACATCAACTACACCAAAGCTGCTGTCAGCATACTCAGAATTTACCTTTCTTTTTAAAGGCATATCAGAGAAAATATCTTTTGTGCTTATGTATGCTGTTCATGTTGTTTTGTAAAATAGATCCAAGCCTCTCTCTTAGTGCATAACATATAATATATATTACAACATATATTTCCTATGATGGGCATTTGTGCAGAATGCATCAGGCTGAAAATACAGAGATTATAACTATTAATCAAAGGAGTTAGAGTCTCTTTCAAAATGGAATCAGAAAAGCTTGATTTGTTTGTTTGATGCAGAATATTACCCACAGTGTTTTTTATATCCTCATGCCCACTTGAAGTTGAGAGAGTGTGGTTTTCAAAAAGCATGTCTTGAAGCATTGTGCTGGGCCCTGAGGATGTTCAGATAAGACAATTGGCCTCCAATTCCTGGCCTCTTATGTTGTTGTGAAGAGGAATAAAAAGAAAGTTAAGATTAGAGTAGATATAACAATACAGTTAAGGACAAAGAGTCAGCCACGTCTAACTCCCCCCTCCTCCACTTCCCCCACCCCGGGCCAGGGAACACTTCACTGACAGACTAATGGCCAAGATGGATCTTTTAAAGATAAATACAGTCAACTTGCAGGATAAAAAATCAATGTACAAAAAATCTATTGCTTTCCTGTATACCAACAACAAAACTTCAGAAAAAGAAATAGAGAAAACAATTTTTTTTGCAATCACAACCAAAAGAATAAAATACCTAGGAATAAACTTAACAAAGAATGTAAAAGACATATATACTGAAAATTATAAAACATTATTAAAAGAGATTGAAATAAACACAATGAAATGGAAAAATATCCTGTGTTAAGGATTGGAAGGATCAACATAGTTAAAATGGCCATTTTACCCAAAGCAATATACAGATTTAATGCAATCTCCATCAAAATCCCGATGTCATTTTTAAAAGAAATAGAATGAGAAATCATCAGATTTGTATGGAATCACAAAAGACCCAAAATAACCAAAGCAATCTTGAAAAAAAAAAAAAAAAAACAAGGCTGGAGGTATCATGCTACCTGATTTCAAAATATACTACAAAGCCACGATAATCAAAACAGCATGGTATTGGCAGAGAAACAGATACACAATCAATGAAACAGAATAAAGAGCCCAGCTATAAAACCACACCTATGTGGACAGATAATTTTTGACAAAGGAGCCAGAAATCCACATTGGAGTTGTGCCAGGCCAGCACAACCAAGGGTTGGTGAGCCTGGGGGGGGTGGCGGGGGGGACAGAAGGACTGAAGAAAAGACAGATGAAGAGACTAAGCTGGGTCTAGGTGGATCTCCTGTGCCTGGCTAAGGCCACAGAGAAAGATCCTACGGCCAGCTGATGCTTTATTTTATAGTCAGAGGTAAACAAGGTAGTGGTCAACATAGTTACAATGTTCGTGTGAGTATCACTTGTTTTGGCAGCATTTGCTGTACCTCCCATAGCCCAGTAGCTACCAAGGTAAAATCTAGGGGGTGTCATAAGGTCAAGCTTAATTATGCTAAGAGGGCTGTGCCCGCTAAGCTGGGACTTGTTTGTGGCTTTACCAATAGGTCAGTCTGAGGCTTAACCCTATAGCTGCTCCCTACATGGAGTAAGATAGTCTCTTCAAGAAATGGTGCTGGGAAAACTGGAAAGCCACATGCAAAGGGATGAAACTGGATTGCAGTTTGTCCCCATGTACAAAATTTAATTCAAAATGGATCAAAGACTTAGACATAAAACTCAAAACTATAAGTCACATAGAAAAAAATATAGGTACCAAACTTATGGACCTGGGTGGTAGAGAACATTTTATGGACTTGACCCCAAAGGCAAGGGATGTAAAGGCAAAAATAAATGAATGGTACTATAAAGGGGAAAAAATTGCAGCAGAATAGACAGATGTGTCCCGAGTCTTGTCCCGGAGCAGATAGAAAGAACAGCTGAGGATCACACAGGGAGTGTCTGTTGGTGAGTTAAGGGACAGCTATACTCCAGGAGAAGGTGGGGGACTGCTGGACAGGGCTCCCCTGACCGGGAAGCCCCCACTGCTGCTGGGTTCCCTCCCGAGGCCAACAGCTTGGACGCAGACACCACACCATCTTGAAGGGGAAAGTGGATGTTATCAGAAGCCTGAAAATCTACAACTGCAGCACCCACCAAACAGCTGTGAACCCCAGAGCACCGGTCCCCAATTGGTGCAAACACGAGGATTCAGAGGAGCTCTACACTCCACCACTGAAAGGTTAGATTTCGCCTGGGTTAAGGTGAGGTCTCCAGTCCCAGCAGGACAGAGAAACACACGCACTGTGGGAGCTGGAGGACTGGGGAAAGTCTGTGCCTAGAAAAATCCCTGGATGTTGGGGCTGGTGTGATCCGTGAATGTGGAAAGGGATCCTCATAGCTGCTAACAGAGGGGATCTCTAAAAAGCAACCCATTTTGATCTGATGCAAAATGACAGCCTAAACATTTTAAAAGTGTGCCAGCTGCTTGCACACGGGGGGAAGGAAGGACTGCACACACTTGAGCTTTCTCCTCTTTAAATTCTTGCTTCTGATTGCTGAGCCCAGTGCATGGGATCACCCAGTTGGGGACACCCTAGGAGACTTCAGGGGAAAGTTGTTTTTCTGGAACCTGGGGATCAGAGCGTGGAGTGACCTTTGGAGAACCAGCTCTGGGGCAGCCCACTCCCACAAATTGGTATTGCGTGCCACAGGGAAAGCAGGACCTAAGCACAGGCTAGAGAGGACCTATAGACCCGAAGGTCAATCCAGAAACACTGCCACCCAGGGGTTGAATCACAAATTGACTCTAGTGTAATCACAAAGAAAAGAATACAAGAGAGTAAGACACACTGCTTCCTTAAAAATCAGGACTGACTTACGACATTGAGGAGCAGTGGAACGCAGGGAACTGCAATACTGTCCTGACTGGGAAACAGGCGTGCCAAACAGAACAATAGAGGAAGTGAATGACCTTCACTACTGCACATTTTTGTTTCATCTTCTACTTAAGAAACTAACTTTTTTTCTTTTATCCTCACTTTATTTTGCATTTTTAATTATTACATTTTATTTTCAATCAGTATTATTGCCATTACTACTTTACCTTTTTTTTAAGTGTCATGTTATTTTCTCTTTATTTGACTTGGAGATTAGTGTTCTACATTCTATTTTCATCTTTCCTTTAGCATCATTCTAGTCTATCTCAACTCTACCTTTATGCCATCACTCTCTTCCTAACTTTTCCCCTTTTGTTGTCCTGTTTTTCTTACCCTTCTCCTGCTTTAGATTCTCCCTATTCTTTTTTTTTTAGCCCCTGTTAAAATTTCACACTACTTATATATCTAATTTCCAATCCCCTGCTCCGAGTTCACACACACCTCTCTCTTCTCTGTCTTCACTAACCAAAAAATTGTTTTTCTCTCTGTTCTTTTGTTGTTGTTTGCTTGAATGTTGATTATATCGATTTTTATGCTTCTTTGTGAGATTATTTTGCTTATTCTTTTTTTTTTGTTTTGTTTCGTTTTGTTTGCTTTGTTTTTGCTTCTGTTTTCCCTTGCCTTGCTTGATATTAGTTGTTGTTTGTAGTTTGTATTCATCTCCAGGTACTTGTTGCTGGTATTTGCTGGGTTTAGTGCCTGTTTTATTGGAGTTTTCTCCCCATATATATAGTTTGTTCCCCTCTTCTTTCTTATTCTCTTTCTTTTCTCTCTTACTTTTACTTTTTTTTCCTTTCCCCAGTTTCATTTTGGCACTCCTTTCTTTCTTTCTTTTTTTCCTTTTCTTCTTTCTCTCCTATCCTCTAATTTGCCTTTCTCTGGTGGTCACCTTTATTTGGGGTTATTAATATCATGAATACAATTATGTTCAGTGCCTTGTGTGTTGTACCTGGTTGTGTTATATTTTGTGCCTTTAAATCAATGCAGGAGAGAGAGAACTACATAACCAGACACCCAGAGAAGAGAGACCATGGGGAGACAAAGAAACAGCCCACATATGAAAGAAAAGCAGGCATAACCAGAAAAGGAAGTAAACAAAATGGAGGCAAGCAACCTGCCAGAGAAAGAATTCAGAGAAATGGTCATGGGTGGGTGAAAAGAATGGAAGACAAATTTGACAATACGAGTAAGAACCAAGAGGAAATGAAGAACAACCAAGAAGAAATGAAAAATGACATCGATGTTGTAAAGAACTCAATAGAAAGCATCAAGAGTAGACTAGAAGAAGCAGAGTACCACATCAGTGAGCTAGAAGACAAGATGGAAAAAAATACACAAGTAGAGCAGCTTCTAGAAAAAAAAAATTAAAAAGCAGGAGGAGAGCCTAAGGGAACTTTGGGACAGCATGAAACAAAACAACAGCCACATAATAGGGGTTCCAGAAGGGGAGGAAACTGAGCAAGGAATAGAAAACCTGTTTGAAGAAATAATGACAGAAAACTTCCCTAATATAGGGGGGGAAAAAACCCACACAAATCCAAGAAGCTCACAGAGTCCCAAGCAAAATGAACCTCAAAAGACCGATGCCAAGGCACATTATAATTAAATTGGCAAACACCAATGACAAAGTAAGAATCTTAAAAGCAGCCAGAGAGAGACAGAAAGTTACCTACAAAGGAACCCCCATCAGACTAGCAACTGATTTCTCAACAGAAACTCATCAGGCCAGAAGGGAATGGAATGAAATATACAAAGTCATGCAAAGGAAGGGTCTGAATCTAAGCATACTGTACTCGGCAAGGCTATCAATCAAATTTGAAGGTGAACTCAGGAGCTTCACAGACAAAAAAGGACTACGGGAGTTTATTACCATCAAACCAGCAATGCAAGAAATGCTAAAGATCTGCTGTAAAAAAAAGAACAGAAATAGGAAGCAAAGAAGGAACACAGGAGTAAAGAATAAAAATGGCGACAAATAAGTACCTATCAATAATAACTTTTAATGTAAGTGGATTAAATGCCCCAGTCAAAAGACATAGGGTAATGGATTGGATAAGAAAACACAACCCATATATCTGCTGTCTACAAGAAACCCACCTCAGAAAAAAAGATGCACACAGAATAAGGGTGAAGGGATAGAAAAAGCTTTTTCAGGTGAATGGAAATGAAAAAAAAAAAGCTGGGGTAGCAATACTTATATATCAGATCAACCAAAGGACTTATATGCATGCATATAAGCTTAATCAATGGACACAGACAACAGGGGGGTGAGGTCATGAATGGGAGGTGGGGGGTAATGGGAGAATAAGGATACATATGTAATACCTTAATCAATAAAGAAATTTTAAAAAATGAATGGTGCTATTGTCAAACTGAAGAGCTTCTGCACAGCAAAAGAAACAGACAACAACAACAACAAAAAAACAGGTAGCCAACCAGATGGGAGATGATAATTGCAAACAATAACTCCAAAAAAACGTTTAATTTCCAAAATATATAAAGAACTCATAAAACTCAACGCCAAACAAACAATCCAATCAAAATGTGGGCAGAGGATCTAAAAATACACCTCTCCTAAGAAGACATATACAAACAGCCAATAGATATATGAAAAGATATTCAACCTCACTGGCAGTCAGGGAATGCAAATTAAAACTACAATGAGATACCACCTTACACCAGATAGAGTGGCCATTATCAACAAGACAAGCAACAACAAGTGTTGGAAAGTTTTTGGGGAAAAAAGGGGGAATGTTAGTGGGAATGTAGACTCATACAACCAATATGGAAAGCAGGCTGTTGATTCCTCAAAAAATTAAAATTAGAGCTGCCATATGACCCAACAATTCCACTCCTGGTTATATACCTTGCCAGAAGCCAATTCCAGCATGTCATAATTGCAAGAGTTTCATCGAAAGGTTGATGGAACTTGGGGACTCAACAAGGGCTGAGTCACATATATTATCACCTGTTGGAGATGGCTAAAGGCATTTCTCCAAACCTGAAAAAAATTGATTGTTTGCTGCCAGACAGCTCAGGGCATCTTAATCTACATGTTATTGCCTCCGGTTGGCCAAACACCTGAACAGCCAAAGGCAATTCCCTAGCCTGACAATGGACTCTGTAGACTAACCCTGGCCTTTGAAGTGTATATCTCCACCTTGCCTTAGGACAAATTGTATTAATAAAAAGCAAGGGGTCCTGAGACAAGGAGAACTTGGTTTCTTCAGCCAGGCTCTTCTGCCCCCCCCCCCCATATGCCTTTCAAAATTATGTTTCATCTCTGGACTCTTATTTAATTTATGCTCAGCCCTTCTCCAGATTGCTGAATCCTTCTAGATGCTGGATCAAGACCCACCGGCATTAAATTTTGTCCAACGCTGGCATTAATATCTAAAATCTTGAAATCATTTATATGCAAAGATATATGCACCCCTATGTTCATTGCAGCATAATTCACAGTGGCCAAGACATGGAAACAGCAAAAGTGCCCTGCGATAGAGGACTGGATAAAGAAGATGTGGTACATATACACAATGGAGTACTACACGGCCATAAGAAAGGATGAAATAGCATCATTTACAACAACATGGATGGACCTTGAGAACATTATGCAAAGTGAAATAAGTCAGACAGGAAAAGCTAAGAACTATAGGATTTAACACATATGTGGAATATAAAACTGAAACTTATGAACACAAACAGCAGTGTGGTGGTTGCAGAGGGAGAGAAGTGGGGGAAGAAAGGGGTCCTAATATGAGGCGACAGGAGAAGATTTGAATTTGGGTAGTGGGCACGTGGTCCTATATATAGATTTTGTAAATTAATAATCCACACATGTAACCTATATGTTCATGTTTACTACTGTCACCCCAAAAAAATTTAAAGTAACTAAAAAAATAATAATAGTAAAGATAAATAAAAATCACCCTTGGAGAATTGCAAGGAGTTCAAATGACTTGAAATGTAACCTGTATGAGAGGAGGGAAATAATTTACTAATTAATACTCAGTAGTAGAGTGTTATCTGAGCAGGTTTTTAAAAAAAATACTAGAGGCCTGGTGCACGAAATCAGTGCACAGGTAGGGTCCTTAAGCCTGGTCGGCAATCAGGGCCAATCTGTGGGGAGACCAGTGGAGCAATTGGGGGGCCCCCGCTGGCACCTGCCTTGGCCAGCCTGGTGCCGCTCGCTGGCTGGCCCCGCCCCCCGCCACAGCCACTGGTCACCTACCTCTTCAGGGCAACCTGCAGGATGATTGGGGAGGCCCTGCTGGCACCCACCTTGGCTGGCCTGGGCCCTGTGGGTTGGGGGCAGCTCCTGCATTGAGCATCTGCCCCCTAGTGGTCAGTGCACATCATAGTGGCCAGTCATTCCATGGTTCAGTCCATTTACATATAGGCTTTTATTATATAGGATTTTTAAAAATTGACTTCAGAGAGGAAGGGTGAGGGAGAGAGAGAAACATCAATAATGAGATGTGGGAACTTGGTTGGCATGTCCCTAAGGAGGATTCTCTGAAAGGTCGGGGGTCTCTGAGGGGACCTTGCCACATGTGGCAGCCCTTACCTTGACTTTTCCAAGCAAGACCCTGGGGTGTTTTGCTAGAATCTCTGTTTATTCTTTAAAGACCCGTCCTTGTAGAAGCATATATTTTCTCGAGGATACTTATCCTGCTGATTATATCTAGAGGTTAATTTGAGTTCAAGCTGTTGTTACAATAAAAAGCCAAGGAGGCAGATTAACAGGACTGCTTTTACTTCTAAAGTAAAACAGTCCCTTAGCCTCCCTTTCACAGAAACCTGTGTTGGAGAAATCTGTTCACCCATTGCTCAGGGTCTGCTGGTCAGCCCCGGCAATGAGAGGGAATCATTGATCAGCTGCTTCCTGCATGCCCCCTACTGGGGATTGAGCCTGAAACCCAGGCATGTGCCCTGACTTGGAATCAAACTGCGACCTCCTTTTTCATAGGTTGACCCTCAACCACGGAACCATGGTGGCCAGGCTGAGTAGGTTTTTTGTTTTTGGAAGTATCAAAAGATACTTTTGGAACTCCTATGCAAGTTGGAACAGGGTGGTGAGAAATAGGTGACAGAGTGTCTAATTAAGACAAAACTGTGATAGACCAATTATATTTGTGAATCATAATTGAGAGAATTTGGTATACAACTGAATGTAGAAGGAAAAGATACGGGAGGATCTTTTAAGAACCTAAGTCAATGTTGAGCATCTTTTCATATATCTATTGGCCATCATGGAAAACTAACTATTCAGTTCTTTTGCCCATTTTTGAATTGGTGGTCATATTTTTGTTGTTGAGGTGTATGAGTTCTTTATATGTTCTGGAGAGTATCCTTTTATCAGAAGTATTGTTTACAAATACTTATTTGTAAAGATATACATACCTCTATGTTCACTGCAGCATTATTTACAATAGCGTAGACTTGTAAACAACCTAAGTATCCTTTGATGGATGAATGAACATATACATATATGTGTGTGTGTGTGTGTGTGTGTGTGTGTGTGTGTGTGTGTGTATGCACACATATATATTAGATAAAATATACAAAAAGATGAAATATTTCAATTTGTGACAACATGGATGGATCTTAGAAAGTGGTCAGACAGAAAAGGACAAGAACTGTATGATTTCACTCATACGTGGGATATAAGTAAAAAAGCAACAAATGAATAAACAAATAAACAAAAAACTTATAGATACAGACAACAGAATAGTGGTTACCAGAGGGTATGGGGTGAGCCAGAAGACAAAGAGGGTAAGGCGGTCAAATATATAGTGACAGAAGACCAGACTTTGGGTGGCGAGCACACAATAAAGTACACAGATGTACTACAAACTTGTACACCTAAAGTTTATGTAATGTAATTAACCAATGCTACCCCAATAAATTTAATTAAAAATTTGAAAAAATAACATGTGTGGAGTGGTGCTGCTGCCTGGGAGAAAATATAGCATAGTAGCAGGAGTGCCTTGAGGTGAGATGCCACAGAAGATGATGCTCTCATTCAAGGAGTGAGATTTTAACCATATTTTAGTCTTTGGCACCTTTGAGAATTGCATAAATGGTATGAATCCTTTTCTCAGAAGGATGCACAAACCCAAATCTATACCATATATCTAGGGTATGATTTTAGGGCACTCACAACTCACATTTGATGACTTCTCTTAAGAATCTCCTAAAACATAGTAAGTAAAGAAACAAACTGAAGTGGAAACCCTGAGGGACACTGTCACTACAAAGACTGGCAAAAGACAGTTAGGCAAAGGAAGTTAAGGATGAACCATCAGACAGTTAGATGGGAAACTGGGAGAGAATGATATCATGGATTCACGAAGACTGCAGATTTCCAAAAGTAGGAAATAGGCAGCAATACCAAATGTTGTTAAGAGATTATGTGGAATGAGAATTAAACATAGGCCATGGGTGTTTGTTGGTCTGTCAATTTGTTGGTCCAGAGCCAGACTTTGGTAATAAGATGAGGAAATGAGAAAGAAGAATCAGGGTCTATTTAGAAATACTTTCAAGAAAACTAACAACTAGGAAGTTTGAATGAGTAATAGAAGTAAGACAACAGATTTTTTTTATTTAATGCTTATGCAAAACTTGAGCATGCTCTTTGGTTGAAGGAAAGAAACAAAGGAAGGGGAAGATTGATATAAAGAAGAGAGGAGGAAAATTAATCCAGTAACTTCCTAAAATTATTCAGGTTAATTTCATGCAAAAAGGCGACATTTTTCATGAGGTAGAACAGAAAGAAAAAACATTTCAGCTATAGATAATAGTACATATGGTGGAAAAAGAAATGGAGGAGACTGTCCTAGATCATATTTATCATATATTATAAGGAAAGTTTGTGTGTGTTAAAAGGGTATGTTATGTGGTTAATGGTGGAAGTGGGAAGATCAGGCTCACATTCTAGATAATAGCACACTTTCTTTTTTTGACTATCCTATGTCAAATACCTATCACAATGCATGGCACACAGAGAAGCTCAATAAATACACATTAAATGAATGACTGAAATTTGAGGAATTTAGCAAAGTGTGGATCAGCCGACATGTCAAAATGAGAAGAAAAGCTAGCCAGGGGAAAGTAAAAGTTATTCCAAATATTTTTAAGGTGTCTAAGGAAAAAAAAAAGCCCAGAAGTGCTATAATTTATTTATATGCCCTAATGCAGAGCATGGGATGACTTGCAGCGATCTTCGGAGAAAAAAGATATACAACCTTCTCAGGAGCTATTCAACTCTGCCGTCCTCATACATGCTTAGTAAACAGGTCTCCATTGAATGAATAATTAATTACCGACAGTTGGCAGATAACAAAAGCAACTTTTTATCCAACATCCAATACTCTTCAGAAGAGATGGACAACACAGAAAAATTAGTTAATTACACTGTCAGGTAGTCACCTGGCTCTGCAGACCACACAAAAGAAAAAAGCAGGACCAGCAGAGTTCTCTGCAGCATGCGTCCAGTTAGATAAATGAGAGGGCCAGGTCATCTGTGCTTGGAAGCCCACAGAAGATTTTCCCCTGGGTAAACCCATTCAAATCTGAAAACAAAACCCCCTCTCAGATCCCAACTAAAGGCCACTGAACACTGTGGAATAGAAGGCATATTATTAGATCTCTTCCGATGAAAGGCAGTTGACTGGATTCCCAGTGACTTGGGCACATGATGGGTTTCAGATGCTGTGTTCAGGTGTCATTTGAATTCACGTTATATCTAATAAATCACAGTATGTTCACTTGTCCTATTAAAACTGTATTCTACCTTACCAGGTCTGAATAATTTGTATAAAATTGATTGCTACAGTTCTCACTAGAAGCTCTAATTGCATTCCTGGTATAACTTAAAATGATAACCTTATCTTAATTAGTAGCATGATGCAGAAATGCTTTTGAAAGCCTCTGAGAATTAACCTGCATTTTAAAACAGAAGCCCTGGGGCTTATAAAAAACAACTTAAAAATATTCCTGTTGAATACGTGAGCTAATGTTCATTTATCAAAACTACAAAAGGAAATAATCACATAGTGAGAGACTAAGCAATGCAGCTAACACCTCCTCTGATCAAGCAGTTTGCATTTCTCTTTGCAGAATCACACATAATGTGATAGCAAGGTCTACATTTCCAGGGCGCCCATTGATCCTTGGTGCCCACAGAACGGTCTCTCTCTGATTATTCTAATGAGACTCGCCTCCTTAGTTAGTGGAGCACTAGCATTGTGAAAATGAGTAGACACAGGGAATTAATCACCATAAAGAACACCTCCAGTCCTCCCTTAGGTTCCACACCAGGCTTCTCCCCCAATCAATCCTAGTTCAATTAACTCTGGCTTTTCTCATCCACTCCAAGCTTTCTAACAGCCCTTTCTCGCCCATCCACATTTGCAATGTCTCAGTGAAACTCGAAAAGAAAACAATTCCCTGTGGGAGAGGCTATCCTCTCTATGTGTATATTTGCCACATTGCCACTCTGGTCAAGAGGTATACACTGGTTCACTGATGATAATCATTGTCTAACAGAGCATACCAGGATATATAAAAATTAACATTTCATCCCCCTTAAATGAGGCCAAGACAAAAAGACTTTGCAGCAAGTCATCAGAACAAAAACTCAAAGTAGATGTTAAAGATTCACCAAAACAGTGCTTACAAATCGAGGGGCCTTCTAATGCTATGCAGGTTTGCATATGTATAGTCTCAAATGTCCAGTCGAGGAAATATATTGGGTAGGTCTTGTTATCATTCCTAGAACTATTGCCACCTCAAGAACTATTGCCACCTCAAACATAGGAGAAAACAGGTATGGATTAATATTAGTTTAAAAACAATCCTTTAAAAAAAATCGTCAGTACCTTCTTTAATAGTATTACATGCTTTAAAAATGTCTACTATATTCAAGGAGTTGTGTGTTGTAATTGCTGTGAAGGTAAATTGCTCTTATAAAATAGTAAAGTATCCTTTTATGTGGAGCCTCTCTTCAATGAGATTCATCATGTCAGAGAAGTACTATTGAATGGCATTTATAGGTATATACTTATATAATCATCTATATGTTGAAAGTCTCATTAATGTATATGTCACTGGGCACATTTTCTCTTATTTAAAATTCTATCTCTGGTCTTAAGGACAGAAATTAAAGACTAAACATGTATTAGCACTGTGAAAATTCAGCCTGACAAACTCTAGTGGAAAAGACATTTTAATCAACAGATATTTCAAATCTGTTTAACAACACTGTTTGTTCTAAAGAAGGAAAGGCCTCCGATAATTTAACTTGCTTTTAGTTTCAGTGGTGTGACAACCACATACTGATTGCATCTTCAGATTGCAAACCCTAAGTATTTTTACCATTACAGTTATAGTCTCATTTACAACGTTAATGTACTAAACAGAGACTGCATAAAAATATTCAATTATTTTCAGACAGCTTATGTAACATTGCTGCTAATTCTAATGCCCAGCAAGCATAATCATTATAACCTCTGCTGTGATCCCAACAAGGATTTTCAAGCTCCTTATAAATGCATTAATCACCCCTATGAAAGTCACTGCTTGCTTTTAAGGAATGAAGATAATGTATGTTACCGGGATTCCACTGCATGTAGAATCATTAAAGAAAGATAGGCCGGAATTTATGATTAAGACTTTGGACAGCAGAGCACCATTTTAACCATAAAAATTACAATCTGCAAGGATAGTGGCTAAAGCAGAAGAACCATTAAATACTTATAATTAGCATCAATCAAGGTGACACTACTGTTGACAACTTTATTACTTTAAATATACTAATCAAATACGTCTGCATTGAGATGGAAAGATTGATAGACAGAAAGACATCCCAATGTAGCATAATTTAAAATGATCTGCTCAAAAGGTAACAAACAAAAAAAGTATTGGCATTAATCAGATGGAATCCAAACACAGTTCTGAAATGGAAAAACTCAAAATGGACCTACTGAGTTGGAAGGGTTCTCGTATGGATGCTTTATCACCAAGTATTCCTCCAAACAAACCCATATTTGTACGTCACTTCTGTGCAACCCACTGGACTTGCTTAAATTTGTATGGGACAAAAAAAATAACTCTGGGTAATATAAGCTTCAGGCAGCTCTGTCAGATAAACAAACAGCCAAGCACTCAGCCCAGCATTTACTCACTTTCTAGCCCTCTCCTGTGTGCACATGGAAGTGAAAGATAAAGGGAGTGTTGAACTTGGTGTTATTTACATAATTACAATAGGGGCTGTCAATATTACCTAATTGCATTAGTGCTCAATTGCATAGCACACAGACTCTAAAATACACTGTTTTATTATTACTGCGCATATAAATATTTCAGTCTAATGAACAAGAAGCTGCTCAGCATCTTTGCCACCCCTTGAGCCCATATGGCATTAGACCATAATGACTGTAATTTTTTAAAAGGTGCTCTTCTCCAAACAGTTTCTGGCTGTTCAATGTTCACAAACCAAATCCTTGAGGTTGAGAGCATAGACCATAAAGAAAGGATGTGAAGTAGTTTGCAGATAACAGTCTGCCTTGGCATCAATTCAGAATTATGGATGAAGATTTGGCAAGGCATCTCCCAAGGGGACAACTTCATCTCTGCCAAATGAGATTATAATGGCAAAGACTTTAATTATGAAGATGACAAGCCCCAACAATCATTTGGCTCCAAAGTTCAACTTTATTTATAGGTTCCTTAATTGGTGCATCTACCACTAGGTTTAAAATCCATTTTAATTCTCTCTGAATTAGACACTTGCTTCTTTAAGAAAAAATTGTGTATGTTCATCAAAAACTGGACAGAGATGAGTCAATGAAAATTCACTATTGTTTCTTCCCAAGCAATGAAAAGAGCACTGAGGAAAGAGGAGGGGAGTCAGAGCTGAAACAATTGGAGAGAGCCAATTACACAAAATACATTACCCACAAGTCACTGAAAGAGTAGCAGCTAACTCAAACCCAGTTCCTTTTTTAATTTCATGGTTAAGGGAAGAAGATTTTTCCAATATAGCACGATAGCCTTACAGAGGCAAAATAATGAGAAAAACGCTGCAATTGGGCTATTGAAAATCCCACTAGTTTAAGCCAATATCTATCAAATCACTCTTCCTCAAACATTATGCTGCAATTTCTAAAAGGTTCCATACTCTGACCTTTTCTCAAATGATCACAACAAACTCTTCTGGCTCTTAAAAACCTATTTCATTTGAATAGGTTTTTACAGTTTACCAAATTATTTTACACATATTACCTCTGTGAGGTAGCTATGATTATTTCCACTGTACAGGTGAAGAAATAGACTATGAGAACTTCGGGGTCCTTCCAATGGACCCCTGGATGTTAGGTCTGCTGACTCAAAACCGTCTTCACTATACTGTAATGACCCTGAGTTGTTTTCAATGTTCCAGAACTTTATTAATTAAGGAGAGAAACCAAAAATTATAGATGATGATTACCTATAGTAAAACACATTTTACAGAGTACTTTTAGCAAGAGGGAGCTGCTGATGGGGAACCAACAAAATGTATAATGAACATGAGAGAATCCTTCTAGTCTGAACATGGGTTTGCTTTGTTTGGAGATTGGTCATCTTTCTTCCCTACCCCAAGATTTTGTTTTTCACTATTAAGAGTCATTTGATTCTCACTGACGCACAAGGAGTTGGGAGGGTTGTGTAATATTGCATGAGGCTGACCTTACCACTGGTGGAAAAACTGCCAGCCAGACACAACGTGTCAGCTAAGAATGACTCAGGGATGGGCTCAACAGTATCAAAGACCTTTATATCAAATCCTTAACAAAGGAGCTTAGTGTAAACAGGACTTCAGGGCTGGGAAATGACACAAGAAGAGGACAGTCACTTCCTCGTCAGAGGACATGGATTTTGCCAAAATTTGCTGAAATGTGTCCACATTAGTTCCAATTAGACATGAATTAGAGGAGTCATATCAATATAAGTTATGTTCTACCAGGGACACAGAGAATAGTGTAGTGAAGGGCTGGGATGGGGTGGGAATTGGGTGGAGGAGGGAAATGGAGAAAATGGGGGGACATCTGTAATATTCTCAACAACAAAGATTTTTTTTAAGTATTTAAAAATGTGTGCTGTGTTCTAGGTCCAGATGAGGAAATATTTGAGGCCTGGCAAACTCTCTTTCCTACCCTCTTTAAATAGTTCAAAGCTATTTACACTTCTCAGTTAATATCACTTTTATATCAAAAAGAAGAAAAAAAAGATGATAACATTGGAAGAGCTAAGTGGAAATGGGAGAACTAAAAAGAAAAAAAATATCTGCATGTAAAACTACATAATGGATACAAAGGAAAAAACCTGTCATCTAATAATAATGGCAAGAGTAGGCTTATTGTAAGCATATCCTTACTACTTTCTCTTTTACAGTAAATACTTCAATGTTTCTTTCATTGTTACCCCAGCTATAACTCAAGTATATAACTTCAACCCTCAGTTGACTACATAAATACAACCCATATGAATTAATTTAAATTTTTTCCAATTTTTTAATATAGGTAGGGACATTTTTAATTACATTCATATGTTGCAGAATGAAGCCATTATCAGTAGAAAAATTGAGCTATGGATATTAAGGACATTGAGTTAATAAATAACACGGAAAACTTTGGTAAAGCAAATAGGCTTATCAGTATAAATTTTTCCCCAATCTATCCAAAAATAATCCAACAAGTCATTTTAAACTGTATACATGCTATGTTGTCATTTCTTTACAGTGATGGATGAAAATATATCATTTATTTAACCTAAGCAACCTGTGTATCAGGCAATGAATGATATAAAGTGTGTAATAAAGAGACTTTTCACTGTGGCACACACAAAGATGGTTTTACTCATCAGTGGTGGTCAGTAAAGATGCACAGGAAAAATTGTGCCTGTCTTTTATTAAAGCCTAGGTGGCCCTCGCGCGACACCCTCATGTCATCACAAGATGGCCGCCCCCATGTTGTCACAAGATGGCCACTACAAGATGGCCAGCAGAAGAGGGCAGTTGGGGGTGACCAGGCTGGCAGGGGAGGGCAGTTGGGCGCAACCAGGCCGGCAGGAGAGTGGTTAGGGGGCAATCAGGCTGGCAGGCAGAAGCGGTTAGGGGCAATCAGGCAAGCAGGCAGGCAGGTGAGTGGTTAGGAACCAGCAGTCCTGAATTGTGAGAGGGATGTCCGACTGCCTAAACCAGCAGTCAGACATCCCCTGAGGGGTCCCAGATTGGAGAGGGTGTAGGCTGCGGTGAGGGACACCCCCCCCACACACACACACACACAAATTTCATGCACCGGGCCTCTAGTATGAATACAAAAAGAATGCCAAAGAAATTTAAGACATTAATTTATAACCCTCTAATGGCTAATTTGGTCCAACTTTGAAAGTAAAAGTTACATAAAAAGAACTACATGCTCTCTTAACATCCTAGAATAAATTATTTCAACAGTAAGCTGTATGACTGGTGGTGGTACTGCATGGTCCAATGAACTCTGATGGAAAATGGAAAAAAATTCCTACACAAGAAGGAGAAACCTACTTCGATGCATACCTCTCAAAGAAACACACAAATGGGGTTATCCATACGCCTGACTAGTTACAAAATATATTACCAATGAAATACCTATAGATTGATGTCTACAAGCATGGCCAATAGCTCAGAAAATTAAACTAAATAGAATATTGAGAATAAAAAGATAACAATGAAATGTGACATACAATACACAAACATACTCAAAAGGAGGATATTCCTGAATATCAAATTATAATTTCTCTTTCAATTCTAAAGCACCCATCTATCTAAACCTGGGTTATAGATATGTAACATATAACATACAGTCACTCTCCTGAAACAGGGCAAAGACATGCAGCACTTCAGGGATCTAGGTCAGAGTTAAAAATATAAGCCATAAATTCACTAAAGCTAGAGGTGAATGAATAGCAAAGAAAATGAGATAGTCTCTATTACTTTGTATTGAAGCTCACAAAAGGTTTGCAATTATCTTACAAAATATGTCTGCTTTCTATCTTTTGTATTCTCTTTGTTTCTGTCCATTATATGGTTAAATCCACTATACCTCAAATAAGAGTAAATCATTTCTAATTTAATAGTGACACAAATCCTTTGGAACTCATACATTATTGACAATAACATAGAATATTGACCTTGAGTGTATAAAATATTGACTACCTTTTCTTTCTTTTTTTTTTTACATTTTTCCTAGATATGAAATAATTAGAATGTATTTTCATAGGTCATTTTGTTTTGCCCAGATGTACTCATAAACTATCACCTAGACATACTGTTCTGCTGAGATTTTGTCTAAAACAACCAAATCAAAAGAATCAGTGGCATGCTAGATAACAAAAGATTATTTTATTTAAATATATCATGATAAAGCTTTGTGGCAACATGGCCTTAAATTAAAAAGAAAATTGTATAAGAGGTCCTAACAAATAATCTGCAAAGAGAGTAGAGAGTGCCAGAGAGAAACGAAATGAGGCCCCATAGAGTGGCATGTGTGGTGACTCCTGAGCAAGGAGGAGGACCTGGGCTGACGGCTGGGCTCTTTCTTCTCTCTCTCTCTCTCTCTTTCTGTCCCTCTCTCTCTCATCAGCTACCTGGTCCTGAACAAATCTTCGATGTCCTCACCTGAAACATAATAATATTGACATTACCTTACAATATTATGGGAAGAAACAGAGAGGGTATATGTAAAATCATTCTGTACCCAACAAAATATTACAAACTCATAAACTGTAAATGAGACCACTATACATATATATGTTATAAACAAAGACACAGGCAAACTAGGGGCACTGATTTGAAATTTACTCACTATAACACCGATGTGCAAAATTTAATTTAAAAAAAAACCCACAAACCCGTGTTTCCAGTCCTGGCAGGTTTAAATTCAGTGATTAGAATGTCAGCCCAGGGACCAAAGAGTCACGGGTTTGATTCCTGGTCAAGGGCATGTACCTTGGTTGCAGGCTCAGTCTCCGACTTCAGTTGGGATGATTGCCAGAGGCAACCAGTCAGTGTGTCTCTCTCAAATCCATGTTTCTATCTTTCTCTCTCCCCCTCCTCCTTCCCTTCCACTCAAAAAAAAAAAAATTAATGGAAAAAATATCCTCAAGTGAGTATTAAAAAAATTGTGTTTCCCATCACATAACTTGCTCAAAAGTCTTCATTCTCACTTGGTATAAAAAGCAAAACAAAATAAAAATGTAAAGCTTGTTCATTTGTTATGACTCAGGTTCTTCATTAAATAGTCAGTTTGGGGTACATGTTTACTCTTCCTGGTTTTCCTCTCCCTTCCCTCTTCCCCTAATAGACTGGCATCACCTCTGTTAGAGAGTAGAAATTTTTGAGCATGCTTTCTCCTAGTCAACTTAGCCTTGAATCCTAGCTGTACCTCACAAAATAGCCTTGCAAGATAGAACATAGAACACTGTCAGCTTTCTGAAGAACAGGATGACCCTGTAAATAACATGGTCATCAATGGCATGACCCTACATTGCTTGGGAAAAACTGTTTTGTCTTGGGTTGCTTGCTCTGCAAAAACAGGATGTGGTAAACGTGCTTAAAAGCGGTCCTGCACAAAGGGTCGGGCTGCTCTCTGGACTCCCTGCGTGGAGAAAGGCAGAGCAGTTGCCAGCCGGCTAATAAAGGCTCCCTACATTTTAATTTGGTCTGGACTCCAGTGGCCGTTCACTTGTGTTCGCTCCACAACAGCCTCAAGAAGTTTATGCAATATTGTAGTGGTGGGAGCGGAGCATCTGCTTCCATTAGTGCCCTTCCTGGGTGGGCTGCTACATCCTGAGTAAGACAAACCGAACCCAGCCTTCTCCTTGGGTTTTGGTCTCTACCTTCACTATAACTGTTCTGAAATGTTTGGCATGGTCCTTTCAGCATAGGCATGGGGCAATGTTTGCTGCTGTCTGTCTTCCCTGATTGACCAGACTCTTCATGTCAGCTCTCACTGCTCACTCCTCATCTCAGAGACCTGGCTGTGTGCAGTGCTGGGACCCCTGGTGGAGAGGAGGAGTCTCTGCCTGATTTCTCTTGCTCTGCAACACTGGGACCCCTAGAAGGTGTGCTGACTCCTACGAAAAGCTCAGTTTAATATCTCTGCCCCACCAGAGCGTCTGAGCCAATTCTAAGACATGAGGTACCTGGAGGAAAGGTGAGTAGAATGGCCCTTTCTCAACAGGCCCTTTTCAACTCTACTGCCCACACCAAGGTGTTTTAGAGACTCCCAAGAAGCATTTCCTCTGAGTTGGAGGGAGGGAAGTTGACAAGGCCTCTTTTGCTCTCATCTCCTTCCTTAATCTTCTTGTTTTCTTATTAGATCACTGTCCTTTTTGTTCCTATTCCCAATCTCTCATCAAGCATCATTTGCACCACTGAGGGGGGGTGGCTTCCATTCCTATGTGGTTAGGTCCCACTTTTATAAGCTTTAGTCTTATATCCTCAGGCTTTCTTCTCAATATGTAAATGGCAGCTTTAGCATTTTCAATAAATCATAGCTTGTGTAAAAACTTTGGTAGCAAATGCACAATGACACATTTGTTCTAGAATAGACTGTATCCACCCCACACCTAAAGCAATAAAGGCCATTAATTTTATGACTGTGGCAGCTGCAGGGCAACAAGGTTTATAGGGCATTTTTTTTTTAAAGCATCATGACATACTTCAAGCTTTTTTTTCCCTTACTTTATAAACTAGGTAGTTTAAGATTATGGGAGATTTCAAGAGTTTCTTGAATAAAGAAAGAAAAAATGACTTTGTTAAATAGCAATCATGGAGATGTTACTAACCCATTTTAGAGATGACTAAATGCAGGCTCAGGGAAGTTAGATAATTTTCACAGCATGTGAGCAGTGAAGCAAAAATTTAAACTCAAGTATTTTTATGATAACTTCAGTGTTCTTTTTACTATCCTAATATCCTAATATGCAAATCCATGAAATGGTGGAACAACCAGTTGCTATGATGCACACTGATCACCAGGTAGCAGACACTCAAGGCAGGAGCTGCCCCCTGGTGGTCAATGCACTCTCATAGGGGGAGCGCTGCTCAGTCAGAAGACGGGCTTGTGGCTGGCAAATGGCTGGCAAGTGCAGCTGTGGTGGTGGAAGCCTCTCCCGCCTCCACAGCAGTGCTAAGGACCCCTCAGGGGATGTCTGCCTCCCAGCTTAGGCCAGCTCCCCATGGGGAATGGGCCTCAGCAGGCAGACATCCCTCAAGGGGTCCTGGACTGCAAGAAGGTGCAGGCTGGGCTGAGCAGCCCCCCCCCCACCCCCCCAGTACACGATTGTCATGCACCAGGCCTCTAGTAAATATAGAAGTCCTTGACAATGTCAGTCAACCCAAAAGGGAAACTATGAATATGAATTCCTGAAACTTCCTGTACAAACAACAAAACCTACATGACCTCAAAGAAGATAAAAAAATGGAGAAATTCTGATGAGTCATTAAACTTCTTTATTCATTATTTTCTTGCTTCAACTACCATTTAGTGAATACTTCTGAAATAACAAATATTGTATCATGTATTGGAAATCTTATAAAGGTAATTCTCCCTACTCTGAATTAAATCCCAATTTAGTGGGGAAGACAAGCAGATGTAATTATAACACACCTAAGTAAATTCAGTGCTATATCATTTTAAAAAAATCCTATATACTAAAAGCCCAGCAACCATAACGGCAGACCAACCAGAACAACCGCTCAACCACCTCTCGGTCCCTTTCCCCGGCCGGCAGGCTCCCATTGCCCAATAGTGAACAGGGACCTGAGGGTGGTGGCAGGGAATGTGGGTGGTGCAGGGCCAAGGCCTTCACCCTGCCAGTTGCCCCACAAACAGAGGGCAACCTGTGGTGGGGGTGAGGCCGGTGAGCGGGCGGGAATGGCCGACCTCACAGTCCCTCCCCCAGCCATCAGGCTTCAATCACCCGATGGTGAACGGGGAACCAGGGTGGGTGGTGGCCTGGGACAGGACTGGTAAATGGGTGGAACGGCTGACCTCTTGGTCCCTCCCCCCGGCCTATAGGCTCTGATCGCCCAATGGCAAACAGGGACCTGGGGTGGGTGGTGGGGATGCGGGCAGCGCCAGGCCAAGGCCCGCATCCCGCTGGTCGCCCCACACACAGAGGGCGACCCACAGTGGAGGTGGGGCGGGTGAGCAGGCTTAATGGCCAACTTCTCGGTCCCTCCCCCTGGCCATCCGGTTCCGATCGTCTGATGGCAAACTGGCAACCCAGGTGGGTGGCAGCAGGGAGCAGGACTGGCTGTCGGCAGTCGGGGAAGATGGCCCTGATCGCAGTCTAGGCCTAGGGACCGCACCTGTGCATAAATTTCATGCACCAGGCCTCTAGTACATGTATATTTTAATCCTCACTTGAGGATATGTTTTTATTCATTTTGGAGAGAGAAGAAGAGGGGGTAGAGATGAAGGGGGGGAGGGAGAGAGAGAGAGAGAGAGAAGATCATTATTTCTATACAAGTCCAGACTGGGAATCGAACCACAACCTAGGTATGTGCCCTGACTGGGAATGAAACCCATAACATTTTGATGCAGAGGATGATGCTCCAACCAACTGGGCCACCTGGCCAGGGCAGTGCTATATGATTTTAAGTATCATGAGGCTCTCAGGGTTCACAGATAAATTTTTTCATGCCTTGAATGTTTACTAGAATTCATAGTAATTCTACAGTCCCAACACATGTTGAGCTGTAAGGGATTACTTGTTGAAAACGCTTCTCTCAATAAATTTGCAAATCACAAAGGGAAAGACAGAAATGTAGAGTGCGCAGCAACTTGGAAGTCATGAGAGCCACCCATCTCCACTTCTTGCCTATTTCTCACTGGCCAATTTACCTTTCAACAATCTAAATGCACTACAAACAGTCCCTCTTTGGGGCACCTGCAGTTGCCTATACACACACATACTGCATTAAAAAAATTGGTAAACTTCATTAAAACATCTTCCTCAAATACGACCTTTTCCAGTGATCTGAGAACAGTGACAGGGAGAATCCCCCCAGAGGAATGTCGTGACTTTGAGTCAGCGTTTCGGTGTCTGGTTCTGTGAAGTTTTTATGAGAATAGTGCAAGATTTCCTTTGATAGCTAAGAGTGACAACAGTATTCAAATGCCAAATGTGGTGAAAGGAAAAAGTAAAAAATGTGTCAGAATTCTGTTCTTTCAAATCCTGAAACTCAAACACCTGCCCTGATATATTAAAATCCTTGACTTAAAAATGGAACTTGCCCTAGTTGGTTTGGCTCAGTGGATAGAGCATCAGCCTGCGGACTGAAGGGTCCTGGGTTTGATTCTGGTCAAGGGCACATGCATGATTGTGGGCTCAATCTCCAGTAAGGGGTGTGCAGGAAGCAGCCAATCAATGATTCTCTCTCACCATTGATGTTTCTATCTCTCTCTCCCTCTCCCCTCATCTCTGAAATCAATTATATATATATAGATATATAGATATTTAAAAATGGAACTTAACAAGCTGCTGCATCACTTAAAATTATTAACTCAATTTAAAAAGAAAAAGTGCAAATTATCCCCTAACTACTAAATAGAGATATTTAGTAAGGAAAACAAAAACCCATTTTTCCTCTCTTGTGAAAGGGAATTTACATATGTGTGTGTGTGTGTGTGTGTGTGTGTGTGTGTGTGTATTAATTACATGCTAACATAAATATTTTTAAAAATAATCTATAAAAACAGCCAGTCAAAGAACTATCAAAAACACGCAAAGGCAAAAAAATAGATCTGCTTGAAAACAAATTCTGTCATCTTGCTTATTCATGTGTAAACATCCAATATGCCCAATGCTTTGACATCTCTATTCATCTCAGGGTTTGAATCAGCTATAACTATATGACCTTTAACTGTGTGATTGATTCATCAAAAATTCTGAAATATGTTACATAGGGGACTAACATCATATGTGCAAAAATATTTTTATGGTGTCCCGTTTTAAGTGACAACTTCCATAAGGAATTGAGAACCCCTAAAGAAAGAGAATGTTTTTATTTAATTCACATTTGTACAATTATTCATTCCTAACACTGTATTTTTTCACTACAAAGCTTATATTTAAAACACTTTTGCACCTCTGTTCCCAAAAATGCTTGACAAGAATATTCTATAAAACTCCAGAGCTGATGAAAGGCAGAGAATTATTCTTCTATTTTTGCTCTACTGGTACAATCAGACCTCTCTAGGCAAGATCTAGGCAAAGGAAAGACACCCCCTGGATTAAATGGCACGAGTTCCAAACTTTACCTGCAGGTTCCTGTGCCTCAAGCAGTAAACTGGCTATTGCATCTTGCAAACATATGCAGAAAACTAGGCCAAATATGATTGATAAACTTGGCCAAGTTCTTCCAAGCGACCCACTGTGACAGCCAAGCTAAAGTTCCCAATGTCAATTTTATTTCCAAATGAAAACTTTTTCATTAAAATGTGTTACTATTAAAGATATACATAAGATAAACCCACCTCACACATTTGGAGTAAAAAGCAATTCATGCTTTAAAATAACAAATGTGCTGTATTTGTCTTATTGAAAGGAGTGAATGTTTAAAATAAGATGAATATTATGGAAACAGAGCAGACCATACAATCTTATCCACGCAGTTAAGTATTTAGAAGCATAAGGAAGAATGTTTTCGGTGCCTGTGCCAGGTGAATGCCTTCTAGGTTGACCAGAGCAATGGGCTGTCTTGACTAAATCTCTCATTTGAAATTTGAAATGTCAGTATTTCTTGAAGTTCTACTAATTGTCAAACATAAGATTAGATAGACATATGCTTTAAAATGTTGATAATCGACTTATATAAATGTATACCTCAATACATGTGACATTTTGTGGCATCTGCTACTATACTAAGAATGCTGATAAAGATGTGAATGTGTATACAGTCCTTGTTCTCAAAGACATCACTGTAATAGTAGACACCTAAAACTCAGCCTACCTTGCTGTTTCGACCTGGTGCTTTGGGCTCTCCTTTTTCAAGCCATTTTCCATTTTGTCAAGCTGGATGGAATGATTGAGTTATTGTGTCTGTTACATGTTTCTGTATTAGAGTGACAGTTGTTTATTGCACCATTACCAAAAGCTGTGCTCTGACAGAGTGCATATCACACATCAGTGAAGATAAAACAACTTTTTCCTGGTTAACTCATTCAAGAAAACCTATAAGAAAGATATGTGTGAGATTAATATATGTGTCTATAAGAATATATAAGTTTTTATCTCACGTAACAAATATATTGGAACTGTACCAATTATATATCTTTTTCTATTTACGTAAGGGTATTTGTATTCCTAGAAAACTCTCTCAATACATATCCCAGACACATCAACAAACCTTATACTAACTTATTTATTTGTCTTATTTTTCTATTTATTATTTTTTCTTAAAATGACAAACTTTCCCATTCTGTTATCTGCTTCCCCTTGTCTTGTAAATAGGCTCAAATCACATTTATCCTTGAAAACCAACCATCTTCCCATGTCATTCATTACCTGTGCATCAATCCTCTTCTTATTCAAACTTTTTGGGAAAGTGGGATATCTTTAGTGAACCATCTTTTTCACTCCATATTCATTTCTGAATCCAGTGGAATCTGGTTTCAATATTAACAATTCTATTGAAACTACTTACTGCTAAAGTCAGATAATTTTCTAAATTGTAAAGTCCAGTGGAAACCTTCCCTCACTAACCTGGTTTATCAGCTCTGTTAAATTTGGTCTTGTTTATTGCACCCCTTTCTTAAAACAAGATGTTCCTTTGAGCACTTTGCTCTATTCTGAATCAGCCAACGCTTCTGATTTTCCTCATTCCTCTCAACAATCCTCTGCAGGATTGCACAGCCCTTATGTGGACTTTGGAACCAGATTATCTTGACTAAAATGTGTTTTTCCATTGATTGGCTATGGGATTTTTTAAAAATATATTTTATTGCTTTTTTACAGAGAGGAAGGGAGAGGGATAGAGAGTTAGAAACATCGATGAGAGAGAAACATCGATCAGCTGCCTCCTGCACACCTCCTACTGGGGATGTGCCCGCAACCCAGGTACATGCCCTTGACCGGAATCGAACCTGGGAACTTTCAATCCGCAAGCCGACGCTCTATCCACTGAGCCAAACCGGTTAGGGCTGGCTGTGGGATTTGAGGCAACTCATTTAATTCTTCTGTTCTTAGTTTTCCCCATCTGTAATTTGGGAGTTATATTAGCATTAGCCATTCAACACCTATTGGCCAAGCAGTGAGGTTTGGGGTGTGTTATCTGTTGTTCTTATTAGTTAGGCAGACACTCAGTCCCTAGGTCTTGGAAATGGGACCTTCTCCACTCCGACCTGCAGGTCTGGGACGGAGATGTATTCCTGACCCTTAGGACACTCTTTCAGCTGCAGTGAGCTTTCATGAGTGTCCTAATAAGAGTTTATTGCTCTTCTCTATGTGGGGTTAGGTTTTTATTCCATAGGAGAGAGAGAACAATAGAGGTGGGACTTCCTGCGTTTCCCTCAACCACAGCTGATCCACTCTGCTAGGCCTGCTTACAAGAATGATTTCTCAGGACACCTGTTTTCTATGCATATCCTATGCATCAGCAGAAGAGCCTGGAATACTGCAAATTTCCCTTATGTCTGCAGTTGGCAATTTGTTAAAAAATTTAGTTGTGTTATTCTTACCAGTGTCCTCACGCACTTGGTTCTGGTAAACAAGTGCTTGCCCCTCATTTCTCCTTGGAGGCATTTGTTTTCCAAGTTGGTTTCCTTGGGCCCTCAGCTCTCTCATAGGTTCAAGGAAAAGTTATGCATTTGTAAATTTCCTACCATGTTGTTGTAAAGGTGGGAATATTACTCTTTGTGTCTTTCTGCTTCCTAAATAGAACCCAAAATACTGATTTTTCAACCAAGGCCCAAAAGAATGTCTATAGGAAAAAGAAAATCTTCTCAACCAGTGATGTTAGAACAATTGGATATTTATTTGGGGGAAGGGAAATAAAGTTGTATCTATATCTCACATTTTCCACAAAAATGTACCCTAGATTATCAGAGAGCTAAACATACAAATTAAATTATAAAAATTTGGAGGAAAATATGAGATATCTTTGTGATCATGAGAAAGCAAACATTTCTTAGGGTAGAAAAAATGTAAGCAATTAAAGCAAAAAAGTTGTAAAGTGGACTTAATCAAAATTAAAACATTTGTTCTTTGAAAGACATCTTTAGGAAAATAAGTGGAAAAGCTACAGTCTGGGAGAAAATATTCATAAGACAGATATCTGACAAAGGACTTCCATCTAATTCTAACATTCAATAATAAAACCACATGAGACATCATTACACACCCACTCAAAGGGCTAAAATTAAAAGACTGACAACACCATGTGTTGATGAGGATGTGAAAAAAAGAACTCTCTTACATTGCTGGTGGAGCAATAGCATGGCCTCTTTAGAAACTAGTATGGAAGTTCCTTATAAAGTTAAACACTTACATGTTGGTCTTTACCTGAGAGAAATGTAAACACATCTATAACAATAAAAGGGTAATATGCTAATTAGACCAGATGTCACTCCGGATGTCCTTTCTGATGAAGCCAGGGCCGCAAGGAAGCAGCCCGGGTCTCAGGTACCTGCCGGCGGCCAGAGGAGAAAAGCAGCCTGGGTCCCGGGTGCTGGCAGCCGGGGGAAGGAAAGCCTACCCTTGCATGAATGTTCGTGCATCTGACCTCTAGTATACATATAAACCTTATATAAAATGTTCCTAATAGCTTTATGTGAAATGTCCCCAAACTGGAAACAATCCAAAGTATCCATCAGTAGGAGAATAGCTAAACAAATTCAGGTTCACCCAGACAACAGAACACAATGAAAAGGAATGCACACAATAGAGCAATCTCATGGATGAACTTCAAACATCTTAACAGGAGGGAGAACCCAGCCACAAAAACTGCATACTGTATGGTTCCATTTACACAAAATTCCAGAACAGGAAATACTAATCTATAGCACAGAGTCAGAACAGTGATGATAGGACTAATGGTAATGGGCAGGAGCAATTTTTCTGGTGATAGAAATGTTCTATATATTGATAGGGGGGCAGGTTACATTTATCAAAACTTGTCAAACATATGCTTGAGATTTGTGCAATTCTTCATCTGTAAACCTATAAATTACATCTCAATAAAAAGGCTAAATATGAAAAAATTAAATGTACATGTACACATCTGAGATTTCTGACCACCCTACATGAAATAGCACTGCCCTCTCTCTCTCTCATCTTACACTTTTGCCTGCTTTAGTATTTTTGATAACATTTATTTATTAAAAATTGATATTTTAGCATATGTGTAACTATTTATCACCTGCATTGCCTATTAGAATGTAGGATTCTTGAAGGTAAGAACCTTTTTAAATTTGCCATTATATATCCAAGGGTAATGGCTATGACGAGAAGGTAATAATTAATCAAATTGGATGTCAAACTTTGATTTGTTTTCTTGGTTATCTTATTTTCTTCTCTGCTTGCCTAGTGTGTGTTTTTTTAATCAAAACAGATAAAGCATGGGTAAAACACTTTGAAATCCATAAGCACTATACCACTTAAAGGAAGATTAAATACAAAAAATTAGCTGTCAGTGGAAGATACTCAATGTAAGATAGCTTAAATTTTTTCGGTAGAAAAGCTTGTTGTGGTTTTAACTTTTCTTTTAAGAGATGCTTTTCAAAGCAAGAACAAGACTGGCAAAGCAGACAGCACACTGGCAAGGTAGAGCTTCTATCTAACTGGCTAACTCACAGGGATTGCTTAGTTTCCTCAAGTTCATGACTTTGTCTTAACTCTGTGGCTAATGGGAATTCATTATAAGACAGGTTTCTGGGATTAGTGGGTTGTAGTAGTATCAGTCAGATGGAGAATTGCAAGCTAAGCCTCAGTTCAAGCTTTTACAGATTTATAACTAATTAGATCCTGTCCACACCTCACATGAAATCATGTTAGCAAGACCCATGTTAAAGCACATTTATAGATAACAGAGGTGTAACACAGCCCTTTAGGCTATCCTGGGCAGCACTGTAACAAGATTTTTTTCTATTTCAAGATTCTTTTTTAAAAATAGAATAAATGAATTGGTTTTAAGGAAGCCCCAGATTTAGCACCAAGGTTCTAAAATGAAGGTACCTTGGTCACAGGTAAAAACCTGATGGAAAATCACACACACACACACACACACACACACACACACACACACACACACAGTCTCACCAGAGAACATAAGCACAGAGTTACAATGTATATTCATTTTATAATAGGATAAATGATTACCCAGCAATTTATTATAATCTAAGTTTTAAACTGCGCTATGGTAGTGAATGCTACAGATATCTAAATTGGATTGAAGGAATCTCTTGAACTAACACGAACATAATTTATTTGAGCATAATAATCCAATATTACTTATTTAACTTGGAACAGCATAATTCATTACACATATGTAAAAGTGGCCCCTGACTCCCAGAACGTAAGAAATTGTTCAAATATGAACAATTTGTGTTAATAAATTGTGTAGTAATGCTATAATTCACCTGTTATATGAACAAAAATACTATTAACCATCAGGGCACAATATTTTAATTTAGTGCAGAGAAGGAAAGGACTCTTGTAAGGATCTCCTTTAATACTGGGTGGTAGGTTAGTGATAGAGCTGTGGAGTTTCCTACACTTATGGTGAGCAATTATTTAAAGATCTGTGGACACATATTTCTTACATAGACACTTGTGTTACTAATTAACTCTGAGACTCAGCTCAGATGAGGGAAGGGCACAATGGGATCTCTGTGAAGCACTAAGTTTAAAGAAACTAAGTAAGTCAGGAAAAAAACCCTCAGCTCAGCAAACAATTTGACTCATTATTGCCTTTTATTCATGGTCACTGCCAAGGCTTACCCTCCATTAGGAGGATTTACCCAGCCTCACCTGTTTACTCCAATTTGGCTTCTATCTAAAATAAAGAAAGTCACTTGTAAAGCAGCAAATTTATGCACGCAGACACACACACACACACACACACACACACACACACACCCACGCACACACACAAAAGAGTATGTACTTATAGTTCAGAATGAAAAGAAAGAAAGAAAAAAAAAAGACTTTGGTCTTTCCCCTTGTGGAGACTAGCAATCTCATGAACTGTCCTTTTATGCTTTAGTAAAAGCAATTATAGTTTTGGCATTCATAAATGTCACCAATAGTCAAAGTTTTAATCAGGCAGGACCTTCCTAGGAATTCCAGACAATGACAAGTCATCCAACAATTTAGACAAAAACATTTGGTTTAAGAATCAAGCCACTGTCTGTCTGTCTCTGTTTCTCACGGGCTTCCTTATTTAATTTTGGAAAGAAACAAAGACTTGTAGGAAACAGTTATATTTTTAAAATAGGTAAATATCTATAGGACAGTAGTACTTTTCCTAATTATGTGACTTTCATCTTGAGAAGGAGCTGGCTCTGGAGGCCTGAGGATCCAACTGAGTCAAATAGAAAGGCAGGTCCTCTAAGGTGCTTTTTCAGACCCACTGTGTGTCCCTACCCTTATTGCTAGTCTTTAACCAAAAACTAGTCATAATTACCTGTTCCTGCTCAGCATCAATTCAGACCTTTGGTGAGAATGCTAAACACGGTACTGGAGCCCACAAGCTGTGAACACAAAGTGACAGTCCCTGACAGTTTCGGTCTGGGCCAGGATCTGAACCAAGGGGCAGGGCAAAACTCCCATCTGCTGTCCATCTGCCATCCTGTCCCATCAAAAAAGGTTGTATCATGAGCCATAGACAGATGGGCATTGCAATGATCTATTAGGTGGGGGAAAGGGGTCTGAGACTATTAGAATTATGACCTTTGATTCAACATAAAAAAATCACAGTAGTGATGAAAATCATGAATAATTATAAGATCTTTTAATTATGTAAAACAGATATTGCGTCTTTTGCCAACATTGAAAATAGTGTTTGTATTCTATGAACTAAACCAAAAACCTATATAAACCTAAAACCAAAAATGAGTTTAGAATATATATGCATATGTATATATATTTGAATGTGTATATACATATATATCCACTAGATATTATAACATGTATGTAGATATATATGCGTGTGTGTATAAATATTAATAATATCTTCACTTGAAGTTGTTTTTCTCAATGGCACATCAGTTAAGTATAACAATGTGATTAAACTAATTAAACGGAAATCTTTTGGTAGTGTGCATTTTCATCAAAAGCCTACCCTATATAAACAGGAAACTGGGATAAGTAAGCTCATGTTTTAAACAAAAGACTTAAGACATAAAGGGAACAGTAAACTCCTGAGCTAAACCTAAGTGCTGTTATGTTTCCATAGCAAAAAAAAAAAAAAAAGACTTTTGCAAAGCAAATAAGCACTCTAGACAAAAGGCAGTTATTCAGTTCACTCAACATATAATATGTTCCTACCATGTGTCAGGCAAAGTGCTAGACGCTACAGACAGACAGTGAGACACAGGTGGGTTTTGTCTCTAAAGAACTTTTAGTTATGGATACGTGAATTGCTTCTATATAGGAGAGTGAAATAGTGCAGTGGAGAAAAGTTATGAAGCCATGTGGATTAGTGATAAAAAAGTGAGATTTTTGTATTTGCAGCATGTTTTAATTTTTATGTGCTTTTAATAGATTTACAAATTTTAATTTTTCTTTACAGTTTGTACAGGAAAATTGAATATGGACTATCTTTGCTTGGACAAGGGAAGAATAACCTTTCAAAAAATGTTAAAATTTTTGTGTAACTTTTATATTTTAGGACCATTTTTCTTTTTTATACTAGTAGCAAAATATTTTCTAAAAGTTGTCATGAAAAAGAAGTTCAATACACATATTGCTATATTCAAAATAACTCACAATGAACTTATCCAATATGAAAAATGTCAACTATATCCATACAAAGACATGTATAAGAAAGTTATATCTTTATTCATAATAGCCCCCAAATAGAAGCCAGCCAGCAAGAAGAAAATGAATAATCAAACTGGGGCACATTGATAGAATTTAATACTCCTTAATGGGAAAGAAAGAACTAGTGATACACACAGCACATGGATCTTAAAACATTATGTAAAAGAGGACACACTGTAGGATTCTATTTATATGAAATTTAAAGACAGACAACTAATCTGTGCTGACAAAAGTCAAAAGTGATTAAGTCTGGCTGAGGGATGAGGGATATTTAAAGGAAAGGGCATGTAAGAAGTTTTAGGGTGATAAAATGTTCTGTATCTTGATCTGGGTTACATATATTTGTTAAAGGTGTATTTGTGAAAAGCCATTGAGTTTTACACATAAGATTTATGCATTTTGTTGAATGCAAATTGTATCTCAGTTTTTGAAATGTAAAGCATTCAAGTAATTTGATAAATGAAATAAAGAATAATCAAGTATTTTTTGTTGTTATTAATCCTCATCCAAGGATATTTTCCCATTAGTTTTTAGGGAGAGTGGAAGAGAGAGGGAAAGACAGAGAGAAACATTGATGTGAGGGAAACATACCGATTGGTCGCCTCCTGCATGAGCCCCTACCAGGGCCTGGGCCTGGGAGGACCCTGCAACCAAGGTACGTGCCCCTGACCAGAATGAAACCCAGGACTCTTTGGTCCCCAGGCTGGTGCTCTATCCACTGAGCAAAACGAGCTACAGCTAATCAGGTATTTTAAATTCTTGTTGCCATGTAACAAAATGTCTGACTAAATAGTGCATCATTTTACAAATCCTATCTAATATAAGAGTAATATGCAAATTAACCATCACTCTGCTATACCCACAAGCCATGCCCACCAGCCAATCAGGAGTGAGTATGCAAATTAACCCAACCAAGATGGCTGCAGCCAAAGAGAGAGCAGGAGGGAGGCTTGGGTTTCCCTGGCAATGGAGGAAGCCAAGCTTTCCACACACTCTGGCTGGCCCAGGCCTCTGCTTAAGGCTACAAAGTTTCAGTTATAGAAGATAAATTAATCCCAACAAAAATGGTGGCAGCCTCGAGCTGGATAGAGCAGGAGGCTAGGGTTGCCTGCAGCAATGGAGGAAGCCAAGCTTCTGCAGCCCTGGCCTGCTTTGGCCTCTGCTTAAGGCTACAAAGTTTCAATTATAGAAGATACATAAATCCCAACAGAAATGGCTGCCGCCACAGAGCGAGCAGAAGGCTTGGCTCTGCTCCAGGCTACAAAGTTTCAATTGTAGAAGATAAATAAACCCCAGATACCAGGACCTCTGCTTGGGTCACCAGGGGGCATGGCCGGCCTGCAAACCACCACAGGCCGCTCGCCCAGCCTGCCCCACGCCCCAAGGGAACCCCCACCCTGATCCAGGACACCCTTCAGGCAAACCAGCTGGCACCAGGCCTCTATCCTTTCTAATAAAAGAATAATATGCAAATTGACCATCAATCCAACACACAAGATGGCTGCCCCCATGTGGACAAAGATCCTGCTCCCATGTGGACACAAGATGGCCACAAGGGAGGGCAGTTGGGAGGGACCAGGCCTGCAAGGGGAGGGCAGCTGGGGGTGATCAAGCCTGTAGGGGAGGGCAGTTAGGGGTGACCAGGCTGGCAGAGGAGGGAAGTTGGGGGCAAACAGGCTGGCAGGGGAGCAGTTAGGCATCAATCAGGCTGGCAGGGGAGTGGTTAGGGGGTGATCAGGCTGGCAGGCAGAAGCGATTAGGGGCAATCAGGAAGGCAGGCAGGTGAGCAGTTGGGAGCCAGCAGTCCTGGATTGTGAGAGGGATGTCTGACTGCCTGTTGGAGAGGGTGCAGGCTGGGCTGAGGGATACCCTCCACCCCCCGCCCCGCCGTGCATGAATTTCATGTACCGGGCCTCTAGTAATAATATAAATTCAGAGAACTGCTATTTTTGTGACCACAATTTCAAGGGGCAAATAATAATAATAAATGCTTGGAAAGTGCCCACTAGGAAATTCTTTTATCTGAACTGCAATGTGCTCCTTATCTGGACTACATTTAAATAACTTTATCAAATTCATGATCAGAGGGTATCTTAAGCATATGGAAAATCTTGTGCTTTATCACATATCCATACATCCTTTATTTTTTAAAAAAACATTTTGACTTTATTGTTACATAGAATGGCCTGCCCTCATTCTTTGTTTCCTTGAGCCACTTAATCACTACAAAAAAAAGGGAACTACACATTACATGATTCATATCAACTTCTGATTATTCGGAAAAACAAAAAAGAATACTCTGCAATTTCCAAAGTGTACATCATTCAGACATAGTAATATACCCTTTAATTTTGATATTTTATCATTATATAAATACATCTTCATAAGGAAGTTGTCATTGACTTAATATATGTAATTCACAACAAGAAATATTATCACCAATGTTAATTCTAATTCTTTTTATTTTTAACTAAAATATATGTACTAAGTCACCACAAAGAATCAGTCCTAAGGGACTTAAACACTATCTAAGTATTAGTTATGCATTATAGTAATAATACCACTTTAAATTACATATGGCTTTGTTCTGCATTGGGATCCAAGCACTTCACATATATAATCAATTTTATCTTTAATAACCCACTGGAGGAGGAAAACATAGTACTGTCTTCCATGCCTTTGAAATAATGACAAATGCAATGAATATATAATCTAAAATACCACAGCAGCTAGTTTTTTAAAGTGTGTGTGTGTATGCATGTGTGTGTATGTATGTGTGTGTATGTGTGTGTATGTGTGTGTGTGTGTGTGTGTAATGGACACAATTTGACAATAACTCTTGCTCTTCTCTGCACAATTTGCACATGAAGAGAGAACTGTGTCACAACAGTTTGGATAATTTTATGAGAAAGATTCTATACCTTGACATATAATTCATTTTTTTTTCTGGGGGAAAAAGTACCATGTGGAAGTAAAAATGATGGAGTAAATCCACTATCATCTATTCCTCATGCTGATTACAACTAAAAACTTTAAATTATATAAATATACAAATACATAAATACATATATATAAATGTACATAAATACATATATACATATACATATACATATACATACATATATATACATTATATATATATATATACCCACCATCTGAGAACTCTTAAAACCTGAAAATGTAACCTGCATTGGGACGTTTCCCATTTTATTTTTTTGTTTGTTTTCTCTTGTGCAGTGGGGTCAAGACTAGACCCCAGTGCAAAGTGGTGAGGCAATGGCCAATGCTAAACCACGTAAAATCCATTATTCTGACAAGAAGAACCAGAAATAAAAATACTACAGGTCAGAAAGCTTGAGAAGAATCCCAGAAATGAGAGAATGAGAAGAAAGGGTTCCCTTAATTCTGTTAGTAATTATTTTAATTTCTGAACTAGGCCCTGGACAGATAGCTCATTTGGTTAGAGCATCATCCCAATAAGCCAAGGTTTTGAGTTCGATCCCAGTCAGGGCTCATATAAGATTCACCCAATGAATACATAAATAAGTGGAACAACAAATGGATATTTCTCTCTCTCTAAGATCAATCAATAAATAAAAATTAATTCTGAAACTAAGCATGCATGAAACAGTCTCAAATGAACATATCAAAAGCTTTGAACTTGGACAAAGATTTCAGCCTTCTGCACACATCTCAATCTAAACCCTAACTGCACATCCACTAGAAACGCATAAACCAATACAGTTTAGGCTTAGAAAACTAAACTAATCTGCAGCAGCTCCTAAAGAAGTTGAGACACAATTTATAGTTTGAATCTAAGTGGCTTAATTGCCTGCTAAAATAAACAACTTAATCTCCAGATGATTGTAATAGTATATTATAATAGACTATGTGACAGAATATTCACAACATCCAGATTGGAACATTCAAAGAAATAGTAAAATATGACCAATTCTTCAAGTAAAAGAAAAAAATAAATAAAAATAAACAATCAAAGAAAGAAACAGACAAAAAGCACAAAATGATCTAAGTGATGGCACTGTCAAAAATACTTAATCAGCTATTATAATTATGCTCCATGAGTAAAGGAAAACACTCTTGAAATGAATGAAAATATAGATATTCTCAATAGAGACAAATAAACTTTGAAGAATAAAGTGTTGGAAGTGAAAAATACAATATTTAAAATGAATAAACTTGCTGGGTAGATTCAAAAGCACTATGGATATAATATAAAAAAATGAGAAACTTATATATAGAGTAATAAAATTATCCAATATGAAAAACAGAGTGAAACAAAGAGTAATATCAATAAAAAGGCCTTCAGAGATCTATGCAACAATTTCCAAAGATCTAATATATGCAATTGAAGTACCAAAAGAAGATAAAGATAGTGGGAAAGAAATTTTTATTTTTAATAATATATATAAATATATTTATGGTACACAGTATGATGATTTGACATACACATACATTCAATAAGATAGACCATATTCTGGTCCACTAACAAAGTCTAATATTAAAAACAATTAAAATCATCCAGAGTACATTATCTGAGCATAATGTAGTTAAATTAGAAAACAGTAATAGCACCTAGATAAATACCAAATATCTATAAATTAAATAACACACACTTCAAAATAATTGATAAAAGACAAATGCACAAGAAAATCAAAAATTATTGTGACCTACATAACAACAAACATACAGCATAATCAAAGTTGTGGGATAAAGCTAAAAAGGGCTTAGATAGAAACACAACTTTAAATGCTTATATTGAAAAGAAGGAATATATAATAGTAAAGTGTAATAATCAATGAAAGATAAAACAGACAGACAAAATCTAGTAACTAGTTACGTGAAAACATCAACAAAGTTGACAAAACTCTTAATGGAATACTAGAATGTTCAAGAAAACGAGAGGAAGGACACAAATCAACAATATCAAGAATTTAAATGACATAATCACCCAGAACCAGCAGACTTTAAAAGGATAAGAAGATATTCAACAACATTACACTAAAATATGTGAAAACCACATAAAATTGACAAATTTCTTGAAAAAGTATATAACTAAATGTGATACAAGGAAAACAGGAACATGGGATATATATGTAAAATTAAATTATCAAACCTAGAAGAAAAACCCAGGCCAAAATATTTTTCCTGGTGAATCTTGGGAAAAACTTTCAAAAAGAAATAAGACTTATTTTACATATATATTTTCAGAAAATAAAGAAGTTGGGATCACTGCCCAACTTTGTTTTTCAAGGCCAGCATAACACTAATACCAAAATCTAATAAAGATATCAAAAGAAATCATATTTCAATATCCCTCATATAGATGTAAAGGTCCTTAAAAATATTATTAAATGTTATCTAATTGTGTGTGTGTGTGTGTGTGTGTGTGTGTGTACAAGGAAGACTTTACCTAGGAATGTAAGGTTAATTAATTTAACATACATAAACCAATGCCATTCAGCATATTAACAGAATAAAGAGGGGAAAACATATATTCATTTCAAAAACTGTGTGGGGGAAAAAAGACATTTAAAAAATTCAACACCCTTTCATTATTTAAAAAACAGACAAACAAAACAAAACAAAAAACTAAATACACCTGTTAGCACATTAGTACTGGTAGGAAATTTCATTAAACCAATAAAGAGCAGCCCTAACCAGTGTTGGCTCGGTGGATTGAGCATTGGCCTGTAGACTGAAAGGTTCCAGGTTCAATTCTGGTTAAGGGCATGTACCTTGGTCCCCAGTCTGGGGCATGCAGGAGGCAGCTGATCAATGATTCTCTGTCATCATTGATGTTTCTATCTCTCTCCCTCTCCTTTCCTCTCTGAAATCAATAAAAATATATTAAAAGCAAAACAAACAAACAAAACACAACAACACATTCAGTGAAGAAGGCAGGCCCAAAGAAAAGTATGCATTTAAGTTCTATTTATATAAAATTCTAGAAGATAGAAATTAATTACAATGGGGGGGGGGGGAAGCAAGTCAATGGTTCCTTGGGAATAGAGTTGGAAGGAGGGAGGGATTGCAAAGGATTTCTGAGGAAAGTTTTTCTTTATCTTGATATGGTGATGGTTTCCCCAGTATAAAAGATGTCAAAATTGATCAAATTATATTAAATGTTTAGTTTATTATACTTCAATTATACCTCAAAAAAGGTGTAAAAGCCAGGCTGGTGTGGCTTGGTTTGAGCATCAATCCATGAACTGAGAAGTCTTTGGTTTGATTTCCAGTCAGGGCATATGCCTGGGTTATGGGCATGATCCCCAGCAGGAGTTGTGCAGGAGTGGTTGTGATGATGTTTCTCTCTCATCCATGTTTCTACCTCTTTCCCTCTTCCTTCCACTCTCTCAAAACATCAGTAAAAGCATATTTTTTAAAAAGGTATAAAAAATATGTAATACTATTGCACCTTATCTAATAAAGAGGAGATATGCTAATTGACTATCACACCATCACAAGATGGTGGTGCCCACAGCCAATAAAGAGGGAATATACTAATTGACTGACACGCTCTCACAAGATGGCAGCACCCACAGCCACAAGATGGTGTCACCCAGTCCCCTCAACACCACCTCATCCAGCCTCAGTCCCCCAGTCCCCTCAACCTCGCCTCACCCAGTCCCCAGAGCATCCAGCCTCATCCAGCCTCAGTCCCCCAATCCCCTCAGCCCTGCCTCATCCAGCAGGAGTCCCTCAGTCCCTTCAGCCCCACAGGGGAAGGCAGTTGGGGGTGATTGGGCCAGTAGGGGAGGGCAGTTGGGGATGATCATGCTGGCAGGGGAGCAGTTAGGCATCAATCAGGCTGGCAGGGGAGTGGTTAGGGGGATACCAGGCTGGCAGGCAGAGTGGTTAGGGGCAATCAGGCAGGTGAGTGGTTAGGAGCTAGCAGTCCTGGATTGTGAGAGGGATGTCCGACTGCCGGTCTAGACCCAATCACTATGGGATCGGGCCTAAACCAGCAGTCAGACATCCCCTGAGGGGTCCCAGATTGGAGAGGGTGCAGGCTGGGCTGAGGGACACCCCCATGCACAACTTTCATGCACCGGGCCTCTAGTAAGTCTATAAAACACAAACGCAACACAAATTTCAAAGCTACCAATACACATTTGGTTTAAAATTTTTCATTTATTCTGTTTTACCTCAATATGTGGTGTGATTTTTTTGAGTTTTTTTTTTTTTTTTTTTTTTTTTTTTTGGTGTGTGTGTGTTTAGGATAAAAAGAAAATAATATGTTTGAAAATATGTTATTATATTAAATTACATATATAATTGCAAAGTCCTATTATTTCAAAAGGCAATACTGCACAATGTTGCTTTATATACTTTTATTTAACCATGTCCCAGTGGAACATCTAAAGTCTTATAATTTATCACATATACTGAATATTATACTTAAAAATAATCTATAAGGAGGTGTGGCAATACAATCAGGGTATTAACAAAAATGATGAATTTTACCAAAGGGACCACTTCCCTACATATAGATTATTATCTACATGTGGCTTTATAGTTATATATTTAATATAAAACCACAGTATATACACTGAGTGTCCAGATTATTATGATCTCTGAATGCATAATGATCTGTCCACTCAGAGTATATCCTATATAATAAAAGGCTAATATGCAAATTGTCCCATCGACCAGGAGTTCGACCAGCAGGCAGGCCGGCCAACTGCCCATGTCCCCTCCCCCTGGCCAGTCTGCCCAAACCCCACCCATGCACAAATTCATGCACCAGGCCTCTAATATATATATATATATATATATATATATATATATATATATGTGTGTGTGTGTGTGTGTGTGTGTGTATACACACACACACACACACACACACACACACACTGAGTGGCCAGATTGTTATGCGTTCAGAGATCATAATAATCTGGCCACTCAGTGTATATTATAATCCAGAAGACATAGTATCTACGTAGAAATATGCATATAATACTTACATGCCTTTATATATATATATATATATATATATATATATATATATATATATATGCCTAATATGCAAATTGTCTCCTCGGGAGTTCAACTGGAAGACTAGGAGTTCAATCGTTCACTATGATATGCACTGACCACCAGAAGGTGGCGCGGAATGAAAGAAGGCCCTGGCCAGCAGCTGGAAGGAAGGTTGGCCCTGATCATCGGCCAGGCCTAGGGACCCTATGCACGAATTTTGTGCACTGGGCCTCTAGTAAACATATAACATCAATAATAACACTGCATTCCTATGGCTTATTTATCCTCAAAGTGCTTTCATTGGAATTACATGGAAGTAATTGTGAAGGGGCAATTACACTAAACTCCACATCAGGAAAAGATTATTTTAAGGTACAACTTGGCTTCTATTTGGCTCTGTTACCTTGAACAAATTACTAAGCTTCAATTTTCTCACCAATAAAATGAAGATGTTGGGCTTGATTATCTTTTAACTCTCCTTCAACTTTGAAATTTGCTTTATTTTTATCCACACACTAATAAAGAAAGCAGGATCAAAGGAAGATGCTGAGAAAGAGTAAGGGAGTTGTACAAAGTCACAGGACCAGTTAAGGTCAGATCTGGGATTAGAGACTAGGTCACCCACACCCAGGTCTGCCCTCTTTCCACTGCCACACACTGCTCTGTGAGCCCCTGGCGGCTGTCTTCTCAACTGGACACATGCCCATCATCTGCAGACTACTGAATTTCTGCTTGAATGAATGAAGAAACAAAATTCACAAGGGCATGATCTCATGACTCTAAGATACCTGAAATTTTATTTTTGCATCTAAAACTCCCAGTACAAGCATGAGCTTAGAAGGAATAAGGTTTCTCTTATACTTGATTTTATATTGGTATTTGTCTTTCATCAATATTTAATAAAGGTGTGGTCAATATCCTTTCCTTCAAGATTAATTTTTGTTTTAAAAAATGGTCAGTTTCTTAAGAAACTGGAGAGTAGCTACAGCTAAGGCTTCATGCCCCTTCTTAGCTTTACCTAATGGGCTCTGGGTGTTTGGATCTAGAAACTGGTGCAGCAACAGAGAAGGAATATGGATTGTAGGATTAGAGCTACCTGAATGTTGATACCAACTATGTTGATTAATAACTTTAGATTTTGAAGAATTAGATTTCAATGCCTTTACTTGATAAAAAAAATCATCGTTTTTAGACTAGAAAGCTAGACTGAAGGCTAGAACAGAAAAACAGCCTCCCCCCGGCCAATATTGTATGGTGAAAATTTTCACATATACAGAAAAGTTGAGAAAATTATTACACAGTGAAAGCCCATTTCCCAACACCTAGATTCTATATAATTAACATTTGGTCATATTTGCATTTTTATCAGCTACCTATGCATCTTTCCATCCCTCTCTTCTTATTAATCTATTTTATTTTTTCATCCATTTCAAAGGTAATGGCAAATGTAAATGCACTTTACCACTAAAAACTTCAGCATGCATGAGACAGCCTTCAAAATCTTTATAGTCTTTAACTAGCAAAATTAATATACAATGAACATAGATTTTAAATGTACCACTCAATAAGCTTTGACAAACGTGTATACCTAGATAACACAAACCTCTATCAAGATAGAGCATTATCATCCCCCCTCATGCCCCTTCCTGGCTAAACACTGCCCCATCCCTCCTATTCTAATATATTTTTATCCTAAATGAGTTTTACCTGTTCAACAACTTGTTATAAATGGAACCATATAGTTGGTCCTCTTTTGTGTAAGGTTTTTAATGTAGTATAAAAGTTTTGGGCATTCACCTATGTTGTATGAATCAGTAGCTTTTTTCTATTTTATGGCTGAAACGTATTCCATTGTGAACCTCACAATTTATCTACTCCCCTCTTAATACACACCTCAGCTATTTCCACTTAATAGTTATTCTAAAAACAGTTGCTATGAACATTCTTTTGCAAGTCTTTTGGTGGACATGTTTTTATTTCTCTTGTAAGAATAACTAGGATTGAACTTGTAGGTCCCAGGGCACATTTATATTTTACAAGAAATTACCAGACATTTGTCCAAAGTGGTTGCATAACTGTACATGCCCATGAAAAATCCTAAAGTGAGAGCTTTTCCACCTCCTCACCAACATTTGCTGTTAGTCGTAGTAAATTTAGCCCTTCCGGTGAATGTACTTCAGGTGTTTTAATTTGCATGTTCCTAATGCTTAATGGTGCCAAGCATTTTTTTCCATGCATTTATTATCCATTTGTATTTCTTCCTCGGTGAAGTATCTGACCAAGTTCTAGCCTTTTTTCCTTTTTTATTGAATTTATTGGTTAAAAAATTATACAGGTTTCAGGTGCACAGTTCTACAACACATCATCTGTACACTGTATTGTGTGCTCAACAACCCAAGTCAAGTCTCCATCCATCACCATTTATCCCCTCTATACCCTCCTCTACCTTCTTCCATTCCCCTCCCCCCGCCAGCACTCACCACACTTGCTGTGTTCATGAGTTTTTTTCTTTTTTCTTTTTTTGCTCAATGCCTCAAACCCACCCTCCATCCCCACACCTATCAGCCTGCACTCTATCTGAGTCTGTCTCTGTTTTGTTTTGTTAGTTCATTTTGTTCAATAGATTCCACATATGAATGAAATCGTATGATACTTGTCTTTCTCTGACTGGCTTATTTCACTGAGCATGATGTTCTCCAGGTCCATCCATGCTGTCAAAAAGGGTAAGATCTCTTTCGTTTTGTATAGATGAGTACTATTCCATTATGTGAATATACCACAGTTTTGTTTTATTTTGTTTTTTAATACATATCTGAGGGTATTTTTTCCACTGATCTTTACAGAGAGTGGAAGTGAGGGAGGAGGGGGAGAGAAAGAGAAACATTGACATGAAGGAGACATATTGACTGTTTGCCTCTCACAGGGGGATGAAACCTGGAACTGAGGTACTTGCCCTTGACCTGTAATTGAACCTGAGACTCTTTGGTCTGCAGGTGGCCACTCTAACCACTGAGCAAACTGGCTGGTGTAGTACCACAGCTTTTTTATCCACTTAGCTACTGATAGGCACTTGGACTGTTTCCAAATCTTGGTTATTGTAAATAACACTGCTATAAACTTAGCAGAGTTACCTCAAAAAATAAAAACTGGAACTGCCTTATGACCTAGTAATTACACTTCTGGGAATTTATCTGAAGAAACCCAAAATACTAATTCGAAAAAATATTTGCTTTTTTTTTTGTATTGAAGTATTTGTTGTTTATTACCAAATTGTAGAAGTACTTTTTTATGTTATGGGAAATAATCCTTTGTCAGATATGCATTTTGTAAATTTTTTAGCAATGTCTTTTGATTAAAGTTTTCAATTTTGATGACGTCTAATATATCAGATTTTATGATTTTTGCTTTCTGCAGCCTAAGAAACCATTGCTTATCCCAATATTGCAAAGATATTCTGTTGTTTTATTCTGGAAACTTTACAGTGTTAGCTTTCATTATTAGGTCTATGATTCATTTCAAATTATTTTTTTAGTGAATGATGTAAGGTAGGAGTTAATGTTGTAGTTTTTTACAGCACCATTTCTAAAAGTAATTTCCTTTCTCCTTTGGCACTGATGTTGGAAACCAGTTGACTATATGAGTATGGATCAGTTCTGTTCCACTGATCTACCCATTTCTTTTTCTGAATATAAAACAAACTGTTGATTACTGTAGTTTTATATTAAGTTAGGAAGTCAGACTTTGTTCTTCAAACAAAAAGCCTGGTGAGATTTTGGTTAGGATTATACTGAATCCATACACCAATCTGAAAATAATTGATATCAAAACATTACTGATATTTCTAAGGAATAAACATGGCATCTCTTCTTATATATTGAGATCTTCTTTAACGACTTCAAGCAATGTTTTACAGTTTTCAGTGTGGATATTTTACATATGTTGTGCCAAAGTTATTCCTAAGTATTTTATGTTTAATCCTGCTCTTGCAAGTGAAAATTTTAAAATTATTTTTCCAATTTTTGGTACTAACATGTAAAAAAACACTTAAGTTTGTATGTTGACACTATACCCAGCAACCTTGCTAAATTCACTTATTAGTCCTGATAGTTGTTTTGTAGATTCTTTAGGTTATCCTGTGAATTCAACCATGTAATCTGAAAACAGAGAGTTTTGCTGATTTCTTTTCAATCTGTATTTCTTTTATTTCTTTTTCTTCTCTCATTTTACCAGCTAGGATCTCCAAATCAATGATAATGAAAAGAGATCACAGTCAACAACTTTGCTTAGTTATCAATCTGAAGGTGAAAACATTCAGCATTTCACCATTAAGTATGATGCTAGCTGTAAATTTTTCATAGAGTAAATTTATCAGATTAAAGTTCACTTACATTCCTACTTTGCTTCAAAGTTTTATTATAAATGGATGTCTTATTTTGTCAAATGATTTTTCTACATTTATTTAAATCATCATATAATTTTTCTCCTTTGTTCTGTGGTTCTGATGAGTTATGTAGATTAATTTTCAAATGTTTAGCTTTGCATTCTAGGGATAAACCCAATTTGTTTGTGATATATTAGCACTTCTTTGCAGTGTTTCCTTCTGTTTCATAGTATTTTGTTAAGATCTCTACTTTTAAAAATTCTTTGGTGTGTGTGTGTGTGTCTTTGAATGGCACTGGGATTATGGTAGCTACATAAAATGTGTTCTCAAAATCTGACAGACTTTGAGTAAAAGTGGTATTACTGCTTTCTTAATCTTTGATAGAATTTACTAGTGAAAACATCTGGGCTACAACTTACTGTATTTTCCACGTATAAGACACCCCCATGTATAAGACACCCCCCACTTTTCCAACCCAACATTATGAAATCAATATTTTAAACATTTTGCTGGTTTTCCTCTTAAGGCCTTCTTCTTTTTTGGCATGTTAAGGAGTTGTTCTTCCTGTTTTCCCCACTGCCTGATCATACACTCAGTGAAAGGAGGTCCAAATTGTCTCTCTGCAGCTCTGTTTCTATGCTCTTTTGCAAAGCTGATTATATTCAGTTTGAATTTTGCAGAGTAAGACAATTGCTTACCAGTATTTATCTTTTTATTTTTTGACATCTTTATGGGCTCAGAATGCTCCAGTCCCTGTTGCATCTATGTATTCTCCACCTCCACCTCCAATTATGGCATTAGCTGATGTCAGCAACAATAAGGCTCGTGATTAGAGGGGGCCTGTTTGAGCGGCTCCCTCTTTGGCTGATTTCTGTGTGTAAGAGGCCCCTCAATTTTCAGACTAACGATTTTAGAAAAAAAAATAGTGTCTTATATATGGAAAAATATGATACTTTTAATAATCACTATGTCTCAGGCACTACATAAGATATTTTATTTGCATTATTCTTCCTATCTATACTAATAAAAGGGTACTATGCTAATTAGGCTGGATAGATCAGATGTCTTCCGGACATCCTTCCGGACGTCCTTTCAGACAAAGCCATGGTGTCGGAGGCTGAGGCAGAAGTGGTTAGGGGCGATCAGACTGGCAGGGGAGAGTATTTAGGGGTGATCAGTCTGGCAGGAGAGTAGTCAGTACATCAGGCAGGCAGGCAGAAGTGGTTAGGGGTGATCAGGCAGGCATGCAGGGTGGTTAGGGGCATTGTTGATGCTTTTATCTCTCCTTCTCCCTTCCTCTCTGAAATCAATACACACACACACACGTGAAAAGGTTATTTCTCTAAAATGTATTAAAGCCCAATTTCACTAAACTAATTTTTAAAAGAAGACACATTAGGCAATAAAGTTAATTACAATTAATTATAATTAATATCACTCAGAGATTACAAAATATTCACTCCATCCAGTTTTTGTTTCAAACATCTGATTTTACAATTGTGTTTACCTTATTTAACAAGTATGCTAAATAAGTCACTAGCTATACTACTCCTTCACTAGTCGTTTTCCATCAAATAAAGGGCATGATGATTATGTATAATGTATTAGACAGTGCAGTGCTGATTAGGAAATAAATGAACCTCATTAAAAATCATATTTTTGCCGAATGAATCTAACATTTTTATTTGATCTGATACTGAAAACAAACAAACATCACAGATCTTTAGGTCCTTTATATTTCCCTAGTAACCCAAAAGAGGTAAATCACATTTGTTTCTCACAATGGGATATTTCATTTCCTAATGGGTTTAGAGTATGAGTAAAAAAACAAACAAACACAAAGCTAACAAGCAAACACCAATGGTACCAGGCACACAGACAAACTGATTGTGAATTGATTTCACTATGTATGAAAACAACGTGAGAAAAAGAATCAGAGATATGATCCCAACATACATTTTCTAATATTATTTCCTTCATTTAGACTTAGCAAATAAGCAAAACAAGCTAGCTAGCTACCTGGTCTTTTAGCAACTCACCTTTTTCATTCATTTTTCTCATTCGTCTCATAAATGTGAATTAGGAATGCTGCAAGTTTCTCAGGACACAGGGCTAGGGAAAAATTAGGTTGACAGGGTTCAGTTTTGACAGTTTATCCAGCTGTTTATAACTTTTCATTTTTTCCATAAACCTAACTGGTATTAGGATATGTAAAGTTTCAACACTTCCAACTCGGAAATGCTTTACAGAAGAAAAATGCTTTTCTTGGAGTTTACAAATGCCATTTGGTCTAATTTTTCAGCAAGGGTTTGTCTAGTTAGATTATGAGATTTTTCCTGAAGAGCAGCAGCAAGAGATCGTCTCCCATGCTGTCAGAAAAGAAGTTATATTTTTGTTCCTTGGAAAAAACATATAATGTAATGGGCAAAATATCAAGTGGGTGGGGAGCCATTAGGCCATATAAACCTCCAGAGAGATCACTAAGAAAATGGAATTCTGAATAAGACATTACACTCATACACTTGGTTTCAAAATATAGTCCAAGCAGGCAGAGGGGGCTGCGTTTTATAGGAGCAGGACTCACATGAAAGGTTCCTGCCCAGACAGCAAATGACTACGAGGGTCTGAGGGCTGACCAAAGTCAGGAATTATTTAGGGAAAACTGAATTTCAAACCCTGGAAAGACTAACTGCAAAAAACAAACAAACAAACAAAAAAAAAAAACGAGCCCAGTTAGAGAAGGCAAGATCAACACTGAGACTGCACGGATGTAAGTTACAGCCGGTTCAGAAAGAGCACAGAACAAAGGAAGAGCATCTAGGATTATTTCTGCAAGTTTTCCTCCACCTGAGTTTCTCATTAATCAGATGGGTGTGTCCACAAGAAGTGGCTTAAAAAGCTAAAAGCAAGACTTAAGATTCAATTCTTCACTGTGCACTCTACATTAGAGCAACTCCCGGCAATGTATTTTCCATTCCTTTATACTTTATTGACTACATACTTTTAGAGCAGCTCAAAGGCTTCCTTAGGACCTCTATTTTAGGTGAGCCCGATATTTTAAAAATATATGTTTAAAAACTACTCCACTTTAAGCTAATAATGCTCTGATGACGCCATTATTTTTTTTAACCAGGCTTCACAGGCATTATATTTCACACTCAAAGCATGTGCTTCAGGTATCCATTCATCATGCATTCAGGTATCCACTTTACTTACTGTGCTGATTAAGAGCAGGAACTGGGGAGTCAGGCTGTGTGGGTTCATATCCCAGGTTCACCAGTTACTACTGTGTGACCTTGGACAAGCAATGAAACCTTTTGGAAATCACTTTCCTTTACTGTACAATGGGGGAAAGAGAGATACCTACCTCTCCTGGTTGTTGTGAGGAGTTCTATATGAAGCATTTTAGAATAGTGTCTAGCCAGAGGTGGTGATGGTAAGAACCAGTTGTTGCTGAGAATACAAATAATCCTGATTTATTTTAAATTTTTACTGGATTTGAAAATGTTATATTTCAAGAAATTAAAAAAAAAAAAGCATGAGGTCCTGCCCATTTCAACGTCTGACAAATTCCTTCCTTAAAGAAAGTGAAATGATATAGCCTACAGTCAAGTTTAATGACTAAGATGGTATCTACAAATCCATAATGATTTGGAAAAGGGATCACTCTGTTATAACTCAAAGTTACTACATAGTCCCCTTTTACCCATAGTTTCACTTTCCACAATTTTAGTTAACCCCAGTCAACCAATATCTGAAAATATTAGATGGGAAATTCCAAAAAGAAACAATTCATATGTTTTAAATTGCCTGTCACTCAAGTACCTCACTTCGTTTCATCACATAGGCCCGTGGTCGGCAAACTGCAGCTCATGAGCCACATGAGGCTCTTTGGCCCCTTGAGTGTGCCTCTTCCACAAAATACCACGGCCTGGGCGAGTCTATTTTGAAGAAGTGGTGTTAGAAGAAGTTTAAGTTTAAAATATTTGGCTCTCAAAAGAAATTCCAATCGTTGTACTGTTGATATTTGTCTCTGTTGACTAATGAGTTTGCTGACCACTGATATAGGCACTATATCATCTCACATCATCACAAGGGTAGGTGCAGTACAATAAGATATTTTGAAAGAGACCACATTCACATAACTTTTATTATAGTACTAGAGGCCTGATGCACGAAGATTCATGCAAGAACGGGCCTTCCTTCTCCTGGCTAACAACACCGCCTTTGCTCCAGCCCGGAGCCACCTTTTCACTCTGGCCCGGAGCCACCTTTCTGCCTTCCCACGCTGCCCAGAGACCCAGAGTGGCTGGGGCGGTGCCTACATATGCAAATTAACCCACCATCTTTGTTGGTTTAATTTGCATACTCACTCCTGATTGACTGGTGGGGCATCATGACAGTATGGTCAATTTGCATCTTATTCTTTCATTAATGTAGATATTGTTACAACTGTTCTATTGTTAGTTATTGTTATTAATATCTTACTATTCCTAATTCATAAATTATACTTTACCATAGGTATGTATGTACATGAAAAAACATAGTACATATACAGGTTCAGTTCTATCCACCCTGGGTCTTGGAATGTACCTCCATGGAGAGGGGGGACTACTTTGTCTCAATTGCCGGGATGTTCCTGAAAACAACTGAGCAAGTTGTAAATGCTGATGTGCTTGCCTCAAATATACCATGGTAGCAGTAGATGTGTTGCAAAAACTCAACTCAGATTTTCCTAGCTCTCTTATCATCACCTCCTTCCTCGAATACTATGGCCAATTCTCTCTGTGAAAATCCCTGTGAACAGCACTGTGGGCATTCCCACAATGGCATGGAAACCCACAAGGTGACAAAGCCAAAATGGCAGTCTCTGGCAAAGCGAGAAAGGATGCTGCTTTCCGGGTGTCACAGGCCCACAGGCCATGGGAGGAGCTTGTCATGGGGCTGCAAGTTTCTCACTATCTCAGAATTTTTATTGTATTGATTTTTTTTTTTTTTTTTTTTTTTTATAGAGAGGAAGGGAGAGGGATAAGAGAGCTAGAAACATCTATGAGAGAGAAACATCGATCAGCTGCCTCCTGCACACCTCCCACTGGGGATGTGCCCGCAACCAAGGTACATGCCCTTGACCGGAATCGAACCTGGGACCTTTCAGTCCGCAGGCTAATGCTCTATCCACTGAGCTAAACCGGTTAGGGCTTATCTCAGAATTTTTAGACAAACAGCTCTGTAGGTTTTTATTTATAGCTTTTCTGCTGTTTCCTCAAACTCCCAAATTCAGTTTCCTCATATAGCCATTAAAAATAATTATAAAAATTTAGGTGTTTTTGCAGTTTATATAAAACTCTTTGTTTCTTAAGCAAATTCCAGATAATTTTGTCATGAGTGGGATCAGTTATAAATAAATGTGCACATACTGAAATTGTGCAAGATGAATATTATTCAGCTGCATTTACGTTGGGCCTTTACCAGTCTCCACCTCCAAGTTCTATTTCACATTGAAATAACTGACAGAGTACATAGAAGATTCAGCCTACCCAGTTTTAAAGTCTTACCAATGACCTTGGGATCAGTTGCTGAGCTTGGGTGGGGGTGGGGTAGAGATGGGAAATGGACAAGGAAGTTGACTTTTGCTATTTTCATGTTTATAACCAGCTATCTATAAGCATGTAAGAAACTTAAATGGGAAAAATAAGATTTAGAAAAAGAAAATACACCAAAAACAAGAAGTTCTCCTTTTATCATACTTTGCTGGTAATCACTGACAATTAACCTAAGGACAGCAATAAGAGCTTGGATCCCAACATTTCTAAAGTGGTCCATACTTATAATGTTTGAAGGAAAAAGTAAATTAATTTCACAGATTAGCTTAAAAATTATTGTTAGGTATTATTTACAATGGCTAAAATCTGGAAACAGCCCAAGTGCCCATCAATAGATGAGTTGATTAAAAAAAAGCTGTGGCACATTTATATCGTGGAATACTATGCAGATGTAAAAAAGAAGAATCTCTTATCCTTTGAGACAGCATGGAGGGACCTGGAGAGTAGTATGCTAAACGAAATAAGCCAGTCAGAGAAAGATAAATATCCCATGATTTCACTTATATGGAATCTAATGAACAAAATAAACTGACAAACAAAATAGATCCAGAGACATGGAAGCATGCAACAGAATGAGGATTCTTGAAGAGGAAGTGGGGGAGGGAAGAGATCAACCAAAGAACTTATATGCATATATGTAGATAACCCATGGACATAAATAACAGTGGGTGAAGGCCTGGGAGGGGATGGGTGTGGGGAGGAGGGCCTGCAGGAGGGGGGCGGGGGACTATCTGTAATACTTTCTACAATAAAGATACATTTTTACAAAAGTATTGTTAGGTTATCAGGCTGCTATTGCTGAGAAAGCCGAGTTCTGAACCTTCTCTACTACTTCCATGTCAGCACTGTCCAATACGGTGGTCACTAGCCACCAGTGGCTATGGAGTATTTAGCATGTGACTAGTCCAAATTGTGATACCATTTTGGTTATAATGGTTTAAATAAAACACTATTAATGCTCATTTTACTTCTCTTTACATTTTTTATGTGGCTACTAGAAATTCTCAACTTCTTGAAATAGTCTGTGCTACATTTTTCTGGGACAGCAGTGGGATAAGGCAATCAGAAGAGAGAGAGTGGGGAAGAAAGGTCTCAGAGCATGCAGGCATGGAACAATAAGTACAAGGAATTACTGCAGAACAGTCCTTGTCCCAGATACCCCAGTCCTCAAAGTGACAAAGAAACCTTGATGCAGGAACCTATATACTGCTAGCTGTGCTTTTAGTAGGCACATCTTTTGCAATAATCAATAAACATTTATTAAATGATATCCATAGCTTTGAGCTGATAACAAATGAGTTGTACAGAGAAGGGGGTATGCATACAAATTATCACTTGCTGGTAGCTAGTACTGGGTGTGGTACAGGGGACAAGTGACACAGTCACAATCGTCACCCCTCCCAGTTACAATTCACAATCACTTGGCAAATGGTCTAGTTCAGTACTGCCAAACTATGGAATACAAATCAAATCCAGTCATCATCTGTTTTTTAAAAAATAGTTTTATTGGAAAACAGCTATGCCATTTGTTTACATATTACCCACAGCTACATTTAAAAAAAAAAAGCTCTAAGGTCAACACTAAAATAAGAGTGCTCTTTTTAAATTAGATGTCTTTCCTCTGCTTAAAATTCTCCAATGGTTTTCCATTTTACTTAGAATAAGGGAGTATAAAACCAGTCCTTCCCATCCCCCTGACCTCATAGCAATCAGCAACATGCTCTTCTTGCTGCTCCTAGAATGCACCAAACAAACTCTGACATCATGCTTCTGCCTTTACTGAACCCCCTAAAAAGTTCTTAACTTAAGGATCTATCAAGTTCACTCCTTCACCTCCTTTGGGTTTTGTGTATATGTCAATGACCACTGGATATAAAATAGCAACCTCCTTCCATTTCCTGCTTTATATTTCTGTACGGCATTATCATTAACTGGCTTACCATATATCTCACTTCAATGGAGCTCTTTTTTCTCCAACTAGAAAGAAGCTCCCTCCAACAGGTCAGGAATAGGATTTTTTGTGTTTTCTTACTGCTGTATCCTTAGCATCTAGAATGGCCCATCCTATATAATAAAAGGATAATACGCAAATTGACCAAATGGCAGAACGACCGGTCACTATGACACACACTGACCACCAGGGGGCGGACGCTCAATGCAGGAGCTGCCCCCTGGTGGTTAGTGTGCTCCCACAGGGGGAGTGCTGCTCAGCCAGAAGCCGGGCTCATGGCAGGAGTCTTTCCCACCTCTGCAGCACCACTAAGGATGTCTGACTGACAGCTTTGGCTCACAGTGGGCCAAAGTGGGCCAAAGCTGTCAGTTGGACATCCCCTGAGGGCTCCCGGACTGCGAGAGGGTGCAGGCAAGGCTGAGGGACCCCCAGAGTGCACACATTTCACGTACCAGGCCTCTAGTATATACATAAAAACGTGACTGAGGAGTCCATTATCATTGTAATTGCATATAAGATAGTGAAATGTAGGCAAGATGTGATTCCTGCCTTAAATAGTAAGAAATATAATTAAATAATGAAAAATGAATGTATCAAGCCCTGGTTGGTGTGGCTCAATTGGTTAGGCATCATCCATGCACCAGGAGGTTGCCTATTTAACTCCTGGTTAAGGACACATGCTCAGGTTTCAGCTCCATCCCCAGGAGGGAGCATGCAGGAGGCAGCTTATTAACGTTGGGCTCTCACATAGATGTTTCTCTTTCCCTCTCCCTTTCTCTCTTTCTAAAAATCAATAAGCTATTCTTTAAAAAACAACAATGCATCAACATAAAGTAATAGATAAATGGAAATCTTATATAATAAAAGGCTAATATGCAAATTGTCCCCTAAGGAGTTTGACAGAGAGACTGAGAGTTTGATTGCTTGCTATAACATGCACTGACCACCAGGGGGTGGCGCGAAACATGGCAGGAGGGAGCAAGGGAAGGAGGAGGTGGGAAACCTGGTTAGCCCTGATCTCTGGCCAGGCCTAGGGACCCTACCCATGTACAAATTTTGTGCACTGGGCCTCTAGTAATTATGTATCTTTCTTTTATTCCTTCCTTCCTATTCTTATACATCTGTCCATCAACCTAACCATCCACCTACCCAGTAGCAAAAACACTTTTAATAAAGGAAGCATGAACAGTCTGAGGAAACTCCAGTTCTGATTAATGTTGAAATGATTTTCAGAAATTTATTGTATAAACAGGAGCAAAACAATTGTCCATAGTGAGAACAGAAGGAAGGAAGATGACTCAGAATTTATGATGACTTAGCTCAGTGGTCGGCAGACTGCGGCTCGCAAGCCACATGCGGCTCTTTGGCCCCTTGAGTGTGGCTCTTCCACAAAATACCACATGTGGGTGAGCACGTACAGTGCGATTGAAACTTCGTGGCCCTATGCACAGAAGTCGGTTTTCGGCTCTCAAAAGAAATTTTAATCGTTGTACTATTGATATTTGGCTCTGTTGACTAAGTTTGCCAACCACAGACCTAGCTCAATGGTTTTTAAACTTGGTTTAGCAAATGTTTTTTTCTAAAAGGAATTTTATAGAACTCAAATATGTAATTTAAAAGAGCGGGGTGAAGTCTCCTCTTTCTGAGAAGCCTAAAGACATTACCTTTCTTTCCCCCATGACATCAGAAGCATCTTTGTATTTAATTAAGACAACTTGAAAGTGACCAACTTCTAAAAATGGGACCTGAGTTTTCACCATTTTTATAATTTAAAATATTACAAAAATTTTGGGAAAATTAAGAAAGTAAGAATTGGGAAATCTGGCTTGATAAAATTAAAAAACAAACATCATAGATGATGCAATAGACTCATTTTCTAATAAAGAGATATCCATGCTCAGCTCAGCTGCACCTCTAGCCTCACCTTAGCTATTTGTCTTTTTTTAATTAAATAGAAGCCAAGATAAATGAAAATGTAGACATCAGCAGCAGTAACCCGATAAAGAACCAGATACCAGTGCTGCTGACATCGCAGATAGAGAGCCAGGCATGAAAATGAGCTCTTCATTCAGTCTGACTGCAAGGAATGCTCCCAGAACAATCCTTGTACAATTTCCCTTCCTGTTCTTCACTTCCTATTGCTAATATTTAGACATTTGCTTCTGAAAGACAGAGAGGTCCACTTTTCTGTTGAATAGAGTTGCTTATCATCATTTGAACCCACTTGAAAACAGGAGTGATAAATCAGTATTACCATCAATGGGGGGGGTGGGGAGCAATCATGCAATATATCAGTATCATCCAACAAAGACTGTAACTTAAAGTGATATGTAGTAATGGGATATGTTTACACAAAGTTTTGAGGTCTCATATTGTATTGATTGCTTTAATCAAAGAAATACAAAGACATATAGATTTTACCACATTTATATTGTACCTAAACAAATAATTCTATTTTTCTTGACTTAAAAAGTCAAACTGAATGAAATGTTTCTCCATGATTCTTAATTTGTGTGTCACAGGCCTTCTGTCAGAGGGTGCTCTAAGAACCAGCAGCATTATATGCAACACTATATATAACTTTATCTTGGGCTTCAACCGTCAGCAAAGGGTTTAGATATTAATAACCTACAAGCTTAAGGTAATTCTGTTGGGTTAAATGTGAAACTAGGTATGCTAAAAATGTAAGGATTATAGCATAATATGAAGTTACTAATACTCAACAACAATAGAGTAGTTAGCCTACTACTCTAGCTGCAGCCTAGCTTCTCATCCTAAAAACCCTAGTCAAATAGCTTTACTCTAAATTATCAAGTAATATGCATTTATATTTTCAGAATCAGTCCACCAAGAAATAAAACTTTTCATTGGTGGGAAACTGACAAACATAATGCCTAATTCTAAATGGCACAATATTTCTTCTTTAGTTTCCTTGAGCCAAAAATATACTGACAGCCAAATTTCAAAACTAAAAAAGCAAGTTAAGGATGGAAACTTAGAAATAGCAAGTAGGGCAAATTATTGTTCTCTTTGAGTGAAATTGTCATTTTTTTATATATATATTTTTAGAGAGCTTTCAAAACAGAAGTAACACCATGATGAGCTGATTCAATTAAGTCCCGCTCTGATGCTAGGTTAAGAATCCAAGTCCTCAAACATGGTTCTCCTATTTCACATCAAGATATCCTTTAAACAACTCGTGGAAATTAGTGTTCAGGAAAAAGTTCAAGAGTACAAACAACTGCCGTCTGTTCTCCAATTCAAGTCCTAAGTCAACAAAAGCTTCATTTACATTTCCTGCCATCTATGAACAGTGGCCTTAATGCTATTAATAAACTATTGTCTTTGATCAATAGTATGTAAAATATACATCCAACCACTTCTTCAGAAAATGATCCCAGGTCATCATAAAACTGAGTAGAAGATGTGTAGAAAACATTCAGACATAGGTTGGAATGGGTATAGTCTTATATCAATACAACAGGAAAGTAAGACTGAAGAAATGGAAAAGGGAGAGAAAGAAGATGAAGTGGAAGAGGAGGAGAAAGAAGAGGAAAAGGAGCAGAAGAAAAAATCTTTTGCACATAGGTATACTATGATTTACATATAAATGCCAGTGAATGATAAAATATAGCATAATACTAATAAAATAATTCAAGATAAAATAGTAAAGTTCCACTTGTCACCAAAAATATTTTACTCAACATTTAAAAAAAATATTTCAGCATCCATTAGTACTTAGTTTTGGTAAATTTAATTTTGTGGTAGATGATGGATGTTTCTATAAATGGAATATCAACATAAGTATCAAAAGCAATAGTCTTCATCCAACAATTTGACTTTCTGTATCTCTCAATAAATAAATAAAATATAGGAAAAACACCCTATCTGTACGAAGTGGTTTATTTTTGTTTAAAAAACAATCTACTCTGGTTTATAACTCCATAATGTTTTGCTTTATTTTTTTCAATATTTTTATTGATTTAAGAGAAGAAGGGAGAGGGGGAGAGAGAGAGAAACATCAATGATGAGAGAGAATCGTTGATTGGCTGCCTCCTTCAGGCCCCTACTCTTCACCCCCCACTTGGAGATCAAACCTGCAACCTGGGCATGTGCTCTGACCTGCCCTGACTGGGGATCAAACTTTGAACTCCTGGTTCCTAAGTCATTGCTCAACCACTGAGACACGCTGGTTGGGCTTCTTTAGTCTTAAAATGCATTTGTCTTTTCTTTCAACTGGTCTATAAATGCCTTGAGGGTAGCAACGGTGTGTTCTTTCTCTATCACTGCTGTTCAGTACTCATTATTCGTAAGGTAAAAGTCAAATAAGATGGCCAATGAGCAACAGATACTGTTTTTGTAAGTGGTTAGATTATGAAACTGGATAGCAATTCTAGATATCTCTTCAAATACTCATAAGGAATTTTTATTTTATAATGTAGATCTTTATAACAATTGAATTCCTAGCAGAATGCTAGTGCTATATATCATTGTTTTAGTGTATTTCAAAATATGTGCCCCAAAAATAAAAGAATAAGCTCTTGAAAATTAAAATTCTGATTGCTAAGAAATACTTAAGGAAAGCGTTAGAAGACAGAATAAAAATTTCCCATAATGTAAGAACAAAGAAAGATATGAGATGCCGAGGATCAAGTCAGGAGATCCAACATCTGAGTGACAGGATTTCCATTAAGAAGGAATAGAGAAAACTTAAGAAAAACATCAAAGTAACAAAAAAAAATCTCCCAGGGTCACAAGAGATGTAGTTTCCCGATTACTCCAAGTACTACTCAGAATTAATAAGACACAAACATCATTATGAAATTAGAGAACACCAAGATTAAAAGAGACTCAAAAGTTTGATGAAAGAAAAAACATTGAAACTAGAAAGAAAACTCAGTTTTTTCTAAGCTTCGTTATTTCTTCTCCCACCAAGAAAAAAAACACACACAAAAAAAACAAAGATCAAACACTTCAAAGTTAACAAATTGTATAAGAAGGTTATGGTCCAATTTTGGAGCAAACTGAATGTTGTATGGTTTCAATGAGTTGATAAAACTAAGTAAGGAGTCTGCATTTGACCTTTCATAAAGAGACACAGGGGTTATGAAATTGCAAAGGAATATAATCAGAGCATCTTAACTGGCCCTGTAATGAACATTATTTGCATAGATATAGCATAAATACTGGTTACTGGTTTTCAGTTTTTAGTTATCAACCTAAACACTTAACATAGAAAACTTCAAAATAGTTACAGAATATAATTGTTAACAACCTTAGTAATGTGAAAACAAAGTATATTTTATACATGTTGGAGAGTAAAAGGCTATAGAGCCCTAGAGCCCTAAAGGAAAAGAGAATGTCTTGAAGTAGATTTTTAAATATACTATTGTAAAGTAATCCAAAAAAATCAGTACAGCTTTATTTAAGTGATATACATGTTAAAAATATGTATTGAGGAAAATTATAGGACACAGATACATTCATGTCCACTGCAATTGGTGTTGGGATTGGGTTTGCTTTTCTTTCTATTTACATTTGATTCAAAGTCACTACATTAATAATTTACAATTAAAAATCAAGCAAAAAAACCACATGTGATATATTAGTCTCATTGATAGAAGGCATTACAAGAAACATATGAAATACTATTCGGGGCCACATTGTGCAGAAGACAGACTGTGGCATTTAACTTACAGGCCAGATAAGATAATGCTCATCTTGGTAGTCTATCCCACAGTGATTTCTGAGGATCACGGAGACCCATTTTGGCATGCGTGACTCTTTAGAGGGTCTCTGTACTAGACATGTACTTGCTTATTTCAAATTAAGAGGAAACTGATGCAATGACTCTGGCAGAGGGACCTCCTCAAAATGCTGACCCTGGTGGAATGGGAACAACTGAAAGAGCTTATTTCCCCATTTCTTTTCAAACTCTTATTCTTCAATACAAAATGATTTTCCTCTACTCCCATCTACCTATACTTTGAAGGACTTTTCTTTCGAAGATTCAGGCCACTTTATACATATTCTCTTAATTGTCCTAGTGTGAAGAAATCATTTTGCAATTCCATGAAGAGTAGACAAGTGAGCACCATTAATCTTCCTTTTTTAAATGGACAAACAGGTAAAGAAATTAGTGACATCACAATGAAGTAGCATCCAAATTCCTATCTTCTGACTGACTTCCTAGACCACTTCTTTTTGAGCCCCAGCAAAGTTATTTCATGACATTTTAATGATTACTGGAGGAGTTTACAAATTCAGACCAGAACAGTTACACACAGCCCAGAGTACATGGTCCTAATGGATTTTCAGCATCATGCCGTGAAACTGCTTCTCAGAATGTTTTCTCATTAACTTCCTGAGTATTTCGTGAACTCATCTGAACACAGGAGGATAGTAAACTTACACAGGACAAGGAAAAGATTAAAAATTTAGTAATGAAAGCATATAAACATAATTGAAAATAACTGTACTCAAGTTTCAGGATTTACTGAGTATTTGCCCTTCTAAAGATTCTGAGGATTAAAAATTTCAAGGGAAAACAACAAAACTCAAATGAATAATGGTTGTTTTTTTTTGTGTGTTTTTTGTTTTTGTGTTTTTTTACATTGGGAAATGTTTCCTGTAAACAGAATTGTAAGGGATGGAAGAACAAAAGGCGGTTGAGAACAGTGTCTGTAAGGAGGCTCCTCACTAATTAAGCATAAAGTCACCTGGGGTGTGGAGGCACTGGCTGACCCTGTCTATCCAAGTGTCAAGAGTGCCCTGGAAGAGTAGGTCCTCTCTGCAATTGAGCCAACTTGCCCATGTAGAAAGTAGAGTCTGGGAACTATCCCCAAGAGAATAGAGCTTTGCTTACATTTCTACTAGCAAGCAGACGGGAAGCATTCTCAGCCTGACAAAGAGGCAAGCAGAAGCCAAGGCTAAAAGTAGATTGCTTTTCTGAGGTTCTAACATTGAAAGAACGGAAACCATATGGGGATTACTTTATTATTCAACTGAAGCCTTCAGGTGGCTTTAAATTAAAAGGAATATTGTCAACCATATCCCTGAGCCTTTTTGTTGTTGTTGTTCTCTTTTCCATCCCCTCTTCCTCTTTTCAAAGTTTACAAGCTCTGTGATTTAGTAGTGGAAATTCCCTAAATATAAATTAAGCATTATGTCCACCCAAGAAATTCTTCCTGGCACTCAACCAGTAGTTTGGCATTAAAATCTCTCATATGACTCTTGGGAGTGTAAGTTAACATGTGTGTGTGTGTGTGTGTGTGTGTGTGTGTGTGTGTGTGTGTGGTGTGTACACAATGATTTTTTTCTTCTTTAGAATTATTCTGTACTATGGAAAGATATTTGTTGCAAAGTATACACTCTGTGTATACTGAAGAAATGTAGTGACTATAACTGAAATGTAAGTCATGCCTCTAAGAAATTATACCCAGTTTTTGTGCAACAGTAACTATCAGATTTCCTGCCACCATCATAACTGTGAATATCCCCTCCACAGCCCAAGCATGTAGGCTTAATTCCACCAACTCTAAAGAGATAATAATGGTGACTGCATTAGTCAGGGCAGGCTAATGTACAGCAGACAGACCACCTGCAACCACCCCCAAACCCTAATGACTTGTAAGCACCAAAGCCATCTTCTTGCTCACACTGTGTGCTCACCCTGGGTCAGATGTTTCCATCAGGGTCCCTACGAGATAAGACTGTACAGGCTCCATCTCAGTGGGTGTTTCCATCAAGGTAGGAGGAAAGTAATGAAGCCAACTCCACAGAGACTCTTACACTTCAACTGGGAGGCAACATAAGTAACCTCTGCATGCATTTATTGGGCCAAAGCCAGTCACATGGTCATGCCTAATCTCAAAGGGGAAAAGGAAGTATGACTGTCCTATGTGTCCCCAAGCAGGGCAGTTGATACAATCGTGATGATCCCTGATGACCAGAGGAATTTTACAAAGGATTTATAAAACAAAAAACCTTCTAGAACCCATAAAGACTACCATTTAATTCTCGAGGTTCATAGATCCCACCTTATTCTTATTTATATTCCTAACCCCAAGGACAGGGAACTCAATTTGGGCTTGACAAAACTACAAAAAGAGAGTGGATCATGTGTCTATGATAGTTCCTACTCCTTTACACCCCAGGGTTAATTTTGCAAGTTAAGTAAAAACTTTCTTTTTTGCTGTTAATAACAGAGACAGCAATAAATGAATGAATGATACCATCTATGTGCTTCAAGTACTTCCCGGGTTCTCTACGGGCCAGGAAAGTGATGCTCAGTCTTGAATAAGCTTGTTAAGACAGAAATTCACAAGGATATAAGAAAAGGATTTCCTTGTTACTCTTTTAAAAAAGACCAAAATAATATTTCATTACTTACCTACCCTTAATGCAGATACAAAATTTCTTACCATTATATACTCAAGGTCAGGGTATTCCATTTTAATACGAAAAGTATCCTTACTTAGTACATACAGAACACCAAAAAGAATGTCTGCATAAACCTTGCTTTCCCAAGAATCAGTCCAAAAATTTTGTTATCTAAGAGAGAAGCTGAAGGTCAAATAAGAAAGAATACATAGAAGTGGAACTTTATTTCTCTAGCTCAGAAATACTTCTTGAGCATTCCTTCTCTGGTACATTAACCCTGCCCCATACCCTGAACTTTAAAATGGAAGAGTAAAGGAAATTTATTGGAAGGAGACTCGGGAGGCTTTTAGTCATTGAGAATACTGCTTACTGTTCAACTAGATACATGGAGAGACTTAGATAAAAAATTCCTGCCAAACAGTATCTGTACAAGAAACCAGCTGTTGTTATTTATGGTTACACAGGACTCCAAACTCTATTATCTAAGCTCAGAGAACTACTCTAGCAACAATTGCATGGGCTTTGAAGCATTTCAGGCCGCAGAATAAGGCCCTTGTTTTACAGAGAAGTGCTAAGACAGTTTATTCTAAGAACTCTAAAAGCTATCAAACCTGAACAAGGGGGTGGGGGGAACCTCATCCTAATGTAGGCTCAGCTTCTAAATTACTTTCCTTCTCCCTGTCATTCCCAAAACTAGGCACTCCCCTTCACCCCCATCCCCACTTCTCCATGCTCATCCTCAATGACTGACACCATCCCTTGAAATAGGACCAGATGCTGATGATCCCAATTTAGCACTATATTTCAGTGGTGAAGCTTAAATGAATTCATATACCTCCATCCTAAAGTGCCTTGCAGTACAATCATCACACTTGAAAGGTTTGGAAGCATTAATTTTTTAAATTTTTTTATCAACATCAATAAGTGACTGAGAACTGTAGAACTACAGGAAAGAAGCTCGTCTGCTGGCTTTTAAGTATTGACAAGGACTAGTGTAAAAGCAACAATTAAGGTAGCAGTCAACTGACATTTAATGAGTGTTTTCTAATCACTGTGTTAAGACCTCTATAATCTCATTTAAACCTTAAAACAACCCTATGAGTTGTGCCTAGTCACTTCCTTCCAAAGAGAACAGTATGAAAAGGGGGCGGGAAGAGTAACTTTACAGTGGGGAAACCTGGCAAACATGACCACAGCCAGGTGATCAAGGTCAACAGCAACAGTGGTAAGCCAGGTGGACACTATAAATCCTTGGTATGAAGTGTTGAGAATGGTAATGCAACTTTGTGGTCTTCTCTCAAACACCTACAATCCAGTCTAATCATGAGAAAGAACGTCAAATAAATCCCAAATGAGGGACATTTTATAAAACGCTCCCCAGTAATCCTCAAAACCATCAAAGTCATCAAAAACAAGTCTGAGAAACAGATGAGAGGATTCTAAGTAGACCCGACAACTAAATGCACTGTGGTATCTAGGATGAGAATCCTGGAACAGAGAAAGGACATGAGGGGGAAAGCTGTGAAATCCAAATAAACTCTAAAGTTTAGTTAATAATCAAGTACCAATGTCAGCTCCTTAGTTTAGACGAACATTCCATAGTAAGGTGATGTGGTAACAATGAGGAAAACCAGGTGACAGGTACATGAATACACTCTTTCCACCTTTGCAACTTTTCTGTTAATCCAAAACTATCCTACAATAAAGTTTATTAGAAAACCCCTCTGAGTATGATGCTATTATCTCCCTTCTGGAGATAGAAAACTATAGGTTAAATAGCTTCTCAAACTTACAGGCTAAAAGAGAGCAAAAGAACTTAGATATGTTCCTTTCACATTTAAGCAACCAGTGGACTAGAGCTGTAATAGAAGCCCTCTAAACAACATCTATGAAAACAATTTTACCCCAGACACATGCTGAGAAAGTTAAACTAAAGAAATTTATTTCCTCATGACAATGCACTTTTATTTTAGCACACACTTTAACAGAAAGGGGCTATACCATTACTTCTAAATATTTCATTTTTATTTATTTTTTTGTCCTAGCTGGTTTTGCTCAGTGAATAGAGCATTGGCCTATGGACCGAAGGGTCCCGGGTTCGATTCTGGTCAAGGGCATATACCTTGATTGGGTTGCAGGCTCCTCCCTGGCTCGGTTCCCAGTCAGGGCACGTGCAGGAGGCAACCAATCGATGTGTTTCTCTCACATCGATATTTCTCTCTGTATTTCCCTCTCTCTTCCACTCTCTATAAAAACCAACGGAAAATTATCCTCGGGTAAGGATTAAAAATAATAAATATTTCATCTTTATTTTTATGACTAATTTCAATTACTCAGGCGGTGCCATGTGATGATTACATCTAAACAAAATTAGCTTAAGATTTTTGCCAAAATGTTTCAACATTCCATAAGAGAAAAAGGCATTAGCCAATGGAGACTTCACTCCATAATCCTCTCCGTTTCAACTAGGCTTACTTGTTACCACCCACACCTTCTCTCCAGACGCTGGGTATTTTGGTGCCGGTGAGTTCAGCCTGTTGCTTTAACAGGATGAGAGGGTTACAAGCTAGGGTGCCCTTCAAGAGGAAATGACATCAACATAAGGAAAGACTAGCACACACTTTGGGTTTTTTCAGATCCTGAGAGATATAACATCAGCTGTGGCTGCTCCAAAAACCTAAAGAAAACTAAATACCCTCTAAAATATAAATTCTAACAATATTATCTACTAAACCACTGTTTCCCACAATGTGAAGCCAGCCCCTCTGGGAAAACTCCAATATCCTCCCAGAAAGGCTCAAGCAGTCCAAGATATATTCTTTTTTTTTCCCTTGGGATTTGCCAAAATCAGACAGTAGGACTCAACAGTTATTTATAAATACTGTACTTAATATATTGTCCCCCGTGAGAATATAAAGTGGAAGTGATCCAGCAAGTAAGAAAACTGACTGCCTTCTGTGAGTGATTAGATTAGCTTGCCTAAAGACATGTTTCTCTCAATCTTATTCTATTTACAAGTCTTTTTTTTTTTTTTAAGGGCAAGCAATTCCTTGAATTGTTGATTTATTTTATCACTCTGGGCTTGTCTCTGGAGTAGCTACCCCCCTTTATACTTCAAGCTATCCCAAGGCAGTTCTTTAATGGCACCATATCTGTTTTAATGGAAAAAAAGGATAAAGAGAAAAAAGCAGAAGTAAATATGACACATTTTCCCACAACAGCACAGCAAAACTACAGTAGAGAAACAAATGAACCTAACTTTCCCCATTCTTTGGACAATGGAAACAGAACCAAATCCAAAGTTTTAACTTCTTCCCTTCACCAATGGGAAAGAAATGAACCAAGTTCAAGAAATCATAATTATTCCCCCAGACACACACACACACACACACACACACACACTCACACACACACCACAAACAACTTGGCAAATTGATACTCATCTAAAATAAACCCTTCTTCTCAAGAATCTGTGTTATTTTTATAGCTGAACTCATGAAAATCTTTTCATTTTATAGCCCTGGGAGGTTTAGGCTGGAATTTTTAATTTCTAATCTCATACCAGTGTGAGAGGCCATGTGGAAGCTACCCTGCTAGAATCATTGTGGTGAGACAGACTGCACATCAGAAGACTGCCCTTTGGGTAGATTCTTGGGGGCTCAGAGAAGCACTTAAGCCTCTAGATGAGTATCTCCAAGTCAGCCTGAATCCTGATCCTCCTCCAGTCAGACATCCCTAATCTAAACCTCCTATTTATATCCACCACAGTCTCAACATTCCAGATGGACGGACACTGAATTCATTACACTAATCTCCCACCCTTCAAATCCTGTCCTAACTCCCCAAAGGACACCTGCTGAACATTAAACTCAGATTGAGTTTCAAAGCCCAAAACCTACAAAATAAGGAGAGGTTAGATTTTTCAAAGCTCTTGCCGATAAGCTTTTTCATGTTCTTTCAAGTTTTCATGAATGGTGTCAAGTTCTCCCAATGATTCTCCTATCTGCTTTTGGCTCTCCAAGTTGCCAACAATCCACATGGTAGGAAAAGTTTAGCCATGTGAGACAGCATGGGGCAGATAAAACACATATGCAAAAATATGAAGCAAAGGGTTACTGTTTATTCTTAATACTTACATGTCCATATTAGATTTTTCATATCAGTATTAACTGTTAGTAAAGCCACATACATCAGCATATCAAATAGAACTGATCTAGCCATTTGCCATGTGAAAAACACATAGCTACATGACAGAGCCTTGTATAGTGCCTGGCATACACAGACATACATATATTGTTGAATTAATCAATCAGTAGTGTTTGACATTTGCTAAACAGTCATCCATTGAAAAAATGAAAAGCTCTTTCCCTCCCTGGTCTTCAAAGAGATTTCTAGATAACCTTTATACTTAAAAATGCCATTTCCATGACTGTTCTAGGCTGTATTTAATATGCAAGTAATACATACAAATATTAGAAAATTGTTAAGAACAGATAAAATAAATACATTTAATTACTCTCAAATCACCTAGAGATAATAATTCTTTTTTTCAATCTTCTCCCAAGGATATGTTTTATTAATTTGAGAGAGAGAGAGATTAATTGGTTGCCTCCTTTATGTGTCCTGACCCAGGATCAAACCCACAACCTTTTGGTGTATGGGATGACGCTCCAACTAACCAAGCCATCCCGCCAGGGTGAAATAATAACTTTTATGTTTGTTTATACATAATCTTCCAAGTATTTCCAATGCCTACCCGTTCATATATACATGGAACACAGTTGTTTTTTAAAAAAATGGGATTATATAAAAACCTATAACATTGTTTTAATGCCTCATTTGGTATTTTATTGTATACTAGAGGCCCGATGCACAGAATTCGTACAAGAGTAGGCCTTTGCAGGCACGGCTACCTTGATCCCTCCCTCACAGCCATGGCGGCTGTAGCCCCAGCTTCATCCCAGAAGGATGTCTGGTCTAATTAGCATATTACATTTTTATTATTATAGATTTCTACTATAATTTATTTTATCGCCTTACTACTGTTTAGACATTTATAATATAACTAGAGGCTCAGTGCATGAAATTCATGCACACTTAGGGTCCTTAGGCCTAGCCTGCAATCAGGGCCATGTTCTGTCCATTCACCAGTCCCCAGTTCCACCCCGCCGCCACCATCAACCGACTGTGTCACTCACCCCGGTTCCCCTGTTAGCCATCCCTTGATCAATCGGAGCCTGTGGGCCGGGGGAGGGACCAAGCAGTCTGTCTTCCTCCCGCTCACCAGTCCCCAGTTCTGGCCCACCACCACCACCAATTGATCGGAGCCTGAGGGCCGGAGGGAGAGAATAAGAGGTCTGCCTTCCGCCTGCTCACCACCGATTGATCAGAGTCTGGACGCTCTGATTGGGGTGTTGGGGGCAATGTGGCCCAGATCAGGCCAATTCGCTGGCCACAGTGGGTGTCATAGTGACCAGTCATTAGGTCATTATGGTCGTGACGGCGTTATGGTCTCTGGCTTTTCATATATAGAGATACATTAAAATAAGTTTGTGATAAAGCATCCTTGTAGTAAAATCGTTTTACACAAGTTCAGACATAGTCTTAGGATAAATATTCCTAAGCTGCATTGCCAGAACTATGAATATGCACATTTTGTGGCTTTGGATATTGTATACAGTTTACCCTGGAACAACACAGGTTTGAACCGCATGGTTCAACTTATATGCAGATTTTTTGCAGTGAATACTGTAAATGTATTTTCTCTTTTCTATGATTTTCTTAATAGCATTTTCTTTATACTAGCTTAAATTATTGTAAAAATACAGTATATGATACATACATATATCATACAAAATATGTGTTAATCGACTGTTTACATTATCAGTAAAACTTCTAATCAACAGTAAACTATTAGCAATTAATTTTGGGGGAAGTTAAAAGCTATATGTGGATTTTTGTCTGTGTAGGGATTGAGGGGTTCAGTATTCCTAACCTTCATATTGTTCAAGGGCCCAAGTGTATTGCAAAATAATCTCCAGATAGTATATAAAATCTCACCTCCCCCAAGTAGTATGTTTTTCCCCATACCTATATTAACACTAGATGTTATATTTATTCTCAAATTTAGCCAATTTTGATGGTTAAAAAGTGTCTTATTTTACTTTGCATTGCTTAGAGAAAGGGTGATTGTCCACATATTGGGATATAAATAATATGCATAACATTTTTAAGCATCAGCTCAAAGTGGATACTCATAACCAGTAATTCATATAACCAGATTTGGGGAACTAATAACTGTTTAAAATATATCAGGATGGTTCAACTTAGGATGAAATTTGTGTTTTCTTTTTTAATAAGCAAATTAACCTTATTGTCAGACACTTAAGAATGTCTTAAATGTTCATATTTTCTCTTTATCTCATGGCCTACTTGAGTTTTGCTTTAAATGTGTGTGCCCATGTGTACAGATGTATGTGTATATACATATGCATATACATACATCCATATACACATATCAATGTATATGTACACACACAGGCAGATAGTAGACCTTGCATTTTTCTCTAGTCTCAGTAAATCCGCTGAGATGCCATGAGTTACACTTGCTCTGCCCCATAAGTACGACAGGCTTGTTCTGGCTGTGTGAGGCGGGCATAGCCCACACAGTCATCATAACTGACATCTGCGGGCAAAGCTCCAAGGTACACCTCAGTCACGTGGGCCTGCTGGAGGATGCTCACTCAGGCACCTGCTTCAACGGTGTGAGTTCAGCCTGTGGGTTTGCCTTGATTGATGTTGGCATAACTGCTTCACATTCTCTGTGGGTGAAGGGAAGTGGGCTCTGCTCAATGCAGTTGTGGTCCCTTGCACTTCCACTTGATATCATACCAGGAAGAACAAATTACAGAGGCAGGCGCATGCGCCTGCAGGCTCTCCACGCCCTCACTTACCCAACAAAGAGGCACCCAATCTTAAAATAAAACAACAAAAAAGGCTTTGAAAACCAGGAAACTAGCAAGTGAAGGAAGCATCTGTCTCCTTCATTCTGAAAAAATCTCTCCCATGAAACACACACAAAGGCGCACACACATCACCACCACCACCACTGGAGGACTGCTGATGGTACTACTTCCAGGCCTTTCAGAGACTTTTAATTTTTATTAACTAAGTGAATTTTTTTTCTTGCCCAAACTATCATAGAATTCATGAAGTCATTCTGTTCCACAAAAAATGGAGGGGGAGGGGGAAATGCCTACTTGAGCAAGCTGCACAACTTTCAACAAGGTTCAACCTACCATAAAAAAATGTTGTAATAAATCATGTCCACGTGGATAGCTTTTCATCTTTCCACATCAATCTCTTATTTTCAAAACAAACTTTAAGTCTGCTAAGGTAAAAACCCAATTTTGGATCTTTGCTACCCCATAGTCAAACCCAGTCAGCCATGCATGTCCCCAGATGAATGATCTGATAAGACTCCCAGCTTCAATCATCCTCACACTGACCTTGCCTTTCAGTCTCCTTTACTATGAAATTTGATGCAGAAACCGTAATTGTTTTTTTAAAAAAACTGATAGCAATAAAATTCATGCAAAAAAAAAATACCTGTATATCTTATTTAACCAAGTATATGCAAAAAAATTCACCAATTGCAATCCAAAACATTTCTGTCTCTTAAAATTACCCCATACTACCCAGGCAAGGGAGCTGTAGAAATTCTAGAAAAAAAATGGAATTATTGTATTCAGTTGAACTATGAAAAATTGCCATTTTTGTACAACTGAAATACTGCCAACTTCACATGGATCATCCTAAATGTTTCCTTAGCTTTAAACACGCCACAATTCTTTCGGTGATTTGGACAAAATGTTGATGAAATACAGAGAATCTTCATTTTCTTCATCCTTCATTTTCACTTCCCCTCTTCATCTCCCTCCCTCTTTCACTTCACCCCACCTCCCAACAGTGTCAGATGAAAGCAGGAATGAGAAGGGATCCTGAGTAATCACCTAGAACCAGAATCTGGGTTTGGGCCCAATTTCAAGGTCCAGTGGTAGACCTATACTTCTAGTTATAAATTGTTTTAAAAGTAGGACTCTAAAAATAATGTGGTCTTCTCGCATGTCTTCTGTTCAGGGACCGTTTAGCCTAACAGTGACATTCACTCTTCCAAGGGGGGTTTAAGACAGCACTTGAAAACGTAATTTTTGAACACCATAACCGACCTGATCACAACTCATTTATTACATTTTACTCCAATTTTCTCCCACTGGTCCCAGAACTGCCTTCCCATTTTCTAGCCATCTGTCCTTCTTCTTTGTAAGAAGCTTTTCACTGGAACTCAGGAGAGTTTTCCAGACACCTGTATGAAGTATGAGAAGAAATGACTGAATTGCTACCCTTTACTATTTTGAGACAGGAGTGTACATTTAAGTGAAATATCCACCCATCTTTGCAGAAAAATAGGCGGAAAAAACTTGCATTTCTCAACTACATATATATAATAACCAGGAAGTCCCTGCTCCCCACATGGTGTGGCAGCCAAATGTGTGCTGGAACCTTCTGATTGATGTCAAAGGTCAAACATCAGAGAGAAAAGATGCCAACTGAATGTAAAAATGTAGAAAAAAATCCTTTGAAATGTTAAAGAATCTGTGAGCATAGAGTGGTTATTAACTGCTGCCTTAAATGACAATGAAAGCCTAACAAATGAAATTTAACCCTACTTTCAAGAAAATGTATTAACTGATGTAGTGCTCTCATTCCTGTACCTTCGCTTCCATGTAGATTCTGAATATTTTCAGTCCACAGAGTTCTCAGCAGTCTGATTTTGAATGTAATTGGGATGGGAATGGGGCAACAGAAACTTTAGGAGCTTAGATCCAAAATGATGAAATCATGACCCAGCCAAAAGAAAAGCAAGTGTTTACCTAATATGAACTAACTTACAAGATTTTTCTCTCTTTGGTAATGCCTCCCTTAACAGCTCAGTTTCTATTGCATAATTCCCTTACAGACACTGTAAATTGTGTACTGCAAGGCAAAAACAGAAATATGGGAATCCCAGACACAAGTCCCCTCATTGTCCTTAGTCACAGAAGCATTTATCTAATTTTATAACATGGTCAATGAAACTTTAAATAATTGGTATCAATTCACCTAGGATATATGGCAACTGAAAATTACAATGATGGCTAATGTGCAGCAATTTCCCCAGGTAAGTACGCAGCTCTCTTTTAAGGATGTCGGATATGCTATGTCACTTAATGCTCTTTCCAGCAACCATATGAGGGGAAGAACCACACTCCCATTTTACACATGAGGAAACTAAGACTCAGAAAAGTATCCTTCCCAAATTGACAAAACCGGTGGTAAAGCTAAGATTCAAACAGTTCTTCCTCACGCCATCTTCCTCATCTACCTGTTCTCTCCTGAACTCCTCCTGTAGAGGCCAATCAAGAACTAACTGTAAGGATGGGAGATGTAGACTCTAAAGAGGTATACCCCCTGCCTTGGCCCACTCACGACAGATATGGGATAGCTATTACTCAGCCTTAGCTGATATTTACCCATGGAAACATGCAGTTCCAGGGAAGCCAGAACTTCTGGCTTATATGAAAAAAATAATCAGATTTTTAGATCACTTTTAAAAAATTTTGGTAGTTGGTTCTTTAAGCACACACACACACACTGCCTTGTATGGGCAAACACAACATGTGTAACAGCTAGATCAAGCTCTGAGAGCCATCAGTTTATGATATCTGCCCTACCCCACATCAGTTCCCATTTATTATATCCACCAGGATGCCATACTGTTATCCAAGTCCAAAAGTTCCAACAGAGCCTTTATTAATTTATATTAGCGTTCCCCACACTTGGCAAGTCAAAATTTCAAAACTCTCCTTAACACCAGAAATAGTCTCAATGGGCTGACGAGAGGGATATGTTTTAACAACAGAAGCATCTATCTTATCACATGTTCAGTACCTGCAAATGAGCAATAAAATACCATCACAGCCACTAAGCAGGCAAGTCTAAGAGCAGTGCCAGCAGTCCCGGGTGCCATTAGTCCATGTTTTCCCAACTCTACAAACCAGTAAACATTTCCAAAAGGCAGACCACTAAGGCCAAAAGAACCTGCAGGAATGGCTATCCCCATAACCTTTCCTGTCCCTCTTTGCCCTTCAAGTCTGATGATCTGGCAGTTCTGGAACTCTTCCGAGAAGAGGTAAGACTCACCCTGCCAGCCCCAGCTGTTCAGAGATCAGCCCAATCTGTTCCGTACAGTTGGCTGTATTATAACAGTAATGCGACTGCAATTCACCTTCATTTGCTGCAAAGATCATTAACTATCCCTCAGAGAGATACGGCATTGAAGGAAGAGAGTGCCCGAAGCATAATAAATGGGAGTCTCTGGGTAACATAGTTCAAAAAGGGAAGATGATGCCAGCGAGGCCACCTGACAGTTTCTATAGTAGAGAAAAGGGAAGAGAACAAGGGCAGGAGGGTGGGACATCAGAAAGAGAAAGGCAAAGCAAATATGCCTGGCCAACACGTATGTTCAGGTGCAGAGAGAATAGAGAGGACAAAAAGAAAAAATTAACATAAGGACAACAGGACATTTAGTGTTAAATCGCAATGGAGACATGATTCTACTGGCCTAGTAGCTCAAACATTCTACTATAGAACTGTAAGTAAATGTGGACTGAGAGTGAGAACAGAGAAAATGAATTATAATCCTTGCAGAGGAAAAATGCAATATTCTAGACAATTCTTAGTAATGTAAAATATGGCAAATTCAGTGAAACCTGTCATGTGTCTGAAACCAGATCATGTATCTGGTCTCCCATAACACTGCTCACTTATAGTGTAGAGTGGGTGTGTTTCTTCATTCAATTAATAAATTCAGTTATTAAAGTCTTACGTGAGTCTCATTTGAATCTGTTCTCCAACCACTCATTCTATCTTTCCGCCCAATAAAATAGCACCATGGAAGCACCCAGGGATCAGGGAAAATGTTCCTGCATAAAAGTTCTGCATGTTACATAAATACCTGGAAGATCTTCAGTGATAATGAGAGCATCGAAATCAATACTTGCTCCGAGTTACAATGGTTTGCACTAATCTAAACCAGATTCCAGGCAATAACGGATAGATAATGGGTGGCTAAGAGGGAATTGTAAGGGCAGATCTGATCTCCTAAGAATTTACTTTCCTTTTCCATCACCACTTTTCCCCATACCCTCTTCCACCTCCACCTACCACTTTGCTCTCCCCTCCAATCACTGCCCTGTTGCCAGTGCCAATGAGTTTTCTTTTTCCTTTTCTGTTCAACCCCTCCACCTCCCCATCCACCTCCAGCTGTCAGCCTGCTCTCTATGAGCCTATCTCTATTTTGTTCATTAGTTCAGTTTGTTCATTAGCTTCCACATATGAGTAACTACACAAATTAAAAAAAAAAAACACACAAAAACAATAGGTCCATAATCTACATCTTCTTTATTGTTTTAAACTTCTTTTCCTTAAACTTTCCCAGCTGGGAGCAATTCTGTCTTCCATGGCACTTTTTTTTATCGTACTCTGAGGATACGGGTGCTGCTGGCAATTAGTGGGGAGAAGTCAGAGTGCTACTAAATTCTACAATACACAGGGTAGCCCCCTGCAATACAGAATTAACCAGCTCAGAATGTCAGTAGTGCAGAGGCTGAGAAACCTACCTGAGTGCTCTTTCAGGGACTGAACCACCTCTGTTGATATGCTCTATGGTTTTCAGAAGTAGTAGAGCAGAAGGAGTTTCTAAATGACATCTTGTGTCATTAAAATACCTTCTCTCCACGTAGTACTAACAATTGACATAAATGAAAAGAAAGGCAAGGGGCAGACATTTAAAACTAATTTAGAATTACATTGGAACCCTGGTAAATCCTATTATAGCACCAAACTTTGCATAAGGCTCTAACCAGTGATTCCATTACTAAAATGTCAAAAATGACTGCAACCGTCTAATTAAATTCACCTAGAAGGTAGCTTTAAAGCATATGGACCCAAAGACAGCAAAAAAAAAAAAAAAAAAAGGGGGATTTATATGTGTAAAAAGGAAAAACAGCCTTTGCCACCCCCTTGGGGACACACACATACCCGTCCACACCCCAACCAGAAGACTACGTGAAGGCTCTTATATGGGCTTTGAAGGAAAGAACCTCACCTGGTTTAGGGGGGGACAGGGAGGAAGAGAGAGATTTTGGACTTAACCCTTTCCTGAAAGAAGAGAGACAATCCCCGTAATCACACCTGGAGACTAATTAACATTCTTTGATGTATTCATCTGTCCTCAGCCCAAGGGCTCAGTGGAGTCATCCTAACGTTTATAGAACTTGGTAAAAAATGATTTGCTGTGAGGTAATTTAGTGTGAGATCAGGTCACCTCCCAATCTTGCCAAATAAAGAGAACTGCCAAGGATCCCTTCCTGTTGCTTCAGCCTTCAGACTGATGTGGTTGCTCACCTGGCTGCTCTCTCCTTCCCATTGATCCTCACTCATTTCCTTGGGGTTTTAAGTGTGTGTGGCAGGTACAGGAAGGCCTGGCGTGCTCGGGCTCTTTGGCTTTCCTGGATTCCTCTTGGCAGTCACACTTGGACTCAACAGCTCCCAGGAAGAAAAAAGCAAAAGGGAGGTGCAGTCCTTAACAAGGATAGAGCTGTGCCTTCCCAGCCCAAGGAGAACATGCCCTGCCCTGTCAGGATGGGGAAATCACTTTTGAAGTTGAGCCCAGGCCTCCCCAGTGCAGACCATCCACCAGCTATTATTCCGGTGCAGACTTCCACTTGACACAATAGAGACACAATGACAAAGGAACTCATTCACTGACTATTGAATGTTCGCCATGCACAAGGTACTGGGAGCAGAGAAAATGGAGTGGGGAAAGGCATTGTCCTCAGAGTAGGAGAAAATAGTCCAAAGGGAATTTTAGTTGAAAAGACTTTTTTTGGGGGGGCGGGAGGGGAAGGGCTAACTGTTCCCTCTTATGTACGAAACACAGAATATGAATCTGGTCACAATTTATTAAATTGTCCATGTGTCTAATTGACAGGAAAAACATGGATCTGATTCTGTTACAGTCCTAGCCACTCCTGAGATCTAACCCCAAAGCTGCCTTTTTAAATAAATCACTGTTGACAGAATCTCTCACTAGGGTGATGGAGATAACAGCAGGTTATTAATCTCTAGTTTTAAAAAGGAGAAAACTTAGGAGAAGGGGAACTGGATCATTTCTACTGTAACTAGGTCAATTAAAGAAATCTTTACTAGCCAATACATACACCACTGGAATGTATTAAAAAAGCAAAATCATGTTCAGTTCAATCCCAGAAGGAAAACAGCAGTATCAGCAATGGGCACTGGAAGTATTTTAAAGCCTTGGCAGAATTCTAGAAATTACTGAATCAATCAATGATGTTACATTGAACAGAATTTTCACCCTAAATCTAATTATACTAAAACTCCTAAAGATTTCTCTCCTCAAAGTGCTTTTCTCTAATCAAAGGAGATTAGAGTGAGATGAAAGGATGTATGTGTGGATGGGGCTCAAAGAAGACAGGAAGAGGGAGGAAAGGCCCACAAAATTCACACCCATACCCACAATTCAGCAGTACATTTTGTAAAATAGTGGATCACTTAATGCACTTTTTTATTTACAAAACTAAATTCACTCATCATTCCACACTACCTTGTTTATTAGATTTATTGAACAAATGATATTTACATGACAAAATGAATTATATAAAATGTGAAATTTTATTGTATGCCAAGAATGTCCTTTCTCAAGTAAAATATTCTAGAATAAATACAAAGTTGATTATCATAACTCTAAATCATCCTGTAGTTTCTCTGAATCGGAACATCATGAACAGTGTATTCAAATGTACCTCCGTGTGTGTGTGTGTGTGTACACAGGTATTTATTTTTGGCATCATGTTATGATAAAGTTTTAGTACTATTCTCTTTTATCTTACACAATCATGTTTGGTACACCCAACTAGTTTAACAAGAAAAGTTAACAGAATTAACTTATGTAGCTACAGCAACCAGTGTTAGGAAAATTATATTTAAGGATATATTTTTCTGAACAAATATGGTAGACACAACATCTTTGAGTTCCCTTGGAGAATCAGTGGATACCTGCCCATCGCAACCCTCCTGTAGTTTGTGGTATTTGTGATTTATGACAGGAAAATTGTTCATTTTCCTAATGATCTTGGAGAAGTCTGCTGAGTTTTATATAATGTCATTGAAGAGACAGTAAGTCAAAACATATAAAACACCCTTCATACTTATCATAGCCATCTGCAAAGTTTCTTATATGAACAAACTATTTAACATCATGTCAGGCAGATTTATGAGTTGCCCAGGAATTGTAAGTTATTTAAACATGAGCATTTGGCTGTCTCCGTATAAAACACCCATTAGCAAATTTAAGGTACTAAACAGAGGAAGTCTTCCCGCTGACATGCCATGCTTGTCCAGGATGGCACCCAAAAAAGGCTGAGAAGCAGTGACATGGACACAGTGATAAAGAGCGACATCCTAATGGCACAGCAGAAAAATAGAATTTCCTGAGGAAAAAAAAAAAAATATGAAAAAGACAGGCACAAATGGCCAAAAACTTTACATTCCATTGTGTCATAGCAGGGAACTTAGTGCCACCCCCTTCCCCTTCCCAACCCGCTTCATCAGTATGATTAAAGCCTGATATGGAACACACTTCTAATTCAAATCTACCCAGCTAACAAGGAAAAGTAAAAAATAACTGACAGCAGCAGCAGGGGCAGCCCAATTTTAGCCAGTAATAAATGAAGATTGGACAGGGAGATCCCTGAGCCTGAGTGTTGGTGGCAATTCCATCACAGGTAAACTCTGCTGGTGACAATGTTCAGTTGTTTCTGCCTGTGAGATGCTGGTCAGTATCCCTGTCCTTCCGGTGCTCCAAGCTTTGGCGCCTTCTGGCCTCCTGTGCCCTCCCTGCCCACTTGTGCCTGACCAGCTCTGCTGTCAGAGACTCAACTCAAATGTCTGCTGAGAACCACAGGAGGAATTGCTGCCTCCCTCCTTTGTGCAAATGTAGCACTTCTTTTGTTTTATTTTTATTACAGTTCATTTAAAAAAAAACTTTTTATTGATCTTTTAGAGAGAGGAAGGCAGATGAGAGAAACATTGATCAACTGCTTCCTGCACACCCCCCACCATGGATCAAGCCTGCAACCTGAGCATGTGCCCTGACTTGTGATTGAACTAGCAACCTTTTGGCACACAGGATGATGCCCAACCAAAAGAGCCATACTGGCCAGGGCTAATGTAACACTTATTTAAAAAAATATGTATTGATTTGAAAGAGAGAAGGGAGAGGGAGAGAGGGATAGAAAAATCGATGGGAGAGAAACATCAACCAAACATCGGCTGCCTCCTACATGCCTCCCACTGGAGATTGAACCTGCAACCCAGGCATGTACCCTGACCAGGAATAAAATCAGTGACTTCCTGGTGCGTGGGATGATGCTCAATCCACTGAGCCACACCATCTGTGCTAATGTAGCACTTCTAAACTGCATTGTGACTAGCGGAGTAAAGAGCAGTTCTTACTACCAAAATCCAAATGCCTAGAAGACAGATTCAGCATCTCATCCATCTATTATCCCTAGAGTCTAGCAAAAGGTCTGGCATATAGTAGGTGTTCAATAAACATCTCTTGAATATGTGTGCCAGTGAACAAAGAAGCATTTAAATTATCCCAAAGACTAAAGGAAAAAAAGATGGGCTAGAATGAAAAGAACCTAGTTTGTATATTTCTGCCCCCCAATCATTACACTACAAAGGGTTCTAAAGACAGGGTATTTTTTTAATATAAAGGAAGACAGTCTCAAACAGAAAAAGATAAACAATCCCATGTAAATTTCCACGGACAGTGGACATTAGGAGTTATAGCTGTGAAATGTTAGTCCTTTGAAAGCTATGCAGTATTTACTTTAGTTCCCCTCTTTCATCTTTCTAATACTTTTTTGTCCTTGTGGAGTGGTTCTAACTGAAGACCAAGATAACATAGCAACACCTCTGTGCAAAACTTCCCATCCTCCCCAAACACTGAGTCCCTGTCCCCAGATGAAACTTTAATTTCCTGGAAGGGTGCCCAGGGAGCTTTTCCTAACTCTTCCAAATGACTTAATCCTTGCCCACCCTCTAACTGTGCCTGGAGTTACACATTATGACTACTTTCCTAAAAAAGTGGGCACTCCATATAATTAATGAGAAAATGGGACAAGCTTGAAAACACATTCACACAAAACTATTTTCTAAGTCAATTGAGGCCAAGTCAGGGTTCTCAGGGAGCCACAGTTGCTAGCTCATCAGGCTAAGAAGTAGCATTGCAGAGAGGCTGTGGGGTCAGAGGACCTGGATTTGAAACCACACCAGCTTTGGGACGTTAGCAAGTTATGAATTGGACTGTGCCTCAACCTCTTTTTTTTTTCTCTTCCTTATGGTTTTCTTTATTTTTTAAGAATTTTTTCTTTCTTTATTGATTAAGGTATTACATATGTGTCCTTATCCCCACATTGCCACCCCCCCCACTCATGCCCTCACCTCCTTGGTGTCTGTGTCCATTGGTTATGCTTATATGTATGCATATAAGTCCTTTGGTTGATCTCTCCCCCTCTCACCTCCCCAACTTTACAATAACTAAGATTTGGAAACAGCCTAAGTGCCCATCAGCAGATGAGTGCATTAAAAAACTCTGGTACATCTACACAATGGAATACTACGCTGCTGTAAAAAGGAAGGAACTCCTACCATTTGCAACAGCATAGATGGACCTGGAGAGCATTATACTAAGAGAAATAAGTCAGTCAGAGAAAGATAAATATCACATGATCTTACTCATTTGTGGAATATAATGAACAACAAAAACTGATGAAAAAAAAACAGACCCAGAGACAGAGAAGCATCGATCAGATGTGCCTCAACCTCTTCAACTGTAAATGGAAAAATAATGATGCCTACTTCACAGGAGCACTATATGAAGAAAAAGAGTTAATACAGATAAGGCAAAGAGGCATCTGTGGCTCACGTTAAGCATTTAATAATAGAATTATTGCTATATGGTCATCTTCATATTCTCTAGACTTTTAAATTATTACTTGTAAAACATTCCAGATGAAGAGCAAATGTTTCTTCTGAGCAAATCTCTGCCACAAAGACACTGCCATTCTGGGCATATGGCATAGACGGCAATATAAAAACCAGATCTTAAAATATCATGTTTCTATAGCGTATGAAATCATGAAGGTTTTAAAAGGAAATACAATGTAGCATTGGTTTTACTACAACCCATATGACTGCACAGAAAACATCTTTATTCTCCACATACAACTGAGTAAAGAAGGAAAACAGCCTGGTGTGACTAGCAATATGTTTTGGACCAGATTACGTGGCTCTATTAGCTAGCTTCCTTATCTGTCCAATGAGATTAGTCATTGTCACAATCATCTTTACCATAGAGAATGCTTTTGATAAAACTTAAATCATGCATATGAAAGCACCTAATATACAGAAGACCCATGTAAGTTTATTATTTTTATTCCTCCAATTTCTATCGAAATCTGTGAACTTGCTGTGATTCACATCAGATTTTCATGATTCTCTTGTTAATTTCTGTCCCTTTCACACTGAATCATGTCCGAAATGGGGGAAAAATACTAAAAAAAGCAAAAGAACTTTTTGTTTCTGAAAATCCCAATTAAGCATTCCTGATAAATGAGTTCCCTGTTTATTTCAGCCAAGAATATCTGTTACACAAGTATGTGAGCGGGGAAAGGAAAGTATTCAAGGGTGTCAAGAAAGGGTGAATGGTTATCACAAAACTGTGCAGAGAAAACAGATGATGGAATATGCAATGTTAGTACCACGTCAGTTATAAAAAGAACAGTGACCTCTATCTCCTCACTTTGGACTTAGCAGACAAAGGGCAATAAAGGTATATTATGATGCCCATTTTTCACTTTGAAAGCAGATGGTGAGCAGTATCTGAGAACATGGAATTGTATACCCTTCTAGATATTTCTGCAAGACTAAATAAGACCAAAAAATATAATTCTGAGCATATAAGTAATCCAATAAAATCAGATTTTATGTTCTCCCTCCTCTTCATAACTGGGCAACATATAAAATCAAAGATTCAACATAAATGTCAAAAAGATTTGTGTGTAGCCTTTTAAATTTATTAACATGTAAATAGTTTATTTGTGCCCCAAATCTATTATTAAACTTATCTTTATTTGTAGCCAATGTGTTTTGATATTAGATAATAGGAAAAAAGAACTTACCACTAAATAGAACGCAAGAAAAAGGAGTATTTCTTAAATTCCAAATGTCTTATATTCATATATTGCAAATCAAATTTAGCTACAATAAACAGTTCAGGGAATGGATCTAAATTTATGACCCTATATGATATATACTTATGTAGTATCACAGATAAAAACAAGAGTCAATTTATGTATTTATTTATCTTAACCTTTAGAAGACTAAGATTCAGGTGGTGATGTAACTTGAGAAAGTTCACACAGCTAATAAGTGCAGCATAGGGATTTGAGTCCAGAGTTTTCTAAATTCAGCATGTCTACTGCCTCATCAAATGATGGCTCATCTGAGAATGTGTGTTCACCAAGGAGAGCTGTGAAGCCCACTTCTAGAAAGGCAGAGTGAGTCAACCAGTGGTGGTCATTGTTTGCTTTTTATGTAGTAGGTGTAAGGAGCCACTCAAATTGTTTACTAGGAAAATGACATGTTGAAGAAGACTGTATTATTGTTACAGTCAGATAACATTTTAAGAAAAGATAGGAAGCCTTTCCTCCTCTAACAATGCTTTCTGATCAACTGATGATCGTCCTGACCAATAGGTTCAGGTACACTGTTCAAGGAAAAGACTAGGCAACAAGTCACTCTTTCCAACCTCCAAATTTCTAGGATATATCATATTTATCATGATTATCTCCTATATCTGGATCATGCCTCCAAAAAACAGTTTCCTGTATTGTGAAAATCCAAGGCAGCTTTTATAAAATCTGCTAAACGCATTTTAAAAAAAATGAAATAACCCAAAATCGTTACAATTAAGGAAAAGAACAAAGTTGGAGGCCTAACACCGCCCAACTTCAAGACTTATGACAGTCAGCTATTGGTAAAGAAAAAGACAAATAGAACAATGGAACAGAATGGACAACCCAGAAAGAGACCACATAAATATAGCCAACTGATCCTTGACAAAAAGACAAGGCAGCCCTAACTGGTTTGATTCAGTGGATAGAGCGTTGTCCTGCAGACTGAAGGGTCCCAGGTTCGATTCCGGTCAAGGGCATGTACCTTGGTTGCAGGCACATCTCCAGTAGGAGGTGTGCAGGAGGCAGCTGATCGATGTTTCCCTCTCATCGATGTTTCTAACTCTCTATCCCTCTCCCTTCCTCTCTGTAAACGAAAAACACAAAATTATAAAACCCCTAGAAGATAACAAGATAAAATCTAGGTGAATTTGTTTTGGTAATGACTTTTTAGATATAACGCCAAAGGCAAAATCCATGAAAGAAATATCAATAAACTGGACTTCATTAAAATTAAAAATTTCTGCTATGCAAAAAATACTATCAAAAGAAAATATATGCAAAACATATACCTGATAAAGGACTTTGTAGATCCAAAACGTACAAAAAAAAACCTTAAAACTCAACAATAAGACAACAAAAACCCCAATTAAAAATGGGCCAAAGTCCTTAACAGACCTTCATCAAAGGAGATATATAATAAGCATGCAAAAAAAAAATGTGGTGGCATTAGGTTTATGAAAATTATCTGTATTTTCCTCTCAGTTTTGTGTGAACCTAAAGCTGCTCTAAAAATAAAGTCTATTTAAAAAGAGAGAGAGAGAGAACCAAAGATAAATAAACTATAGTCATACTGATTCTTATACATTCAATATTCTTGGAAAAAAATGCATAGCATTTCTTATCTTTTAGAGTGAAGAGAAAATATATTAATGGACAACAAAGCTCCATGAGATCCTCTATAGGAAGATACTATTGCAGGTGGAGGGCAGTGACAGGTAAGGGTAAGATATAAATGAATGCTTAATACAAGCATTCATTTAAAGTCTTTGCTTGAACCAATGGACACAGACAGTAGTAGGGTGAGGGCATGTGCTGGGTGATGAGAGTGGCTGGGGAGAGATGAATGGGGGGAAAAGGAGACATATGTAATACTTTGAACAATAAAGAATTTAAATTAAAAAATAAAATAAAGGCTATGCTTATATACCTAGGAACAGCTTTAAAATACATACTCATTGACAGTGAACCTTAATTAGAATCCTATATAATAAAAGGGTAATATGCAAATAGACCAAATGGCAGAACAACCGAACAACCATTCAAAGCATAATATGCTAATGATATGCTAAGGCTGCTCAAAAGCTTGCTATGATTTGCACTGACCACCAGAGGGCAGACAGTCAACTGGTCAACCAGTCACTATGACGTGCGCTAACCACCAGGGGGCAGATGCTCCAACCAATAGGTTAGCTTGCTGCTGGGGTCCAGCCAATATGGACTGAGCGAGATGGGCCAGACACGCCCTGGAGAGCTCCCACCGTCCAGTCCCTTCCGAGCCCGATCATGCACAATGGGGTCCCTCAGCCTGGCCTGCACCCTCTTGTAATCTGGGACCCCTTGCGGGATGTCGGAGAGCCAGTTTCAGCCCCATTCCACAGGCCACTCCCCTTGGGAGAGTGCCAGATGCAGGGCTCATGGCTGGTGAGCTCTGTTGCAGCAGCTCAAGCCTCTCCTGATCAGAACTGATTTGGGGCAAGCCCAAGGCAGGCACAGTGGGACCGGGATGAGCGGGAGTGACAGGTAGGAGCTGCAGGCAGTGTTGGACTGCGGGTTTTGGCCCGATCCCTGCAGGCAACCCAGAGGGACCCCACCCGTGCACTAATTCGTGCATCGGGCCTCTGGTAAAGTAATAAATGCTATCCCTTGACAAGGGTAACATAGATAGCTCTGGCTTATGCCACTTCAGAATGTAAAAGACAACCTAGAACACCACTGTCAGGGGACATAGATGCCTAGCTTGCAATCCAGATCAAACAAAAAGTAAGAGAAAAAGTTCCCACATGATGTTATGTATAAACTAGTATAAAAGTGATTTATGTAAGAGACACTGTTTATGTTGGAAAGGTATAACAAGGTTATAAACAGCTTTTATTCAGTTGGTTCAATACCAATGCAAAGCTCATGCCTTAAATGGCTCCATGAGTGGTTCATCGGGAGCCAACTACAAGTCTACAAATCTGTTTACTTTAAAACAAGACAAGAACAGGCTGGTTCATTGTTCATGCATCTTTCTGAAGAACAGATATAAAACTTTCTAAGGGAACACTGCTATCTTCCAACTGTAGCTTTGTTGGCTTTCCTAAGCACTAGATAATTTTTCTAACTTTCTTCTGAAAAGATCCATAAACTATTAACAGAGGTTTATGGTAAAGAGAAGCATCTGAACATAGGCTAAAGTTGAGACTCAGATTTTTGAAGGTCAATTAAAATCCTCTTATTATCTAAGGGGAATACGTAAATAAATTCTGATTTGATGATTCCATTTTTAAAGATTCCAAAAGAAGTGATTCCCATAGGAATATCTAATCTTGAACTCAGGTTTTCAGATTTTTTAATTATATAGAGGTTTCTTTCTGGAGACCCAATAAAAGATATGACACCATGTCTGCTTTACTCCACAGTTTCTTCTCTTGCTTTTAAGAGATAACTGTCCTTGACCAGTTTCTCCCCACTGGGTAGAGCAGACTAGTCAGAGTCAGAGGAAACTTTTTTTATCTCCTGTGTGCTTTGAGTGTTGAGTATGTTAATGGCAGTGAACAATGTTGAATAACAGGTAATATAAAATATAAACACTGTAATCCTTAATAAGATAAACTATAATCAGAAGTACTGAACTTAAAAACAGAATCATAATACTGAGAGAAGTCTTAATGATAAATTGGTCTAACATCTTATTTTATAAATTGGAATATAAAATAATTTTATATTTGGATATGAGGTCCATTAAAATCAAGTAACTTTATCACCTTTACAATTCCAGTTACTGGCAAAGCCAAAACCAGATCCCCAATCTTGATTCCCATTTCTTTTTATTACATTACTGGAATGGAATGTAATAATCCTAACCCTATTCTTACCATTTTTAATCAGATTATCAATTCTCTTCTTTTTCATGGTTGGATGTAAATAACTTGTTTTCAGAGCTCATAAGGATACCTGGTACCACAGAGTGTATGCTTGGGACTAGGCTAGAGACAAGCCCTAGGAGAGCTGAGGGGACTGGCTGTGGCAGTAGAATGTGGAGCCTGCAGGGAGAGGCCATGTGAACTGCACTATCAACACATACACTGAAAGGGCAACTCTCCAATACTCTGCCCCTTCAGTGAAGAGAAGGGGCATGGGGTGGAGGAATTAGGCAACGCTATTAGGAAAGAATTGCTTAGATTAAGGTGAGGGGGGTGGAAGGTAGATATAGATGTTCTTTATCTATGTTCCGGGTCAAACAGAAACTTGGAGCAGAGATATTGCAAAAGCCCTAGCTCACAGGCTAAAAAAAACCGCCACTGTTCCACTTCTCCCTCCAGAATTCCAAATTTGATCCCTAGACTACCAATGTAAAAAAGGCCAATACTAGTACTGGGAAGAAGGACATCCCTAGCTCCTACAATTTATGAAGATTGAAACTGATGATGATACAGGATTGCCAAAAAGAGAAAGAGAAATTCATTTATTCCCCCAGGTCAGAAGTAGGTAAATATCCCCAAGTGATTATCATGGATGGGAAAAAGTGAGCAAAAATCATATGGATGTGAATATGAATCTTGCTTTTAATTATATTTGCCTTATCAATAGCAACTCTTGGGCCTGAAACTTCTAATCCAAAGTTTCTAACTCCAAGTTTCCCCAACCATGGGCACTCACTAAAGATAGTATCTGCCCTCTAAGGTTTGACAGTCCTCAGAGGGAAGGTAGGGAAGGGTGGGGGTAAGGGGGAGAGATCAACCAAAGGACTTGTATGCATGCATATAAGCCTAGCCAATGGACATAGACACCAGGGGGGTGAGGGCATGAGTGGGGGTTGGGGGGGCAATAGGGGGGTAGGAACATATGTAATACCTTAATCAATAAAGAAATTTAAAATAAAAAAGCAAAAAAAAAAAAAATCAACCAACGTGGAAGCACTGACACAAGATAAACTTAACTTAAAGACTTAAATAAATTCCTTGCACGATGCATTAAGAGTTTTAGAGCCCTAACTGGTGTGGTTCAGTGGATAGAGTGTCAGCCTATGTACTAAAGGGTCCCAGGTTCGATTCCAGTCAAGGGTGTGAACCTTGATTTCGAGCACATCCCCAGTAGGGGATGTGCAGGAGGCAGCTGATCGATGTTCATCGATGTGTCTAACTCTCTATCCCTCTCCCTTCCTCTCTGTAAAAAAAATCAATAAAATATATTTTTTAAAAAAGAGTTTTAGATAACATGGTCACAATACATATTTGAAAATCAAATATCAAAAATACTGGTTATATATAATGCTACCAATTTACATTTGAAAGTGTTATACATAATAAGTTCCTTAACATTATATTCAAACGTATGCTGCACTGAATATTTTTAATCTATATGCTATATCATATCATAGATCATGTTTTGGTATACCTTCCCTTTCATGAATTATTCTTTAAATGTATTAAAAGAGTAACAACTACCATAAAAAAAAAAAGATAGTATCTTATCCCTCTCACTCTCCCATCCTTTGCTGACATTTAAGAGCTGGGAAGTAAAAGAGGTTTTTAAATATTGGGTTTTAGTTTATAGATTTCAATTCTCCATGTTCTTTCTACCCGAGAATTATTACTGAAATGTAGAGCTGGGTCGCTGGAGGGGAAAATAACCTAATGTTTAGAAATAAAACAAAATATGGGCTTACTTTAATATACATGGTGAGGGGTAGGTGGAGGTTAATAGTTTTTTCCAACCCTGTTCTAGAATCAAGAGGGCCAAATCCCCAATGGCAAAGGCAATACTATCTTCCAATCAAATAAATGAAGCCTTCTATGTTATTCTTTATACAAGAAAGATAAAGACAATGGACTCAATATCAATTTATAGAAGTTGGGGAAAGACACCACCTCTGCATTGAAAGTGAACGTTTTGGCCCTGCTGGTGTGGCTCAGTGGTTGAGCATCAATCTAGGAACCAGGTGGCTGCTGAGCTAAGTCAGGGCACACACCCACGTTGCAGCTAGATCCCCAGTGGGGGACACACAGGAGGCAGTCTATCAATGATTCTCTCATCATTGATGTTTTTTCTCTCTCTCACCCTCTCCCTTCCTAAAATCAATAAAAAAGAAAGTTAACGTTTTGGGTTCCATGTAGGCTTTGGGAAAGTTAATATAAATCCTCTTGAAAGCAGAAATAGTAATCCAAACTAGTAATATTATTTCTCCTCCCCCCTAAAAATAATGATCTTCGGATAATTGGGATTTGAGAAGATGTGTTGCTTTCTGAATCTTGTGCCATTGTGGACATGCGATAATTAGCATTTACTGTTGGAGTTATGAAGCAGTCCCTTTGCTATGTTATTCAAAAGCCTTGACTCCCTATTTTCAGATTAAAATGAAGACTAAAACACTGAACTTGACCATGTCTGAACGTCTGTGGGCTATTTTCTCCTCAACCAACAAACTTACTTAAACTCCCAACTTTTAAACTGTTAAAACCATGGAAACATTAATAATGACCCTCCTTCATTAAACCTCAACTTCCCCTCCCACTTTTGACCAGTTTATTCACTTCAAAGCAAGCAACAGCATCCTGTTCAGCTACTCAGCAATACTTCTGTATCTTCACCAACACCTTCAACCAAAAGCCACAAGAAACTCCATGATCTCCACATTCCTCCTCCTCCAGGGGCGGCAATTATGTAACCTCCGATTTTTTAAATTTTATTTTTTTATGTTTTCAGTTGCCATGGGAAAGACTGTTTGGTCAGCTCCATCTGCAAGGGGTAATTACTGGCTTTTCCTACACATACACACCACACACCTGCAAGGCTGCAAAGAAAAATAATACATAATTAAAGAATTTTTCAAAAAGGCCAAGCAAGTGTCAACCAAAGAATGTGTTGCTCTGCTACTGGTAGAAATAAACAAGGGCAACTATATATTGCCAAATAAACTCAGCATTTTCAGTTTAAGTATTAATAGCAATTAATATTTCCTCCTAATTTAATATTTGTCAGGAACTATGGACTAAGCACTTTAAATGAGCCACCTTTACAGTATATGGGTAAGCTCCATAAATATAAATTTATGTCTAATTTTACAGAAAATTAATGAAGTTAAGAGAGGCTGAGTAACTCACACAGGGCTAATTAGTGGTGGAGCCAGGATTCAAACCCAGAGCCCACAGTCTTGCTGGCCTGGCTTGTCACTCGTGGTGCCTGACTTGTCACTCGTGGTGCCTGACGACAGCCTGTCTTATAACTCCAGCTAGCTTCTAGGCTGGTCCATTGACCTGCTGAAGGGACTCAAACTATCACTCAAACATCTCATGAAGCTAAAAAAAAAAAAGGCAAAATATTGTTGGTACCAAAATGCATAGGACCATAGGTCATAGCAGTCAAAAGGATTCTCTTTCATTATTCCAGTACAAAGTAAGAATGCATGTGTGACATTCAAATTGTGTGACCTTTTCCTTTGTCTTAATCTTTTCATTTCCTGGAGCTAACTTCTCGATGTTAACAGTTCTTGTTCATAAAAATACTCTCTGCTAAAGTACATCATAAAGTTAACTTTGAGTCTTAGCAGATTTGTGAGTTTGGAATAATGAGAAGAGCAATTGATCTGCTTTCATTTACTCTATTTTCCTGGGAGAAGAAATATTTTACTTTGGCCTCTTGGTTAATTTAGGTAATTATTGAGATTCTTGTAATCCTTACACAGGGGATCTGATTCCTAAGGGTGCAAGGTATAAACAAGTCCCAAAGAAACCTATGTTAATAGTGTAAAGTTTAAAAGACGATTAAAAGAAATGGACCCTTACAGTAGGCTGGCAATATTAATCGTTCCGTCTTTTAACATGTCAACATACACTAGCCCAGTTTTCGGAAGGGCCAGACTCATCCTGCCCTCTCCCCCAAAGTCCCTCATCTCCCTTAACTCCACCTATCACAGAAGATTCCAGACAGTGTGGAGCCCAAGGCCACCCCTTCTCCTTCAGCATAGCAAGTCCAGCAGTAATGCTGCTGCAAGAGTTTGGTAAGACTCTGGCTCCCGTCCCTTGGCCTCATCTGACCTTGTCTTTTTGCCATATCACTCATCTCCTGGAAAGGAACCTATTTCCAAGCCTCTTCCACATCAGCAGTAGGAAAGGAATTTCGAGTCTCTGAGTGTTAAGTAAACTGGGTAGAAAAAAGTCCAGCCTGGCTTCCGCAGGAGGGAGATGAGACGGAGGGCTCGGGGAAATACAATGATATACTTTCACTTTGCCAAATTCCCATCCCTTTTCTGGCCTTCGGCAATGCCAGGAGAGAAAGCCAAAAGGAGGTGGGAGGAAACAGCTCCTCCTCTTCCCTTGTGCTTCCTGGCCGGCTCTCTGTAAACACGTCTTGGCCACCCTTCCTTCCCCACGCAGGAGCCTGGGAGCCGCACAGGCTTGCCCGGCTGCAGGGCCCGAGTGGGTGCCTCTGGAGCTCCCTGAGGACCTGGGCACGAGGGTGGTCAGGGAGGCGACAGGGTGGATTCAGGGGAGCCTGTCCAAGGCCATGACCTTCCCCTAAACAACTAGGGCTGTTGGAATCGCTTCCCAGAGGTGAGGGGAAGGGTGTTCAGATAAAGTCCTTCTCTTAGCCCCACACTCTTGACCTTCTCCTGGGGAGCAGCGCAAAGGACTGAGGGGAGTCCAGGCCAGCAATGCCCAGAGAGGGGAGGGATTCCGCCTGTGGGAATGGAAGGCCCGCGGGAGAGCAGTGAGGCTGTGGTGCTGAAATCCCTGCTCGCAGACCCAGGGCCAGAGCAGAGCCTGTAATTAAAAGTAAACTTGGCAGTGGCTCTCTTAACACAGGAGGCAAAAAGTTAATGTCTGATGAGCTGGGGCCCATGCCAAACTCCAGCTCAGCGCCCTCCCCACAGGGGACTAGTTCAAAGGAACGAGGTCTAGGGGTGGCAGACCGACCGAAGGCGGCAGCAGGGAGCCCCTCTTCTGGGCTTGGTATCACCGCGCCTGTCTCTTCACAAGCTCTGGACACCATCAGGAGTGCTTTACTGACACATCTTGACCACTAGGCTGGCCTTTTCTGGACTTCAGATATCCCTGGCTCCGCATGCCAGGTCTGTACTGTCTAGTAACCTGGCCACTAGAAACACGTGGCTCTTGAGCACTTGAAATGTGGCCAATCCAAATTGAGAAGTGCTGTGAGCTTAAAGTGAGCAGCAGAGTACCAAGACTTAGTATGAAAATAAGTACACTATCTCAGTTTCTCATATTCATTACATATTGAAATGACAGCGTTTTAGGTATGCCAGGTTCAATGAAATGTATTGTTAAAATTAATGTCACCTGTTTTCCTTCCTGTTTTTTAGCATGAGTGGCTACTCGAAAATACGTCACATCAAATATACAGCTTGCATTACATTTCTATTGGACAGGATTGTTCTGGGTATATCATTAATGCCACTGAATGAACCAAAGAAAGAACGCTGACTTTAGATCAGCACTGATATTTTTTCATCCACAGAGGAGTAGTCAATAGAAATGGTTAAAAAAAAGTGAGGCTTCGTTGTTCTTTGAAAGAACTGTGTATCTGGAGCTACATTTAATTCTGAGTCACTTGCTCTGAGAAAATGCTTACTAACCACCCAGGACTCCAAAAGGATGAGAGGGCGACGGACTGTCGGCCAAGCCACACCACTGAGGCCAGACTGGACCTCCAGGTCTGGGAGACAGCAGCACAGAGGACAGCACTCTTCCCAGCATACAGAGAACTGTCAGAAGAGATCAGACAACTACTCTGGGAAACCCAGGGTTTCCCAAGCTTCGCTCCATCCTAACTAACTATTACCTCCATCCGTCTGTTAGCTTTTAATATGCTCTTTAAAGCTACTTTAAGAAACTTCGTTACAAATCAAAATCACTATGATTTATCACCCCACACACACCAGGATGGCCACTCATACAAAAATTAAAATAGAAAAATAACAAGTGTTGATGGAGTTGTAGAGAAATTGGAAGGCTTGTACACTGTAAAATTCCCACCAACAGTGCAGGTATGGCAAACAGTATGGAGGTGACTCAAAAAGTTAAACATAGAATTACCATATGATCCAGTAATTCCACTTCTCAAAGAGATATCTGCGCACCCACAGTCACTGCAGCATTATTCACAGTAGCCCAAATGTCCACTGGCAGATGAATACATTTAAAATAATGGGGCATATACAACGGAAAGTTGTTCAGCCTTAGAAAGGGAAAAGTTGCCATACACTACAACATGGATGAATCTGGAGGACATCATGCCAAGTGAAATAAGCCAGTCACAAAAGGACAAATACTGTATCATCCCACTTATGTGAGGTCCCTGGAGTAATCAAACCCATCATCTTGCAGTACCGAAACTCGGTACCCATTGTTGTTCACCATTGTACACCTATCAATGATTTAAATGGTAAATTTTATGTTATGTTTTTTACCACATTAAGAAAAAGGAAAATGCATAGCATAATCAATTTTACTGCTACTGAAGAATTCACAATGAAGACCCTGATGCAGTCTAACATTTTATCATCTTTACCGTAATAAAAAGAAGAAAATGTACTCATATATCTGCCCACCAGTGTTTATAGCAGCATTATTTAAAAGGTGAAAATAATCCAAAATGTCCATTGGTGGATGAGCAGATAAACAAAATGTGGTGTGTGCATACAATAGAATAGTATTCAGCCTTTAGAGAAATGAAATTCCAACACCTGCTACAACATGAATGAACCCCGAAGACATCATACTAAGTGAAATACACCAGTCACATAGGGCAATGCTGCACAATCTCACTACTATGAAGTATCTTGAGCAATCAAATTCATAGTGACTGAAAGTAGAGAGGTAGTTGCCAAAGGTGGTGGGAAGCAGGCTTAGGAATTACCGCTTAATAGGTAGAGAGTTTTGGCTTGGGAAGATGTGAAAGTTCTGGAAATGGATGGTGGTGATGGTTGCACAACAGTGTGGCAGTATATAATGCCACTAAACTGTACATTTAAAAAATGGTTAAAGTGAAATATTTTATGTTATGTATATTTCCCCACAATTTTTAAAAAGAGAGAAAAAATGTTATGAGAGGATGAGGAGGCGAGAAGCCAGTTGAGGCAGGAAGATCAGAATGGCCCTTGGATTATCGAATAGGAATTCACATTCGTCCCCACAGGGCTGCCTGGAAATGCTGACGGGGCATCACTGCTCTCTCTAAACCACACAGTCCCTGTGACAGCATTCTGTCTCCCAGGAAGTGTACAACCTTTTCATTTTGCTGCTTGAACTTGCAGTGATATTCAAAAGACAGAACAAGAGTGCACACGCGAATGATAGAAAGAGAGGGAATGTGTGTGCACACACTGTTTGGGGTAAGAATGATCTATTTCTTTCAATCCACCCTTTACTAGTATATTCTTTGCCTGTGTCTACTCTTGCCTATGCCAAAGTCAGTAACAACAATAAAAAGCAGCAGTACTGATGGGAGAATATTCCTTCAAATACTGTGTTATTTATGCAATGATCTAGCAAGGTAATAACAATAGCCATTAGGCCACAAGCGCTTTAAAAATCACAGCATTTATCATGAAGACCATTTCACAAGTGAGGAAACTGAGGTTGATAAAAGCATTTGTCCAAGAACACAATGGAGATGAGATGTTCCCCTCACAGTCAGTCAGGTCTGACTGACTCCAAACTAGAGTTCCTGACTGTTGCATGAGGGTGCACTTTGTAAATGAAGGCCACCTAAACGGGACTTTTAACAACTTAGAGGGAACAGAAGAACCAGTCGGGGGAAGGCAGGGCAGATACTGGGGAGCTAATTCCATTGCCAGTGCAGGAGTGAGACCTACCTACACGCACATAAGGGGTGAAACAGAATGTTTTAGGAGGACTGATTACCAGGACAATTTGAACACCTTCTTTTTTAATTTCTGAAACTCTGCTTTATAAACAGGAACCAAGAGAAAATGACAACCTACAAAAGAGAAAGTCTGGCTGGGGGAGGAGGTGACTGACTAGTCTGCTCTCCGCCAGGGCCCTTCTCGCTAAGTTACTTATTAAAGGACTTAGACGCAAGGAAAAGAAAATACCCGAGGGAAAACAGAAATGTACTCCAGCCAGAGTACTGACCCCTCATGAATGATAATTTCCACAAATTGTTTGTGCTTTCTAAAAGATTACGCTTTGTATCAAAGGCGAGCCAAAGAAAGAGTCATCAGAGGGCTGGATTCTTAGTTCACAGCTTTAATTGATGTTTCGCCTAAACCCAGGTCACAGCCCCAACATGTTCACCACGGAGCTCAGATTATTGGTCAATTCAGTGAAAATGGGACAGAAAAACTCACTGAGGAACAACAGCTCCCGGAATCTGTTCACTCATATCCTATCTTACCCAGAAATCCAGAAAATTACCGTCAGACACATCACAGGATCAAAGCCTTTGCGTCCAGGAGCAGCTTAAAAGGACACAGACTTTTCCATTTGCTCTGCTCTTCCCTCCACAGGATTATCTTCTGAAATCCCCAAGCGCCTACCCCTGACACAGCTTTCTTGCACACCACACTGCCCACCCTCCCATCGATCCCCATCCATTTTTAAGCGCCTGGCAAACACAAGAAGGAGAAACAAAGGGTAAATGGCCAGTCTGTGGCCTCTGTCTGGACTTAGCCAAGCATGATATGTGAATCAGGTGTGTGGAATGGAACTTTCCATGGCAACAGGACTTCAAGGCAGGCAGGGGAGTCACATATTCTTTCTACCAAGGTAACAGAAACATGGAGGCCACCCAAGGGACGCTGAAGGGGGACACAGCGAGTTCAGAGTTCTCTGGTGACTGCAAGGACCTAGGTCCTCATTATCTCCTCCCCCATGCTCTGCTGCTCCTTGAAATAATCTATCATTCCTCTTTTGGGGGAAAGGAGGGGGCAAATTAAAAAAAGTCTTCTCTAAAGGGATGCTTATGAAGAAAAAAAATGTAGAAAGGGCTACAAGAGAAAAGTGTTTTCTTTAGTAGACAAAGCAGCTCTATTAGACTACAGGTTTGGGAGCCCTGGCAGCCTGAGCCCGCGCTTGCTACCTACAGGGGCACTTGCACTTCCACCAAGCTTCTCCGCGTTACTTTGCAACATGGTCTTCTTGGTGAGCCCAATCCATAATGAAAAACTCCCGAGCTACACTGTGTTTTACAGATGGTTTTTAAAAATTGTATTTGCTGTAGATAGATACTGTAACATTATTCTAAACTTTTAGAAAAAATATACATTATGGTTTTATTTTTAAAAGCTTGCCTTTTTAGACCCATGACTTGGAGGTGAAGAAAAAAGTATACAATTTTAATAAAATCAAAGTTAGCCTTGGTAAACTAGCTGGACAGAGGTAGTCTGAAGGTCCAGTCTATGTTGCCATTAGGGCTTCTTAAGCTATTTTCCTAACTTGAGACCCAAGCCATGTAAGACTTTCCACCTTGTTTAGCTCTGCTCTTCTGAGTCTGTCAGATGACTCCAGACACTGAACAAGAGGATTGCTGTGCTGCCTCTGCTAATGGCTCTGCTGGGGCTGATCACCCTCCCCATGGCATCGGAGAAGACCTTCTGCCCTGCATGCTTGATCGTGCCACTCAGGCTCCAGACCTTTCAGATGGTTCCTCATTGCAAATCTCTTATCATGGTTCCCAAACCACACATGGCCTGGCATCTGCCTACCTCTTTAGTCCCATCTTCTGCCATTCTCCAATGTACACTACACATTCCAGGCAAATTCAACTATTCTTAATTCCCCAAATGTACCATTATCCTCTCATACCTTTTGCCCTTGATGTTACTGGTTCCTGGGCAGGAGCGGGGAGGGGGGAGTGGGAGGTGGGAACCACTGCACTTAATTACTACTTTCTTAATATCTCAAGTAAGATATCACTTACTCCAGGAAGCCTAAGTCCTTGCAACAATTTTAGCCTTAAAGTTCTTATAGGTGTAACTGCAGCACCCAGGCTTCCCCAGCTCAGGATCGATCATCATCTAATTCTCTGTCAGCTTCGTGTCTATGATCCCATCCAAATCAAAGCAGGAGCAAGAAGTGTGCCATGTTCAACTTGGAGACCAGCACATAGGACGTGACCATTCAAGATCTACCAAAACCATTGAATGAATGAATGATCACAACGGCAGGCATGGCATGATTATCACAAAGAGCACCAACGACATCTGGGCTCAAGCCCTGCAGTCCGGTTCTGATGCTTGTTAGTTCTGTGGCTTCAGTGAACCTCAGATTCCTGCTTTTCTTTTTTTCGGATTCCCGCTTTTCAACTTATGTAGCAATGCTTGCCCATGATTATTATAACCATAAAAGAAGCATCAAATGAGTAAGTGTTTGTGAAATTCTTTGTGAACATTTTAATAAGTCTATGTAGAATGTCATTTCCAGAAGGAGGCTAAATAAGAAAGAGCAGAACGAAGAAGTGTTCTGAGAGGCAGAATGACCACAGGGGCAGAATCTGAAGAAGAAAGTTGAGGGGCTATAGATATTCATGGTATACTGCCACATATAGCATAGATTGGCTTCTTTTTATTTTTTTCTTTAAACTACAAGAGAACATATTTAGAAAGTCACAGAGGTAGAGAAATGAGCCTTAGAAGAAATGGGCTCAGGAAATAAGTTACAGAGGCAAAAGAAGGGCCCTTGGAGCTTAAGAGAGAGAAAGGTAAAAGTAATCCCCCTAGGAAGAGGGGGATGGGGAGGGCGAGGGGAAAGGCACGCGCCTGCTCCATGAAGGGAGAGCGCCTACTTCTTTTTGACAGATAATTATGTTCCCCTCTTCCCCCTTTTGGGCCCAGACATTCTTATTATCCTCAGTTTTCCACTTATATACCATGTTCATTTCCACCAAATACTACTATGTACTATTAACAGTTCTTGAGCCTTAGTTTATTCTCCTTGCAACTGTTGAATGCCCTCTCTTTCCCCATGCTCCATGTGAATCTTACCAATACATCATTATCCATAATCATCCCCATCTATAAGGCCTTTCTTGAATAAAGTAACTCAGCCACCTCTCTCCTCCTGATCTTCTAGTGCAATAAGGACCCACGCTTCACTAATCAGTGCTTTATCTTTATTCTTCACACATATGTACCATGCCCTTTCTAAAGTGGGGAGGACCTTACACATCTGAAGAGCCAAGTCTGGGTTAAAAACACAGGGAGCTGGCAGAGGAGGTGAGAGGTAAGAAGTGTACTAAGAATTAGAAAATCACATTGACTAGTCTGTCAAAAAAACAAAATTTTATAATGAAAAATTAGCTAGCTAGCCAGTTTCTGAAGTTCAAGATTCTGTGGTAGTTGAACATGACACATTACAAAGAGGCCATCAGGTAATGTTTCAGAGAGAAGGGAGCAAGTAGAGGACACGGTTTCCCAAGTCAATATACCGAGTGATTTCTTATCCTGAAGAAGAAAACCAAGAAGAAATGAAAAAGCAAAAGGAAATGGAAACCAGATGGAAAAAGAACCACCAGAGTGATCAATCAACAACATTTTGCTGAGTACTGTTGTCCCCTGGCTGGGAAACTGTTTTAGGTATGTACTTGGGGTACACAAGGTGGGAAGGTTCTATGCAGAAAATGAAACAACAGCATCTGTGCTTGCAAGGCCTGGCAGTCTACATAGGGTGACAAACATACAGAGATGGCAGCATAACTAAAGATCTAAGTCAGTGCATGGGAAGTGCCAAATGAGCACTGCAGAGTAAGGACAGATCACTGCATGCTGAAGTATTCAGGGGAGATTTTTCTCAAGAGGTGACCTAACTGCTCTATTTTTTCTTTTATTTTTATTAAATTTATTGGGATGTATTGATTAATAAAATTATACGTTTCAGGTGTATAGTTTTATAATACATCATCTTTATATTGTACTAGTGGCCCAGTGCGTGAAATTTGTGCACAGGGTGCAGGGGGGTTGTCCCTCAGCCCAGCCTGCACCCTCTCCAATCAGGGACCCCTTGGGGGATGTCCGACTGCCGATTTAGGCCCGATCCCACAGGTGGATGGATATCCCTCTCCCAATCTGGGACCGCTGGCTCCTAACCACTCACCTGCCTACTTGCCTGATCACCCCTAACTGCCTCTGCCTGCCTGCCTGATTGCCCCTAACCTCTCTGCCTGCCTGCCTGATCACCCCTGCCTCTGCCTGCCTGCCTGATCACCCCTAACTGCCCTCCCCTGCCAGCCTGATCTCGCCCCTAACAGCCCTCCCCTGCCAGCCTGATTGCCCCTAATGGCCTCTGCCGCAGCCCCCACCACCATGACTTTGTCAGGAAGGAAGTCAGACATCCGGAAGACCTGGTTGACCTGGTCTAATTAGCATATTACCCTTATAGTAATATAGATAGATTATATAGGATAGATTATATAGGACTAGGAAGTTGGACATCCAGAAGACCTGGTTGACCTGTTCTAATTAGCATATTATCCTTTTAGTAATATAAATTATATAGGATAGGATTGCTTAAATGGGGGGGGGGGGAGCCTTTTTCAGCAGGAGGAGATGCTCTTGGCAGACGAAAATACATAATCCATATATCTGGACCGATGGCCAGCCATATGCACTATACTGCCAAACCAGTCATTAAAAAATTGAACTGCTTTCCTACACCTTACACCAAACAGCTAATGTCCTTAAAACCCCTCCACAGCCACCACCTTAGGTTCTGCCTTTTCACTTCACCCAGATTAGGTTCTGCTTGGTTGGTTTTTATGCCAGTCAGCGTCTACAGGCCTACCAACGGGCCTGATCAGAGAGGCAGGGCTGATCAGCAGCCTGAGTGGAGGCCAGAGAGAAAGAGGCGCGGCTGCTGGCCAGGCCCGGAGCGAAAGACAGAGGCAAGTGCTGATCAACAGTTGCCACAGAGGCTATGGATCAGACCCTGCTTCTCTCTCCCAGGCTTCTCTCCAGGCCTGATCCACAGCCCCCTCAGCAGTCAGTGCTGGGTCCGGGCTCCCGCAGCCGAGGCAGTCAGTCCTGGGTTGCCACAGCAACCCAGCACTGATTTCCAGTTGCTTGAGCCTCCAGTCGTTGTGGATGTTACAGACCCTGGATTTTTATATATTAGGATTGTGTGTTCACCACCCCAAGTCAAGTCTCCTTCCATCACCATTTATGCTCCCTTTACCTTCTTGTACCTACCTCTCCCCCATTTCCCTTTGGCATTCACTAAACTGTTGTGTCTCTCTGAGTTGTTTGTTTTGCTTAATCCCTTCACCTTTTAACCCAGCTCCACAACCCCTTTCCCCTCTGACAGTGTCCAGTCTGTTCTGTGCTTATGAGTATGTTTCTATTTTATTTATTAGTTTATTTTCTTCATTACATTCCATGTATAAGTGAGATCATGTGATACTTGCTTTCTTTGGCTTATTTTACTTAGCACAATGCTCTTGAGATCCATAATTGCTGTCAAAAAAAGGGTAAGAATTTCTTCTTTTTTTTAGCTGAGTAGTATCCATAGTGTAGATGTACCACAGCTTTTTTATCCAGTCATCTACTGATGGGCACTTGAGCTGCTTCCAGATCTTGGCTATTGTAAAGAACACTGCAATGAACATAGAGGTACATATATTCTTTTGAATTAGTGTTTCAGGTTTCTTCAGATGTATTCCCTGAAGTGGAATTGCTAGGTCATAGGGCAGTTCCACTTAATTTTTTGAGGAATTTCCATACTGTTTTCCACAGTGGCTGAACCAGTCTGCATTTCCACCAACAGTGCACAAGGAGTTCTCTTTTCTCCACAGCTTCGCTAATACTTGTTGTTTGTTGATTTTTTTATGATAGCCATTCTGACAGGTGTGAGATGATATCTCATTGTCATTTTTAATTTGCATTTCTTTGATGATTGGTGATGTTGAACATCTTATGTTTATTGGCATCTGTATATCCTCTTTACAGAAGTGTCTATTCAGGTCCTTTGCCTGTTTCTTTAACTGGATTTTTTTTTTTTTTGGTGTTGAGTTGTGTAAGTTCTTTATGAATTTTAGCTGTTCACCCCTTATTAGACGTATCATTGGCAAATATGTTCTCTCATTCAGTGAGTTGTCTTTTTATTTTGGTGATGGTTTCCTTTGCTGTACAAAATTTTTTAGTTTGATGTAGTCCCATTTGATTATTTTTTCTTTTATTTCTCTTGCCTGAGGAGAAATATCAGAAAAAAAATTATTGCTGGGAAATACCTGAGATTTTACTGCCTATGTTTTAGAATTTTTATGGTTTAAGTCTAATATTTAAATCTGTAACACATTTTGAGTTTATTCTTTTTTTAATATATTTTTATTGATTTCAGAAAGGAAGGAAGAGAGATAGAAACATCAATGATGAGAGAGAATCACTGATCAGCTGCCTCATGCACATACCCCACTGGGGATCGAGCCCGCAACCCAGGCATGTGCCCTTGACCAGAATCGAACCTGGGACCCTTTAGTCCACAGATCAATACCCCATCCACTGAGCCAAACCGGCCAGGGCTTGAGTTTATTCTTGTGCATGGTGCAAGAAGGTGGTCGAGTTTTATTTTTGTCCAATTTTTCCCAACACCATTTATTGAATAGACTATTTTTACTCCATTGTATGTTTTGCCTCCTTTGTCAAATATTAATTGACTGTAGCTTCTCTGTCTTAAAAAGTAAGACAAAGAAAAGCCTGGGAAAGGATGCCCAGTGTGGAAGCATCTGCACAGAGATTGAAGTGGAATTTGCAAGGCATGTGGCAATAGGAAATAAATCCCCAGTAAGGACATTAATTTGGAAAAGTGGGCTGGAGAAATGTAAAGACAAATTACATAGAAAAGGAAAGAAAATTCTGAAGGAATTCAGTAGAGCAAGAGAGAAAATAAAGAGAAGATCAAAACTAACAGGGAAAAAAAGAAAAATGATGTTACAAAGCATTTACCACCAGGCAAATTTTAAAATTTTAATGTCTGTGTAATCAATAAAGTAATAATTAAAATCCCAGTAGGAAAACAGAAATGTGCTTATAAAGAATTTATTTTAAAAATCCAATAAGCAAATTGCCAATAAAACACAAGAATAAAATTTCTAACGATATAAATAAGTCACAAAGAAATATTAATTAAAGTAATAAAGAAGATATTAGTTTTCCTGCCATATTAGGGAAATCTTTAAAAAAAAAAAAAGGGAGGTCAATATTGGCTTAGGAGCTTCTAGATGGGCATTCTGAAATGTGATTGTTGAGAGTGTACAACTTTCTTGGGAAGCAATTTGCCACTATGTGCAGGGGTCCTTCAAAAGACAGTGGTTTCCATGTAGAACACTAAGTTGATAAAAGAGGATAATGAAAAAACTTTTCATACTCAAAGATGCTCTTTACAACATTGCTTAACCTAACACAATAAACCACCACCAAGAACAACACAATTGGTATAGCAAAAAATCCATAGGAAATTTTAAAATAAATTGTGATCAAGTCCCATCAAGAATTACAATACAACCGTCAAATAACATTTTTATTTTATTATACAGAAAGAAAGAATTCAAAACTGTACACACTGTGATATAAGCACATAGAAATAAATACTAAATGGATTAAATACTAAATATATTAAAATTCTCTCTAGCTTATATAATTACACTTTATTTTTATTTTATTTTGGAGGTGTTTCTGTATTTTCCAAATTTTCTACAATAAACATGGATTACTATATAATTCAAAATTATATTTGGATTTTAAAAGTAATATAAATATTTTAATTGCAATAATATTTAGAGAAAACTGTCCATGGAAAATGAAAGGAATTCCCCACTCTCAGCTGCCTAATGTTAAAGTCTTAATTCAGAGATGAGAGCAAACTTCCCTTCTAAACCTAGATTCTGTATGATTTATACAGATGACATATAGGATTGCTCCTTCCACATTTTATTGTCCACAAGAAATGACTTTTAGAAAGTCCTTTCATCATTGTTTTCTTCTAGGAAGGTTTTTATAAGAAGAGTAAATGTCAATTTTATTTTGGGTATTCATTTTTCCAGAAGCCTAAACCTAATTCTCTTCTTCCCTCTCTTCTTCCCCATCTATTCCTCCCTCTTCCTTCTTCCCTTCCCTTCCTTTCCCTTCCCTTCCCTTCCCTTCCCTTCCCTTCCCTTCCCTTCCCTTCCATTCCCTTCCCTTCCCTTCCCTTCCTCTAATATCTCTCTCTCTCTCTCTCTCTCTCTCTCTCTCTCTCTCTCTCTCTCTCTCTCTCTCTCTCTCTCTCTCTCTCTCTCTCCCCCTCCTTTCCTCTATCTCTTTTACAAAATCTAGGTGTGTCTCTTAAATACCACCCTCAGACCAAGATGGTAGCTCTTTCTTTAATTTCTTCTGTATGTTACATAAGGTTCAGAGTAGCACCCTGTTCAAAAATAACTAAAAAGCTTCAAAAATAAACTCAATTTCAGTTGCACTTTTAAGGTATTTTTCAATAACCATAGGAAATAACTGCATGTGTGGTATTGTACACACAAAACAGTATGTAAGAAGCCAGCATGATATTGATTCCAAAGGACATGTGATGAACTCCTTTTCCAGACCCTGTGGGGGCTGGGGCAGGAAGCAGAAGCTGGCAACAGCCCACCACTGGAGAGGGGGCAAAAGAAGTGGTGGTAACTCTAAATGAAAAGAGAAGCTTGAAATTTTTCTATTACCAAACCAGGCAATTAAAACATTAAATGTGAAATCTGAGGCACTGTAAATTTCCTAATATGGTCTAAGTGCTGAGTTTCCCAAATGATGTTTTCTCATCTTTCCACATATCAAAGAGCATGCCAAAACCCCAAAGAAACATTTCCATTTTGAAAACAAAAATAAACCACACACATCCACATTCTATTAATAGTGTTGTCTTGCCTTAAAGACTCTGCATCCTTAGTGAAAAACTCCATTGCAGTTTACACAAATTTTAACATTATTGGAAACTCCTGTCCAAAATAAACTGGATGTGTGTGGGTGAGTTAGGTGGGACTGAGGCAAGAGTAATCAAACCCCTTTCCATATTTTCCTTAGTGGAGACCAAATGTTATGTTCCTCATCGTCACACCTAAGGACAGTGTAAATACATTCTCCATATTTAGCAGCATTTCTTAAGAGAGAGTATAAAGAAGGAAATTGGCAGAAGATACACAGGTTCATGCCAAATCCACAACATTTGAAGACCTAAGATAGAGGGACATAAGCTTAGAACTGAAAATCCCAGCAGAAATTGCTAGGACAAGCAAGGACATGTCAAAAATCCCCAAATCCAGACCATAAACTCTTGATCCTGCCACCATGAAGAGGAAAAACAGCTACCCTGTGTCACTATGTTTAGAGACAGAATAAAGCCATTAAATGTGATCTCCTTCCTCAATCCAAACACTCATGAGCTGTTACCTATGTGCTCAGCAGGGAGCCCACTGCTTGGAATGAGGACTGTGAGAGGTGAATGACACAGAAATTTGCTTGAAAGAGGCTTCTCTTTTTGAGAACATAAAAGAACCAACACACAAAATAACAGTAAGAAACATCAAAGGGAAGGGCACTAGACTTATGGTGATGTATTTTATAAGGTACATAAATGTCTAATTATTATGTTGTACACCTGAAATTAATGTAATATTGTGTCAACTTATAGCTGAAAATACATTTGAAAAAAGAAACAACAAAGGGTCATTTTGTCCATCCTTAAATCCTGAGCAACCCCAGAGATTTTTGGAAAATCCTTACACCTGCCTACATGCACAGCCTTCCATGTTTAAGGTCTGAGTCACAGGCCCTAGAATGTCCCTGCCAAGACAAGGGAAAGGGGAAACCAGAGTTATATGGGGACCACAAAGCCACCCTGATCAGGTACGGTGAGGAGGAATGAAGAGAACCATTCATGTATCCATTCTTCTGGTTCTAGTTTGACTCAGAATCTGGGGACTCAAATGTAACTAGGAAGAAAAGAAAGGGAGTATGGTGGTGGTTGCCTTTTCAAGCCAACAGATGCAAGTCCCAATCCTAACCCAGCTAACTTACTTATATGAACTGGGCAGGTCATGAACCTATTTCTCTTTCTTTTATTTAACGAACACTGATCTTAATAGCATTTGGCAGGTGCTCTTCTAAGCCCTTTATGATACTCAATTTACTCATCCCAACAACAAACAATTGAAGTTGGTTCTGTTACTATCCCCACTTCACAAATGGGGAAAGTGAAGCACTGGCTGCCCCGTACTTTGAAGGTAGCAAAGTCATGATTCAAACCCGGGAAGTCTGATCCCAACGTCTGAGCCCTGAAGTTCTGTGTTGCATCATTTATAAAATAGTTCCTTGTCAAGACTGTGGCACAGATTCAGTGAAATGTATGGACAGCACCCAGCACAGTGCCTGACAATTAACAGAAGCTGAATTATCTCCCTCCCCCCTCTGCTCCCCATTCCCTCTCCCTACACTGAGGGAGGCTGCAGGCAAGATCCTGTACAGAAAGGCAGTTACCTCAGTCTGCAAAGGCTCCAGGGCTCCAGGGCAATCTAGAAAACCAGCCTCTGTCTTTATCCCCTGAGGCCTGGAGCTAAGGCTCTAACCTAAGCAGAGATGTCCAGCATTTCCACACAGAGCCTGCCTCTATTACCAACTGCATTCAAGGCACAAGCACTGCAGGTGGGCCTTAGGGAAACTGAAAGGTTTCTGATTTTCGTACTAGGAACTGTATATGTTTATGTCAAACACAAACACATCTAAAATTTATATCATACCTATCACCAAGGGAACATGATCTACTTTCCAGAACCTTCCATTGCCTAGAAACTGGCAGGATATCTGTAGCAGTCCGTGGCTTGTTTTAAGATAGTCTAGAATGGATGGTTACCTAAAGAACAGGGTCCCTTTTGAAAATTATTAAGAATAATGAAGCCTAGGATTTTGGGAGCTGTGTTGTAAAACATGAGAAAGTGGTTTTCCAGCCCTTTAGGCAGTATTTTTATGAACTGAGGACAATAATTTAGAGGACAGAGACTATTTTAAATCTTTATATTGGTCTAAAATATCATTGAGAAAGGTGTACGTATTATTGGTTAAGAGATTTATGTAGTTGGGCAAGTAGTGACCCACACAAAAGAGATCTGCTATATTGGGAATTTTCTAAGTACACAATGAGTACATGTTACTAATACTAAGACATTTATAATGCCACCATGTAGGAATGCTGTCTATACACTCTTTTAATTTTTTCTCAATGAATAAAAAGTCCTGTGTGTGCTAAAACAACGTAAGAACATTATTTTTTTAATTGTTGACACTATTACAGATGTCCCTCATTTTTCTTCCTTTGCCCACCTCCACCCAGCCCCCAAAACCCCTCCCCTGGCCTTTACCACACTGTTGTCTGTGTCTGTGTATATATGCTCTTTGGCTACTCTCTTCACCTTCTCTTATCCAGTCCTATGCACCCCCCTCCCTTCTGACCTCTTTGAGACTGTTCATGTATCCATTCCTCTGGTTCTAGTTTGCAGAACATTATTTATTGCAAGAAAAAAATCACTACAATTAAATATGGGGACTGTGTTCTGACTCTGAGAATGTGCTAACATGGTTTAATAGTAATTAAGAAGGAGAGCTGACTTGCTCCATTTTCAGTCTTGGTCACTGTGGCTACTGGGTTCATTGATGGCCTGCCATCATCTTGTAAAATTACAGTACTCCTATCCATGCGGTTTCTAAAACTATAAGCTGCCATTGTGAACAAGCTTGATTTTCTGCTTTAGAAATCCTAAAAGAAACTGTTAAGAGAGACTCCACAAAGAGCCCAGGTGCACACACCAGGCATCAAGTTCTTCATTAATTTTCATTACAGTTCAGCCCAAATGAGAGAGGTAAGTGAAGAAGTGTCTTTATAAAATATTCATTAGACATGGGAAGTTTCTATTGGGGACACACAAATGGCATCCTTCAACTTGTTCGTTTACAAAGAACCCCAATGTGAATTATGTGTCTGTAATCATATGTGAGCCACATTTAGGCCTGGGGCTCAGCCAGAATGTTTAAGGAGTGGAGACTGGAACACAGGGAAAGAGGAAGGCTGGATGAAGTTTTTCGTACTTTGTGGACCTGTGTGATCAGTTCCTTCTACTTACTGTTTAAGCCCTAGCAGGGAGATTTGTTATCTTCTGTTATTTCAAAAGCCATTAAATGGGGATGAGGGAGGGAAGAGGTGGGGGAGGGAGGGAGTTTTCATGTGTGTCTGTGAGTCAGCAGAAGCCGGAAGCCTAACAAAATGACTTCAAACAACAAGCTGGAAAGGAGGACAATAGCTTCCACCCCCAGACAGTGAGAAATTGCTTTATCCTAAGGGATCGTGACCACCCGTGTTCAGTGGAGATAAGTGAGAGCCTTCTCTGCTCTGGCCAATAGGAGACCTGCAGCCACAGCTGCTCCCAGAAGCTCTGGGTGGCCTCCATTCCAGCAGCTCCAAATGGTTTCAAGGCAAAAACACTGCAGCTGGGTGGTTCTCAGAAGCACAGGGGGTGGGAGGAGAGGCTGACAAAGCGGAGGGGTAGAGCCTTGCATCCCCCCACCAGGTGCCCTAAATCCCCTCTCAGGGCTTAGGAAAATCGCAGAGTCTGGAGGCTGAGTCCTGAAGCAGCTGTGTGGGAGCCTGCATCACTGCCATGCCACAGCAACAAACCAACCCTGTGCCTCCGACTCCAGAAACTGGGAGGTTTGCCTGCCAGGCAGTCCAGTGCTCCAGAAGCAGAAGGATAATTAATGCCACTTGGCAAAAGAGTGAGGCATTCCGAAGTCAGTCTTGAAGAAGAAAGAAGCCTTGCACACCCCCTGCAATGCAGACACAAAGCCCCGTGAGACGTCCCTTTGAAGACTGGCAAACCTGACCAAAAACTTACATTTGCAGGAAACTTTTAGATTAAAAAAAAATGTATTAACTGCCCTCTGAAAGAGAGAAAAAAAGATCCTAATTTTGAGGAAAAGTTTATGGAAGTTACAGCATAAGCTCACTTTGGGGTAACTGTCATTTGCATAAAAGAATTAAATTTTAAAACTTATTTCACTTATTAATGAGTACCTGCAGTTCAATTTATTGTATTCCTTACTTTCTTTCATTTTCCATTGTCAGGGGTTGTATGTCTTCTTAAATATTTTCATATTTCTAGCTAATACCTATAGCATATGTTCAACTGACAAAAGTATTAGTCAAAAAGTAAAATAAGCTGATAAAGCTAAAATCTCATATATAATCATATAGTCCCCTGGCCAAGTAACTCTAACTTTGTATATAAATTATTTTGAAAGAGAAAGAGAGAGAGAGAGAGAGAGAGAGAGAGAGAGAGAGAAAGAGAGTGTGTGTGTGTGTGTGTGTATGTGTGTGTGTGCGTGAGCATATATGTATTAATCTTCACTCAAGGACATGTTCATCATTCATTCTAGAAAGAGGGGAAGAGAAACATTGATGTGAGAGAGAAACATTGATTAGTTCCCTTCTGAATGCACCTGACTGGGGATAAAACCAAAACCTGGGTATGTGTCCAGACAGGAATCGAACCCGTAACCCTTTGGAGCTCAAGAGGACCCTTTAACCAACTGAGCCACACCAGTCAGGGTGAAATTATATTTTTATTATGACCCCTCACAGTGAACAAAATTTAAGCACAGAATATATAAATTAAAACATTTTAAACCAATTTGTACTGGGAATAAGAGCCAAAATGAACTGTACAAAGCCACCTAAAATATCAATTATTTGGAGGTTCATAGGGAATTAATAGATTATTAAATATTCATATATCCTAATAGAGTCTAAATTATGGAAAAGTTGAAACTGATCAAATACATACATTTATTATATCATATATTACTAGAGGCCCAGTGCACAAAATTCATGCATGGGGGTGGGGGGTGTCCCTCAGCCCAGCCTGCAACCTCCCAATCTGGGACCCCTCAAGGGATGAGTCCCTCAGCCTAGCCAGACATCCCTCTCACAATCCAGGACTGCCGACTCCCAACTGCTCGCCTACCTGACTTCCTGATTGCCCCTAACTGCTTCTGCCTGCCAGCCTGATCACCCCCTAACCACTCCCCTGCCAGCCTGATTGATGCTTAACTGCTCCCCTGCAGGCCTGGTCACCCCTTACTGCCCTCACCAGCAGGCCTGGTCACCCCTAACTGCCCTTCCCTGCAGGCCTAGTCACCCCTAACTACCCTCCCCTGCCGACCTAGTCCCCCCCCAACTGCCCTTCCCTGCAGGCCTAGTCACCCCTAACTACCCTCCCCTGCTGTCCTAGTCCCCCCCCAACTGCCCTCCCCTGCTGGCCTGGTCACCCCTAACTGCCCTCCTCTACAAGCTTGATCACCCCCAACTGCCCTCTCTCGCAGGCCTGGTGCCTCCCAACTTCCCTCCCCTGCTGGCCTGATCACCCACAACTGCCCTCCCCTGCTGGCCATCTTGTGGTGGCCATCCTGTGTCCACATGGGACAGCCATCTTTGGCCACATGGGGGCATCCATCTTGTGTGTTGGAGTGATGGTCAATTTCCATATTACTCTTTTATTAGATAGGATAGAGGCCTGGTGCACGGGTGGGGGCCAGCTGGTTTGCCCTGAAGGGTGTCCTGGATCAGAGTGGGGGTTCCCTTGGGGCATGGGGCGGCCTGGGTAAGGGGCCTGTGGTGGTTTGCAGGCCAGCCATGCCTGCCGGTGATCCAAGTAGAGGCCCTGGGATCTGGGATTTATTTATCTTCTACAATTGAAACTTTGTAGTCTTGAGCAGAGGCCAGGGCCAGCCAGAAAGTTTGGCTTCCTCCATCACCAGGGAAACCCAAGCCTCCTGCTCTCTCCAGTTCTGTGGCCACAGCCATTTTCGGGGGGATTTATTTATCTCTTATAATTGAAACTTTGTAGCCTTGAGCAGAGGCTTGGGCCGGCCAGGGTGTGCAGGAAACTTGGCTTCCTCCATTGCCGGGAAAACCCAAGCCTCCTGTTTGCTCTGTGGCCGCAGCCGTTTTTGTTGGGATTTATTTATCTTCTATAATTGAAACTTTGTAGCCTGGAGTGGAGGCCTGGGCTCAGCTTCCACCATTGCTGGGGAAACCCAAGCCTCCTGCTGGCTCTGTGGCTGCAGCCATCCTGGTTTGGTTAATTTGCATACTCACTCCTGATTGGCTGGTGGCTGTGGTTTGTGGGTGTAGCGGAGGTACAGTCAACTTGCATATTACTCTTTTTTTGGCTAGGATATTAAGCATTTATTGTGGTTCCTGTGTCAGATTAAAATAAAATCGATGAGAAATATCCTATTCCTGGTTCTCATGAAACTCAGTATAACAAGAAGGAGACCTAGACACAGTGAAGTAGAATACAATGGGTTAAGAATCAAGTACAGACAGAGTGCTGAAGAAGTAGTGATGGAGTGAGTAATTGATTCTGCATGGAAAAGGAGAGAGGGGTGCAGTTCAAGAAATCTTTCAGAAAATCTGACACTTGGACAAGACCTAACACAATGAGCACTATTTCATCACACATGGAAGAGGGAAAGGGGCTTTCTAGAACAGGAAACAGCAGCCCATGTCTCAGGGCATGTCTCTGTATGTCCTAATCAGTATGTCCTAAGTGAAGCACTATAGAGACAATCTTGGAGAGCCTAAATTGCAAGGTCTTTGTGACAGAGAGAGGGAGCATCACAGGATGATATTTTGAAAAGAGTCTTGATATTTCCTATAATTTAAGATAGCAGACTGAGGCAAAATGAACAAAGCAGGGGAGACAGGCATGAGACAGGCTCTAGGGAAATGGACAGCATTGCTGAGACCAATTCTCTATGGGTAGGTGAGGTTGATAGAAAGCAGTTCTGCTAAAGGGGGTGACAAGCTTAACCATGACTCAGGAATGGTCAGGACTTGGGATTCCATGAGAAATAGCAAGCCCAAATTAGGTATGTAAGACACAGTGCAGTAGACTGAATATACTTCAAAGATAACAGGTCCTAATCTCTGGAATCTGTAAATATGACCTTCACTTATCAAATTAAGATTTTGAGATGGAGAGAGATTATTCTGAATTAGCCAGTTGGGCCCTACAAGCAGCAACAAGTATGCTTATTAGAGGAAGGCAGAAGGGAATTTGACTACAGAGAGAGGAGGAAAAGGCAATGTGACCATGGAGGTAGATATTGGAGTGATGCAGCCACAAGCCAAGGAATGTTAGCAGCAACCAGAAGGTGGGAGAGACAAGGAACAGATTCTTCTTGAGGACTCTGGAGAGAGCTGACACCTAAATTTATTTTGTCTTAAGCCCCCAAATTGGTGGCAATTTGTTACTGGAGTCATAAAAAACTAATACACACAGTGAGCAAAGAATCATCTCTCAGATAAAAATAATTCAGGCTCCTCAACCATCAAGAAGTTAAAATTCAAGCTGAAGCATTAAAGAAATGCTGGAGTATTAAACTGAGTAACTGGCCAAAATTTTGGCAATAGGAGGAAGAATCCAAGATGGTGGCGTAGGTAAACACCTAAACTGCTGCCTTGCACAACAATTTAAACTGCAACTAAAAGACAAAACGTCTATCACCCAGAACCACGGGAAAGCTGGCTGAGTGGAAGTTCTACAACTAGAAGGAAAGAGAAAAGAGCATTGAGACGTGCACGAGAGCTGAAAAGCTGAGGTACGGAGGCGCGGGATCTGGGCTGGCGGCAGGCGTTGCTTTTTTCAACCCAAAGGGGAGACAAGCCCCCGATTACTCTGAAATACAGTTTCTGGGGAGACACGGGGGATCCAAACTCCTACAGGGAGAAGCTGGATTGTCTGCTACCGGGTCGGAAAGTGAGGGAGGCCTGCTTGTAGAGCTGCGCACAGGAATAATTGTTTATCTGCGCTGGGGCACGGGACGGGACACAATCGGAGACACAGAGCTGGCTAACTACCAGCCATTGCTGTTTGCCACGCCCTAGCCTAGTGACGCCCTGAGACCCCGCCCCACACAACCTACAAACCCACCCAAGCTCCAAGCAGCGGCTTTTGCATATGAATGGACTGCCGCAGCTTAACCTAACAAACTTTCAGCCCGGATCAAACAGCTCCAAAAACCTCCAAACCCCAAGCAAAGAGGAAAAAACTGTAGCTCTCGCTGTAGCTCCTACTGGGTGGACTCAGACAATAGTTGACCTGCACCCCATTGGAGATCCAGAAGCCAGTATACCGAGTGGTCAGTGTGAAAAACCAGAGTTCAACTCCTCACATCCATAAGTGACACATTCAAGAGGCAGACTCAGCAAGCACCAAAGCCCCACTGAAACAACTCCTGCACCATAAGCGTGTCTCCAGCACAGCAGTTCTTATAGACACAGCGAGTTCTCACAGTCGATTGGCCTGGAGGTCAATTCCTCCCAGAGTACCAACAGCAATTAAGGCTTAACTACACCAAGACTTTGCACTCAGCCCACAAAGGGGTGTACCAAGAGCATCCACATCAGGTGATTGGGGAGGCTGAGCTACTGCCCCCTATAGGTCACCTACCACACAAAGCCACTCCATCAACACAGGGAAGCAGCCAAAATGCAGAAACAAAGAAACATGTCACGAATGAAAGAAACGGAGGAAAGCAAACTACTGGACGACATAGAGTTCAGAACCACATTTATAAGGTTACTCAAGAATCTTCTAAAAACTGCCGAGAAACTTGCTGACACTTCTGAGGAGCTTAGTGAGACCTTCAAGGACCTTAATGAGAATGCCAAAAAAATGGAAAAGGACCAGTCAGAAATGAAGCATACACTGTCTAAAATAAAGAATATACAGAAACTCAACTGTAGATCAACGCACCCCAAGAATCAAACCAAAGATCTGAAATATGAGGAAACAAAAAACACCCAACCAGAAAAACAAAAAGAAAAAAGAATCCAAAAATATGAAGATAGTGTAAGGAGCCTCTGGGACAACTTCAAGTGTACCAACATCCGAATTTTTGGGGTGCAAGAAGAAGAGAGAGAGCAAAATACTGAAAACCTATTAGAAGAAATAATGACAGAAAACTTTCCCTACCTGGTGAAAGAAATAGACTTACAAGTCCAGGAAGCGCACAGAACCCCAAACAAAAGGAATCCAAAGAGGACCACACCAAGACACATCATAATTAAAATGCCAAGGGCAAAAGACAAAGAGAGAATCTTGAAAGCAGCAAGAGAAAAACGGTTAGTTACCTACAAGGGAGTACCCATACGACTGTCATCTGATTTCTCAGCAGAAACTATGCAGGCCAGAAGGGAGTGGCAAGAAATATTCAAAGTGATGAACAGCAAGAACCTACAACCAAGATTACTGTACCCAGCAAAGCTATCATTCAGAGTTGAAGGTCAGATAAAGAGCTTCACAGACAAGAAAAAGCTAAAGGAGTTCATCGCCACCAAACCAGGATTACATGAAATGCTGAAGGGTATTCTTTAAGAAGAGGAAGAAGAAGAAAAAGGTAAAGATAAAAATTATGAACAACAAAATGACATCAAATACATACCTACCAACAAGTGAATCTAAAAAATCAAGTGAATAAAAATCTGAAGAACAGAATGGACTGGTGAATATAATAGAATCAGGGACATAGAAAGGGAGTGGACTGACGACTCTCAGGGGAAGCAAGTGTGAGGGGTGCGGGAAGAGATTGGACAAAAATCTTACTCTTATGGATGAAGACAGTGGCGGGGGGTAAGGACATGGGGTGGGGAATCAGGTGGAGGGGAGCTATGGGGGAAAAAAAAGAGGAACACCTGTAATAATCTGAACAATAAAGATTTATTTTTTTAAAAAAAATTTTGGCAATAGGATCCCAATAAAAGCTCATATTAGGTCAAGATAGATGGAAGAACTGCAAATCACAGCCACCTAATCACAGCACATGGGGAAAGGGAATTCACTCTGAATACTAGGGCGGAAATTAGGAGAAATATAGCAAGCCAGAGGACATCACTGGGCCACTGAATTTCTGATCCAGGGTAGTGGCTTAATTTTAAGTGCCCACTGGACATGGGAAGAGGTAAGAGGGGGGTGGAAAACATTTACATGTATCCTGGCTCAATCGGGACTGATTCAGGAACTGGATCATGACGAGACCATGAAATTCAAGACATTGTGGATCCAGGTGTGAAAAGATTATGGAAATGAGATAGCTGGGACATGGAATGCTAAAAAGCTTCAATTGTACTCATTAGCCCATAAGGGAAATAACTCAATGAGACCTTTTCTGAGAAAGTAGCAGGGTAGGATTATCCACATTAGACTGTATGGCCCGGTAGGAAGGTAATTGAAACAGCCAAAGCTGGAGATATAAGAATAAGAAAATTGAAATGGATTAGAAAAACATTTAGAAGACATGGCAGGATACTTGAATAGAGAATAAGTGGCTGGCAGGGCATGAGGGCAGCAGGTAAATGACAACATCAATCTTTAAAGTACACAAAAGAAAAAGTTATGGTGGAACAGAAAGAATGAGTTTGTCTTTGGCTATATTGAGTTTAAGGCATTGATGGGTTATGCCAGGGGTGACACTAGAAGTCAATGGAACTCAGATCTAAAACTCAGAATCTCCAAAATGTGAGATATTTGAAAAAGTTATCTGTAACTCTTGCATCTTCATCCTCCTGACCCACCACCATAAAAGGGATACCCAAAAAGTTCCTAAACTTTTAATATCCTAAAAACAACATTTTGAAATACCATATACTCATAAGAAAAACCTTGCATTGGCAGCACTTAAAAATAAATGTATTAGACATTTTCTAAGAGGAAAAAAAATCTTACCATTAGCCATTTTCTTTTTCTGTTAGTTTTGAGGCCATCGGGTGGAATGGACAGCAGAGAACAGCTATGCATGGATCAGGGGCAGCTGAGAAGGATGTTCGGGAGGACACCGGGATGACCTGATGATGAAAAAGAAGAAATATTTCTGAGAGGACATTAAGTTAGACTTTTCCAGAGCAGTAACTACAGATTTACAAAGAGAGCAACAACCCCAATATGTTCACTAACATAGACACCTGAAAAAAAAAGATGAGAAAAAATTAATAAGGACCCAGATCTGTCTGGGAAGAAAATGTATGCTACACATCAGTTATAGATTCTGTATTCCCTTCTAACAAAGTGCTTAGGTGTACAGTGTTCTATTACAGAATGCAAACAGCTCCCCTTCTATCTTATAATTTGGTATGGCTTGTACTAGCTGAAATGTGGAAATGGCTTAGAGGGGGTGCATCTGAAACTCCAGATTAGACAGTCTGGGAAGGATGATGTGTGGGAAGGCATCGAGGTTTAGTGTGAAAATGAAAAAAAGTATGATATAATCTCAGTCCTCGACCAGTGAGTTTAGAGATAAATAAGGTTCTTTGGCCCCATAATGAAGATCCCATAGCAGGCAGAGGTGACAATAAACTAGCATATCTCTCTTAAGAAGCTTTTAGACTCACAAATATCCAAACTGAATACATAAAAAACCTAGTAAAATATATGTAAATAAACAAACATGAGCAAATTAGATCTTATGTGTAAGACCTATTATGAAAACACATCTATCACAGTGTCTCTGTCCTAAACTTCAAGGTCATGAGAAGTTCAGGCAGTGTTGATATTCCAGAATGGAGGACATTATCAACAAAGGCTAAAAACATACCCAAAATTAATCACACCACCTTATATTTGCATAGTACTCACATAATGCTGCCTCATAATATCTCGTCTGATCCGAAGCAAAGCCATGCATATCTTGACCCCCCAAATATTAACCATGGATTCACTCCACATGCTTTTATATAGTACCTATTGTGTAAATCATTCTGAGAGAAAATATTCACATAAGCAATAATACCTGCCCTTAGGGAGTTAAGAACTGATTAAGTGGAAAACATAAAACATAGAAATATAAAAATGAAAAATATTAAATGGAAATTTTAAAAATGGACAAGTAACAGTTAGGTATTCTTACGAGGCAAGAAATGAGAGATTGAGAAGAGAAGGGTTATAGCCTTGTAAGTGCAGAAGTATATCTGAAGGAAAATAGGAAGACATGAACTGAAATGAAGTTCATGAGAAATGGGTGAAAGATACATGAGTGGAAATGTGGGAAGAGGAGATCCCAAGTGATTAGAACAAAATAAGTTAAGAAAGAGAGCGGTGTGATGGAAGTTATGACACTAAGCATAGAAAGAAGTTCTTGCTGCAAAACAGAAGATGTTAAGGGCAAATGGTGGTAGGGCCAAATGTAGATGAGCTGATTGAAGAGTCTGGGCTTTACTTCGAACCACTCCCAGTGTTAATCAGGAGTAAAACATACACTGTGGGCTTTACTCAGAAAGCTACACAGGGAAAAAAGGACTGAATATCTTTGCCTCAGAGGCTAGTTAGAAGGCTGTTTTAATAATCTCAGCATGAAGCCATGAGTTCCTGACCAAGTAAGAAGAAATAAGATGAAAGACGGATGGTTGGGAAGACAAAAGTACCAATGAAGAATGAAAAGATTTGAGTGACTGTGTGGCTAAAAAGGATAAAGGCTAGGGAAAGTTAAAAATTGTTGTGATCAGTAACCACAAGAATAAGGATGTCATTACTAAGGCACTGATTGGCAAAAAAGAAGATGGACATAGTTTGAGAAATGATTCTGTTTTGAAGACACTGAATTTGAGATGGGGATAGTATAATATGGATGAAATGCCTTCTGGAGAGGAGAGAACAAATGTAAGCTCTGTAGACTGAAGATACAGGTTAGATGTCATCACTTTGGGAAGAAACTGAAATAATAATACGGATGCAGAGAAACCATTTAGAGAAAGAATTTAAGCACTATGGACTGAAAAGCTTTTGGAATTTCTCAAACACACATCACAGTTTCTGACTTAGTGGCAATCTATCAGGAAACATTCTAAACCTAAAAACTTGGAAATACTTCAGAGATGAGATTGGACGTATATAGGAAACATATTTCTCAAACTATTTCAAAGACAAACATCTAACAAGCAAAAGTCATCCTAAAATATCAAACTATCAATTTTATGGTCAGTAATGACATTAAATACATTTCTGTGGAATTTAGCTATGTAAATATATTATGGTTAACTAATAACCTGATTTTTAATCACATAACACCATAACAAAAAAAAAACCAAAAAACAATCAGTGTCACCAACAGGGTCTGGAATTTTTAGGGCCCCTTCCCCCTAATCACTGACAACCACAATAATAGCCAGGGGCATACATGTTTATGGTTTTTTGGGACCATAAACATAGTAACCTTTAGTGTCAAAAAGCCACAGAAGGTTTCTCAAACTGGGAAAGTAAACTAAATGTTTTCTCAGGTTATTTTCAACCTTCTGAGGAAGGACAGTAACAAGTTAGGAAAATTCCTTAGCAAGTGGAATGGGGAAACTGAGACAGATCACTGAACAAACTGGCTGAGCAATTTACAGCCAGATACAGCCGTTACCTCCCTAGAAATAACATCTAGGCCTCAGTTGTGTTTCAGCTCCAGGCCCAGAAAAGCAGCAAAACCACGGGGGTGAAGCCAGGACCTGCTGTAATGACTAATGACCCCCTGCCCTGGCACTGATTAATTAGTGGAGACCAGGACCCTGAAAGAGCACACCTGGAAAAGCTGATGACTATTCTATTGAGATCTCCCCTAAGACCTCCCCTAAACTCCCAGCCTTTAAAAACCCTCAAAACAAAGAACCCAGCCTGTGCTTTTTCCCTCCCCCCTCCTCTTCTCCCACAGGCATGAGTCTCCTAAACTCTAAGGGTCCCATGACACTTGCAACCAGGGGAGCAATGGGCAGTGGCAGCTCCTCCCTGGCTAACCCTCCAAACCACCCCCAAGGCCCCTTTTTCTCTGATTTTTTAGAGAACCAAAGCAGCCCCACCTAAGTTCTCCTGTTGCTTCTTCTATCCTAGGCCCTCCCTTGTTTCACTGTCCCCAGCTTTAATAAACATACTCTCAAAATCACCTGCACTCATGTTGTGAAATCTTTCCTGCACAAAGTCAGGAACCCACACACTATCAGCTGGCCCTAGGCAGACCCACTCAGGGCCAGGTCCCCTTTCTGATAACACTTCTGGTAGAGAACACAAAGCTAGAAGTCATGTCCACAGCTGCATAGAGTTCTGAAGCTTGCCATTATCTGGGGGAAAGTGATAAGGCTTCTGCATACACATAAAAACATAACAATCAAGTTCTATCTTCCAGTTAAAGATGTCCCAGTGTATTAAAAAAATAATAATTACACTGCCCTCCTATCTAATTTCTTCTCCCTCCTGCAGTAACCCACCAAAAATAAGAAGGAAACCATGTTTTCAAATAATAAAATCCAAAAGTAATGCCTAAGGTTTATCAGTAATTTACTTAGTAATAAGGCCAACATTTATTTAATACTTATGTATCTGATACTGTTCTAAGCTCTTAAATAGCTACAAAAAATACATGTGGTAAGTTTTATTATCACCAATCCTGTATTATAAAAGGAGAAACCAAGGCCCAGAGAGGCTGAGTGAGTTGCCCCAGATTACATCTTAGTATTAAGTGGAGCCAGGCCTTGAATCTTAAGCAGAAGGATTTCAATGCCTCACTCTCGACCTCCATGCTGTCTGTCCAGTTTCTCAAATACATGCTCCAACACCACATGTCCCATTAACAACAACCAAAAAAAAAGTAAACTATTGTTGAAAGACAGTAAACACTGTCTATGACATAAGTGTTTCTTGATTATTTAAAAAATCTCCAAGAGTACCAGATACAAACAAACCAAAGAAAATAGCAATACACACACGGATACACACTTTCTAAGGATAGTTTAAATAAAAAGGATTCCAGTTGGATGTAGAAAAACTTTTGACCATTTAGGGTGACCAAAAAAAAAATAGAATAAGTGATACTAAAAGACCAAGTTGGAAACATTCACTCCTGTACACCTTTTTTCTTTTCTCCTGACGCACATTTACTCACTTTTCAAAGCTGAGTTTGGTCTAAATGCAGTATTGCTTTTAAGAAAACTTTGGGATATATTCTGCACTTCACCCTCCTAATTTTTCTCCCAATTTTCCATGACTGCAGTCTAAATATGTGTTTAAAAGAATTATACAAATGTCTGGCTCATGGTCCTTGGTAAGCATGACAATTTCCATCAGAAATTGATGTGTCAACCTGTATTTGTAAAGAATACATTTTAATTGAAGGCCTTCCCGATGAATGCATTCATTGTAGTTTCGATTCTGCTAACATTTCTCTGGATCAAATATTCTCACTTGGTTAATTCTACCTAAGACATTTACTTGCTACCTTATTTCAAAACATAGAGGAGAATATGATCCTAAAAACAGCTATTAAAGGCAGAGAAGAAAGCAACCAAGGATGTATTGAAGAAATGCAATTGTCCATGTGATCCTATTTCAAATATGGGTAGAGGAGGGAACAGTTTTTGGATTCACTCTCCCATAGTGCTGTGATCATCTGGAGTTGACAATGCAGAACATAAGTGCTAAGTGTGTCACATGGTTCAACCGGACCAAAGTGTTAGAATGGAGTTTTAAGACCAGGGTGCCAGAAATGGCATTAAAAGCTTTATCAACAGCTGCCAGAGAGGCTGGAAAGGGCCTCAGTCTCACTATGGCCTTATCTATCACATGAGGTCCTAGTGAATCCTTTCTTCATCACCAATATGGTGTGAAGAATGCTACAGGAAACCGGGGGGGGGGGGGGGGGGGTGTCATGTTTCTCTCCCTCCAGCTGCACCTCTCTTCCATTCCTAATGCCCAAGGTAATGCTAATATTGAATAAATGAGATCAATAAGGAAACAGTCTTTCAAACTCAGTGTCAATAAGGAGAGCAACAGAAGCCAGAAGCTCGACATTTAAAGTTTTAAAAATACTAAAGTAAAAAGAAATCTCAAAATCCATTCTGATAAGTGACTTTGGGATTCTATGAAATTTTAGGACTTCTCTGTATTTATAAAAATCAGCTGCTTGGATCTGTGCCTAAGAGAATTAAAAACTGCAAGCAGTCTTAAGCTGTATAAAAGTTTAAGTCATACTTTCTCATTATTGCCTTCTTCAGAAATGTTTTTAATGTCTCATCCTGCACAGAACAGTCTGAGCCAGTGTTTTCCAACAGCACGAAACAAAGAACTAGCACAAGTAGTAGCTGTTCATGGGGATTCTGAGAAACGAAGATTCTGTGCTCTGAGTCTTCCTTCTGGGGAAAACACTATAAATTAGTAAATTCAAGACTGAGAAATTTGTACCAACTTTGTGAAGTGTTGCCTACATTTATTTGACCACAGAATGCATTTTCATGAGAAAGCTCCTGGGACACCAGGACTGGGTAGAACACAGCTGGGGAAGCATTGCTCTAGACTCCCAAGCTCAGCATCCATGATTTAGGAATCTGACCCCAAATTTCCCTTAATCACCATCAACACATACAACTCCGATGAGCAATGCAGAACTGAAGTCCCAGCTTCCCCCACACAAAGCCCCCCTCCAGGCAAGTTCATCTTCTCCCAGGTCCTGAACAGACACATGCTCCCCTGCTCTGTTCTGACCATTCCCCATGCTAGAATCTTCAATCTTTTATTCAGTTTAGTCTTTCGGCATTTGAAATAAAACCCCATCTCCTGTGGGACTCTTCATATCGTGGCATCTTTCCTCTCCCCTGAATTTTGTTAACCCCAAATTAAACAAAGCTTGTTTGGAACTCACCTCTGACCTTTATCACTAGCATTCAAGCCTGTCCTGGAGAAGCAGCAAAGAGGAATGGTGAAAACCCTCCAGCAAGGGACCCAGATTCAAATGCCAGCTCCAGGATACTAGGTTCCGGGGGCGGGGGCGGCACGAGAAGAGGGGGGCGGGGATTTCGTATCTGAGCTTCACTGGCTTCCTCATCTGACCATTATGCTGTTGTGAAGTTTCAATTTCAACATCACCGAGTACAAAAAGCATGCAATATATGTTAACTGTATTACATCACTGTGATATAAGTAAAAGACATATCCCAAATGCGTGACTGCTGATAAGTAGCACACACGCAAACCTCCACCATGTTCCCTTCGATGCCTACCCTTTAATGCTATTCTATGCTGTCACGTCGTTTACTCATGGCAAGAGGAACAGAAAAGGCTTCCTCTGGGAGTTTATTAATAAGAAATATCTGCGGTCCCTAAGTCAAATCATCACTGGGAACTCCATTAAGCCATCTAAATTACAATTTTGATGTTGGCATGTCTGTGGAAGTTATGTGTGTGTTACAGTGTCATTCATTTGTACATATTTATGTTTTTATCTAAACATGGTTTTAGCATTACATACATATGCACAGATCAGTCCATGTAGAATCACTTTGAACATGAAAGAAAGCAGTTTTTCTCTCTTAGTCAAAGGAATAAGTTGCTAAAGCAAAATCTAGATTTTAATTGTTCTTTCATTTCATTTAATCCATTAATGAATTAATGGGGAAGAGGGAGGAGCACACATTTTATCCTATTATAGCTGAAAATTTCTTAACATAACAATACATTCAGAAGTTCTTTCATTATCAAATAAATGTAAGTTAGTTTAACGAAGTTTTAGTGGGTGTCATTTAAGGAAAGATCTGAAACCTAAACCTACTTGGTGACATTTCCAGTTATTATCTGTGCTTTCTTTCCTGTGTCTGTTTACCAATCTTCTCCTATACTTCAAACTCAACATCGCTTTCTTGTTTATCTTAGGATCTCATATTGGTTTCATGCCTTCTAAAATATCTTTTATTTTTACCTTTTCGTTAGGTGACTTAATTTTTTAAAATATTTTTATAGATTTTTAGAGAGAGAGAGAAACATCAATAAAAGAATGCAAGAGGCAAGAGGGAAGCATCTACTGCCCCTGCCCAACCCCCATCAAGCTGGGGGAGGGGAGGTCATCAAACCAGCAACCCTGAGGTGGATGCATTATTGGATGATGCCCAACTGAGTAACACCAACCAGGGCAGGTGACTTAATTTCGTTGGAGTTATTTAATTTCACATACAAATTATCAGTATTGTTACTTTCTCAAGTCTCATTTTCTCTCTTTTCCCCATTTCCTGCCCTATGCTTTTTTGTTGAGAAGCATTGCTTTTTGTTGTTTGATGCTGATATAAAATGGAAGTGACCAGGTAAGCTGCAAACTAACTCCAGCTTCAGATCAACTTATTGAAGTCGACACTCTCCACGAGAACATAATCTCCTCCCCATAAGATGGAAAGACTGGATTTCCACCCACTGCAGCTCTCCCCACCACAGAGTATAGGAACAAAATGGATTAAAAGGTAAACACACAAAATAAAAAGTTTTGTATTATGGTATGTATTAAAAACTTTCTCATTGCACATGTGATATTATGTATAAAACAAGCTATTCATTATATATGTAATACATGTGATAAAATACAAATACTTAAACACATATGTAGAACCTTAAGCAATTTTACATCTTTAATGAAATCTAGTGGTAATTCTATTATTTATTCAAACAAGAGAGTTTAAAAATTTTTTTGGTCTTATGTAATTCTAGTATAATAAAAACACCTTAGTTTTTTTTGCAGGATACATGTTTGCTTAGGATACTAAGATGCCCAAAAGGCCTGGAAACCATGCTTTACTTCCTGCTGTCATTGTTACTTTTATGTAGAAATATTTCATAGAGATAATCAGCACTATGTTAACTTTCTAACCTGTGTTTGTTTTTAAAAACATTAGCATTTTTATTTAGACAGGGTTATACTTATATTAAATTAAAAGATGATAAGAACATTTATCTCAAGTTCCTTTCCTGCAAATATGTGTGAACCACGCGAGAACCTGGGGACACAATCCCTTTCTCAGAAATTGACAGAAAGCTGGTTCATCTCTGAATCCAACTAAAAGTGAGATTAGTTAATGAAGAACTAAAAAGAATATAAAAATAAAATTGCTTTATCTCAACAGCAGTGTAAACACAGGAATTCAGCATTAGCACCAGACTCTACCAAACACATGGGCTATGGGAGTCACACTGTCTGGTGGCCCCTCTGCCCTCCTGTCTAACTGCGGCTGATTCCATTTGCTCCCCATGCAAGTGTAAGACCCCACATTTGGCCTGTGGACCTGCCAGTAGCTAAATGGAAAGGATCTGACACCACTTCACCTTTTTTTATAGAAATCATTGACCTAAATTTTCATAATAAATCTCTTTAGAAATGCATTTGTTTTGAAATAATCCAGGAGAGAGATGTCAAATTATTTTGAGATAGCTCTTCTATCATTTAACAATTCCCGCAGAGTGTCTGCCATGGGCCAAATGGTGACTTTGATCAAATTTTGGGGAGAACCTACTAAAATCCTGTTCTAGGTTCCTTTTATTCATCCAGGACACCTACGAAAGAGCTTACCATAGCCTCTTCATCCCCAACCATCAAAGTTCTCATTCTTACCGCCCCCTCTCTTCCCATGCCTCCCTCACTCCTCACTCCAGCACTCATTCTGATGTTTTCTGCTACACACCAGGCCAGCATTTCTTAAATATGAGTAATCTACAAAAGTTTTCACATACTCCCAGAATTGACCTAAAATATTCTATTAGATCTTCAAAATATGTACACCACTCACAAACACCTTAAGCTTCTAAGCCCTATACAACTAAAATGCCACAGTAAATGTATAAGAAAATTTTTTAAAAATGCTATAAAACACAATTTAACAATATTAATTGCATGTGCTAGAGGAGGTTTGGCTACAACAAATGCGTCACTTGCAGCCTGACTATAGCACTCATGCTACAAACAAGATTCCTTTGACAAAAGGGTGCTTACATTACTAGGGCAGCAGGCTGGCTCAATTCTCTCACCACGTTTTCTCTAACCGATACCAGAAAAGGGTGTCATCCAGCCTAAACTGGGTAGAAATTCTTCATTTATAAATCAATCATTAGCCAGAAACAAAGACTACTACTTATGGGCCGGCACAAAGGTAAACACAGGTGCTGAAGTTTTCTGGGAAGATGTTGTTGTAACATTACCATTCAGATGATTCAGAATGTGTTTACTTCAGTTTACTATTATCAAAATGAAAACACAAAGTTCGGATACTATGGCGAGAAGTGAAGTCCCTGAGGGTATATGCTCTGGACAGAGGACTCCTGAGCTCAACCTGTGGCCACCTCTCCAGATCTACTCCCCATCCTTACTCTCAGTCCGTCTACCATATGGGAAAGCAATATGATGAATCGTTTCCTCATGTGGAGTGAGGTCTTACTTTCCAAGATGTTCAGCATATAAAAATAAATTCTTGGAAGAGACCACAGTGTCTTTAATCCAAATAGTACATTTTTTAACTCTAGTAGAAAGGGAGAGAGAGAGGGAGGAAGGAGGAAGAAGAGAGATTTATTTACAAATTTCTAGAAAAATGTTGCTTAATCCCCATTGCTCTTTAATAACAGTACATTCCACATACAATTCTTTTCATCTCTCAATCAATAGCATTTTGACTATTAATGTCATTCCCCCAAAATGCCAATTTATATATGCCTGATATTAAGTATGCACATACATGGGTACACACACACACACACACACACACACACACACAGTAACCTATATGCCACTCAGGCCCATAAACTTAGATCTAAGTAACTCAACAGCACCCGCCTCTCCCTTCTTTTCCTTTCTTAACTTCCCTGGGGAAAGTACCAGTGTGGTCCTAAAGGCAAAAGTAGCCCTGAAAGGAGAAATCTGTCTCTCACTATCTGTAGCTGGAGGCAGAGGCCATGATGGAGGTGGAGGCAGAACAGTCTATCCCCACGAGGACACTCACAATCTCTCTCCAAAATGTTTTAACCTCGGGCTAATAGGAAATAACTATATTCTCAAATTTAACTCACTTACCTTTTCATAAGGTCTACTGTGTGAGATTCATTTTGGATCCTACACCTTTCAAGAAAGCTAAACTGCAATAAGTAAATAAAAAATAAACTGCAGCAGCACTAGTAATAACACAGCTAATGTGTGTTGTACAGGTAATGTGTGTTATACTGGCATGTGTCATTAGGGCTTTAGATTTTCTCATTTAGCTCACAACTTTGAGATATGTAAAATTACCACAAGTGACAATGTTGTCACATTTTAAGTATTTACACATAGCTACTCCTATAAGTTTAAACATTAAAACTAGGGTTCTGAAAATGTTATTAGCATGCTCTGACACAGAAATGCAACCTTTAGGTTCAAAATATCATCCATTTATTCATTTACAATTTATTTATAAATAATTAGATACAAAAATATTGAAGACAAGTGTAATAAAAAACTTTTTAAACTATGGACACTATAGCCCTGGCCAGGGTCGGTCGCTCAGTTAGTTGAGTGTCATCCCATGCACCAAAAGGTCTCCAGTTTGATTCTGGATCAGGGTACATGCCTAGGTTGTGGGCTCAAACCACATTAGGGGATGTGCAAAAGGCAGCAGATCAATGTTTCTCTCTCTCTCTCCTTTCCCCTTCCTCTCTCTTTAGAATCAATAAAACGTATTTTAAAAATATTGGTCCATAACAAAGTACCACAGACAGCGTTTTGTAAATAACAGAAATTTATTTTCTCATGGTTCTGGAGACTGGAAGATCAAGATTAATGTGCCTGCAGGGTTAGGTTCTTATGAGGCATCTCTCCTGGACTTGTAGAGGGCCACTGTCTAGCTACTTCTTTCAGATGTTCTTCCCTCTGTGCTTGTGTGTCACTGAATATCTTTTGTGTGTCCAAAATTTCCTCTTCTTGTAAGGACACCAGATTAGATCAGGACCTACTCTAAAGGCCCCATTTTAATTCAATCATCCATATAAAGATCTTATTTCCAAATATCATCACATTATGAGGTACTAATGATTGGGACTTCAACATAAATATGGGGGGGGGGGATACAATTCAACCCATAATAGACACCTATAGTGCACTTCAGTTAAATAAATTGAACATCTGTAGTCCCTCTGTGGATTCTTCCTAGATCACAATCCTCATCCCTCCTGGTAACCACTCTTTTGATTTTTGTTTTAAATTTCTTAATAGTTTTACCAACTATATTTATATGTTTTTACAACTTTAGTTTGTTCCCAAAAAGAACCATTTAAGGCAATGAATTTCCCTCTAAATATTGCTTTGGCAGCATCTTCCAGAGACTTTGATATAGTGGTATGGTTTATTATCATTTCAAAATGTATTCTGCTTTGAACAATGGGTTATTTAAAAGTGTGTTGTTCAATTTCCAAATGTGGAGGAATTTTCTATAAGACTTTTTATTATTAACTACTAATTTAATTTTGCTGTTGTCAGAGAACATATCTTGTATGATTTCTATTCCTCTTAAATTATAGAGACTTATTTGATGATTCAGCATTTGGTCTCACGTTTGGAATTAAAATAATGTTAATAATAGCATAATCTATAATGATAAAAGTGTAATATGCTAATTAGACTGGACATCCTTCTAGATATCCTTACAGACGAAGCCTGGGCTGCAAGGGAAGCCTGGGTCCTGGGTGCCAGAGGGAAGCCAGTGCCGGCAGCCGGGGGAAGGAAGGTCTACTCTTGCACGGATTTCGTGCATCAGGCCTCTAGTTTAATATAGTTGCATTTACCGTCACTATGTTGATTTAAAAATACCAGTCACTTATATGATTGCTTAAGTAAGTAGAAGCAAGCTGAAAACAATTTTTTTTTAGTTAGGTGAAATATTGACTATTACTTATGGAAAATAGACAGGGTATTTCTTTTCATGGACACAAGTATCCTTTTTAACCAAAGCACTGACTAAAAGAGGCTGAAGACAGTATAATAATATCTTAAAACTACACCACTTTTAAACAAATCATACAATTTCTAAAACAAATACGAATCCCTTACTCTACCTCTAGGTGTCATGTACGGGGTAATAAGAAGAGATCAACAAATTGTCTTAAAACTTATCCTACAACAAATTGAACTGAACCAGTATTTGAGGTTTTTTTTTAAGAAATATCCAGAAAAAGAGACTAACAACAAGGTTTATATAGAGGAGGATAATAAAGGGTAAAGGGGGGCAAATATGTAGTGATGGAAGATTATTTGACTTTGGGTGGTGGGCACACAATGCAATATACAGATCATGTGTCATAGAAATGTGCATTTGAAACCTATATGATCTTATTAATCAACTAGAGGCCCAATGCACAAAATTCATGCACCGGTAGAGTCCCTAGGCCTGGCCAGTGATCAGAGCTGATCAGGGCCTTCCAGCTGCTGGCTGGGCCTCCTTTCCTTGGCTGCCACCTGCCTTCCTTCATTCTGCGCCACCCGCTGGTGGTCAACGCACATCATAGCGAGCTATGGAACTCCCGGTCTCCTGGTCAAACTCCTGAGGGGACACTTTGCATATTAGCCTTTTATATATATATAGATGTCACCCCAATAAATGTAATTTTTAAAAAAGATTTATATAAAGGTTATATACTATAAAAATGTAAACCTTTTTTGGAAAGGTTTCCAAATACATCAAAGGACAAACAAGCATGCAAAACCAATTTTATATTTCTAAAAATGATGGTAACTTTAAAATATTTTCTTTAAGTGAAAAAACAACACTCTAGGCTTACTGTCTTACTGTAAGTACTGTCATTTCATTAAATACAGTTTCCCCAAAGCTATCTAAACACCAGGATTCAGAAGTAAACCTTATTTGGATAAGTTTCTAATAAAGGATTTGACCTACATATATTTAAAAAAAAAAAAAAAGCCAGGCAATATCCTCAAAGGGGCTAAACATGTTTTAAATTTTCAACCTGGGGATAAACATGGATTAGGAGAAACACAAATGTTTCCTAAATACTTTATATCACACAGCTAAGTAGAGAGGATTCTAAATATCTAATCTTTAAACTTCTTTAAAAATAAGTTTCCATAAGTACTATGGAAATACCATACTCTAATTTTGGAAATAATCATGGTTACTACTCACATATTTGCAATCACCCTTTCCAACAAGATTCCAAAGATGCAGCTTCTGGGGTTGCTGCGTTCCAACATGCTATTGGTAATATTGTATGCATGGAGCTCTGGTTAGACTGTGTTCATACAGGTTCAAACATTCTCTGGTGAGCCTGTGTTAATGAAAACTCTCCTTTGGACCACTGTGACAGAAACCTTGGGGCAGAGCCAGAAAGCAGCCTCATGCATATCTGCAACTGTACATTTTTCAGGCATTACATTAGGTTTTCTTATATAGTCCCCTATTAAAATGGTTTAAATTCCAACCAAGCCTTGGGAAACAGAGCACACACTATCTCAAGCCTTTCCACAGCATCTGGCAATGAGACCAGATTGGTCAAATGAAAAAACAAAAGTAGTTCCAACTCATGCTGGAGAGGCAAATTAAGCCTTACTATGGGATCAAGGGGCAAAGCCTTTTGTTATCATTGATTGTGAAATTCCTTATGACAATTTTGATTTTACAAAATTAGGTTTTGACCATAGCCCGCAGGTAATTCTCTATTGCATTCTGGATTAATTCAGCTTTATGGCTAATTCCTGTCAAAATGACAAAGGACGATTGATTTCTTTTGGTGAGGTATCCTTATCAATAGCAATGTCGAGGGACTGATTGATGGGGTGTTAGAGGAAAGGACCATTAATTGATTTGTAATAAATAAAGCAAAATCTCTACTTATGACCAGCAATTGAAAAAGGCAGCTCTTTTTGCACTGGTAAATGTTTTTCATCTAAAATGTATAAAGCAGTCCAACTCAACAATCACTCAACTTATTAATATAACAGCTTTATTAAAGCAATTCCCACTGACATGGCCCAAGTTAAAGGCCACTCAGCTCAGTCATCATAATATTAAATAAGAAAAAACTTAAAAGTCTCATGGAAAATGTCACTCAAAGTTACACTGTGGTGTAATGGAAAAACCTGCAACTCTGGAATCAGATGATTCAAATTCCACTTTGGCACTTATTAAGCATTTTCCTAAAATTGTCCGAGTCTCAGTTTTCTCATTTCCAAAATTGGTAAACCCCTACTTTGCAGAGTAATTGTACTGAATGAGGTAATAAATGTAAAATGTCTAATACATAGCATAGAATATAATAGTTGCTTAATAGCCAGTTTTATTAGCATTATTGCTTTGAACAAAATCATAAGAGCAAATCATTTTATCCTTTGTCCATGACCATATTAATCTAACAGGGCGAAGTAAAAAATTCATGTAATGGGCTTCTATTATGCTCTTCTTCACTTAAAATAAAAAAACAAGAGCATTTTTTAGCATTAAAATTGTATTATTAAAATATCCTTAATAATATGTATATTGGCTTTTTGTGTTGTTGATTTTGCTTTCATAAAGGAACTGTAAGCAACACTGGATTTTTAAATGCATTTATAACATTTAGGCATATGTTTCTAAGGTCTTCCAATTACATGGATTTTAACTATTCTTAACTTAACAATAGGAAGCGCAGCTCACGGCTGCTTGGGATCTACCACCACCTCAGCAAAGATGAGATAAGTCAATGTGACTGCAACCTGGACTCAAACAAAAAGTTGATTGCTCTTGAATTTCCCTCTTGTAAACACTGAGGGAGAAAGAGAATTCATGCCAGCAGACTGGAGATGAGGAAAAGGAAAGGAAAGAAAAACACAAAGAGAATGTCAGTATTACACACCACCAGTGCATTTAGTGCTGATCCTGGAAAACACTCTGGGCAAACTGTTCAAAGAATGGTTGTAAAAACCCAGAAAAGAAAGCGACAATCCTGGCATACAGTGTGGGTTCAACAGAGACAAGACAAACCTCACTTCTTTCTCTGACAAGGCTAGTAGGCTGGCAGATCAGGGATATTCGCTGCACAAAATATACTTGAACTTGAGTAAGAAACCTAACAAAGGTTCTCATGCCAATGCAAAAAATGTAAAAATATGGGTGGAATGCTAGGGCACTTAGTTACACTAAACATTTGAATCAATTGGCATCAACATCCAATAATTGCCATTCTGTGGAAGTTCCCTAGAGGTATTTTGTGTTTGGTCCTGTTGCCTCACCATTTTTCAACCAATGACTCTGAAGCCTATGGAGGAATCGTTATCATATTTTAAGATTGCATTATTTTTTTTTATCCCAACACTCACAGGCACTATTACTCTTACCTTCATAACTATTCAATGAGGGAGTTTAAACTTTTTATTTTCCATTTCACAAATGAGGAAACTGAGATAGTGTAGTTAATTTACTCATTTCAAATAACAAAGCTAAAAAATAGTCGAGCTGGGACATAGCCTCAAGGTTTTTGACTTCACATTTTGACCAAAGCCTGGGACAAGAAACAACTACAGATGCAGGATCCAAACAGACCTTGACAAACAGAAGTGAGGGGAAATATTTGAGAAATGACATGAATAGAGTCCCAAATGCGTACCATTTTGTCATATAGGTATTCTGAAACATTCAACACATTGAGATTTGTGAAATGGTAAATTTGCTAATCCAACTTCCACTTTATATCTAGAGTAAAAAGAATTATAGTTACCCCTTCACTCCACTGGTCACAATCCACCTGGGCAACAGCATTCAACATTTTGGGTAAATTATAAGAGGGATAGAAGATAACTAGAAAGCATTTATCACAATGATGAAGGAAAAAGAAATCATATTATATCAAGAATACTAGAAGAAATGATAGGTGTTAAATTAGAGAAACGGCAACAATGACTAGGAAAGAAAAGAGACCAACAGCTATCTTCAAATATATGTCACATGTTAGACTATGTATGTCATGAGAGGGAAGAAATAGACCAATAATTTATTAGATTTTGTTAAGGAAGTGACGTATATCACTGTGGGTGATATGTGAAGGAATTTATTAAAGGAATTAATTCTTATACCAATTGTAAGAGCTGCGTCTGTTGTTTGGTCAGAAATTGCTATAGTTCAAGTAGGTGGGCCATTGAGAAGAGGAGCTGGATATAAAGTGGAGATGAAAAAGGAAAACATGTCTCTAACCAACTACATCATGGGTGACGAGGTAGAAAAGGTACCTTTACTGCAAATCGGCACACTTTGTCCAGGACCTGGAGAAGCCAACAGAGATGTACAGGAGATGGAGGAGGGGAGAGCCAAGTGCAGCCCCACACCTGCCCTGGGGCCCAGAGATAAATGATAATGCATGTGAGCTACAAAGCACCTGGCTCCCTACACCGATCTTCAAAGCATGAAAACTGGCTGGCACTTCCCTCCTGCCTCCAACACCTTGCATACATTTCTCTTGTGCCCAAAATGAACCAAGGGCTACACAAGGGAATTGTGTGAGAAAGGGATTCTGCAAATTATAGTTTTAGTTCAACTAAGTGGTTACAGTAAAAAGTTGCCATAAATGGAAACTTGACGGATTTCTGACCAATATAAGCATGTGAGGTATCCAAAGACTAAATGGACTTAGGAAAGTAGTAGAATCTCTGTCATTAAATGCACTCAAATAGGATGACATTTGGAAGAGATGTTATCAGTATAAAAAGTGATTCACCCATCAGATGCGATAGAAGATCCTTTTCCACCTGGCAGAGGTAGATGGAACCATTATCCTTGTACATGCCACGCGATATTTAAATGAACTATATGCTCATGGTTTGGACATGCAGCCATTATATAAGAAAACAAATCACAGAACCTGAAATCCAGAATTATAAGTTTTAGAGTTCATCAGTAGTGGTTTATAAAATTCAAAAATATTCACAATAGACATAAAGGAAGATAATTTCTTTTTCAATTTAATGTTATGTAGTTCTGACTCCCCAACTACATGGGTAGCACCTGTGAAATGTATATTGTTGCTTAGGTTATAATATGAAAAACCTAATAACATCTCTGATACAAAAAGGTACAAATGGTGGCATCTTCCCAGGCTTTCAACTCATTGGGGCTGAGGCTAAAGGCCCTTCTTCCTCTTTTACTCCCTCCAAAGAAACTCTAACAGGAAACGTCTTTTCTTTCTCCTACCAGTACCCCCTGAACTAGACATAAGAGTACAACAACAGGAGGAATAATCATGGAGGCAGCTTGCATCTAGAACTTGTAAATCCTGCCAAGGGGCCTGCTCTTAGTTCTCACCCTGATCAAATGCCAATCAAGCCTGGACTTCCAAGATCCAAGGCAGGAGGTACCAGATCCAAGTCAACCAAATGGAGGGTTATGGCAGCCTACCAAAACAACAACAACAACAAAAAACATGAAATATTCTCCAAATCATGAAGGAAAAATCCATATTTGAGCATATGTTCAATTGCCTAAGCCAATAATTTCTAAACTGGAGAAGCTGTACATGCCCTTTGGCATCTAAATATCATATTCTTGGATCAACTTTTATAACACAGTTTCTCCTTATCCAACTAATTCATAGCTACTAAAGTTTTTTGCCCCACAATATCTTAACTTCAGAACTTTTACAAACCATTTTACATGTTAGATGCCATCTTGCTTTTTCATTTTAAAATATAACCCCTTCTTCTATTTCTTACCCTTTCCAGTATGTTTCTTTGTCCCAGCTTCCTTTGGTCAACAAACAAAGGCAAAACTCACTAGGTAAATACATACAGTGGGGAGGACGAGAACCTAACTTAAATCAATGCTACCAAAATCTAGTTTGTGGTATTTTTCCACAAAATGTAGTCTAACAAGCTTACACTGAAGCAGTTCAAATACCTCCTGCTGGTGGCATTGTACCAGCTAATGCCATATGTATAGAAGTCACCAGCTAATGCATTCAATGTTAGGTAGAATCTGCACATTAATGAAATTCCCTACTAATGCTACAGACATGCCCATAGCTTTATTTCTTTTAACATGATATAAATGCATTTCAGGCTCTGAGTTTATGACCTGTGCTGATTTTTTTTTTTTTTTTTGATGGCTGAGTTATGCCCACCACCACAACATAACATCCAGGCAGCAACCCCAAGGGCAATGTGAGGAGGATTTTCTGATTATGTCATCAAACAGGAAACCTCATGGAGACTCTGGGATTAATGTATTTTCCACTGGAGCTGAAAGCAGGCAGGATGTAGTCATTGGAAGGGAGAGAGGGAGAGGAAAATGTTGGTAGGGGTGGAGGTAGTGTCTTTAATATGACATTCAAAGAAATCACTCACATTTATTTACATCTTAAGCCTTCAAGCAAATAAAGATTTTAAAACTTCAGTAGAATGTGGTAATAAGCAAATTATATAAGCCCTGGATATGAATGCACCCCACAAAGAGTTTCTCTAAACCATGGCACCATTCTTGCTCCAGATGGCATGGAAAATAATTCATAAATGACAAAAGTTCAATGGGTGGACGGCAGCTGTTCGGTCACAGCTCTTTGGCCACCCACTTCAGTAGAACTGAAAGCTTTCAATCAACTCTTTTCTCTCAAAGGGGCTTCAAACAGCATCAGAACATGTGTACAATGTGTCCTCAGAAAGTAGTTGGCCAAATATGGAAGATTATAAAATCAAGTTAAGTAGAAATGAAAAATACAAATACATACTGTTTTCTCCAAAATCCATAATACCAAGCAGGGACTAATTACAAAGGATTTTGAGTTTTGCATGATCTCCTTTTTTCCCTTCAGATGTACTCACAGCTTCCTCTCATGCCGAATGAGAAGCATCTAGAATTTTGACAGTATTATTTTAATAATAAATAGACAATATTGTACTTGCCTCTCTCTTCATTTGCTCCTAAACTCCTTACAGTAAGAGAGCATTCCAGCTTACCATGGGCCAACTACTACTTTGAAATCTGGTGTCACTGATTTTATATTCTGGTTCTGAGCCTTCAAATGAGGTAAATACATTAGACCACCATACAGCAAAATAAACATTTTCCATCCTTTTATTCCAGAAAGATTGCTCAGTTGCCATTCAAATCTAAGTACTATTTTATTTTATTTTTATTTCAGAGAGTAAGGGAGAGGGAGAGAGAGAGAAACATCAATGATTAGAAAGAATCATCAATTGGCTGCCTCCTGCACATCCTCTACTGGGCATCAAGGCATGCACCCTGACCTGGAATGGAACTGTGACCTCCTGGTTCATAGGTCAATGCTCAACCACTGACCACACTGGCCAGGCCAAGTCTAAGTAAATCATACACACACATACACACGTCCATGCACAAAGGTGAATAGAAATAATTATATTAGCTACATTATTTGAGTTACTTAAAACCAAACCAGATTATAAAACAAATACAACCTAAACAATTTGCCACTTTTGAAAGAAACAATTTCAAGCATGGCACGCATAAAAGATGAGGTTATGATTTAAGCAGAGAAAACGTTTAGGATAGCCAATATTGTGAAGCCATATGCTGGATCAATTCTTTCCCTCGCACTCTTCATTGACCATGGAAGCTTTCTAAGGGTTAACTTGACCAGTTTGAATTGGATAGAATACGAAAGGATAATAAACAGCTGACACCCTTGTAAGCTGCCAAACATAGTAAGCTAAGATTACATCACAGAAGGCACCAACACATCCACTCACTCCTGCTTTAAGTCCTCTCCCTACAGATTTCTGAAAGGAGGCGGGTTGCTAGGGCACTAGAGGTGAGTAACATTTCCTTCTCCCTTATACTATGCATGGGACTGGTGGGGGGGAAAAAAGGACAGAACAAAATCAGAACAATACCTTAATAGAGCAAAAAGTATCATATTAAGCTAACCTATAGCAAATAATTTTAAGTGAAGATGTTTATGATCACAAAATATAAAGAACAACCAGCACTGAAACAAGTTGTTCTCTAAGTTCATGTTCCTTTTCATATAAGCTCTTGGTGGTCTGCTTGTCCAGCCATTTTTTTATATTACCATTGAGATAATTGGGCAATTTGTCTATTATTTTTATACATTTTATTTGTTAATCAATAAATGAGAAACAGAATAATTAGAGAAAATTGGTCAAATATTGTATGCTTGCAGGGAGCAAGATCAAGAGAAATAGTAAAACCAATAATCTTCTGTATCTTTTTTTAAACACACATTTTCTACACTTCCTAGCTGTTACCAGGGATTAAAAACCAGAAATTAAAGTTTTATTCTCAAATAGTAAAGGTATTTGGACACCTACCCAGAGCTGAGCAGTAGATATGAGGATCTGGCAAGTGTTCAAATTACTCTGAAGATACTATAAGGATTAAATTTCATAGCAAAGAAATTTTATTCACTGTGCAAAATATGTCTAGTTAAAAAAATTATTCAAAACTCGGGACTCAATACATTCAATCAAGCTGTCAAAGAACAAAGACCTGTTGTCTCTTTTCTTTGCCTCAAGGAACTTGGACAGACAGCCACCAGACAGTCTGCTGAACTCCATGCGGCCTTCAGGAGTGAATTTCTGTAGGACAATCTCTTGATTACAAAATGAACATAAACAAGTACTTCGGTAACTTAAGTCTCTCTGTGTTAAGATTTTACACCAAATTAGTTTGAGTCTGTGGCTGCTCCTTACCAGGTCCACTCACCAAAGATACAATCTATCAAAACCAGCAGCACAATGATTTAATAAAATTATAGTTATTTAGAATACCAATTATGAAACAAGGTAAAATTACAGTGGCCAATGTTATTACATGTATTAAAGCAAACAGCATAATACATAGCTGGCTATGTGGAATTAGAACTCTCAGAGTTTACAAAGCACACTACCCATACCAGAACCTCTACTGGCTTTGAGATCTGCTACCTTTTATGGCAATAACCTAATTCATGCTGTCTTAATCCAAATAAACAGATTAGTAAAAGCAGATCATCACTACCCACTTCAAGGCTTACCATTAAGCTACAGTAATCAAGACAGTGTGGTACTGGCAAAAGAAAAGAAAAATCAATGCAACAGAATAGAGAATCCAGAAATAAACCCCCATAAATATAGTTAACTGATCTTTGACAAAGGAGAAAAGGCAATACAATACTAGTAAAACAAAGACAGTCTTTTCAACAAATGGTGCTTGAACAACTGGTCATCCACATTCAAAAAAGAAAAAAATGTAGACACAGATCTTACACCTTTCACAAAACTTAACTCAAAATGGATCACAGACCTAAATGTAAAATGCAAAACTATAAGAAGATAGGAGAAAATCTAGGTGACCTTGGGTGTAGGGATAAATATTTAGGCACAACACCAAAGGCACAATCCATGAAAGAAATAATTAATAAGCTTGACTTCAAAAACATTTGCTCTATGAAAGTTAAGGTCAATAGAATGAGAAGACAAGCCATAGACTGGGAGAAAAAAAGTTGCGGAAGACATAACCAATAAAGAATTGTTATCCAAAACTGTTATCCAAAAGAATTTTTATACAAAAATAAATAAATAAATAAAATAAAACCCCACCTCTTAAACTCAACAATAAGAAAACAAAATGATTAAAAAATTAAGACACCTCACCAAAAAAGATAAACAGATAGTAAATAAGTATATGAAAAGATGCTCCACATCATATGTCATGAAGGAAATATAAATGAAAGCAATGAATTAACACTACACATCTATTAAAATGGCCAAAATCCAGAACCACCAATTGCTGACAAGGCTGTGGAGTAACAGAAACTTTCAATCATTGCTAGTAGTAGTGCAAAATGGTCCAGCCACTTTGGAAGACATTTTGGCAGTTTCTTATACACCTAAACTTTCTTTTACTGTACAGAAGTGGTGCTCATTAACATTTACCCAAAGGGGTTTTTAAATTTATGTCCACACAAAAAAACTGCACACAGATGTTTACAGCAGTTTTATTCAAAATTGTTAAAACCTGGACGCAACCAAGATGTCCTTCTATAGGAAAATGGATAATGAAATTGTAGTATGTCCACACAATGGATTACTATTCAGGGCTAGAAAGAAATGAGCTGTCAAGCCATGAAAAGACATGGAGGAAACTTAAATGCATATTACTAAATGAAACAAGCTAATTTGCAAAGGTTACATACTATATGATTTCAGCACTATAACATTCTGGAAAAGACAATACAAAACTATGGAAACAGTAAAAAGATTTTGGGTTCCCAGTGATTGGCGGTGTGGAGAGGGAAGAAAAGGTGGAACGCAGAGGATTTTTAGGGCAGTGAAAATACTCTTTATCCCATAATGATAGGTACCTATGATCATACATTTGTCCCAACTCATAAAACATCCAACAGTAGGAATTACTAATAATGTAAAACTATGGCCTTTGGGTGATAATGATGTGTCAGTGTGGATTCATTGATTGCAACAAAGGTACACTCTTGTGGGTGATGTTAAGTGTTGAGAATGGGTGAGGCTGTGCATGTGTGGGGCAGAGGGTGCAGAGGAAATCTCCATACCTGCCTCTAAGGTTTATTTTTTGTTTGTTTGGGTATTTTTTGTTTGTTTGTTTGTTTTAAGATAGAAATATTTTCTTTATTAATGACCGCAACCGTATTTCTTTAGATACAGGAGTTTTGAACTCAAATACTCAGGAGAAAACAAGTTAAGATTGCATTTTCCTGCAACTCATTACCAGTAACATATTGCAAAGCAAGAGAGCTTGGAAGAAGGGTGGAAGGCAAGGGCCGTGAGGGCGGGAAGATAAAGAAAAGGAATTAAGTTGATCAAGTGGATTTCTTTTTTCCTTTTTTTTTTAAAAATTTAATTCTTGGGAACTATCAAGTCCTTGCAAGCAGAGCTTGTTTCTGCAGGTTATTTTCCAAACGTGTACAAAACGGAACCAAAATGGGGAATCCCTTGAAAACCTGAAGAGGTGCAACATTAAGAGCTACAATTACCCGGTAGCAAGTGTTCCAGCCTTCAGTTGCTAGCCACTTTCTCTTCCCGTTCCCAAGAGTTAGTGGGATGAAAACGTCTTCCCTGGGATTGTTTTCATTTCTTTCTTCTCTGCATCTGGGTGTGTGCAGCTCAGCACCTTGAGGAAGTCAGATGTTTTTGCCCGCATACGTGTGTGAATATAGGCCTTCGAGCACTTAATGTGGTAGTGCAGGTACTCCCGGAACGTGTGTATCAGTTGATGGTGTTGTCTGGAGCACTGGCATTGGTGTGGCGAGGGAACAGCACGAAGGTAATGTAGCCAATGTTGTCACCCACAGCAGTATCAGTGTCTTCCAGCTCAAGAGGCCAAAGAGGACCTGTGGGGCCATATGGCTGGCTCTGTGTCCATCTCTGAACTCCTGCATGAACACCTTTCCAATGACCACATCGCCGTCATCCTTAAACACTGTGCTGTAGACTACCGTGACTCTGTCCTTTTTAGACTCCACACACATGGTCTCAGCATCCCTATAATGGATAACTGCCCTGTTCTCTCCTTCCTTGCCCTCTTCTTGGAACTGGAACTATTTCTCAAAGACAGAGGCAAAGCAATTTCATCTCAACATGCCAGCCTGATGCACCTGGAATCCTTGGATACAGACAGAGTTTCAGGGTCATATAGCAAAGAGACATTATATCCTGATTCTGGATTTACCAAGAAGCTCCCATACACTCTCTTTAGTAACTCATCAGCACCATGTGCCTGAAGTTCCTTGCAGAATTTCAAAGAAATACTGACCATCGCTTTTGTCTCCATTAGGATTTGAAATATGATAGAGGACCCCATCAAAATCTGCAAAAGTTCGATGCTGCTCTCTCTGGATCTGTGTTTGTTCATCAGTTTATAACCAATGGACACAGACAACAGGGCGGTGAGGGCATGAGTGGGGGTGGGGGGGTAGTGGGGGATAAGGACACATATGTAATACCTTAATCAATAAAGAAATAATTTTTTTTCATGTAGCTTGCTGAGAAATATAATAAAAAAATATGAGGTAGTAGCCTAAAAAAAAATCTGCAACTGTTACTTGCACTGCTTCTGGTGTGTTTCCAGTGCCACATTCTCGAACTTGAGCATGAGCAAGCGTCTCCTTGATGAAGCAGCTGCTCACCTGCAGCAGGATCAAGGTGGTGGCTGGCCCCAGATGCCTGAACCTGCTTGTGCAGCCACCTCACCCACAAGCCCTGCACCTAAGTTTTGCTATGAACCCGACTGTGTTCTAAAAATTAGTATTACTTTTTAATTATCATCATAAACAAATAAAAAGTATTTTTTTAAAAAACAATTAAAAGGACCCTAGATCACCACTGTCCAATAGGACTTTTGGGATGATAGAAATGCTATGCATCTACACTTTCCAACCTAGTAGTCTCTAGGAATCTCTAGCTATTAAGTATTTGAAATGCAGTTATTTTGACTGAGGAACTGAATTTTTAATTTTATTTAATGTTATATTTTATGTTAAATTGACATGGCCTCATGTGGACAGTGATCTCCCTAGTGGACAGCACAGCTCTAGAAGGCTCACTCAGTAGAAAACAAGCCATTGCTTGAATCTTGGTTCAAAATATGTAATAAAAAAATAAATTTGCAACGGGAATTACAATTTAGTTTTAACAGACCAAATATATAATGGGCTTTCTGAAGCAGCTACTTTAGGAACCAAGGTAAAAATTATAGGGGGCATCAATCTTTTAAAAAGTCTGTATTCTAAAATGTTGTGTCTGTTATTTAAAATATTTTAAAATAAGATAATGATTTTAAAAAAATAAATAACAGTATTTTTCCACACAACACTAAAATCTTCTAAGGAAAAAAGAGGAAATGAAATATTATAAAAATGATTATCAGGTTGCTCCATGATTATTTTAGGAAGGAAAAGTACAATTGAAAAAATATTCATTTCACACTATTGTTATTACTTGCCCCTGATTTTAAGAATAAGATGATAGAAAAGGCCTTTGTCTAGCACTTTGCAATTTGCATTCTTGTGCCTTGATAGACATAACAGTGAGTTGATTTTGTCAGGTGTAAACAGTGTGTTCACACTTCCAAGAGAAGTGTGCCTTCATTATTATTCAACATTTAATTAAGTCATAACACTGGAAGAGATCTGGTAGTGAGTTTTAGCACATGCAGAGCTTGAACCTATAAGCCATACTCCAGCAGATTCTCTGGTCTTGATAGGAATGAGCCCATTGGAAACAACCCAGGATCTGTGGTCAAATACTGTTAGACACAACTGGGCAGTGGATCTACCAGTCTTTGTGTGACCACGAGGAAGTCACATCTCCTAAACCTCAGTTTTCTTATCTCAAAAAATGGGGATAATAATACTGATTTAACACTAAGTCATCCTGGAAGGATGACCCAGCACATAGAAAACAAACAACAAATGTCTATTTATTAGCCATATTATGATAATAAGATTGTCTTTGACTACTTCAAATTATAAAAGTTGTGGGACAGTTACCAGCCTGGTTCCAACCCACTCCTTAGCCATATCTGGATGGGTAGAATCCGATCATCCAGGTTTGGGGGATTTTTAACTTTTTATTATATAGAACAAGGAGGCCCTTTCATGCATCTTGTTCATTTCTTGACAATCAAGACACTGCTAACTTTAACAGAGTGAAGACAGTAAGCCCTTCGTTCCAAACGGTCTTCCCAATGCTTACCAACATACTGTTTCTATTCCCTCAGATGTTGGCAGACACTAGGTTTTCTTTTGGGGGAGAGATCAATGGAAGCAGAAGTGAACACAAAGTCATAGATACTGAAAAATATTAAGCCCAAGAAACCTTAGAGACCATCTCATCTCAACCTCTGATTTTGTTTTTTGGAAGTTAGACCCTAGGGGCATTAACTGCCTGTGTCAAATATCAGAGAAATTATATTCCAATGCTCTTCCTGTCCTACAACATTGCATCAAATATTGACATCAGCCCTGGCTAGTGTAGCTAAATGGTAGAGCCAGCTTGTGCACCGAAGTGTGGTGGGTTCGATTACCGGTCAAGGGCACATAACTGGGGTTGTAGGTTCATCCCTTACCCCAGGTCAGGGGCAGGTACAGGAGGCAACCAATGGACGTATCTCTCTCACATCGATGTTTCTCTCTCTCTCTCTCTCTCAAAATGAATGGAAAAAATATCCTCTGGTTAACCAAAAAATATTTGACAACAATATTTCCTTAGCACTCAGAGGTTCAATGAACCTGGTGTGCATAAGGTGATGATATCAATAATTAAATTATAATAAACCAGAGGCCTGGTGCATAGATTCTTGCACCTGGTGGGTCCCTCAGCCTGGCCTGCGCCCTCTCACAATCTGGGACCCCTCGGGGGATGTCAGACTGCCAGTTTCGGCCCAATCCCCGCAGGCCAGGCCAAGGGACCCCCACCAGTGTATGAATCCATGCACCGGGCCTTTAGTATGCACATAAGATCTTTGGTTAATCTCTTACTGCCCTCTCCCCATGCCCCTTCCAATTCATTAGTCTGTTCCATGTTTCCATGCCTGTGTGTTGAGTGTCTTCCCCCTGGTGGTCAGTCCATGTCATAGCTACTGGTCGAACGGTTGAATAGTCGAACAGTCGGCCAGTCACTTAGGATTTTATATATATAGACTAGAGGCCCAGTGCACAAAATTCCTGCATGGGTGTGGTAACCTAGGCCTGGCCAGCGATTGAAGCGTGAGCGTCTGGCATGGAAGGGCAGGTCCCAGCTGACCTCTGGGCCCTGGGCAGCACCTTGGCCCCCGGGCTTCCACGAGCCCTCCTCCGCCTGAGTCACGGCACCTAAGTTCCCACACAGAGATGCGGTGAGCATGGCTGGATGCCGCAGGCCAGGGCACAGCGTGGGCCTCTGGGCCACCCAGCAGCACCACACGGAAGCCAGGCGGGCAGCATGCTCTCTCCCAGCCAGCCTCACAGACTGGCTCCTGCATGAACCCACAGGGAGCCCAACCGGCCCCTGCGGTCCAGGTGGCTGTGGCCCCACTCATCCAGAAGACACTGATTGGGCACCTGAGCACAAGGGCTTCCCTGGCGTGCGAGCCCTGGCATCCTGGAGGAGAGTAGCAGGAGGAGCGAGAGCGTGAGCTTGGAGGACACCCTGCATTTTCACCACACCTCCGTCCCAGTCACCCCGCCCCAGATAGCTGGTGAGAGGTCGCAGTGAGTTGCTGACACTCACCATGTTCCGCACCGCCCCCTGGTGGTCAGCGCACATCATAGCGAGCAGTCGAACTGGTCTCCCAGTTGAACTCCAGGTCCAATGACCGCCCGCACAAATTGACAATTTGCATGTTAGGCTTTTATTATATAGGATGATAATGTGTATCCAAAAATTAATACCAACCACTGTCCTTACTAAGGTTATAGTTAACCTTTTTAAACCTTTATTTATTTTTTCCATAGGATGTAAGTGAATGTCCTAGGTCAGTGGTGGGCAAACTGCGGTCGTGAGCCACATGCTGCTCTTTGGTCCCTTTTTGTAGCTCTGCCACAAAATACCACGTTGGGGCGCGCACGTACAGTGCGATTGAAACTTCGTGGCCCATGCGCATAAGTCAGTTTTTGGCTCTCAAAAGAAATTTCAATAGTTGTACTGTTGATATTTGGCTCTGTTGACTAATGAGTTTGCCAACCACTGTCCTAGGTCAATCATTTGGATGAAAACATGGAAGAATGTAAAAAGCACACAAAAAAGGAAGAATGATATATCACCTGCTAGATGTTAAAAGGCAAAGTCAAAGTCTGAGATTGTATTGCTTCAGTTTCCCAACAAATTATTTAGAAACTACACTCAGGTCCCTCTATGCTTATATTCAATATAAACCTAAAACCGCATGGACCTGCTGTAAAGCTGAGTTCCTTCCACTAAGCAAGCTGGTTCCCAAGAAAGTATAGAAAAAATGTCAAAAATCAATTATTTTCTTACTTATAAGCATCTCTAGTGAAAAAAGTTTAAGGAAATGCTGAAAGCCAATGGCTAAAATACATTTCAGATATTACAAATGATATTGTCTTATCTATTTGCCAATGTTTCCCATGACCAACTCAATTAAACTGGCTGCCCATTCATCTTCTGATGGGGAAACAAGAATGAAAAATGGTTTTACACAGAAAAGAATTTCATGTGTGGCTGTATTAGTCCTGCTGACAGGCTTTTGAGTCGTTCCCTATCTTTACTACCCTTCCTCAGAGGTAACACATTCCACAGTACTCAGATCACATTAGAAATCTCATTCTCCTTTTCTGATCTCTATTGCAAAGTTTCAAGTACCTAAAATGTTGGGCCACCATACTGGAGAGTGGTAAGAGCACAAGCTTTCAAATCAGACAGACCTTTGAAATTAGACCCCTTCAACTATTAGCTGAACAAATTTGTTTTCCCTTGTAAAGTACATGTTTTATGTCTCAGAGTAATTGGAAAATTAAGTGAGATAATACATATAAACCATACAGCACAATATGTGAAAGACAGTGCCTAGAGAAATGGCAAATATCACGATCATCTTCACAACAACCGAGAACAGTGGCAATATTGACAACTTGTTTTTTAAAGGAAGAAAATCAGATTCCTTTCAAGCCAAAAAGGGCTTTCAAGCCCAGTGAGATGAGTGGCACTTTGAGAAGCAGGATCTACCACCAAATGAAGGGTACAGCGAGGAGAAAGAGAAGTTCAAGGGGAGGGAGGGTGAAGTTTACCTGAAGAGTTGGAGGTACTTTCGCACATATCAGGACTTGAATTGTTCCCTGAAATACAGCTCAGTCTTGAAATGCATGAAGGAGTAGGAGGGTCATTCCAAACAGACATAGCTGTGAAAAGGAAAATATTTCAATGCAAACACATCTGGTGGGCCTGGGTAATGCTGGGCAGAGTGATTTGGTTAGGAATCATGATTGGAAACTAGGTGGAGTCCAGGCTGGGCAAGCCTTGAACGTCAAGCTGAGAAGTTCACATTTATCCTACAGTAAATGGGAAAGCACTGAACTTTTCTCAGCAGCAGAGAAATATATCCAGAGTGGCGGACTAGGAAGGTTCAGAGGCAGGAAAATGTGAACCTAGGGCTGGGAGAAGAGGTCATGGAGACGAGGAGACCAGAGTTTTCCCCCCACACCACGGGCTGGGCCAGTGTGCTATGTCCACTCTGATTTAATACACTGGAGTTGAAATGGGATGGCTTCACAGTGTACAAATCACATGCTTACTATTTGTCCATTGAATGGAGAAAATGACAGACTGATGGTGCAGGCCTTTTTTTGGTTACACAGATTGAGAATGAGGCTGGGAAGGAGCATAGGCCAGGAAGAAGCCAAGCATTTAGCAAGGTTGAATCTAGAGTCACTAAAAGCTGGGTTAAGTAGCCTGAAGTAGGATTATAAATAAGGATTGAGGTCCTCATAATGCATAAGGCAGGTGCATCCCGGGCAGGGATGAGGGCAAGGAAGAAGGAAATTCAAGGTCAGGAATGGGACAGCCATAAGAAAGTTTGTTTGATACAACAAAGGGAAAAAGTTAATTTTATGAGGTTACTCAGGTCTTTCTTTACACTCACTACCCCTAGGGTGATTGTTCTAAGTATAAGATACAAAGGCCCATCAAGGCAGACAAATAAAAAAAAGAAAAAAAAGAACTTGTTTGTCTAGAAAAGAAATAAATCACTATTCAAAGAAACCAAGGCAGATGGTAATACAAGATGAGCACCTATTACACGATGCTTGGCACTTGGCATTTATTATCTCCTAATCTTCAAACTAATTCTTCAAGTTGTTACTGTTATTAGAAAATAGATTCATAAAAGTTGTAAAGTAAGCTGCCCAAGGAGAATAAATGGTCACATCCGACGCCAGGGAAGTTTTGAACTGGGAAGTTGCAAGGCAGTTTTGTAAAAGCACCGTGAGAAAAGCCCAGGCCTGCAGATGTGAGTGATTAGCCCTACACTAAGGGAGAGTGGCAGGCATGGAAAAAGACACAAACATGAGTGACATTGCACAGCAACGGTGATCGAGACTTGGTAGACAGAGACCGGGAAGGGTAAGCCTACCAGCCTGGGAGAGTGCATCTAACACTTCCAGAAAGAGAGGACTCCGAAGCCAGTCTGGGTTTTAGCCAAAGACAATGAACTGGGTTTTAGAAGTGTTGAGCTGATGGGGGGGGGGGGGGGAATGGGGGGAGCTCGGTAGGCAGGGAACAGCTGGGTAAAGAAATCCTGACAGGTGGGTGGGAATAAGAAACCAAAGTCCAGAAGAAAGACTGAGCCCTAACATGTGGCTTTGGGATCACTGGGCCATATGGCAATTCAGCAGCATTTCTACGGTTTCTTACATGGGAGAACTCTGTCTATGTTGGCTACAAGAGCAGACTGACATCTTGCCAACCTTCAGAAAACATGCAAGAATTCTCTCTGCCACCACCACTGTGACTAGCCCCAGAAACACACACACACACACACACACACACACACACACACACAATTTAGAGTTTTCAAGTCAATGGCCCTTCTACACAAACTCAAAGCAAATGGCTTGTTATTTAGTTTCAAATGTGCCAAGTTAAAATGCTATGAAAGCATGTGGGCTTTGACTTTTTATTGTTATTCAATCGATGTCATTAAAACAGAGGATTTAGTCTTGTCATTATTCCCTTGTAAGTTCTGTCGTCTGTCTGTCTGTCTGAAAAAATGAAGAGCACTCATTTATGTCGCCTAACGAACTTATTTGGGGGAATGTTAGATGGGTTAAAGACAGCAAAACCCAAGTTTCAAAGTGCACGTGGGGAGAAGAAGAAAGTGCATGTCAAGTGTGAATAATGCCCTGCCACTCAGCCTGAGCCCTGCCTCCACTGACTGTGCAGTCTGGCTGATACAGTAGTGAAGACAGATCCTTTCTCTCCTTCTCTGGCGTGCCAGCCATGCTTAACACCCTAACACTTCATTAACATGCTAATGTGTGACGATTATTTTGTGCAAGTACACTGTAGATGATTTTGAAAGGCTCTATCAACCACAGCTAGAATGCAGGGACCTAAGTGCTAACTCACCATTATTAATAAGAAAACAATATACTGCTCAAAGGCTTTTTTTTTGTTTTGTGTTTTATCTGTCATATGGCTTTTGCAGGTCAACCATTCTTTCTCTGAGCATCAGTGAGAAAAGAAGCTGATTTCTCTGGATATATAAACCAACTGTAACATTTATTCGACCAGGGGGAATAATACACTAAATGTCAAGATGTCAGAGATAAATGGCTATTGTGGGCATGGATTGTTGGCAAAAGTAATGAACTAGGAATTAGAAACCTGATTTCAATTTAAGGTTCTCTCAATGTCTCCCTCTGTAATCCTGAGTGAGTCATTTACTCATTGGGGACCATTTTCTTATTTATAGTATGTTGGGATAAGTACGATTTCTTAAAATTTCTTCTTGCACAACTACCCATGATCAAAGGATATTACTATTATAACAAATTGCTAAACCCTTAACTTCTATAACCACTTTAGAATAATTTTCTAGGTTATTTGTATTATTTATCTTCATCTTCTTTTGACTCCAAGTGTTAGCAAGAATACCTATATCTCTAAGGAGAATAATTCAAACTGCAATAAGGATCATAGAAGATGATAGAATAACTGGAGAGACAGTGCAAGCTTCTGCATGGAACAACTTACTTAAAAGATGTTAGTTTTTCTGTTTTAATTTATAAATTTAATATAATCCATGTTAAAATTTCAGTTGGATTTTGAGGAACCTAATAAATTTTTCAAAATTCATGTGTAAAGATAAAAATTCACATATACTTTTGAAAATAAAAACCAATAAGGACTTACTTTGCTTAGATATTAATATATACAACCAAGCTTCATTAACAAAATAGCATGAACTATGGCTAAAGACTGAAGAGACCAATGGAGCACAAGGGTGGTACCAACTTGTTGAGGAAACAGAATACCACATGGAAACACAGAACTGGATTGCTACCTACCACCATATATACATATGGTCTCCAGATGGATTAAAGACCTAAATAAGAAAGATATTAATAGAATAGATAATCAAAAATAAATTTTGTACAGAGGGACAGAAACTAATTTATTTTACAAAGCTCTCAGAGTAAAATATTGATAAATTGAATTACATAAAAATTAAGATTTCTGTTCACATACACACACCAAAAAAAAATACATAATGGACAAAGTTAATAGAAAAGTGACAAGCTAACAGAATACTTGTCTAAAACCAGCTAGCGACTATCTAGAGTATTCAAAGAACTTCTGTAAATTAATAAAAATAAATAAATACACTTTCAATGGACAAATATGCCATGAATTTGAAGGGGAATTTACAGAAGAAAAAATCCAAAAGACAGCAAGCATATAAAAAGCTGACCAAACTCATCAGTAGTCAGATAAAAGTAAAATAAAACTAAAAAAAATATTATTTTATACCCCTTAGATAGAAATGAGAAAAATTAGAAAACTTAATGCCAAATATCAGCAAGAGGTTGTATATAAACACTCATACTGCTGGGGGGAGGGGGTGTGAACTGGTGAATCCTTCTGGTGGTAATCTGAGAGGACTTCTGAAATTAGACTGTTTACGGTATCTGAGCTGTATACATATGCTCTACGGCCCAGCAATTCTGTTAGTCTAGATCCTAAATAAATGTCCTTCGGCATTTTCCAAAAGGGGGCATGTCTAGGTGGTTCACAGCAGCCTTGCTTGTGCTGAGACAATGTGGACGTCCTTCCATGGCAGAGAATATAAGTAAATTGTGTTCTAGGCACACTGTAACAGACCATGAGCAGTTGGATGCAATGGAGTAGATGTATATATAGCACTATTCATAGGCCTCAAAATATAATCCTGGGTGGAGAAAATAAAAACAAAAGAGGATATATAACACACATAAGTTAAAATGCAGGTACAATAACTCCAAAATATGAAACCGTAGATTTTATAAGAACATATTCACTGACAAGTGCATATACTCTGAAAATTAGGTTCCTGAATGACCAGAACTGTGGATAAAAGGCAGGGTCTGAAGCCAACTCGCACACACAAACACAACCAGGGCCTATGACAATTCCTATTTCTATTATCTTGCATTTATGTAACATCAAACAGAAGTTTTACAAAACAATACATTCTTACTGCATACAATGCACTGTTTACATTTTCTATTTCCTTTTAAAAAAAATGTTGGTCTCTATTTATAAAGGTGATTGTATAACCTATCAATGGGTTATGACTTTCCATTTTAAAACACTGATCTAGGCAATAATAAGGGCATTATAGTGAGTTCCTGGAATGATAACAGTGCCACACACTCATTAAAAATTCAAGCACATAACGGAGAACTGAGAAAAAGACCCTCTGTGCTGCCTTCTCCAAGAAACACATCCACAGGGAATTCCCACCAGTCGGAGGCTGTTCCTCCTCATATGATTCCACCCTAAGTGGCACTTCCGGAGAGTGAACTTTTCACCCCTCCTTCAGCCCTGGCTTGTCAGACTAAGGCCAAAACTGAAGCAGGAAACGATATGCCACTTGCTAAAGCACAAAGAGATATTTTAAAACATGAAGAAACTTTTTTAACATTCCTGAAACACATCTGAATAAGATGTAGATATAAGGAAATATGGGCTCTCTCTTGAAAATGGAAAGCTGGAAAATATAAAAAGGGTAGTTCTAAGGAACAAAATAATAAAACGAAAGTTGTGGAAATAGGGTAGATTACACAGACTGCAAGAGAGCAGTAAACTATATTAGAGTAGAAAGGGAAGCTACAGAAGAGAGTAGGAAAGCCCATGGGCTCCTCCCAATCTGCAGCTCAATAAATACAAATTAAAAGAAAACAAAAATTCCTATTCCAAATCAACAGAAAACTGTCTTTTGAGGACAGCTGTAGATCCTCCTTATACCAGAAGATCTTATCAGAAAACACATTTATTGGGCCAATATAGAGAGTAGTCATTTTAAAGTATTTAAATAGAATTAGGCACTTCTGAGCTAATTGGAGAGAAAAAGTACAATAAAGAGCATGGCACTGAACTTCGTGCCTTTACAGCTATGCCACAGCAGAGCGATGAGAATGTGTGGATAGGGTTAGAGGCAGCACACCATTCCCTCTCTCTGCAGACACCAAGGCAGCAGCATCTAAAGCCCCATCACACCACTGGGAGCAATGTTCCTTGGAGGGCAACTTTTGTGAAGGGCTAACCAGGAGCTGGGTGTATGAACTTGTGTTTGAAGTGAGCCTCTCTACCTAAGGTTATAATCAACTACTTATAAAACAGAATTAAGTTAGGTGCTATTCAAAATTAAAACACACACACACACACACACACACACACACACACACACACACACAATTCTAAAAATTGCTAGGTTACATAGAATCCATACGACAAAAGGAATCTGGAGAAGAAATATAATTAGTATAATGAGAGGAATGACTTCTGGACTATGGGGTAGATAAAGGTAGAGAGAGGGATGAGCTGGCTATACAGGGAAGTGGAGGGGGAAGGGGCAGAAAGCCAATACACCATATAGCAGGTACATTAAAAAGAGATGAGCACAGAGGAACCATGAAGTTGTTCTACTATATTACCAGTTACTGGTCCTTGAACTCACAGGTATTCATAAACTGCAAAAGTACACACATCACGTTAAAGACAATGACCAGCTGCTTTCAATTTTGATGAAAACATAGCAGAAGAACAATAAGAGTGAAAACTAGCATTTCTTGAAAAGGCTGTTTAGCACACACAACTGCCAATTCTTACAACAACTCTGCAAGGTAAATGATATCCCCTTTTACCGATGAAGAAACAGACTATCATAGATGCTGACAAAAGTCCTCAGGGCTACACAGGAATAAGCAAGTGGCAGAGGCAAGATTTCACCCAAGACGTTTTTACTTCAAAATGTCTTTACACTGAGTGTGATGATGCTGCAGATGAATTAAGTGAGAACTAAAGAATTTCTTCTATTAAAAAAGAGTAGAATGGGTTAAGTTCTGGAAATTGCCTAGTTTTTATTATTTTACTATGGTTATTCAAGATACTATCATAGGAGAAGCTAGGGGAAGGCTACATGAGAACTCTACTCACTTTTGCACTTTCTTACGACCTAAACTTACTTTTAAGTAAATTTTTAAAAAATAAGGGGAATGAACTTTTTGGAAGTTTACCTCACTCCTTTTCCTTTGGAGATAAAGGTATGATATATTAGAGATATGTCTTAGACATACCTATATCTCTCTGATGTATTCCAAATATAAATATCTATTTGAGATGTATAGAAGGTAAGTATATATTTCTTCTGAAAATATATAGATACTAGAGGCCCAGTGCATGAAATTCATGCACTCGGGGAGGGGGTGGGTCCCAGCCCAACCTGTGCCCTCTCACAGCCTGGGAGCTCTCGGGGGATGTCTGCCTGCCTGCTCGCTGCTCCTTAGTGCTGTCGCGGAGGCAGGAGAGGCTCCCACCACTGCCATTGTGCTCGCCATCGGTGAGCCCGGCCTCTGGCTGAGCGGCACTCCCCCTGTGGGAGCGCACTGACCACCAGGAGGCAGCTCCTATGTTGAGAGTCTTCTCCCTGGTGGTCAGTAAATGTCATAGAGACTGGTTGTTCTACATTTGGTCAATTTGCATATTAATTAGCCTTTTATTATATAGGATACTCCTAATTATGTATTTTTAAAGGTTAATTCTCAGTTGTTTTCAGTGACCTAAATAGCACAAGAAATAAAATGATGGCTGCCTTCTACTCTCATTCAACTTTAATAAACTTTCACTAAACACATATTCCTACATGGTACTGTACTATTTTGCCTATACAAGTTTATCTCCTCCAACACTCAAAGTTTTTCATTGTCTACCATGTTTACATATGGGAACTAGGAAAGCAGAGCTACCATTTATATCTAAGTTGAACATTATAAGAATAAAATGTCTAGTTGATATGAAAAAGATTATTTGATAAGAATATTTACTTTTTTTCTAAGAATGGCTGAGCCATTTTTTCCCCAATAAATAAGATAATTTTGAAACAGCTACCATTTGGAGTGACTTCTATTGTGTTATTAAATTCATGTACTATCCCAATACTATTAAATAAAAATTAATATGTCCATTTCACATATAAGGAAAGCTAGACAGATTAATTTGCATAAGTCACACAACTATCTATATATAAAAGCCTAATATGCAAAGTGTCTCCTCAGGAGTTCGACCAACTGGGGGTTCGATCACTCGCTATGATGTGTGCTGACTACCAGGGGTGGTGCGGAATGAAGGAAGGCCCTGGCCGGCAGCTGGCAGCTGGGGAGAGGAGGCCCCAGCTGGCAGCCAGCAGCCACGAGGGACCCTACCCATGCATGAATTTCATGCACTGGGCCTCTAGTTCAGTGATAAAATGTGGATTCAAACTCAGATCTACATGACACTAAAAATATTATTCCTTTCACTATCTTTGCCCCTCCACACTTTCATTTCTATGATTAAAATGCATCCACTGTATTATTGACCATTCACCCCTTAATAACAAAATATACAGTCTAAGTACATTTAGACTTATTTTTTTTAAAGCCTCAATCTTCATTCCTGGCTCCTATTTGAAGTTAAGGTTTATTACTGAAGCTGAAAAGAAGTCTTTTAAGTATGAAAGAAATGCAAGTGGTATTCCAAGTTACAATATGTGTGTGCTCGAGTGGGAAACATGAGAAGAGCATCTGCCAAATTCATTTTGGCCTCGTTTGATACTATCTCACTGATCTGGGGCCAGCTGACACTTGTTTCTCCCTCTCTCTTTCCCTCCTCCGTTTCCTCTTCATTCCAGAAGCATACAAAAACCATAGCAAAGATGCTGGATAAAGTCACCAATAACACACTGAAAACACTATCAAAGAAAGGAATGGCTGTCTAGTCCAAGGATAACCTCATTTCAACTAAGAATAACCCAAAACACTAAAATAAAAAGAATCTTTAGTGATCATAAATAACAACTGGAGATAAAATTACTTAAGATATTCATTTTAAAGAAATAGATTTTTGGAGACAAATTCTCAAAAGAACTAAATCAGTTTGTACTTATGCACAGGGCTTTATAATTTAGTATGAGTCAACCTTCAAATTGTACTTTTTAATTCAAACTTTTTAAAAAAGTTTTTAATTATGTTAATTCTACTTCCAGCTTTTAACCCCAGCACTGATCCCTATCTGCTCAACCCTGATGCTAATGAATCTCAGATTTCTGATACTTGTCTCTAAACAGCATCAGAATTGAGCATTAGTTTTGAAGGTCTACAAATTTCATGATAGTCTCCTGCATATCTATCTACATTTGCAATTGTTTTAGTCTAGTATATGTAAGTGGTAGTATTTTCTTTAAAGGATAGTCAGTTCTCAATCAGTCATGTTTTTCAAAATGGTCAAAGTAAAAATGGCTAGTAGATTCCTATTTTAAAGCCACCTAGGTGTTTCCCCTTTATTGTGATATTGTCTGGTATCCTCAGTTCTTTGCTTCCTACTTCATGGCAAATTAAAGAAGACTGAATTAACACAATAGTAAAGAAAAAATACCTTTCTAGATAATCAAACCTATAGGCTAAAAAATCCTCTCCTAGACCACTAAATATCAGCTAACAAATAGAGGAGTACCAATGAATATTTCCATTATCCCCCAAGGAAAAATTAAAGAACTGCATCAGACACATGTAATGCTAAGATATACCACAGGAAATAATATTTAATACTCTCCCTGACACATTCACATGTAACAGAGGAGATAAAGTTAACAGACAATTATAATTCAGTGTGATGGCGATATGAGGATAAGTGCATGGTTCTATGGAAATACATGGGAGGGATTTTCAACACCCCCAGAAAAGTGGAGATGTTAGGAGTGTATAGGAGAGTTCCCCAAAGGAAGTGATGCCTAAAAAAGACTAAGAAGTAAGTATTCACTTTGCATTGGCTAAGATTGCTTTAATAAAAAAAGACTGACAATAACAAGTGTTGGGGAGGATGTGGAAAATTGGAATCCACATACATTGCTAGTGGGAATGTAAAATGGTTTGGCCACTTTGGAAATCAATTTGACAGTTCCTTCAAAATGTTAAGCATAGAATTACCCTATGACCCAGTTATTTCACTCCAAGATATACACGCAAGAGAATGGAAAACATACATCCACAGTAATGTTCAAAGTGGTATTATTCAACATAGCCAAAAAGTGGAAACAATCATTAATTGATGAATGTCCATCAACTGATGAATGAATAAACAAAATGTGCTACATTCCAAAATGGAGCATTATTCAGTCATAAAAAAGAAAGAAGCATTGATACATACTAAAAGAAGAGAAGAACATGGATGAACCTTAAAAACATTATACTAACTAAAAGAAGCCAGACACAAAAATCCACAAATTGTATGTTTCCATTTATATGAAACTAGAGGCCTGATGCACGAAATTCATGCAATGGGCTCGGCCCTCACAGCCGTGGTGGCTTGCCTTGGCCCTCACAGCCCTGGCTTCATCCAGAAGGTTGTCTGGAAGGTCATTTGGCTGTCCGGTCTAATTAGCATATCATGCTTTTATTACTGTAGATGTCCAAAAAAAGCAAATTTGTAGAGACAGAAAGTAGATAAGTGATTTCCAGAGGCTGAGGAGAAAAGGAGAATGGAGAGTGACTATAAATGGATAAGGTGATGGTGAAAATATTTTGTGGTGATGAAAATATTCTGGAATTACATCATGGTTATAGTACCTGTGGACAAAAGCCAATTCTGTGAATATACTATTAATGAATTGTCACTTTAAAATGGAGAATTTTGAGACATATGCATTATATCTCAACTAAAAAGAAGAAATAAGAATGAGCAGATGGAAAGAAAGGAAAATGTGGCAAAAATGGCAGGTGAAAAGAGGAGGAGGAGTTGATGTGGGTTCCAGAGCATGGAAAGCAGGGAACGAAGTGGGACTGAGTGGGTGGCCCACCACCCACTTAGGGCAAAGGCACAGAGGTTGCTTACTTGGGTGGCTGTAGATTCAGAAGCCAAGGGAGTTGACATCTAACACTTCTCTTCTGCCCATGAGGTAAGTAAGCAACAAGTTGGCAGGGCAGGAAGTCTGAGGTGACAGAGGAGGTTAAGAACAACCTCTAGAGAGAGGAGAAGAGAGAGGTATTGAAAGTTCCCCAGATTTGCTTTTTAAAAATATTCCATAGTTAAAAGTATAGAGCGATGAGCTTAGGCACCAAAGGAGCAGGGGTTCTCAGGAGAGGTGTTCTTTCTGTCGAGCCTCCGGCACCCTTGTACTAGAGTATGAGGGGCTCTCCTCTCACTTCCTGCCACTCTGTACGCCATGTCTGCATCCCCAAGGTTCTCCTAGTCAGCTTATCACTCATGTAAGTCATGCAATAAGCAGCTTCTTGGTTTAGTATTTGTGGTCTCCTCGTATTTACATTATTCCAACAACTAGGTACCGGAGACTTAAAAGATTGATACGAAGATGCCTTTTATGAAGTTTTTCATAACCTTAAGGGAAAACAAGTTATTCACATATTTATTTTTTAAATTGGTTTTCATAATTCTTTCAACATTAAAAAAACAGAATCTAATTTGATATGCTCTAGATCAAAACATATTAATAGTTATTTTCTATGCTTTGAAATGAATAAAATTAACTTACTTTCATTGGTAATGCTGATGTCAAGTCAGACACTGAACATTTTGTCATAAACTTCCAAATCCAGATCTAGATCTCCATGGAATATAAACATGGAATAATGACACCAAATGCTAGTACCTGTGGAAAAAAGCCAATGATTTATTAGAGCATTATGGGAAGGGGGGGAGGAAGGTGTTGTATGGCTACTACCAAGTCATATAAATGTCCCAAGTCTTCAAAAAGTACTAATATGTTTAATTTCTACATATTTGACAAATATATACTAATTATGTTAACATTTTTTTAAAGCTTCCTATGTAGCAGGTACTTTTGCACATGTAATCTCATTTGCTTCTTTTTCCAACACTATTATACTTATGAAAAAAATATGGCAGCTCATACATATCAGAGCCAGGATTTGAACCTGGGGATTCTGGTTGTAGGTTCTGAGTTCTTAATCACTACATGTACTGCCTTGACATACATCCAGGTACAATACTCCAAAGACTCTTAAAACCTAGATGGTATGAGGAATTCTAGTTGATTTATTCCCCTGTGGTTGCTAGTCTTCCTCAAAATATATAAGTGTGATCCAAAATTTTAAATATTACAAATCAGGATGAGTTATAAAGAGGTTGAGTTAAGGGGAAGAAAAGTGGGTTTAAATTTTAAACAGAACTGCAACTAATGGGCTATGGATTATGCCTGAGTTTTCTCAACTAGTTGATCACTAATGTGTGTATAGTTCTAAAATTCCCTAGCAATGAGAAAAATGCATATATTCTGTGAAGCTCTCACTTCTTCCATTGCAGCATGTTTTCATCTATCTGATTAGGCATTCATTACCCATTCCTGTAGGCACTGCTCGGGGTCTCTCTCCTATCACTCTGCCAATTGGTCTCTTCTTTCATTGTATACTTTGCTAATACTGGTCTATCCTGGATAATTTGGCACTTATTAGGTTACTAGATGATTCGTAGTTTTTTTTTTTTTTGTTGTTGTTGTTGTTTTCAAACTCTTTTAGGAAAGAAGCAGAGCACAAATAAATAAAACTGCATAATACTTAATTCTCTTAAGCATTATGTATGATATGTCATGAACTCGACTAGAAACCCTTTGGGGACAGGGAGTCCTTAAGAGCCTGGGGCAGGTGGCAGGTGCTGAGTACATTATGGACAATACTGCCTAGCAGTACAGTCCCCTCCCTTCAGGGATATTCTGTGCGAGCTGGCTCCATTTGGTGAATAAATTTACTTACATTTGCAAATATGTAAACATGTTGCGATTCAATATGTGAACTTGAAATAAGACCGGCAGTCGTTATATTTCCTAGGTATTTCTGCCAAAGTAAATATTTTTTTATCTTGATGCTCTGATTTTCCAATCCTGTTTCCTTTGTATTTTCCTTTGATCTTGTTATTATTTCCACTTTGCTTTCTAAACATTTAAAATGTGTCGCCTCCCCCTTGTAAAACAGTGAAGAATCCTAAGGGTAGGGGCTGGCTTTGGGGATCAAAGAAGCATCGTAAGGGATCCGTACAAAATGTGAGTGTTCACCTATGTGAAGAGGGAACAAGTGTTCAACTAACGGCATATCTTCTAACTAGCTTCTCTAGTCTTTACATAAATTATAGATATTGTGGTAGCAGTAGCAACAGTAGCACTCAATAACAAACACTTTAATAGCATTTACTCTGCACCAAATATCCTTTAAACACTCTACTGGTAATAGTAACATGGTCCTTACAATAACTCCATGACATAGGTCCTATTTTACCAACAAGATGAGAAACAGAAAGGTTAGTTCACTTGCTCAATGTCACACAGCTAGTAACTGGCAGAGGCAGGATTTGAGCCGAGGTAGTCTGAGTCCAGAACACCCACTCATAATCCCTTTAATATAAAATGCCTCACCATTATTATGACTTTCAGTGTCGACCCTAAGACACTCTAATGTTCTGATTTTTCTCTCAGTCAACTTTGAGTACATTTGTATAGGTATACAAATTATACCACACACCTAGAAAAGCTCTGATTTCATGGAACTATATTCTCTATACAACAATTTCACAAAAAATCTAAAAGATAAAGTCTGATTGAATGGTTAAACTCCATAAGATTCTTATACAAATAAAAATTAAAATACATTTCAGAAACTATTTTTTTAACTTGTAGCCTAGAGTAAAAAAACTAAAAGGTAGGCATTCCTGTACTAATATTTAACTTTTTATTTCAAAAGAATTTCAAACTTGCAGGAAAGTTATAGGAACTGCTCAAAAAATGTCCATGTTCTCTTCACCCAGACATTCCATTCAAGCTGAGCCCACCACTTAATAATGGTCATTCTAGCCAAAATCTGGCCCAGGGTCACACTTTGTACTTAGTTATCCTCTCTCTTCAGTCTCATTGTATCTGGAGCAAGACCAGCCCTTCCTTGATACAAGACCAGTGCTTACACTATTAAAGGCTGTTGGTCAATTATTTTGCAGAATGCCCCTCACTGGTACTAGTCAGGTTTTCTCATGAGAAAATTCAAGGGTTATATTTTTGTGAACTAATGCTGTGTGCTTCTAATTATATCCCATCAAGTGACACATGACGTCATTTTGTCACATCACTGGTGACAGTAACTTTGATCACTTGACTAAGGTTGAATCTTCCAAGTTTCTCCAGTAGAGTTACTGTATTGCCCTAGATAATAAGGGTTGGTGGACAGATACTTTGTGGTTATGCAAATATCCTAATCCTCATCCAACTTTCACTGACTGAGTTTAGCATCTACTGACATTTCTTACCTGAATTATGATGACGACTGCCAAATTGCCATCTTTCTAATCTCCAAATTCTTTCCATTTATCAGACAGCATCCTATTTTAAGAAAAAACTTTCTTTCCCCCCATTTATTCATGCATTTATTTGTATCAGTACAGCCCCATGGGTGCCTGGTTTATTTAGTGGATAGACTATAGTATCATTATTATTTTGATGTTTAGATACTCCCAGGTTTGCCTAGTGAGAATTCCTTCAAGCTGGTTGCTGTGTTTTTTTGGCATCTTTCCATCATTCTTTGAAAGCATCTATTTTTTTTGCACAAGATTTCCAAAACTCATTTTGTACCTTCTGTCCCCCAGCCCTAGAACCAGAAATTTTTTCAAAGACCTATGGTTCCTTTTAGCAAAAACTGGTATTTAGAGATTAAGATCTGGACAACAAATGTGCTTATATTCACTTGGATGTCACTGCATCCTGGCCCTTTCAGTGAGCAGTTAGGAAATATGTTTCATTTGTGTATGTATATAGATGTACGTACATATGCACATATACACATATACTATCACATTTCTGTTTGTTTCTATATTGAAGTTTCTATTTATATAATTTTTCCATATTGAAATTCTTGAGTTCAGACCAATACCTCAAATCCCAGGTCATAGCACAGGGTTCACTCTAGCTTTCTCCCTTTTTATATTTGTAACTTTCTTCTCTGACAGCATTAGTCTGGCTCCCATTACCTTCAATATATTTGCTCATTGGCCTCACTGGGATTTCTTATTCAGACCCTCCTAATGGCTTTCTGACTAAATTATTTAAAAAGAAATTAAGAAAGCAAGCAAGCAAGAAATTAAGAAAGCAATAAAGCAATGGCTTGCAATACCAAATTTTTGAGATTTACTTATCTGATAAAAACATAACGTACGCCCTAATACTAAATATATCAACCTAGCACCTCTTTCCCTTGTCATAGAGGAAAGAGTTTAAAACTGTTTTCCAATGGCTTTTCACCTGTCTCTTATTGTGGGTAAGATATACATATTGATCCTATGTTTATAACAAGACTTGACATCTATAAATGTTATATTATTAATAAAAGTTCCAAGAACAAGGTGTCACTAACTTTTTCAAAAGAGATAATAGAAATTCTAATATATCCTAACTGACCATCCCATCCTGTATAATAATAGACTAATATGCAAATTGTCCCCTCAACCAGGAGTTCACCTGGGAGTTTGATCGGGAGTCCAACCAGGGGGCGGGGCCAGACGGCCAACTGCCAGTGGCCCTTCCCCCTGGCCAGCCCCGCCCTCGATGCTCTCCCACCTTAATCAGGGTGGGCCAGCCAGACCCCACCCATGCACAAATTCGTGCACCGAGCCTCTAGTCTCCATATAGTTAAGATGGGGAAAGTGGGCTCACAAAGGTCACAGGCCTTACTCAAGGTTATGGAGCTACTTAGTAGCAACTCCCAATCCCGCTTTAGGTACCTAACTTTGCAAATCAATATGTCATGCTATGTTTGAAGCATCCTCCAAATAACTAACATCTATTTTAAGATCTGTCCACTGAGAAACATATGGTACTGGGAGCCCTCATGAGAAAAATATATAGCTCTGAATGTAGCAAGCCTACTTTAAAAAATTGGAAGAGAACAATCTCTTCCATGGGAACAGCAACAAAACACTCAAATGCTGAACTAAAAACAGAGTTCACATAACCAGGCACTATTCCTTACATTAATATTCCAAGATTCCTCCAAGACTCAGGGGTGGGGAACATGCAGCCTGTGGGCCATATAAGGCCCACAAAATCATTTGGTCTGGCCCTGCCAAGGCATTGGGGTTGAGTAAATTAAATGTTTGACCAAATATAGCAGACTAATTTTTAAGCTGATAGTTTTGTATGGCCCGAGAATGATGCTATCCAAATGGCCCCTGACAGAAATAGGTTCCCACCCTTGCTCCAAGTCATCATAACCAGCATCAATCACCACAAGGCCACACGTCTGAAGACATGCAAAATAGGGATAATAAGGCCATCTACCTCATCAGCATACTGGAAAGATTAAGACCGTGCTTATAAAAATATTATGTAAATGGGGCGGCTGGACTAGACTGTTCTAAGTGGCTCTTTTTCCCTTGATGTAAATAGCTTCTGTCAAAAAGCTGATTAAACCAACTTTGTGCAGCAAGGTACGGGCTCTGGCACCATGCATAGATGAAGCACAGCGCTAAGCAGGTCATTCCAACTTCTGGTGGCCTAGTTTCCTGCTCTTCCTCTGTAAAATGGAGGTGACAGCACAGAGTTCTCAGAGCTGGTATGCAAATTCAGTGAGAGTCAAGTATGTAAAGTGCTGAGCATGAAGCCTGGCTCCAGTGCTCGGTTAATAAAGGACAGCTCCCCTCCGACCCCAGCCTGGCCACAGCGCCGCCAGCATGCTCTCCCTTACCGAAGCCCTCCTCATTATTCCCAGGCCCTAGCACCACTGGCAGTGCACACTACGGGCGGGAATTGAAAGCTGTTTGAAATTTGCTACGGTTGTAAAGAAAACAGAGCTCATTTTATATTTGCAAGAGGACATTTAGGCAACTCCTAAATCACTTCACTGTTTTTCTGGATTTGGCTTCACACAATCTTTAAGGATGGATTCCAGTTCCTAGCTTTCCCCCGCCCCTTCCCCAGGATACTGGACATGGTCAGTTTACCCAAATATCTTGGTTCTGAAGATGTCATTTATCTTCTGTGATGTATTGACACTTCACCATACACGGCTAATGAAGGATGAAATTTCAGACTAGGATAAAAAAAATTAAAGAAATGAGATGATTTTATGGAAAGGCAGCAAAAACGATAAAACCCTTAAAAGATTTAAAGGGGATCAGGGACAGAAACAGTCTTCAGGCAGCCAAACACTGGTGGCTCTCTTTCCTTAGTACGTGACTGCTGGCCAACTAAGCTGCTTTATTACTTAAAGCTTAGCTTTTTTAAACTGTTGTGTTTTTTTTCCTCCTCCAGAAAAAAAAAAAAATATGTCTAGTGTTCAATGAAATACCAGGTGCGCTGTGGATTTCCCTCTTGTTTAAAAGAAAAAGGAAAAAAACACCCACTGTCGCTCATAGGCTTCAGCCTAGCCTGTCAAGCAGGAATTAAAATCTCTTTAAAAACAAGCTTTGCCTGGTCATGTGTCAGGCCGACATGAGCTGGATCAGCTTACAGCAGGGGCCTGAGGTAAGGCGGCCCAAAAAACATTAGAAGGAAGTAGCCCCCAGAAAAATGTACGATTTCTTCACTGATCTCCCACACCTTCATTCCCTCCTGCCTCTCCCCTTTGTAAGAATTGGTGCCATGCGCAACACAGATGAAAGAGTAATTTCTCTCCCTTTATTAATGACAGCTCTAGATTCTGAAATTAGCCCATCAGGGACTAATGTCTACCTCCCATTTCTAAAGATCTATTTTTCTTTTAAAATCATGAAACGAAAAACATCACTGTAAAACCCACTATTGGGCCTTTGATTTCATTAGGTCCAAAGATACAAAGCCTGCAGAGCGAGGAAGTTGGGTTTATTTTTAAAGAACACATCAAATATTAGCTGAAAATTGGTTGTAAATGGGGCCACTTAAGCCTCCATGGAAAGGAATTGCAGAGGCTTGGGATTAAAATTGCAGGAAGCCAAAAAGAAAATTGAGGACAAGGAAATGATGACTGATGGGCTTGGTGCTATTATCTCTGAGAATACTAAGGACACTGAAGCTTGGGGAAAAATTACATAGGTGACCTTGAGAACGAGTCCAGACTGAGAAGGCAGCTGGGTGTAGCTTCCTGCGGGGATGGAAGTGGAGCGGGCAAAATTCCTCATTTCTAAATGGATGATGAAGATGTTTCAGATAAGCAGTTTTGATTTCCTTTTAGCATGCGGAGCTGCAAGCTTCATCTCCAAGAATAAATGCCATGTCCGCCTTGTAAAAGGCTCTGTCTTCAGTACCTGTAGCTTGAAACTCTTAAATGGACCTAGAGCATTTCATGACTTTGAGACATAGGAGATTGGAGATTAAAAATGGACTCTATTGACTAAATTACTCTACCGTGTTTTTTTTTCTTCCTCCTCTGCCATTGCATACAGAATGGGAAGCCCTAAGCCATTAAAGAGGCTCAATCTAAACTTCCTGCAGAGGCTTCAAAATGAGAACTCGGATCCCAGGCAATGTAAATGCTGCAGATTCTTACTTCTACAATTAACTTTCTGAAGGTGCATTTGCTAATGCATTCCTTTAGATCAGAGGCTCTTAAAATGGTTAGTATCAAGACCTCTTTATTAATCTTAACAATTGTTGTGGACTCCAAAGAGCTTTTTCTTTTTCCTAGATATAGGTCACATCTAGAAATATTTACCATGTTACAACTTACAACTAATAACCATTTAATATTTATTAATTTATTAAAATATGTTCTAAAAACCCATTGGTACTAACATAAATGAAATTGTTATTAACAATGCTCAGATTTCCCCAAACTTGTAGTGAGATGGTGGCACTGTTTTACATTGTTGCAGATTGTGTTTTCATGCCTGGCTTAATAGAAGACAGCTGGAGTCTCCTATCTGCTACATTCAATCTGTTGTGATATTTTGGTTAAAGTACATAAAGAAAACTATGCTAAGCGAAATAAGCCGGTCAGAGAAAGATAAGTATCACATGATCTCACTCATATGTGGAATCTAATAAACAAAATAAACTGCTGAACAAAATAGATCCAGAAACATAGAGGCATGGGACAGACTATGGAATCTCAGAGGGAAGTCGGAGGTGGGTGGGTAGGTGGGAAGAGATCAACCAAAGAACTTGTATGTATTTATACGTAACCCATGGACACAGGTGGAGGCCTGGGGTGGTGGACATGAATGGGCCAGAAGGACTCAATGGGGGTGGAGGGGGGTGATATGTAATACTTTCAGCAATATAGATTTAATTAAAAATTGTAAAAAGAAACCCAATTCTTACACAGATATGAAGTTAAAAAAAACACACAGAGGAATAACATGATAGCCTTTTCAGATAATTTTGGATATTTTTTCCTTGACACTACACTAAAATGCAACAACCGTAGTTTTTATAGGACTCTAAACCCACATCACTGAACTTTTCCTACACTGATATATTAAAATCCCTTGACCTATTTAGCAGTTGATCTTTACCCATGTGCAATTTTGTAACAGCAATCATTGGCCATTTAGAAAATAATGATTCACTGAGCCATGAAGAGGTTCCAAATGTACAATGGAAAACTTCACGTACACAAGTGAGAGAAATAAGATGAAAAAGGCAACATCTTAGTGTTATTATAAGTTATTACAAATAGTGTTATTATATTTGACCTTGCAGATCCACTAAAAAGGTCACAGGGACCTCAGTAGCCTGTGAACCAAACTTTGAGAATTTCTGCTCTAGGCAATCAAGGCACCAGAAACCAGTGACTTGAATTCAGAGACTTGGGGAGCAGTTTGCCAGGCCATTGAAGAATCTTTTCAGGGCCAGTTAACATTAAAAAAGGTGTCTCCAAGTTGACTTTTCACCTGGAATTGGTCACAAAGGTCTAAATATGAGAGTTCTATATGGTTTCTAAGCTGTCTGCTAGAAACTAGAAAAGACACAACCCAACGGCCTTGACATTGCCCTCCACTACAAAAGTACCTGAGTTTAAGTATTAACAATGATGCCTCAAGCTGAAATCCAGATATGAAAAAAATGTTTTATGATGAATAAGCTGGAATCATTTGCTATTGATTTTTTTTCCCTTTGTGAAATTTAGAGGTGTAGTGATTCCTTCAAAATCGTTATTTGTTAGTAGCCCAACTGCTATAAAGAAAATTTTAGACTTGAAGTTATTAGACTCTGATAACCTACATGCACAATTCTCAGCCTGCTCCTATGACAGGGACCTTCACTGTCCTGTCAATACTATATCCCCAGTTCCACCACCTAAAACCAGTGCCTGTCATCTACTCAAAGCTCAATAAATATTTGTGAAATAAATGAATGACTTCACTTGTATTTAAATACCATTCAATATTTTAATGGCAAATATGACACTATGTGTATCACACTGAAGAAATGAATAAGAACACAGGTTCACTAATTCTACAGTATAATGGCATTTTAATAGATGAGAAAAAATAGATGAACTTTTTATCTGTAAGTATAGTCTGCTGTAATAAAAAAACTTTAATTCACAGGCATATTTTTAGTGAACACCTCATGAAATTCAGATTTCAAATTCAAACTCTAACAATTTTTGATTGAATGAAATGCAGAAAGTAGTTAAAGGACAATTAAGTCCTGCTATGTTTCCAAACAATCTGATTCTTCTTTTATTTTTTAATATTAAAAAACTTTATATTGATTTATTTTATTTGTTATCATTCATTTTATTCCTTTCTTTAGAAAAAAAAACACAGTAATACTTAAATGAACTATTTTGCAATATAATTCTTTTTTTGGTTTTTGTACCATCCAGTATGTACTTTTTGAATACCTACCATTTGCAAGGCTCTGAGTCAGACACAATGACAACTATGCAGATAACTGAAACATAGTCTATTGTGGGGACAACACAGAATCCCAGACACCACATAGGAGAAGAAATAAGCAGATAAATAATAACAGGCCCCAAGGAGACAGAAGTTGGAAACAGAGATGGATCTTAAAGGATGAGATATTCGTTTGACAGACAGCTACAATAAAGTACCAACAACAAAACTTATTTTTTCCAAGTTCTGGAGGTTAGAAGCCCAAGATCAAGGTGTCTGCAGATTTGGTTTCTTCCAAGACCTCTCTCCTTGGCTTGCAATAGTTGCTTTCTTGCTGTGTCCCTACATGGTCATCCCTGGGTCTGCATTATAATCTCCTTTACTTTTTTAAAAAATTTATCTTTATTGTTCAATTATTTATTGATTTGAGAGAGAGGGATGACAGAGAGAGAGACATCGTTTTGTTGTTCCATTTATTTATGCATTCTCTGGTTGATTTTTATATGTTTCCTGACTAGAGATTGAACCCACAACCTTGGCATATCGAGTCAACACTCTAACCAATTGAGCTACCTAGCCAGGGGCAATCTGATACTTCTTTTAAGGAGAAAAGTTACTTTTCTTTGAATCCTTTAAAGACCAAAATTCTGGGCAAAAGCTGGGCACACCTGGCCAGTGTGGCTCAGTTCGTTAAAGTATCACCACATACATTTAAAGGTTTTCAGGTTTTATTCCAGGTCAGGGCACATACCTAGGTTGCAGGTTCGATTACAGTCAGGGTAAGTGCAGGAGGCAACCTATCCATGTTTCTTTCTCACATTGATGTTTCGCCATTTCCCTCTCCTTTCCACCCTCCTCTCCCTCCCCCCTCTCTAAAAATCAATAAGAACATATCGATGGGTAAGGATTAAAAAAAAAAAAAAAAGCTGGACACAAAATAATACCAGGACTAAAATATTCATGTGTGAGTATTTGCATGTATACAGATGAACATGTCATTGAAGTTCTCACTGATCTATATTATAGCGGCATAAGTGATTCTATTGTTCTTTAACTCATAATGGAAAGACAGGGCCAAAGCATAGAGAGGAGGAGCAGATAGGCAGAGTTACAGTGCCCCAATATTTCAGAAGTTTTTATAATTTGGATTATGTAGGTTATTTTTTTACAGTCCTCCTTGGGGAGAGAAAGTGGGCCTCCTTGGTAAACAGAAGTGACTGTTTGTGCAATAGAATTGATTATCTGTTCAAGATGGCTTATGCTTCAGGACTATAAAAAATTGCAGGTGGCTTTGGTTACAAGAGGAGCTATCAGTCATCCTGAACTATTGACACATTTTTATGTACTGCAGTCTCAAATCACTCACTAAGGTTACCTATTCATCCATAAAATCTAAAATTTGGAGTCCTACCTGGGGGAAAAGGAGAGATTTAAATGGAAAAGTCTACTCTCCTTAGTCTTAGAGCAGCATCACATTTTAAAACTAGATGGAAGGGCAAGGCTGAGTTCCCTTAAGCTCACCACCCTAGAGTAGCACAGATGTCCAGCTACCACCTTTGGTCAAATAATAACAGAAAGCTATGAATCCTAGGGATCGGAAGAGCTACTTAAACTCTTTTCACAGCTTTGATTTACGATTGGGCATGATCCAATAAAAATTATAGTCAATATTTATTTTTCTTCAACAGTGTGCTTGTCACTGGACAAATTGCAGATAAAATCAATTCCAGCCTAGTCCCAGGAGCTTAAAAATTATTAAGCACATGCTAACCTTCCTGCATTAATAGAGATAGGCAAATAACTAAACAGAGCTGAAAAAGACTCTCCAAGAGATGATAAAAATACTGCAGTTATGGCTGTGTACGTTCCCTACCATAGGCGAACCTACTGGGAAGGCCTGACTGCCGACTAATGACCACAGAGCCACAATTTTAAGCACATAATGCTGGATTTGAGATGAGGTGGCAAGAGGTTTTTACTGGCATTTCTTTCCTAATATAAAAGTTCTCCAGCTAGATTTGAATGATGAATTCTGTTACACCTTCATTCCACAGCTCTGCTCTTAGATTCCAAGCTCTGTGCGATCCCGTTTTTATCTACTTCCCAAAACTGACAGTCATTTCCTGGGACTCTATTATATTCACCTCCAGAGAGCAAATGAGTCATTCGGTGAAGTGTTTCCTCTTTTTCTCTCCTTTCTACTGTCCAGTATCTCTGGGCATTTTATAGTTCACCAGAACCTTTCCTAAGCAGAACTTTATCAAGCAAATACTTGGACAAAGGAAAGGAAGTTAATTAACACAGAGAATAGAAACCCATAGATAATAGCATGATAAAGCCTGTTTTGCTGATTTTCTTTTTCTTAATTATTTTTGTCACAAAATATAGTTTGTGAGGTTGACTATTATTCTATGGAGCAGTGACCCATGTGGGCTTTTATTTTGTAAAGACAAAAAGGAGGATCACCACTTGACTGCTCTCATTTACAGTTTACTCCCATTCTCTGTTGCTGTGAGCTTTGCTCATTTATACGTATTTCTACAGCTAGCACCACAATTTCCCATTTGTTTACTCAGTTATTCAGTATGTAATACGTACACGACATGATATTAGGTAATAGCAATAAAACCTTAAAGAAATCAATGCCCTTGCACCCAAAAAGCTCAATGTAGTGCTCAATGAATACAGGGATAGGCAAAAGTAGGTTCATAGTTGTGCGTATGGGAAAGATTTTTCTTTTATTATTGTTTATTAAATATTATATTATTGTTATTATTAACCTACTTTTGCTCGCCACTACGTATTTAAAAAAAAAATTCAAAAGTTGCTTTGGGAAAGGTTGTTTGTTTTACAGAACATAGAAGGGAGGAAAGAAGGGAAGAAATGAAGAGAGAACCTCACTACTGTATTGCAAGTACAGCTTTCAAGGAAAGCTGCAACAGTAGAGAAGAGCTACATCCCAGTATGGAAGGAGGAGTGAGAGGGGGCAGGAAAGACTTGGCTGAGAGCAGGCATTTGAATTGAGTCTTAAAGGACAGGAGGCATTCACTGAGGAGTTAGGAGAGTAGGAAAGCACAAAGAACATCAACGGGGAAAGAGCAGTAAGCAGGAGCTTCTGTCCCCAGGCTTGAAACCTTCTTTTCCACATTCTTCTCCTTCACCTTTCACAGTTTCACAGTCACCGAGTCCTGACCTTTTTAGCTTTGCAATCTCATAGCAACCCCATCCTCTCTTCCTGCTGGTTCCATTCAGTAGAGGACTTTATTACACGACATCTCCTGAAGCAGCTCCAACTGTTCCCCCTGCTCCACCCTCTCCACCTCCCATCCAACTCTCACTCACCCTTGATTGCCTATACAAGCTTCCAAAAAATGCACTTTGCTTGGCCAATTGTGCTCAGGTTGAAATGCTAAAGCACTCACTCAGGCTCAGTTCTAGGCACCAATCTTATAACCTCATGCTTCACCATTTGACTTCATTTAAGGCATTGGGTCAACACTTGGCATATGGACTAGGCTATAAAATGGAATCACAATGTAACTACCTTATAGGGTTAAAGATTAAATGAGAATGTATATACAAACAAAGCACAGTGCCTGGCACTTTGTAAGCCCTCAATAAATAGGACTTGTGGGGAGGGGCAGGAAGAGGGGACAGGGGAAGAAAAGAGAGCTACTTTAGGCTCTCCCCCAACACTGCCCTGCCTCCTCTTCTTTTTCCTTTCCTCATCCTTAACATGCCCAACAGCAATTTCACTCAGCCATAGTAATCCCCCACTTCTGGGAGCACAATTCAATACTAATTTTCTTTATTCATTATTGACCCTGCCAAACTTTAATTCTCTTCTTAATATAGTCGTTTTCTTTAAAGCAGAACCACCTTCTCAGTCTATCCAAGAAAAATGATCACTCCCTTCTCATTCCACAATCGGTTGGTCACCAAGTCCTATAAAATTCTAACTTTAAATTCCTCTCAAATATTCCCTTCTCTCTATCCCCATTTTCCAGAATATTCATTTCACTAACTAGAGATAAATTAATATAGACTCAATTTAATGTCTGACACCATGTAGCTGTTGTAAAGATCAAATGAGATAATACAAGCAAAATTTATAAATGTGATCTTTAAATGCAAACATATGACATTGTGATGTTTTTATGACCACAGAAAAAATGTCCAATAACTTGATCAAAAATTTCTGATAGACAGGGGCAGGCAGGTTAATGGCAAGCTAGCATTTGAAATTGTTGGAACAAAGTATCAAGGTATCAAAACACCTAGAATTAGACCACCTTAAAGTATCTTAGCTTCTACTTCAATACAATAAACCACGTTAGATCAGACCAACCTTCTCAACACAGAACTAAATAACCAGGGGAAAGCATTATTACATAGCCCCTGTTTGAAGGCAGGAGAGGACCAAGAAGGTACAAAGACTTGAAGGGCCATAACTGTGGAGAGAAGGGGGCCTGACATTGGCCTGCTCTTTGACACATTTGTGGATTCTATTGCAAAGACTCAAAAGACTGAGAAGTTACACAGTCTCACAGAGCAGGGCAGGCAAAAATTGGCGGTCATGGCCTGCTAAGGAAAAGGGCTCCTGAAAACAACCCAGACCTTCTGTTGGGATCTCAAAGGTCTGAACCAAAAAAGTAGGCATAGTAAACCAGACACGGAGCCACTTCACGAAGACCATAGACCACCTTTGGACTAGTCGGGTCCCTGCCTGTAGCAGGGATGCTGCATCAAAGATCACTGGATGCTACATCAGGAGGAGGTGTCCCCATCAAAGCATGGAGAGAAAAAAGAAAAGCAACTTAGGAAACCCAGGTTAATATACATGGAATTAGAATCCCAGAAGAAGTGAGAAGAGTATGGGGCAAAAGCAATATCTGAAGAGATAATGGCTGAGAAATTTCCAAAACTGATCAAAGAAATCCAGCCACAGATTCAAGGTGTGCTGCACACCTTGAATTAGGTAAATCTGAGGAAATTCACACCAAGACCATGAGAGTAAAACTGCTGAAAATCAAAGACAAAAATGAAACATTCCAACTGCTGGAACACAAAGACAAAGTAAACACTATGAAAGCTTCAGGGAGAAGGAGGGGGTTAAAAGTAGAGAGGAGGGGAGGGGAGACAGGGTATTTGAAAATGACAAAAATAAGACCAACAGACTCCCAATACAATCGTGGTAAACCAGAAGACATGGTATCAGAAATGATATCGCTAATGCACTGAATGAAAATAACTGCCAAGAATTCTGTAGCCAGTGAAAATACCCTTTGGAAATATAGTCCTATAAATAAAATCTGAGCGATCTTATCACCAGAACACCTGAACTAATGAAATTCTAAAGGGAGCTCTTAGGCAGAAGGAAAATAATCCCAGATGAAAGCTTGCTGCGCAATGCTTCCCAGCGAGCATTTAAGCACATCTGAAAATATCAGATTGAAGATCTGAAGATTGAAGAGTATCTTTAGTCTCTGCTTGATCTGTCCTGTTCAATATTTATCCCCATGACTTGAATGACATTAAAAGTAAATAAATGCAGAAAATGTGAAATTGCAAATATTATTTACAATTCAAAAGCATGCCCCCAAAGACCACAAACACTAAGCAATTCATTTTTTCTGAAGTGCTCTATGATTTGGAGCTCTGTATTTACCTGTACTGGCCCTTAGAGTATCTTACATTCCCATCCCATTATTTCTAAAACAACAAAATCTCTGACTTCCCTCAAGACCTATTTTAAAAGTTCCCCTAGCACACCTGATCACCTATTACATGCCTTTCTTGTCGATTTTGTATAAGGCACTGAAAGACAGAGTGTACCCATTGTTCAGTGTAGAGGTCATCTGGCTATCCTTCCTCACTGTGCACAACTGAGTATATTTCTATCCCTCTCCTAACACACAAAACGCCGAGATCACCTATGATGGCCATTTGGTTTTTGTTGTGTGTTTTTATAACTTGATCACTACACCACAGTCTCCCTGAGACTCCCACACCAGGGACCTTTCTACATCCTGAGCAGTGTTCTGCACACCAGAGCTTTTACATGCATATCCGCTGAATCAAATATTGAGACGAGAGAGCAATGGTCCTAACTTGCATAATGGGGTTTAGTAAAAACAAACAGAAAATCCTTTGTTTATGATTTTAAAAATAAACTGCAGCAGCATTGGGTGGGGGAAAGCCTGACATGATATGAACAAAGTAATAAAAACCTTTTCATCTAGTTCATATGTCTTCTTTAGGTTGAATCTTGCTCTTAAAGGCTAGGTCAGACTTTACACATATGAAGCCATCTTCCTTGTCCAAACACACACAGAAACTCACTTTTCAAACTCATGGTCTTAAAAGACTTCACAACAAAACACTACAAGGAACAGCTATACACAGTGAGAACTGGCATTCAACCAAAAGTCTCTTAGCCATTTGGTATCTGAGGTAGAGCTGTAACTGTACCTAACTCTTTTCTCCTGTGTTCTGGGCTTTGAAATAATGTAACTTTTCCCCAAGTTCCTGCCATCCCAAAACCATTTTGAAGTTTCTATATTTGTTAAATTAAACTTTGCTCTTGAGAGTCTTGGTTATTTACTTAACATTCAAGGGATAATAACTGTTCAAAAGTCTAGATTTTACCATATGCTATTCTAGCAAAAATGAGATTCACTGCAAAGGTCTGGACATATTAAGTCTCACCTTCCTCATGTCATCTTACTATGTTAATTTTGTAACTCGAGCTTTAAAAACCATCATACAAACACTCCTCCATGTGACCTGGCACTCTTTGGTGTATGACAACACTCTTATCACTTCTTTCTCTTCCCTTTATATTCTTCCCCAAATGCTACTTTCACCGTTTCTATCTATAAATATAAAATTTGTTTTTAAGTACAGGTGAATATCTCCTTAATAAATAAAAGAGAGTCAATATAATAGAATAGAAGGAGTCTTAGGCTGAAATTCGGCCTTAGGTCTAATTCCCAGTTAGTATTTAACATATTGCCCAAAGTAGTTAACTTTCTCAGCCTCAGTTTCCTTATCTGAAAAACGGGGCTAATGATATTGAGTTGTCAGAACTGTTTTTAGACTAGAACTAAATAATAAGCGGAAATCTCTAAACACAGTACCTGACATGGAAGAAAGATGTTTGCTCACACATACATATATACATACGTGTATGTGTGTGTGTGTGTGTGTATTCTTCCTTTCTATCTCCTCTCTTTCTACTACGGTACCCAAGAACAAATACCTCTTTATTTCAGCGCCACCTAGACAATTGTCTTTCCCTATCTAGGTTAATTTCCAATTATCTTATTCTTTAAGCCATAATCTGCATGCAGTTTAGATGTCTGAGTCATGAATACTCATCTCCTTTCCCTCACATTTCTTTGAGGAACTGAGGTGGTTCTTCCTAGATCATTCTTATTACTTTCCCCATTCTTACAGTCTCCTTATGGCATCCCTTTCCCCCAACTACCAACACAAATGTTAGCTTATGACCTTGAAGATCAAATTGATATTCCCTCTCAACATGCATTCTTCTTGTTTCATCCTGAGACGCATTCCATCCATATCCATGACTCCACCATTTATGTATATAAAGTCCTAGTCTAGAAAACTAGGTCCTGTTTTTAGTATTATTTACAAAGACCATTGTTCCTTTCATGCATCCTTTTTCCTCTACCAGAGTTATACTATTGTATCTCCTTTGATCTTATCTCTCAAAAGTCCTCATATTACTTTGGTATCCCATTAGGGATATCTCCATCACTGTAAGACAAAAACAAGAAGGTCCTTTTAACTAGAGTCTCTTTCTTTTTATTGAGTGCTTACTATATGCTGGCTTGTGTTGTAAGCACTTTACATGTATGAATGCATCAATCTCACAATAACTCTACTATTAGTCAATTGCATTATTATCTCCACCTAATAAATAAGGAAAGTGAGATACAAAAATTAGCTAAAAATGACTAGAGAACACCCAGCTACGAAGTGACAGACCAAGTATTCAGACCCTGGTATTCCAGCTCTCCTGTGTCACAAGTGACTCCAAAGTCACTTGTGTGCTGGAAGCTCTAAGTCAACACTGCTCCCTGCAGAATGCTGGGGTAACAAGATCTGAACTCTGCTCCTAGGCTCCACACCAAAGAAGGTGCTAAGAAAGCAGTGCTCCTTGTGAGGAGGCAGACAGATGCCAGTGACTCTTTGGCGGGGGGGGGGGGGGGGGGGAACCCTCGTGCCCCTCTGCATCTCAGCTCAATCTTGGCCCTGAGCTCTCCAGCCCTGTTTGGGATGCATGGGGAAATGGTGAGGTTTGCATCGCTCTCACACCACTTCCTCAAGTTCACGAGTGAGCTGGAAGAGAATCCCCTTCCTCTCTTCTCCAGAAAGCTTGCCCTTTTAGATTCTGACAGGGACTCTTCCATCTCACCCTTCCTCTCCTGGCTCAGTACACACAATGATGTTTACAATTTAGGCTCCAGGAAGCACACCTATTCCTGACTTGTGTGGGAGTTACACATACGTTCACCTTGTCATAATTCATCTAGCTGTGCGACTATGCATTGTGTATGTTTCTGTCTGAATGTTACACCTTAATCACAATTTTTAAGAAGTATATTTGAGCCCCCAAAACCACATGCAAACAACCACTTTTATATTTTTAATACTTCATCTTCAACTTAACCTATCCAATACTGATAATAGAATAATTAAGAGACAGATCTTAAAAAAGGTATTTTTATGCTGAAAACATTAAATGAGCTATCACATAGGTAAACAAGTTAGACCTTCCAAGTTCCTTAAATGACTTAATCCTCTGCCTCTCACAATTCACATACCCCAAGATCCAGCATTCCTAGCTACTTGCTGCTGACTGAGTGCACATGTTAGTTTTTCACAGCTTCATCTTCATCTAATTCATTCAACAAGTATGTCTTTAGTCAAGAAACAAACGTGAACCAAAAGCCCCAGTCTGTGCCTACGGGGAAAAACAGATATTCAAATAACCATGCAAATAATGTAAAAGTGCAGCTGTGATAACTGCTCAGAAGGAGAGGTGCGTGATGAGCGAGCACTCATAACAGAGAGGCTTTGACTTAGAAAGTCAGGCTTGCCAAGGAAGTGACATGGAAACTGGGATCTAAAGGACTGAACAGAGGAAGAGCGATGGGACAGCTTTCCCGACAGAGGGGAATGAATGTGCAAAGGCCCTAAGGTAAGAGGAGGCTGGTGAAGAAGAGGAGCTGAAAGAAGGACACATCCTTCTCTGCTTTCAAAGTTACCCCTCTTCCAACAAATACTGCTCAAATGTCACTTCCTGTGTGTAGCTGTTCCCTCCTTTCCATTTGCACTGTAAATGGATATACCCCTCATACCATCATAGCATTCCTTTTATCCTTCTGTTAGCACTTAGTTCACTGAATTGCAATTATCTGTTTATACATCTGTCTCCCTCACAGGCTGAGAATTCATGGAGGATGGGAGCAGTAAAGTATTATCTTTGTGTCTCCCTGCATACATGTATAAGCATATTTTAGATGCTCACTAAGTGTTTTTATGAGTGAAATAGGACAACTTAGCCATGCCATGCACACGCAGACATAAACATTTTAACTTGAAACTGTATTACCTACTTTGTGAGCTGTCTCAATTTTTTGCAAAGACTCAGCTGGAAAGTAGCAACTTTTTTAAAAAAGCCTCTTTGCCCCCAACCTTAATGAATCATAAGGTGTTATTTACTTCAGCATCAGAAACAGCTGTCCTGACTTTGTTAACACAACGTAATTCATTTTATAAATATCACACAATTATCTAATTTCTAAGTCTCTGCATGCCTTGAAAGGTGTTATTTTAGAAACAAGTCCTGGCCCATCCTAGGGAAATTCCCAAACCAGCATTGTCATGGCTAAGTATATCTACAGAAGCATTGCAAGGCCGGGGAGGAGGCATAAATCCCCTGCTGTGGACATTCAGAGTGCTGACAGCCAGGCAGGGGAGGGGTCTCCACACCCCCAGTCCTGGCTGCAGTGGCCTGGCCTGCTTGCACTCACAGGTAATAATTTCAGAGCCCAGCAAAGCTGACACTCAGCTTCCCTTCCCCAGAGCAGCACAGCGCCTCCGCGCAGCTGCCCGCCTGCCTGCCTGCCTGCCTTTGTAGGATTCGCCAGCAGAAGCGGGAAGGATTAGAAAACAGAGGCTGGCTTGTTTGCTGGCCCTTTTGCTGAGCCCTCCAAATGGGAGTAGCAGCCTTGGAGGTTTTCCTTACATGGTGTCAGCAACTCCATTGCCCACTCTCCAGCCACCTCCAAACCCAATCCCACCCTTTCAGGGAGAGGAAAAACAATGAAATCAAGATTAGGGTATTCCTGTTGCAACCCAATCCGCAGGCTCTCTGGCTATTCGATATGGGGTTGTCAGAAAGGGCTCTCCCCCGCCTGTCCCCCACCCAATGTCTATCTGGGCCTGACATCTCTGCAGGATTAAGGGGGGTAGCAGTGGTGGGAGTGGTAATTTAAAACCGCGCTTCCCGAAGCCGTGTTTATGAATACAAGGAGATGTGTGCTGGCCATTCCCATACTCACGGGCACACTCCTGGAGCCCGGGAACTGAGACCAGGTCTCTGAGAACTAACCTAGCTCAGACCCAGGCCGCTGCACACCACTTCCTCCTCTGTGTCCGCGCTGAAGGGCAGGATGTGGGCCTCTGGGAAAAGAGCCCTTCGCCAGCTGGTCACGCGGCTGCCCTTTGATCTCTTCCCACCAGACTGGGTTTGCCTCCTGGGTTTTTTTGTGTTTTTTTTGGCATGCATTTTTTTAAAAACCTGGCATACATGGAAGTTAGTACTTATTACAGATTTCCTGCCTTTATCTCATTTAATTATAAAATCTCCTGGGAAGAAGGAAGAGAGTCTATGAAGTGCCAGGGCAAGGAGCAGAATCCATCCAGGAAAGCAAGGGTCTGAGGGGGCGGTGAGAGGGGCACTGTGATGACTGGGGGTCGCCCCCTGCACCTCTGATGGTGCTGCGTGCGTCTGGGTGTGTTTTACAGTGTATCCTTCCCCCAGCTTCATTCTTAGGATGGAAGCTGTCGGCCTTACACAACCTGTCCTTGCACGCGTCTCTGCCTCAGGCAGGGCCATGCAGTTGAACTGTGGTTGGTGGGGGACGCCCAAAGATCCTTGTCTGAGCTTCTGCCCCCACGCCTGTCCTAGAAGCCTGTATGCATGCTTTATACATGCACTAGTTCCCACTTATCTGCAGAAGCCCTGTGCCAAGATGCCTAGTGGATGCCTGAATCTAAGGACAGTGCAGAACTCTATGTATGCCATGTTTTTTGGCTACACATATAAACCTATGATAAATTTAATTTACAAATTAGGTGCAGAAAGAGGCTACTAACTAATGATAAAGTAGAACAATTATAACTGTAATAAATATGCTGTAATAAAGGTTAGGACAAGTGTTTTATTGCACTGTACTCACTTTTTCACTTAAAGGAAGTGCCTTGCTCTTGCAGCTCAGCCACCAACATGCCATCCAGACTCAGGAAGACCCGAAAACTTTGGGGCCATGTGAGCCACGGCCAGGGTCGCATCAGCAAGCACAAGAAGCACCCCGGGGGCCGCAGTAATGTTGGTGGCTTGCACCATCACAGGATCAACTTCGACAAATGTCACCCAGGTTACTTTGGGAACGTTGGTATGAGGCATTACCACTTAAAGAGAAACCAGAGCTTCTGCCCAACTGTCAATCTTGATAAACGGTGGACCCTGCTCAGTGAGCAGACACGGGTAAATGCTACCAAAAGCAGGACTGGAGCTGCTCCTATCACTGAGGTGGGGCGATCGGGCTACTACAACATTCTGGGGAAGGGAAAGCTCCCAAAGCAGCCTGTCATTGTGAAGGCCAAGTTCTTCAGCAGAAGAGCCGAGGAGAAGATGAAGGGTGTTGGTGGGGCCTGTGTCCTTGTAGCTGGAAGCTACATGGAGGGAAGTTCATTAAAATGTCCAAGCACAAAAATAAATAAATAAATAAATAAATAAATAATAAATATAAATAAATAAAGGAAGTGCCTTATGGCTTCTCTGTGGCATATCCAAATTGCCAGCATCACTGCTCTTGGGCTTTGGGGCAATATTAAGTAAAATAAGGATTACTGGGACACAGCACTTCCGCACAGAGACAGTCCATCTGATAACCAAGAGAGTTCCTAACTAACAGGCGGGGAAGCGTATACAGTGTGGAGACACCAGACAAAGGGGTGAGTCACATCTCAGGCAGGATGGAGCGGGATGCGGGAGATTTCATGCCACTACTCAGAACAGTGTGCAATATAAACCTTATGAATTATTTCCAGAATTTTCCATTTAATGTTTTCAGACGGCAACTGACGGAGGGAAACTGAAACCATGAAAAGCAAAACCATGGATAAGGGGGGACCACTGTATGTATTCCCTTCTAAAGAAAAGAATATCCCTAGGGATGAGTCAGAATCAGTTCTCCTCCTCCGGGAACCCTCTCAGAACAGCCCCTGTCTCCATTGCCCTCCTCACCACATTCTTAGGGTCCAGTGCATGCCTTATTGGGGCATTTCTTACTTTCTCAGGAGCGTATTTTACCTATCAGTCACTCCCAATAGATTGTAAGCCCCAAGAGGTCAGGAAGTGTTTAGTGTATAGAGGCACTCACTAAATGTCGATGAAATAAACTAAGAATTTTCGGTAATGTGGTTGTAAACATGAAGTCTCCAAACAAATGTTACATTGGTCCACTTCAAATACCAGACAGCCTGCACTTTAAATAAACCAACATTTATTCAGAAATTATGTGCTAGGACTAGTCATAGGCAAATTTGAACCCTAAAAGCAGCACTGCTGGATTCTAAAACTTCTTTATTTTCCCCTGACTGGGATGTATTCTGTTGTGGTAGACATGTGAATCCTTTCAAAATGAAGCTGGCATGTCTACACAACCCCCTCTTGAGGCCCTGAGAAAATGCTGGGGAGCAACTCCAGCGTTCCTCCTCTGACTGTGCTCAGCAGTCCTGGTTGTATGGTATTGTGTTTACACTCGAGACCTAGGGCCTAGCCCCCTGGATGAATCGTCTGGATTGAGACTGAGGCCAGCTTTCTCTAATGTTGACTTCAGCACTCTGGTAGGCCAGACCCATCAGCCCTAAAGCCCCATAAACTACACAGGAAAACTGTAGGAAAGATTATAACTGTGTCTCTGAGTGCTTACGCACTGCTGAATTTTTGTCTAATCTTTCCTCACAGCTGAAATGTGAAGAAAGCAAGGATCTCAGGCTCCATAGGACCAATTGTTTAACAGAATAAAAATGCTTTAGCAAAAATTTAGGTTTCCTAGCTTTTAAAGTAAACAAGGCCATTGTGGATCTAACTCATGGAAACTAAAAGTCCCCCCAAAAGATTAAAATTGTAGGGTATATAGTTATCAAATTCTGCTATCTCAAAAACATTACAAATTAACAAGGCTCATTTCTCACAAGCATACTGAAAAAAAAAGGCATATAAACTACATTTCCTGAAAGAAAGTACTTTATGGTCCCACACAACTTTAGGAGCTTGGGATTTTAAATTCTACAAGTATATTCTATAATACAGGCATCAGCAAACTTTCTACTAAAAATACTAAATATGCCCTGGTAGCTCAGGTGGTTAGAGTGTTTTCCTGATAGGCCAAGGTGGTAGGTTCGATCCCCGGTCAGGGCACATACAAGAACCCATCAATGAAAGCATAAAATAAGTGGAATAGCAATTTGATTTGTCTCTCTCTTTCTTTCTCTCTCGTCATTGACTTAAAAAAAAAAAAATTTTTTTGAACACTAAATAATTTTGGTTTTATGAGCCACACGTACTTTGTCCCACCTTCACATTTGTGCCTGTATAGCCATAGATAATATGTAAAGGAGTGCCCCAATAAACTTTATTTACAAAATCAGGTCATATAATCAATGGTTGAGTTCATTAGCATTACCAATAATATTAAATTGTGGACAACAACAAACTTCAACAACCCTATCCCAAGCACAGTTTTGTTAGCACTGAATTTCAACTAAACACAGCTCACCTGCCCTGGGCTAGTGTCTCGGCAGAATATTAATATGACAATGATCCTTTGTGTTTGAAGATCATGCTTCAGAACTGTTGAAATGTTCCCAGCAAAAATGGGAATCCATGCTTTCTCTTTAAAATAATGGTGAGTTTTCAGAAACTGCGTGCATATGTTGACAGTTAAACAGCTGGCATATACAAAAGTGGAATATACTCAGAAAAAGTATATTTTCACATGGAAATCCAATCAATGATTCGGATCTGAATATACCCATCTAGTCAGAACCACCATATTCAGTCACTTGCTAGAACACCAAACTAAGTAAGCCATGGGGATAAAAGGACCTATGTCATACTTTCAACAATAAAAAGAAAATGGAGGTGGCGGGGGGAAGCATGTATCTGGAAAATATTAGCTCTGAACAGGATCTTATGGGTCAACTGGGGAAAAATATAACAATTTATTTATACAAAGAAACTGAGGTAGAGAGAACTTATCACTTGCCCAAGATCACAAAGCTCGATTATAGAGGAGGCATGACTACACAACAGTTAACTATGTGCTCTAAGAAGGGACAATGTCAGCTATGGCTCAACACTGTCTTCCCAGCCTTGAGAACAGATCCTGGCACACAGGAGGCAATTAAGAAATACTTGTTGAATAAACAACTACAGAATTAATGAATAAACAACAAATGAGCCCAACCAATATACTTTCCCATCAAAAGTTGTATGGACTTATAGAAACCTTATTCCAAAAGAACATTCAATGTGTAACTTTCTCCCAATGTTGAATTGTGCATTCAGTCCTTCAGACACCACCATAAACTGCGGAACTAATGTGAGCAGCCTCAAGGAGTAGAAGCACCACTCGAGGCAGCTGATTCCATCCTAAGGAATGATTTATGCATGATGAGAATCTGTCTGGAACATCAATGATGTCTTTATCTTCAACTACTACTCACAGAGGACTCAGCCTAAGTGTGCTCATACTGTTTGTCCGGGGTTTCCCAGGACTTGTAAAATGCAAGCCTGATTGCTTGGAGGGGTTATGGCTTATTTCACATTATCTACACCCACTCATCCATCACCGTGGGACTGTGTGGCATACAAAGCAAGCTCTTCAAAGCAGGGGTTAGGAGGCACTCTCTAACTATTCCTGACTGTTGCCATATTTCCCCTTCCTGACAACAGACAGGACAGGTGCTGCCGGGGAGACCTTGCTGTATAGAGTGGCACTCCTACTCGACCACCATCAGATCTAAAGCACCTCACCCAGCTCCATACTTGAAGGTCAAGTGGAAACAACCTGCATTCCTTCCACAGGTGTTGGCCTTTTAAAAGGAATGCAGACTTTGAGTTCCATTTATGTTTTCAAAATATTGCTTTTTCTTTGAACTTGGAATGTGTAACTTTATCCACAGACTGTGCAATTTTGCATTCACCCAAGACACTGTTTCTATGACATGACTCTTCAATAGCTCAACTATTTTTTAAAATCCTTAGAAAAATCCCACAATAGAGAGCTAGGCACTTTCTTCTACATTTCCTTAGAAAAGCCATATATAAATGTAAATGAATAAATACACACATGTGTGTATATATGTTTTAAGGGGGAAAGGGTGGATGGCAGCCTTAAATAAAAGGTCCAGAAATTCAACAGCCAGTTGGCCTTCCTTTCTAAGCCTTTAACAATGACTACTCAGCAGTAGCCCATTAGCGAACCAGAAGTAATTAAGGGTAGGAAAAGCCCTGCTCCTTAACCTCTTAAGTCTTTTAAAGAAAAACACTAACAAATATATGTGGCTAATTTAAAAAAATTCTGCAAAGTTTCCCAACTGTTGCAAAGTAACAACAAATACTATTACATAAATTACAAATAATTAAAACATTTAAAATATATGAACTCTGTAAATAAACTTTTTAGACAAGACTTTTTCAATTCTTTGTGCTTTACTGACATAATGTTCTTCTGGAAATACTATTAATAATGAACTTTAAAAAAAATTTAATACTGAAAGCAGCATACATATAGGTACTTTCATTTCATTTCACACACGCATAATTTTCCAGGTTAACACACATACACAGACAGACACACCTTATAGAACTGAAATGCCAGATTCAAAATAAATTCATAACATTTACAGCATAAATTCAGACATCTGAGGGGGGTTTCCCACAATTAAATTCACTGTGCTATCAACAAAATCGGTTTATTTTAAGATTGCCTGTCCAATATATAAATTTCCCTTTGTGTTTGAAATACTTTTATCAGATAAGATAGCTTTTGTTTGAACTACTATTTTGAGAATTTGCTTTGGGGTTTTGAATACACACAGTGAAGTAACTTGAGATTTCCTACCCTGCTTTAAAATGTGTTTCTTCTGTCTGTTTGTATTTAGTAATTTCCTGTCAAATAACCTCACATAATTAACTTTCCTTGCTCCAACCTACTTTTTTTCCCCTATTCCTACTTCCTGAGAACGGTAATAAAATGCTGATTACACTTTGCTGTTATCTGCCTTTTCCTCCTCCATCCCCCTCCTTCACTCCCTTTGTCAGAGCCCACTCTCAGGTTTCAGCACTTGGTGGACTCAGGGAGACCTGGAACAGAAAGGAAGAAAATCCCACGACAGGAGTTCCTGTTCATCAGCATTTATTGGGGAGCTCCATTGTGAGCTGGGCCAATCAAGTAGTGGGGGGTATGCCCTATTCTTTTCCCCAAATTCAGTGAAATCCATGGACCAAATCCCCCCTCAACTACTCCTGATGTGTATGCAAATGACTCCATCCCCATCAGTCCTGATTAAGAGTTGAGATGACTGGAAAGCTCTCTGGTCCTAAGAGGCTCAGGACAGGAAAAATACCCACCAACGCTTACAAATTTTTATTTACAGTCATTAATAGAAATTAAACCTGGCTTTTTTCATACAACTGAGTGGATCAGCCCATGTTACTTCTTGATAATTAATCTTTCATTTCACACTAATTGAACACTTCATTGAAATTATACAACTCATTCATTACCTTTATTATGCAGTCATTCCAAAGGCACACTTCCTAAGATGTGGCAGGAGGAAAAAAAGCAAAAAATGTTGCCGAAACTGGTTTGGCTCAGTGCATAGAGCGTAGGCCTGTGGACTGAAGGGTCCCGTGTTCGATTCCGGTCAAGGCCATGTACCTTAGTTGCGGACACATCCCCAGTGGGGGGTGTGCAGGAGGCAGCTGATCGATGTTTCTCTCTCATCGATGTTTCTAGCTCTCTATACCTCTTCCTTCCTCTCTGTAAAAAATCAATAAAATATATATTTTTTAAAAAAGCAAAAAATGTTGACTACATGAAATATTAGTGTTGGTACCTGCAGGACACAATGATGGATTACCATTATGTCCAGCAGGGTGTCTTACCTTTACCCTATTGATACATCTGACCAATTAATTCTTTGTTGTGGGGGGCTGTCCTGCTCATTGTCCTGTATGATGTTTAGCAGCACCCATGACCTCCAGACACTAGATGCAAGTATTGTATTTTCGACTGTTATTTGTGACCATCAGAAATGTCTCCAGACATTGGCAAATGTCCTGGAAGCAAAATCACCCTTGGTTTAACAACAGTGATACATACTTAACTCAGAATAGTAAAGCTGCTTCTCTTTATTCCTTACAGACAAAAACACAGTGTGTGAAAACTCTAGCTACTTCACCATACGAAGGACACAACCTTATAATTCCAGAAAATGTCTCCACACTGACCACTTAACATGTAAGAAAAAAATTATCCTGACTTCAAATCATGACAGGGCCAAGTGACACATCTCATTGTTCCAAACCCATTGCAAAGAATAAAAGAAACTTAAGTACCCAAGGACAAAAATCACAAACATTTTCATGGACCAGAAACAGACCAGAAATGCCAACTAGCAAGGAGGGCTAAGCCACAGGATGCTGGAATCCGAGCTCCCTAAGCCAATGGTGTTTGTGAGCTATGCCTGATGGCAGAATTCACACCCAGCAGTCCGCTCCAAGGTTTATGCCCTCGAGAAACTCTTGAGTGTGTGCATCAATTGACATGTACAAGAGTGTTCATAACTGCACCACTATTGATGGCAAAAAATAAACCACAAAAGTCCACTAGTTGGAGAATGGATTAAATATACTGTCAGGTATGCCAATGATGTAATATTATTCACAGCTACAACAGAAAAATAGCTGCTCCACATAACACTAATGAATCTTAGAAACATGATTTTGAATAAAGAGCAAGTCACAAAAAGACTACCTATAATGTGACATTTTTATATACACTGAGTGGCCAGATTATTATGATCTCTGAATCCATAATAATCTGGCCACTCAGTGTGTGTGTGTGTGTGTGTGTGTGTGTGTGTGTGTGTGTGTATTTATTAGAGGACCGGTGCATGAATTCATGCATGGGTGGGGTCCGACCAGCCTGGCCAAAGGGAGGGGACATGGGTAGTTGGCCGGCCTGCCTGCTGGTCAAACTCCTGGTTGAGGGGACAATTTGCATATTAGCCTTTTATTATATAGGATAGACACTGAGTGGCCAGATTATTATGCATTCAGAACCATAATAATCTGGCCACTCAGTGTAATTCAAATACAAACAAATCTAAATATATTAAACTTATTTTTTAAAACCCAATGTGTGTTCTTTTAAAAGCAAAAGAATGAGAAATACTAAATTCAAATTAGTGGTTTCCTCTGATGAGGAAGTAAGTGGTTATACACAGGTAAAGTGAAGTGCATTGGAAATGCCTGTGGTGAATTAATTGGCATTCATTTACTATAGGTAAATCATAACATACAACTTACCTATACAGTACGAGTGCATGTGTGTGTATTAATTGTATGTATCAAATGGTACACACCAATTTTTTAAAGTTCAATTTCAGGAAAAGGGAAAAAAGACCTAGAAAAGTGATGGCAAACAAAAAGCAAAATATTAAAGGATGTACTTCAGTAGCATAAAAAGTGAAGTAAAGACATTTTTTTAAATGCATGGGAATATAAGAAACAACAAAGAGATTGATAAAGTACCAGTAAATGTGATTAATTGACTGAGAGAGTAACCAATTTTTTATGTTAAAAGGGGTAAAGTTTAAACTTTAGGCCACAAAACCAAGATGGGTACTAAGGCATGCTACAGTCCTTTTCATCGTCAGGAGGACAGTAAACATACTGAATAACTATATGTTTTATTAGAACTATTTATGTTTCCATAAAACATTGGATCTTGAACACTTAAAAGCAATCACTGAAAAACATTAGAAATTTTATTTGTGTCTTCCAATTCAGCAAGTAGGGTTGAGGGTATAAGGACGAAGTTTTATGGAACCATTATCGGGAAATGAGAAATAAAGAAACTAGGAGGGAAAAAAAGGTAAATAGGACTCACTAAATACGTTGTAACAGGGTGGAAATAAATCAAAATACACATGTAATCACAATAAGGTTAAATTCATAAAATGTACCTACTAAAAGAAAATCTCAGGGAGACTTTATAAAGAGAAATGTAGCCCTGGATAGTGTGGCTCAGTTGGTTAGAGAACCATCCCACACACCAAAAGGTCTTAGGTTCAATTCCTGATCAGGGTACATACTCAAGCTGCAGGTTTGATCCCTAGTTCCGGAGCATACAGGAGGCAACTGATGGATGTTTCTCTCTCTCTCTCTCTCTCTCTCTCTCTCTCTCTCTCTCTCTCTCTCTCTCTCTCTCTCTCTCTCTCTCAGTATCAATGGGGAAAATATCCTTAGGTGAGAATTAACAGCAGCAACAACAACAAATCAATGAACATGTCCCCAGGTGATGATTGAGAGAGAGAGAAAAATCTAAAATACTCCAAGAAAGACTAAATATAAAGGATTAAAAAAGATATGAGGCAAATAATAACTGAAAGTAAGGCTGTTGTAATATCAACATCAGAAAAAGTAGAATTTAAGGCAAAAACACCTAAAGGTTAAAGAACAACTTGCCATAATAATAATAAAAAGAACAAATCCATGAATATGTAACCATCTATTGCTTGTGTATTTTAAATAATAAAGCCTAAAAAGTGAAAAGAAAAAAAAACTAATGGAATTATGAGATTTTGTCAATCCAAAATTCTTATGAGATGTTCACACAACTATGTTGAACACTGTAAATCAAGAGGTAAACTATTAGTAATGATGTTGAGAATTAAACAAAATTAACTATTCAATTAATACATTTAGTAACCTTCAGTCAGCAAGTAGCGTGTATCTGTGATTTTCTAATACACATAAAGCAGTTACAAAAAATTGACTGTACTCATAAATGCTGTCTTAATAAAAACTCAGAGTCCATTTCATGCAGAACTTGTTCTCAAAATTTATTATTAAAAAAGAAAATAAAAATTATTTATATGAGAAGAGAAGAATCTAACATAATGAGCTAATTATCCAACTTAAGATGAAAAATAAAATACTATTCACAAAGTAGAAGGAAGTAAATGATAAAGAAAAAATATGTGAGTAACAAGCCATATTTGATGACTAATTAAGCCAATGTTATTTTTAAATATTAAGATATATAACTCTCTGAGAAGGTAATAAAAAAAAGGAAAGGAACAAACAACAATATCAGAAATGATAAAAGACACAGCAGAGATTACAAGCAAGAGAGTACCTGAACCATTTATGCCAATAAAATTTAAACTTACATAATTTCTCTTTATTGAAGTATCACAGTGAATAATTGAGGAATTAGTACATCACCAGTTTGAAAACTTCAATGAAATAATATATCTGGTTAATGATCATCAGAGGCTGCTACAATTATAAAAAGAAAGATAACTGGAAATCACAAGCCTCTGGATGATTGAACAAAATATCACAGATAAATAATTCTCACTCCCTGGAAAAAAACTGAACCCAAATCCAAGCAAACCTCTAGACTACAACTGTCCAACAGAACTTTCTAAAACAGTGATTTTCAACTGATGTGCCACAAGAATTTTTAAAAGATGCAACTCCTGACTATTTAGTCAGGGACACTGACCTCTTTTCCCTGAGATTATCAACTAAAAAATCCCTACCACCATGCTGGGAATGGAACAGACACTGTGATTCAGAGTCAGGACCCAGGACTCCAATTCAGGATTTAAGAGTTAGAGTATCCCAATCCACAAAAATCATCACCAGCAATATTATTATGTGGCACCACTGTGAAGCAGCAAGAACCCTAAAAAGTGAAGTCAAAAGTATGGATTCATTTGCACATGACATAATGCTAGTACAAAGAGGTGAAAAACGTTTAGACTGAAAACAAGACAATGAAAGATTTAGAAGAAGACACAAATAAATGAGAAGCTACTGCATGCTCATGGATTAGAAGAAATAATGTTGTTAAAATAGCCATACTACCTAAAGCAATCTCCAAATTCAATGCAATCTCTATCAAAATTCCAATGGCATTTTCCACAGAACTAGAACAAGTAATTCTAAAATTTGTAAGGATATACAAAAGACCCCAAATCACCAAACAGTTTTGAGAAAGAGGTATCACACTTCCTGGTTTCAAACTATACCACAAAGCTATGTTAATTAAAATTACATCCTATGTAATAAAAGTGTAGTATGCAAATTGTCCCCTCAACCAGGAGTTCCAAGGGAAGGGAGGGAGGCTCCAGCCAGCAGAGGTAGCAGGTGGCTGGGGGAAGGGAAGGAGTACCCAGCCGGGGGTTGGCAGCCAGCAGCTGCTAGGGACCCTACTAGTGCACAAATTTCGTGCACTGGACCTCTAGTTATTGGTATAAAAACAGAAACAGAGGTTAATGGAACAGAATCAAAAGCCCAACAATTAACCCATCCATATATGTCAATTAATTACAACAAAGGAGCCAAGAATATACAATAGGGAAAGAACAGTCTCTTCAATAAATGGTGTTGAAAAAAATGGACAGCCACATTCAAGAGAATGAAAGTGGCCCATGATTTTACACCATATATAAATATTAACTCAAAATGGATTAAAGACTTAAATGTCAGACAAATCAATAAAACTGCTAGAAGAAAACATAGGCAATAAACTCCTTGATTTCGGTCTTGGTGACTTTTTTTTTTTGTATCTAACTCCAAATGCAAGGGCAACAAAAGCAAAAGTAAACCAATAGGACTACATCGTACTAAAAAGTTCTGCTCAGAAAAAGAAATCATCGGCAAAACAAAATGGCAACCTCCTGAAAAAGGGAATATATTTGCAAATCATCTTAGAGGTTAATATCCAAAATATATTTTAAAATGCATACAACTCAATAACAATAAAAATTTCAGAATGAAAAATGAGCAGAGAATCTGAATAGACATTTTTACAAAAAAGACACCCAGATGGCAAATAGGCGCATGAAGAGATGCTCAACATTACTAATCATCAGGGAAATGAAAATCAAAACCACAAGGAGATATCACCTCACTATTATCAAAAAGACAAGAGAGAAATGTTGGTGAGGCTGTGGAGAAAAGAAAACCCTCATGCACTGTTGGTGGGAATGTAAAATGGTGCAGCCACTATGGAAAACAGTATGGAGGTGCCTCAAAATGTTAAAAATAGAACTACCACACAATCCAGCAATTCCACTTCTGGGTACCCATCTGAAAAAAGAAGAAGAAAACATCCATTTGTAAAGATATATGAACCCATATTTGTAAATATATAGGCAGCATTATTTACAACTAGAAGCCTGGTGCACGAAATTCATGCATGGGGGTTGTGTCCCTCAGCCCAGCCTGCACCCTCTCCAATCTGGGATCCCCCAAGGGATGTCCAACTGCCCGTTTAGGCCCGATTCCAATAGGATCGGGCCTAAACAGGCAGTCAGACATCCTTCTCACAATCCAGGACTGCTGGCTCGCCTGCCTGCCTTCCTGATTGCCCTTAACTACTTCTGCCTGCCAGCCTGATTACCCCCTAACCACTCCCCTGCCAGCCTGATTGATGCCTAACTGCTCCCCTGCCAGCCTGTTTGCCCCTGTCTTCCTCTGAAGGCCTGGTCACCCCTAACTGCCCTCCCTACAGGCCTGGGTCCCCCCCAACTGCCCTTCCCTGCAGACCCAGTCATCCCCAACTTCCCTCCTCTGCTGGCTGGGTCATCCCTAGCTGCCCTCCACTGCAAGCCTGATCACCCCCAACTGCCCTCCCTTGCAGGCCTGATCGCCCACAACTGCCCTCCCTTGCGGACCTGGGCCCCCCAACTGCCCTCCTCTGCCAGCCCGGTCACCCCTACCTGCCCTCCCCTGCTGGTTTGATCGCCCACAACTGCCCTCCCCTGCTGGCCATCTTGTGGCAGCCATCTTGTGTCCACATGGGGGCAGCCATCTTGTGTGTTGGAGTGATGGTCAATTTGCATGTTACTCTTTTATTATATAGGATAGCCAAGATATAGAAACAACCTGTGTCCATCAATGAATAAATGGGTAAAGATGATGATGTAGTGTGCGTGTGTGTGTCACACAGGAATACTACTCAGCAATACAAAGAATGAAATTTTGCAATTTGCAACAACATGGATGAACCTAGAGAGTATTATGCTAAGTCAGTGGTTGGCAAACTCATTAGTCAACAGAGTGAAATTCAACAGTACAACAATTGAAATTTCTTTTGAGAGCCAAATTTTTTAAACTTAAACTTCTTCTAATGCCACTTCTTCAAAATAGACTCGCCCAGGCTGTGTTATTTTGTGGAAGAGCCACACTCAAGGGGCCAAAGAGCTGCATGTGGCTCGCGAGCCACAGTTTGCCAACCACGGTGCTAAGTGAAATAAGTAAAGCAGAAAAAGAAAAATGCCACATGATTTTGTTTATATGTAGAATCCAATAAGCAAAATTAAACCAGACTCATATCATAGGTACAGGGAGCAGACTGGTGGTTGTGGGGTGGATGGTAGGTGATAAAATGTGTGAAAGGGATCAAGAGGTATGAACTTCCAGATATAAAATAAATCATGGAGATGTACAGCATGGGGACTATAGTCAGTTGTAGTGTATTAACTTCGTATGGTGACAAATGGGAACTAGACATTGTGTGGTGATCATTTCACAAGAAACTCAAATGTTGAATCCCTGTGCTGTACACCTGAAACTAATACTCCTGTAAGTCAATGATTCTTCAATTTAAAAAAATGCATGGGTCCCAGCCAGTTAGAACAGTGGTATAGTCCAGGTTGGGTTTACCCCGCCTCTGCAGTTCCCCAGGACCTTGGACTACGCTACTTATCGTCATGCCTCCACATCCCCATGGGTAAAACAGGGATAATAATAGTACCTCCCTAATAGAACTAATGTGAAGATTTAAAAATTTAATATGTGTAAAGCACTTAGGAAAGTTCTTAGAAAACAGAAAGCACTCAATAAGCCTTCGTTGTTGTTATTAGGAGCTTTTCAGTTGATGCCTCTGGGCCCAAGTTCTTGAAATCCCTAAGCTTCTGCTTCCTTCTTTTTAAAAACATAATATCCCTGTCCTCGAAGCACTGCTATGCAGTTGGAGGAGCAAATAAAAGGAAAAGCAGCGACATAAATTGCCAGGGTTTTATCAATAGTAATTGCAGAACTAAGTTCCTCTTCTTTTCAAAGAATCAAGAGCTCTTTTTTTTTTTTCTTGTATAGACTGATATTTGTTAACTACTTGGGTTACCAAGCATTTCATAGAGTAATTTTGTTTCATAAAATTAGCCACTCTCTGTGCATAATACACAATTAAAGGCATTTTCTCCAGAAACTTAGCATATTAATCAGCTGTGTACATACCAGCATATGGATGTCCCACCATTAAAGATGTCTAAACAATTTAGTTAGCCTTTAGCAAAAATATGCGTGCACAGTGGCTGAATAGTTCAGAGTAAAAGATGTTAATGGTTCTTTTTAAAGCACTATGTGCAATGTTTATCCCTGCTTCTATTTAATATTCCACATTATTTTTTTAAATGTAGCAAATTCAGGACAATTTTTGTTGTTGAAGCTTTGTTTTCAGGATATGAGGAGAAATGAAACATTAATGCTGGCTTGTGAGAGAGGCTACCTGCCTGAAGATTTCCAAAAGGAAAATGAGAGAATACAAATATAGCCATAAAATTAATTTTAAGGTCAATTTCACAAAATAAACCCTCCTTAGCATTCCTAACCCACTGCTGGCCAGAGCATGCCCTAGCTGGTTAGGCTCAGTAGATAGATTGTTGGCCTGCAGACCAAAGGGTCCCGGGTTCGATTTCAGTCAAGGGCACATGCCCAGGGTTGCAGGCTCGATCTCCAGTAGGGGGCCTGCAAGAGGCAGCCAATCAGTGATTCTCTCTCATCATTGATGTTTCCATCTCTCTCTCTCCCTCTCCCTTCCTCTCTGAAATCAATAAAAATATATTAAAAAAAAAAAAAAAAGCTGGCCAGGGCATATTTAAGAATAGGCTAATTACTTTGTGGGTTAGTTAAATTCCTGCTCCTTTCCTCACCAGCTGTTCACAAGGGTCCCTTCGTCTTTCACTGTTGATAATTTTACTGATTGCCTTTAACAAACAAACCATGAAAAGTGGTAATAGGAAGGCACAATCACATTAAATTAGTCCATCTTTCTTCTTTGAGACAGTTCTGATGAAAAGTTGGCAGGGGGTGGGGGAGAGAAGTAACTAATAGCTAAAAATTATGACTTGAAATTTTTTTAGTCCCTCCATGTATAATGAATAATAAGAACTAATTTCAAGAATCACAGCACACAGGTTACAGAACTGTTCAAGAAGCCTACTATGTTCATCGTTTTTAGATAATACAGTGACATAACCTGAATGCAAGCAAAATTCAAAAGGAACCAGGCAGAAGTGGTAACACTACATATTTTGGGTCTGAGAGGTATGTACTGATATTCCAACTAAACTCCTGCAGTAAAACATTGCAAAGATAACCAATGTATGGAGCCCAGCCGGAGGGCAGGAGAGCAATGGAGATAACCAGCCTTTAGAGAAGTGAGTCATAAATAGCATTTCATGTGCTATCCTGAGATGAGAAGGAGCCCACAAATATGGGAGGCTGATTTATGATGAAGGTAGCCCTGCAGGCCATTTGGGAAAGAATGGTATTTTCAACAAGCGTCTGGTTCGATTTTTATACCCATCTGGAGACAGTCCTTTATTTCCCAGCATACATAAAAGTCAATTCTGAGTGGATTGTACATCTACATGTGAGAAATAAAACAATAAAGTCTCCAGAAAACGTAAGAGAATAGCTCTAGGATTTGGGAGTAGAAAAAATTGCTTAAACAGCACACGAATGGCATTAATCACAAAGAAAAAGACTGATGAATTTGAGGACATTAATATTAATATTTCTCGTTCATCAAAAAGCACCATTATGAGAGCAAAAAGGCAAACTGGGGTGGGCAAAGATATTTGTAAAACACATAACTATCAAAGGGCTCACTTTCAAAGGAGACAAAGAACTCTTACAAGTCAAAAAAATAAAATTAAATTCAATAAAAAATGGGCAAGAAATTTGAATAAGTTCTTCAGAGAAAGGATAATGAAATGTCTACTAAGCATAAGAAAAGGCTGTCAACTTCATTAGCTATTAGAGGGAAATGTAAATTAAATCAATGATGAGATATTACTACACACCCACCAGAATGACTAAGATGAACAAGTCTGATAACACCAAATGCTTACGAGGATGTAGAGCAATAGGAAACGTCAAGCACTTTTAGTGCTAATAAAAAGGCACAACTAGCTTCCAAATCTGTTTGGTAATGCCTATAAAAACTGAATAGATGAAAACGTCATAACCCAGCAATTTCACTCATAGGGCATGTATATTTGTGTGAATGTGTACATATCTAACCAAACTGTACATGCATATTTAACAAAAGCTTTGTGTAAAAATGTTCACAACATCATTACTCATAATACCAAAAGCTAGAAACCACCTATGCCCATTAACAGTAGAGAGGATAGTCTATATTCATATCATGGAACTTTATATAGTGACTAAAATAAATGTGACCCCACATCTTTAGACCTCTCAAATATAATATTGAAAGTGTGTGTGGTGGGAGGCAAGCTCCAAAAAATACAATGGTATTCTATTTATTACACTTCAACATCTGGCAAAACTAGCTTTAGGGAAGGCGTGAGGGTGGTTTCCAACATCCTGGCAATGATTCAGGTGCTGCCTATGAGAGAATTATAATACTCATTGAACTGCACACTTGCTTCTTTTACTTGACCCCAGTAGCTCTGCTTCTAGAACTTTGTCTTAAAGAAATAATGACCAACATGAAAATTTTTAGGCACAATATGTCATATAGTATTATTTATAACAGCAAAAAAGAACTGATCACAATAAGGGAATGTAAATCATGGTATATCTAATTAGTAAAATATTACACAGCAATAAAAGTTTCATGAAGATTCACTAATCTATGCAAACAAACCATAACAGAAAAAGACTGAAAACAGGCAAGCTGGAAATATGCAAAATCTCTACAGTATTTAAGTTGTCAGGTTTTGTGTGACATCTTTTGGTTTACATTTTTAAAAATTATTTTTTATACTTAGAAATAAGAGAGATTTTTTTGTTTTGTTTTGTTTTTTAACTGCAGAATGATTTTTTTCCTACTTCTGGGAGGGTGAGAATTTCCCCTCTGACTAAATAGGAAATGCACAAAACAGACCTCTAAACAGATGTGAAGTCACATGGGTAACTACTAATTGACTTATCTGTACATACTTTTGCCTCCAAAATCTTCATCTTGTAAGAAAGATAATTTTGTTCTTTAAAAAGTAGATAAATGTGATTTATACTGAATACCTATCCCAGGAGTCCATGGAACATAATCTTAAGTTTCTCTGACTTTTGCACCAGGTATTAAAGAGGGTGCCCACATTCTTTAGTTGATGGCTCTGGAACCAACCAGAGGTAAATAATATCACTCTTTCATTTGAAGGTGAAAAGAACACTAAGCAAGCACAGGTTGTATGCTATGCTTTGTGGAGTTGTAAAGAATATGAACGCAATTCCTACCCTCAAGTAGCATAGAATCTTGTTTACCAGACAACACGTTATATAATAAAGAGAAACTTTAAAATGCAAATCAACTAAACATTTATGTTCATTAGTACCATCCCTGTTTTTCTAAAGCTCTAACCCTATCATAGGGGCTTGAAGCCTGGGAACAACATTTCTCAGACTCCTTTGCCAGCAAGATTTTAGGTTTAGATTCTTTTAATGAGGGACACTTAGCTAAAATTGGATGGTAGAATCCATTTGCCTTTGGCCGCAATAACAGCAGCAGCTTCCTGCAGAGTGCTAGAACGCGGGCCCCTGCAGTGACAGCAGCAGCCAGCCAGCGGCCCTGTGGTGACTGAATGGACAGCACTGGGGCAGATGAGCACACACTCAGGCTGTGGCCATCATATTTCTTGTAGTCCCTGATCTGGATTTGCTCCTCCGGGCCTTTTACCAATCGTAACCCAATTCCCTGTTTGAAATCCTTCTCTGCTTGAAATATATAAAAGTAAGTTCCATTTCCTTGGTTGACCCATGACTGTGAGTTTCAAAGCAGCAGAATCTCCTCTTCTGACCACTTCTGAAAATAGACTGAAGTTTACTATTCACAACATAGTTTTCTAACTCTACCACTAACTCCTCTTAGCTAGTCTTTTTACCATTATTATGAGTTTCCTCTCTGCTAACTGTCAAGAAGATGGAACATGGTGAAGTGGAAAAATTAAAGTTTTTGTCTCAAACATTTGACAGAGATTCATTTTTGGATTACTGAAGTTTAATCCTTTAGAATAGAATGACATATTAAGTACATCATGCCGCTCCTTGAGTTGAACACAATTAAATAATAACTGAAGGATTAGCCTGATTTTAAATTAAGCTCATCAAAATTATCATTATGTATGTAGATGTGAGTGTATGTATTTATACACTCGTATATGTCATATTCCTTTAAAATTGTATGCCCTTATCTAGATAATCATATTCCTATAAATACATAAAAAACCTAACTATAGTTCATGATCATTCAGATTACAAAACCATATGAATGGTACAGAAATTAATACAGTCCTCACAATTTACATGCATGATTGCTTTAGTGTGGGAGGAAATAGACGCCATCCCCTATCTTTTTCGAAAGTCATTATGGGTTTGAGGTGAAACTTCTGATTCTGGGTAAGATGCAGCAAGCATCAAGCCTGTTTCACCCACCTCTTCCATTGAATAAAACTTAGACACAAATGACAGAAACATTTGAAAACTCTGTGAAGTAAAGAGCAGCAGGCAAATCACAGGAGACCACTGGAATCTGAAGTGGCAGTGGGTTTACACCATTTATTTTCCAGAAGTTTCCTCTAGACTGAACTTAATATGGTTAGAAACCTAGAAATGAGCACTGAGATGAAGGAGAAATCTCTAGAAGCCTTCTAATTATGGCTCATGGAACAAAAGCTAGTACTTCTAACATTCCTAAGAATGTGGAAGTCCCCCAATTTTGTTTTTTCTTTCTTCCCTCTTTTGCCATTTTTCTCATGCCCTCACCCCCACGCAATTCCATGACAGAAATGGCAGTGACCCTAAGGGAGGTCAGCAAGAGGGAACACTCTGAGGGAGGGAACTCTTTCTACCCATTTGGTGGAAGTGTGATTACAAGAGGCGGAGGCCAATCCCTGTGGCTTCTTTCACTCTCTCTGTCCTCCTGCTGGTGGGGCCCAGAGAAGTACACAGCAGAGCCTACAGAACTGACAAGATAAACCGGAAGGACCTGAAATGTGCCAGGGAGAGTGCAGAGAGGGAGATGCTCAGGCAAGTGACTCTGTAACATAGTTTATGAATTCCAGGGATCCTCACCAAGCTAAAAATGTGTGGGTCAGATTGTAACTAGCATACCAAAGAGGTTGAGAACAGAACTAGCAGATGGGCCACTGGACAAACCAGGGACTGACCACTGTGTGTGATGCACACCCAGAACCGAACCAGACTGCCACAATAACTTTGAAAAGTAAATTGATGTTGAAACAATTGATACTGAAGGTAGGCTGGAACTTGCAGCTTTAACCTAATCAGTTCAATTGCTTACTTTAAAAAAATTCTTTTCATAGGATTTAAACACAACGCAAGTCTCCTAATGTAATCCTCAAAATATCCAGAATAGATTCCAAAATCACTCAACATACCAAGAACCATGAGAAATTCCATTCACACATGAAAAGATAGTCAACAGACACCAATGCCATCATAATACAGATGTTGAAATTATGTGACAAAGACTTTAAGACAGTTAGTATATAAATGTTGAAATGGCCAATCATGAACATTATTGAAACAAATGTTAAAATAAAAGTCCCAGCAAATAAATACAAAATAAAGTGGAAATACTGGAACTGGAAATTACAATAATCAAAATTAAAAGTTCACTGGATAAACTCAAGAGCAACTTGGAGATGGCAGATGAAAGTTTCAGTGGACTTACAGCTAAATCCAAAAAAATGATCTAATCTGAACAACAACAACAACAAAAAACCAGTTTGACAAACAAATGAATGAAGATTCAGAGACACGTGATTCAGTAACAGAAGGTCAAATATTCATGTCATCAAGGTCTCTGAAGAATATAGGGGGTGAAAAAAAATGTGTGCTGCAAATATATTTGAAGAAACAAGAGTGAAAAATGTTCCAACTCTTGGAAAAACAATAAACATATGGATTCAAGAATTGAGCAAACTTTAAACAAAGTAAATCCAAAAAATTCATGCTAAGACAAACTGTTAGAGACTAAAGAGATTCCATTTGGGGTGTGGAAAAAGTTGTGGAATAAGAGAGTAGTGATGACTGTACAACTTTGTAGCTATAACCAATGAACTGTAGCCACTGAACTGTACACTTTAAAATGGTTAAAATGGTAAATTTATATTATGTCTATTTTATCACTACTTAAAAAAAACAACAACAAAGAAATAACCTTCAAATTTGTCACAATAAAATGATAGGTTATATATAGGGAAACAGTGACTAGAATAACTGCAGATATCTCATACAACTCATCAGTGGGAGAAAGAAGAAAGTAGCACAAACGTTTTTAAGTAAAACAACTGTAAAGTCAGATTTTATATCTAGTAAAAACATCTATAAGTAATAAAACTGAAATCAAGATATTCTCACATGAAGGGAAACTTTAAAACTCCACGGCAGACCTGCTCTAAAAGAAATACTAAAGAAAGAAAAATACTAGAGGGAAACATGATTAATAAAAACAAAGGTCCCTGGCTGGTTTGGTTCAGTGGTTAGAGTGTCAGCTGTGGACAAAGGGTCATGGGTTCAATTCATAGCCAAGGGCATATACCTGGCTTATAGGTTCCTCCCCAGCCCCGGCCAGGGCACGTGCAAGAGGCAACCAATCAATGTGTCGCTCTCACCTCAATGTTTCTCTCTCTCTCTCTCTCTTTCTCTCTCTCTCTCCACCCTCTCTTCCAATCTCCCTAAAAAATCAATGGAAAAAATATCCTCAGAAGATTAAAATTAAAAAGGACAAAGGAAAAACAACACAAATTGTAAATATTTGGATAAATATAATGGACTATTCCCCTCTTGAGCAATTTGGTTGAGAGCAAAATGTCCCTGATGGGATTTCAATGCATGTAGACCTTACACATAAGACAACAATGGCATCAAGGAGGAAGTGGAAAGGGACCTATAGGATAAGGGTTCTACATTGGAAATGAAGTGATAAGTATATGTTAAAAAGTTAAATAGGTGTTTTTGTAATCCATAGAGCAACCACCAAAAAAGCTGCACAAAAAAAATTACAATTAATTAACATGGAATATTAAAAATGTTCAAATAATCCAAAATATAACAAGAAAAGTAAAAATAAGTAAAATAAGAAACAAAAAAAATAGGGAGAAAACAAAAAGAAATAATGGAACCATGACCAGTGGGGTTAGAGCATCATACTGAACACCAAAGGGTCATGGGTTTGATTCCCAGTCAAAGGAAAATAGTTTGGACAAAAATAAAATGGATTCCAAATCAATTATATAGAAAAGATTCCTTTATTAACTTTTGGTTGAGAATGTTTTTATATTTTCAGAAAACAACTCCAAGACCATGTGAATTCCTGCAATAGAGAGGAATTGACAGGTCTGCTCCAACCACGAAGACAAGAGGAGAAATAGTCCAGAGATGGAAGATGCTGACGACGCCTTGCCACGCGAGCAGTCAGCAGCTGTGCGTCACTGCAGGTTGCCTAGGACCAAACCAGAGAAGGTCGGACCTGCATTGCCACCATGTGCCCACCATCCAGATATCATTGCTGACATGTACACATAAGGAACTGTTAGACATTGAAACGGAGACTCACAACTGTTGGACATTAAAATTGGGACTCAAACATTTTTTGTTATTATATGTTTATTTCTAGTCTGCAGAGGCAAGATTTTTTAAAGGAAAGAAATGGGGGAAAAAATAGATACAGAAACAAAGAAGCATTGAACAGACTGTCAAACTACAGCGGGAAGACAGGGGAGGTTGGCGGGGGGGCGGGGGGGGGGGCTGTAAGAGATCAACCGAAGGACTTGTATGCATGCATATAAGCATAACCAATGGATATAAGACACTGTGTGTGTGTTGGGGGGGGGGGGGGAGGGCGCGGGCAGGTGAGGACATGTACTGGGGGGTAGGGGAGGCTGGGGGGGAGGTCAATGGGGGAAAAAAGGGGGACATATGTACTATTATTTGTAATACTTCAAACAATTAAAAAAAATACAAAATAAAAAAAAAGCCATGTACCTAGGGTTGTAGTTTTGCTCCCCACACCTGGTCAGTGGGGTGAGTGTGGGAGGGAACCAATCGATGTGTCTCTCACATTGCTGTTTCTACTCCCTTTCTCCTCCTCCCTCCCATCTTTCCACTCTCTCTGAAAAGCAATGTAAAAAATATCCTCAGGTGAGGATTAATAAACAACAACAAAAAAATGAAAGAATGGAAGTGTAAGCCTAAATGCAAATACATCAATAATTACATTAAATGTACAGGGTCTAAACACAACAATTAAAAGTCAAGAGATTGTCCAATTAGATATTTAAAATGGCTCAACTATATGCTATCAATGAGAGGTTCACTTCCACTATATTTATATAAGTAAAAGGCTGAAAAAATATAATGCAAACAAAAAAGAAAACTGGAAAAGCAAACAAAACCAATCATATAATAAGAGAAAGACATGAAGACACATTTCACTAAAGAGGATATGCAGACAGCAAATAAGTACATGCAAAGATCTTCACTGTCGTTAGCCACCAGGGAAATCCAAACTAAAGCCACAATGAGATAGCACAACACACTTATCACAATGGTTAAGGTAAAACATAGTGACATCAAATTCTGAAAAAAATGTAGAAACACTGGATCGTTTGTATGTTGTTGTTGGGAATATGAAATGATACAGCCACTCTGGAAAACACTAAACAATGTTTAATTTCTTATAAAATTATACATTGGAATACTACTCAGCAATAAAACTGAACAAACTGCTGATAAAAACAATAAGCTGAAAGAATCTCCAGGGAATTATGCTGAATTGGGGGGTAGGGGGAAGAGCTAATTCCCAAAAGTTATATGCTCTATGATTCAATGTATGTAACATTCTTGAAGCGAGGGTTTTAGAAATGGGAAACAGAGTAGTGGTTCCCAGGGTTCAGGACTTGGGAGAAGGGAAGAAGCATGGCTATTATAAGAGGCCAACACGAGGGATACTTTGTGACCATGGAACTGCTCTGCATCTTAACTGTGGTGGTAAATACACAAACTTACATATGTCATACAACCACATTTAACTAACTATACACACAAGTAATACATAAAACTTAAGAAATCTGAATAAAATTAGTTATTTGTATCAATGTCAATTTCCTAGTTGTGTTATAGTCTGTAAAAGGTTACCATCAAGAGAAATTAGATAAAGAGTTTATTCCTACAACTTCATGTGAATCTATAAGTACCTCAAAATAAAAATTTAAAAAGAAAAATGGAGTGAATGACTACATTACTATCAGGCAAAGTAGACTTCAGAACAAAGAAAATTACCAGAAATAAAGATGAAATACTGTATAATAATAAAATAATTAATTCATCAAGAAGACATAAAAATCATGCATGTATATGCACCTAACAACAGAATTTAAAACACACAAAGTGAAGGAGACAAATGTAAAAGCAGTAGATAACTTGGTAATTATAGTTGGAGACACCAATACTTCCCCCTCTCAGTAACAGGTCAAGCTGGTAGACAGAAAATCAATAAGGATAGCAAATTACTGAATAACATGCCAGGCGACTGGATCTAGCTGACATATAGAGAATGCTCTGTCCAACACCAGCAAAACACACATTCTTTGGGAGTAAATTAAATATTCAACAAGAGAGACCATACCTTAGGCCATAAAAAATACAACAACTCAATTTTAAAAGATTGCAATCATACTATGAATAGTCTCATATTATAATACAACTAAACTAAAAATCAATAACAGGAATTATCTTCAAATGTTTGGAAAGTACAAGTAAATATATAAACTCTTAAAGTAGATCATCCTATATAATAAAAGCTTAATATGCAAATAAACTGAATGGCGGGAACAACTGGTTGCTATGATGTGTACTGACCACCAGGGGGCAGATGCTCAACGCCGGAGCTACCCCCAGCTCTCAGGCCCCAGGCCAGCCAAGGTATGTGTCAGCAGCCTCCCCTCCCCCTACCCCACCCCCAATCGCCCCGCTGGTCACCCTACAGATTGACCCTGATCACCGACCAGGTCTAGGGAACCTACCCATGCACGAATTTCATGTATCGGGCCTCTAGTGTATATATATTTTATAATATTTGAAAAATTTTAAACGATCTATAATAAAGTCTCTTGTACATTAAAATCAGGAGAGAGTTAAGTCTCTAGAATTACTCAGTTATTAGGAATCACAAGTTAGACCTAGACTATGCCCACTGCATTATTCCCAGAACTGGTGTGGAGCATTAAGAAACCACTTGAGCCATACTCTGAAACTATAAGCCCATTCCAAAGAAATGACTATTACTTAATTAGTTGATCATAAGTCACTAAAAAGATATTAATATTGTCAATAAGATTCCTTTCATCCTAGCTTTCCCTTAATCATCTTGTAATTTGTTATTTAACAGCAATATTCATTTAAAGATTCCTTGCTAAAAAACATAATTAAATCAATGTTATAATCCTATATGTCTTAATCTGATCCAGTTTGTCCAAGGTCCTCTTACCCTCAAATAAGTTCAGATATTCTATGACTGAAAGGATCGCAGTTCCTGAAATGTGAATGACTTTTACACACTTGAGACATTTAGGAGAATTTCAATCCTCGAGGAAATAAAGTTTGACATAATCAGAACAGAGGGTAGGGCTGACATATTCTGTCAAATGAAGGAGGAGTTGAGTATGGCACATTTAAAGTGTATTATGTCAGTGTTGATGAATTTTCTAATTCCAAATCATGCTTTCATCTCCAACAAGATATTAATTTGGTTATTTTAAAGGAAAATATGCCAATAAGTAAATAGTGTATTATTAATACACATAAAATTTGCATTTTCACAATGATCCACATGAAAAGAAATAGGAGTTTAACACCCATAGCCTCCGTCCTCAGCTTACATTCATTCAACAAATATTTCACTATCTATTGAGTGCCAAACATTACATAGTCATTGTTCTTGAGAAATACCTAGTTCAGTGGAAAGAGAGACATATAAACAATTACAATTTAAGATGACATCTGCTATAACAAAGAGGCCAATGACAAAGGGATATTGACAGAGGCTTCACAGAGAAGACAGTTGGGATACCTTTTTTCGTAAGTAGGACGGTTTCCAGGAGCAAGAGAGACGAGGAGGAACCAATAAAAGGATGATGGATCCATACAAAGACAGAATATGAAGGAACATTATTTCCAATAACACTAGGACATAGGGCACCTGAAACATAGGATGAGGAAGGAAAAGATGGGAGACAGACTTAGAAAGGCCAATTTGGGAAGGGTGTTGTACACCGTGGAGGATTTGAGGCAGGAAACAGAAGGGATTACAAGTTTCCTTATAAAAGTTTAACGCTGGAGACAGGTAGCATTCATTTCCATTATCTAGCAAAAAAGGATGAGAATGAACTAGCACATTAGCCATGGAAATAGAGAGGGGAGGACAGAGTACTAGGGTATTTAGCAGATAAGACCAAAAAGATTTAGTGACCCAAATGAGTGTGAAGAAGGAGTCAGGGTAAATATCAGCATCTAATCTGGACATATTCTAAAGACAGAAAATATAAGAGGAAGAATTAGAAAAAGGAGATAATGGATTAATTTTTAACATGTTCTTGCTTAATGTGATGTACCTCTTGGACAGCTAGATGGAGACGTGAAGCAGTGCTGTGAAAACAGGAGTGTCGGTTTTAGAAGAGTCCAGAGGTTGGAGGCAAAGGGTTAGGAGTCAGTGATTTGTATGAGTTGTTGAAGTCCCTGGGGGTAGATGCAATCAAACATGGAAAGTATATTCTTATCATCGTTATCATAGTATGTAAATGCTTCCTTGGCAAAAGAGCACTGATTTTAAAGTTTTACCATACATAAAATTTCCTCTGTTTAAAAAAGTTTGCAAATCTCTGTTTTAAAATGACCATCATAAAAGCCAATAATTATGCAGTGTTCTTCCATCAGCAATAAACTCCACTTCTGAAAGGGGAATTAGAAACAGGCCTGCCTCTTGCCCACTCTAGCCTGGATAGGATGCCAACAGCTGATGAACTAGAAGTCAAAGTCAGCAGACACTCTCCTACCAAAGTTCTAATCAAAACCCCAAAACCTCACTCCTACTGAGCATTCCTCTCCTCTATCCCCAACCACCCCCCATCCTCCCAAAAAAAGCCTTTTTTTCTCCCCTCTCTTTTTTGTGTGACTATATCTGTATGCCACAAATAGGCTATTAACTCCTCTTGGAGCAGGTGGTGTAAGGATAAAATACAGTATATTACTTCAGAAATAAATATGGTAACGAAAAATCATTTTGCTTTCAATATCTGTGAGGAAGCAGCTAAAGAGTCAGAACTAGAAAAGGGGCATGAATTTCAAAATCCAAGCAAAATGAAGGTTTCGTTGCTTATGATTATTTTGGGGCATTTAAGTCCAACTGGCTTATCTCTAAGTGGACAAAAGTCCTGGCAGGGGTGGAGAAGGAGCATATGGGAAGACTGGCAAATTTTAGCAGCTCATGAGTCAATGCAAGGTATGAGAGGCACCTGGCCAACATTCTATAAAAGTACTCAATCCCACTGCCAGAGTCCAGAAAAAAAAACACGTTACTAAAACATCTGAAATGCAAATTATTAATAGTCTTCTTAGCAGAAACCTTTGATGGCAAAATATTGAAAAAGATTCTGAGGGACCAGGAAATGGCAAAGAACAGAGGGTCTGGGAGCCCCAAATTCCCAGCTGACCTAAGCTTTGCAACTTCATTTATCATTAAGCAAAGGAATCCTGCACCATGAGGCTGCCCTACCAAGACAGATGGACTCGGAGAAGGAAAACAATAAATACCTGGAGGATTTCGCTCACTTCTTCTAACATACAGTTCTAATGCTTTAATATTCTGTGAGATCTCTCATTATCACTAGAGAAATCTCTAAAACTACAGAAGCACGAACTGCTGGTATCTGGTTAGGCCTGTCTTTCAGGGGCTGAGACATTGCTTTGGGGGGCTTTCCTGACTTGTCCTAAAGGTTTGTTCAGATCGTTCCATAATAATGATGATTGAAATGTACATTGTTTCAATAGACACCTCCTTGGAAGGAAATGAATGGGAGGACAGTACTTCACTCATCAGCAACAACCAGACATACCTCTAGAGTATGCAAAGCAAAGCCAAGTCTCTTTCTTTTGTGTTTTGCAAAGGGAAAATAATTTAGTGCATATCTCCTGAAAAAAAGAAAAATGTGCCAGCAACACCCAAGATGATGTCATACCAGTTGCTAGCTTCAGGTCAACTACAGTGCAACAGGAAGCTTGGGACTGGAGACAAACAGGACCCAGCCCATTGTATCCTCCCCTGGACCAATCTACAGACTTCTAATGACCGACACAAATAACACTTTCCACTCTGGATAGTGAGATAGTAATTTGTGTTTCCAATTCTGGCATTTCAAGAACTAAGCCCAGAATATACATGGAAATAGTCTGCAAAGCATTCTATAGTTCAGAAGGTGCCATAAAACATCACTTAAACATTTCAAAATAAAGAAGTTAAATTCTTCTCAACCATTCCATTTCCATCAACACCAATCCCAATTCTCAGATTATAAAGACTGAGGCCAGAAATGACTGTACCACTGCAGGAAAAGGCAGCAATGTGATTAGAAGACATTGGAAAGCTGGGGTTTGGGCTTTTTGTTTTGTTTTAATGCTTACTCCTAGCCAATCCAATTCACATCTACTTCTGTGCACAAAGCTCTTTGTGTATGATGCTGTGTGTGTATGTTTGTGGGGGCGGAGGGCACTATCAGCACCATCACCACCACAACAACAAAAGTATACATTTCTGCCCTCTAAAAGGCCACGATATTTTTTTCTTGGGAAATTTTGCTGGTGTATTTACTGTTTCTCCTCGGCCTTTCTAAAACTATCACCACATAATAAGTATTTCAATACAATAGCAGCAGGAGGTCAAGGCTGCTCACAGACCTGGAAGACAGAGGGAGTTTAAAACCCTGGTCAACTGTTTTTTATCTTTCCATGGGAGAAAGATATTTGTGAATACAAGAGTGAGATACAAGGAAGAATGCAACCACTCTAATTCGTTATCATTTGTAAATTCCCTGCCTGATTCGATAACTAATATAACTGTTCCTTCAGTACCACTGGCCAAAAAAAATCACTGTGATAACAAAGGTACCATTATTTCTGTTAGCATTTTCCTGGGTCCTGTTAATAATCACACTTGCAGTCAACTACTGGCCCAGGTTCTCACATCACTGAGTAAATATTGTCTGGTGGCAAATATTAGTATCCCCAACTTTGCATTCCAACGATGTCATGAAACCTATCAGGAAGGTCAGAGCTCAGTAAATAAGGCCACAGGGGGGGAAATTGTTTTAATCCCCCTATTTCCACTATTCCCTAGTTTCAGCATATATTCCTGTGTCTCTGGTTCTCAATGCTATTTCCTACCAGTCACTGTAATACCATCGTATATGGCATTATATATTTGGTTAGTAGGAGTTCATAAAAACATAATCCTAGAAGCGGCTTCTGGATCTGGACTCTTAACTCAAATGCACTACTTTCTATTTTTAAAAATCACATTCACTTTTTTTACAAGAAAAATCATAAAATTGGATTTAGCAATCTTCTTCCTATTCCGTCTCCTAAAAGTCTCCTTCTGAATTTCTTCTTTAATAGAAAAGGTTCACCATTTTCTGTAGCTCATATGCAGAAATTAATGCACCTCTGCATAAAAATCATACAAACTCTAATAGACGAATTATATTTATAGGGGTACACCACAGTGGGTAAGTGATTATGATAAATACACGATGGTTACCTGACCCTTTCTTTCATCACCTAGGTGAGAAGTTCCTGATTGTCTGAATTATGGCTTAGCCATAATTTATTATACTTCTCTTTCTAGCTGTTTTACTCTATTTTTAATTATCAAGACTAAGGACTAGAGCATGACTGTCGCCACAAAAGGGCGTGCCAACAGCCAAGGCATCTCCTTTGCTTCTGGAAGGTACTTCCATATACCAACCCAGGAAGGATAGGCCCTTCAACAGTAGATCAAATAACATGTATTTATCCTAACAGAAAAAATGTTTAAAATGCAATTCAAGTTGAAGGAAAGAAAGGGGGAAAGGGAGGTGACTTGAGCTTTGTTAAATTTCACAATAAATTTACAGCCAGATTCAGCAAGTGCTTTTCAGTGGTTTCACAGTAGCTGAGATAATTATACTACTGCCCTCTTGATGGATGAATCCCTGTTGAGAGAAGTCCACTGAATCCCAAGGACAGCATTCCTGGGGGACTGGAAGAATTCTTTCAGTACACGCCCACTGTGTGGCTTGGTTCAGACAGGCTTTCTCTCTGCCCCACTGAAGGAGGCAGAGTAGAAAGCAAAAGAGAAGGGAGCAGAGTTAGTTCACTTTGTGGACAGGGACCCAGGTTGATAAGTAAAAATTGTTGACATTCAGGTGCTTGTCGGACACCAAGAACAGCTCTCACATTTATATATTACCTCCAGGAGATTATAAATTCCTAAGGACTAAAGTCTCATCATGTTTAATCTCTCATAGAGCCTAGAATGATCCTTTAAATACAATGGAGAATGAATAAACATGCATTGAAATGAAAAAGAAAGAATTCCAGAATATGCACTCCAAAGGGCACAAGTATTTCCTGCAGTTAACAGTGCTTCATACATATTAACACCATACTCTTATTCTACCACCACTCTTCCTTTCCTACGCATATCTCACGGGGAGGCAGAGAGTCTAGTACTTGGGCACATTTACATATATATGCATATGAATGAACGGAGAGTAAACCATCTTCAAGGAAACTACATATTTTATATATGTATCCTTTTTACTGTCTGTTTCCTAACATATCCGTGCTATGAAGACAGGAAGTGTCTTCTACTACTATTACTAACATGTCTGGGATAACGCTTAGGAAAGAGAGGCAGCCGGTATTTACTTAATTGGTGTCATCAAATGAGTGAATTAAATGCTAAATAAAAACAGAATACTATGCTAGGTCTTGGAGATAAAAGGCATGTAATGTATCATCCTATCTGGTAGATAACAGCTCTCACTCCCATCATTGCTAAACATGGAGAGACTCAGGCTGAACAGCAGGCTGAAAATTTTCTGCTAGAAAAAAATGTCTTTTCATAGAAATATGATCTGAACATTTTATAAATGCCCAATCATATGTATTTTGCCTTGAGTGCTGATTCCAGTCCCGTATACAGTGCCATCCTAGTCCCAGGCAAAATGCCCAGCAGTCCATGGTCACAAAAACATGCCCACCAGGAGCCCCAAAACCCCTCTGAATCATGCTCCAGGTCCTAAAACCCTGACGTTCCCTGTTCACACAGCCCAAGCTCTCCGATGGGGCTTGTGCAGAATTTTCCAGACTCTCACCAGAGTGGCCTGATCTTTAATCAGCAACCCCAAGGCCCAGAGTGGGAGGTGCGGCTCAGCACGGACAGGTGGACTCAGACGACCATAGGCACGCACACTAGGTCCATGCCTCTGCACATGCTGCCTGGTCAGGCAGAGAACTCTGTGAAGAATTTGGAAACTCAAAATTCAAACCTGGCTTTCAAGGTTGTTATGAAGGTCTGATTTTTGTCAGAGTAGAAGAATTTCTGAACATATTTTGACTTTTTTTTTTTAGTTTGATTTATAACTCGTAAATATTTACATGTACAGTATGTGGACCTGCATTCTCATTCTAGCCCTGGGCATTACAGTTAATAAAGGTCCGTGTAAGGGAAACTGAGGATCAGTTCCCAACTTGTCTAAGGGCATAGGGCCAGCAACTGGAAGAGCCAGAATTCAAATACAGTTCTTCACAATCTCCGTGTCAGTGCCCGAGCAAACCCCCTCCTCCAACTCTACTGCTTCAAAGCACTTTTGTGCGTGCTCTCTCCTGTCATGATTACAGCGACCCAGAGGCTCCTAAGAAGTGAGGCCACGGATCCAGGAACCCACAGCCCATCCTCTCTCCTAACATCCTAGGCTTTCCTCTCCAAACCATAGAAGCCAAATGTAGGTGAGTGTAAGTCCAAGTGGTTGCTCCACATGTGCAGGCATGTAGCTACCTGCAGTGTAGAGAGAATCTCTGCTAGAGGTAAGCAAGCAGTGACACATGCCTCAGGAACCTCACAAGATGCAGCCTGAGGCTTCTGAATGTACAGCTTTTACAACGCTAAACCCAGAAGTGCATTAGTGTTCTTGCAAAACAGGCTGTGCGACCGTTTACAAAGCCCACATATAATACCTTCATAAGACTTGTGCTTACAAAGATCCTTTCATCCAAGAAATTCAAAGCACTTTACAAGCCCAGAGCCATTCACCCAGACACTCCAGGGAGGTATGCAGGTGGCCCGGGTTATACTTATTGATGAAGAAACTGAGGCACGCTGACAGCCTAAGAACCCTTCTTTAAAACAGTCTTAACTTTTGAAAATGAATGACCTCAAACATCCACAAATACATGCTACCAATATAGGGTGGGAATTTATTTTGCATTATTTTTCTAGAAATTAGATTGAGTGCAATGAAATTGAATACCATGTTGCAGAAATCTATGCCTTGCTTCAATTCTTTCAACCATAAGGGCCATCCAAAATTTATGTTCAGTCCACTGCAAATAGTTTATCATTAAATTTGACTAGCACTGCCTTTCAAAATGCAAATTCTGTAATTACAAATTTTAAGACAGAATTTAAACCCCCCACACACCCCCAATAGAATTAGGCTTTTACACCTTTGGCCAAAAAGCATTTAGCAAAGGTAATTAGCATATCCTCGCTAGTCTAGATGGAATTGATTTCAAGCCAAAGAGATTAGCTTCATTTGCTTTGTAGTGGGAGGTAAACGGCCCCAGGGAACTGTCTTGAGAGTACTGGAGGCAGAGTCCTTTCATAAATAAGGAAAATTAAAACATATAAATCAGAAGAAATAAAACTATAATCAAAACAAAAAGTCTGTGTTGGAAATATATATCTGACAATATGTTCATAACAACAGCCAACATGCAGTGCTTACTGCATGCTAATAACTGTCCTTGGTGTTTATAAGTACCCATTTTATAGATGAGGTACTGATAAGACACATATAATCTCAAAGAGCTTACAGTGAAGTTAGAAAAAGTATCACTTGTTCATTCAATAAGCCGACATACATAGAATCTGCAATATGAACATTTATATAACTTTCTCGTAGGGAGTTCACCATCTAATGGAGGAATGCACAGGTAAAACAAGAGCAATGCAATGAAAGCTGACTGCGCAGCTGGGTCAGAAAATAAAACCTTTTGCAGAGAGGATGTCCACTTCAACAGGCAGATCAACGAAGAAAGGAATTTTAGGCTGATGGAAGTGGCTTATGCAAATGCACCAAGACATAAGAGAACCTAAGCAGGGTCACTCTGGGTTGTCTGGTATGGCTGGAGAGAATGAGGATGCAAGAGATGAGCTAGGAAAAGGAAATTTTAGGCCGGACAGTTATGAATAGATAAAAATTGGATACAAAGAGCTAATTACTTTTACAATTGTGTATCTCAACACCTCCATCAAGATATGTCTCCTTCTGGGGGGGAAAACCTCCTCTAGATTCTAGCAGAGTGGTTTATGCCTGATGTTGAATCTAAAGGATTATTTCTTTTATTTATTTATTTAAATTCTTCACTGTTGAAAGTGCTAGATATGTCTCCTTTTTTTCCCATTGACCTCTCCCTGGCTGCTCCCCCACCCCAGCATAAGTCCCTGCCCTGCTACTGTCTGTGTCCTTTGGTTATGCTTATATACATACAAGTCCTTTGATTGATCTCTTACCACACACCCCCCCGCCCCACTTCCCTTCGAGACTCTATGCTCTCAATGCTTCTCTGTCTCTGGATCTATTTTAGTTCATCAGTTTATGTTGTTCATTATATTACACAAATGAGTGAGATCATGTGACATTTATCATTCTCTAACTGGCTTATTGCACTTAAGATAATGCTCTCCAGGTCCATCCATGCTGTTGCAAATGGTAAGAGTTCTTTCTTTCTTATAGCAGCATAGTATTCCATTGTGTAGATGTACCACTGTTTTTTAATCCACTCATCTGCTGACAGGCACTTAGACTGTTTCCAAATCTTAACTATTGTAAATTGTACTGCTACTAACATAGGGGTGCATGTATTCTTTCTGAGTGATGTTTCTGATTTCTTGGGATATATTCCTAGAAGTGGGATCACTGGGTCAAATGGGAGTTCCATTAAATTTTTGAGGAAACTATAGTTTTCCACAATGGCTGCACCAGTCTGCATTCCCACCAGCAGTGCACAAGGGTTCCTTTTTCTCCACATCCTTACCAGCACTTGTCATTGTTGATAATAGCCATTCTGACAGGTGTGAGATGGTACCTCATTGTCGTTTTGATTTGCATCTCTCACATGATTAGTGACTTTGAGCATTTGCATTTTCCCATATGTCTCTTGGCCTTCTGTATGTCCACTGACACGAGAACAGATGTATAGATCAATGGAACAGAACAGAAAACCCAGAAATCAACCCAAGCCATTATGCTCAATTAATATTTGACAAAGGAGGCAAGAGCATACAATGGAATCAAGACAATCTCTTCAATAAATGGTGTTGGGAAAACTGAACAGATACATGCAACAAAATGAAACCAGACCACCAACTTACATCATACACAAAAATAAACTCCAAATGGATAAAAGACTTAAATGTAAGATGGGAAACCATTAAAATCTTAGAAGAATCCATAGGCAGCAAAATATCAGACATATGTCGTAGCAATATCTTTATCAGTACATCTCCTACGACAATGGAAACTAAGGAGAAAATAAACAAATGGGACTACATCAAAATAAAAAACTTCTTCATAGCAAGAGAAACCATCAATAAAACAACAAGAAAGCCCACTGCATGGGAGAACATACTTGCCAATGTTACTTACAATAAGGGTTTAATCTCCAAAATTTATAAGGAACTCATACAACTTAATAAAAAATTAAAAAACCCAATCAAAAAATGGGCAAAGGGCCTAAATAGACACTTTTTGAAAGTGTTATTTCTTTATCACCATCACTTAGATAATGGCTTACAAGCATTATTATTAGCACTTTGCTTATATTAACTTATTTAAGCCTTATACCAACCCAATGAGGTAAATTCTATTACCATGACCATTTTCAAAACAGAGAACTGAGGTGTAGTAGTACAACCAGAACAAACACCTGCTAAATAGCACTTTATGGAATTCATGTCCCCAAAGCACACCCCAAACTGAAGTGACGATTTGTTACTAGGAATTTCCTTTCTCTGTGATTGCCAATACTTTGCCCTCCTACCCACGCATTCTCGTCACCATAAGTAAATGCCACAGACTTCCCAGGAGATGACTGACTGACAAGCTCATGAACACTATCTTCACCATCACATAGTATCTGCCACTGTGTCCCTCTCCTGCTGGGTGCCATCCAGTGATGTCTGCAAATGAGAACCAAGGTCACAGGTGCTAATGCCCAAAGTACTAATTTAGCTGCTGAGATGCGAGGAATGCATCTACCAAGGTTGCCTAAGCCACTTAATGTCATTGTTGCCCCACCCTATGCCTAACGGAGTCGCTGGTGTCACGTCACATACTCAATGTGGCACACAGATTTTGGTAAATCATTTCTCTGCTTTCACTTTTTTTAAAAACTCATCTTTATTGTTGAAAATATTGCAGATCTTCTCCTTCCTCACCCCCCCCCCTTGAACCACTCCACTCTGCCCCCCAAGGCCTTCACCACCCTATTGTCTGTGTCTGTGGATTATGCATATATGCATATAAATTCTTTGGTTAATCTCTTCCCAAGCCCCCCACACCCCTTTTACTTTTAACAGTCAGCTCTTCCTAGGTTTCCAACAGGATTCCAGAAGGAGTTCAACTGAAAGGTAATCCAAATGATTGTCAGCATGCTCTCCTTGGACTCCTCCTCCCCTCAACTAACACATTTGGAAGTTTGGTTTACATAAACACTTCTCCATTTGATTGCAAGCACATTTGCTCAAACATAGGAGATACATAAATTTTTATAACTCAGTTTATATGTAGTAGGCATTGAACTTGCTAAATGGATGTGAAGCATTAATTTTCCAATTCCACCAGAAGCTCCTTGAGAATATACATGTCTCTTGTCTGTTCTCTGTTCTTTATTTCCTTGTCTGTGAAATTAGTTAATAATAGCACAAACTCCGAAGGGGTGCTGTGAAGATGTGTAAAGCACTTACAATGGTGTAAACATTCAATAACCATTAGTTTATCATGAACATTATTCTGAGATACACATATTAACACAGACTTATGAAACACCAGCAAGGGCTGCCTGTCCTTTGGCTAACTCTTATCCAATTCAACTACATCTTCCCATAGAACAAGGTCTTTCCCAGGGGTTCCTCAAACATTGATGAAAACTGACTCCACAAAACCAGAAAAGAACATTAAACCCCCAGACTTGCCCAGACAAGTTTGAATGTAAGGGTGAACACAGATAAGGCCAGAGCCGTCATACCAGTTACAACTAAACATCACGTTTTCCACATGAATTTAAAACTATCTGCTGAAAAAGAAAAGACACACACGTGCCCATGGATGGGACATGCTTCTGAATGATTATGATTATACAAAGTATACAACTGGCCAAAGAGCCGCTCCTGATAAATGGCTGGAAAGCAATCATGACCATGGGCCTTGCATTCTGATTGACACACTGACATAAACCCAAATAATATCAGACTGTGTGACCTCATCCCGGGATGGGAGCCAGAGGTTTCACTGGAGATCTCTGCAGTTATCAGATCTGGAGAGTGTTTCACTTGCTTTTTCTTTTAGTAAAACAAAAGGTAAAAGGGGCAGAAGGAGGCAAGAAGGTAGAACTGAAATCCTCCAGACTTCATTACCCTAAATTACCTGATTATGAATCAACAGTACTTGTTCCATGGTTTCAACAGGAGGTAAATTGCAGCTAAAAAATATCTGAACTGCAACCATGCTTTCAATCTCTTCCTTTTCTCTTACTAGTACACCAGAGAAGGAATATTCACGTTTCCTGACCAAAGGGTAACCCTTTAACAACCCTTTAACACAACCTCAAACAAACCCTATTTCCTTGTTCTATCTTCAAACCCTTTTTCTTTCACTCCCCAGTTGGTCCCCTTCCATCCATTAACCACAATAGAACCCAGAACCCTGTTATTAATCTCCACCTACTCCCCCACCAGTATGCCTTAGTGGAAAAGCCAAATATGCACTGATTTTAGGCATTGTCCTGGCATGGTCTTGGCTAAGGATCTTGAAATTTCTTCACATATCTGGGCTTCAGTTACTGCAGCTATAAAATGAAGTTGATCTCTGCAGCCCTGTCACCACCAAAACCCTCACAAACTCCCACAGGCTTTCAAGTGTACAGAGAAACAAAGAATCATGGGAAGCCAGATCCCACTCTTCCTATCTGGGTGAAAGAACTCTGTAGAAACTCATGCTCTTGGGGTGTATGGCCACCTGGGGGGGAAATTAAGACCATCAAATATGGGGGAAAGGGGACACCTCATCTTATCCCCAAGTAAAATTAAAAAGGGTGAGCACTCATAAAAACAAAGGAGAAGAGCTGGCCAGGAGCCCAGTGGTGTGAAGTACACCCAAATCTTCCCTTTCTACCAGTGCAGAGCATTTCTGTATCTGGTGTAATTGGAAAAGGAGAATTAAGTAGATGGCATATTTTATCATCAATAGAGCAGTGTGCTGGATGCTAGGACACACAGGCAATCTATAAATAATATTTCAATTGGATTCAGCATCTTTCTAATGGTTCTCTTTAGGAAAGATCAAGCTGATGACACAACGTTCCACTCTGCTCTATATTCCTCATTTAGTGAATGGCCCATGAGTCACCCAAGTTTAGAAGGTTAGAAGAGTGGAGGCCACAATTACGCTGCATAGCATTGAAGAACTTAATCAGTTAATGTTTCTACACAAACATGGACAGCTCACAATCAATGGAAGAAGTTACTTTGTAAATTGGATTTTTCCCCCTTGAATTTGAGAATTAGAAACTTGCACTGCTTGGCTTCCCTGGACATTTTCCAGATTTGCACTTCAGTTTCAACCAAGATTGAGCTTGGTTTCCTAAAGACAATAGTGAATGATGTTGCAACTGGCTGTTAAATCTGCTTTTAAGAGAAGTTTAGGCATTCTTTGCAAAGAGGCTTCTGTAATTTCCGTCATGTTATTTTATTTTCAATTTTTCCTTTTTCTTCTCCATCTTTAACCCTCTTTGTCCATTTGCCTAAGTGTTCAGGTAATATACATACAAATGCTCTGAGAGACAGATGGGTAAGCACCATCTCATGGTGCCTGTGCTGCTTAGTGAAAAAACAAAAACAAAAACAAAAACCCAAAACAGAATGTAGTAATTCCATCCTCTCAAGTGCTATAATAATCGCTGCAGGGGGCTGTTCTGCAACTAAAACTGCAGCACAATGGATGTATAAATTAAGGCTACCAATAATGCTTGACAATACAATGAAGCAAGTATTCTAACATTCCCATATCCATAAAGCCAGAAAAATTACTTTAACACCGTAGCGAAATATACAGCTTGTTAGACCATTTTTTCAAAGGCAGTGCTATATTCTCATTTTTCCCCAATATATAATTTTCATGTAACTGAATATGTATTCCAGGAGTGTGAACCTCCAAATAGAAGATTTTCTTAAGCTGTAGGTTATATCAGCTTTGTAGGTTAGTGTCTACAGGCACAGAATACCTGAAAGCTTATTAATGACTAACATTTAAGAAATCTTTACCAAAGTGCTCGTCACAATTGGATAGCTCTTATGTAATTCTAATAAATTATTATCCCCATTTTATAGCTGAGAGAAGAAAGGCTGAGAGAGTTAAATCATTTGCCTAATGTAACATTGCTAGTAAGTTGTAGAACCAGGATTTGAACCTGGAAAACTATGTCTCCGGAGCCCAAACATTTAGCTACCCATACAATCACCCTGGCCGTAATACTGAAGTCCTCAATTTTAAAGGGGAAAAAAATCAAGTCACTTACATATTATTTCTCCTAGAAAACATCTTATAAGGCCAGATTAACTTGGGTCCAATGCAGAGAGATTTGACTATAGAAATGCCTACAGGACATGAATTAGTAGATTATTTTGCCTTTGATATTCTCCTGGCCCAAAGTCCAGGAGAAATAGGATTATGGCTAGGGCCCTCTGAATTATGGGGATGGGTGAGGACCAGGGCTATCTACCCACTCATCCACCTGCTTTGAGTTATCTGGAGATATTGTGTTTCCTGAACTACGCATATACCCAGAAATGTCAAGGCCATCAATATTTACTTCACACGAGCCTGAAGGTCAGTTCAAAAGGGTACCAGTTATTTATGGGAACCTTTTAGTCACCTAGGGCAGATGGGAGAAAAGGAAGAGTTTGGAACTGTTCCCATTTTATCTTAATGATCTCTAATATAAGAAGTCTACTGCCAACTGCTAAGACATTCCACAGTGAAAGGTAAAACTCAGTATTTTTAAAATATCACTTGTGGTATTCACTTTTCATAAACCTAATATCACCCACAATAAGAAGTTACAAGATCCCATCACATTAAATAGTGCCTGAAACCTCTGAACAATAAGCAAATACAAAGTGATGATATATCCTAATTTTAGAGGGATTTTTCTTCTAAAGACTATATCTGATATTTTCAAAATTCATGAAAATAAAAGCAAAGAAGCCAGTATCTAGAGCCACTGGCAATGAAACATCCATTTGAACATAACCAAATGCCCTGTTCAACTTTTCCTATGTTTGCTTGTAATATTTTTTTAAATCCCTGAATAAAGCTCTCTCCATAACCTGGTAAACCCTTTTTATACACACACACACACACACACACACACACACACACACACACACACACACACACCAGAGTTGGAGGAAAAACTCTTTATCCACCCAATCACCCGTCTCATTACCTCAAAACTGGAAAATAGTCCATATAAATGAAAATGAAACATTCTAAGAATCTTAAACTAATAGTTTTGATACACTTCCCCAAGCCCACAAAAAAAAAATGTTGCTGAATTTGTCATTATACTCCTCACATGTGGTAATACCTTTTGACCTTATAAAAAGAACCTGAGGACTATAATTGGACCACTAACTTTCTTTGATGTACCAACACTATAATGTCAAGAAACAAAAAGCATGAAGGAAAGATATAGAAAATTTAAAGAGTACCCACATGATTTAACCAGTATTAACACACTAACCTTTTTAATGGAAATCTCCTTGAGAAAGTAAAACAAAAATTCTGAAGACTCTACTGCTTGCAAATAAGAAGTGTCCATAGAGGATCAAAAGTTGTATGCTCCCAGTTGAAATCTGAGTTTTATCTTCCTGTTTTGACTAGAGGTCTCTTGACGAAGGGCCTGCGGTGTTATAAATTATCCCATTACTCACTCTCCTTGGTGATCCCCGCTGGAACAGGAAGGAAGTAAATCTTGGAGTCCTGCACTTACATCCCTTAATCATACACACGCATGCCCCCCAAAGCAGTAAATCACCGCCTTTCAATGTGTCAACATGATTCACACCTGAAACATAGCAGAGAAGACAGGTACTCAGAAACGCTATTCCCAAAGAAAGGTATCTTAATACATTAAAAATAATAATATGTAAGCACCACAGTGTTGTTTTCTCAAATCAACATCACACCAGCAAGTCTACCATTCTAATTAAGAGTCATCAGCCATGTTAAAGACAACTTTTATAGAGCACAGCTTTGCAAACAGAGCATTTCAGGACTCAGTACCCTTTCTAAGCTCTATTAAAACCAAACAGCTACATCATGTTCACCCACTTGGGCATGAATTTAATTAGTGGAATTGGCTCTTTGTTAGACCGACTTTCTTCTTCAACTCTGCAGGGCAGAAACATATGTGTTATGTGACCCATCATATGTGTTATGCCATCTAATTATATAAAAGACCTCATTTAACTTTACATAGAAGTGGGGAAGAAGCAAAATATACCATCAATCCTAAAGAAAAATATTTGAAGTTACCCCATTTTCTAAGATTATGTGCCCATTGATTTATTACATTTTAAAGAGAAAGAGGAAAAGAGATTTTTCAATAGTTAAAGAGCTTCCTTTTATTTTGATTACGAAAATGCAAATTGTTTTCAGGTTTATGTGAATGGTATATGTTTGGGTGAGTTTTCCTACTCAATACACAACTACACTGCCTCCATTTATCTGTCCTGTCAGGGACAGTCAATAATAGCAGTGCACACGCAATACTTTTAAGCACATTACAATCTCCCTCGCTGGGGAGAGAAGTGCCACACCTCCCTCTTGCCAAACAAAAGCCAACAGAACAGGCCAAATGATAGAAATACCTCCTGCAGATTTCACTCAAACTTTTTTGTTGAGTTTGCACCATTATTATCAGCTGCCCTTCACAAGGGCCAGTTTCATCAAATCTGTTATCAGCTCAATATCAGCACAGCAGTACAATGGTCTCCCTGCCCCGATTTGAAATTGATGAATGGATGCTAATGAGTGCTCTATCTGCAAGATTTATCTTTTACACTTAACTCACTGACCTTAATTTGATTTCATTCAAAATTTTGGAAATAAGGCCCATGTTGGGCGAAGAAATGCATTATGACACTCTTTCAGCAGAACAAGACCAGGCTGACAGGCTGCTGCCTTAGCTGCTTTTCAGCAAAATGGCCACCTCAAGGCTCAGGCTCTGAAATGACGGAGAAGAGGGATTCTTTAGAATAAAACAACAACAAAAATGACATATTTTGGACTGCAGTGAATATATACATAGGATAAAAGCTTTTCTTAAAATCCATTGTGGTACATTTAAAGAAAAATAATTTAATTGAAAATAGATTTTTTTAAAAAAGCATGAACTCAATGCTACCACACTTTTAAGGTTGTTTTATTTTTTATTGATTTTAAAGGGCTTTTTAATAGGATTATATGCCCAACATTGAGGACCCAAAGCTCTTTGACTGCATATAAATGAATTGTGGTCTGTTCAACTTTCAAATGACTCTTATCCAGACTCCATTAAAATTATAATAAAACGAAAGTATCTCCTTTGACATTTTGGTTTTGCTGTGGAAAACACTAATAATAATGCCTTAGCCTGAATGCATACATATAAAAATCCTTTCCTCAATAACCCCTGTGAACTAACACCTGGCCTCCAGATTGAAGTACAGAGTACAATGTTACTAGACAAAAGGAATGCATCTTGCTGAACAGTCCAGCACAAAGCATGAGTTCCTGGTATTCCTTCAACCTCACTACTGCCATGAATTACTTTTTGAGTGACAGCTTTTTTTTTAACTACACTTGTGTTATGTTTTACCTCCAGCTTTAAAACTGTGCAAATGGAAAAGAAAACCAGTCTTAGTAAACATTCCCCTAACTATCATCAGATTTAGGAGAATGTTATTTGTAGACCTGAAGAACAATGCAATATAAACCACAGATGCTGGTGCCTGTCAGCTATGAAGTGTCCAAAGATTAACCCACAGCAAACTAGCCCTGCTTTGCATTACAGGGTCACTTAAATACGAATGCAAGGAAGATGGCTTTTAGCTAAAAATGTAGATGTCAGGCAGCTGCAAGTCAGATTTTAAAAATGATCTTTGGAAAATCTCATGGGCTTATGCTATCCCTAAAATGGCAAATACTGACTCCTTTTTCTTAAAAAATGTAATGCCAGTAAACCACATTCAAGGTCAGAAAAAGTCTACTTGACCACCTGAATAAATCTGCCATATTTGGTATCCAAAATTAAAAGGCAGAGATTTAAAAGTAGTAGTTAAATGCTAGATTTCAATATGAAAACTTAAATTTTGGGCAGGGCATAAGCCAAAATAAGGACAACTCATTTAATGGCATTTAGTCAGCTCACTTGTTGAATATACACTGATTCATACACACAGTCAAAAATAATACTAAAGTTAACCAAAAATGGCTAATATAACCAAACACACATATTGAGCTATTATGCATGTTTGAAATAATCACAAAATTGTTAGGTCGGTCTCAAGTAAGCTAAGAGATAACTGAATTATTGTTAAAATAGTAAAATATCTGAAGAGACATGTATAGCAAGGAGTGCACTCAGCAAAACATCACTAAATTATATCCTTAAATTCATCTTGCCTTTAAAATGCACCCCCACCAGACACATTCATCCACCACACAGAACAAAACCAGAAAGGAGTTCAGTGTCCATAACCAAAATAACAGCCCAGGAGTTTGTGGGTTTTTTAAGTGGTGGATTGAGATTTAGGTTTTGTTTCTCTATATAAATAAAATATCCATGGAAATATTCTCCTGACACTATGGAATCAAAGAAAATAAGATTCATAAACCAAGTGGTTTACCAATTTCTTTTGCTCAAAGCAGTTAGAGGACCATCTAGATCAGTAGTTTCTTCTACATTCCACTTGATTAATTGTAGCAAGATATAAAGTTCTTTTTTATTGAGGCAACACTGATTTATAACATTATGTAAGTTCCAGATGTATAACATTAAAATTTGACATGTACACAATTCAGTGTTGTCAACATCAAAGATTTAGTTGCCATCCATCACCTACATCTCACCCTGTTTACCCATTTTGCACACTGCCCACCCTCTTCCTCTCTAGTAACCACCAAGCTGTTGTCTGCATCTATGAGTTTGTCTGGTTGTTTTTGTGTATTTTCTTAAAACCTATTTTATTGATTTCAGAGAGGAAGGGAAAGGGAGAAAGAGATAGAAACATTAATGATAAGATAGAACCATTAATTGGCTGCCTCCTACACATCTCCCATTGGGGATCGAGCCCAAAACCTGGGCATGTGCCCTGACCAGAAATTGAACCATGACTTCCTGGTTCATAGGTTAACACTCATAACTGAGCCACATTGGCTGGGCCCTATGAGTTTTTGTCCATTTGTTTTTACTCCAAAATATGAGTGAAATTACATAGTATTTGTCTTTCTCTAACTTATTTTTAATGTTATAGCCTCAAGGTCCATCCATGTTGTTGCAAAAGACAAGATTTCATATTTTTATGGCCAAGTAGTATTCCATTTAGTGAGTGTGTGTGTGTACACATATATACACAACATATCTTCTTTATCCATTCATCTGTCAATGAACACAGGTAGTTTCAATATCTTGCCTATCTTTATATATAAAAGACTAAGCAACCAAACAACTGGTCGACTGGTCACTGTGATGTACACTGACCACCAGGGGGCAGATGGCCCCTGGTGGTCAGTGCACTCCCATAGCGGGAGCGGCAGCTCAGCCAGAAGCCGGGCTCATGGCGAGTGCTGAGGCACTAGCCTCTCCCGCCTCCATGGCAGCGCTACCAAGTGGTGGCAGCAGCAGGCACAGTGGGGCCAAGATGAGCGGGAGTGGCACGGCAACCGGCCCAGGCTCAGGGTCCTCCCTGCAGCTTCACGCACTACTACATCCCCCAAGGGGTTGCAGATTGCGAGATGGCGCAGGCAAGGCTGAGGGACCCCACTGGTGCACGGATCCGTGCACCAGGCCTCTAGTTATAAATAATGCCTAAAGATACTTTTATTGATTTAGCAGCAAATGTTCCCATATCAAGTTCAGTACTGAATAATAAACCACAGACATTCGTTTCAGTTAGATAGTAACAACCTTCCAAAGCATAAAACCATACTTCTAACATCAACATTTTCAAGAGAGAGTTTGGGTTGGGGGGTGGGGTGGGGGGGGGAGGGATTAGATAAATACAAAAAAATAACTTATGGAGAAGTAGAGGAGAGACTGAGTTTTTCCCATTACCCTAAATGTGTTCTTTAGGTTCAATTAAACTCAGATTGAAAAACAGGTGCATGTCTAAGAGATTTATACTCCAGATACCTAGCTGATGGGAACCTCTTCTGAAAATATTCATGGTTTATTGATGAGTATTTTGTACCAATGTCCAAAGAAAAAAGCTTTCTTAAGCCCATCACTGATGTCACCAATGACTCAAGAATTACACAGGGAAGTATAAATGACTTTATATCTTTGGTTGGATAACAAGAAGCTCTTGGAGCTGAAAGTTCAAAGAGGCAACTTGTTATCCCAGAACCCTAAATCTATAAATCTCAAAGCTGACATCTCCCAACCTGAGGTAGTAAGATCAGGAGAGGCAATTCTATTCTCAAGGATCTGACCGGCAGCTGCTGTCCTCATTTGGAATACTTGGCTCATGCAAACGTGTTTATGCATTTGGTGCATTCATATAATTTGCCAATTTGCTAGGCTTGACACCAGTAAGATGGCTGAACATTTGCTGTTGTCCATTTGTTGACTCACGCAAACTCAAGGCCTAAATGCCACCTAAAAAGAACTTGACTAGCTGGGAGGAGACCAAGTACTTGATGAAGAAAACACACCGTCTTGTCTCAATTTTCTCTGGAAAAAAAGTCAAAAATTAGATATAATTTTCTAATAATCTTAATGACCCTTTTATTTATCTTCTCTTCTTATTAAAGCTAGATTTATTCCCAGCATGTTTCAATAAATGGTCGCTACCACTAAAAAATCAGTCACTTTAGGCAAAATGGCTTTAGGTATGTAGTCCCAAATGAATGCCAGCTAAATAAACAATTAACCTGAGAACACGAACACATGGCCAATCTCATTCATCCTAGCAAGTCAGTGTGCCAGGCTTTTTTGCTAGTGAGATGCACATCTTCAGGAATTTTTTTCTCTTTCTCTCTCTCCCTCCCTCTTTCTTTCTTTCTCTCTCCCTCTCTCTTTTTCTTTCTTTCATTTCTTTAAACCTTTTCTGAACCCAAGCAATGAAAACAGATCATACATTTATCAATTTATGAAAAAGATCTTTAGAATGAAGATTGCTGTTGTACTTTTCCAGCCCTAATATATACTGTAAACCTCTAAGGTAGAGTAAGAGAAGACACTGCATTTTAAAAAGTATTCTTACTACATCGAGTGCATTTAAGTATGGCCAGAGCCCCAAACTTCAAGAGCACCAAGAGGCCCTACTACTCCAACACAATCTCTTCCAAGGCTGCTTCTCAGAATCCCCACATCCCAACCAGTGCTTAGTGTCTTAGACATCAAATACTATAAATAAGATACCTGGGTGCTAACTCCTTAGTATAAATTTGCTTAATATTAGGACCTAATGACCAAGACCCAAAGAATGTCATCTGTTGAACAGGTAAACCACAGTAGAAGTGGGGAGTGAGGGAAAGTTTTATTTAGGGAGAAAGGCTTAGAACTTAGTGTGGACTGGGCCATCAAAGGTGGCAGAAAGATTGAGGAAGTAGAAGTTCCTACAGACCAACAAAATTTTAGTCTATTTTAAAGTAAAAAGTGTTGAGAATTAGCTTACCATAGCAGAGGTATCTCAAAATTTATTTTCTCATAATCTTCACTGTCACTCAGGTAAAACCATATTCCCTGGAGAAGAGAGCAGTCTTGCTTTCTTGTCTTGCTTGGAATCCTGCTGTTCTCTCTCCCCCTGGCCTGGGTACCTGCCAACACTTTCCCTGTAAACACTGATACCTCCTTCTTCCTCCTTGCTCTGCTTTCTCGCTTTCTTTTCTCCCATTCTTTCATAAAATGCCAAGACTAAGAATTAAAATTCTCTACCTAAGTAAGGGCAGGCACAATCCTTTTAAAACTCCATCCACCAAAACTGTTTACATTGAGGGAAAGTGTTGCTCCGTTTACTCAGAGAGCACAGAGATATTTGAGCAAGGAAAAATTCCCAGTCTATTGATTCTGTGTCTAGGCTTAATCCCCCAGGATCTGTTGTTCCTCACAGTTATTATTCTGAAAAAGTCACTTCTATTTAGTTTGCAGACCAACATTTCAAAGCCTACCAAAACATTAAGGTACTAGCTTTTGGGGAGAACGACATCCAATCAGGACTGGGAGATTAGGTTGAGCATACATTCTCATGGAGCAGGCCTAGATCCTATGACATATCCAAATAGCATTTAACCTTTTGGTATTAAAATCACAAAAGCCGCCCAGTTGATGGGGCTCAGTAGTTGAGCATCGACCTATGAATCAGGAAGTCATGATTTGATTCCCAGTCAGGGCATCTGCCTGGGCTGTGGGGCTCAATCCCCAGGAGGGGGTGTTCAGCAGGAAGCCAATCATTGATGTATCTCTCTCTTTCTCTCTCTCTCTCTCCCCCTTCCTCTCTGAAATTAATAAAAATGTGTATTTTTTAAAAATTACAAAACCCTTGACAATGAAGCAGCAGATTCCTATGTCCTGAAGGTTATAAACAAAGCAAGCTTTCCTAAAAGGAGTCCCTGGTTCTCACAGGAAGCAACTTCCCTCCAGCACCGAGAGCCCCAGTTTCCCAGAGAATAGGGCCAAGGCTCTGATGAGGCTGAACTCCAGTGGCATTGGAGCAAAAATGCCCACCATCCTTGACATAGATCGTCACTTCTTTATGCATCTAGTGGCTGCATCTAAAGGAAGCAAGAGCCAAGTGAAATGAAAGTTGAAAGGAGCTGGGACATGGCATAGGGCAGAAGACAACTGGGAAGGGGGTCCACAGGTATGGCAGGAGACCCTCAGAAACTAAGGTGAAGGCAGGAGAACATGGGGGTGTTCCAGACAAATTTAAATGGGAGAGGGAGGTGGAGAGGCAGCAGGTCATAAAGCTAGCATCAAGTTAGGGCAGTGGTCGGCAAACTCATTAGTCAACAGAGCAGCGAACGGCGGCTCGCGAGCCACATGTGGCTCGTGAGCCGCGGTTTGCCAACCACTGAGTTGGGGAATAATCTATTTTTTAAATAGAAAATAAAAAAGTTTACATTTTTTCACATTTTCCTCTTCCTTTTTACTCCAAACAACAGCCCCAATCTACTTCCTTCACAGCTCTGCATGAACTTTCTCAACATCAGGTCACTTAAAATTTCAAGATAATTTGCTCATAAAACTTTGACAAAGTTGAAGAGTAAATTGTGACATGACTATTTCTGGGATTGCTATACTGCTTGGTAGATGAGCTGGATTCTGGTCTGAAGCACTTCCTGGAACATCAACTCTTGCTAATAGGGTTCCACCTTTGGTTAGGCAAAGAACTCCCTTCTCTGGAGACGGTCAGGACACATATAGTTTCTTTTCCTATAGGCTTAAAACAGCCACATATTTTAATGTCCAGTAAAGACAACTAAAAGAGCCAGCATTGCCCTAGCAGGTTTGGCTCAGTGGATAGAGCATCAGCCTGAGGACTGAAGGGTCATGGGTTCGATTCCAGTCAAGGGCATTTTGTACCTCATTACAGGCTTGATCCCTGGCCTCAAGTGTGCAAGAAGCAACCATTCAATGTGTCTCTCTCACACTGATGTTTCTATCTCTCTGTCTCTCCCCATCCCTTCCACTCTCTCTAAAAATCAATAGAAAAATATCCTCGGGTAAGGATTAACAACAACAAAAAAAGACAGAGCATCAATTTTTCCTCTTCTGCCATTACTTAGGGGGAAAGGAGGAGACCAACAGCACAGAGGCCAGAGAATACCAGGAAGTGACCAGACACAGTGGGGTCTGCACTCCCCACTCCCAGTTTGTAGAGAAACACAATTTTGCAATTAATTCACAGCAATAATTCTCTGATGTCTTCACCTGTCTAGGGTCCACCTATCTGGAACATACTTTAGTGTCATTGTTCTTTTTAACACAAGCAGCAATAAATTGTACAGTAAAGAAAAATGTTTTTACAGCCCATTGCACTGGCAGACACACTTGAGGCTCTCTAGCAACTGAAGTTTAAAAGGGGGATTGAAGATGGGCCCTTCCCTTCTCGCCGGGAAAGTGATACAACAAGCACAGCACTCAGGAATCGCACTTGGTGAGGACTAAGGGGAAGACGCCTTTCTGTCTCTGAGCTCTGCTCCCTTCCATCAGAGGTCTTCTGAACCTCTAACAATAGCCACTCCACCTCCCCTGCCAAACCCATGCGTGTACATGGCCTTGGAAAGCCTTAACTCACACACGCAGGAAAAGAAGAGTGGCTATCACTTATTTTTTGTTTTTCTGTTTTTTAAAAGAGATACCTATATACCCAGGTTCATTGCAGCATTATTCACAATAGCCAAGAGGTGAAAGCAATACAAATATCGATCTACAAATGAACTGATAAGGAAAAACTGATATATCCACCCAATGGGATGTTAGTCAGCCCTCAAAGGAGTTTGAAATAAGAGAAGTAAGCCCAGCACACAAAGATAAATACTGTAGGATTCCTCTCACGGGGGGTGTCTGGAACCATCAAACTCTTAGAAACACAAAGTAAATGGTGGTTTCCAAAAGCTGGAGGGAGGGGAAAATGAGGAATATTCTTTCATGGGTACAGCATTTCAGCTTTGCAAGATGAAAAGATTATGTATATTTGTTGTACAGTAATGTGAATATACTTAACACTACTGAACTGTACACTTAGAAAAAAATTACATGATAAATCTTACCTTTTAACCACAGTTGAAAATATGGAGCAGGAAATACAGGGTAGGCAAAAGGTTTACAGTTGTTCATATGGAAAATAATACAATAATTAATACGTAAGAATATAAGAATAAACTGTGATTCAAGTACTCACAACTATACACCTACTTTTGCCCACTCCTGTAGGACTAGTCCATACTCTGTAAGCAATTGCTCTCTCTTCTAAATTACTACTACATTTTCACTGTATCTCTTGTATTGATCTAATGGGAATCTGCTTAGTACTCAAGTAGTAACTAGTAGTATCAGCCTTTGTTTTACAGATAAGAAAATTGAGGCCTAGAGTGCTTAAATAACTGGTCCAAAATCACAATTACAAATGGATGGTATTGGTGGTGTCTGATTCTTATGTCCTGTTCTTTACCTCTCACACTCATATCCCTTCTCTTTCACAAAACTCCTCTTATAAGAAACTGCCTTTATTTTTATATTTTTTACTGATTTAGAGAAAGAGAAGAAGGGAAAGAGAAACATCGATTTGTTGTTCCACGTATTTATGCATTCATTGGTTGCTTCTTCTATGTACCATGACCAAAAGCCAAACCTGCAACCTTCGCATATGGGGACAACACTAACTGAGCTACCGGGCCAGGGCCTCTACTTCTTAATGTCCCTCATCAACCCTATCCAAGCAGGCTTTCTCCACACCACTCCCCTCAGCAGCTCTTCTGAAGGTTGCCAATTACCTCCACACCCTGCTGCTCAGTTTGTGAGCTTAACTTACTTGGATTCTGAGTAGCAAGTGATATGCTTGACGTACCATTTCCTTCTGGAAATTATCTTTCCCTTCAGTTTTCTGGACGCCTTTTTCTCCAGTGAATCCTCCTCCGTGTCTAACAACTCCTTCCTTATCATACTCTTAAGAAATTGATTTTCTTCCCCAATTCCTTCAAAACAACGGTTAATGGGTGACTGAATGAGTAGTTAAGTAAGATTTACCTTAAACTAATTTAACACATCCACAGGGTTCTTTTGAGGCTTCTAATAGGTCTAGAGCCTTCAGGATGCAGGTCCTACAGAGTTGTAAAAATCCAAAGATTCTATTTTACTTATCTTAAACCTCTCAAGGTCTAGCACAATATTTGGTACATAATAAACCTTAACAGAGACTTGTTCAAGTTAATCTAAATATAACTAAATCCTCACATTCAAAACTGCTTTCCCCTCTATGCCAGTTTTTATTGAGAAAAGTTCCTAACCAACTCACCTGTCCCCTTCGTTCCAAGGCCAGTTAAAGCTCCAACATGGGCTACAGACAATTGCTAAAGTAGTAGGAAAATGCCTCCATTATGCTTACCATGTAGTTCTCGGAGCTCTACTGTGCCTCATAGTCTCAGAGCAACTCCAACCTATTTTGTAGGAATTTCCACAGGATGCTGTCTCTGGTCCCTAACTGTTGTGTCTCTGCCCCCATTTCTGCCCTCAGCAGGTCTCACACCAATATAAATGCATTAAATGAGGTTACCACATTCAAATGATTTCCCTGTATTTTCTAGTTCAATTAATTAAGCTAAATACTTGAAACCCTAATAAGAGAAAACTAGAGGAAGCTCAAAAGGTGTGAGCATGTCCCAGTCAGCTAGATTTTGGGTGAAGAGTAAATTAGGTGAGCAATATATTAAATTTGCCATTAATATTCCCCTGACTAGAAAGTGGCCCCGTTTTCTTTGTTACCTTCCCTTAAAGTCTCTGTTGCACCCACTGGCCTCTGTAGATGGTTTCCATCTCATCCTTTTTTGAACAGTACTTTCTGAAGTCTACTTCTGATGTCTGACTTCACAGACACTCCCCTATTAGCTCTATGCTCAGCATAATGGAATGTTAATAGGCTGTTATGATTTACTCCACAAAAATCAATGGTGTAGATCCTGTCGGGTAAATAAGCTACTCTGGTGGGTATGACTATCCACACAGCATTAGGTACCATTTGAAAAGTGATTGCCTCCAAGGAGTGAAAATATATCCTAGGGAATTCAGAGGATTCTTAAACTGATTTTGTTTGCTTGTGTTAGATATTGAAACTAATTTCCAATCTCATTCCATATGCCCAAAAAGCAGAGCGAGGTAACAGATACTTATTAGCCTGTAAAAATTACCATAGTCCCAAATATGGCAAAATATCGATAAAAATTCAACAGACAATGATGATCACTGAATTTAAATTCTGGGAGGCAGATGGCTGGTACAGAGAGAGGTCAATTTTTTTTTAGTCTAAAAATATATAATGAAACCCAGCATATAACTATAACCAACTGGTAGAATAAAATAGAACATTCAATACTAAAATGGTAGAATTCTAACATCAATTTTTGATAAAAATTAATTTTCAACAAATGAAAGGTCATTCTTTGATAACAGAAGTGTGATGGAACATGAGGTTGACCCAAGAAAGTATCAATTTTTAAGATCAAGCAGATTTTTTAAAAGATCATGTTGGCTTTGAACAAATGAGAGAAAAAAAGCCTTCTTAGACTTCTGAGAGTTATAGAAAACATATTTTCTTTTTTACTGGGTTGTCTTGAATTATATGTGTATTCATAGTTAAGACTTTTTCAAAAAAGTATATATATATATATATATATATATATTTTTTTTTTTTTTTTTTTTTTTTATAGAACACATGTGTAAAATTATCATTACCGAGCCAGAAGGCTCTACTCTCAGAAAGACAATTGTCTCAGAAGCTCAAGTATCTCCAAGGGACAAGCACCACCCAGACAAAGCTGAGGCACACTCGGGGAGGGTGGGGGCAGGCCTGAAGCTGCCGTGTGGGAAGGAGTAGTTTACCCGTTTTACTTCAGAATAGCCCACTACAGAGTAATAAAATAAAAACTGTTTTAAAATTCTCTACAGACAATCAACCCTTTTATTACATGCATAAGTTTGTGGCATTCCCCTTGGCCCCACTATTGAATGTATAGGTTGTACAGGTTGCTGAGCACTCCCCCTGGCCCACACTGTTAAAGAAGAACACACTGCCCCACGCCCAGCCCCTCAGGCTCACTCACTGGCACCCGGCGCCTCCCTGCTGCTCCCAGCCCTGTCCAGGCTCCCTCGGCTCCAGCTCCAGTACAGCAGCTGAGAGGAAGGAAGAATGAGAGGGAGATAGAAACCTTGATGAGGGGAGGATCCAAGATGGCGGCGTAGGTAAACACCTAAACTGCTGCCTTGCACAACAATTTAAACTGCAACTAAAAGACAAAACATCTATCACCCAGAACCATGGGAAAGCTGGCTGAGTGGAAGTTCTAAAACTAGAAGGAAAGAGAAAAGAGCATTGAGACGTGCACAAGTACTGAAAAGCTGAGGTACGGAGGCGCGTGGTCCGGGCTGGCGGCAGGCATTGCTTTTTTCAACCCGAAAGGAGGCAAGCCCCTGATTACTCTGAAATCCAGTTTCTGGGGAGATGCAGGAGGACCCAAACTCCAATGGGGAGAAGCTGGACTGTCTGCCATCAGATTGGAAAGTGAGGGTGGCTTGCTTGCAGAGCTGCGCGCAGGAATAACAGTTTACTGTGCTGGGTTGTGGGACGTGGGGACGCGGTCAGAGATGCAGAGCCGGCTAACTGGCAGCCATTGCTGTTTGCCACGCTCTAGCCTAGTGACGCTCTGTGACCCAGCCCTGCACAACTTACAAACCCACCCAAGCTCCAAGCAGCAGCTTTAGCATATGAATGGCCTGCCCTATCGCAGCTTAACCTAGCAAACTTGCAGCCTAGGTCAGACAAAAAACCTCCAAACCCCAAGCAAAGAGGAGAAAACTGTAGTTCTCACTGTTGCTGGATGGGCCTCAGACAGTACCTGACCTGAACTCCATTGGAGATCCAGAAGCCAGTGTACCTAGTGGTCAGTGTGAGACACCAGATTTCAACTCCTCACATCCATAAGTGACACATTCAAGATGCAGAGTCAGTGAGCACCAAAGCCCCACTGAAGGAAGTCCTGCACCATAAGCGTGTCTCCCGCACAGCAGTTCTTCCATTATAGACACAGTGGGTCCTCACAGCCAATTGGCCTGGAGGTCAATTCCTCCCAGTGTACCAATAGCAATCAAGGCTTAACTATACCAAGGCTTTGCACTCAGTCCACAAAGGGGTGTACCAAGAGTGTCCACCTCAGGTGATTCGGGAGGCTGCACTACTGGCCCCTATAGGTCACCTACCACACAAAGCCACTCCATCAACACAAGGAAGCAGACAAAATGCGGAGACAAAGAAACATGTCATGAATGAAAGAAATGGAGGAAAAGCAAACTACTGATGACATAGAGTTCAGAACCACATTTATAAGGTTACTCAAGAATCTTCTGAAAACCTCTGAGGAATTTAGTGAGACCTTTAAGGATCTTAATGAGAATGCCAAAAAAATGGAAAAGGATCAGTCAGAAATGAAGCATACACTGTCTAAAATAAAGAATATACAGAAACTCAACTGTAGACCAACTTACCCCAAGAATCAAACCAAAGATCTGAAATTTGAGGAAACAAAAAACACCCAACCAGAAAAACAAAAAGAAAAAAGAATCCAAAAATATGAAGATAGTGTAAGGAGCCTCTGGGACAACTTTAAGTGTACCAACATCCGAATTTTTGGGGTGCCAGAAGAAGAGAAAACCTATTAGAAGAAATAATGACAGAAAACTTTCCCTACCTGGTGAAAGAAATAGACTTATAAGTTCAGGAAGTGCACAGAAACGCATACAAGAGGAATCCAAAGAGGACCACACCAAGACACATCATAATTACAATGCCAAGGGCAAAAGACAAAGAAAGAATCTTGAAAGCAGCAAGAGAAAAACAGTTAGTAACCTACAAGGGAGCACCCATACGACTGTCAGCTGATTTCTCAGCCCAAACTATGCAAGCCAGAAGGGAGTGGCAAGAAATATTCAAAGTGATGAACAGCAAGAACCTACAACCAAGATTACTCTACCCAGCAAAGCTATCATTCAGAGTTGAAGGGCAGATAAAGAGCTTCACAGACAAGAAAAAGCTAAAGGAGTTCATCACCACCAAACCAGGATTACACGAAATGCTGAAGGGTATTCTTTAAGAATAGGAAGAAAAAGAAAAAGGTAAAGATAAAAACTATGAAAAACAAAATGACATCAAATACATACCTACCAACAAGTGAATCTAAAAATCAAGTGAATAAAAAATCTGAAGAACAGAATGGACTGGTGAATATAATAGAATCAGAGACATAGAAAGGGAGTGGACTGACAATTCTCAGGGGGAAGGGGATGTGAGGGGTGCGGGAAGAGATTGGACAAAAATCTTACACTTATGGATGAAGACAGTGGTGGGGGTTAAGGGCAAGGGGTGGGGTGGGGAAACAGGTGGAGGGGAGCTATGGGGGGAAAAAAGGAGAAACACCTGTAATAATCTGAACAATAAAGATTTATTTAAGAAGAAGAAGAAGAACAACAACAACAACAACAACAACACACTATAGGGAATGTAATTATCACCACCACCCCCATGACGTCCTCTTGAACAATACTTTCACCCAAATCCACTGGAGCACTTCTTACACATTAACATTTTATGTTTATTTTTCTTTCTCCCTGCTACATGATAAGCTCTCTAAGGTCACTGACTCTGGATTTGCTTTTCCAATATTTCCAAATGTCTTACAGAATGCCTAAAGGAAACACAAATAACCCTACCCTGGCCCATGTGGCTCAGTAGCTAGAGTGTAGACTCGAGAACCCAAGGGTCATGAGTTCAATTCCCAGGCAAGGTTGGAGAATGTGCAGGAGGCAACCAATCAATGTGTCTCTCTCACATCAATGTTTCTCTCTCTTTCTTCCCCTCTCCCTTTCTCTCTCCCTAAAAAAAATCACTGGAAAAATATCCTCAGGTGAGGATTAACAAAAACAAACAAATGTACAACTGGCCCTCAATAGAGTCTTTTAAATCAATTTTATTCATAAGAGAATTCAATTAAAACCACATTGAGATACTATTTCACAATCATCAGATTGGGAAAAATTTTTAAATTTGAAGACATAATATTTGTCAAGGCTGTAGGGTACAGTTACTCTCTTCATTGCTGGCAGAAATGCAATATGACACAATTCCAATGAATAAGAAGTTAGCATTATCTAGAAAAATTCCATATATATTAACATTTTGATGTAGAATTTCCTCTTCTGGGAACCCATCCCAACAATAACTTGGCAAACCTATGAAAGTAGGCATATCTAAGAATGTATGCTGCAGTCACTGCACTATTTGTGAAATAATGGAAATCCCCCACATATTCATCAGCAATCATCATGAATCAAACTGAATATACATCCTCCATGCTACAATATACTGATATAGAAAGAATAAGGCTTATATCTTTTTTATTGAATTTGTTGGGATTACATCTATATATATAAAAGCCTAAGTGACCGAATGACTGACCAACTGGTCATTATGATGCGCACTGACCACCACGGGTGGACACTCAATGCAGGAGGTGCACCCTTGTGGTCAGTGCACTCCCACAGCCAACCTCCTGCAGTCCTTCCCTCCAGTCGGCCAACTTCCTATGGTCCTTCTCTGCAGCCGGCTGCCCCCCCCATCAGCCCTGATCACTGGGGGGGGGTGGGGGGAGGGGGGTGCCCAGCCAGGCAACCTCCCGCAGTCCCTCCCTCGGCCGGCCCCCCTGGCCCCAATCGCTGGCCAGGCAGAGGGACCCCACCCATACACAAATTCATGCTCCAGGCCTCTAGTTGGTTAATCCTATCTAATAAAGAGAATATGCTAATTGACCCTCACACTGTCGCAAATTTGGTAGCGCCCACAGCCAATAAGGAGGGAATTTGCTAATTGACTGCCACACCCTCAAAGATGGTGGCACCCAGTCCCCCAGTCCCCTCAGCCCCCCAGCCACCCAGGGATGGCCCGAGGTGCAGGCAAGCCTCGGATGGCAGCTGTCCAGCCGCCCAGGGCTGCCCAAGGCTCAGGTAACCAGGGCTGGCCAAGGCTTGCGCTGCCGGCAGTGGCAGCAACAGAGGTGTGATGGAGATGTCACCTTCCCCTGATTGCCAGGTCACCTCCTGCCCCTGAGGGCTCCTGGACTGTGAGAGGGGCAGGCCGGGCTGAGGGCCCCCCCCCTCCAGTGCATGAATTTTCATCCACTGGGCCTCTAGTAAAATTATATAGGTTTAAGGTGTACAATTCTATAATACATCATCTGTATATTGTATTATGCTTTCACAACTGCAACTCATGTCTCTTTTACAACTTTTGTGATATTATACTATGTTCGTACAGTTTTGGTAATATTGTATTTAAAATCTTTTTTTCTTGAAATATTAATGTTTATTGCCTGTAAATGGCTAATTATTTTGTATCTTACAACCTTGTAATAGATTTAATTTGTATATTGTAAAAAAATAAATTAAATTAACAAACAAAAAATTAAAAAATTAAGACAAAGCATGCCAAATATATATGTGTGTGTGTGTGTGTGTGTGTGTGTGTATTCCCAAACCCAATATAATTCTCTCTTCTCAAGACTGCCTTCCTTATTTACAAACACACACACATACACACACACACACACACACACACACACACACACACACACAGAAATATTCTCACAATCCAGGAACCCATAGGCAAATCCACCAGTTACTAGTGATAAAGCGTACTCTCCTGCAATAGTCAGATATTAAACCTTCCAGATAATTTACTCATATGTAGTCTATATAATTACTTCACTCATTTCGAAATCACTGAAGATAAACTTTTCCTCTTACTAAGTATATGGTTAAAGACAGTAAAGCCCATCTGGAAGCTCTGAGAGGACCAGGATTGTGTCACATTCCCCTTTTATCCCCTGCCCTCAGCACATCTCTTGACAAGTAGCAGAGCACTCAGCAAATACTTAATGAATCAATGAATGATGATACTACTGCACTAGCAACTGTGAACATTGGTTGAAGGGCTATGGTTAATATTTTTTCTGCTTTTTCTTTCCAGTCTTTTATTAATTAGCTTTTGAGGCATGTAAAGGCAGAGATGCTCTGTCTTCCTGTATAAATCTTGTATAGAACCCCAGATGGTGTCATGTTCGTGTGGCATGTGTGTTGCATCAATATTTGCTCATTGATTTGAGGCTCAAATACCACCACTGAGTAGTGTGTGTCTGGCAAGTCATGTGATTTTAATAAATAGAGTCTGAAGTGGGAAACTGCCTTTTTATATTTTTTTAAAAATTAGGGGTGAATGCAAAGTATTGAAAGTGAGACTGGTCTACTTTGAAGTATGCTGGATGCAAATATATTTCCCTAGCAAATAAATAAATAAATGAAATGAAAAATACAAGTAGATAAAATCTCTCAGAATAACACCACATTTGTTGTTTTTTACATATAATCACATGCAAAATGAAGGAAGCAGGTAGTACACACACCTTCAACATCTCTGGGAGCCTGAGGAATCACTCTATTTACCTGCAATGCAGAAGCATCAACAATTGCTCCAGGAAATAAAAATGCCTCATTTCCCTTTCTACAATCACTATATGTTAAAGATCCCTCTAACCAAAAGTACATGCACTAAATGTGTTATTAGTTAGACTCATAGGTTGAATGAAGTATTCACTAAAGATTAAGCAGAAAACTATTTATGGTTCAGGCCTTCTGGTTGGGGGGAAGGATCAGAGTTAGGAGGGACAGTACACATCATTTGATTAATCTCCTACCTAATAAAAGGGAGCCTTTCTGTAGTTATCACTGAGATCTTTAGGAAATACAACCATTAGTCCATATTTCCATGTAATGAACTTAATTTCATCTGTCCTTGATAATAAAGAGCTTTCAAGTAGTGCAAGATTATGTTTTTGAATCAGAATGTTTAATGTAGTGAACTGTGATGATGTTGTCACAGAACACTGGGCCATTGTACACAGATCCCAGGATATGCCTGGGAAAGGACACACACAAATTGGACTCTTTGATATATTTTACTATCATATATCTTTCTCCTAAGAGAGATGGTCAAAGACAGCATATGTTGATTAAAGAGTTGAAATTGTTGCATTCTGATTATCTGGGGTTTAATTTTATCTTTAAAAAAATAATTCAATATTATTATGAGCTCAAGCGGTCAGATCACAGCCAAAGGAAATGTTGTTGTTAATGCTTAACTGAAAATTCTTCTGAATTATTAATAATGGCATTAATTTCTGCCTTCAGATGAATGCATATCTATTTCAACTGAAGTTTGTCCAAAGTAAGGTTATATTGCAATGACAAACTACTACACCCTTACAATAGGTTCACATTATTTTATACAATAGATGTAGTCCTAAAAACCAGGATCTGTAAAAAGACTTTTTCTAAATCTCATTTCTTGTAAAATGCCCTGGATGAATTCACCTATTTTAAAAAGTTCTATAATAATAAGATCAAAATATCAACTGCCACCTAAATTATATTCCATTCACATTTCTAAATCTTTGAATGTTTAGTTTTCCTAAAGAAAAGCACCACTTTATGGAATATCTTCTCCAAAAACACCTTTCAAAATACTTGAAGATACATAATCAAAGGATACACAAATGCTAAGTAGGCCCTATCCTCACACAGATTATATTCCCATGAGAAACACAGGCAAAGTCTAACTGAATGTGTATAATGTTATAAGATATCTTGACAAAGCGGCTATAGCAAAGTGAGCAAAGAAAATGGTAGTAATTGAGGTTACAGAAGTGGTAGAAGTATTCAGACCATGCAAAGTCTCGCAGGTCACATATCACGGGTACTATGACCTCCCATCCAGATGCTCCTTGAGGACCAAGACACTTATTCCTCCAATTGCTAGAAATACTGCTTGCTGAGGGCTCCAGCTGAGTCCTTCTCAAGACCTTGCATGACAAAGGAAACTGCCTTATGGGAGTTTATAACCCTCCTTGGATACATCCAGTGACTGGTCAATGAAGGGTAACAGGGATATGTCTGAAGAGTCATCCAAGCTTAGCAATCACTGTAGTGTCAACTGAGGCTTCTCTTGTAACTGCCTCACAGCTCAACCTCTTCCTCTAACCAACCCTGCTTCCCTCCCACCTCACAGGTGTTGTTCCCTAGAGCAGTGGTTGCCAACCGGTGGTCTGAGGATCACTGGTGGTCCATGAGGTCCGAAAGGTTGGCGACCGCTGCCCTAGAGCACTCCTCAATGAACTTCCTGCAAACAAATCTCAGACTCAAAGTCCATGTACCGGGGAACCCAAACTACAATTCTGGGGGTTGTTTGTTTGTTTTTACTTTCACTGAAATGAGAAGTCATTGAAGGTTGAAGCAGAGAGTAGTATTATCTGGTGTATGTAACAAAAGGACCGTCTTAGATGCCTTGTAGAGAACAGACTATAAAGGGAGTGAGCAGGCTATACAATGGAACACGAAGAAGCAATCAGAAACTGAATATATTGCAACGATAGAGCTGACAGGCTTTATAGTGCATTATATGTGGAAAGTCCTCAAATTCATGAGAATAAGGCAGCTCCGATTCTCCTAAATTCACATCTCTAGAATAAAGGCCCAGTACATACAGTAACTCTTACAGTCCTGAGTTTTCAAATTCTCCACTGCGTGGCTTGAACGTACACATAAAGGAGAAATAAAACTAACCCTAGCTAGTTGCAGTTTGAGAATGTTTAGTTAATATGTTAATGATACAAACTCACAATAATGATACAAATGTTATCCCCACTTAACTGCTCTTCCTCTTTTTTTCTCAATTACAGCTGGTGATATCCACCCAGTCCTTTTAGCTGGAGAAAGGAGAGCCCCACCTCACCTGCTATCACTGCCACACACACACACACACACACACACACACACACACACACACAAGCACCACACCATAACCATGAATCACAATGAACACAAAGCCCTGCAATTTCATCTCCAAGTATTTCTCACACCCTTCCTTCCCCTCTTGACTATCCTTAATGTCCCTGACTTATTTCAGGTCATCCTGTTTTGCATTAACCACCCAACTAAATTCCCCACTGCAAGTCTCTTCCCATTTCCCAATTCCATCCAATCTCTATCTCACTGGAAGAGTAATCTACTATTACACACATATCATCAGCTTAAATATGGACCCTACTTAAAAGACCTGACCTTGGTTTTGCTCTCAAGCCTTGCCTTCCCTCAGGTTCCCTTCCCCCTCTTAGAACTCACCAACACTGGACAATTCAGGATGATTGTAGTTATCTGCCTATCCCATGATATTTAAAACTCAGATCACCCCTCTGACGAGAAAACATGCCATTCTTCATAGATTAGATGAACTCTACCTCATTCTATAAGATCCAATGAGAGTATTTCCCCAAAAGTGCCCCTGCTAGCAGCCACCAAGAATGGATTAGTTATACTCCCACAGCTCTGCCCCCACTGTACTAAAAACATCTATTTACATCAGCACTCACCACCACTAGACTCTAACTAAGCTCCTGGAGGATACAGACCATTTCTTTCTCAACTTTGCATTCCAGAAGTTAGCATAATACCCAGTACCTGATAAGCAGGGGGAAAAAAGGCCAAACTTAACTTTTATCATTACCTAATATTTATATAAAGAAGACTGTGGCCCGACCGGTGTGGCTCAGTGGTTGAGCCTCGACCTAAAAACAAGGAGGTCAAAGTTAGATTCCCAGTCAGGGCATATGCCCGTGTTGCAGGCTCAATGCTAATTAGGAGGTTAGGAGGCATGCAGGAGGCAGCCAATAGATGATTCTCTTTCATCATTGCTGTTTCTATCTCTCTTTCCCTCTCCCTTTCTCTCTAAAATCAATAAAAATATAAAAAAAGAGAGAAGGCTGTGGATGAATATTGTATTGTTGTTGTTAATCTTCACCAGAGGATATTTTTCCACTGATTTTTAGAGAGAATGGGAGGGAGGGGAAGAGACAGAGAGAAACACTGATGTGAGAGAGACACATCGATTGGTGGCCTCCTGTACGCCCCCAACTAGGGGCCAGGGATCGAGCGGGCAACCGAGGTACATATTCTTGACCGGAATAAAATCTAGGACCTCACTTCTTGGACGGACTGTCAACCCACTGAGCCCAACTGGCTAGGGTGATGAGTATTTTTTTAAACACTCTCTGAGGCAAAAAGAGAAAAATTTATGAAGAACAGAATGGAGTTTTAAGGCAACGAAAACTTAAATAAATGCCAGAAGTATTTCCAACTGCAAATATTTAGGATAGCCTAGTCTCAATGCACTGTTTCCCCTTCTAAGGGATAATATAAATATCAGAGGGCCTAAGTGCATTATTAACCAGAGCCTATAAATACCTTCTCCCAGAAAACAACATTAGCAAAGCCCCATCTATGGATAAAAATGAAAAGTCTCTTGGATATTTATTCTGGGATTATGTACAGGAGGGATATACATAGTAAAAAGTACAAAATGCTTTTTGGGATCCATTTCTCTAAAGTTTTCAGGTGTATCTTCTTTCTATGTCATTCTCAAAATTAGAATACTTACAATAGAATTGGTGGCCAATGTGAGTGTAAAAAGGGAGTTCTATTCAAAATAAAAGTACTAACCCAATGGAAGTTCCAGGGTTAATGAGCCCTCACCACTAGCTATGAGCCTGGCCACAAAATTCCTATTGATTTTGGTTTGTTACAAATTATTTATACCAAAAGTACTGAGAGGGGGAAAGGAGGAGAAAAGAGAGGGGGAAAAATAGAAAAAGACAAGGCTTTGGTCAAGTCCACGTGTGCGTGTGCCAGCCTAGCCATGCAATCACATGCTTTCTGCTGGGCTCTTCCAGAAGGGCATGTCCTCAGGAACCTTCTCTGAGCTGGGGCAGGAGGAGGAGCCGGGCAGAAGCTGTGAAAGAGCAGGGCTGAGGGTGTTCGCATGGAGTCAGCAGACACCACAGAGAGCACAGACACAGCAAAGATTCCACAGGAGAAAACCACCAAGGGCAAAAGTGGCCCAACTTTGCGACAACCCGGTAGTTAGAGGAAAGCCTTTTTTAAACTCAGTGGAAAAGGCATACATACAGCAGGCACCAGTATAATTACCCAAACCAGTAGGCCTGTCTGCCAAGCTGAGTTGATGTGTCCGCTTGACCAGGCTTTATTCTTGGCTTCTGCTGCCCTCTCGTCCCCCTGCTCTTCCTGCTCCTGCTACCAAAGAAACTAGAAGATGCTGGCGTCGTGAACTACAGAACCTCAACTATCTGTCTTCTAGTTTGTTTTGACATCCACTTCAAATGACAGAGCATCTGTGAAGTGGACCAAAGCCCTCCAAAATTCTACTTCAGGGTTATTTTCGAAAATTTATTTCTTCATTTCCAAAGACTGTTATAAATGTTCCTAAACAACAAGAATGATCTTGATACAATCAATCACTAAGTGATTTTTGTTATTCATCTTCTCTAGGCAAATATATACAACTGTTCAAATATCAGAGTGGGAGGAGAATCCTAGTTTGCCCTTCATTCTCCCCTGAATTTCGGTCACTCCCATTTCTCCTAGCTCTGAATACAACCTGACTCATGTCTGAGGCTTCCTTACCAGCTATGTGTCAACAACTCCCCAATTTCTGAGAGCATTTGAGAGCTTACCCCCCTTCCCCCCCCCACACACACACATCATCAGTTTGGCTCAAATAAACTCTTGTATGAGTTAGAAAAAAATCCTCAATTTCTCTCTCTACCCGAGACCTCCCTGCTCAAAACCTGACCCAGATACCCAAAGACTGAATGGACGTTTTGAGTACAAACTGCTCACAGTTGAACCCCTCGCCTTCCTCTTGTCAAAGCATTTCATCATCTATTGATTTCTCCCCCTCACCCTGGAGAGACATCCTGAGGTCTGTCTTCTTCCTCCTCACACCTGTCACTGAGGCCAGCCATCCTGCCAAAGCTGTGCTCTACTGACCGAGAAGAGGTGTGCTTCTCTCCGAGTTACATGTGCTTTCTGAGCACCTGTCTTCCCAACTCTAGTGCGCAATGCTGCATCTCAGTGTGCCCGCCCTGTGAGGTTAGCCAGTGCGCTTGTTGTTCTCTCAGCTCTTCCTCTGGGCTATGCTGCTGTCTCCCAAAAGCACTAGCAAGTATTGAACAGGATCTGTTCCCTTATATCTTTAGAGAGAAACAACTCGTTTCCTTTACAAGGCCGCTGCAAGCCTTTCCGAAGTGATGGCTTAAAAAGAGCAGCTTCACTTCACGACAGCAGCATCTCCAAGGGAAGTTCTTCAAGAAGGAAAGCATCATCTTTTCATAAAACAACCCAAAAGGAACCCAAAAAGTCAGTCAAATAGTAACAAGTTGCAGAGGAAATACCAAAAAAGCGCGGCTGTGCCTGGGAAGCATACAAAGTAAAGTTGCAAATGGTGACAGTCCATCAGTGAGGGGAGGGACCCTCCACAGTCACAGACACCTGCACGTCTTCCATCTTCCATTCAACATCAGTATTCTTTCCCCCTTTCCTCAACCTGCTCCAGTACAGCTCAGATGGAGGCATCTCAGGAGGGTACGTTTCCTTAACACTGAACTTGCAATGTAATTTCAAGTAGAACTTTCAAAGAATAAAATGTCTAAATCAGAAGAGCAGGCTTATAGGGGAGCAGTCACCATTCCTTGAGCCGAGCCACACAAGGAGTGTTGATTATAAACTCTCAGGGCACCTCTTGACAACCAGAAACCAGTGGCGGCTGGAAGAACAGAGGTCATGAATGCTGCTTTCTATAATAAAATTATTCTTAGCCTTGCGTTAAGTTGATTACTCAAACGTTAAAGACTACTCCGCCCCCCCCCCCGCCCCCCCAACCCTTTTCCAGGCTACTCCCATTTTCCTTAGGCTGACTGACTCTAGGAAAACAAGTATTGCATTATGCTTGACTCCTTGGAATGAGATCAGTTCTAGTTTCAAATTCCCTTTCAGAGCAACCCCAAGGCCACAGACCCTGTAAAAATCCCAGCTGCTCAATGGTGCAGCAAGGCCTCAACAACGACAAGAAAGCTTTACTGAAGTCACAATCAGCAAAGGCATCCTAAACCGGACTGGCATCCCCACCGCTCTATCCCAGCAGCACTGGGCAGGAACAAGTCTGTAAACAGCCCCATCTCAGCTCCTCCTCCCTGGGCTGCCCGGCCAAGGCAAGGCTCAGTGCAGCGATCAGCAGTGATTTTCTCCAACTGGCACCATCTGTGCATGCCCTGCCAGACGTGCTGACAGAGCAGGCTGCGTAGACCATTACTAATCTACCAGGGTCAGCGGGGTCAGGCCTGCAACGTGATGCCTATAGATTTCAAAGGCCAGTCTTCCCTCTATGCCAGCTAATCAATCTATGTTGAAAAGCAAGCACATTTTTATTCCACTTTCTTTTAAATTTCAAAGAAAAATCTCATTTTTAAAGCTCTTAGAGTGGGGATTGCTTGCATGTGCCCTAATCAGAGCCCTGATACCAGTGAAGTTGTATGAGCTCTTCGGGGCATAAGCCTTATCCGTTGATCCCTTGCCAAAACTGGGTAAGAAGGCCAGGAGGACAACTTTCCTCAGACAACAAAAGCCTTCAAAGTGGTGATACTGGGGGAAGGACAGCAAGGATCAAGATTCAAACTCTTCTGCAATGCCCCCCCTAAGCTGAGTCTGCAAAAGAACAGTAAATGCTTACAGCTATCCTACCAGGAGCACGCTGTAACTTGGGCTGGTGAATAAAAACTTTAGCAGCCCTCACCACCTACTTCAGAATTCATTCATGAGTGCTGTCACATACTGTCAGCTGCCTATCAAGTGTTTACTAAGTGCCTACTGTGTGCCAGGAGCTTTATGCCCTCTTGCATTTCCATAGTGTGTTTCACTGAGGAGGGGGGTGTTAATCAAATATTGGTAGGAAGAGACCAAGAGCTCCCCAAAAGCAGGAGGATGCCAATCTTGTCTTCAAAGTGCCAGTGAATAGCACAGTGAGTATTTCAGGATTGCGGCAGTAAGTCATAAAAAAGCTTTCACATAATTTTGTTAACACAATTATTTGTGGGTCAAGTCCAACTACTGTAGTCAAATCCTTGTAGGTGATGTTCACTCTAGATCTTCAATTCAAAAGGATGACTCAAGTTGATAAGAGTCAAAAGTAATACTTCATGACAAGCCCCAAAGTATCTAGCTCTTCTGTTTGTAATAATGATTTATAGAAAATTCTAGATATGTGACTTATGTTCTTATTCCTGCTTAGCTATCAATTTATCCACTAACCGTTAAAATTGAGCTTAAAGGACTAAAATACAATGAATACTTTCTCTAACCCAGATCATTTCCCTTATAAAACTGCAGGATTGTTAAGCAGCGAGCTGACATGGCCACTTCAGCATAATTTGAGGAACAGGTTTGCATAAGTTTATATTGAGCAATGGCTTCTTCCAGTTTTTCCAAGCTTCAGGCAACTACAGATGGCTCTAGGCTAACCTGGCTCGGAACACATGTACCCTTCCCAACTCTCCCCTCACAAGGTGGCTTTGTGTTGTCTGAAAATAAGTCACCCAATCAGTTAGATGCCCTTAAACTAGTCCATAGCAAGGAAACACTGCTGTCTCACAACAGACCTTTTGTCAGCCTTTAGACTTCACATCTGGATATTATAAAACAAACCGAGCACATACAACAAATGGAAACATTTAAAGTGAGATCATGTTTCACATCTATTCTGTCTTGACCAACCCATCCTGGACCTCAGGTGCATTGAAGATTTAATTCTATTTAATTTATGAAACCCACACCTTCACATTCCATGATGGCGCATTTTGGTCTTTCAGAAATAGTAAGATTTCACTAAACCTATATGTTAGCTGTTTCATGCAAAGCTTTATGATGTTTTTCCCCACCGCCAGCCTCTATTCTGTTTCAGTTGCTTGAGTTGCTCTAGACACCATCATCTCCCCTCTTTAAACAAAGCCTGCTCGACTTCATTTCTCTCCGTCTGCTGCTGCAGGAACGAGAGATAAGAATCTAGACAGAGGCTTTCATAGTGTTTTACCTGTAACTTGTCTAAACCACCAACTGACAAACACAGGCTTTGCCTCTAAGCACCAAAGGTATCCAAGGCATAGAAATAACTACACAGATCTGTGTCTCTAACATCAGTTCCAGTATAGAAGCAGCTAGTGGAATGACGAGAAGGGAAGATGCCTAGATGGTAGAACGATAAACCCTTGAGAAGCCTAAAAATACCAAGTCAAGCAAGAGGGTGGCAAAGGAATGGCCACAATACCGCCATAGAACTTGCAGAAAAAGACAGAAGCAATGAAGTTCTCAGTGGAGGTGAGAACAAATTCTGTTTTGTTGTTTTTTTAAACCATCCAATCACCTCCAAAAAGACTGAATAGATGTGGCCAAACTCTCACCCACTTTAAGCAACTCGTGGTCCTAACAAGGCAGCTACAGCATCTTGAATTTTGCCTTTTTCTTTGAATTCTAAAGATATAATCAGACTTCACTGGCCCATACTGAAAGGTAGGATTTAATAGTATTTTTTTATTCTCTCATCAACTATTACTAAGTGTGAATATTAAATCATACATTTTTTAGCACTTACTCAGAATTTACAGTTTAAAAAACACATAATTACTTGTTGTAAGGGGCAGGGGACCTTCATTTCTGAAGCTATAACAGGACAAAAGGGACAAGTTTCATTTTATTCTCTGCCTTCCCTAACCAAGGAGATTTTATACAAGTTCCAGATGAAGATTCCTGCAAGGTCCTCAGGAATCCAATCCAACAGGAAGCCCAGCAACAGGAAGTCCCCACTATATTCCAAGCACTGTGTAGGGTCTTGGAATGCTAAAAATAGGATGCCTGCCCGCCCTCCTCATCCTGGGACAAATAGGAAGAAAAGCTCCTAAATCCCTACTGCTCAAGTTTTTCTTAGCAAAGAGCTACTTACAGGAGATATTGACAAAACAGACAACCTTCCATTCTAGAGTGCTGAGAAACATTTTTGGTTTCTGATGAAGTGTTGGTGTAATATTAAAAACCTGTTAGGAGTGATCAAAGCAACCTAAATGAAACACTGCAGTCACTTCTCTTTCATGTGCCATTAGCATTTGCTGAGGAGCGGCCCCTGTGACAATTCAGAATGGCTTGCCCCAGGCTCTGCTTGCAGGAACCAGATTTCAGTCATAGTCCATGTCTGATTTTGAAAACAGGTAAGTTAAAGTGCCAATCATTTCTTAACATTTAATATATTTTGTTCTCTATATAACCACCTTCTCTACAATGGTTATACGAGATCACCGTCTAATCCCCAATTCTCACTCAAGGAAACCAGGTAAGCACCCTGAATGGAAGTAACACGGGACAACTAATTACCTCCAAAGAAGCTCTCACTATATGTGGGGCAATGGGTCACTAGAAAAAGAGAGCAGAGACAATCACCAAAAGATGTGAAAGAGAAACAAAAACAAAAATGGAAAGGACTTCTCTCTGAACTGGGGAGTTAGATGCAAAATGCCAACCTGTAGGAGTAAAAGATTCTCTTAGAAGCTGATTTCTAACACACAATCCAGAAACCACCAAAACACCATTGGGCCGAATCCAAGTCCAAAACGGTCCTAATGGGGCTAATTCAAGTAGTTAGCATTGCATTTAATGGCAGTATCGCCAATCTTTGTATATAATACACCGTGTCCCCAAAAATGCCTATACACTCTCACAGCTGATAGCTCAATTTTGAAAATGAAATGTACTTTAATAAGCACTGCCTTTATAATTATTCAAAGTGTGTGTATACATTTGTTTGGGACACCCTATATTTAAGGTGCTGAGGCATAGACTCTGACCATAAATTTTAAAAATATTTTCCAGATGCCCCATCTATTTTCCCCAACCACATGCACAGTCCCATAAACAGGGCAATAAATAAGGACTGGTTTTGGAAAAGAGGCTAGGGATTGTATGCTATTTTTAGACCTTTATTGATCATTCCAGAACTTGCCACCTCCCCACTTCTATTGCAGAATAAATAGTATACTTTCTGCTTCATGTGATTCTATGAAATATCAACTTTTCAATTCACAGAATTGCACAATCCTAGCATTTCAAAAATGGGAGTCTGGGAACCAACTAGTGTATCTTCCCCATCACGAAGCTCAGAGTTAAGCAGCGACTTGCCAAAGTCACACAGTTGCAAACGCAGTCAAGCAGGTTTTACGGGGCAAACTGGAAAAAAATAAAAAAGGTACCTTTTCACTTATTTTGTATAGCACTATAATTATAAATAATCCAATGTTTTTTTAAAGATAGTATGAATTAATACATTTTAAAATTTTAAAATAAAAAAACCTATTGCAATCATTTCATGGGTTGGTCAAATGTAATGTTTTTAGAACCACTTTTGAAAGCTAAGCACATGTTGAAACTAACTGGACCACCCAAGTCAAGAATCTTATGCTATTTAATGTTTATTTGGTTTGTTTCTAAATGTGTATTTAAGTGGAAAAGTCATAAAGGGAAGAATTCATGATAATCGATAGCAGATCTGCAACTATAGAGCTTTTCTTCAGTTTACAGTATTTAGTGAAGTCAGCCAAGAAAAAAAAAATGTTTTCTAAAATGAAAAAACTCTGTATAGCACTTTAAAAGCAAGTTCCCAGTTATACATTATATTCTGAAAGTGCAATTAGCCAAAGACCAAAACATGGTCTGAAAGACACCAGAAGGAAAATGTAGAGATCTCAGAAGCATGTGGAGGTAGCAAATGAGATGTAATGCCAGAAAAAAAATATGCTCTTTACCCTTCTGATATCTTCAAATCTATCTGCCACAACTCTACATTCTAAAAAGAAGTACAAACTTAACAAGACCTCGAAACAAAGGGTTTATTTACTTACCTAACTGTGCAGATGTTTCATATTCCTAAGGAATGTTCATAATTTATTTGGAACTCAGAATACAGCTTCCCATAGAAACAATATCATAAATGGTGATTAGGTTTCCAGACCAGCCTACAGAAACCTATTTTTAATTCAATATATACCTGAGGTAATAACTGCTAGTAATTTATAGAAACCAGGCAGGAAAGAGAAACTCTAAGGGCCCGAGGCAGTGAGGAGGAGGAAAGGGCCTTGTGTGGATGGAGAGGAAGCCTGCTTTCAGTTACCTGCTCCTAGTGCTTTCTAACATCCGGCTAAACTAATGGGTAATCATCACCCTTGCCTGCTCTGCCCCCTCTCCCTCTGGTTCTACACACAGCTAGCTCTCCATCTTCCCCTCCTCCTCTTTAATGGCCGCCCTCCAGTGGGAAAAGAAAGTACCAGAGGCAAATGTGTTGTAATTCCCACCTGCCCATACCTCTCCTAGGCAATAAACCCAAATGAGCAACCGGTACCTGGAACCGGTGGGAGCAGAGAAGGAAATAAGTAACCCCAGAGGCTGTACAGGAAGGGCCAGTGCAGGCAAATCAACAGCACCAACTCCTGGGGCTAACATGCCTCAGGCAGCCAAACTGAGTGTGTTGTTCCCCCGCACAGGGCTTTGAGAGATCAGGCATCTATAGCAAAGCAACTGAGGCAAATCTTGGTTGGCCCCTTGAAAAATTAAGAATCACTGCTAAAGGAAGGGAGCTTTCTTTCCTAAGGATGGGCCAGGGCATAAAATTAGGGCAGGCTGTGAATGAGGCCTATGTACCCGAGTGAGAGGGGCTAGGGCACTTCACTCGAAAAGAGATTATTTTCCATGGCTGCTATTTGGATCCCTAAATGCAGTTAATTCTGTTGATACATCTGCATTGGTATTAGAATGAGACCATATGGAGGGTAACCCATCGCAACTGAACAACTCCACATCCCGCAGAGCCTGGGAATTACTTGATGCAGCTCGGGCCTAAAATGGCGTGGGTCCCCTGAAGCAATCACATGACATCACTGCAAGATTTAAATTCAGCTGCTTATCAATAAAATCCATTACAGTAAATCTGCCAGCCAGTCAGGTAAGCGGTGTCATGAATTTGAAGGGTCACGCCAATCTGACAGGAGAAAACACCCGGAAATCCTCATCTCATCACGGGAGGCCTGGGCAATACCCCTCCTTCTCGCTCTCAGAGCATGTCAGACAAGAGTTCTTAAAACATAATTGAGTCTGCCTTCCAACTACATCCTGGATTTTCAAAAAATGTGTGGAGTCCACATGAATAGCGCTCCATGGGCTCACACTGGCTGACCTGGCTTGGGCTGCGTGCCTGTACACGTGTGCGCTGGGCTCCACCCCGCAGTCCCGGCCTCGGGACAAGTGCAGGCAAAGCAGTGCACACCGGCTGTGCAAGGAGCACCAGTCCAGGTGATTACACCCTCCAGGCACCCAATTCCGAGGCCACAGGAGTGACGATTTACCACGTGTGGCAGAAACAGGCTCACAGTTGACACTGACATGATGAGTTAATTCAGCTGTAGCCCTCAAATCCACATATGCACAAGCACGATGCAGTCCTGTGGCTCCAGCAAATCTCAAGATAATGAGGGAAACAGTGTGACATCCTGGCAAAGGCACTGAGCTGCATCAGAAGACCCAGATTTTCCTGTGGACTCTGCCGGCTCCTCTCAGGGGAAGGGGCAAATCGCTCCCTCTCTGGAACTAAATTTCCTCATCTGTAAAATAAAGAGCAGATGCGCTCTTTTAGCACAGAATTCTAGCTGACACGGAAACTGAAACTCTAGCCATTTATTTGTCCCCCTCTGCCTGGCGTGGGAAGCATTCTGGACATTTTAGTCAGCACATTCACGGGCTTCTAAGACTTAATTCAGTGGCATTAGCAATGCACCTACTTAAGCACTCTTATGATCTCAACAAAGTGTGTGTATGTGTGTGTGTGTCGGGGGGTGATGGGGGAGGGAAGAAGGGAGGAAAAAAGGAAGGGAGGGAGGAAGAGAAGGAAGGGTGTAGGAGGGAGGGGAGGGGGAGGGAGAGAGGGGAGGAAGGGAGGGGGAGGGAAGAAGGGAGGGAGAGAGAGGGAGGGAGAGGGGAAAAGGGAGGGAGGGAGGAAGGAGGGAGGAGGGAGGGAGAGGAGGGAGAAGGGAGGAAGGAAAGGAGGGAGAAGGGAGGAAGGGAGAGAAGAAAAACCACATTAAACTACATGGAGGGTGAGAACCATTCTCTCTCGTCTATGTTGAGAAACCTATGTTGAGAAGCGAATCTCCCTCACAATGTAGTACTATGAGTACTACAGCCACATGGAAGTTCAAGTTTCTCCTCACCTGGTTTAACTCTTTGGCAGGGGACTCCCAGGAAGATAACATCATTCCAGCTGCAAAGCCACTTAATTGAATGACAGCAGCACTGTTCTTCTGTGCTGTTGGTACCTGTGTTTGTGTCAGTGTCTTCCTAACTAAGGCTCTCAGTAGCTTGGGGGCAAGGAGTAAGTCCATCTCCATATTAGGGATGACATTTAACAAGGTGACTCAATGTTGTTAAGCAATAAAAACATTCGTCCGCACAGAGCCTGAGGTGGGCCTGCTGAGCTGTGCCAGTTGTTCCACAGAGGCCTCTCATCTCCCAAGTGGGTGAAAACTGCTCTAATATGCTCTTCTTAAAATAACCCTCAGTCAGACTGCCCCTCTTTCTGCTCTCTCTTACCTAAGTCTTGTTCTGCCAATATCTACATTCCAACTTCCCGCTCGGCAAAGCACAGATGGGATGGCTATTCATTCCTCCCTTTCTACCCTCACACCTGCTGTCTTTACTTCTAGGAGTAACTTCTATTCAGATTTATCCACCAGATATGGGACCTTGAATTGTGTGAAAAGAGAAAAGAACCACTTTTTGTACAAATACTTTTTTGTTGTTTGCAAGCCCCAAATCTCTAAAATCTGATGAAAATTAAACTATTCCTTTCAGACCCAAAAGAAATGGGCAGTTGACCAAGATAACAGTGCAGCCTTCGAAATCAGGGCACAGAGAGATAGATACTCCACAAGAGGGTCCCCAGGCTTTGTCAAAACTCAAGAAAATGCACTCAAGGGAAAATTGAGCTGGATCTGGAGAACCACTTGGTCCTACTAAAGAACCATTATAGTAAGAGTCTGCACAGGCCTGCCACCTCCTCGCTGCCTTTATTTTCTAAACCTGGAGCAATGTCCCCTCCAGTTCACCAACCTATTATCCTCTCTCAGCTTCAAAAGTGACTGCCCCAAAGGTACATTTCCTCCATGAAGCCGATTCCTAATAGCATTCCCTAGGAGTGCTCTGCTTCCAAAACTTAAAAGGAGCCAAGCAATCTCAAGCCTCTGAGATTTAATAACTTTGTGTGGTATGCCTGAGCTGCCTGCTCTCTAACTCAAACCATAATCCCCCTTTAAAATCTTGACAGTATCAGAAAAAAGGGTGTATATCCATGATAAAGGTAATGGTGCTGATACATGAAATCCTGGATCTGCCTCTCCATTCATTGAGGGACCCTGGAAGACATTAGGAAAGACATGTTGTATCCGTTTCTCTCTTTATGAGGTAGTTTTTTAGTAAGCTGTGCTGACATATATAATGCTTAGTCTTCTTTAAGCAAATAAGGAGTAGGAGGCTCCTTCAACTCAACCGTTATGTACAACTCTGTATTATTCTGTCTAGTACCTGCCTTTTATATGTCTCAGGGATCTGCCCTACACACTATTAACAACAAAAACCCAATTCTTAATAGGAAGATATTTCCATTCATATACAAAGAGACCATCAAATCATCACAAATAATTTACTCGGCCCTGGCCAGGTAACTCAATTGGTTAGAGCATTGTCCTGATACACAAGGTTTTAGGTTCGAATTCTGGTCAGAGCACATACAAGAAGCAACCAATGAATGCATAAATAAGTGGAAGAACAAATCAATGTGTTTTTTCCCTCTAAAATCAATCAATATATTTTTTTTATTTATTTGAGCAAACCAGTGCCTTGGGTGATATACACATCAAACCATATACAACTAGTGCCTTAGATCATCTTTTTATCTTCCCACTAGAGGCCTGGTGCACAAATTTGTGCACAAGTGGGGTCCCTCAAGGTGGCCTGCAGAGATTGGACCCAGCTCGTGCCCTCAGCCTCGCAGCCCCACAGCCCCACCTGGCACCTCGCCTTGGCCTGGTGCCACCCCTCACCTGCTCCACCATTTCACCTGTGGGATGATCAATTGGGGCCAGGCCCACACTGTCACCACGGGTCGCCGTCTGCAAGGTGACCGGGCCTCCCCTCTCACCTGCCTTGGCCTGGTGCTGCCTGCTTACGTGCTCGACCATCCTGCCCTGGTCCCGCTCTCGTTGGTGTCCATCGAGGCCTGGCAGCACCTCCACTGCCGTCTGCTGCCCCCTGGTGGTCAGCGCATGGCATAGCGAGTGGTTGAACTCCTGGTTGAACTCCCAAGAGGACAATTTGCATATTGGGCTTTTATTATATACAATACACATCACACCATATACAACTAGTGCATTGGATCATGTTTTAATCTTTATATGTACATCACACCATATTCAATATGAAGCAGGGCTATAAGCTTAATAACAACAAAACTCCTGGAAGCTAATCACTTAATATTAGCTCTTCTGGAATATTATTTGGATACTAGAGGACCGATGCATGAAATTCATGCAAGGGCCTTGGCCCCAGCTCCCCCGCCCACCGCCGCCATGGCCTGGAGCCTCTGCCACCTCTGCCTCAGCCCCTGCATGCTGCAGCTTTGTCCAGAAGGACATCCAGTCTAATTAGCATATTACACTTTTATTATTATAGATTGGAATGAATATTTGCTATCATAATGACATAAGGAGGAAGAATTTGTAAAACTGAATTTATTGTGTGCTGCCATCTCAGCAGGCAATTAACAGGAAATGGCTTTATTCACATCAGAACTTTCAGTTGCTATTTTTTAAAACCCCTTTCCCATATTTAATGGCATCTTGAGCCGATCTCACAATTTTGGTTATTAAAACTCTAATGCAATTAAAATTTTTATTCTCAAGTTTAAGCCCCGACCTTGACATAGGCAAAGTGGTAGCCTGGACTATAAGCTAGGATGGCTGGGATCTATTATTTTATTCTTCCCCTGATTCATCCTCTGGGCTCCAGTTCATCCTTCTCAAACAACCAGTAGGGAGAGAAAGGCAGCTGTCTCCCTACACGATCAGCTATGATCGCTTCCTTAGCTAATGCGGCTGGTGTATTGTTGTCCACAAGAGAGTAAATTATTATTGGCAAATGATGTTTTTTATTTAAAAAAGCAAACTTAAAAAACAAACAAACAAACAAAAAACAGCTAACTCCTATCAGATGCTGCCCACTAAGTAACTGGCTTAGTGTCAGGTACTTGACAGTTAATTTTACAGTTCAATGTCCATAGGACACTGCGAGACAGCTATTCTTATCCCATTTTCCACCAAGGAAACCAAGGCCCCCAAAGTAAAATAATTTTCCTAGAGTTAGGGAAATAGTATTCAAACCTAAAACCTCAGGTGAAATCCCAGTTCCACTAAGCAAGCAAACAAATGGCCCGGGTGGGAAGCCTTCCCATTATGTCAGGGAGACAGGAGGGGTCCTCCCAAAGGCAACGCTTTGAAGGGCCAGAGTCTTTGAAGAGAGTGCACTGGTACATGGTTGCCATGTGGAAGGTATTAGCTATACCTGTAGAACTCTGGAATTTGGAAACGTGGGAGGTTAGGCAAGCTGTAAAAGAAGATTGGTGCATTTATTTACAATGGGTCACCAGAAATTTTGCACAGAGTTCAATACATAAGTATCTAAGACCAAATCATTTTTATTGATCTCTGGTCCCCTCAACTTCATAAGACAGAGATATGAAGGATGAGAAAATTAAAGGTAAGCTTTAAATGTTCAATAAAATTGCTGAAAGAATGGTTGAAGCTTAATTTGCATAGCACTTAACTCTTTGTACAGTTCTGGCTAGGATGGAATGACAGCATGGTCAATGGGTGGCATGGCGCATACTAGCAAGACAGCATCTTCAAAAAATGAGGCTGACCATGAGAAGCCTGAGGTCTGGTCCCTGAACCACTCAGAAAATGTCACTTCTACTAAGGTGAAGAATGGCCAGGAAGAAAAACGAGACTAGTGTTCCCAGAGTACCAACCACTGTTTGTACTCTCTCAGACAAACATCTGCTCACACGAGGGGAAAGAGGTGCCTCCCTTCCCCCACCCCACTGTCCTCTGGTATTGTTTAAAAATGATAGAAGAGACAATAGTTCCTCAACAGCTATTTTCACAAGCCAAAAGTCAAATGAGGACTGGCAAGTCTAGAGCAAATTTGAAAGTGATGGAGGGTCACTTCTCACAAGACAGATCTGCTGAGGGTTCTGTGAGGGTGGAGAAGGTGCCCCTTGGGTGAAAGGGAGGGCTTCCTTAATGTCTGTGATGGAGCCATGAATAATACGACTGAGGTATTTCCATCTCTGGCTTATTTATCTTGTGTTTTTAAATTGGTAGGAGAGCAGCTCACAAGGTCATGTTTTTACTAAGTACAGCCATGTAGGCTGCTTTTTTCCATGCTGGAAGACATGCCTATAGACTCCCCACTTGCTGGGACGTGACTGAAAAGGAGGTCCCTTTCTCCCTTTCTAATGACTCTCAGACACTTTCCATCATCTTCATGGTGGTTGAGCTGTTAGGTATTTTTTCCCTATTAGAGTCCTATTTATGAAAACTAGCCGCTAGTTGATAGCAGGGAAAGAAGCTGCAGGTGTTGGAGGAAAGAAAACTCTCCAATTAGTATTTTCCCTTTGAAATATCATCAAATTCCAAGAATATTATAACCCTAGCATCCTTAATTTTCTGCAGATTTGTATTTCTCCATGTGAACAAGATCCCTAAGCTCAGAGAACAACCATCTCATAGAAGAAATTTGGGCAACTCAGAGAGCTCCAGGCTGCCACTTCCTTTAAGAGTCCAGCATTTAGACACTCAGACAGGTACACACATGACTAAGTTAAAGGGACCATGACCAGTGATGTACAAAAAAGGACTATGAGCCCACCCCAAAGGCTGTGGAAACACACCAAGAATGAATTCTGATGAGCAGGTGTTCCAGGCAGAGAAACTTCTAATAAGAATCACCCTAGGTTTCAAAAATAGATTTTAAAAATCAATTTCTAGTTGTACATTTTAAACATACAAAAAGGGAACCTCGGAATGTTAAGAATATGAAAACTGTTCATGGGCATTAGTTTATTTAGAACTAGATCAGACCTTAGGCATTATTTTTTTCCCTGCTGAAGCTTTTTGGCAGAAACATCAGATTATTGTTATTCTGACAGGGGAACAGTTTTTGACTAGCCCTAAACAAGAAACCCAAAAAATCTTCAGCTTTAAAGAAAATACTACCAAAAAAGACATGCAGAAGACACTCTCCTTCTATACCTAGTGGGTCAGGGCCAGGCTGGATTAAGGGAAGTTGTGGAAATGCTTGATAAATAAAACTAGTGGTTACATTGTGATGATATGCCATCTGGTCAACCTCTTCATTTTATAGATGAGGCCCAGAGACTTGCCTCAGCTAAAAAGCAAAAGAGCCAAAGCTTGCTCAGGTTTCCTCTCTTCAAATATATGTTCTTTCAACTATAAGGTATTTCCTATGTTATCAGTGAAATTTTTTATTTCTATTAGCTTATTTTCACTGCTGTAGCTTGTACACTCTTCTTTGAATGCATTTGCACTCATAAGTAATATATATTAGTTTTCTGTTCCTGTATAACAAACTACCACAAACTTAATACCTTAAATAACAGGATACTAAATTAGCTCACAGTTCTTTAGGTAAAAAAAACCCAGGACATTATGGCCAGGTTCTGTGTTCAGCATACTGCAAGGCTGAAATCTAGGTGTTGGTTGGACTAAATTCTCATCTAGAGGCTCAATGAGGGGGAAAAATCCACTTCCAAGCTGATTCTCATCATTGGTAAAATCCAGTTCCTTGTTCTGGGACTGAGGTACTGTTTACTTCATAGTAGGCACTTTCAAAACACTGCAATCCTTGCCACACAGCCCTTCCATCTCCAAGCCATGCTCTCTTCAACCAGCAAGACAAAGCTCTGCTTTTAAAGAGCTGACTTGATTAGGTCAGGCTCACCTAAATACTGTCCCTATCTTAAAAGTCAACCATACCATGTAGCATAACTTCAAATTCAGTCCCAGGAATTATTCAGGGCACATGTGTAGTAGGGGTTAGGGAGGGGATCTTAGGGACCATATTCGAATTATGCCTTACACATAACACTATCAGGCCATATCCCCTCAACGCTGTCTAATTACAAAAATAATTATCTGAAATTAGAAAGACCTTTCACAAAAACAAGCATATTTCTTCTACTTTAAAAAAAGTGGAAAGGAGGGTAATGTGAGGATGAGATTAAAGCAGAGAGGCAGTGATGAAGTTAACTCTAAAGAAGAAACTCTTGCCCTAACTGGTTTGGCTTAGTGGATATTACGTCAGCCTGCGGACTGAAGGATCCAGGGTTCGATTTCGGTCCAAGGCACATGCCAGGGTTGCAGGCTTAATCCCCAGTAAGGGAGCCTGCAGGAGTCAGCCAATCAGTGTTTCTTTCTCATCATTGATGTGTCTATCTCTCTCCCTTCCTCTCTGAAATCAATAAAAAAAAATTTAAAAAGAGAATCTTCATCACTTATGATGTAAGACAGACGGTAAGAACATGCCTAATTCAGAATTGTCATCTGAGCTCCCCTCCCTCCAGCTTTGAGTTAATACATGTCCAACTAGTTTCCTTATGGCAGGAGCCATGTCTATTAACTCTGAGGTTACGCACAACACTCATTACATAATTGGCGCTTAATAAGTATTTATGCAAATCAACTTTAGGTAAGAGGAGAATGTTGATATATTCTGCAGATCCTACTAAATTAAACAATTGTCTCCCAACACCAAGCACAGAGCCACAAACAATGGAAAGGGGATTGGGAACTTCCTGTTAAAGAACTTCCTTTCACTTAAGGATCCACTAAAATAAAAGTAAATGAGTTCAGAATGCAGAAATCCACAGGACTAAGAGTGGGATGACAGCAGCAAGGATGTTGTATAAAATAGAAAGCAGAATGAGGTGCAGAGAGGGATGACCAGCACACTTTAGAAGGCAGAACCCTCAATTAGCCTCGGGAATAGCAGGCCATCTGAAGGCCTCCAAGTACCTTTGGAGGTGGAATTCTTTAGAAAAGTAGAATCTCAGGTCCCAATCCAGATCCATAAGTAAGAATATGCCCGTTAACAATCCTCGGGTGCCTCAAATGCATATTAATTTTAAGTAGAATTCATTTAGTTCAATCCTGTGTTTTTCAATATGTGTGTAATTTCAAGTGTTCCAGGAATTCCAAATGCAAAAATCAGAAGAGAACAATAGTAGCAATTTTATTTATCTTATGTCGGGAATCCCAATGAGAAAAATGTCTGTTCAGGAGACACCCAAAAACCACAAATTAGTAAGTCTAATTGGACTTGAGTTTGTGTGGGGTTTTTTTGTTTGGTTTTTACATAAAATGTAATAATTTTATTTATTAAGGATTTTGTACATCTTTATTTTTTAAAATGGTGTTGTAATGTTAAACAAATTTGTAATTTATATTGCATGTGTAAACATTGATTATTACCAAAAATGACACATTTTACATTATTATAACTCAGAAATTTTAAAGCAATAGTTTTTCACTTTTGTTGTCATTAAAAATTTTTAATTGTTGTAAAATATATAACATAAAACTTACCACTTTAACCATTTTTTTAATATATTTTATTGATTTTTTTACAGAGAAGAAGGGAGAAGGATGGAGAGTTAGAAACATTGATGAGAGAGAAACATCGATCAGCTGCCTCCTATACACCCCCTACTGGGGATGTGCCTGCAACCAAGGTACATGCCCTTGACCGGAATCGAACCTGGGACCTTTTAGTCCACAGGCTAATGCTCTATCCACCGAGCCAAACTGGTTAGGGCCATTTTTAAGTGTATAGTTCAGTAGTATTACATTCATTCACACTGTTGTGCTACCACCAACGCCATCCAATTACAACATTCTTTCATTTTACAAAATTGAAACTGTTCCCATTTAACATTAACTTCCTCATCCCCCACCCCTGGCAACCACCAACCACTCTTTAGTCTCTATGAGTTTGACTATTCTAGGTACTACATGTAAATGGAATCATACAACATATTACTTTTGTGACTGCCTTATTTCACTGGGTATAACGTCCTCAGAATCCCTCCATGTTGCAGCATGTGTCAGAAATACCTCACTTTAAAGCTGAGTAACATGCCACTATATGTATGTAGCACATTTTGTCAAAGGGCATTTGGTTTGCTTCCACTTTGGGGCTATTGTGTGAACATATTTTAAACTCTTTCCCATCTGTTTAAAAAAAGAACACAACTCTGTCTTTTTGAGATTATGGAAACTTTAAATTTTAGGGAAAAGCATTGCCATGCCTTTGAAACTGAAGGTCTTTGGGGACCAAGGCAATAAAAACAATCACATTCACCTACTAAGATAGCCCACATTTTCTTCCCCTAACATGGCTGGACCACCCTCGTTTTCTCAGAGGTATTTAAAAATGTATTTTCTTCTCATTATCTACCTAGGAGAAGAATGGAGAGAAAGCTCATCTGAATTAGTGAAAGTGCTGAATTGGATTTTTTAAAGCAAAGCAATTTTATTACTTTCAACCTATGGGAAGCTAACAAATTGTCAGTGGAGCCTTAGGCTCATATTTTAATGAACACAGGAGAACCATATATAATTACCATTATCAAGTGCTTCAGCGGAAACAGGTGCTTCTACAGTACTTGAAGACACTTGAAAACAATTTATACTCTAGGATTTTTAAACACACCACCACAATCACATCTAAGACAATATCACTTAGCTATTAATTTAAAGCACTGATGAAGGTTTAGCAGGCAAAGATAAACCTTAGTCCAACATTCCATTATATATAAATTTACGATGAAAATTCTTTACTATGAACAAATTTTAAAAGAAAACTGTGTGGACCTGGAGAACATTATGCTAGATGAAATAAGCCAGTCAAAAAAAAGACAAGTACCATATGATTCACTCATATGTGTAATATGATGAACAAACTGAACTAACAAGCAAAATAGAGACAGACTCAGATAGAGAGCAGACATACAGTTCTGGTAGGTGGTATGCAGATTGAGCAAAAAAGAAAAAAGAGAGAAAGACCTCAAATAATATGGATAGATAAATAGACAGACAGACAAAAATTAAACATAAAACTGAAAACATTTGAAGGGAAAAATACAAAAGGAGATTTATAACTGACTCATATATTTAAACTATCTAGATCTAAATAAATATTTTATTTGAGACTAATGAAATCAATAAGAGAAAAAAAAAAGGAAAAAATAATTCCCATCAGACAAGGGAAAGAGGAAAGCCATAACACGACCAAATTTTTGTTAGAGGAATGAGTGATCAAAGACAAAGGCAAACTAGAAAACAATAAAATAAAATAAACGCGCGCGCGCACACACACACACACAATAAAATCCCTCAAGCTTGGAAATGTTTCATGTGGAAGAGTTGTCTATTATTCATTTCCAATCCCTACCTTCAAAAGTGGAGTAAGAAAGAAATGTCTGCAGCTCCACACCATTGAATAATAGCATATAAGCATATCTATCCTCTCTTTCATTTGTTTTCCCTGAACATCTTCAAATTGACAAGTGCTAGAATCCATCAAGATCATTACTTCCCACCTGGATTTGGCATCCTTAAAGGTGAACAAAACACATTCCTCTTCTATCTCATGAATATTCTGCAGAGATGCAAACAAACCAGCAGTAAAAATAAGCACAAAGAAAGCTCTTAGAAATAGCACCTCTAGCCTGTGGATATGGGCCATTTAACATCTTATGTAGTCTGTGAAGGCCTCTCAGTGATACAGATGGAGTGGGCAGAGATCACAAGTATTTAAAATCCTCCCATTCCCATATCTGTATGGCTCCAAGTTGGGAGCTGTGTGAAGAAAAACAGGCTAGTTCTAAGCTTTCTTGGTTCTATGGGTTATGCTCACTTTAAGGTTATCAGAGGAGGCTGGGGTCCAGGGAGAAAGTCATCCATCCAACAGTGAGATATGAAAAGAATGAAAGAATTACAAGGGGAAAAAGGGAGCACTAGCAGATTGCCCTTAATTATTTTATTTATTTTTATTAAAAGAAGAAAAATAAAGCACACAAGTATCAGAGAAACTCATTATTCTGCTTAACAAGGCAAATATTAAACACCTTTTAATTAACCAAAGAGAAGTCATTCCTGCCCAATACATGTGCATGAAGCCTTTGGATGACAAGTTTCTCTCCCTCAGAGGGCTTACAGTCTGTTAAAGACAAAACCCACATACCTCTCCCTCTGCATATGGGAAGAAACGTGTTGTTTACAGTGTAAAATCCCGAACGTCTTAGTCTAGCAATCAATGGCACAGTAGCCTCCCCACTCTGATCTATGGTTTCCCTTGCCATGGTTTCACCTACCCACAGTCTGAAATATTAAACGGAAAATTCCAGAAATAATTCATAAGTTTTCAATTGTGCACCTTTCTGGGTAACATGATGAAATCTCATGGTCCTTAATCCCTCCAGCTGATACGCGAATCATCCCTTTGTCTACCGTCTTCACACTGTAGACACTCCCTGCTGGTTATTCACTGAGTAGCTGTATCCTAGTTCTTGTGCTCAAATAACTCTTTTTTTTTTTTTTTCTTACTTAGTGGCCCCAAAGCGTAAGAGTAGTGATGCAGGCAATTTGTACATGCCAAAGAGAAGCCATAAAGTACTTCCTTTAAGTGAAAAGGAGTACAGCATACTAAGACATTTTGAAAGAGGTGGAGACTACATTCACATAGCTTTTATTATAGGTATGTAGTTATAATTGTTCTATCATAGTTCACGTCTTACTGTGTCTAACTTATAAATTAAACTTTACTGTACATATGTATGCATAGGAAGAAAACATACTATATACAGGGTTTTGTACTACCGCAGTTTCAGGCATTTATGCGTTGTTTTGGAATGTACCCCAAGGATAAGGGGGGACTCCAACAGGGACCACAGGCAGTTTTTGCCTCCAGTCACCCTTTGCCTTCTCCACCATTCCAGAACATCCTATGCTCATTCTCACTCCCTGGACTTCGCACTTGCTCTTTCATCTGTCATCTTCCTCATCTCTCCTTTGCTTTCTTACTCCTAGTAAAACCCTATCATCTTTCAGACTGCCAGTTTAAATATCACCTCCACTGAAGACTTCTTCAAATCCAGCTGTTATTTGTACCTCCTCTGGGTTCCTGCAGTAACTGTGCTCAGAGGGCCATGACACAGGAGACAAGTGACATTGAGATTCTGTGCAAGATAAGTCTGTGAAGCAGAAATCAGTTTTGTTTGTGTATTTCTAAGACAATATGTGATACAATGTGTTATGTTCAATAAATGTTTGCTGAATCAATTTAAAACCTAACTCAAAAAAAATGGTGTCATTCCTTTGCTGTGCGGTGACAGAGCCTCACCATCTCTGGTTCATGCTCTCCCAAGATCACCTCCATCTGCACCTCCATCTGCAAGTCCATTTGTCATCCCTGCCATTTCTGCTCTGCGGGCAAAGGTGGTGGATCCCTCGCTGGGCATGAGAGATTCTGAAGAGTGCAGAAATTGGTTGGTTTGTTTTTTAAGAGATGACTCTGATGAGCAGCCAGATTTGGAAACCACTGGAACTTACCATACTTTGCATGTTTACCAGTTCTAGTAACCTTGCCCATCGTTACTGCTTCTAGACATTCTGTGCTCACTTCATGATAAGTGTTTTACTTCCAGGATGAGTTTAGAGCTTTCGGACTCATTCTGTTACTTTCTCATTAGGCAATGAGAGATGTGGATTCTTCCAGGAATGTCATTCCTTTATTTTATTTGTTCAACAAGTGCAGTCATGTGCTGCGAAACAACTTTTTGGTAAGTGATACACCACATATACGATGGCTCCATTATTATAATGGAGCTAAAAAATTCTTATCACCTAGTGATGTCACAGCCATGGTAACACATTTCTCATGTGTTTGTGGTGATGCTGGTGTAAACCTACTGTGCTGCCAGTCATATAAAATTATAGCACATACAATCATGTATACTACCTAATACTTGATAATGATAATAAGCGACTATGTTACTGGCTTATGTACTTAATATACCATACTTAATCAGTACTTTACAGTGCACTCTTTCTGTTTATAAAAAAATTTTCTGTAACAGTATGTTGTGTTACGTCAGCAGCAGCCTCATGCATCCTGACTCTCTTGGTTGCATCATTTCTCTTGTGCTTGATTTGGTCTCATTTTGCTTATCATACCCTCTAAGCATTCACACAATGATGAAATTGCCTAGCAACACATTTCTCAGAACATATCCCTGTCATTAATCAACACGACTGAACTTACTTAGCCTCTTCCAAGGGCTAAGTGACTACTGATTCATTTAAAGGTTGGTTCCCTAACAACTTGATCTTGAATTCTTTCCTTAAAGGAAAATTAAGGCAAAGAGCAGTTGTGTCTGACTCCAATTCAGGACAAAGTGGGAGGCAACTTACATTTTTAGCTCTTAAGTGGGTGCTCATGGCCATATGTAGCCCCTGAGTGGAGATTATATACTAAATATAGAACAAGGCTCATCTATACAGTATAATTGTGGATTTCTACATTTCAGTCGCCAAGCCACAAGAAATTAGGGAGCTTTTCAGAGAAGTGGATTAGTTTAGCAAATATCCCATACTGCCCCCAAGTCACAGTTTTCAAAATGTTACTCTTACCTCTACAGATTTATATATTTGATACTTTCTGCAGTCCATACTTAACTATTGTTTGGGTTTTTTGGTTCCCCTCCTGTCCCCAGAAGGGGATTATCTTTTACTGAACTATTGTTATAGTTTTCCAAGCCCTTAGGAGTGACAAACTTGTGCACCTGGAATTTCGATTTGTTGCAAGCAATATAAATAGAATAAAGTGGCCATTGATAATGGATGTGAAATGAAATGGCAGAGGGGCAGTTTCTATAGAGTGAAAATAACAATGCCAATGGTGAAAATAAGGAATCCTAACACCGGACGTAATCTCTCTCATTTGTTCTGTGCAGAGGAAAGTGTGGTCTGTAAACTCCAGACATATCTAACGCTGAGCACTTGTTCAGAAGCTCCAGTGAAACATCCGGCTTTTGTTCATGTCCACAAGCGCCTTTAGAAAAAAAGAACCCAAAGCACATACAGAGGAAGCTGCTAAAACACTGACTTCTAATTAGATCGCTAACATTATGGAGGAAAAGGAAAATGGATCTGTCTACTGTTTCCTTAAAACCCGCTGCTGCTTTATCTGAAACCTATAAACAAACATCCTAATACTGCACTGTACTTGAGTTCAAAAGTTCAGCAGTATCTGGAGAAATGGCAGCACACCGGGAAGAGAGCACGGTCTGGGGGCTGCAGATGGGAGAAGAGTTACTGGATCTTGCTCCTCCCACTCAGACCATCTGCAAAAGCTTAGGCCTTAGCAACCACGCTGACCTTCAGGCCCAAAGTCGTTACTCAAACTGCACCTGCCCAGGATTAAGTTTCCTGCTAGTGAATGATTGTTTCTTTCCTTTCGTCTGCAAACAGCTGCCACGTGATCAAGTGGCAACTGAGCAGAGGGAGGAGAGGGAGCCGGCCCCATGCTAAAGGGCTGAACAGGACACCAACTTGGGTGATTCATTGCCTTTAAAAACCTATTCCTGAAAGACTTTTGCATGTTTATATCACTTCTTGTTTCAGCTCACAGATAATTAAAGCCTGTCAGAGAAGAACTTCAACCTGGAAAGTAGACTATCTCCATCTATGACTCATTAGAGCTCTTAAGAATGAGCCTCATTGTCTTTCTCTTTTCTCTCTGACCCCAAAGGCTGCTAAATCTAAGGTTTCTAACCTTGCTGAAAACAAGGGAAACTTTGAAAAGTAATGCGGTGTCTCCCTGGAAGGAGAGACAGTTGCATGGCAGAAATCAGTTACACCTGCTTGTTAGGCATTTTGCTAATCCAAATAATATGTCCACAGCATGCGTAAAATATCCTCCGACAGCCATTCCATCAGTCGTGGGATAAATGCTCAGAAGCACATTCACTATATAAGTAACAGCTTCGGGAAAGGAGGGGTGAGTTTACCTAACATCCCTAAATGATTATTAGGAGATTCCACTGTAAAGTACACTGACAAACAAAGAGTACACTATTAATAGTTATTCACAAGGAACATTAAGTATGATAAGAAAGGATAAGATTATTCTAGGCAGTATTTCTCATGCTAAAGAATGGCTTTCCCTAAAGGGGCAGTTCTGTATTTCATTTTTTTAAAAAAAGGCATAGAGCTATGTTTACATATAATACTTCCAATGGTTAATGGAAACTCAGTTCCCCACCTGCAATCAGAGTGGACCAGTAGGGAAGGGGGGACTGTCAAGCCTTTGGAGATCCCCAGGGGTCGAGAATCAAGGCAGGGGTCAGAGTTGCTGGGCAGTGGCTTTCTCCTAAGAATTTCAAGTCCTGTGTAGCAAAGCATGCTATTGGATCTTACATTCACTCACACACACACACACACACACACACACACACACACACACACAGCCTGGACATGCCACAAGTGTGATCCTCCTGCTCAAACACAATCATGAGCTTAGATGAGTGCAAATTAAGTGGAAAAGCAGGTCAGTTTAGATTTGACTACAGAGTTATCAGAAGTAAAGAAATAAAGGTAGGATTTAAAAAGAGAAAGAAAGCCCTTTTCATTATCCATTCACTTTCCTCCCCGAGCCGACCTGGGCTCCAAGCATACCAGGACAGTTAAAGGCTGACAGGAAGTTCCCATCGACTGTGTTAGTGCTTAATGTGGGTAAATGTCAATTGTTGGATGTCCGGGTGTTGAAAAGTGTCCACCTTGCTTTTCAGCAATAAGATCAGACAGACTGAATACTTGTGGTTGATTACTGCAGCGCCCAAGTGGAGGCCCAAATGACTCTGAACACCTGAGAAATAGAATAATTATTTCAAAATGCTCTGACTTCAGTGCCTTGTTTTAGATTACAAAATGGATTTTATACATTTCAGCTTTATTTAAAGAAAAAGAAAACAGGCAGTTCAGTTTATTTTCTGAGCACAGTATTAATGACAAGATGACATCACCAGCAGCCAATCAGAAAGCTCTCTGGTGTCTGGTGTTCTAACACCATTTCATATTTATGGATAAGCACCAGAAGGGTGTCAACCCTAAGCTGCATTTCCCTCCCTACTCACTTCTAAATAAAGTGCCTGCTTTCATTCAGCAGCCACACTCGGGGAGAAAAAACCCTCCCTTGTCTCTCTCCCTCCTCATCCCAGCCTGTTTTGTGACAATCCTTAAACAATAAGGGGAAGGCGGGGGAGAGTGGCTGGAACCTGTGTCACTGCTTCCTGCAAAGCACTCTGCAGCTTTGAACAGTCCTTCACTGACAATCCAAAGCCAAGGCTCCATCTGTAAAACCCCTTAGAGCAGAAAGGAGACACCATTGCAAAAGATAGGGTCAAGGCTCTCTACTCAAGAAATGAATGCATTCACTTTTCATCTCCTATTTTTTTTTAACTATTATCTATTCCCACCACTACCTCCCCCTGTAAGGTAACTGTGAAGAAAGGAGTGAGACAAGTTAACCCAGAAACGGTTCATCCTAAAGCAGTGCAGACAGAACAGTTCGGGAGTTCAGCTTCTCACTCGCCCAAGCTGATGGAGGCCAAGCGTCGCCAGTGGACCCCAGGAGCAGGGCAATGGGACAAACCCTGCACACCTATGATGGTGACCCTGTTCTCAAGGCTGATGCTAATTGCTGTGCTCCGGGGAGGTGATGCGGACAGAGCATTTGTCTTCAGTCTAAAATCAACAGTATGTATAAATAGAATAGACATTGCAATTCAAATTTTGAGCAGCACAGAGATGTTCATGGCAACCCTGAAAAATCCCTGCCCTAGACAACTGCAACATGCATCCTGCTCTCACACTTCTGCCCAAACCTTGTCTAGAGATGGACACGCCCTTTTCCTCTTCCACACCCCTAACCATCTGATGTTAGATCAGAATTGCTGGATCAATTCCAAAACCAGAATTATAACATGTAATAAAAATGCTTGGCCGTGCAGCGAAGATGACAGAATTTGGCATGCTGGCCTGCAGCCAGAGTGACAGATCTTGAACTGATGTTCCTTTTCTACAGATATAACAATGTACAAGGAGAAACAAATTTAATCATCTGCTCGAAGCAAATTCAATGTCTACAAGCTTCTTTAGCTTTAGTTCTGACAAGCCCCCCTTTCACCACACACCCCCAGTACCTCCCTGGATGCCAAAAGCACGCAAATAAAGTCACGGTAGCCTGTCTCTTGTTTCAAAGGGAAAAGAAGAGGAATTGGGTCCTCACTATGGGGGTTATGTAATCAGAATCATTCATTTCTCTGACACGCACCCATCTAAGACAAATCATAAAGACTCATCCTGCCTGCCTGGCCCGTGTTGCTCAATGGTTGAGCGTCAACCCATGAATCAGGAGGTCACAGTTTAATTCCCAGTCAGAGCACATGCTGGGGTTTCGGAATTGATCCCCAGACTGGGGTGTGTAGGAAGCAGCTGGTCAATGATTCTCTCTCATTGTTGATGTTTCTATCTCTCTGTCCCTCTCCTTTCTTTTCTGAAATCCGTAAAAAAATATATTTTTTTATAAAAGGTTCATCCTGCTGTATCAAAAAACTTACATATTTATACACGACTCACATACACTCTTCTACTTGCAGAGTCCCCATACAAATCAGAAGGGTCTCGATAAAAGGAAAAGAGTTGTGTGTCAAGCAAAGAAGAAAGGATCTGATCTAGAACTGCTAAATTGTTAGGTCATCTTGGACTAGGGGAAGGGGGACAAATGAAAACATAAATGTTTTAGATGACTTATTAAAAATAAAACGCAAGGATGGGGGGGGGCGGTTCCGTGCTAAACAATGGGTGTTGGCATTTTCCAAGTTATAAAAACTCACAAAGAAAAGTCAAAAGCAAGGCACAAAAATCTGAGCACTCGACCAAAAAGGAATGAAAACGCAGCACACTGGAATAATAAATCCAAAAATAAATATTTCTGAAGGGCATTTCTTCCATTGCCCTTTCCTAAGGCCCATGGAATTCTTTCCCAAACCCACCTATTAGAAGGCCCTGCTATTACCCTCTAATCTTGGTGCTCCATGCTGGTTGGCAGAAGGGAAAACTAATTTGTATCATCCGAAAAGCATTTACATTTGGTTTTAGTTGTATTATGTGGGGGTAGCAAGTTGGCAACAAATGTCCCTTCCTAATTAAGTTTAGTTTAGAACAATTTTAGATTTTATACTCCCTCAGCACAAGCCAACTAACAACTGCAGACAGCAGTTGCCTGGCAAAAGGAAAATGCCAATTATGGTTGTGTATTTTTTAAATTCAAATAGGTAAGTAATCCACATGTAGCTGATCATTGTGACAGAATTAGCCTCGGCTCAGGGTACACATGCTGGAAAGGCATCCAGAGACCTAGATTTGCCACTGACATCATTTATATACAAGCAAAGGTGTGACCAGATATGGCCAGTATGACAGGTAAGAGCCACCAAAAATATGTATTTTAATCATTATAATCACTCCCTTTTACTCAACATTCCCATAACCCTGATCCTTCCCCCAGTTATTCACAGGTAAGGCTGTTGCTCATCTCTCTTAGGATCCCTAGTTACAATCCAACATACATATTCATAACACATACACTTATTAAAGTCAGAAATGACATGCTGAATTGGACCCTGATTCTGACTCCAGAAGTTACACGTTTTGACTACATCACATGGCATAAGAATATTTGAAGAATAACTGCCCAATGATCTGATTCAGTAGACACAGGTAAACTCAGGCCAAGATTCCTATTATTTATTTTTTAATAAAGTACAAAAAGCTTCATGCCTTTCTATGTATCACAGTATTTGCTTCCTCTGCCATCTTTATTATGAATTCACTTTCATCACTATTACCATGCAGTTGGAATGTAAGCTATCTCATGAGTTACCTTTTTCATCTCATTTTAGACTTTGCCTTTTCATTCAAAATCAATCAAATTTTGTTTTCTTTTTGTTAATCCCTTTGTGGAATGCAGAAGTATTATGACTGCTTCTGAAATTCATGAGAGAAAGTTTAGGAAAGGAATGAAGGCATGTGGGAGGAGTATTCCCAAAAGATGAGAAGAATATCATAAAAACAACCATCTTTCTTTTCCCGCCCCTCCTCCACCCCAAGTAAAATTTCCTATAGTCCCACCAATGGGAAAAGAATACTGCTTGGGATAAATTAATGATCAAATCAAATATGGGCATTATTTTTGTTACACATTTGAAATGGACAACAAAAATAAATAAGGGTTTGAGAGCTTAGTAAAGAAAAATATTAACCTCATTTAAAGGCATTTTGAGATGCCTTGGGAAATTGGATGGTGGGGAGTAAGGGATATACATTTCAGGTGCCATGAATCACACTCCTCTTCTTCTAAACAACACAGAGGCAGTGGTTAATCATTTTCACATATACTAGTAGACAAGACAAACCAAAAGGCAATTTTATAACGAGTAAAAACCAAGGTCACAGAATGAAAAGATTATATGGATAAAAACACCACTAAAGCATCACCTCTGTAAGACGATTCTTCCAATTTCACAAAAGGCAAAGCTACTCCTTTAGATACACAATGTCCATTTGCAAAGCTAGTAGAGGGACATACATGGGCCTTACCATTTATCTAACATCCTGTCACCCAAAAGAGGAAGTGAACCATAGAGCTGAGGAACTATCCTCTCATTATCGAAGGAAAAAGACAGAACTCCAGAGTTAACTTTATATTCTGAAGCAATTTGACCAAGACAGTCAAATTGTTTATTCTGTTTATAGTGCCCTAAGTCGGTTCTTATAAACATTTCATCCCGATGGTTTGCATCTCCCTTGATATGATTTGGTTTCTGTATAAAAATAAGGTCTGATAGTGGTAGCAGCAGATTCATAGTCACATTCCCAGGTAACGGGTTGTGTCAGCATAGAGTGCAACATCAACAGAGTTGAGATTAAAGGAGGACATAGTTATATCAGCATTATGGGTCATGTTTTCCACAAATAGGAGAAAGGTAGAAAATGAATGAGTATGAAAAGGACCAGGCATGGTGACGGTAGGGTTAATAAGCCCATTTTTTAAGATGCACTCAGTGATCTTAAAGAAGTCCTCTTGGTTTCTCTATTTACTGGGTCCTTTAGTTCTTACCTTTTATCTAATTATAGTTAAGCCACTGGATTTGAAGAGAAGACCAGGATATGAATTTCATAAAAAACAAAACAATTACCAAGACACTTATTTATCCGGGCATATAACTCCAGTTGACAACCATGACACTTTAGGGATCTAAGGGGCCTAACCCTAGCCTTCATAGTACTTAACTGTTCAGTACAAAACAAAATGCCTATGCTTGAAACGTATCTTCTAAATTATTGGGGGTGGGGGACAGGGGACGATAAGTACAGGCCATACCAAGTAGACTAACTACTCCTTGTCTGCAAGGCATCACACTACACAAAGTATGAACAGCCAGATCTACACAAATAATCTGTTAGACCATTTGCCTATATGAATAATCCAAAAATTCTGATACATCCTCCTCTATGTAATGAAGGAACTTTACATTACATTAACAATACTTTGTTATCCCTTGAGTACTTATGTGAATTTTTCTTAAAATTGAGGTCATACTTTGAATAACAGAAAGAACTCACATTGGAAAGAGGATTAATACCAATTAATGACATTTTCTGGACCACCCCATAAGGGTATACAAGCTCTGCCCTACCTGATTGTACCCTACGAAGAGGGTGAGTGGGTACATGCAGCCAAGCCCTCACCTGCTGGGCAACCACATGCTCTAGAGTCAGAAGGGACATCTTTTTCTAATCCATTAAAGCTTTTTTTTTTTTGCAACCCTGTAATCTAAATAGCATAACTTCATGTGTTATTTAATTGTAGAGATATCTGGAGTCAGATTACAAATACTTACACTGTTTAATAAACCAAATAAAAGACAGCAGGCCCAAACTGGAGTCACTTATGCTAAGCCCCACATTACCTAAATGAGACTTAAGTTAGTTTCAGCTCTTCCACAATAGGAATCTTAAGCCAGTCAATCAGGAGTCACCTGATCAGCACTAGTTAGGTAATCTGTCTGACAGGTCCCTCCCAGCCCCTAAAGGAGAGCCACCTTACAATAACCAACCCAGTTTTTTGCCCAGTTAAACTTCCTTGTTCCTGCTCCTTTCTGCCTATAAAAGTCTTTCATTTTGTACAGATCCTTAGAGTTCATTTCCATCTGCTAGATGGGATGCTGCCCAATGCAAATCAATTTTTGTTCAAATAAACTCATTTAAAACTTTAGCATGCCTCAGTTTATCTTGTAACCACATATACATGCACACATTATATATGTGTATGTATGTATACATATAAATATATATGTTTATCATTTCAATATCAATAAATTTGAGTCCATCAGTCGAATGAATTTTGGAATGAATATATGTGAAAACACTGGGCTCATCACCTAGTACAGTATTTAGTAGTATCTCTACAAAGAGTTCCCAAAATCTGTATTATTTGCAGTATGGAAGAGGGAAGATAAGTTCCACCAAGAGGAGATGAAGAAAATGAGGAGATGAGTCAATACAAGGTAAAAAGAAGAAAAGCAGAATGAATGTCTATCAATAACATGGAGAGAGGACAAGACTGGCAGGACTTGACCCCACCACAAGGTAATCTTTAGCTTTCATTCCATTGACCCATGGGCTAAGTAATTTAGGTGATTTAAGCATGGGGAGTAAGAGGGGCCAGAGTCATGAGTTCATCCATAAGTGAATTATATTGTTTGTGTTCCAGAGCCATAGATTTTGTGCTTAACTCAAATTAGCATCTTGCATATGCTTCCAACTAGTCATAGGGGAGGTCAGAGCATGGGGGTATCTTCACATAAATCCATCATCATTACTGAAAAAAAAACCCTCAAGACATCTGCTCTCCCTGCAAGGTCCTTCAGAGTCAAGCTTACCTGAAAATGAAAGCACATTATTGAATCAAGACAGCCCCAACTCTATGGCAGACCAAAATAGTACCAACCTTCATCAGTGTGTCATTGCTTTCCTCCTAAGTTGGGGGAAAGGGGCTTGGCCTGAGGTCCCAAGTATCTGTGTATTACTATCGAGTTTATCATTATGAGCCCCAAGCAATTTTATTTCCCCAGAAGATAATTAGATAAACAAGCCTTGAAAATTATGCTAAAATTGAGAGAAAAATTGGTTTCAATTGTTCAAAGAGACACCCTTCAAAATTAAATATGAGCCACATTCATGGTCTTTTCCCCAAACTCCTGTAGTGATTGGTTTATATTACAGACTAATGTAGCTGCAGTATTAAATAAACCACTCAATTTGTGTACTGTAATACCAATAATCACTAGCTTTGCTTTCTTATAAGTGGCTTTATAAAGAAGCTGCATTTTTTTTTAAATGAAAAGTTTGCTTCAGGCTCAACTCGTGCATACCAAACTTCAGTTTGTGGTGAAACTTAACAGTCTCCTTATAAACCCTCGAATGTTGGGAATTATGATGATGGAAATGCTGACACAACATTAGCCACAGCTGGCACTGCAAAATGCTCTGAAGTATGTTGATTCTCCTCTCCCCTATGAAGTCAGTCCCCAGAGCCCACAACTCAGTGACTTTAAACTGTAAAGTGGAGCTCACCAGCAGTGAAAGTCATAGTAAGGGCTAGAGTTCTCGGACTTCTAACTAAAGGAACTTGATGTTGACTAAGAAACGCTTTTAAAACTACTTGCCCAATGTGTTACTAAACTATCAGCGAAAGGAAACGTGCAGATTTCACCTAAGAAATGGCATTATACCCACCATGTTTCATCATGGGAGAGAGAAAGGAGGACCAACTAGAAAGAAGCTGTGATTTCAGACATGCAGAGGTCAAGGGTTAACAAAGACATCAGTCTGTTTGGTTAATTTTACATCTCATCTGTAAGCTCAGAAGTGAATTCCTTCCCTGGGAAATGCCTAGTAGATAACAAAGCGAGACTCTCCTTACGGAAGGTACCGCAACCCAAATTATGATCATTTCCAAGGCTAGAGTGTATATATTTTCAAAGGGAAAGAAAACGCAAAAGCAAGTGTAAAAAGAAAATCAACTAGCATGGAGGTGGGGGGTGGTCTTAATGACCAATAGATCTCACGGATGTAATTTCCATGAACTGCACTGATTTTGTAGACTGGCAACTGTTTTCAGTACAACCTTCCTTACCATGTCATACACTACGGCATTAGTCTCTCTCGAAAATCCTTGATGCCAAGGCTGGACTGCACAACTGAACAAGAGGCTAGCTGCTTATCAGAAGGTGTATGGGTTTCCCTTGCTACACCCCAATTAAGCTTATTCAGCAACGATGTAACTATATCCCCTTAATTTTCTTTTTCAAGTCATTCTGCTTTCTATAATCAAAATCGCCATGCCTAAAGAGTCTTGAATACTCTAGGAGTAAGATTTGTTTAGAAATGGAAAAAAACAAGCCCATGTATACATACTTTAATGAAAGTTCCATTAAAGTATATATACATGGAAACAATCTCTACCAACTCCCCAGGAGACTATCTCTACCAACAATCAGCTTCAGCTACCACCTGTGTATGAATGATTCCCTCGTTCCCATCTCTGACTGCACTCCTAGACTGGATCACATTTGTATATTCTCATATCTGCACTCACAGGTAAGACAAGAAACTATGTCAGCATGCCTGACTCGGAACTCACAGCCTAGCAACCCACTTTCCTGAATTCCTCCACTTGATCAATGACCCTACCATCTACCCAGAGGGAAAGCATTTCTAATCATTCTTTACCCCTTTTTATTCTTTTATTCCCCATATGCAGTCACTACTCAGGATCATTTTACTTTTCAATAACTCCTCTCTTCCATGTCTACCACTTTTTTCCATCAACATTTTTCATCTAGTCATTAAAATATAGTACACCTCATTTGTTCATAGTCAATATTCCCAAGCTCCTTCAACCAACTACTAAAGTCCCTTGGGAGTATTATTTTAACCCCAAAACCTGCTTCTGTGTCTCTGTTTCTTTCAATGCTTAAATGATTGCTCTTGCCTACAGGAGTGAGTTCTCAAAAGTTTGTGGAATAAGAATTATATCCATGTAAATAGGGGAGAATTAAAATACAGATTCCAGAGTCTTCCACAGGAATTCAGTAGATCTAGAGTGGGCCCAGGTACCTGCATTGTATATGCCCTCCAGGTGATTCTGATTGAAGGGCATGTGGATCATGCTTTAAGGAACAATAGACTACAAGATACACAGCCTCTTTCAATGGTGTACAAGGTGCTTCAAGATCTAACCAGGGTTTGATAGGCTGGAAAATCTTAAGTCCCTTCTACATCACACTTTTCTATCCTGAAATACAAATCTAAGTAATATCACCTACCTGCATAAGAATTTCCAAAAAGAAAACCACTATAATTTCCTAAGTGTAAAATGATAGAAGGGGAAGAAAGGTAGATATTTTAGGTTAATTTTGCTTATTTAATTTAAATATTTGTGCAGAACTATAATAGAGCATATAATGAAGTATACAAAAGTGCTTGCATCTATACACAAAATCACCATGAACACAACAGCTACAAACACTGATACTGACTGGCAGTATTTTTACTGATAACTCAGATTCCACAAGTAACTATGGACCCTGATGACATAATTTTCCTAAATTGTGAACAAAACTTAGTAAAGATCCACATAGAACAGGGTATACTCTTCACCCCCTTTAACAAATTAGTTTTATTCCTGGAAAATCCAGTGTGCATATAAACCTAACCACAAATACTTTATGCCTATATGAAAAGCAAAGTTAGGTTCCAGTCAAATACTTGAAAGTTTTTAATGCCACATAAAGGTCTGTTGAGATATATGAGGACCATGTTACACACTGAACAGTTCTTCATGTGCAGGACTATTGTGTGCATTGCAAGACACCAGCATCCTACGCTCACTCACTACATGTCAGCAGAGTCATCCAATCATGGATGACCAAAAAATTATCACACGAATTTCCAAAACACCCCCAGTGCAAAAGCCTTATCTCTCAGCCTTGCTTCCAACCCAGTCACTCCTCAGAAACAGCCCTAATTAAAGCAACAGTGACCTTCATGTCTCTCAATCCAGTAGACATTGGCTTTCCTCACCTTCTAGCTGCAGTTGGTCTCTTCTCCTTAATACTATCTTCTTTTGACTTGTAGTAACACACTCTCCTGATTTTTTTTTTATCACATCTTCCATTCCTTATTTTTCATAGCCTTTATGTGCTCATCCCTCCACATAGCCATGAAATGTTGTGGTTCAGTGACCCTGGCCCATATAACTTCTTCCTTTCTTATTCTCTGCTCTTTCACTAGTCAATCTCACCAAAGTATCATTTATCATCTACATCCTTTTATCTCCACAAATTTCTGTTTCCCACCTAGACACCTGCTCTGAAATCCACAGCTATAAACCCAACCACCCACTTAACATCTCCCTTAGATATGTCAAAGGAGCTTAGCCAAATTGCTTCATCATTTGCCACCCACCCTTGTTCCTCCTCAAAGCTTAGTCCTTCTCCTTTCTCGGTAAATGGACCACTATTAATCTAGTTGTTCATGCCAGGCACCTTAAGACCTCTTCCCACATCCAATCTATCACAAAACTGTACCTAACACAGCATTTGTGACAAAGATAATACACAAATATGTATTAAACTAGAGGCCTGGTGCATAAAAATTCATGCACTAGAGGGGAGGGTCCAGGAGCCCTCAGGGGCGGGAAGCGACCCGGCGATCAGGGGAAAGTGACACCCCATCACACCTCTACTGTTGCCACTGCCAGCAGTGCAAGCCTCAGCCAGCCCAGGCTACCTGAGACTCGGGCGGCCCTAGGGGGCTGAGGAGCTGAGAGGACTGGGGGACTCCGGAGGCAGGTGCCCCAGCAGGGCTGAAGGGATTGGGCGCCGCCATCTTGTGGCTGTGGGTGCTGCCATCTTTGAGGGCGGGGCAGTAATTAGCATATTCCTTCTTTATTGGCTGTGGGCACCACCATCTTTGAGGGCGGGGCAGTCAATTAGCATATTCCCTCTTTATTAGATAGGTTGAACAAGTGAATGACCACAGAAATAGTGAGCTACTTGTAAACATATCCCTTCATCCCCTGAATACCATTTTCCATGATATTCCTTCTACATAAAGATCCTACTTCCACTCCAAAATCTTGCAAACATATATTCACTCTGTAATTCTCAGCCAAAATGCCACTTCCTCAGCAGTTTCCCATAGCCTCCCAAGGACACACACTGGGCTAACAGTATGTTTTCCCTCTGCTGTTATGGCTCTGTATACACAGCACCACCATGGCAACAACATCACTGCCTTGCAATGACTTGGCATGAGGACATTCTTCCTTCCTTTGGATATTAACACATGACAAATAGTAGATAGGCTCAGCAAATATATTGAAAGATTTAATTAACATTTAAAACTGTCTCCATCTGGCTTACCCTACCCTCTCCTATCCTGGCAAAGGAGGGCAGGACAAAACAGTTAAGAGAGAGAGGAATGGCCAACCCTGACATGTTCTCATGGCTACATGGACCCAGAAACCACTGTCTTTTCTCATTCTTCTATTAGTAATAACAGCTTTTGTTCCTTCCATTCTCCAAATGTGGTGAGGGCCATGTCGGGGACCCGTGGAAGAGGCATGTATGTACACAGGTCTGCCATTTCCTCGGAGTTGGTGGCCACAACTTTTCAGGTAAGGATCACCATTGCAGAGGTGCGTGTTCCTGACTGTGTGAAAGTTGTTAGGAAAAGACTGTGTACACAAAGCTCTTCGACCACAAGGCTGGAAGATGGTCAAAACAAGCCAAACCTTAATTAGAGCTGAAGATTTCCCAGCTGGAATCCATGTTAGGGACTGAGTTCCAAAAGCCATAATCGAGGAGGCAATTCCATCTCAAGTAGTACAGGCCTCTGAGACCACCAAAGGCAGAGCTGGGGATTTTTTTAACTTTTTCATGTAATCCAGCATTGTGTGTGTGTGTGTGTGTGTGTGTGTGTGTGTGTGTGTGTGTGTGTGTGTTCTCCCCCTAACCTAAACTCCAGGCACTCTTGAAACTTCATGATTCCTCTTTGCTCCCTAACTCCTCTCCCCTTCCATAAATTAAATTAATGAGGAGTTTTCTAAAAGAGTACATTCTCTTAAAGGCTCTGTTATTCTGAAGTTAATGGCTCTGACATGCAGCCAGGCCAAACAGTTGCAGGCAGCAATAACTCTTGCAACAGCTCCAAAACTTAGCCTCAAATGTCACCAAGTCCTACCCTGATCTTTCTTCCCCTTTGATTATCACTGGTTGCCTTCCTTCCTCCCCCAACATTTTATAACAAACTCAAATGCATCAAAGAAACCAGTTAAGAATGTGAAGATTGAGAAACGCATTCAATCTTAATGTTATGATCTTGTCTTTTCCTTCCCACAACTTGTCTCTAAGAGAAAAGGACAAGTGTAAATTTGATGCCACACAGAACAAAATAACAAAATACATCTAAGGCAACAAGAAGGGGATGAGCATTTCTAAATGCCAGCATGATAATCGAATACTTAACCACACGCCTACTGCAAGGATTGTGTCACATTTGTGATGGGTTAATCATTTTTACCCGAAAAATAAGTGGACATGTACATATGAAGCGATCAAGCAAATTTGACAGAAGCAATTGCTTCCAATGACCTTCCTAAACTGACATGCAGTGAGGTGATGATAAAAAAATAAAATAAAAACAACATACAAATGCAAACAAAATTGCAGGAGAACCTATACCTTAATGGGTACAAGGTCAAAATAAACAGTGATATTTATTCAAGTTCTTAAGTCTCAAATGCAAAAAAATTTAGACACATGTTTATAATTCAGCTCATCTGTCTTGAAAATAAAATGTAAAATATCATATTCTAGATAAGATTGGTCCAAATTCCTGTAATCACAATTTGATCTAAAAATCTGGGTAATTATGTCAAAATTTTAGTACATATGTTCCAAAAAGCTGCCAGGGAGAGGAAAGAAAGAAAAAGGGAAAAACATAAGAATTTGGATTTGCTTTCTCAACTGACCATGGCTTATCTGAACCAGCAATAATTTTCAAATAATTTGCCAGTGTACTCCATAAAACAGTGAGTCTTTCATGTAATGGCTATAAGTTCCAAAATAAGAGGTACAGTGATAAGACAGATAAATGGAGCCCCTATATATAAGGCAGAGATCTAAGAGAGGGAATTTTTCTTAGTAAGTATATATTTATAAAATAAATGATTTAATCTTGGAAAAAAGCAGCATGCATGCTAGTCTGATAGTCTGTGCTGCCTTTCTCTATGCATAAGAAAATCCTATTTATAAAGAATTTTAAAGTCTCCAAAGCATTTCCATATATGTGTGTGTGTGTGTGTGTGTGTGTGTGTGTGTATATATATATATATATATATATATATATATATATATATATCATTTGATCCCACAGCAATCCATCAAGTAGACATGCCCATTTTATAGATGAGAAAGGTGTGGTTCAGGAAAGTTAAGGGACTTTCCCAAAGTGATTCAAATAACAAGTGACCAGAGAGCCACAATACATATCTTCTGATTCCTTAGTAATAGACCATATTTTTATATTATTAACTTCAAATTGACAATAATAAGGGGAATAAAAGGAAAATGAACATCTATAGTGGATTTCCAACTATTCCCCAAATCAGCACTATGCCAGGCAAAAATATATCCAAATAAGTAGATGCCAATCTTGCTTAAAGATTGATGTAAATTTATTTTCACTTAATTTTCTTTTGAATCTATCTCCAGTCCCTACTCCATTTCTTAACATCACAAATATTTGTCTAGGCTATGGTAGAGAGTTTATTCTGACCCTGATTTTGTAATGTTATTGGCTGTTATTTCAACTGAAAACGTACTTACCAGAGTACCGAGTGTTCCTTACCAATCCAGCTTGCCCTGAGTTGAAAATGCCCAGCACTCAATGAAAAGAATGGTCTGGTAATATTTAATATGAACACAGACATTTCTCTTCGAGTGTAATTCATTGTGCACACATCATTAAAGATCAAAGCACAGGCAAACCAAAGAATGGAAGAAGGAATTCAAAAACATCAAAGTTAATTATGTTTGGTTGTCCCAATAGCTGTTACTCGTTCAATTAAGATGCTGCTTTGGCTAATCTTAAGTCAAGCTGTACCTCTAAAAAGTCCAAGCAATAAAAGCAGAAGTCCAAACAACTACCACTGAATCACTGTTTCCTAACAAGCCCTCTTCATTTCCTAGGGCCTGCACAGTTCCTATCAATGTGCAATTGTCTGTTCATCCTTCACCACCAGATCCAGCTCTCCACATCTAGCACCCAGGCAAATCCTCAAGAAACATGTGTTCCATAATATCTGCATAACTGCTTCTTCATCCATTCTGTAACTTTTTTAAAGCCAATACAGAGTAAGAGTGTGAAAAACTAAACCAAACAATGAGCCTGCTCTGTGGAAATGCCTGCGGTTATAGGTGGCTTTTTGGTTCTTGGTTTACTGGGCCTAAACAGACTCGTATCACACCCTGACTGTGCTTATTCTTACCCTGTCCTGGGTAGAAAGGACTTAAGTTCTGTCACTTAGTGACTATGGTCTCTGTCTCATTATCCCCACTTCCAAACTCTGAGGGCTAGAATATTCCCGGATCAATATGCTCAATGGTACCATCTATGGTCTAAAAAACTCCTACAAAGGAGGAAAATCTAGCTTTCCTACACAATTGCCGTTATTGTTAAAAGGGACAAGTTCATTTTAGTACTGTTTCCAGTAAAAACTGGTAGAAAGAAAAAAAATGTTACAAGGCCACTGGTAGCAACAATGCTTTATCATCTATAGAATACTTCTTTTTCCTCCATTAATATATTTTTTCATGGAGGGGGAGGGGCGGGTGGTGCCTGAGGGAACCTCAATTTGCCAAGTATTTATTGTACACCAGGAACTAGATGGAAACTTTCTAAATATTGTCTAATGTAATCCTTCCCACAATCTTGCAGAAGAGGGAAGATTCTAAGTTGAGCTGGAACTCAGTAAAGTGCATTCCAAATGCAGCTGCAGGAATTTAAGTCAGCATGGGATCTCATGAAAGTCTGTGAATCTCGCCTAAAAGTGTGACTTTCCCAAATCCCCACGTCTTGGATGAGTTCTGAAATGAGAAATGAATGTGGCCACCAGCATCCATCTGCCCAATGTGCAAGCCCAGTTTGAATCCACTTCACAACTCTTCAAACAACCAAGCCATGCCCTTCACTTGCCCTACAGTTTTAATTTTATACATCTTGTCATGTCAATAGAGAAAGCATACCTTGTCTATTCCCAGGTCTCTTCAGGGCCTATAATTTATTTAAACACGTACACACAACACTTAATCTAATGTAGTTCATTAAAGCATTTTAACACATTTTCATGACCTAGCCATCTGCCTGTATCAAATGTACTCTCCATACTGTCTCTGACTTCTCAATCTTCCCCAAATTGGTGATGGTTAGGAGGAACACCGAGAATGCTCAGTATCTTAATCGCTCCCTGCATCACAGCACAGAGGAAACCTGAGTTGCAGGGTTCCCACACCAGCTCTCTATGTGAATGAGGTCATGGAGGGTGAGCACATTTCTGACTTAAATAAACCCAGGAAACTTCTTTTTCTCTTTTCTACAAAGAAGCCCGATGTAAGACAAGGAAGCTCCGTTTTCCCATGATTAGTTGAAAACTCTTTAACTCCTTCCTGAAGTGTTTGAAAAGTGTGTTCCCCTGCCAAAAGTCTCAGGGAGACTGTATTCTTACACTAGATGGGCTGTATTTCACATGTTAGGAAACCGAAAATCTCTTATAGAGATTCTACATAAAACAAACATCACAAAGTGTGTGACCACACATATCCCAATGTAGAACCTCTACTCAGATCATGATTTCTACTCAGATCCCTCTCTCAAGACCTACTCTGTGCTGCTATAACAATACATGTGATAAGCCCTCAACTTCATCCAGAATTGAAATTTCAGCCCCAACTTACCCTAAACATTGAATGCACCTGGCCTGGTCCTCGTCATGGTGTCCTGATTCAAGTGGCCATATGGACCAATGGGTATGATCTTACTGAGCTAATAGTTTCTCATTTATGCCTGCAGATGTTTTCCTTGTGAATATGCATCTATCTATGAAAATCTAGTAGATTACAGGATATATGACTAAAGAGCAGGTCTCTTAAAAAAATGAGAATATGGGTTCTCAGTTCCTCCTACAAATTAATAAATAAATCCAGAAGAAAAAGTTGGTCTTTCTTTGTATGTCAGTTTTCTCCCCTCCATCCACAGCATAACACGATCCAGAAGAAAATAGAAAACCGACTGCTTCCTTAAATAAATTAATGGGGCAGGACTAAGAGTAGATTGGTGGAGCTCAAACTAGAATGTGCCCAAGAATCACCGGAAAGGTGCTTGTTAAAAGGACTTCAAAATGAATTCTTCCCCAGTGGTTTCTGATTCAGCAGGTCTCCAGTTGAAGCCAGGAATTAGTACTTTCATCAAGTGCTACAAGGATGGGCCACCAGGGGCCCCGCTCCTCCAGGATCCCCAGCAAGAGGGGTGAGTCCACTGGAGAGTCAGTGGGAGAGGGAGCTGAGTCAGGCCTCTGGAATTCTGAAGTGGTTGTAGCTTTTGTTTATGGCCTAGCCTAGTCCATTGCTCCCATTGTACTGCCTGCTCAGTTAAAAATTCACCAAACACACCAGACAGAAAGAAGCCTGCCATAAAAGCTCTGATAACACTAATGGTGTTAAATGAGGTCGCTTATTTAAATAAGGGCACCTGGTTTGTGCCTAGTTAGCTGCCTTCTTTCAAGATGGATCAAGAACCAGCCTCTTTGCTTTCTTTGCTTTGGAGAAGGAGGCTCTCTCATCTTTGGTTATTTTCATTTGCAACAACATCCCCGGCCCCCATCCCCATCAAACTCTGTCCAGTTTATCTTTATTGTTGTTCTTAATTGGTAAATTACCATTTGCTACATTGGGCACAGTAATACAATTTTATATTTACAAGTCTTTTATAAATAGCACAGCTTGTGTGTTTTTTCTTCAGGTGAGCCTTAAACAAAAGTGAGGTAAAAAAATATACTAATGAGGGACTGATAAGATGGAATCAGGCTCCCCCCACAAATACACACACATGCAAGGGTGGCGCCCTTAGCAGGTTTTAAAAAATCCTGAAGAACAGACTAGCAGAACTTCAATAAAGCCAGAGCCAGTGAAGCACAAAATGTCTAAGTACTATAAAAGCATTATTCTTAAAGGAGTTAATACCGCCCATTGAACATCTTATTCAACAGAGACATTTTGTGAAGCTCTGGCAAGAGCAGGAATGGAAACAGAACCCAGGACTCGAAATGTCCAGCTCTCGTCAATAAATCAGGCAATTTCCCACCACAATCCGAAATAGCTGCAATGCTCTGGTTATTTTCTAACATATGGCTTAAATATTTATATTTTAACTGCTTTCAGCTTATAGTCCACATTATAAACATTCATTAACATGTATGCAATTTCATAAGTGACTTTAACTCCAAGGTCAGACCAAATACACATCTGAACAAAATAAACATTCCCAATCAGAGGCTAAAATTGTTCCAATATTTACTTGATAATCTGACACCCATACTCATTTGGCTTCCTTTCTCCCAAAATAATGTTTATTAGGAAGTTCTCCAGCGCAAAAAACATAGTGTTAGAAGCCAAGGGGAGAAACACAGTTCTAAAGATAGCAAGTTTTGAACCTGAAATAATGTAAACATTAGGAGAATCTATCTCATGAGTTTGTTGTGGTTCATGGGATTATTATACTAATTGATTTAACAAATACTTGTGTGTATGTGTGCCCTGCACAGTCCTAGTCTGAATGGACAGAGTCAAAGTGCTTGCCATATAGTGCTTAGTTCTAGTAGAAAGATTGGCAATCAACCAGTCAGCAAATATCCATTTACTATAATGTCAGCTAGTAGGAAGCAGGACAGGAAGTGACAAAGTATTGCTGAGGGAGGCAGGACGGGTGGGCGGGGGGGAGGATATTCCTATTTTAAATAGGGTGGATAGAGAAAGCTTCCCTGAAGCCTGTAAGTCAAATGCTGGCTACATCCAACACCAAGAACAATATTAACTCTACTCCCAAGAGTCACCAATCATCCTTGGTCAGTATGAAAAGCTGAAGGATGCTTGTAGGCATATGAATTAACAAACATCTAGGAATTTTAGAGAAGGAAAGGACAATATGTGTGAGGCTAAACTGCTCCAGCAGCAACCAAGCAAATAAAGGGAAGAAACAGGCCCACCCTTCATCTGGCCCGACTCACGTGAGCTGAAGGAGATCATTCACAAAGGATAGCATGCAATCAGCCACAAATGGAAAAGTGAGAAATCCATGCAAAGCCATTGTTGAAAAAATTCTTTTAGAGTTCTCTTTTTGGGAGCAAGCACTGAACATAATATTGCTCATAGCGTAAGATATTCTATCTAATAAAGAGGGAATATGCTAATTGACTGCCACGCTCTCAAAGATGGTGGCACCCACAGCCACAAGATGATGGTGCCCAGTCCCCTCAGCCCACAGGAGGGTCCGGCCGCTTGGCACCTGCCTCCTGAGTCCCCCAGTCCCCTCAGCTCCCCAGCTACCCAGGGCCAGCCCAAGGCACAGGCAAGCCTCGGATGGTGGCTGCCCAGCTGCCCAAGGCTGGCCCAAGGCGCAGGCAAGACTTGGATGGCAGCTGCCCAACCACCCAGGGCTGCCTGAGGCTCAGGTAACCAGGGCTGACCAAGACTTGCACTGCTGGCAGTGGCAGGAGCAGGGGTGTGATGGGGGTGTCACCTTCCCCTGATCAACCGGTTGCCTACCACCCCTGAAGACTCCTGGACTGTGAGAGGGGGCAGGCTGGGGTGAGGGACCCCCCCCCCCCAAAGTGCATAAATTTTCATGCACTGGGCCTCTAGTAAGTAACATAAATATCAGTAATAAGGTTTTGCAAAGGTTAGATCATTGCATTTATGACCAGACACAATTTTTTATTCTTAACAAAGGAGAGACATGTGCAAACGAATTCTTGATGCAATACTCATTTAATATATGCACTTTTTAAAAATATTTTTTATTGATTTCAGAGAAGAAGGAAAAGGGAGAGAGAGACAGCTGCCTCCTGCATGCTCCCTACTGAGGATTGAGCCCACAATCTAGGCATGTGCTCTTGACCAGAATCAAGCCTGGGACCCTTCAGTCTGCAGGGCGACACTCTATCAACTGAGCCAAACCAGCTATTGCAAGACATGCACATTTTCAAAGATACAAAAATCTATATTAAAAGACAGGAAGCAGACTCTGGGAACCCAAACTCATTCGGGGGGAATCTGGACTGTCAGGAAAAGAGAAAGCACATGGAAACTCAGGGGAGCTGTGGAAAGCAGAGGTCCAGAGGCGCACGCGCACAGAGAGGATTGACTGCTGAGTGCACAGGCGGCTGAGTGCGTGGCTGGCTTTCTAAAGTGGGAGGGAGATGGAAGCTCCTGACTGTGTTGAACTCCAGTTTCGGGAGAGTTTTCGGGAAACCAGACTCATTCGGGGAGAAACTGGACTGTCTGGCAGTGGGCGGAACTCGAAGGCAGCTTTCTCTCAGAGGTGCTTGCAGTGATTACCACAGAACACTGAGACCCAGGGCCTCATAGGGCAGTGCTGACAGGAAGCCAAGGCTGTCTGCTCCGCCCTGAGACTCCGCCCCATCCCAGCTGAGAACAGAGGCTTTTGCAAGTCTTCTCCCATAAGGGTGTCTCCAGCACAGAAGTTCACTCAGCGTAGAGACACAGCTGATCCTCACAGCCAATTGGCCTGGAGGTCAATTTCTCTCAGTGATACCAACAACAATCAAGACTTAACTACAACAAGGCTGTGCACACAGTCCACAAAGGGGTGCACCAAAAGTGTCCACCTCAGGTAACTGGGGGAGGCTGAGCCACTGGGCCATATAGGACACCTACCACACAAAGCTACTCTACCAACTCAGGGAAGCAGCAAAAATGCGGAGACAAAGAAACAGATCATAAATGAAAGAAATGGAGGAAAGCAAATGACTGGATATGGAGTTCAAAACCACGGTTATAAGGTTTTTCAAGAACTTCCTAGAAAAGGCCAATAAGTTTAGTGAGACCCTCAAGGATATGAAAAAGGACCAACTAGAAATTAAACATTCACTAACTGAAATAAAAAATATTATATAGAGACCTAACAGCAGACTAGAGGACCACAAGAATCAAGTAAAATATTTGAAATGCAAGGAAGCAAAAAACACTCAACTGGAAAAGCAAAAAGAAAAAAGAATCCAAAAATATGAAGAGAGTGTAAGGAGCTTCTGGGACAACCTCAAGAGTACCAACATCCGAATTTTTGGGGTGCCAGAAGAAGAGAGAGAGCAAGATACTGAAAACCTATTTGAAGAAATAATGACTGAAAACTTCCCCCACCTGGTGAAAGAAATAGACTTACAAGTCCAGGAAGTGCACAGAACCCCAAACAAAAGGAGTCCAAAGAGGACCACACCAAGACACATCAAAATTAAAATGCCAAGAGCAAAAGACAAAGAGAGAATATTAAAAGCAGCAAGGGAAAAACAGTTAATTACCTACAAGGGAGCATCCTTACGACTGTCAGCTGATTTCTCAACAGAAACTATGCAGGCCAGATGGAAATGGCAAGAAATTTTCAAAGTGATGAATAGCAAGAACCTACAACCAAGATTACTCTTGGTAATTACTCTACCCAGCAAAGCTATCATTCAGAATTGAAGGGCAGATAAAGAGCTTCACAGATAAGAAAAAGCTAAAGGAGTTCATCACTACCAAACCAGTATTATATGAAATGCTGAAAGGTATTCTTTAAGAAGAGGAAGAAGAAGAAAAAGGTAAAGATAAAAATTAAGAACAACAAATACATGTCTATCAACAAGTGAATCTAAAAATCAAGTGAATAAAAAATCTGATGAACAGGATAAACTGGTGAATATAATAGAATCAGGGGCATAGAAAGGGAGTGGACTGACAATTCTCAGGTGGAAAGGGGTGTGGGGGGTGGGGGAAGAGACTGGACAAAAATCGTACACCTATGGATGAAGACCGTGCAGGGGAGGTAAGGGCAGAAGGTGGGGTGGGAACTGGGTGGAGGGGAGCTATGAGGGGAAAAAAGAGGAGCAATTGTAACAATCTGAACAATAAATATTTATTAAATTTTTTAAAAAAGAAACTAGGGCAAAAGTGTTGATGGCAGTCAGTTCTGTGAAAATGTACTTTTGTCATAAAAAAATAAATAAATAAAAGTGGCCCTAACCAGTTTGGCTCAGTGGATAGAGCCTCGGCCTATGGACTGAAGGGTCCCAGGTTCAATTTTGGTTGTGGGCACATCCCCAGTATGTGCAGGAGGCAGCTGATCGATATTTCTCTCTCATTGATGTTTCTATAACTCTCTATCCCTCTCCCTTCCTCTCTGTAAAAAAAATCAATAAAAAATATATTAAATAAAAAAAAAGACAGGAAGCAACTGCCTGAGAAACTTGTAAAGAGAGTGAAATATACCTTGTATTTGAAAGAAAATAAGTATTTGAAGTGTGATACTACAGAAAAACCATAATTTATTTCAGATTAAAGGAAATTAAAAAGTCATGACTTTCGAGTAGCTGGGATTAGAGTTTGGTTAGTGCTTCAATCATTCATGCTTTTTAGCTGAAATTGGTCCTTAAATGCTGTAATGAACTAAACAATATACCACCCCCAGAATCAACTGCAAAAATATACTGTAACTAAAAGCGTAATGACTCCATTCACTTCCTTCCTCATCTTTCCATAATCCATTTGACCTCCTTCCTGTCACCTAATCTAATCACTGGCTGGGTTTCCATTAAATTAAAATTCTCCCTGTTGAGCTCTCTGAACTCATTGCACTAGTTCTCCAGATTTTTTTTAAATGTCATCACCTACAAATGAATTGCTACAATGCAGACAGTGATTCAGTACATGGCTATGTATTCCAAGAGAAGGGTAGAGATACACACGGAGTCTAGAATAAAGTTTAAGGTTTTTTCCAATGCCACCCAATAACTGGAACTATCCTTAGACAAGTTTTTCAAGCTTGATGAACCTATTCGCTGCTCACACCCCTCTCTATTACTACCACCCCCTCCTCTGTGGCCTCCACAACTGACAACAAAGTGCCTAGCACATGACATTCCCAAAGCGCTTTCACATACAGTGATCTCGCTGATCCTCACCATCACCTTGAGACCTTTCAATTATCCTACATCACAAAAGTAAATTGCCCAAATTGAGATCTGGGGTAACGAACTGCATGCGTGCAAACTGGCTTGATTCCTCCATTCCTAAACTGGTTGTCGCCGATCACCTTTTTTAGAATGAAATCATTTTGGAACTTTCGGTGACCTTTTCTCTGAATTTCAATTTATAGACAGGGTTACCAACTACACTGTGTCTATTTTACCTAATAGTATTCGAAATTATTATTTAAAGGCAGATGTCCAGATAATTTGCCACCTACCCCATCAGTTAACAATTTCATCTGAATCTATATTATGAAGAGAGGAATCTAATCTTTCATCCAAGGTCATACACAGTTAATAATGCTCCTTGAACAAACCTGGATCTGCCTGGCTTCTTCACCACAAGGTGATGATTAAGGACAAGATTGGAGGGAAACAGGACCCCAGGTAAGGCTTTGACTGGCAAGTTGATGAATAACCCATCTTTAAAACTAGAATTTAAATGGGTAAGATCAGAATACCCCTAAAGTAACTCCATTTTCATTCCCATAGCAGCTTGGCTCCGTGGCCTATGTGAAGTGCAATTATTGCTGATAGATTGATTCTTTCAGCATTTTCTTGCCTACCAAACAAAATTAATACCGCATTTAAGAAAACAATAAACCTTGGAGCTTTCCGCGCCCCCCCCCCCACCCCCTCAATTAGGAAACTTACAGTGATCATTTGACCACATTCTGTTGAAAATGACTGTTTCTCTCCAGGTTGTGTTTCTGTTTGCATTACTGGTGGGGAGGAGGAGTATAATTATTAGAAACATAATAGCAGCTTACATTTATATAGCACTTTATCGCTTACGCATTACATTATTCTATTTGATACTTATAACTCACCGTGGAAGTAGTATGGGAATTATTACCCATTTATACAAATAATTAAGTGGAGGCTCAGAGAGATTAAGTAATCTGATCAATGTCACTAAATCAGAGCAGAGCAAGGTCACAATCCAGGTCCTTTTACCTGCAAGCCTTCAGCTCTTTTCTACCTTATCACTTGGTCAGAAATGCATCATCTAAGAAAATGTTCTGATGACCCGCATACGTCTCTCTACAGTAAATTCATTACCACGCACACTAGAAAGTTTTCCTGCTCTGTGTCTAGCCTGCTTCTTTCCTATCCTTCCATCAAGATAACTGTTACATCTTCCTCCGCCCAACAGAGGCAGACACTGCAGAAATGTGCAAACAGAGACCATCTCAAATGACCACGTCCTATTGGGGGGAAAAAATGGAATAATTTGGTCCACAAGCCCTGTTTCAGGAATCCATCAATATGCTTCAGAATTGTATTCAAAGGTGTGAATCTGTCACCCAAGCTTGTCATAGAGAAAAGGAAAAGAGAATATAAGGCCTGGGGCAGAGCAGCCCGGAAAAGCCCGGAACCTAAAAATATGGGAGGGATTGGAAGCCCACGCTACTCACAAGAAAATCATGGGAAGCACAGAAAGTTGGCAATTCTTTTCACACATTTGTAGCAAAACATCCATTTATATGCATCAGGTGATTCACTGCATCTACTTATTCAGCTACTAATAGCATCTCTCAAGCCAAATGAGACATTTCTTGGGATATTTTTCTTAAATTTCTTGAAAGCTGGTTGGGTTGTCTTTTGTTTCATCTATTTAAGCATATATTTTTTAAATCAATTAAAAAATGGGAAAAGGTATGAGCAGACATTTCATCAAAGAGAATATGGGGGGGGACAGTGGGGAGATAAGGACACATATATTAATACCTTAATCAATAAAGAAAAAAATAATAATAATTTTAAAAAAACAGAGAATATGTGGATGGCAAATAAGCACATGAAAAAGTGTTCAACATCATTAGCTATCATAGAAATGCAAATTAAATCTATAATGAGATATCACTTCATACCTATCAGAATGGCAAAAACAAAAAAAAATAATGACACACCAAATGCTGGTGAGGGCACAGAAACTAGGCCACACATACATTGCTAGTAGTATGAAATGGTACGGCTACTCTGGAAAATGGTTGGGCAGTTTCTTTTAAAACTAAACATGCAATTACTGCCTAGCGGGCATGGCTCAGTGGTTGAGCGTTGACCTATGAACCAGGAGGTCAGGGTTCCATTCCCTGTCAGGGCACATACCTGGGTGGGGCATGCGGGAGGCAGCCAATCCATGATTCTCTCTCATCATTGCTGTTTCTCTCTCTCCCTCTCTGAAAGCAATAAAAATATCTTTTTTTTTTAAAATTAAGCTCATGAGTGAAAGAAGCCTTGAGTATATATTGCATAAAGCTGTAAGATAGGCAAATCTAATTTATGAAGAAAGAAAACAAAAAAACAGAGGCTGCCTGCTGATACAGGCAGGGAGTAGTAGGGGAAGGAACAAGCAAGAATTAGCTGGAGTTTTAACAATGTTCTATATCTTGATAGGAGTCCAAGTTACACCAGTGTATGCACTTCTCCAAACCCAAACATACCAGGGCAGTGATGGGGGCGGAGGTGGGAAGTGGGGAAATTCTATGAAATCCACACATAGATATAGATGTACCATCATTTGGCCTGTAATAGAGTAGGAGCAGTTACAGGTTTTGCTTTGCTTCACCATGATTTTCTTATTTAGTTAGGTAAAATTACAAGAGGGATGGTGGGCTGTCCTTCCTTACAATTATATGCAATAGGACCCAACCCTTTTCACTTAATAGGTTTACACTGCAAAGACATGTCTGCTTAATTGGCCAGACAAGTCAAGACGCTGCTGAAAATTATTCCTTGACCCTACCAGCGATTCACAGAGAAGATAACGTGAGAAACGTCTAGTGCCTACTATTCATTTCAGTCTTAAACTTTGCTTATGATCCAGGCTCCATCACTACTCCATTTTAGGTCAAATTACTCTCAGATTGGTGGCATATACATAACTGCCAATTTGTAGCCATGAGTCTATCACCAAAAATATGAAGGTACATTTTTAATTATTCCATGAAATGAAGCAAAAAATTTCAGAAACATAGACAATTCTCAAAAGAGTTAAGCCATAAATTTTGGCTTGTTTCACACTATTTGCTTAAAAAATTAAAATAGTAACAAAATATGATAATATGCAAGATTTTTGTTTCATCTCTAGGAAAATAAGTGGAGATAAGCAGCAAAATTAAAGAAAGTAAAGGTAAAGGAAGACAGTAAGAAGTTGCACCTAGAAGAGCAGGTTCTCAGGTGAGGGTCAAGGAAGAGGCAGGAAGAGGAAGGAGATAATGATCTGTTGTGAACACATGTGAATTAGCAAGACGCAGAAGATGAGCAGAAGGCTTCTGCACATGGGATCCAGGCATGCACAACGTCCATTCAAAGCCAAGTGGTGCTTCCCTACTTCCCTGCTCAAACTGTGAGGAACTGCTCTTTCATCTTTCATTAAACCTGACCACCAATTTTCCTGGGTTTCCACAGCTAGTTCCAGGTGCAAGACCCAGTAGGTTGCAATAGGGTCAAACAGAAAGTCTTCCTCTACCTCTAGTTATCAGAACTAGCCAAATCGTCGGGCTTAATGCAGAACCACCCAGGTGTCTGAAAGAGTACCCAAACCTCTAATCTGGCAGATGGATTTGACAAGGACCATCAGATACACAATTTTGCCCTCTTTATTCCTGTCCATCAAAGAGGCTTCCATACTAAGATTTATTAAATCAAAAGGGCATAAAATACCAGAAAGGCAGGATGTTATTCTATTTACCATACAAAACTAAATCTGCCATTTTTAGGTCCTAACAACCCTAGAATTCACCTGGGCAATATTAAATGGTCACATTCTTCCCTTTTTAAAGTACAATTATTTTCACACTATTTGTTTCAGAATGTTACTACTAGCTTGAATCCTCAGCTTCATTCCATTCCTTGTCCTGGTATTAAGTAGGCTCTTCAGTACCACAAACCCTGTTCAGTAAGATCTAGCACTTTTTGCTGCTGAATAACAGAACAGGCCAGAGAACAGCTTTATTCATGAAGAATCTGGCAATCTCATCCTAAAAACATTGATCCAAGAACTGTATATACTAGTATCTTGAAACCAAGCGAGCAATTCCTTCCAAATAAGAGGTGTAAATATGATAAGAATTGGCATGTTCAAATATTATGTTATGGTTACCAGTTAGAATAAGACCCACCTCCTTTCTCTCTACAAACACCTTTAAATGCCCTTGACAGCAATTAAATTTTTGGAAGGCATATGCCCATTCACAGTGGGTGAAGAAGTGCCTTGCACTATGAATGTTTATTTTTAAAACTCAGCATTTCTTCACTGCTGAAAATCTATTCAGAAATCCCTTCCTCGTTAGGCCACAGAGCTTTATGCAGCCAGGGGGGCAACAAATGCTATTTTAAGAAATCAAATCTCTTAATGACTATTGACAGAGAACAGAGAAGGACTCTGAAAGAGTCATCTTGAAATAAGCCTCATCTCAGGTACATGTGAGCCCATAAATGCTAGCAGAGTCAGGACTGCCATCAAACATGGTGTCAATTTACTTAATCTGTCCATCCAAGGTGTTCTGTGCAGAGATGAGGAGCTGTCCCTTCTAACACACTCTCATGGTCCACACACTCCCCTCCCCCAATCTTCCATCATATAAAAGCACACTCATTATCTAAGCATAAACCTGGACTTCTGGGGGTTTCAAACAGAGCAAGTCAGCCCACCAGGGTCCATCAGTGATGGAGGTAAGAAGTAGAAAAGACAACCTAGGTGGATGGACCACTCACTGAAGGTGTATGCGAAAGTTTAGGTTTTAAGCTAGATTTTGTCAGTAATCGCAACTATAAACTGGAGAGGGAGTGGAGGGCAGTCTAGGCAGAGGGAAGAATGCATGCACAGGGACAGTGAAAACGTGTGCAAAAAATAGGAAAGAGATTCACGTGGCTTCGGCAGGTTTTCAAGAACTGTGGTAATGGCAAAGGGTGCAAAGCAGAGGATGAGACAAGATTTAGGGAAGGCATTCCTTTATTCATTAATTCATTCGACACAGGTTTACTGTGCATTAAGTATACACAAGTCACTGTTCTAAGGTATTGGAGCACAAAATATAAGACCTTTCTTTTTAAAAGGGAAATCATACTCAGGTACAGAATAGATTCAAACAAGATTCTAAACATCAACTATGTCACTGTTAAGTCCTTCCCCAAACAATGCATAGAGTTTTTCCATTCTTTAAGTTAGAAAGTATGACCTGAAAGACAAGGATAGAGTTTAGGTGGATTGAAGAAATCCTCCCCCTCTTATTCCTTTATCTTGACACTGACAAGTTAAGATACTTCATGTGATTGGTATGAACAGGAAGAGCAAGACAAACTTGGTAGGCTCAAAATAAGTCTCTTTTCTGTGTGCTGAGGAAGAGAGACTTCCCCCGCTTTTCCAAGTAATAAAATCATAGGTAGGGAGTAAGAAGGAAGAAGGTGATTTGGAACCCAGGAAGTTAGTTTATTGTCCTCTTCTGTTTATGCTTTTAAGAGTGGCAGTTAACGCCATACAGCCAACACAAGGAAGATGCCATGTGTCCCTATCACCACTCTCACCCCTTCAACAGGGCTGACAGTATAGAAGAGGGACTTGGACTTGGAGAAATGGCACTGCCAAATCTCCAGATATGGCCTTCATTACAAGGAACCCTTTACCCTCCCCAGAATCACTGTTAGACCCATGGTTTGGGTCAAAGAAGTTTAAGGGAAAGGATCACACAGCACCACCATCATCTCATTCCACCCGGGAAGTCACTGGAGTCAGAGAGGCTAAAGTGACTGGCTCAAGACAGGTTGTGGCCAGACTAAGGGCTGGTGTCTGCAGACCAGCTGGGAGAGCCATGAGTGTGAGCTGGCATGGGTTGCCTGACTCACCTTAGGATGAGAGAATTCACAACAACCTTGTGGGATAAAGGCAACTAAAGCGCAGAAAGGTGACTCAGCAAGTGTGATTTCAGTGCGTGTACTTTTCTGCCTCCTCTGGGAATCTACTTTCTGTTAATGGGAGGTCACAATGTTCTTACCATAGATTCTCTGAGTTTCCCTGTTGGCCTTGAAAGTTTCATGCTCATTTACATTTTCATTTCAGAAAAAAAATGCATCCATGCGCCACATAGCCAGATGGTCAACGATGAACTGCATACAGGACAATGTTATGCCACACAGCCTACATGTGTAGTAGGCTACAGCATCTAGGCTTCTTTCTGTAAGGGCACTCTACAATGTTCACACAAAGGCAAAATCGTCTGCACTCTCAGAACACATCCTTGGTGTTAAGATGTGCATGACTGTACACTACAGGGTGGGTCAAAAGTAGGTTTACAGTTGTGAGTATGCAAAACACAGAGTTTATTCTTGTATTATTATTTATTACTTATTGTATTGTTTTCCATATAAACAACTGTAAACCTGCTTTTGCCCAACACTTTATATTGTGTTTAAATGCCACAAACAATCTACCAAATAAGGGAGAGGGACTCCAAAACCCACTCCCCAAATCAGCTGAATTTGTTAGGTTTCAGAGGATGGTTACCTCTGCAATTAAATGGATGAACAATGCAGTTTTCTTAAGTTCCCTTCCAGGTTCGGAGTACTGGAGGTCCTACCCAGGATGTCTTTATTCGGCCTGAAACACCACCGATTACACATGCACTAAGAAAGAATACTTTGATATGTCCAAGGCTAGCTACAGATGGCCTCTATTACAAATATTTAGCCTTAACAATAATCTCAGATATTTAATGATATTCACCCATGAGATGTGGGGATAGGGCAGGTTGTAGGGGACACCTAGAAATATGAGGAAGAAGCTAAAAGTGCAGATCCTATATAATAAAAGCCTAATATGCTAAGTGTCCAGTCATCCTGTTGTCCGTTCAACCAATCAAAGCATAATATGCTAATGATATGCTAGGCCGCTCAACCGCTCACTATAACATGCACTGACCACCAGAGGGAAGACAGTCAACTAGTCAACCAGTCACTATGACATGCACTGACCACCAGGGAGCAGGCGCTCTGACCAGTAGGTTAGCTTGTTGCTGGGGTCCAACTGATCTGGACTGAGCAAGATGGGCCAGACACACCCTGGAGCCCTCTTGAGGTCCCTCCCCCTCTGCCCACCTCCCGCATCCCTTCCCTACCTCGATCGTGCACCAGTGGGGTCCCTCAGTCTGGCCTGTGCCCTCTCGCAGTCCAAGACCCCTCAGGGGATGTTGGAGAAGTGGTTTCAGCTGGATCCCGCAGGCCTCTAGTATTGGCAATAAAAAACATACACCCAAAATGTACCATATGGGCCCATTAGTGGAAACATGACAACTGGAGACTTTTTCCCTCTTAAACTTTGGAAATTAGGGGGGGAAAAAAGGAGGAGAGATTTACATCATAAGATTCTAATTTCCATTATGTGCCCTTTTAAGATAAAAAAGAGTGGGGCACAGGGGGAAACTAGGGATAATTCATTTAAATAGTTTGTATTTCATTTTCTTTAGGTAGTATGTAAAGGTGGTATGTATTTTCTTAGGTAGGTCAAGTCCAGGGCTAAAATACATCAAAAGCAAAAGGCTTTATTCAATTCACCAGCCTAGGTGGTGGGTGCTACTTCTACTTCAAATGTTCTCTCAGACCAGCTATGGAAAGCTGGCAGTCTGAGAAACATATACCTCTACCCCACATGTCAAGTACAGCCTGATCACTTCAGACTGCAGATGCTCAAGCCAACAGTCACGTTTCACTGTTGAACAGAAAAGCATTTTCTAGGGAGTACCTTTTTGGTTAAGAAAAAAATCTCAGCAGCTCATAAGCAATTTTAATTTGCCACACTATATTTTTATAGACATCTCTGAACAATTAAGACACTGTGTTGCAAATTGAAATTGCTCATGCCTAGTTGCAAATTTTATTGCCACAAACGGGGTCCCTAAGAAGCACTATTAACTTTAATGGTGACTTGTTGCTCCCCAATTATGAGTCATCCCCAATAAAGAGATACAGGGATCATCTCCACAGGGGTGAAAAGGGAATGTACTCCACCAACAACAAAAAGGAGCAGGAGCAAGATCCCAGAAGAAAAAAACAGAAACTTAATATGAACTGGGAAGAAGAACGCCTCATTGACATCAAAGAAAAAGAATCACACACACATTGAGCAGCAAGATGGCAGCCTACCAGGGAAGACGTGTCCTAGTCTCTTCCTGGAGACCTGGAGATAAATCACCCACCCCAGGATTGCCCCAAAGTGGTGAGTGGCACATAAGATTGAAAGCCTTGCCTTGGCCAGTTTAACTCAGTGGTTAGAACAGCAGCCGATGCACCAAAGGTGGTGGGTTTGATTTTCTATCAAGGGCACAGACCTGGGCTTCAGGCTAAATCCCTGAACCAGTAGGGACATGAGCAGGAGGCAATCAATTAATGTGTCTCTCTCACATCTCTCCCTCTCTGTTTCTATCCCTCTTTGTCTGTCTGTCTCTCTCCCTCTCTGTCTGTCTCTCTGTCTGTCTGTCGCTCCTCCCCCCACCCCCATTTCCCTTCTACTCTATCTAAAAGCAATGGAAAAAATACCTTCAGGTGAGGATTAAGATTGAAAGCCTTGCAAATATGAATAGGCTTAAAGTAATAACTTTTTTCAAGTTTTACTATTCATAGACTCATCTAAACTCTAGAAGAAAAATAATGTAAACACAGAGAAAGCCATTCTCATGGTTATTAATTAAAGTATGCTAACAAGCCCTAGCCAGTTTTGCTCAGTGGATAGAGCATCAGCCTGTGGACTGAAGAATCCCAAGTTCAATTCTGGTCAAAAGCACATGCCAGGTTGCGGGCTTGGTCCCCAATAGGGGGCAGTAATCAATGATTCTCTCTCATCATTGATGTTTCTCTCCCTCTACTTTCCTCTCTGAAATCAATAAAAATACATTTTTTTAAAATATGCTAGTAAATGTTGGATGTTCTACTTATAAGACTTGCTTACTCATCGTAAAAAAATGAGTAGAGAGAATGTGGAAGATAATTTTATATGTTTATAATCCCTATGCAACTATACTGTTAATATTTTGCTGTAGTCCCTTCTAAACATTTGAAAGTACACTTTTACATAGATAATATTGTATACGCAATCTTCTATTTTCCTTTTATATTTTCTAATGTAATTTACAAACAATGCCTAAATAGTTTTAATGTTTCATATTTTTTCCCTATACTTTCACTTATGTAATTATTTCTCTACTAGAGGCCTGGTGCACCAAATTCATGCACAGGGGGAGAGGGGTGTGACCCTCAGCCCAGCCTGCACCCTCTCCAATCTGGGACATCCCTCTCATAATCCAGGACTGCTGGCTCCCAACTGCTCACCTTCCTGCCTTCCTGATTTCTCCCAACCGCTTCTGCCTGCCATCCTGATCACTCCCTAACGACTCCCCTGTCAACCTGATTGATGCCTAACTACTCCCCTGCCAGGCTGATTGCCCCTAACTGCCCTCTCCTGCAGGCCTGGTCACCCCTAATTGCCCTTCCTGCAGGCCTGGTCCCCCCCAACTTCCCTTCCCTGCAGGCCCAGTCACCCCCAACTTCCCTTCTCTGCCAGCCTGGTCACCCCTAACTGCCCTCCCCTGCAGGCTTGATCACCCCAAACTGCCCTCCCTTGCAGACCTAGGCCCTCCCAACCGCCCTCCCCTGCTGCCCTGATTGCCCACAATTGCCCTCTCTTGCAGGCCTGGTCTCTCCCAACTGCCCTCCCCAGCTGGCCATCTTGTGGTGGCCATCTTGTGTCCACATAGGGGCAGCTATCTTTGACCACATGGGGCAGCCATATTGTGTGTTGGAGTAATGGTCAATTTGCACATTACTCTTTTATTAGATAGGATAGAGGCCTAGTGCACGGGTGGGGGCCAGCTGGTTTGCCCTGAACGGTGTTCTGGATCAGGGTGGGGGTTTCCTTGGGGCATGGGGTGGCCGGAGTGAGGGGCCTGTGGTAGTTTGCAGGCCAGCCACACTCCCCAGCGACCCAAGCAGAGGCCCTGGCATCTGGGATTTATTTATCTTCTATAATTGAGACTTTGTAGCCTTGAGCAGAGGCCAGGGCAGGCCACAGTGGGCGGGAAGCTTGGCTTCCTCCATCATCAGGGCAACCCAAGCCTCCTGCTCTCTACAGCTCCCTGGCCGCCACCATTTTTGTTAGGTTAATTTGCATACTCGCTCCTGATTGGCTGGTGGGCATGGCTTGTGGATGTAGCGGAGATATGGCCAATTTGCATGTTTCTCTTATTAGATAGGATTGGCATATGATAGGAATATTATCACATTTTTCCCTTTTAAAAAGATTTTTGCATAGATTTATTGTGTCTCTGAATGATAAAAAATAGAAACAAGCATGTACATCTTGAGGTATGCATGAGGGAAAAGAAATGTGTAATCTGAATATTTAGTGTATTCTGTCATCTTAATCATTTAAGTAACTTTTATTAATGATAATTAATCATTGAGGTTAGCTTTGGCCCTTTTAATCCTATAGTTTCTCATGGATCCCAGACTCCACTGTGATCTTTTTAGAGAGATTTTACTTTCTACAATATATCTAAGTATGTTTTGTTTAGCAGTTCCACTGTAAAAGCAAATGCAAGTGGGAGGATAGACAGAAAATAACTGGGGGAGAGGGGAGGGGAGAAGGGAGGGGAGAAGGAGGAGGAGCAGAACAATTTCTTAACCACACCCCAAGGCCTATACCATTAGTGAATTTTACGTACATTATAATTCATTTCAGGATTTACCCTCGAAAACTCTATTCTGGCATGTTAAGTGAAATAAGAAAATGAGTTCACATTTCACAGAGTGCAAAGGCTAAGGGTGAGCGTGGGTCCAAGAGTTCAGAGCCAGGAGAGGGCCAAGTGCAGTTAATGAGAGGGAAAGGCAGAAGAAAGATTATTTTTCTGTGACATTCCCCTCCTTTTCAGTTCTTCAACTCCAGTTCTGAGGTGTGGGACCCGCCCAGAGCCAGCAGAACTCATTCAGCCCTGCCGGGCATCCCGCCGGAGCCCCCTGGGTCAGGCTGTGCGGCAGCTCCAGGCATCATAAGGTCATTGCCAGTTTTGGCACAAAACGCTCACCCTCAGTAAACATAGGCCTCCGAAGAAGAATGAAGCAACAGCCAGGAAAGAACCACTTTGCAAACAGACTTCCAAGGAGAATTAGCCTCTTGAAATCCTTTGTGCAAAAGTTCACACCATAAAACAGCTGCTGCTTAATGTCTCGGGTTCTAATTTGCCCCGAGCTCCTGATTTGCACAGAACTTCTGGCCAATGGAGTCCAAGCTCCTTTGCTCTTCCCTGCACCGTTCAATCCCAAAAGTGCTCTTGGTCAAAAACTAAGTCATAGACTTATCCACCAAGAAGCATTTACCGTCATTTCAAATGGTGTGCTCTGTTCAAGAGGTTATGATAATAAAGGAAGAGCAGCAAACAGGCTTCGAGTCCTGGCATGCACGGGAGGCTAGGAATACTGCCTGCTGCCTTATCTTACTTTGGCTCTTTTTGAGTCAAAGCACTGAACTCTGACCCTTTTCTGGATGCATAAAGATCATTTCTAGAATGTGCACACAAATCATATCTAGAATGACTGTATCCAATTTCATTTATGCTTTTTTTTCCAGCTTTAACCTAACAGCTCTGTGCCAAAAATAAAAATAAAAAATTCCCATTTCAAGAATCATTTACATGCTTCACTTCTGCCAAAGTTTACAGCAGAGTTATATCCTGCTTCAGAAAGAAGGATGGGTGGGGGGAAGGGGAAATGGAGCAGGACAGCTGTTTTTTCAATAAACTGCAGAAAACCTCCCACTTCCCCCACTGCTTCTTCCACACCCCCAGCAAAGAGGCGGCAGGAGGCAGCATGAGAAATCCCATTTCTCCAAGGAGGATCAAGCTGGCTCCCTAGCTTCCTAAACACCCCCACACTTGCTGGAGGCCTTTGTCATTCACCCTGAGAGCATGAGGTCACAAGGCTAAAGTTTTATCTCTGCTTCCTCCCTTGTTGACTCCCATTCTGATGGATCCCAAGAGGCTTCAGCCTCCCTCCCATCCATCCCCACCCAAATATCCATCCACACCCGGGCAAGCCCGAGGCACAGGTGGCACTGTGACAAAAGCAGCAAACTAAAAGGTGGGAATTTTTAGTCCCTTCCCACAAAGAGACACAGCTGCTGTCAACCAGCCCCATGCTTTGAAACTAGCTTCCTCCAAGCTCAGCAGTTGGGCTCCTTGCTCTTCTGGAGTGGGGAGAGGAAGGGAACCTGAGACACAGGCAGAGCGGCTGTGGTCCACCCCTCCTCAGCAGGCTGGAAAGCTCTAATTTGTTAACCTAGAAAACCCTGAGGCTTTGAGATCTAAGAGTGGCTCCACCCAAGCACTACCTCAGATTCTTTTTTTTCCCTCCTAGTGGACAAGCAGAGCAAAGGGAAAATGAGGACAAATGCGTTCAAAACAGAAATACTGCACAACCCTAACTTGGCTATGGGCAAGGCCCAGATTACAACCCAACACCTCCATTTCTGTCCAAGTGGAAAGAGGACCTACAGGGTGCAGCCTTCATCCAGCTGTGAGAATGCGGCTGCCCAGACACTCTGCCAGCCCCAGAGGATCAACATAACCCCAAATTGCTCCTCAGTCCCCAGCTGCTCCCCCGCCTTTTTATTTTTTTTATTCTTCAAGGTTTTTTCGTTCTTTTTGGTAAACTGATTCTTTTTAATGCCATGGTGGTTGTAATGCCATGTGGAATGGTCTTTTAACTTCAAGACTCACATCCTTGGTATGAAATGGCTCAGTCTTAAAGAAGTCAGTACGTGTATATGAACTTTTCAAAGTCTCTAAAACCTTTCCCAAATGACTGAACTGTAACCAAAGAAGGTGAATTGATATTGATGTCACAGTTCAGTTAACCATTTCAAAAAATAAAAATAAAATCCAGGTTTAGGTAGCATTCATCTAAGACCAATGTCATAACATGTTGCCCATCACCTCTTTTAACATGAGTAATGAGTTGGCACGTCTTGGGCACTAATTGAAGTCATCTTACATCTCTCAGTGCAGGTTCAACATAACCTAATTCACATTAATTGCCTTGAAGGCCCCTTTCAATTCTACATTTTTTTTTAATGGACTGCTTTGCAAGGCATAATAAATTTTTTACAGTTTTTGCCTAGTAAAGATATATAATTAGCATAACAAGTGTTGGTATAAAAATTGTATTTCTAAAATAAACCTACTCTCATATAGATGTTACATACCCTTGCTACAATTTAGGTCACACTAATTGTTTATAATTCCCCACACACCCTCTGTTTTTCCTCAAGTTAAGAGAAACTAAGGTAAAATCTAATCAAGCCAGTTCCTAATTCCAAAACCAATGAAATCTAAACTAGAAATCTGATTCTTTCTTCTGGCTCTTCCTCTCCATTTCCATGACTATCTAAGCATAAAAGAAATCTAGGCATTACAGAATCAAGTAAGAGTTGCATAAAGATCATCTGTTGTGAACTTGAATTTCCCAATCTAAGGGTTAGGCTGTGGGATTTAGTAGCCAAGATGGCTGTCAGTCAAATAAATCATCCTAAGAAGAAAACGAATCAATTTATGTAGCCTTGATAGTAGAACTGAACCAAGTTGTGGGAAATAGGAAATATATCTACATGGGTTTAGAGCTTCCTCTCCCATTCTCCTTGCCTTTGGCCTGGCCCAATGTTTCCTCACCTCCATCACCATCTGTAAGGAATTATTTGTAACCAATCAAGAATACTTATTAACTTGATTAAAACTCTACTTGCTGTCTTGCTGCTAAGAAACGAGAATATAAATCTCTTATCTCAATGAGCCCCTAGATCATCAGGAGACATGAACTCAAAAGAGAAAAAAAAGGGAACAGATTCCCAAATTTATATTTATATAAACTCTAGTGGCTCAGTGCATGAAATTCGTGATGGGGGGGGGGAGGGGTTCCTCAGCCTGGCCTGCACCCTCTCCAATCTGGGACCCCTCAAAGGATGTCCTAGTGCCAGTTTACAGGGATCAGGCCTAAACCAGCAGTCGGACAGCCCTCTCACAATCCAGGACTGCTGGCTCCTAACCACTCTGCCTGCCTACCTGCTCGCCCACAACTGCCCCCGCCCCACCAGCCTTATCACCCCCAACTGCCCCCCGTGCCAGTGTGCTCACCCCCAACTGCCCCTCCTGCCGGCCTGCTCACTCCAAATTGGCCCCACCACTGTACTGATCACCTCCAACTGACCCCCACTGACAGCCTGCTCGCCCCCAACTGGTCCCCCTGCTGGTGTGCTTACTCCCAATGGCCCCGCCCCCCACCAGCTTGATCACCCACAACTGCCCTCCCCTCTTGGCCTCTAACGGCCTCTACCTCGGCCCCACCACCATGGCTTTGTCCAGAAGAATGTCCAGAAGGTCTCCTGGATGGTCTCCCAGTCTAATTAGCATATTGCCCTTTTATTAGTACAGATAGAAGCCTGGTGCACGGGTGGGGGCTAGCTGGTTTACCCTGAAGGGTGTCCTGGATCAGGGTAGAGGTCCCGCTGGGGTGCCTGGCCAGCCTGGTGAGAGGCTGATGGCTGTTTGCAGGCTGGCCACAGCCCCCAGTGACCCAAGCTCCTTTTTTTTCTTTTTTTTCAGCGCCTCCTTGAGCAGATGCCAAGGCCAGCTGGAAGCAGGTATCTGGAATTTATTTATCTTCTATAATTGAAACTTTGTAGCCTTGAGCATAGGTCAGGGTCCGCCAGGGCAGGAAGCTTGGCTTCCTTCATCACCGAGGGCAACCCAAGCCTCTTGCTTGCTCCAATTCTGTGGCCACTGCCATCTTGGCTGGGTTAATTTGCATACTCGCTCTGATTGGCTGGTGGGGATAGTGGAGGTATGGTCAATTTGCATGTTTCTCTTTTATTAGATAGGATGTGTTTCATGTCTTACTATTAGAGACACATGGCCTTTATGTGCCAAGCACCATAGGATTATGCTTAGAATGTCCAACTGCTTACCCATAGGATAAGATTCACAAATAAAAGATGACTAATACTTCCAATTTTCTAAAATTATTGACACAGCTGTAAGAGCCTTAGGTGGCCAATCAGAAACCTCCATTTAAAGTCAATATTCTTGCTAATTTAAAATAGTGATTCATTCTCTGACTATCTGACCACAAACAATTTACAGTATCTGTTAATCCTAACTGCAACAACTAAACAACCCATCAGTGGAGCAATATCACATTCTCCAAACATGCAGAGAACTTCCTAAATGAAAGAATTTTTATCCTAAGCCAGAAGAGATCGTTCTTCTGTGAAGAATGAAGCACTCAAAATACTTAGAAGAGAATGGTAAGATGAAACAAGTCCTAAAATACAAAGTTAAATATGATTGTTAAAGAACCACAGGGCACATGCTCCATGGCTCAGAGTTACCCAAGGATTCACTCCCTTCAAATGTAGCTTCATGTTTGCAAAAAAAGTGGAGCCACACATTTGCACTTTCCAGATATAGAGCTTTCTTCAATCCACTTTCTTGGCCCTGATGCAAGAAGGAACTAGAAAATAGGGATCTATGAAAAGCCTGCTTCTCTCTTCATCTCTGGGCCTGTCCAGTCAGGGAGAAACATGTGGTTTTTCAAGAATAGCTGTCTTTAGCAAGGAGGGACCTGGAGAGTATTATACTAAGTGAAATAAGCCTGTCAGAGACAGACAAGTATCACATGATCTCACTCACATATGGAATCTAACGAATAAAATAAACTGATAAACAAAATAGATCCAGAGACACAGAAACATGGAACAGACAGCAGAATCTCAGAGGGGAGGGGAATTGCGGGGTGAGTGGAGAGAGGTTAATTGGGAAACTTCTATGCATATATTACATACATAGCCCATGGACACAGACAATTATGTGGTGAAGGCCTGGGAGGAGCGGGTGGAGAGGATCAATGGGGAAAAACGGGGGCCAGGGCTAGGGGGGAAACATTTGTAATATTTTCAACAATAAAGATAAATTTAAAAAAAAAGAATGGCTGTCTCTAGAGTAAATTTCAGAAGACATGAAAACACACAAGATCAAAGGAATATAGCAGAAGAGGCAGAAGCAAATATTGCCTCACTGGATCCCATATTTGCCAAAGTCATCCAATTCTCAGATACAATTTTATTGTTACTTTTTAAGAAACTGTGAAGGTACATCAAAGCACATTTTGCTGCTGTTAATTTAGATGGACTCCGGGACTCCCCTTGGTCACTCATTAACTTCTCCACTTGACAAGAATGTGCCCTGAGTTCTTACAATTAAAACTAGGAAATTTAAATACTGATCTCACACAATGTTAAAAAGTAAAAATAATCTTACATTAAATAAAAATGCTTACACTGTGAGAAATACTACTGGGAAATGACAAATTTTAAGTCTTTTACAATGTGATTATGGCTATCTGCATAAAAAGGGATTATTTTCTACTCCAGTGAAGAAAAAAGGAGCAAAACTCTAGGTAAGACAAAATACAAAGCAAGCCGGCAGCATTTCCCTGCCTGAAAAGCACTCATCAATCATTCTGGCTGTCTCATGATAATGCTTCAACAAACCCACCAGTGAAATGAGATTGTTGCCGATTCCTATGCATTTAAAAGAGGACAGATATGTCACACTATGCAAAACATAGCGTCATGTGATCAGAAAGACATTTAATGATTTGAAGCAGGACGATAAATGTCAGTGAATACTTTGAAATGTAGTGCCTCTAAAACAGACCCTTTCGGACGTTCCTGAAATGCACTTTCTGCACTTAACCAATTTTTTATTCCCTGGGCAGTTTCCATGTGCAAAAGGGCCTGGGATGTACCAAAGAAATGTGAGTGACATCAGGCTTGGACATGAAGCTTCAGGGAATAAAAAACACATACGATGGAGGAGAAAGAAAAACAGCAATGTATTTCCCAGGACTTCCCTAGAAAGACAGCCACTGTATCACAGCAAATCCGAGGCTTTGGCCTCTGGGAACCTTTATTACAGCTTCTATCAAAGGGAGGGGAGGGGGTAGCTTTCCAGTCTTCACAGGAAGAGTGATTTCCAAATTATGACTTTTGAGAGCTCAAGAGAGGGAATGACTTATTCGTAGTAAATGTAAAACACATGGTTTTCTCAGAGGGTTTCTGTCCACCCTGATCAGTTATTTCTCTTACATGAAAAAGACAAATTACTAAGATTTAAACACAATATTCCTTAGCATGTACCATACATTTGTGCTTCAAGCCTGAAGGCTGGGCTTTCAGTAAAAACGACTCCAGGGGTAACATGGGGAACATTGGCTCCTTACTCCAGAGACAAGCAGAGCAACTGTGCCCCACACACCAAAAAATACAGTTGAATGGGCACAGCAGTCAACAGGATACCTGCCCACCGCACCCACTTTCAGAATCAGCCAACTGAAAAGGCCAGTGGCCTCACTGAAAAATATGGGGACCCATCGCCCCAATGTTGGGTCTGGAGGTTTTCTTTCTCTCTTCTTTTGCCCTTTTGTCATTTTGTCACTGTGCTTTCTCCCTATCCCAGTGGCTTTTTACCCCAGTTATACAGTAGAATTATGTGGAAAGGTAAAAAAGATACCCAGCCCTTCTAATATGCATCTGGATTTAAGAAGCACTGTTGCATCCTCGTCTGATTTCAACCTCACTAACTCAGCATTACAGTGTATCACTTAGACTTTTGATGAGATCTGCCAAGCAAGCTCTTTTATTATCTTTTTTTTTTTTTTTGAGAAGTCCAAGAGGCTCTCAAGGGAACACTGGTACATTTTCCATGGTGTGCAGAGAGCCACTAAGTATAGAGACATTATATATGGTATGGGAATTGCAGCTCACTCCCATAGAGCCCCGGGCTCACCACCCACCCCCACTGCCTTCCTAATATATGTCACAGACTTGTCCTCAGGGAAAGGGTGGGAGAGCGTTTCTCAGGAGGTTCTATCCAATTTCCTAGCAATCTGTAACACAGAAAAGAGCTCTCTGCAGTCTGCAGCTGTGATAGAAACGCTTCTCACAGATCTCTCGCCCTAGACAAACAAACATCCCACTAAGCAGAGCTCAGCACATTACCTGAACAACTCCAAGGATGGGACGGTTCGGCATTGCCCGTGGATTGCACTTAGTTATCTTTTATTGCAGAAGCTGCCTACAATGAGTACCCCTCACTGGCCATCAAACGTGCCCACCCACATCACGACCTATCTCTCCACTTCTCAGGTAATGAATATGTCCACGACTCTACAGGGGCTAGATGACCAGAACCTCGGTCAGAGCCAAACCACAAAGTTCTTCCACAGTTGTCCTACATGATAAATACAACTTCTTCATTTCTGGAAAATCTACTCATTCACAGACTAAAACCAATAACTTGGGGGGGAGGGGGCGGTAATAGCAGCCTTTCATTTGAATATATAGCAACTTTAATGATAAATTTAACTGTCTAGGCAAAATGACATTCTCAATTTCTATACATTTTTTAAGTTTAAAATTTTAAATCACTGTGTAGCAACATTAATTCTATCAATAATATGTGGTTTTCTACAAATAGCACAATATTTGCTTATAATTTGATTTTAGAAGTGGAAAGTCCTAAAAGTGAAGACTCAGGCATACTAATAGCTGGTGTTTATTGAATGAATGGTAGGTACCAGGCGCTATGCTCGGTGTTTTATTGCATTTAATTCCCTCAACCCGATGGAGGAACTACCAGTGTCTCCACTTATAGATGAGTATGTGACTCGCCAATAAATAAAACATATCCGTAGTCAGCAAAGCCAGAGGAGGCTGAGCTGGGATCTGGACAGGCATCGAGCTGACTCCAAAGTCTGTAACCATGTCTATAAACTATCCCAGCAGTACGTATCTTTTATAAGTGAGCAACGTGCTGAAATACCACTTCCACCACCATTTTTAAATGAGAGAGGGAATCTGAATTCTTACTTGGCTTTTACCTTAAGGAAAGTATTTGTTGTGGAGTAGTGATGAGTGTCGGACTTGGAATCTTGTTTCTGATATAAAGTGACAAACTTCTGAATCTCTCAGCACCATGTTCTCGTCCACATGAGAACGCTGACCTCGGAATTGCTGGGGGAACTAAAGGAAACAGCCTATTAGGCTCAGTAGCTGCTAGCTTTCTTCCTTCTCTCACCTCCCATTCACTCGACTAGGGAAAATGACGCTTATCATACCACTATGACAGAGGTCCTTACAGAAAAAAAATTATTTAAAACATTATTTGAAAAGTGAAAAGGTATGCTCTAGAGAAGCTATGTTTTTGACCATTAACGCTTTGCTGTTTACTGAGTCCTGAAAGAAATGTTATCACTGAAGTCACATAGAGGCCTTTCGATTAGGAAAGTGACCCTTTTTGTTATTTGGAAAGCACATTCTCCTGGCTCATCTGTTTTACAACTCCTCAATTGCTATTTGGCTAGGCTTTATTTTGGTTTTGACTCTTGTGCTTCAATAAGTTATTATTACACACCCATGAAGTGCTCAGGCCTGGAGGGAATTTTTTTTTAATTCTGAAAATCGGAGTCCTACCCTTGAGAAAGGTATACTATTATAGTTGAATTTTCTTTAAAGTAACACATATAAAATCTGTGGATAAATTTATTAATCAGTGGCTAGGATTGGGAGAAAGGTGTGACTATTAAAAAAAGTAGCAGAAAGGAGTTCCTTTCGGGTAAGGGAACAGCTCTGTACCCGATTGTGATGATTACTTAACTGTAGCAGGATGATAAATTTTCAAAGAAATACACACACATGCAAACACACACACACACACACACACACACACACACACAAAGAGTGCGTGTAATAGCTGGTAAAAATCCAAAGAAGGTCTCTACTATACCAAGGTCAATTTCCTGGTCTTGATGATCTGCTATGGCAGGGGTGGGAAATGTCTAACCCGTGGGCTGTATACATCCCTCAAATCTGCAACAGCAGGGCCAGACTTATCAAAAATCAATAAATCTGGGAGCTTTTTCATAGCAACATACATTTATATTAAGTGAATCATATTAAGCGAATGATGCTATAAATACCCAAATGGCCCTTGGCAGAGAAAAGGTTTCCCACCCCTGTGCTATGGTTTTGCAAGATTGTCTTTCCGGAATACTAAGCGAAGGGCACATAGAAACTCTGTTGTTGCAATTTGTTGAGTCAAGCTTTTTAAAAATAAACTAGCATTTAAAAACAAAAGCATGAGTATAAAATTAAATGGGAAGATCTCTAAGATGCATTGTTAAGCTAAAGGGGGGGGGGGGGCGGGGAGTGCACACTGTGTGTAATATGCTACCTTTGGGGTAAAAGCAGGAAGTACAGAATTGCTATCACATTTCCTTGTGCAGCATAAAGAGCCTAGGAAAGGATACATAAGACACTAAGGACAGTGGTTTCCTGTGAGGGCTGCACAGGAGGGACTTAGAGATGAGCACGAGGATGGAAGGGAGGTTTATATACTTTGGGTTTTGAACATTGTAATTGTGATATTATTTAAACCAAAAAAATATAAAGACAAAAATGAAAAAACATCGTAACTTAATAAATGATACCAATGTAGAAACTTATGTCAAGTTTTTTACTGAACAATTTACATACATTATTTTTAATCCTCGAAAACATACCAAAGTGAATGATCTCTCTTTTTTACAGAGACTAAAACCAAGACTTAAGGATGTTTTTAAACCTTTTGGCTAAGCCTATGATCTTTCCATGATAATCAACTCCCTTCCTATTTAAGGTTTGCTGAACTATCATGCTGCTTCTTTTTTATTAAATTTATTGGGATAACATTACTTAGTAATATTACACAAGTTTTAAGTTGTACAATTCTATGATACATCATCTGTATATTGTATTGTGTGCTCACCATCCAGAGTCTACTCTCCTTCTATCACGGTATGTTTGACTACCTTACCCTCTCCATCCTCCTTTCATTCCCCTTCTCCTCTAGTAACCACCCTAATTTGTCTGTTCATTGGTTGCTTTCTGCTTTACATCCCACATATGAGTGAAATCACATGATTCTTGTCCTTTTCTGCCTATCTATAAGGGAAATGCAAATCAAAACCACAATGAGATACCACCTCACACCTGTTAAAATAAATACTATCAATATATTAAGAAATAAGTGTTGGAGAGGATGGAAGAAAAGGGAACACTCACATACTGCTGGTGTGAATGTAAACTGGTTTAGCTTCTACGAAAAACAGTATGGAGGCTCCTCCAAAAATTAAGAATAGAGCTACCATATGACCCAGAAACCCCTCTTCTGGGTATCCACAGAAACATTTGAAAACACTTATTTGTAAAGATATATGTCCCCCTATGTTCATCGCATCATTATTTACAGTAGCCAAGATGTATTGACAAACTAAACGTCTTTCAATGGATAACCTGATAAAGATGTGGTACATATACTATGAAATACTACTCAGCCATAAAAAATGATGAAATATCACCATTTGCAACAACATGGATGAACCTTGAGTGTATCGTGCTAAGTGAAATAAGTCAAATGCAAAAGGCCAAGAATCATATGATTTCACCCATGGTGCTTATCTCAGTGCCTTCATGCATGGATTTTCCTTTGCCCCAAACCACTCACCTCTCTCACCCTACTTTGTCTGACAGAAAACTCCTATTCAATCTTTAAAACTAAGTTCTTGTCCAATAAAGTTTTCTTCAAACTGCTTTCCTCACAGAATGAATATTTCTCTTCTTGGTCTTACTTCTATATTTCATACGTGATTAATAATATCTTAAAAGTAATTATTTCTTAACTATCTTTAAATCCCCAGCATCTAGCAAAATGCCTGGCAACTGTAACTGTTGCTCAACGAATGTTCCTTTAGCTATAGAGCACTTTAAACCTCACCATGAGAAGAATTAAGAGGTCTTCAGAAGAAATAAGACCTGTCATTACAAAAACTCGTATTCATTTCACTTGCTAACTACTAAAATGGTAGTCATATTATTTTTAAACAAAAGTGGCTACAAGTAATTTTGAAAATACCCATTATCTCATATTAAGAGAAATATCTCAATAAGTGGACATAAGTATATAATTCTTACAAACTCCTTAATACCAAATTTCTGAGTGAGGTTAATTCTTAATACATTTTATAAATTCTTTATGAAATATGAATTCATTAAAAAATTAATAACACCTTCTATTTTAAAATGTATTAAATTTCTCTAAGAATGGCCTTTTTAATTTCCTTTTCTATGAAATGCATTTGCCTTTAAAGGTGAAACAAAGGGCACTGTGTTCAGAAGAAAACTTGGTCCTTTGGTGCTGAACTTCTAAACAACTTCATGACCATTTACTATGGTCTGGGTTTCTAAGTAGACACACAGAACTGACTCTCAACGCTCTGCTATTCTCCTCAAAAAGAATTTGTCCTGAAGATGACATTGTCCAGTGGTTCATAAGTTAAATCAACAGTCAGGTGCCAGGTATGGCATAGTGGTCAAAGATTCCCAAGTTTAAGACTTGGCTCTCACAATTCCTGTGTCCTTGATCCAGTTATCTCCTCTATCTCATTTTACACATTTGTAAAATGAAGCTATATTGGTATCAAACACATCAAGATACTGGAAAATTGAATAACTTTTGACACATATAAAGAGCTCAAAACAGTGCCTAATATGTGCCAAGGACTGAATACATATTAACTACTAATAATATAGAACTCTGACATATGGTGCATGCCAAATAAATAGCGTTAATTCAAGAAGGAACTTGTCCTTGTTTAATTAAGCTTAAGGTATCTGAAAGAATTATTATCTCAAGGTCATTTCAGAAGATAGAGAAAACTTCAAAAACACTAAAAATGTAAGGATAGAATGTATGTCTATGGCAGTATGTTCTAGCAATACGAGCCGTTAATCCACTTTCTGAGAGATAAGCCCGACTCTGTAGAGGAGACTCACATCCCAAACCCCAAATTATCTTCTGCTTTGAGGGCTGATTGACCAGAAAGTTTAATTTTCCCAGATGTTTTGTAGTAACATTTCTTTAACAAATATTCCAAAATACAGATCTTTACAATAAAACAGATTTTTAAAAAAGAAAGTCTATTCCAATGGGGTCTTTACCAGAGAAAATGAGTCATAATGTCTAGCTGGGCATGTTTAAAAGGGTTTCGTTACCATTTGTTTAGCTGTCCTCGCATGCTTTGCGGGGGCCCTTCATAACCCAGACCCAACATACCAATTACAATTATGCTACATAAAGGCTTTCCTTGTTATCAACAATATTTGAGACTTTAAAATCAGTATCAAAATCAGCAACTGGGTGTATTAAATAATCAGAAAAGTACCGTTTTTTCAAGCAATTCAAAAATGCTGAAGAACTTGAACAGATATTTGTATTCCCATATTCTTACTGGTATTATTCACAATAGCCACAAAGGAGGAAGAAACCCATTCATCTCATTGACAGATGAATGCATAAGCAAAATATCTTAGATACAAAGGAGTATTATTCTGTCTTAAAAAGGAAATTCTGATACATGCTACATGGATGAACCTTGAGAACATTAAGTGAAACAAGCCAGTCACAAAAAGACAAATACTATATAATTTCACTTATGATATACCTATTGTAGTCAAATTCACCCAAACTGTATACTCAACATGATTAAAAAAGGTGAGTTTTGTTACGTATATTTTAATACAATAAAAAGTATTATTGGGCTCCTGCAATATATAACATAGAAAACGAAGAAATAGGTAGTAGTTATCAATGGACTTGGAGTGAAGAAACAGTTCATCTAGAAAATCGAGCAAGACAGACCCTTAGAAACTATCAACACTCCTTTAATTCTCTTTTTAAAATGGGGGGCTCTTCTTTGTTTTAAAGCAGAGATGGGGGACATTCAGCCCACAGGCCGCATAAGGCCCTTGAAATCATTTGGTCTGGCCTTGCCAAGGCATTAGGGGTGAAGTAATTAAATGTTTGACCAAATATAGCTAAATTTTTAAGCTGATAATTTTGTATGGCCCACAAATTATGTTATAAATATCCAAATGGCCCTTGGTAGAAAAAAGCTTCCCCACCCCTGCTTTAAAGAGACCTCACTTTAGAATGAAAAAATGTAAAAACAAATCCTCAAAAATAGTTAAAGAGGAAAATATTGAAATTCTACTCATAGTCCAGCTCTCCATCCTAACATTCAAGCTTTGTTTGGTAGCTGGGATATCTCAAGCTCAGCAACAGCAACAGCAAAAAATCACAGGAATCAAAGCTACCATCTCAAAATGGAATTTGAGCCATCCATAATCTTTACTGTCAAAGCAATTCCTAATAAATTTCAGTTAGGTTAATCCCATTAAGATTTAACATTGTTATCCTTTTTAAGTGAAAACACATTTAATTAGTTCACAGGAATGAAGAGGCAGTCTGGTTCTGCCACTTCAATATCCGTTTCTCAGACCCTATGGACATGACATGAATATGGATAGGACTACTTGCTTCTGGTATTTCATTTTTCTTTCTTTCTCTTTCCCCCTCCCTGCAGCCCTACTTATTGAAATTTTACAGTACCTTGCTACCAAAGTGCTTCAAGGGGAGAGTAGCTCTTCAGAAATAAGAAGACCACTAAATTATCTCCTGTTACTACTGCATCCCTCATGACACACCTTCAGCAACACAGGTTGAAAAAAAGGAGCATTTCTGTAGTGAACCCCAAAAAACCAGTCTGCTGCAGATCTGACCATTTATTTATTTTTAAATACTAAATAAAAGCTAACTGGGTCAACTGTCTTCATCCCTGGACACTAGTAGGAATATACATTGTAAATTTGATCTCAGGGTTGAATAGGAATAGAAAATGAACGGATGATTTCATGAGCAGAAAGATATCTAGGACAGCTGAAAGTCCTGTACTGGTTTTGATAAAGCAGATGCTTTATTATGACAGGTCACATACCAATAGTCATTGTCACAATAAACCAATAGAAAATAGAAGGTAGTATGATATAAACTTGGGGAGTGCTAGAAACTAGGATGGACCAGGATCAGCTTATGGAAAGTCTAACAGGTCTTTAATTCAACTCATTCATCTGCATGAAATGTATCTACTTGATAGAGTCAACCCCTTGGCATTTGTGTCCTCATCTGATGTGGCATGATCTGGAAGGATAAGCACAAAACGTTTCAATAAATTTGAATTACTCTTCTGATTCGTCAAAGGTAAGGTATTTTTAATTTCATTCTAATTATAGGTTTTGCAGGAATTAAAAACAGGTGGCAGATGAATATTTGGTATTGCTGGCAGCGAGTCTGCATATCAATAGAAAACAAATTTTCTAATCACATAAATCATATATTGTAATCACATGAAAAATAGCTCTTTCAATTTGTCTTAGTGAGAAATGTTTTTTAAAAGCTTTAAGAATCAGAAAACCTCAAGCCTAACACCTCAGTAACCTGCTACGCAGTGATGAGTCCACAAGAGGTTGGGGAAACACATAAATGTATATTTATTTTCCTAAAAGGCACATTAAATAGTCAACCGTGACCAATCAGGTTTTAAACGTCTGCTGCCAATTAAGAATAAATTCCTGAATTGATTAAATTTTTCCCATTTTGGAAAATGAAATTGGGTCTTTATTTCTGCCACATCTGCCATCAGCAAGGAGAAGGAAAGGGCATGAAATAAAATAAGTACTGGCATCCAGAGAAGCTTACTTCCTCCCCATATTTTTTATTGGAAAAATAAAATTCGTTTTCCAGTGAGATATTTCATTTTTTGAAAAATCTGTTTCCACTCAAGGCTAGAGTTCTATTTATTTTTAAATGAGGCCCGAGATACCTCCCAAGTGCGACTTAGATTTACATCTGGCTAATCCTCCAAATGTGAGGACCAAGTTCATGCTGTTTATTTCTAATGAGTTCTGTGATTTTTGGATAACATGAGTGAGAGATAGCAAATTAACTACTGCTAGGCAGCAGCAAGCAAGCAAAAGATGTCTTGGGAAGCTAGTGTGAGCAAATCCTACAAGTCAATTTCTAATCATACTTGCCAGAAACTTGGGGGGCGGGGGTGGAGGTGGCAGGGGGAGGTGATAAAACCTGCCAAGAAAAACAAGGGGTAGAACTTGTTTCCCTTTCCTTTTTCCATGGAATTTTTCAACGCTCAACCAAAAAATACAGCTCAATCTTTCCTTTCCATAACGTTGGGACTGCGAGGAAGGCTCTGGTCCCATTGATAGTCTTAGAAAAATTAAAATGCCTCTCACTGCAAAATGTACCCTCAGTCTTTGGAAGTTCCCTTACTGGAGCTGTATCCACTTACATAAAGGGAACTGCAGAGGTGACGGGGGAGGTTACTTGCAAGGTATAGACACAAATATACTCCCCCAAGACACCTATAGGTGAGTAGACAAATGGTAGTCAAATCTCCTTACCTAGAGCTAGTCAGCAATATTGCACAACATGCCTGTGCCAGCTGAAAACCAAGCAACAAACAGGTAAAGCCAGGAATGGCAGAAAAACACTCCCCCATATCCAGTCACTAGGAGCCTGGGAAGCACAGCTCTAAAAGCATTTACTCATGTGCAGGGTAAGACCCAGGGGGTACATCTTATTTCTCACCTGAATCCCAAACCAAACACAAGTCTTAACTAGTGGTTTTGAACCATGGCTATAGTTAGAATCGCCTGGAGAGCCTGTAAGCCATACTAATGCTGGGACCCACCCCTTTCACCACCCCTGCTACTACCCCTCCCACCCCCAACACACACCCAACTCAACTGAAACTGGAATCTCTGGGAGTCAGACCAAGTGACCAGTGTTTTTTAAAAAGATACCCAGGCGATTCCACAGTGCAACCAGGAGTGAGAACCACCCCATTAAAAGTACAGGCATACCTCACTTGATTGGGCTTTGTTTTATTGCACTTCACAGATGTTTCTTTTTTCACAAATGGAAGGCAAGAACCTACCCAGCAAAAAAATTCTGGCTCATTTCATTGTGATACTTGCTTAATTGCAGTGGTCTGGAACCAAACCCACAATATATCTTAGGTATGTCTGAATGCTCTTTTAAAAAACAAACCAATTTCTCTATCAAGTAAATTAAATCTCTCATTTCACTCAGTCTGTCCTGTCCCAGAAAGTCCTGGTCCTGACCTCCACCACCAGCCCATGCAAGCTTCCAAATCTGGCAGCAGGCTGAGTTGGAGGCCCTCTGCAATTAGAGGTGGAGGCACACTTGGGACAGGGTCCACCCGGCACAGAAAGCTTGACTCCATTTTGGTAATTAAAAAGCAAAAACTCCCCTTTTCCTCCACTCAACACTTCTGACATCAGATGTGTGGGTTTTTTGACACTAAGCAATTTTCCAATTCTCCATTCTGACACTCACTGTCCAAAGCCAGTACAGACCCCACTGGATAAGGGCTCAGTCCTACAGGGTTGCTCCCCATTTCAAATGCCAACTGCAGACCCGCTGGAGTGGCTCAGTTAGTTGAGCATCATCCCATGCACTGAAGGGTTGCCAGATGGATTCCGGGCTGGGCACATGCTGGGCTGGGAGTGTGCAGAAGGCAGCAAATCAATGTTTCTCTCTCAATCAATGTTTCTCTCTCTCTCTCTCTCTCTCTCTCTCTCTCTCTCTCTCTCTCTCTCTCTCCATGTCCTCAGGTGAGGATCAAAACATATATACACACAAATGCCAACTGGAAGTCCAGGTGGTCTTCCTGAACCTCTGACCAACCAGCTGTAAGTCAGGGATTTCCACAATCCCTCCCTCCAGTTCTGTAATCTAGAACAGCTCTCATAATTCAGGAAAACATTTTAGTTACCAGACTGCTCATTTATTATGAAGGATAGAGCTCAGGAACAGCCAAATGGAGGAGGTGCTTAGGGCAAGGTGTGTGGAGCCTCCATGCTCTCTCCAGGCACACCAACCTCTTGTTCAACCCGGAAGCTCTCCAAACTGCTTCTTACAGGGTTTTTATGGTGGCTCATTAAGTGGGCATAATTGATTAAAGCATTGGCCACTGAGGATTAACTACGATTCCAGCTGTTCTACACTCCCTGGAAGTCAGGGCTGAAAGTTTCAGACCTCTAATCACAGGGTTGGTTCCCATAGCAACCAGACCTCATATTTAGGGGCTTCCAAAAGTCAACTTATTCACATAAACTCAGGTGTGGTTGAAAGGGGTAATTAACAAAAGATGGTCTTCTCACCTTTATCACTACAGAGCTGTGTCAGGACCTAGGGACAATAACCAAATATTACAACAAAAGGTACTCCTATTGCTCTTAAGAAATCACAAGGGTTTTAGGGACTCTAGCCAGGAGCCAGGGACAAAGACCAAAATATATATTTCATAGTATATGACCGTGATCCAGGTGTTAAGTATTTTGAGTGTCTCGGGATTATGTGGTTGTGTTTAACACAAAGACAAGTGTAAAATAAGGTGTGTAGTGAGCATAACATTTGGCTTTCTTTAGGCCAGTGGCTCCTTAACCCTACTGTGCATTAGAATCACCTGGAGGGCTTGATAACCCACCCCCCAAGTCTCTGGTTCAGTCCATGTGGGGGAGGTTCCAACTATTTGCATTTCTAACAAGTTTCCCCGATAATGCAGATGCTATTGATCACAGGCCCACCCCTTGGCCATCAGTGCTCTAGACTAAACTGCTGGCACCTTCAAACACTGGAAATACCAAACGAAGATTTGTTTTTCTTTTCCCCCAGTTTTATTGAGATGTAATTAGCACACAGCACTGTATAAACTTGAAGTGTCCCACATAATAATTTGACTTACATATATTGTAAAACAATTACCACGGTAAGTTAATATCCATCATCTCACATAGGTACAAAAGGGAAGAAAAAGAGGAAAACAATGTGGTTTTTCTCCTCCTTGTGATGAGAACTCTTGGGATCTACTCTCTTCACAACATTCAAGTATCCCATACAGTAGGGCTAACTATGGTCATCGTGTTGTCCTTGCATCCCTCAGAGATCTGTCTCTACGGGGACAAATGGGAGTACTGAACACAAACTGGATATTTGATATGAAAGCATTATAGTTAACTATTGTTTTAGATGTGAACATAATATTATCTTCAAAAAACAAAGAGCTCTTACCTTTAAGAGATAAACATTGAAAAAAAATTTAACAGGACAGATAGAATTCACATTTGTCATAAACCCAGCCTCCCTCCAGGGAGGCAAGGAGAGAAGAACCGGGGGAACAGTGACCAGTAGGATCTTTGGAGAAGCCCAGGAAAGAATAACCACCAAGCTGTACCCACAAAGAGAATCAGTGCGTATCTCCATCCAGAAAGTCTCTTACCTGAACATGCTGGGTGTCGATGCTTCTGTAGTCTCCTGAGAGTACTAGGAGAGAAAAGAAAAGTGAGTCAAAAGTTGTAAGAGTGTACAGAAGGACACAGTAGAGTATGGTTTTGGTACACATCTCCGTCTACCCACAGGCAGTTCTGGAAAAGTGTTTGCTTATTAAAGACTAGCCTGGAACTTCACAGCTCTGGAGCCAGATGAGGAACTCACTGCAGAACGGTAAGCAGTCCTCTGACCTGGAGAAAACTGGAAGCATCTAGAGATGCATGGTTTCAGCACCAACGCTGCCATTGCTATCCTAGGGCACTGCAAGCTCGTCATTCTCTTTCTGAGTCTAGACTTCATTCTCTGGAATGTGAAGTGTTTTAGATGTTCTCCATAGTAACTCCCAAAGCTAAGAGTACAGTACGACATTTGGAAAAATACTGGCTCCAGGATGTAATCAGAAGAAAAGAAAGGGAACTAACACAAATATATATGCCAGAGCCTAGTTATTTCTGTAGCTTATTTTACTTAACCTCTAAAGAGTTCATCTCAATAGCAACAGAAGGCTATGGACAAAGAGACTGCGGCTGACACTGTGCAGTAACTTGCCCAAGGTCATAGAACTAGCTGCAGCAGGACCACAGATCAAAGCCAGAAGCTGGCTGACCCTAAGGAAGAAGTAAGCTCCTCCCACTACACCAGGACGATTTATACAGTGCGGCCCTACAGCTGGTAGAGTCACATTAAAGCTGTGGGGAACTTTGACTCCAAGATCTTATCAAGGATTAAGTTTGTTTTCTGTGCCCAAACTTATCTTTTTTTAAAATTCTGATATTTTGTGAGCATGTATAGGGTATCCAAAAAAAAAAAATGTATGGACATTTAGCAGCTGATAGCTTAATTGATGTTTCTTTTCACATTTAACCCACTGGAATTAATAATCATTCAAAGGGTGTATACATTTTTTGGGACACCCTGTATTTGATTATGAAATAACTGCCCAATAGAATGCCCAGCAAAGTTAGCTTACAACAGTTCAACCTTTTTATTCAAAATATTTATATTTGCCTCTCTGTAGAATTTCTCATTTTGAAAAAAAAAAAAAGTTGATAACAACAGGTTATGTCTGCATACAAGGACAAAGCTTAGAGGTTTTGCTCTGTCTTAAAATCTGTAGAGCCTAAATCCCCAAATGCTCATTTTCTAAGCACCTGGTTCCAACGTTCTTGGCAAGTCATGAAAGATTCACCTACTTCACATTGAGGCCATTTCTTTTCTTTAAGGAGAAATCTTTGCCAAGGCCCACCACTGGACCACATTGCTGTTAGGCAAGCCAGTGGTATGCCTCCATGGATGAGCACATTGCGTCGAGCCACTGTCTGGCTTGCAGGGGCTCAAGGTCATCTTTCTCTCATATAGGAATTCACATAATTGGCTGCACACATTCATCCCATGAATCAGGTGACAAGACAGCCTATTAGACAGATCAGTCCTCTGATCCAGGACACAGCTGCTCTGCTCCCTCCAGGCTCCAAATAAGTCAGCACTATCAACCTTCCCCATTAAGTACGATTAATTGTATGAAATGGAGAGAATGAGCGTGGGTAAATAAAATGGCTGACATATTCGCACAGCAGAAAACACCTACGGTGCACACAGAGCCAGCTGACTCCCAGGTGCTAATGAGGGTGCTCTGCATTAAAAGGTAACCTCCATTCAGCCAGCCCTAACCCAACCCAAACTTTTCTCCCACATCCCACACCGCAGCAGGAGGGCCTGCCTAATTGGAAGGTGCTGAGCAGAGGCCTGGAACATGTTTCTGGGCAGCACATACCTCAGAGCATCCTGGATATCTCTCTCTCTCTCTCTCTCTCTCTCACACACACACACACATACACACACACACACACACACACCACTCAGATTTCTTAGCTCTTAAAAAATCTAGTGTACAATCAGAAATGTGGTTTTAGAAGTTAAAGTTCATGTTCCTGCAATGGTTTAAAAAACAACCCAGGTGGAGATCGCTTTTATAAAACATTTCCCCTTAAGACCAGTGGTAACGACCAGACACAGAAACGACAAAGGTGCCTGGCGAAAGAATCACATTAGCTCGCAGTTCTAAAGGAAGACGGTTGCTCTGAATTTCCCTTTATACATAGCAACTTCAAAAAAAAAAAAATCCCCATTTTTTTAGTACATCTTTTTGCAGAGAAGCCTGCGTGACTTTGAAGCGTCAACACAAAACAAACAAGAGTCTTTACAATCCTGTCTGACCACCCAGCGAGAATCAAATAGTATTTTTTTCTCCAGTAGGCCACCCCAGGATACCACGAATAAAAAGGAAAATGAGGAATTCATCATGTAACTGGGATGTATTTTTCTAGTGTAGCTACTACCCTGCTTTAATCTAAATATTATGGTATATTATTCACTAGCAAGGCCAAAGGAGAACTAATGATTTGTTTATTGAGCAGAACTTTTGAAATAGCAGAAAACTGGTTAAAATCAAGGGACCAGTGGAGAAGAGGAAGAGTAGGAACTTTCTTCTCAAAGTCCCTAGGTCTGAGCAGGGATTTCTAAAGTGCTGATGTTCAGGATGGTGGAGCCAGGGCTCGGTGCTCTTTCGTGCAAAAGCCTGGATGAAACTCTCCAAGGCTTAGACAACAGGAGATATTGGGGAGGAGTTTGCTCAGCATCACAGGAAATTGCTGAGTTCCATGAAAGTATTCTTACAGTCATAAACATCCTGAAATGTACCCCTCTAATCATGCCCCGTCCCTGCACAAAATCTCCACTTGGGCCTAATAAAGACCAGATCCTGTAGAGCCAGACTCTGGGAGCCTCTCCTTCAAACCCCAGGCTGCCTTCCCAGGCTCTTGGTTCCTGCTATTACCATGGGGCACAGTGTTCCAGGCCCCCTGACACCCCTGCTGCTTCTCAGAAGGGCAAGCACTTCCACCTGGCTCTGCCAGTGAGGAAGGGCTTTTATTCACCTGAGATGCCCCACGTCCTCATCTTTTTACTGACTCAACCTTTAAGAGGTAAGGATGAGCCCAAAACCGGTTTGGCTTAGTGGATTGAGCGTCGGCCTGTGGACTTAAGGGTCCCGGGTTCGATTCTGGTCAAGGGCATGTACCTTGGTTGCAGGAACATCCCCAGTAGGGGGTGTGCAGGAGGCAGCTGATCAACGTTTCTCTCTCATCGATGTTTCTAGCTCTCTATCCCTCTTCCTTCCTTTCTGTAAAAAAATCAATAAAATATATTTTTTAAAAAAAGAGGTAAGGATGAAATGGGGTTAACAGACCTCCTCCTGATTCACAGCTCTGCTGAGAAACAGTTGGGGATTTTGGACATTCTCTGCCTCAGTTTCTTCATCTGCTAAATGGAGATAATTAAGCCTATCTCACTGTTGTGAACTTTAAATGAGACAAGGGGGATAATCAACTGATTCTTATCAACTTAATGTGTTACCTCCCGCCACTCAAATGAAATGCCACCTTCCCCCAACCCCGAAGCCTTCCTTAACACTGCAGCTAAAAAGAATGTGCCTCTTCTCTAAATTCCCCTCATTTCACTGCAGTGTGTCTAGTTCCTGGTCACTCTCTAACTGCATTATTGCTAGCTCTCCATATATCAGCACACCTACCACACTGTGTGCCTTCTGGAGGCAGGACTCGGGTTTAATTCATGCCGGTATTCTTCCCAATGACTCACACATAATCAAACTGTAAGAATCTCAGAAACCTAGCATTAATATGACCCTTTATATAACCTGGACGAAACCCATTATTCTATAGATAAGAAAACTACGTCCCTGAGAGACGAACGACCACACTGCTGGTAAGTAATAGAACCTCTTCCTACCTGACAAACACAAATTGGTGGATGGATGGACAGATGGACAAATGGACATACGGACAGACCAGCCAGCAATGAGCTACAGAATCCAAGATACTGTCAGCAATTCAAACCCTGACCCACCATATATTGGCCACCTCACCACTCAAGCTTTCTTCATCAACTATAATTTTTCTTAATACCATGTCTTTAAAATCCATGATGAAATCCAGATCAAGAAAATTCACCATGCAAAAGAATTTGTAATAATATACCTCTTGAACAACAGAAGCTCTTAATTTGAAATATAATTTTAAATATTCAAAACTTTCAAATAAACAGCAGCTCACCTTCACCTTGTATAGCTCATTCATGCCCCAAATTTTACTGAAAGCCAGTACCGTGTGCCAGTCACATGCTTGTCCCTACAGGAAGCTCATAGACAGACTGTCCCTGTGAAGAGCTCACAGCTCAATGTTGCTCACTTCTTATTCTTCTCCTCCATTCTGTCCCCTCCATCTATCCCAACATTTATTCAGTAAGGTGCTGTACCAACATGATAAACCCTATCACAGACATAATGAGGGAACTATGGGAAGGCAGATTGCAGAGCACTTGGCAAGCACTTCAGTCTGAAGGTTTTGGATACAGGAGCCCATTTCCCGTCTCTCTAAGGTTCAGGAAGTGCTGCAGTCCTCTCAGATGGCAGGTAGCTCCAAAGACTTGGGACATGGGAAGAACTTCCCAGGATGCCTCCCTACAGAGCCGCACGACTGACAGGAAATGGCCTCTAGTGTTGCTACATGTTCAAAAATGCCCACCTCTCTTAGAACTTTGAAACTGACTGGAAATGTGATGTGCATAACACACCACATAGAAAATGACGATGTGGGATTGTTGGGACTGGAGATAAAATTTGAAAGCAAGTTCACAGCCGTTGAAGACAACACACAAAACAAACTGCTGTAGCATTGTGCCAGGCATTGTCCTCAATCCTGGCCAGCTTCCAGGGCACGCCCGGGGCATCTGGGGTAATTCAGGGAGGGCTGCCCTGTGGTACGGATCTGTCTGGGGATGACTATGAGGATGGTTCAAATGTCACTTCCTCAGAAGTGGCCTCTGACATCCCGCCTAAAACAGTACTTCTGGCAGCATCTCTATTACCACACTCTGCCTTATTTCTCTATAGCAATTACTATGACAAAACATTAAATTATATCCTTTTTTTTATCATTGCCAGTCTCTCCGGCCAAAACATAAGCTTCCTGAGGGCGGTGACTGTTTTCTTCACTTCCCTATTCCCAATACCTAGAACTATACCTGACACAAAATAGGTGGTCATGAATATCAATCGATGAGTAACTGATATCCACTTCCCAGATAGAAACCGATGAATGGAGACATGGTGTCACTAACAATGGCTCCTCTTCTCCAATACAACAGTATTGGGTATAAAGTAACACCCAGTGTGAACCTGGCCTCTCTGTACTAATACCAGAGGTCACTCAGGAGGAAACCCGGAGAATGAAAGAGTTGCTTCTAATACTTACACTGGGACAGCAGGTGTGCAATGCAGGTATCCTGAACAAGCTGGAGTGTAGAGTCATTTTAATCCTGAAGCAAAACCAAATTCGAGGAGGGACACCATTGACTAGAGTCACTGGGCCACTGCAGATGCAAAGGGCACGGCCTGTTGCTGGGACCCAATGGGCTGGAACTGAAGGATGCCCTCCCGCCTACGGCAGCAAGCAAGCTGCCAGGGGTGACATTTTCTATCCGTGGCCACAAGGGCCCCACAGCCATGCATAGTGTAGGACAAAGCCAAAATTGTCCTAAGAAAGACTACACTGGGGACAGAGGCAGAAATCAGGTTGGAGGCCTTCACTTTAGCCAAACGTGTGCTCATTGACCAACTTACAAAGTAAAAAGTCCTCGCTGAACAGAGCTCTATGAAGCACATGAAAAAAAAAAAAAAAGAACATTTTAAAAATAAAAATATCTAAAATCGCAGTCATTTTTTGCGTGTGAAATACTTTGTGTATCTTTCCTTCTATTATTAAATCCTCTTTTCTCCTAAAAACCAGAACCAGCAATATACAGTCTTTTCCATTCCAAATTAATTTAACTTTTCACAAGCACATTTGTGCAGAGTAGAAGTTCAGTTCAGCTGCAATATACTTTGTGAGAGAAGTTCTTTATTTTTCTTGCTAATTCAACAATGATTCGACAATATAACAATTGCATACTAGATTCTATTCTCTTATCTTTTTCCAAATTGAAAAATTTTCTCAACAAAAATGCTCTGAATGAATACATTTTTAACAATAATAACAAACTGTGATACTTCTAGAGTTTCTATTCATCCTATAGACAGGGTGGTCTGCTTACGTGCTTGTGGGAAAGGGCAATATGCACATTAGAAAGTGTCGGATTCTCCGTACATAGCAAGCCTCACCTTCCGCGCGCCTGAGAAGGCTGATTTGAAGCACTCCCACCTGGCCTGAAATGGTCTCCAGCTATCGGAAGGGTAAGAGTGAGATCTTTACAGCCCAGAGGGGAAACACGCACCAAAGAAGTAGTTGAGGAAAAAGGAAAGGGAGCGATGGAAAAAAAGGGGATGGGAAGGGACTCAAACAAAAGCCAAAGCAGGGTAGGCAGACAGCAAAGCCAAGCTAGGATTCAACCACAAAACACCTTTTGCACGTTAGTCACAGTGGGCATCAGACACCTTCTAGCCAGGAACCAGTTTCCCAGCAGGGGGCTAGGACACTCCTGAAAGATCCTTCGAGCCATTTTTTTTTCTTTTGCTTAAAGAACAGCAATAGCATCTGCCAAAATATGTCCTTGACCTGCCCATCTACCTTTTTCTTCCTCCATATGAACTCTCCCTCCATCTAGCAGGGTAAACAAACCCCTTTGTTCCTCATGCTACCCCCTTTCAACCACCAACATCAAAGACTCTATGGGGCTTGCCCACCTGTGGCCCCATGCTCCCCACTATACAAACAGAAGGTAACTGACTCGGTCTCATCTTGGAAGGCCTTCCCAAAGAGATTACCATTTGGTTTTATAAATTTTACCACCAGAAACACTCCAGTACATGTCCTATTAACAGCAGGTCTGTGGCGTTGGGTACACAGGGCAGCACATTTTATAAGTCCCTGTAAATCCAAGTGAGCTCTCTCTCACTCAGGCACTATCTGTCAATGCAAGCATGAAATAGATTTCTAAACCATGAAACCAAGTTTTCTTGAGGAATGCCCTCCTTTCTTCTTGGTCCAAGGCATCGGAGTTGCTTGTGCAGTCCTGAAAAAGCACACAGTCTTGCTCAGGACACAGCCAACCAGAGCTCAATAAATATCCGAACCATGTCTGACTCACATTAAGTAATTATGTCCCAGGGTAATTATGCCAGACACATCACTTCACGCAGGGAAATGTTCAGGTGCAAAAAATACTAAATGGAAAACAGAAAGGGGCCCTATGGTTTCTGCTTTTCAAGGGCAGAGGAAGCCTTTCAGGAAATGCATATGTTCAAAGTTCATTTTTCCTCAACACATTTCTCTTCCCGGGTTTTAAAATGCCGTGAGCTAGGAATTATCTTAGTCTAGAAAATAAAATTTTCTGGGATTTTCTTGTGGGGAAGTTCAAATGATAGCAGCACATTTGATATGTTCGGTTTTCCTGAAGATCAGAAGGACTTTCGGAATAAAGCATTTTTTTTTCCTCTACAAAGGCCATCTGCAAAGCTTAGTCTGCTGAAAAGAATCATTCTGACAGTCTTAATGTATTCTTTTCAGGAAAGTCCCATTCAGAGAATTCCACGGAAAAAAACACATCAGTACCGCAGGACAGCAGCAGTGTGAATCATTACAGCTTCTTGTAAATAAATGAGGAAAAAGTGTTTTCAATATAGTCTAGCTATTAGATTGAGGGGGGAATGGGAGTGATAATCTTGAATATTGTATATTTTTCACTTTCCCTGGATGGATCAATATTAAAACAAATATTTGAAAGATCTGCCAGTGTTTCAAAGGACATCTCATAGGCCAGGCACTTTCAGAATCCTGCTGGAAGACAAAAATATCCCTAAAGTAGGAAATATAACAGTAGGTCATCGTTACTAACTGAGAACAATAATCACAATAAAAATAATTACAGTATGATATTAATATACCAAGGTACCTTTCATCCAGGACTCAGAATGTTTTATAAACGTTCTCTCTTGCTGAGATGACACAACTAGGAAATTCAAATAAGAGGAATGTTAATGACTTGTCTGGGTCACTGGTCAGCTGGAGTGTTAAACCAAAATGCAAATACTTTATTGTGGTCTACTGATCTAAAAGAGTAATCACAAAACTTTTAATTCCGAATTTAGAGAATCTTATTTCAGAACTATTTCCATATTAGTCCTTCCATTAAATTCTGATTTTTCCCCTTTTTCTGTTTCCATTCCCCCCACCAGACCATAGGTACGGTGTCAGAACACTGGCAAAAGTTAATCTCACTGCCTGGAACCTATACCATCTACTTATCTATCTATCTATCATTTATCTATCATCTATCTACCTATTATCTATCTATTTATCTATCCTCTATCTCCTGTGCCTGTCTAGCACAGGAAATAAAGCAAACTTCCTCAAACACTGATTTTATCATATCCTGCCCCTGGACAGGAAGCAAGACTGTTCCCATTGCCTATCAGAATAAGTAAAGTTCTCATCATCCATCTCAAGTTGTGGTCGTTTCTCTGCACACTCGACACAAAGATATCGGTCTCTGAATGTGCTGTCCCTGCTGTAGTTAATCTGCCTAGGAAGCCACTGTATGTTTTCTTGCCTGGGTGATGGAGAGAGGAGATTGAAAAGAACCTTGGAGCCCACTTAGTCCCACCCTGACGCTCTCTCCACACTGCCGGCATTATAGACACCCCACTGCTCCTTCACACTTGCCGGGATGAGGAATTCACCACTCTGAAAAAGAGCGCTCTGTCAGACATTTCAATGATGAGACAACTCTTATTTGAATTCTGAATTCTTAGTCTTGTATGCCTACTGGTCTGGTCCATCCACCCAACAGGTCCGGTACTGCACCCTAGAATGATCTGTAACACATCAACTTCTTCTGTAATAAAATGGTCCTTAATCTTCTCAGCTCCAAAAACAGTTGCTGCCGCCTGTCAACTATTCTTCACGGACCTGGTTTCGAGACCGTTCACCATCCAATAAAACCCTCTAATTTGGTGCTGCCTAACTAGTATTCATGTCATGTGCAAGGAGAAAATGATCATATCTACACAGCATCTGGGGAAAATAAGACACGGGTTTTGGACAGCAGGCTCAAGCCCCTGCCCAAAGTTGTGAGGATGGGTGGAAAGCGCTTTGCTAATTTTTTAAGTTACTCTTAAAATCTGGCACCCAAAATTGAGCATATTCTCCACAGACCACCTAATGTCCTATTTATATCATCAAACTGTTCCCCAATAACTAAAGTCAATACTCACTTTTCCTCTAGCTGATTACTAAGTGGGTAATATCTGCTTGAACTGAACTTGAGATTTGACATCATGACATTTGACTATATTTATGTTAGGGTTTTCCTAAATGAGCATCTTATTTCATGTGTGTCAGATTCACTTTCTCAAAATGACCACATAAGGGGCTGTATACAATCACCAGCACCATTATGCCTACAAGTACCCAGGACTGGCCTGGGAACATAGTAGGGCCTCCTTTAGACATTTGCAAAACTGATTATGCAGCCTCTGGACCGGAAAGTTATTGCTTAGAGGCTATGGTCTGGTTCAAACGATATAAACCTCACCTGAAGAGGAAGTTTATCATTCTGCCTGTTTATTCAGGCAGAATCTAAACAATGACACAGACTTGCAGACTGGAAAACTTAGTACAAATAAACGCTTCCAGACAGGTCCAGATTGGGAAGGAGGGCCGCAGATTCCTTATCCTATCTGTGTTATTTAGGCCCAGATACTCGTCACTCAAGTTGTAAACACTATTAAATGACACGGCATAGTTTTATTTAAAGCTATGTTTGCTTTCAGATTAGACTTTAACATTTAATAAATTTCCCACCAGAGTAGGGGGAGAGTGGAGAGCATTTTGATTTAAGCTTTACTTCAAGTATGAAACTCAAGCTGTGCTAGTTAAAACAGGCTCTAGTTATAATTCAGCCACACAGTAAGGTCAAAACTCTTGGATTCCCCTAATCCTCTTCCTCTAGGGCTGAAATGCCTGGGAATTCAGATAATTTACATATTCTTCCTTACCCACAAAGCTGAATCCCAGGGTCCTAGCCAAACTCCGCATTCACTCCTCTGGACTCAAGCCCACACATCTCAGTACCACCCAGCCCAGAATTCACCTTGGAGAGAGCGAACCTTAAGGTAACAATCTGGCCGAAGACGCAGAGGCAGGGCCTCCCTTTCCTGAACGAGAGACCTCACTCTTTTCCTCCCCTCTCCCACCTCGCGGTGCAAGCCTGTGGATGTGAAACTCTGATAGATTAATGAGAAGTCGGCACTGGTCCCTCTGGACGCGATCCATTTTTAAGTGAGCTATGAGAACTTGGACAGTTTACAGATCCTGGGAGAGTGAAATATGAGGAGAGAAAGGGAAGTTTGACACATGCAGAGAGACTGATCTCTGGGGCTGGGGAGAAGCTAAGAGAAGAGAAATATTGAGACAGGATGCATAATACAAACCGAATTGACTGATCGTGCCACTGAAGAATAAAGACTGGCTTCCCCATTAAAGTTGGAAAGCTGAGTAGTTAATATAAACTTATAATTTCATGCAAAGAAAAAAAAAATCTAATGGCTAAGGGCAGACGAAGGACTTTAGTGCTGCCCTTGAATTCATCTTCATGTTCATTCTCCTTGTCCTATCTATGCACGGGTGTTAGGATAAAAGAAAAAGGAATTTTACATGGAAGGTAAAAGATAAGGTTAAAAATAGTTATACTATGAAACAGACCAAGTTTGCCTTTCTTGCCTTTTGAATCCCAAGCAGGAAAAAAGTGATAATTTTGGGATGACCCGGGGGTAAGGGCAGAACAGGCTTGAGGCAAATCTTTAAAGCAGATCTTCAGGGGAAAATTAAATCCCAACTCTGGTTCTTTCTATCTCTAAAAACAGAATTTCTACACAAACCTCTTCTGTTCCCTAGAAGCCAACATTATCCTGAAGTGCCACCAAACCATGAGTTTGGTCAGTACTGGGGGTCTACTAATTTTAATTCTATAGTGGTGCCTTTAAAAGTCAGAAGGGTAGATACTCAGCTGGTGTGGCTCAGTGGTTGAGCTTAGACCTATGAACCAGGAGGTCAGAGTTCGATTCCCTGATGGCACATGCCCAGTTGCAGAATGGATGAGAGGGGAGGGAGGAGTGTGTGTGCAGGAGACAGTTAGTCAATGATTTTCTCTCATCATTGATGTTTCTATTTCTCTCTCCCTTCTCCCTTCCTCTCTCTGAAATCAATAAAAACATATTTTTTTAAATATCAGAATTTTAGAGGGTGTGGGGACAATGAAAATTGTTTAGTCCACATTAATATAAGCATTAAACAACTGATAAACAAAAATCTCCATTCTGTCTACTTTAATATCTGTGTTTTTTTTAAATCAGTAAATAACATAATTTGAAAGAAATGAAAATAATGTCAGGTTAATACTGAGCGAACCACTGATTTCTTAAAAACATCAGAATTTACTAAATAAAGTCAATTAATTCCTCCTCGTGAGTAAGGAATACAGAAAAAAGAAGAAATCAAAATTATATTACCCATTAAATCTCTCACAGGACCATGATCAAGGGAAATGAGAACCTAAAAAAGTAATAAAAACATTTCATGACTCACAGTACTTACGCTGCATCTCTTTCAAATTAACTGATTCTATAACGGGTGGCATCACCACTGTGAAATGCAAATGGCTCAGGAAGATAAATGGACATTGTGTGAGCTGAACCAAAATTGTGAGTCAAAGTTCTTTTGAGACAGTGGGCAGGTGTATAAGTGCTGTAAGATAACCCTAAGAGAAATGTCTTCAAGCAGGCCACCTTAGTATGAACTGCTGTCCATACAGGGTTTTTCTGAGTGCACATAATTCTCAAATTGTCTCCACTCTCTACCAGGACTAAGATTAGCTCCATCTTCTTGCCTTTCCACAATCTGCTTTTACTGATTATTGTCTATGGGGCCTGGTTTATAATTTTTTATTGTTTTCTACAGACACCCTCCTTCATGCGTATATCTTGGTGGGGATATCATTTTACATTTAGAAATAAAGCAATCTTTTCTAAATTACTTAGCTACACATCCATGGAAATATCTCCGCTGAGGTAAGCACTTTATAGTTTTCTCAAGTTCCACTATTTAAAAGAAATTAAATTTTTATCTTCTCACTGACCCACTTTAATTTTTTTAAGGCACGGGAGTCGTGCTGTATAGGGTTGCACTGTGCTGTCTAATGATGTCAAACAAAATAAGGCCAAGTGCACTTCTGACAAAAGTATCGGACTTCACCTGGGCTTTAAACAAAACAAAACAACAAAAAACCCTCTCCCACTAAAATAATTCGAAAGGTAAGATCTATTCTGTATATCTCCGAAAGGCTGTATTTCTCAAATCACAAAAGTGACTCTAAAAATTCCTAAACAGATGACATACACCACATTTCCCTCTTGGCAAGGCCTGCATTGGATTTCCTAATAAATCCATTTTGTTAAAACACTTCTCATTCATTTCAACTTTGGGACTGAAAAGAAAGGTAAGATATATTGCTCTTTATTACGTGAAAAACAATCTTCAAATTACTTTTACATAACGATGTTTACATAGGTTTGAATAAATGGATTTGAAATTTCTGGTTCACTTAGGTAAAATAAAATAAATCAGAATCATCAGGTTCAGGCAGACCAAGTCATCAAGGTGTTCAGTGTGGTCAAGAAAGCAAGGATCGAATATTTTCTGAAAATAGGACCATGTCTTTTACCAAACTTTCTAGAAGAATGGCTCCAGTCCTACTCACAATAAAACAGCAAAATCTGTCTTAATGGAAGATGCCCCGGTGGGCAGGCTTCGTTGGACCTTCAGGACACTAAACATATCCAGGAAGCCTGCTGGCTCTGAGAGCCTAGGGAAGGATGAGCTCCCACCGTGCCTAGGGAGAGCAGTTAGGGAGCAAGAGCCCCCTGGGAGTGAGGATGCAGAGCTGAAGGACAATGGAACCAGCTAAAGCAGATTCCTCCTTACAGAGAATGGCCTATGGCCGGCCCAAGCCGCAGAGGACTGTAGGGCAGCCCATAGAAAGCTTTGTCTTGTCACTGTTTGTGGGCCTGTGAAGACAGAAGGAGTTTTGTCCTTTTGGGGTGCTGTACACTTCAGATTTTCTATTTGAAAAGTGTTACATGCCATATCTAATCCACACACACAAGACCCCCTAGGGCTTGTGGAATTCTTTAAATAAATCAAATATTACCAGCAAACGCCTTCTCTGGCTCTACTTTAATTAGGAGAACTGGTAAGTTTTGCTGCATTTTTTTAAAAAGAAACTCCTTCAATAAGTTATGATGCATCCATTCCGCTTCATCAAAACTGCACTGCCATTTGGAAGAATGAGGAAGATCTAGATGTTTTGGCTTGGAAAGATAATCATAGTATAATATAAGGACATGTGGGGAAAAGGCAAGTGCCACAAGAAGAGGATGAGCCACCCCACATGGTAAGTAGGTGGAAACACTTGGAAGGAGGGAGGGAGAGAGGGTAGGTAGATGGATGATGTTTTAAGCAACTGCTTTATAAGTTGAATAACTGGTTCTCCTGTGAACAATTTGAAGTGTCAAATTTGGTCAGTGGTGGAAGAAAAATAGTATGACTGAACACTGCATTGCAAACACTCCTTCACAAACAAGTTTAACCTGCTTAGCGTACCATTTCTTTACAATTGACAAAAAGATTCTTCTTTATTTTTTACTTATTCTATGACACAAGTAGAAGAGCTGGGGGGTTTTCTCCCCTTTCTGGCCCCTCGACACTATAATTCTTAGGCAACTTTCCCATACAAACTAATTTTCAAAATTCATCAGAAGAATTTATTCAGACCAATACATTCCAGAAAGAAACAATAAGAATTTAGTCCTGCTTCTTTCTAAGGATTTAAAATTAAAAAGTCCAGGCCCCCTGGCCCACAGGAACTCAAAAATCACAGTTTTATGTTGTTTCCATTGTAAGCCCTAAAGCAATCCTGAGGAGAAAAAGAAAATAAATAACCTCTAAGCGGGTGCTCTGAGTTGGGGTGAGAAGGGAAGTGGACAAACCTTATTTCTCTTCTCATCAGAATTTGCAGCTTGTCTAACAAGATAAATAGTCATAAAAGTACCCAAAGTATTTCCCTTCCAAAAAGGTGTTGGCTATAAACAAATAAAATATTTATAAGGTCTTAAAATGCATATTATCCCCATTTTTGCTCTCTTGGTAGGCAACAATTTTGAGACACTTAGTCTTCATTATCAGAACAATAACCACCCATCTGAACAGCTAACGCACAATCCTTTGCCAATATTTAGTGAATAAATTATGCTGGATCATTTTACACTAGAGTTATGCCAACATCATTGATCATTTCTTCTTTATCTCATCCTCCCTTTCATTAAAATAAACAAAATTTTACTTAGGCAAAGTCTTAGTTCTAATGTTTACTTATCTTCTGGAAGGTACGTATTTTCTTTTAAAACAAGCCTTTTCTTACACTAAACTTTTAGCACTCTGCCAGAATCCCCAATTTCAGGGCTATCGCACTTTTAACTGTTCTGAATCCTACCTATCTTTCAGGGACCAGCTTAAATTATACCTTACTCCCTAACAAGGCTCCCTGACCCTGAGCACCCTTTTAGAGGAATTCCTGTTTTATTGGTGTTATCTGTTATTTTGGCACTTAACTATAAACTCTTTTATCCATAACTTCAATGCTTTAAGTGTCCAAGGATTGTCTTTCCATTCGACTCTAGGTTCCACCGCTTCTGGAAGGAGCAACTATCTTTTTTTTCTTTTCTTACCACATACCAGGCATTAAGCCAACACTTCTTCAATGAACAAGTGAATGAAAAAAATAAATGATCACACACCATGCCTTTTGAAAACGAGCTTTGGAATTAACCATCCATGTGTTAAGGTGATTTTCCCACAGATGTTCCAAAGTCCCTTTAAATTAACCAGCTAATTAAAGGGAGCAATGACTAGTATGTTTAAAAAATGATGATAAATGCAAAAGATTGTTATATGTTAATATAGCGCATTTAGAAATATAACAATCAAATATGATGCAGTAATACTAACATTGTAGGGTAGGCTTTTGGTTTTGTATTTATTTAGAGTTCCATAGTTGGAGGTGATACAACTTCATGCACTATATACTGAGTGGCCAGATTATTATGATCTCTGAACACATAATAATCTGGCCACTCAGTATATATATTAGAGGCCCGGTGCATGAATTCGTGCATGGGTGGAGTCCAGCCAGCCTGGCCAGGGGGAGGGGACATGAGCGGTTGGCCGGCCTGCCTGCTGGTTGAACTCCTGGTCGAGGGGACAATTTGCATATTAGCCTTTTATTATATAGGACACACACTGAGTGGCCAGATTGTTATGCGTTCAGAGACCGTAACAATCTGGCCACTCGGTGTGTATTTAACTATGTATACAAAACAACAGCAACAACTGCACATCTCCTCAAAGTGCCACGTGTCCCAAACAGGAACTTTTGGCCCAAACAGATGAATTGCTGCTTTGACTTTCCTTGGCTTGAGTGAGGCTACAGTCTTCCAGAGCTTCCCAACAGGTAGCTATGCAGTGTTGATAGGTGTGCTTCAGTGTTTATCGGTGTGCTTCCATACTCATCTCCTCAGTCCTGGCTGCCAGAGGCCTGAGTGGCCGAAGCCCTGGGAACAGCTGAAGCTGCTAAGCCAGTCATTTTTGCCCACATACAACCGTATCCATTTACTCCTGCACATGTGCCTTACAAATATTTTATGGGTGCCATCATGTGGAAAACATGAGAAGCTCCCATTGTGCCATGGGTTGGTCGGTACCTGTGCCTTTCTTCTTGGCATAAATGGTCAAAGGCATCAAAGCCTCCTGTAATATGAAACAAAACACCACAGGCTGCTGCAAGACAGAGACATATAGACAGAAAGCTAGCTCAAGGGCTTAGGATTTGAGAATATCCTGCACAAGTGTCTTTGTTGTGAGGAAAATAAGTATAAAATACTTAGGGCAAGGGGAGACAAGAGAAGGATAGTCAACTTGCAAAACCTGGAGTCTGTGGATAAAGAATAGCCAGTAAGTTGTTAAAGAAAAGGGATGTTTACTATGAATTTTAAATTGCTGTGATTCGAAACTCCCTCAGTATCACCAAATTTTCATTAAAATGTCCAACCTCATAATGCATTGTGTAATATTCTTTTTCTGTGAAAATCACGGAAAGGAGCCTGAAGCTCATGTCTGAGTTTGTACAGAGAGAAGAGGAAAGCTCTGTAGGGGGTGAGATAAATGAGATTAAGAGTTTAGTAGGATAAGGAGCTGAAAACAAGAAATGGTCAGAAGGTCCCTGGAAATTCAAAGACATCTTGACAGGGGGTGGTATGGAAAGTGGGTTCAAACTTTACAAAATCTATGGAATGAGGATATGAGGAAATCTTAACTAAATCTTAAGAAGCAAGTCAACAGCTATTCTGGGAACTACAAAGTCATAGATGAAGATATGATGTAAATGAATGTGCAGGAAGAGATGTGGTTGGTGATTTATGATGTTCCTATCATGCATATGAGTGTGCATATTATAAAAATGAGGCTAAATTTAGCTCCAGGCAACCTCCTTTTAAATAGGCTCCCTTAGATCCTCACATTTAAAATTGTCTAAAGTCCAGATGTGACTTTTTTGTCTGTGTTTGTTGTAAGGTCTGAAAGGTCACCAATTACCCAGATACTGACCCTCAGAGCACTATAAAAAGCCCATACTACTGAGTTTGCATGTCTACCAACATAATTACAAATGAATATACACTTCTGTTTGTCAAAGGTGTAATATTTCATAAAATTATCCCATTATTAATAATGGAAACTGCCTCTACCTTCATGAACATAAGGTTAGCATATGGATTTGATCTTCTCATGTAACTAAGAAATTACTATTAGTGACCTATATATTCTAAGTTGCTTTTCCAATCTGGCACTGAATTATTCCCATTTTCTCAACATAAACAATGTGCTCAATGATTGGCATGTGGCAGACAGCTGAGCATAGATAGAGCCACAGTTTCCTGTCTAGTCCATGATCCCAAGCTTTGCCTATCACACAACTGAGAAGGCTGTGTTCTAATCTTCTTGAAAGTGTGGGGTTGTTTACAAAGACATTCACCTCATCAACGTGTTCATTCTGACTTTAACGGAGGCTGGGCTTTCTCTTCTGGGGTTTAAAACCAAAGTAAAAAAAAAAAAAGCAATATGTTTTCCAGAAACAAATTAAGTGCAGAAAATTTTGACTGGAGTAAAATATTTCTTAGTACCTGTATTTTTAGAGTTCTCCAAGGAAAAGATCTTTACTAAATTATTCTATTGTCTGATTCTGCTAAACTCAACCACAGCTGGTGGTTTCAAAATCTAGCAGTGAAGTAGTTAAAAGCTCTATCTCTATCTTTAATTATGTATAAAATGAATTTTAGAATGCAGACTTAGAGTGTTCAGAGAGCTATGGAATAATCCACAAGTCTAAGAAACCCTACTTTCTAATTGACACCGTAGTTTTTAATTGTATTTTCATGGTGGTTGGCAGAAACATTCAGATTGTTGTTATTTGGTTTTTTTAAAGGCCCATGATATGAAGTTATAATTAAAGAAATCAACTGAGATCTATTTGGAACACATTTTTTCTTCCTTAAAAGTCACTCATCCTCACATTTGGAAAACACAATGATGATTTTCAGAACATGGGCACATTTAATAACTTTTCTAAAGGAAAGAAACCTATTTGTGATAACATGTTCCTTCTTAGATAAATATGTCAGTCATATCACTAGATATATTAGATTCCATGGCTTTTCAGATATGTTTTCTTAAGTGTCTTATGCACCCTATATTGTACTAAATCTGGAATTTGCATGCAAACAAATGGAAGCCATCTTGAAAAGTGCAAGAAATAAATTACTTCAGTAGAAAAAAAAGGATTATAGAACACAGCTACGTGGAAAACAATAGCTATAGGCAGAAAAAAATGACAAGACATATAGCAACTCATTAAAAATTCAGAAGATATTGGAAAAGGCAAATTTAACTCGCCCACCTTCACTAAATATGCTGAAGTATGTTTGACAAATACAACATACATATTGTATGCTATGAAATTTAAAAACTCACAAATTCTGTCATCCTCCATCTCTGCTTCTTTACAGAATTGAAGAGCTGAATGCAATAATTTACTAAAAGCTTATCTAGACAGGGATTAAAGGAAATATAGATAACTAGGGGAAATATTATTAATGTGGTATCAAAGGCTCAAAGCTGGCGTTCTGAGTTACCGACATGCCTCCAGGTAGTGAAGTATAGGCATCTTTCTGTTCACCTGGCCACCTTCCTGAAGGGTTTGAGCTAGCTAAACTGCTCTAGGACCATCATAAAACCATGGGCATTTAAGATATATCAAGATCTTAACCGTTCTTCTGGTCCAGCCCTTTGTCTCCTGGCAAATAAATACAGTCCCTTGTTAAGAGGAAACTCAGACCTGGAGCATTTAGGGAACTTTTACTCCTGACAGCACTGCCCACCTCCTCCTCCTCCTCCTCCCCAAACCCAGCCCCCACCACCCAGTCAACTCTTCTGCCATCACCCATTCATATTTCACTCTAATGCACAATGGCCCCAGGATGAAGAAAAGGTCACAGCCCCAGAATACAAAAGCTCAGTGTCATTCAGCACATAGAGGGGATACAGTGTTTAGGGCACCAAGAGAGAATAAAGAAGCAAAAACTGACCCCTACCCTGAGGAAGTGTGATTGTGAGCATTTTAAAAATGCGTTACCACTGACAGTGAAATATACCAAGAGTCACTGATGGAGAGCAAGTGGAGTAAGTAAGAGTGCTCAGGTAATGCAGAGCCAAGCAGTGGTCAGGGTCAGTGCTTCTAACCAGGGAAGGACTCCCAGGCCAGGGATTTGTTGGAAAAGCAAGGAAAGTCATTCACAGGCAGAGGAAAGACTTGTGCAAGGGGAGAACAGGGAAAATTGGATGTTCCAGGATGTACTTTAAATAGCTGGTGTGATCAGGACACAGTTCCTCAAAGCTTCACAGGCAGCTCCAAACTGACGTTCAGCAGTACAAACACTGTAATCATCCTGTGGGTCCCAGTGCACCAAGCATCAAATCCTTACCCCTCACCCCTCATCCCTCACCCTTGCCTACAGGCCCTAGAAACCTCCCAGCCAGTCTCTCGCCCACTCCTCAGCAATCACACTTGGCTTTCATGGGATCCCTCATTCCAAACTCTTTCCTGTCTTGAGGCTTTTGCTCTGCCTATTCCCCCACCTCAAATGCCCTTCCCTCTGATCTTCACAGGACAGCATCCTCTTGCAATTCAGACCACAGTTTACATCCTAGGCCTTTTCACAGACTCCTCACCTGACCTCCTGGCAGCAGCACCACCCTGGAGCCTCCTGAGAGCTCTACGTTAATTCTCTGCACAGCCCCATCTGGTATCTCAATATTTTATTATTGAAATGAATTCAGTCCATCTCCATTAGTCATAGATTTTCCACTGACTAACTTGTTAAAATTTACCTGTAATCCTCAAATCAATACTCCTGACGCTCTCATGTTCACTCGTGGACAAGTAAAGAGCAGTGGAAACTTTTGAGTTGCCCAACACACGCGTTCCCAGCTGAAGTCCCACAAGGTGATGCTCTGCTTCCATGTGTTAGTTCATCTCATCAACAGTGTTCTTTCTGTGGTCTAGTTAGTCCCCATTTTCCACATTTTTGTGCTTTTTGTCTGTGATTTTGCTTTTTACAATGCCCCCAAGAGTGGTGCTGGAAAGGGCAGGAAGGTTATGGTGCCTTATAGAAAAAATACACATGTCAGATAAGCTCACTGAGGCGTGAGTTATAGTGCTGCTGGCCATGAGTTCAATGTAAAGAAATCAACAATATATATTAACTAAATTAACAGAAACACACACGTAAAAAAGGTGTGTGTTGTTCAGTTGACAAAAATGTGACCAGAGACTCACAGGAACCTAACCCTGTATTTCCCTTAGGAGCAATGGTTCCATATTCACTAATTCAGGGTTCACAGTGATTTTAAGGAGCAAATTTACCACAAACAACAAGAATTAAATGCATTTCTTTTTAATGTATGTACTGTATGCATTTTTGGAGTTCTCAAAGACATCTTGCTAAATTCATCTATTTTGCTCCTGCTAAATCAGATGATGGCTGGAAGCAACAAAAGTAGCAGAAAAATTACTGAAAGCTTCACTTTTGTCCTTAATTTCATTTCAAATAAATTTGTGCACACAGATGAAGTGGGTTTACACAGCTATGGCATAATTTATTTTCCCCTGCAAGCAGGAACCATGTATGTCTTGTTCAGGGCAGGATCACCATGCCCAGCACAAAGTGAGCTCTCATTAAAATTTTAACGAATAAAAAAATACTTCACACCAAACAAACCCTTATATCTTATAAGTGGGCTCATTAAAAATCTAGTGAATGAAATAGTCAAACAAAATCCTATTTCTTATACTTATTTCCATTGCAAAAATAGATAGCATGTCTGAGGTACTAAATTCTTGTACCCACTTAACTTGGATGGGATAAAAATTTTGAAGAAATTATGCCATAGTGAAAAGATCAACAACTTCAACAACAGTGACTTGAAGTTAAATTCTAACTCTAAAGTCCTACCTGCATGCTTGGATAGTTTATTTTAACTCTCAGAGCCTCCTTTTTCTTGTACTCAGCAAGCATTCTATCTAATAAAAGAGAAACATGCAAATTGACTGTACCTCCGCTACACCCACAAGCCATGCCCACAAACCACACCTCCCAGCCATTCAGGAGTGAGTATGCAAATTAACCCAACCAAGATGGCAGTTATTTTGCATATCCAGGTGCAGAGCAAAGACTGAAGACAGCGTAGAAGGAAGCCAAGCGCTGTAAAAGGTAGCAAAGATGCAGAGAAGCAAGCAAGCGGGGCAGGGGAGAAGGGAGGAAAGCAGGCGGGGCAGGGGAGAAAGGAGGGAAGCAGACCACCGCAAGAAGCCCTATTGCAGGAATCTTCCTGCAACGGGCCTCTAGTTGTTTAATAACAGGGCTACATCCTGAGAAAGGCATTGCGAGGTTATTTCGTCATTGTATGAACATCACAGAGTGCACTGACACAAACCTAGATGGTATAGTCCACTACACACCTAGGTCATATGGTACAGCCTATTGCTCCTAGGCTATAAGCTTGCACAGCATGTTACTGTACTGAATGGTGTAGGCAACTATAGTAGCACAATGATAAGTATTTGTGTATCTAAACATAGAAAAGGTATAGTAAAAATAGATTACAAAAGATTTAAACAGTGGCACACCTGTTCAGGGCACTTACCATGAATGGAGCTTTTATAGGACTGGAAGTTGCTCTGGGTGAGTCAGTGAGTGAAAATGAAGGCATGGGACATTACTGTGCACTACTGTAGACTTTATAAACACTGTCCCACAAGGCCTCCCCCTGCTTCCTTCTGACAGGGTCAGAAATAAAACATCGAAGCTGTCCATGTAGCTCCATGAACAGGGATGTGGGCTGGTCTTATTGGAACTAACGAGGAGAAACTGGCTGGGTCAGGCACAGGTCACCACAATAGTGACTGTCAGAGGGAGGGAAAGGCCACCGGAGGGAGGATGGGTAGGAATAAGAAATCAAGATGGAGACATAAAGGAAAAGAGAAGATTGTCATGACAATGTGGTTTTGGCTACAGCATGTTGGAACACTGGTCAGATTAAGGAACTCTGTGGTATTCATTTAAAAAAAAGAAAAGAAAAAGAGTGTTTAACATGGAAAGGGTATAGAATCAAGGATGCAATGTTTTGACTTTGGAAATTTGTTTTTTGGTTCCATTAACCCTATCTGACACAAGGGGCTCTCTTTGGCATTGATTAGATAGAAGAAATAAAACTTATCTATGCTTCATATCATTCTAAGCACAGAGACAGACAGGCTCCACACTGTCAGGGAAAGCTTTTACTGAAGTGGCAGTGGCCCTTAATACTTGTTAAGGTGGCTCCTGGGGACCTGTGCCCTTGTATAGGATCTTAGATCCTCAACAAAGTTTATAGCAGTGTACTCTGAAGACCATCACGTTAGATTTGGGAGGGCTGTAGCACCTCTGAATATGTAGTGCTGGTGGGACAGGGCTCCTCTGTGCTGAAACAGGTCAGTGGCTGGCTGAATGGGATATAATCTATGCACTCAAAATTGGGTTGCTATGAATGAGAGGGACTCTATTGCCAAACCTCATAGACACTGCTCCCATCGGAGAAAAATAAATTTCCCCCGAGTCACAAATCCTTCCATTTCTTATAGGAAACTCAGCTCCATTGTGATCTTATGAGACCACCATGGTATACATGATCCATTGTTGACCAAAACATTGTTATGCAGCACATGACTGCATAAAATAGGAATAATACCACCTCCAGCACATGATTGGGATAGACAACAGTGATAATGCACACACAATTTCTAGCACGTTGCCTCACACATAACAGATACTGAGTAAATACCATCCCTTCAAGTTTGCATGGAATCATGAGCCATTCAGACTAGCATGGACAGAGTGAAAGGAATGAAGTCCTCTTTGACACCACAGAAAGAGAAAAGGGTTGGGCCGCCCTTAAACTTTTGAAGAAGAACCCCTCAGGTCTACTTTCAAAAGAGATGCCTGCTGTCAGGAGTGGGGGGCTCCCCATCAGGAAGTCATAGAAGTTACAACCATGTAAACCTACCTTCCCTCTTACCCAAGGAACTAGAAAAATGGTGTGAATCCACAGCCTACACTTTTTTTAAAATGTATTTTTACTAGAGTCCCGATGCAGGAAATTCATGCAAGAGCAGACCTTCCTTTCCCCAGCTGTCGGCATTGGTTTCCCTTTGGCACCTGGCACCCAGGCTTCCCTCGCAGTCCAGGCTTTGTCCCGAAGGTAGTCTGGAAGGATGTCCGGAAGGACGTCTGGTCTAATTAGCATATTATTCTTTTATTATTATAGATTGATTTCAGAGAGAAAGGGAGAGGGAGAGAGAGAGATAGAAACATCAATGATGGGAGAGAATCATTGATTGGCTACCTCCTGCATGCCCCAAACTGGGGATTGAGCCTGTAGCCCAGGCATGTGCCCTTGACTGGGATCAAACCCGGAACCCTTCAGTCTGCAGGCCAATGCTCTATTCACTGAGCCAAACCATCTAGGGCCACAGCCTACACTTTTTTAATTTGCATTTTTATTGTGGTAAAATTTATAAAACATAAAATCTACCATTTTAACCATTTTTTAAGGGCCCCTCTTTCTTAAGCAATCACTGACAAGGGCTGCACTGAGATATGCATGCATGAGATTTGGCCTTCAGTATATTATGTGTTCGGATATAATACTTCTAACTTAGATCTATGATTCCTAGCCCATTTCCCACCACTGTCCAATGAATGGGTCAGTCGAGAAATAGACATTTTCCTGAAACATAGCTTGTATTCCTCATTCTTGAAACTTCAGTCACTTTCTGAATTAAAGGAGAGGACAGTTAAAAGAAAAATATTTGTAAATTGTTTTGCAAATCAATGACCAACCACTAATACATTTTGGGGGATGAATCTCTATTTTACATGATGTACCTAGATTTCATAATTGGCATGAGTGAAGTGAGTTTTTTAAATTTCTCTGGGCCTATTTCTTTTTCTTTAAAGTGAAAGAGTTGAATGACCTCTGAGACCTATTTCAGATCCCATACATGATATCATAGAGACTACTATATACCACACTCTCTACACATAATGTGGCTTCAATAATACAGACCAAAAAGTTGCACGCTTATGGTCTCACACATTCCCAAGCAAAGCATGTTATACAGCATATAACTGCCACTGAAATAGCTGCAAGAAAAACAAACACCATTTCCATGACCTCACACAACCTCATTTTATAAACATGATGAACACCGGTCTTTGCTAAGCTGTTTAAAGCAGTAAGACTTAGGCCAGTGGTCGGCAAACTCATTAGTCAATAGAGCCAAATATCAACAGTAAACGATTGGAATTTCTTTTGAGAGCCAAATTTTTTAAACTTAAAATTCTTCTAACGCCACTTCAAAATAGACTCGCCCAGGCCGTGGTATTTTGTGCAAGAGCCACACTCAAGGGGCCAAAGAGCCACATGTGACTCGCGAGCCGCAGTTTGCCGACCACTGACAGGCTGACTGAGAAAGCTTGCTTGTGTCATTTCAATTAGATTTTTAAAAAACAAAAAGACCTGGCAGATTAATGGAGGAAAGCTGAGCAAAGAGCTTCCCTTCGTTTGATGAACGAGGCAAGCCATGGCTTTGGGTCTCTTGCGTGGAACTTTTGTTGTGAGAATAATTTGGCCATGGACCTAATGAGTTCCACACAGATATTCCTCTAAATTCCTCTCGATGTTGCCCACCATTTGTCTCACATGATCTTTGAAAGTAAGTATCGTGTTCAATTGTTTGATGTTGCTCACATATCTGTCTGCTTCTGTGGCATTTCAAGAACCACCTTATTAGCAATGTCACCCACTAAATGTGGCCCACAAACTCACACTCCATACTTTTTACTATGTGCGCAATGTCCAAACCCATTCTGTCAGAGACACTTTATTCCAGATATCCACCACATTGCTGGCACTCCAGCATAAAAAGGAATCCTCCACTTGTAGACATGATAGAAATGCTGTTAAAATCTTAATGTATTGGCCCTGGCTGGTTTGGCTCAGTGGATGGAATGTCGGCCTACGGACTGAAGGGTCCCTGGTTCGACTCCCGGTCAGGGCACATGCCTGGGTTGTAGGCTCGATCCCCAGTAGGGGATGTGCAAGAGGCAGCTGGTCAATGATTCTCTCTCATCATTGATGTTTCTATCTCTCTCTCCCTCTCCCTTCTTCTCTAAAATCAATAAAAATATATTTTTTAAAAAATCTTAATGTACTGGATTTCTGATTCTATGTATGAAGCATTAAATACAACAAGAAATAAAAAGAGAAGGAAGATAAGAAGAGGGACGAAGAGGAGGAAGAAGAAAGGAAATAAGAAAAAATAGAAAATAAATAAAATGGCAGATTTATACCCAATCATATCGAGAATTACATTAAATACAAATGACTTAAGCATTCCGATTAAAAGAGCAAGAAAAATGTACAAATAATATCATATTTGTGAAATACTTAATTCTTTCTTCTGAATTCATCTATTTAAATTATTAAGTTTGTTCATGAAAAGTGTTCATAAGAAAGTGAGCCGACAAGCCACAAATTAGAAAGGATATCTTTAAAGCACATAAACACTAGTACCTAGAATATATAAAGAGCTCCTACAAAGAAAACCTTCAGGCCAATAGAAAAAGATACAAAAGAGACAAATATGCATTTTGCAGAAGAGAAATACAAATGGTCAATATGCTATGTAAAGATGCATAATCTCACTAATTATTCTAGAATGCAAATTGAAACCATGAGAAACTATGCTCATCACAATATCAAAGGTAAGTTAGTGTCAATTTTAAATAATAGAAATATTTATTTACTACTCATGAGTGTTGGTTCCTTCTTGGAAAACACTTGGGAATATCCCAGAGAAACATGTTCTGCATACCAGGACATATTCAAGAATGTCCACCGCAGTATTATTTGGAATGACCAAAGCTGCAAGCAACCTGTTTTACTTTAGTTTCCATCCGAAACACAGGTAAGGGCATTTAGAAGGAAAAATAAACAGGAAAGCTGGAATGACCTGAGGAAGGTGAGGTATTTAGACCCCAGCTCTCAAGAGTCACTGCCCTGAGCACAGGCCCTGAGCTTGAGCTGCGGGGGAGAAGGGAAGAGTCCTCAGGCACAGACGCAGATAACAGCATCTGGAAGCGGGTGAGAGCACCAAGAAAAATCCGATGGTCGCTGACAGAATCTGCTCCATAACTAAAACCCAAATATCTGATGATAGAAAGTGGATGAGCTGTGGCAGTCATACAAAATAGTAAGAATCCAAGTACTACAGTCACACACATCACACAAAAAAAGATAATGTTGATCAAGAGAAAAGTAAGTTGTAATAGAGTAGATACAGTTCAATTTCATTTATTTGAAGATTTTAAACATACAAAATAAGGCTATTATTATCTAGGGCAGGGGAGGGAATGTCTGGCCCGAGGGCCGTATAAAGCCTTAGAAATCATTTGGTCTAGCCAGCCCTGCCAAGGCAACTGCAGGAGGAACTCGAAAATCAATAAATCTAGGAGTTTTTTCATAGCAACGTATGTTTATATTAAGTGAATTATATTAAGCGAATGATGCTATAAATATCCATATGGCCCTTGGCAGAAAAAAGGTTCCCCACCCCTGATCTAGAGATACACGTGTGAGGTAAAACTATGAAGGAACACTAGAAACTGACAAAGGCCAGGATACTAAATTATTTAAAATATACTGGGACTTAATGTGTTTATAATAATAACAATAACATTTTTAGTTTGAAAAACAAATTTTAATTGAAAAGGAAAAACTGTGTCTGGGCTCAAGCGAGGGGGAGGAGGGACAAAATGGTTATTGTTCCACTGAGCTGGACAGTGGACACACAGGTGTGCAGTACACTACTTTCTTACAGAACTATGTGTATGCTTTTTCCATATAAAATGTTTCAAAAATATGACTGAGATATAAGATATTAAAATGTTCACTATATCTGGGTGGAAGAATATGGATTTTCTTTTCTTCCTTTTACTTTTTCATATTTCCTACAATAAATATATGTTCCTTTTACAGTAATGAAACACTGTGAACTCAGTCATGTCTCCCCTAACCCCCGATTTCCCAATCCCAGCTCTACCACCTTACATACATAGCCAATCTAGAAAAGGACAGAGATCAGTTACTTGATTCCCTATTGTAGTTATTAATTTATACAGAGATCCTGGTTTGTTAATTCCACTACAAATTTACATTTGCCCACAGGCACTGAAGTCAGGGGGAAAAAAAAGTAGGCCAATTCTAAAAGAAATCATTTGGTGGGCAATTAAAAACTTGATAAAAATTGATGGGAAGAGAGAATCAGAACATGACAGGTTAAATTCTATCATAAATTTCATATGATTGTTTGCTCCTCTCATGAAGGGATTTTGAATTGTATTCAGGTTATATCAAACATTGCTCAAAACAGTTGAGGTATTTAAAATATATTCAGAGAATCTATTTATAATACTCATAATAATTTTTATTCTGAAAGACAAAACTGAAAAAGAGGATAATCTCCATAACTTCTGAATATGGGAAGATCAAAGCTCCTAAATGTTGGAAATCACCTACTTGGGTATTCACCAAGTGCCTTGTATAGTTTGTTAAAGCATAAAAAAACTAAAATCATTGCTGCTGCCCTCAGACGTTACATCTATCACACAATACCAGTTCCACTATTTTAATGCAAGTTTATAATCAATACCAACCAACCTATCAATGCTAACACAGAATAAATACTTTTCACGTGTTAGAAAAATTGACTACTATATTCTCCACTGGAATCCAGTACATTTGTGAAACCCTAAGATGTATTTGTTCATTCGATTAGATGTATTTGTTCATTCAATCATGTTTTGATGATGCTCTAGTTAGTATGTCTTCCTTTAGGATTCCACAATCATTAAGGTTTATGTATTCATAATCTGAGAGGCCGACGTGAGTAGGCTGGAGGGCCCCAGGAGCACTTAAAAGCTAGATGGGAAGAAAAGTGCTGCTCAAATAGCTTTTGCAGAGCAACAGACCGTGAATCTCCTTTGTGAGCTCAGATAAGCTTGGACTGAAGGGGGCTCCCATTACTCCCACGAACCCAAGCTGCACTGTCTGACTTTATGGGTTTCCAGTCTTGACCCCTGGCAGCCCATTCCATTGACCCTGTTCTATTAGCAGAACTGTGGATAACAAAGGTTGTATGGGAATGTCCCTTGCCAGACACTGTTGATCTCAATCCAAAATTCTCTTTTTTTAATTATTTGTTTTCAATTACAATTGAGATACAATATTGTATTAGGTATACGACATGGGGATTAGACATTTATGTAACTTACGAAGTGATCACCCCATACGTCTAGTACCCATGTGACAAACTTGTGAGTAGCAGGACAGGCTTTGCACCAAAGAATATATGATGGAGAAGAGAAGGTGGAAAAAGGATAGAGGCCCCGCAGATTCTGAGGAATGACCACGTGTATGTCAACTGCATATCATTTACAAAAGCAGCATCCACATAATGCTAAGAGTCTGAACTCAGAAAAATCCTGAAACCCACAATGGCTGAAAGATTAAATATCAGAGTCAGTCACAAAAACAACCAGTAGATTTTTTTTCTAAGCATTTTATTAAAACTCTGGTCCATGTCTTACTTTCTGGTTAAAAAAAGAAGACAGGAAAACTGTTTTCTGGTTTTTCAATATAAAAAGCCAACTTCGAAGGAGTTTTGTAAGTACCATAAGGTAGTATCGTCACCCAGACGATTTCAAAAGGCCTTTACAAACCACTCTCAGGTAACTAATCTGCTATCTGGCCACTCTTATGAGAAAACATTTTTAAAGAGTCCATAAACAATCATTATCTTTAAACAGCATCCTTAAAAACTAAACACATCCGGAATAACATAGATTTGTTTTTCATTTTTATCTCCCTCAGATTCTACTTCAGACCTACTTCTCAACCTTTCTAATAATTAAAAAAAGAACTCTTTAAACCAAAAGCTAACAATGAAACAAGTATTACAATAGATTCAAGAAAAATTCACTTTGCAAAAATGGATTTGAAATAAAATGTATTTTTGCATTTAGAGAAAAGGCAAAGAGACAATGAAAGGATAGAAAACTAAATGAAGAAAATCGTTACATAGTCATTTACTTTTCCATTTTAATTAAACTTGAATTCCAAATGATGCCGAGTTTATTAACAAGATAATTCTTTATAAGTCACTACTGAGCAGGCTCCATAATAATTTTATGGTTTGTCAATATCAAATGCTGGAGCGTAATCTAAGAATTGAGTGAGTCAATAAAATAAAAGGCGATCACAATACGCCTACACAGTCACCTGAGAACTCCTTTGCAGACTAAAAGGGGGGTTTCCAGTTACTTTCAGCATCACCAATGAAAGCAAAATCTTCAGCCCTGAATATCCCATTTGCTTCTCAGTCAACCTCACATCCCTTCTCCAACCAACAGACAACAGGCAGCTCCCTTATGCATAGTATGCATTTCGAGAAATTAAATTAGAATTTTTATAAATGGAAAATAGTCACAGATCACATAAACACTGATCCATATCAGATAATCGAAATTAAGTTTGAATCACCAAATTCAAAATTCACCATAGCCCACTGAATTCTATTCCGTACATGCTGTTTATAAGGCACCATTTTCCTCCAGGCTAAGACCTTTCCTAAACCACAATGGGAGGATTCCTGACTTCCAAAGTCCTGTAGCAAAGGTTAACCTATTTAGGTTAAGTGCAAAGGAGTGAGTGTGTGAGTGAGTGTGTGTGTGTGTGACGTGTGTCAATGGGGAGAAAGAGTGGAGGGGATGTGCAGGAAGAAGCAGGGTATACTGAAAGGAAATTCCTCCGAATTCAACATGAGAAATTTGGAAATTCAGGAGGCAGTCCAACCTAGTCTGAAGTATCACTTGAGTCAGAACGTGTCTGAAACACTTACTAGTATCTTGGAATTCCCCATATTCTTGAATAAAATATAACTTTAAGATGGCAGAAATTGAACAATCTGAGAATTATAACCCAATTTTCAGCACTGCAAAGCTGGATCACGCATTACTTCTTCTAGCAATCTATTATTTTAATTCAATATTTACAAAAAAGGAAAGTGAATCAAATAGCACAACTCAACATTCTCAAACGCTATAGAGAGAAAGAGTCCTGTCAAGTAGGAAAATAGCCCTGCATGGCTCTTTCTCCTCTGAAATTACATTCATGCTCACCTCTCCTCTTCTATAGAGGAACTTGACCCCTGCAGGCCGGAATGGAGTTCACTGAATATGTGAATACTTCCCACTGTGTGGGCGTTCATGCAAATCTGGCAACTGCTACAACCATTTACACTAACACCCTCTTTTACACAACTGCTATTACTTGTGCTAAAATCCCAGTTGTCACGTCTACATTTTTTCTAAAATAATAATCCCTCTAGTTGAGTAGTGGAAGGACGTGGCAGAACCACCAAGTGCAGAGGGCACTGAGGGTTGAATAAGCCCATTGTCTGCTTTCGAACAAGAGGGCTGTATTCACGAGGAAACCAGAGCACGAACTAGATTAAAACAAAGACTTAAAATTAAGAAACGAGTCAAAAGTAGCTGAAAACCCACCCAAATTTTTTTAAACTACAATTGCTATGCTTGGCATTTTATTTGTTTCTATTACAAAATTTAAAATGTGGAGATGATACAAATATGTGGGGACAGCTCTTTGATATAAGAATGACTTCGTTTTCTCCGTTTCTCCTGAACATTTAAAATGCCTCTTCGGAAAGTAGAATAGCCTTCCTATTTTAAAAACCTCTCAAGTAAATTAGAGATTAGTCCATTTATTAAGCACTTGATTTTACACACCTCAATCAAAACTAGAAGTCATAGTAAAAGAATACAATATTCATTCTTTTGGAGAAGGCTTGTCAGGGCAAGAAACCTTTAGGCTGATTTATAAAGGATGCATAAGACTCAACCAAGCAAAACTGTGGGGGAAGGGGAATGGCATCCTAGGAATGGCACAGGGCCTAGCAGTGCAAAGGATGTGTGGTAGAAAAGACCAATGAGTCTGAATGGGGTGGAGAGGAAAATGAAATGAGGCATGTAGGTGGGCCCAGGCCAGAGCACAAGGATGGGGTAGGCCATATTCCACCCCAGCCCTGCATGTCCAAAAAAAAAAGTCTTTATTACGCCAAATAAAAGTACACATAAGCAAAGCACATTCGAAGCTTCACCTTGAGAAGTTTCAGAGTAAAAGTAATTAATAATCCCATACAGGATAGACTTTCATGCCTGTAAAGACAGTGATCATCTTTTTCACCTATCTTTTCTTTTCCATGATGAAATAGTTCCAGATTCTTCAAATGCCCACTGGTAACCCAACCATAATAGTCTAGTGGTGAACACAATGGATTTGGATTAAAGAAATTTGAGACTTGATACTAGGCTTACTGGATTCTGTATTTTAGGGATATCACTTACGTTATCTAGAAAGGTTTCCCAAATCCATCAAATACAGAAGAATCTGATGCACTCCATATCTCAGAGAATTACTGTAAGGTTCAAATGAGCTAAGAGATGTAGGAAATCTAAGGAAAATCAGGTATTGTTAGTAGGGAGTATTGGTGATGATGATAACAATAGTTATTACTATTATACTATGGTCTCCTAACAGACAAATAGGAATGTCAGAATGTCAATACATTGCCAGTTGTCCACATCCCTGGAGTGTCCAGAACTGAATGCAGTATTTGAAAAGTAGGTTGTCACGGGGGGGGGGGGGGGGGGGGGGGATTACAACTATGTGAGGTGATAGACATTAATTTATTGTGTTAATTACTTTACAATTTGTACATCTACAAATCATTATGTTGTACACCTTAAACTTAGACAATATTATATGTCAATTATATTTCAATGAAATTTGAAAAACACTCAGCAATGATCAATCTTTTAGCATGATGCTCTATCCTTCTCTGGACCTCCCCATTAAATAGTTTTCAATGAAAAGTCATTAACAGAGCAACATTGAAAGTAAATGTCCTGATAATAATAGGTGGGGTTTTTGTTTTCTGTGTCAGAAACTGCTAAGTATCAACAAATATTTAAGAATAAAAGTTTTTAGCAATACAAAGCATTTTTTATGTACCTTTCTGATTATAAACTATTTCATGTTAAATTGACATGAATTTCTTGGCTCCCATGGTTTTGACCTCAAATGAACTCACTATCTAGAAGACATAAATATACTGCAGCATAATGCATTATTATAAAAGGTAAAGGATCATTTCAGAAGGACAGAAATGTTGTCTTAATTATCTCTGTATCATTTGAATCTAGTGCCAACATCTGAAATATAGTAGGCAAGAAGCAAATGGATGGTTGCTTGAATGCACATCTGATGTGTGAGTTGTCATATAAAAGCACAGAAAATACAAAACAACTTTTTATTATAAAATAAAAAGAAGTATAAATATAAAAAATAAATATTATATTAAAGGTGTTCAAATAATAGTGATAACTAACATTAATGAGTGCACTCAGATGGTCCTAGACACTATGCTCAATGTTTTATGCAGATCATCTCAGACAGTAACTAATGTCTGGACAGTGGAGTGGGGTATTGGAGAAGATGTCACAGGAAAAGTGATGAGTTTTTGTGAATAACTTGTCCATCACAGTTTTTAAAAAGGTAATATTTATCTTCTTCATCTTCAGCTAGCCAAATCATTCCCCCAATTGGAATTTTAAGGATAACTTCATAAACTACAAAGTGAGTTCTAAAAAACCAATTTAGGTTGGCACCTGTGCAATCAAATACATGATAACCAAGTTTCAAATGGTTCATCTTATCTTGAGTATATTTCACCACAGAACAATATGGAGATGGTGGATTTAAAATTACATTTAATAAAACTGTCTTGCCTTCCTTCACTAATGGAGGTGGGCCATTCTGCAACATCCAGCAACAACAACTCTGGGACTCACCAGGGTTTAGAAGCAAACTTGAGAGATTTGCCTAAGCCATGCAAATCCATCTCATTCAGTAAAAAAGTAATTCCACAGCCCACCTCTGAGGGACATGCCAGTGCTTAACAGCTTTCCCAGACTGTGAGGCAAGCCATTTTGAACACAAAGAGGGGGGCATGAGTTTCCAGAAAGCAAAATAGTCTGTAAGTTAAAAGCAAACATTGAGCCAACACTTGAAAGTAGAAGACAGTATTAAGAAATGAGAGCAATAGCAAGTCTTACTGTCAGAAAGAGAAGCAGTTCCAAGAACTGTTTAATACATTAAACTGATACCCAACTATTCAACTATACGCAGAACTTAATTTGATCACACCCCTACCTCCCTTTACATTTTAATTAAAATTAGTTGAGCATGTGAATGAGTTTTGAGCATAACATCCTAATGTGAACAAGACCGGAAAGAATGGGAATGGGTCCACCAGAGAAGGAAACAGGAAAGTCAATCTTTGGGGACTCTGATCCTTAAAGTGAAAGCGCCAGAAAGGTGACTAAGGCTAATGGCGTTAAGGAGTCAGCTGGAAACACTTTCCATTTTAGATTCTTCCTTGAAAGTGTGCCCATTCATGATGACGGCAAGGGAATGCAGCAAGTGCGAGCAGGACTTTAATAGTGTTCTCTTTCTCAACTCTAACCAGCAGTCCTCCTACTTCTGCATTCTGGTGTCATGCCTTTAAAAAAAAAAAAAAGATGCAGTCATGACTCACACTTGTTTCCCTAGGATATCCCTAGATTCTAATTTGCCTAATTTGCATAGAGTTTGTCATTCACCACTTTGCAATCTTTTGAGTCCTTTTCTTCCTGTTTACACTGCCCTTCACTCTTCCTTGATTACTGTATTTGTGTGAATATATGTGCGTATAAAACTACTATATGTATATGCATGCAATCTAAGATGGAATCTTATTCTAGTGTTTTAAAGTTAGGTAAACGCAACATTAAGTACCAGGTCTGCAGACTACTAAACTGAAATATTTTTACTAGTTCAGTGACTGAATTATCACAATTACAATTATTTTCAAACTTTAAATATCCTTATTTTCCAAGATTTCCCCCAAACTCACTATTTTCTACCATCATTATAGTTGTGAGCTCTCATAAGATCCATCTGTAAGTCACAGGCTCTTCTAATCAACATCAACCACAGGCCATTTATTTCTAAGAAAAACCTCAGTTAATATTTATTTTATTCATTAGTTCAAGTGGTAGAGCTAAGATATAATACTCAGAAGCCAAACTCTGCAATCTACTAAGAAACGATTTTATATCCATACAACTGCTTCCTGCCAGTGGATTCTGGAGTACAGCCTTGGGAATTTCAATGACCGATTTACCCAGGGAAAGAAAGCTTATTTTTAGTAAGTAGGGAAAGAAAATGTTGATTTAACTTATTTCAGTGCCTGTGAATCTACTTTGGAAAGGAGAGGCAGAGTTTGATTAATTAGATTAGCAAAATCAGTAAGTTGTTTATTCAGTCTGGTGAATCAATGTTTCCCTGAGTTCAGTTTAGCTTTATTTTATGCTTTCAAATCTATCCAGTAGGTGAGATGTGGAAAGCCAAAAGCTATTCTATCCCACAGCTCTTTCAAATATCTTTTCACATGTTAATTTGACCTTTTTGTGATTAGAGGCAAACATCTTTCACAGTCCTACTCTCTCCTCTTCCATCCCCCCAACACCAACACATGAATACATGCATGTAGATGGCAGAAAATTATAGGTAATAGAAAAACTGACTATACTGCTACGTTCCTATTTTTTATGCGTCTCAATTTTTAGTATTTCTCCTTTCCTGCTGGCTTTCGTTTTAAATTTTCTTTCCACCCCAAATTAAAATCCAAAAGGAAATAAGGAGCTTTCTCAATTAATGACAGCACATTTTAAGATTACTAGAAAAGACTGAATAGAGCAAGTTGCTTTATTTTTTTTAATAGTTGCTAAATTTATCAAATGTTGGCTAGATTTTCTTCCTTCATTCTTTTAATGCCCTGGTTTAGGAAGTTCCTTTCATCTTGACTTGCTACATAAAATCATTCCTGAATCATTTGTTACTGAGCTTCACAGGAGTACAGCTGTTCAAACAAAGTACTTGCCTAGGAAAAGCCTGGGAAGACCCGGGAAGGTAATCAAATTAAAATTCCAACTACACATTCCTTTCAGGGAGTGCAGACAACTTGGATATTTTATATTTGAAAGGGTTTAAAATAAAAAAGACAAGCTCTGAAGCACCATAGACAACATTTTCCCATTAATGACCCGGATGACATGTTCAGACAGAGATAAACTTAATTCAGCTACAAATCAAATATACTTCTCTAGAAGAGATTATTTTATTTTAATTTAAAAAAATTTTTGAAGATCTGAGGAATGGGGAGCTTGAGATTCTAACAGTGGGGGCCACGCTTATCTGTCTCAATGTGACGGGCATAAGAATGAGAGCTGGTGGCCTAGATGCTGGAGTGTTGGATGGCTTCTGATAAACACCAGATTCCACCATTTATCAACTGAAGGCGGAACTGCAGTGCTTTTATTCAAAGGCTGCAAGAATCACCTTCTCCAGGAAAGCTGGCATCTCTCTAGTTCTCTGAAGATTTTCAGATTACAGTCTCCCTCCAGCTAATGAGCCATATTCGATTGGCCTTGAAATTCAAAAGCAGACAGAGACCAATCAAAATTGGAGTGTGTTCACCCTTCTGAATTTCTTTCTTTTGTGTCTCCAATGCATCTATACTGGCTGAGCTAGCAGAGAATGTAGAGGTGTCTTAGATGAAACGGTTTAATACTTTTTAAATTATACTAAAATTAATGTCCACCCCTCCCTCTTCTCTACCCCCCATACATAAGTATTATGTTTCCCAGCTGAAGGAAGAACATCCTCTTTTTACCAGCTGCCCAAGACCACCACCTCCAGGCAGTCAACAAGTCCATTTAAAATCTAACTCCTAAATATCTTTGGACTCCATCCACTTTTCTGCATTCCTAAAGCCAGACTCTTAGTTAGAGCTACTGTTATTTTCCAACTAAATTAAGGCAGAAACCACCCAGCTGTCTGTCTTCATCCCACACGCTGGCTAGACTGATCTTTCTAGGAAGTAAATCTCCTATTGGCATTGGAATGAATTCCAAACACCTGAAAATAACAGCTCAACGCCCGATCAGGCTCCATGCAATGCTCCTGCCCAATTCAATGACTCTGCTTCCACCTCATACTCTACAGTGTAAGCAGGCTTTGGCGTACAACTCTTACCAAAGGCCTGCAGCACCCTCCCTGGGCCATCATCCCTCTCCCTCTGTCTCTCCCTTCCATTGACTCACTCTTGCTCTTCACTAAGTCTCTGTTTAGATATCACTTTCTCCAAAAAGTTGTTCATCTAAATCTGGGCTACGTAACCCACCTGTCCTGTCCTGTGTCACCTCATTTTTACACTGAAACAGCATTTCTCGGGTTACACTCCAATGCCATTATTATTTGTTCACACCCCCCTAGAATGGGAACTCCATGAAGACAAGGAAAGAACCTGTAGAGATCATCATCAAATTCCCAATGCCAGTGCCTAGCATAGTGCCTGGCACTTCGTTAGCATTCAAAGTAAGTATCTATTGAATAAGTAAATAAATTAATTAATGACAGTTTTCACTCAAAGAGTTCCTAAAGTCCCCATGGCCAGTATTTTTCTGAAAATGGGCACCAAAGGGGGTCTTTAAAAAAAAAAGTTTCCTAAAATTTAATCTAGAAGAGCAACATTTCCTAGTTGTTCAATGAATATTTGTTATTGGAATTGGATAAAGGAATGAACAGGGCAACAAATGAGCAAGGCTATTGAGTATATAACAAAGTGGGGTTTTGTTTTGTTTTTTACTAAAACTACTTGTCAGACACTGGATAGGAGCCAGAACATGGAAATCCAGTCACACAGGCTACACAGGGACTGGGGTCTAAGTGGTTTTCTTACTCCACCAAGTGCAAGGTGCCCTCGATTGGATATTTTAATTGTTTGCTGTTGCTCCGATTTCATTCACAGTACTGGCCACTATGCTTTGGCATCAGCCCCAGTTTAGAAAGAACGGCATTGGTGGAACCTTAGTCTTACTGGTGTCCCCAAGTCAAATGCTGAAATGAGAAACACTTCAAGTCCACACTTATTCTGCTTAATTCTAAGCAAGCAAATAAACTTATATTCAAGAGGATGTCCCCACTTTCTGTAATGATTTTGTGCTAATTTAGTCACACTGGCCTACTGAATTTTGTTTAAGCTTCCCTAATAATTTGTTGGCATGTGATGAAATAGCTACTCCGGCCAATTACAGTCCCTATTTACTCTTTACCCCAGGCAAGAACTGAGATCTGGGTATAGATATTCATTATAAAAATAATAAAAAAATAAAACTGGTAGCTTTCACCTATTCAAAAGCACCCAGTGCTACAAGCAAAAATTCAAACTACTCTGGGGGTGGGGGGGTGCACACACAGTAGGGGGGACCCATCTAGATCTCTGCACACCACCTGTCATCTCATTCCCAGCCTTCCAGGCCCTCAAATCCTGCACTCCAGGCACACCATTCAGTAGTCTCCAAACCCCCCTTTGTGCTTTGCACAGGCTCTTCTCTCTGCTTGAAATATCTCCATTCTAGTCTCATTCCTCACCCTGTCCTTGTGCCTGGCACATACTCCCTACCCCAAGCAGAATCAATTAGTGCCTCCTTTGTCCTTCATTGCCTCACATCTCTCAGGCCACTTAACACATTAGACATTGCAATTAATATTTATGCATCTATCTTCCCTACCAAGTTGAGAGCTGCTTGTAAGAAGATACCACATCTTACTCATATTTAAGTCAACCGTGCATGAAATAATACCTAGCATATGGTAGTCAACAAATGGCTATTTAATGAATGGATCCGCTTCATCCCTGCCTATAACTGAGGCCATAGATTAAAATTATCAGAATCTGACTGTAATTCCATCCATTATGATTCTATACATCATAAACATCAATGGAAAAACCAAAAAATCAAGGGCTACAATTTACTTTCTATAGAGATGTAGGGTGAGTTACAGACTAATTATCATAATGACAAGCAAATGGCTCAGCTCCTGACAACATCACCTTGAATTGCTGTTCCAACTTGATCACGAGTTGGAAACAATTCAAAAGAGAACATTTAGAGATTTTAACTGATACTAGCTATCTGGCCTTTTTAATATTTGCTCTATCTGCTGAATACCAATATGCTTGGCTTACTTTGGTAGGAAAAGAACTACCAAGTTGTGTTAGAAAAGATCCTTGACTTTAATTTAAGGGCTTTTCAGCCTGGCAAACAAACTGAGACACTATAAGGTATTACTTACAGATTCCATGTGTGTGGTATAAATAAGGGGTTATTCGCATTTGCAAGAGGATGTTTTGTGGCCTTTTTTATATAATGCTGGTAGCCTGGTAAATGTGGTCTACGGTGACCATCGACTCCTTTTAGGCCAGGGTTTGCACAAGTTTAGCTGCAGTTCTCTCCATGGCAATCGGGGGCTGGAGAGTTAAGGTGCCTCTACAATGAAGAGAAAGGAGGTTAAGAAGGCCTCTCAACTCTTCCAGGCTTTCCTTCCATGCTAGGTGCTTTATCCTGGAGATGCCTTGGGGAAATAGTTTAAGTCCAATAAGCTTCAGGATAAAGCTCTGACCCAAAACTCATCTTCTCCCAGAAAATCTCTAATAAGTACTGGCCTCTCCCACTCCCACAGCCAATTATGTACTCACACACAGGAGTTACTGGGATATGGTTTCTGCCTTCAAGAATCTTCATCCTTCATTCTCAAGGTCTAATGTAACTGTAAATATTTACCTTTATTTGTCTTCATGGCACTTGTTACTGTAAATTCTCATAGTCTATGTTCTAAGTTTTTAAAAACAAAACAAAACACTAAGCTCTTAATTTTGCTTTCTAATATTTGTCTAGTCCCATTTTTCATCAAGCCAACATCCCCATGATCCACACTGTTAAACTAAGGCTCTCTCTTTGCCTCCTATAATGTGTCCCATTGTGTATTTGCTTATAATCTAGAAATATCTAAATTTCCTACCAAGTCTCATACAACCTCAAAAGACCACCTTTCTCTGGGGACCACACAACTAGCCAGTGCCCAAAGCCAAGTAACATTCAAAATTACTTTTGATATTCCAGAACAAAGGATTCAAGCCAGGAGTTCAGACATAAATCCATTACTTGAAAATATATGAAAAACATCTTCTGCGCATGTGAATATATTGGACCTTTTTCTTGGGCGGAGCTTTCATTACTTTCAAGCGATTCTCACAGGGGCCTGTGAGACACACACACACACACACACACACACGCACACACACACTCCTAAATATATGAAATCCTGCTAGCTTCAATGAAGAAAACATTTTTGTGTACAAAGATGACACAATTTCATTTGTCTAATAAAATATGTCAAAATCTTTCCATGCTTTTTAATTGATAATGTGATGAAAAGCTCCACATCATAGGTGAGTGCAGGAACACAACGATCTGTGAGAAGAGACAGCAAAGGAAGAGAACATGCCCCCCAATAATGTATGCCTGAAAAACTGGAATCATGGGAAAGATAAGCAAAACAGAAGCAGGTCACTGTGACTTGACATTTAGAAATAAGCAACATTTTATTCCTACTGACCTATAAATCACCCTCCAGGCCTGATTTTCATCACTACCCTACAAAAGGTTACTGAACTGCCTCAGCATTTCTAAATACTACAATATAGCTAGAGAACATCATTGTGTCTGTCATATAATCTCTTTAAGAATATTTTATTGATTGATTTAATTTGAGAGAGAGGAAGAGGAAGAGATTTGTTGTTTAATTTATTGATACATTCATTGGTTGTCTCTTGTATGTGCCCTGACCGGGGATTGAACCCGCAACCTTGGTGTATTGGGACAACATAATAAACCAACTGAGCTACCTGGCCAGGGCCTGTCATATAATCTCTTAAAACTAACATTGGGAAATAATATTAAGAACAAAATGCCTACATTTCTTTCCACAAATTAACTAGGAAAATGTATGCCTAACAATAAAGGGGTATAGTGGAAAGAAGTACTTGGGTTTTGAAAAATAAATACATAAGGCTTTACCTACAACATAATTTATATGGTATTGGGTGCCTCAAAATAGGAATATGCATGAGAAAAACCCATTTTAAATTTGTCCAGCACTTTGATCTGACAGAACGAGGGGTGATTTATTTGCTTTCATTGTTATAATTCTCCAACATCCTTTTCTGAATGAATCCAGATGGAAATGTCTCTCTTCTGGATTCTGTTATTTGCTGCTGCAGTTTCCATCTGTGGTGTTAAGAGCCAGCCCTTATTTTATCCGGGACACCAAGCAACCTTCCCTTCTTCACACTCCTTGGTGTCTTCTCAACAGCTCCACATGGAAATAAATCTCTGGGCTGCTTCAAATGCATCCAACACTTCTTTCCTATTATTTATGTTGGTGACAAACTCTTTCTCACCAACTGTCTAGGGTCACTCAGAGGCACTTGATTTGAAAAAGCACCCGGCTTCTCATCCAATATTTTGGTAGCTCGACAGCTCCCCACTTCAGCTCTGCCAGAGTTAGCACATTGTGAAGCGGAACAAAGTTCTTAAATTTCATCTGAGATTGTCTTTAACATCCATATGCTTAAGTTGCTTCCACATGGATTCTCAAGTCTAAAGAACATTAATATCAGCAACAATCTTGGAAAAATTGATGTTGCTTTTTCAAAATCCTGAGCAGTGCTGTCACAGAATAGACACAATCCCAGATCTGCATTTATTATCGCTGAGACCTCTGAGTAAGTCTTTCAACCTCTCGGAACCTCGCTTTCCTCATCTGTAACGTGGGGAGCAGACCACCTTCCTCACTGGGGTATACTTGTATGTGATAACATATGTGAAAGGTTCAGCAGAAACACTGGCTGCTCCAAAGCCAGTCCTCACAAGTGTCAGGTGTTTATTCCGGCAGCAAAGTCTTAATTATCTGTGAACATTATTAGCATGAAATTTTTGTGCATTTTTTTTACAGGAATCAAAATAACTTACATTTTTTAAAAGCAAGCAAGCATTTCCTGTTCAAAAATATCAAGAGCTTATAATGACAAGCCCCTAGTCTGGAGGGACAGTGAACTCTTCCGGCTCATTCCTTCTCTGGGTCTTGTTTGGTCTTCCCCCTCTCTCTGGAAATTAAAATAGCACATGGGAGAAGGTTCTGTAAACACTATTTATCTAGCAAGACTACAACTGATAAGGGTCCTAGATGAAGTCCTAGGGCAAACTGGTTGCTACGCCTAATCTCTTAAAAAGACTGATTAAAGATTCAAGTTGTGGCGGCCATGTGAGAAACACACATATGGTTTGAAAAGATCTGAATTCTATTGTGCTGTTCTTGGTGAAAATCCATGCAGAGCAAGGGAGCTGACACATTCAATAGAGCACATGGGCCTCCATTGTGTCGAAGGCCCTCCAGGTATTTTAAGCACCAGAATGAAACTATACAAATAAAAACAAACAATACCTCACTATCTGTCCATGCTCCATCCTGCCAAAAAAAAGAAAAAAATAGATTCTTTTTTTTTTTTTTAAGTAAGTCTGTTGTAAGATGATTGTGGAATTATTTAGACCATTCAGCAAGATTTTTCACTAAGCTACAATGCACAAGATTTATTTTGTCATTGTCCAACACAAACAATTGAAGAAACTCAGCCCTGCGAAACATCCCCAGGAGAAACAATCTGAAATTTAATTAGTAAAAAATGGAAGCAATTTAAATAGAATTCCAGACATTTTTTAAGTAATATTTGAATAGGCATCTGCTGCATCTACTAAGTGTTTGGGCAAAGCAAAAGAATCCCTGATCTGATGTGATGCCCAAGGTTATGAACAAGACTATCTGCTGTCAGGGAAAGACCCACAATTTAAAACAAATCTCCAGAAATCAACCTTCTCCAGCTCAACATCTACCCAACCCCCACCAAATAAAGAGAGCTAGGTAGATGAAGAAAGAAAAAATTAGTTCCAGTCTGAAGTGCAGTGGAAGGGAAACAAAGGATTTAAGGATAAAATGGGAATATTAATGTTCCCTTCCCAAAAGTTTTGAAAATTAAATGAAACCATTATCAGACACTATACAAATATTGGTTGAAGTATTGAAGAAACAGAGAATACAAATCTAATTAGTGCTATATCACTACCGTACTTTCTGCCATATGAATTTTATTTTTCAGCTTTATAGATTTACTCATATATATAAGTTTGACCACACAGAGTTTCAGTTTTGCAAGATGGAAAGAGATGCAGAGATGGATGGTACTAACAGTTGAACAATGATATGAATGTCCTTATGCCACTGAGCTGTGCACTTAAAAATAGTTAAAATGGTAAATAAATTTTACAGTATGTGCATTTCAACCAATTTAAAGATATAATATTTTAGAAGCAGAAAAGAAATCCTCTTCCTTTAATCTTTAATTTGATCAATTGAAGCAATCTGGGTGCTCTCCTCTTTTGGAACATAGATTATACAGGTAATAATTCAAAATAATCAGGTGAAGGGAGAATGTATAATGTAGAGAAGGTCCATATTACACAATGGTTTATCGTGAAATAATTTTTCTTTACATACTCTGTTTTAAATTAAGGTGTTAATAATGCTGTAAAATAATTATTTAATCCAGTTCAAAATGGAACATATCATAATACTAAAGAGGACTATCAGAGCCTTTACAATATAACAATTAACTGAGACACTTAAAAGTTAATGTTAAACTGAAAGATTCTTTCATCTGAAACTCTATTTCCTTCATGTGAAATTTCAAACTCTGAAAGTCATTAGAAAAGACATTATTTTAAATTGGTTAGAATTGCCTACTAATGTCTAAATGATCACAAATTACAATTTTGTAAAATCATCTATAAAATGTTTTTAAGTTCCAGGTAAAATGATATAATAGTAAAGAGTCTGAGACTTTTTATTCCCAACTTCCTATAAAATAGTCATGAAAACATACCAAGAGAGGGGGGAAATCTTCTCATGGGGAACAAAGACAGGAAGCAAGCATGACTACATCTGGAGAAATTTTCTACCCTTGCACTGATTGTGGCTCCATTCAGAAACATAATTTTGCAATCCACCTCCTTAGTTACAATGTGGGGAATGGAAGTGAAAGGTCTTCATTGATAGCAACTGAGCAAGAAACTACATTATCCTGAGAAAATGGACAGGTTGGTGACCCAAATTTGCATTTCTCATATTTTTATTTTCCATGCCTAATAATACTATTAGAAACTACCCAACAGATTGTTTACAAAGCCCGAGACCTATCTCTTACAAGGCGAGCCACACAAGATAGTGAAACAGTAGACAGAGACAAACGAGCAATACTCGTTCAAACTAAAACATGTAGGGAGGTAGATGGCGGAGAAATGTTTCTTGAACATTCTTTTACCTTAGTTGGGCCTCGAGACTATTTTGCCTTAGTCATCCAATTTTCAAAGCTGCAATCCCACTGCAAATGTTTTTATCTCACTCCTTCACCTAACCCTAAGCCTGGACTGGAATGAGCATCCATGCGTTCCTTGGAAGAGTGAATTGGAGAGGTTCACACACACACACACACAAAAAAAAAAATAGCACTTAGTAAATACATTGCCAGACATCATAAATTGGGCTCATTACAATGCAGGTCGAGCTGCCCTGCAATTTCAGAAAAGAAAGAGGGACTTTGCCAGAGTCCAAGGGAACTGTGAGTGCAATGGGGAGTCCAACATCAAGCCAGTATAGATGCCTGAGTCCCAAGTGTAACAGGAGACAAGATCAGATATCTGGAGCAAAATGTGACAGGAGAAAGAAAACATTTTGCCGCCATCATCGCTCCACTGAGCTCCAAGTCCTAGGGCAGGTGCCTCAGAGAAGTTTCCATCTCGCAAAGACTGCTGGGAGGAGGAGGTATGTGTGGCTATAAGATTTCAAACCTAGTTAAATTTTGGCTTTAAGATCTCCAAAATCCTGCTCGTTTGTAAAAAACTATCTTTGTTCCAGGAAGATTAGCCAAATAGGCAGTTTATTTATGCAAAGGTCTCTTATGAAATGAAGGTTGTGACAAGGCCATGGCTATAAAACCTCCGCAGAATGTCATGTCTGCAGGCTCTGTGAAATCTGGAGAAATGCTTCTTGTCTAAGAACAGAGTTGGACAATACTAGTAACAGTTCCCACAAAAGGCTCTGTGGAGTAGTAGATCTGTTTGAGCTGTGGTTTGTAGATCAGAAGCAGAGACACAATATCTGGAGAGAAGCTAGGAAAGCTCTTTCCTCATGTGCTGATGGAGGAAGGGCCATAGGTGAAGCCCTGCCTGAATGAAACTATGGATATCTTACCTAATTAACTCAAACTTGAAGCAATGTCCAGATATTTTTAAACTACTGAAGTGGTTCTTAATCTTTTGAGGAGACCACTTTTGTATTTTGTTGAAAGTTGTGGTGCTGCTCTTCAGAAGAAGGCATACACCCACAGTTTCATGGGGGGGGGGGGGGGAGGGTATGTAGTCACTTAAAGCCTGTGTACACAAAGCTAAAAACATATGAACCACTGTATTCTGTGGTTGTTTGGTGGAGCTGTAAGTTAAGCTAATAACACTCCAGGTAACTGTGTCATGTCTTTTGATGGAAATGAGTATTGTTTTTATCAGTCATCTTGGGAAAGGTAGATCCTGAAAGGGGAAATAAAATTAGGATGACAAAGAAACTCCCATTTTTCTCCAATTCTAGTGAGATTTTGGCCTGGCCTCTCAAGAGTCTAGAATGACTTATAGGTGCCCACAAATAGCAGGGAATACTAACTTCCACCCCCATGAAAGGCAGCCAGAGCCTGGGTGACCTGGGCCTATGGGTCCCTAAAATAATCAAGCCCTGACCGGTTTGGCTCAGTGGATAGAGCATTGGCCTGCGGACTGAAGGGCCCCAGGTTCAATTCCGGTCAAGGGCATGTACCTTGGTTGCGGGCACATCCCCAGTAGGGGGTGTGCAGGAGGCAGCTGATTGATGTTTCTCTCTCATCAATGTTTCTAACTCTCTCTCCCTCTCCCTTCCTCTCTGTAAAAGAATCAATAAAATATATTTTAAAAATAAATAAAATAATCAAACCTCTCAGCTGTAAATTATTCTCTGTACTGCAATTTTATTGTATTACCCTAAATTTTAATAATGTCATGCTAAAATGTGATAGCCCCAATTTAGAAATTGTTGAGGAACTATGGAAAGGGTCTATGACCAAGCTCGGACTAGAGTCAAAGGAAAAAGCAGCCCCTTGTTAAAGCCAACACAGTGATAGTGGCTGAAAACCGTGGGACCCTGGCCAACAATGGCACTGACAGAAAAAGCAGACAGATGTGCAGGGAACCACCCGACAGACACAAAAACCTGTGAATTCTTACATCCTTCAACAGGAGAATGAAGGAGAAAGAGGACAACCATCATGGAGGCAAAGGACTTCTGTTCCCAGAACAGGGCTACGGCCCAGTGGACTTCAGGTTGGGATCCTACCTGGCATCAGAATGGGGCCACTGGAGTACAGGAGAAAAGCTGGAGGAGAACGAAAGGCTAAAGATCCCAAGGAAAGTAAACAGAAATCCAGAAAGCCTTAGAATAAATAAGAGAATCTAGGAGCTGAATGTTGTGGGGGAAGAACATACAGACCTAATGAAAGAAAAAAAGAAAACAAATAAAATAAATAACTATGTGTTTACATTTGTGTTAAATAAATTAATACTATCTAATACACAATTTCATGGTAAAAGTTTGGTTCTTTTCCCAGCTTTATTGAGATGTGACTGACATACAACATTGTGTAAGTTTATGTGTATAGTGTGATGATTTGATACACATTCCTACTGCAAAACAATTCATGATAAATTTAAAATCTTAATTCAGCAATGATTTTCTGTATAAATTTCAAATCTCAAAAGTAAACCAGTAACATAGAAGAAATTAAGAAATGTATAAAGTAATTTACTCCAACAAAAACACTCAATGCCCATTTGGTTTTATTCAATTTTCAAGAACCGTGCCATATAAACTGCTATAGAACTTTTTAAAAAAGGAATTCTCTAAAAAGATGCAACAGCAATATATGCGTTATACCTACACTTATATTACAGAATGTAAAATAAAAATATAAATATGAAGGGTAAGCCTGTGCTTTTGTTCTTCTGAGTTGCCTTGGAACCATCATCTGAGAACCTAAACTGAGATTATAAAATGGAAATTTTTTAAAGCATTAAACCTCTGAACATACCAACCCTCATAAATATCTACATTCCTTAACCTCTCATGAATGTACTTCACTCTGTTAGTGTAGCTGAGACAAGTAGAGTAATTGAACCACAGCTAGCTTAGACACAATGGCTAAACTCATATTTCCACTACATTCCATCCTTTTACTTTAGGTAAGTCTGGGATGCGTATTTGGTTCCAAAGTCTTTGATAAAATGCTTTGCCATTCAATATTTTAAATGTAAATAAACTACTGCATTATGTATTGATTTCATTTCAGATGCAGTTTCTCCAATGACTTAAAAATAGTAAAGTCTATATTACATGTCATTCTCTTAAAGACAATTTGCTTAGAGAGGAAAAAGTAGTCAAAAGTGGGATGGATTTTCTTCTGTGGATATGGGGCAACTGCTGTTGATAGCTCTATGTAGCTGAAGCATTCTTAAGTGAAAGAAATAATAATGGGACATCATATCGTCCCACATTGTGGTTGTTACAAGGTTTGGATTGGCAGAGACTAAGCTGAAAAAACAACCTTGTGACTAATAACCTGATTTCTGTCTCTTTTTAGTGGCTTAAACGTTAGTTCCCATAAATATTATACATTCCACACAAATTCTATAAGAAAGAATTATGGAATTGCAAGCTGGAAAGAATGTTCAGTGCACCTCCTGATTTTACAGATTAGAAAACTAAGGCTCAAAAGGCTGACAACTTTTATTTTGTCTACTGAGCTATCAAGGCCACAATAAGAGACATTTGGTAGTGGTTGTAAAAATGCCTAGAACTTTCCATTTCCTCCATGCTATCTGCATTAGACTAAGAAAGAGGAACAATTGGTAAAGGGACCTCCACAAATCATTCCATTTCAAGATATAGCAACTCATACACCACAGACAACAAATAGCCCCTAGTTTCACATGATGAATAATTTAGGACTTAATTCAGAAAGATTTTTAGACCCACAATCTTAAAGAAATCTTTATGGGTTTCTGACGAAGCTGATACTATGATATAAATTATTTATCCACCCTCACCAGCTCAGCCTCAATGGGCCCTGCAGGCAGGAAGGAAGCCGACAGTTAGAAAAGGGGAAGGCGTGCATTTACCCTGAACTCTGTCACAGTATCTGAGGAGGCCAACAAGCCGGTTTCTAAGCATCTGTTCTTGGACCCAAGCAACTGCCTCCTGGTCTCACAGAAAAATACTTACCCTTCTTAGTGAGGCTTCCACTTGCTTCAAAAAGAAAGGATTATTACCCAACATGTTAAAATGGAATGCTGCTACCCTTATTTTTCACATTTTTAACTCTGGATATTATGTAATTGCAAACCTCAGTGTCTCACCAATTATTTGATGAGGTAAAATAAATAAATAAATAAATAAGCATTAAGGCTTTATCGCACAAAACCAGGTGAAAATAAAACTGTGAACCAAATCTTGAACAAACATATCTGAATGCCAGGGCCTTGTTTAATTCACTTTCATTATTAATAAGATTTACAGGGAATTTGGATGAATTAAAAGCCACAAAAGGGGAAGAACATATTCAAAAATGATATATTGTGCTTCACAGGAACATTTAAATATGTGGTCTTACAATATATCCTAAGATTTACAATAAACATGTTTAATTCAGCAAATTCATAGTAAATTACTCTATTTTAAAATACGAGTATGCATCCACGCATAGTCACATACACACATGTACACATAAAAGGAATTAGATAAACATTTCTAGAATGTTAACTATGGTTTTTTCCATAAAATGAAGAGAAAGTTGCTTTGACATCATTAAGCAAAATCTAAGTGGTGAAGCTTTTCACCCTCAATACCTCTGTTTACCCTCTTGCTAAACTGCCAGTGAACTGTGGTAAGCAAGTTGTCCATTTTAATTACCCTCTACTTTATACCCCCTGATGGTGAGATACCTATAGGGTCCTCTCAGCCTGCTGAGGGGTCAGTTGTCAGTCCTTCTGGTCATACAATCCAGCTATGTCCTAGACTTCCAGGAATACAATAAAGTGTAGCCTTCCTCCCACTGTTTAAGCTATTTTAATAATAAAAGGTACAAATGGGTGTGTGGGGGTAGAAGGTGAAAGAAAAAGAAGAGAGAGAGGAAAGGGAAGACAAAGAGCAGGAGGTCACAGAAAAGTAGAGAGGGGTGAGCTTTTCAAACTCAAGATGGCAACACTGGTGAGGGAAATACAGTAACCCCCTCATCCACAGTTTCTCTTTCCATGATTTCAGTTACCCATGGTCAACCACAGTCTGAAAATATTACATGAAAAATTCCAGAAATAAACAATTCGTAAGTTTTCAATTTCACATCATTCTAAGTAGTGTGATGAAATCTCAACCAATACCTCTCCATCCCACCAAGGCATTGAATTACCCCTTTGTTGAGCTCATGGTATAAGCTCCCCACCTACTACTTGGTAGACACCTTGGTTATCAGAGGGAGACCACATTCACATACCTTTTAATATAGTTTATTTTTATAACTGCTCTGTTATTATGAGTTATTATTGTTAATCTCTTACTACACCTAACTTATATATTTTATCGTAAGTATGTCTGTATAGGAAAAAACATAATATACGTAGGGTTTGGTACTATCCACAGTTTCAGGCATCCACTGGGGGTCTTGGAATGTATCCTTCGTGGGTAAGGGGGGACCACTATAATCCCAGGAAAGAAAAGTGTGAGCAAAGACATCCAGATGAGTAAGACTGAGCAGTCAGAGGGGAGGGCCTCACAGCCCAGCAGGCGGTGGGGTAGATTAGTAACAAGGGAGAAGGAAGAAAGGTGCAGACTGAGGGAGGGACGCCAGCCATCTGAGCGACTTAGGTATGGGTGGGAAAAACAGATAACACTGGTAAAGCACCTACTGAATGCCTGGCCTGCTTTGAGTGCTTTACATATACTAACTCACCTAAAACCCACAACATGATGAGGTGCCCGAGGCATGGAGAGGTGAGCTAACTGCCTCAGGCCACACAGCTCCTGAGAATCTTAAAACTTTTCAACAGAAGCAGCCAGGATGAGTGGATGGGTGAGGAAAATGGGTTTAGGTTGTTTAGTGAGTAAGCCCTGGACGTGTCCTAAGGGTGGAAACCCACATGCAAACAGTAAGAGGACAAAATCAACAGATTATAGACTAGACTTGAAGGGCATGTGGGTGAGAGAGGAAGAGAGAGAGAAATAATCATGGGTGGCTACAAAATTGGCCCTGTTCTTACTACTGAAATCACTTCAATCCATTCCTTGAGGGCAAAACTTCCATCTAAAGGCTTTTCTTTATTGTGAAAGGAAGTCAAATATTTCTCATTATGATGACTGCGCAGAGAACACCTCCCTGAAAGAACAGGTAAGTGGCCAAGAGCTGAATTTTCCCTGTTCCTCCCACTGTGCTTGCCAACCCAGAGCCACCACTCCCTCGTTCTGGCCCCAGAACAGAGGACAGTGGGGATGTTGGGGGAAGGGGAAACTCAGCACATGCCATGCCTAGCCTCCCACCAACACCCGGGCCCAAGACATCATGGAGTAAGTGGCCCTGTGGCGGGCTTACCCACGAGCATTGCCACACGAGACAGAACCACTGCCCAGGACCAAATTTGCACAGTCCCACCAGGTTGAGCAATCTTAAACCACACCCTTCCTCTAATTTAGAATGTATTCCATAATTATTTCCATTTCTTCCCAAGAAAGGTTCTCACACAACTTTTTAAATTATTTTCTTTCTAAATTTGAAATACACTGGTAAAAGGTAAGAATATATCCCCCTCCCCCCCCCCCGCCCGCCTCAAAAAAAACAAAGTGGTATCCAAAGTGGAGATCAATCAAAGCATGAAGAACACATAAAGACTTACAGAAAACCACCCTCCAAGAGATTTCTTCCATTTGCGGAAGGCCAACTTGTGAGCTCAAGTTCAGTCATTATACAAGTAAAGAAGGGCATTGAAAATTCCGGGTGATTTTTACTGATGGTCAAATACATCTTTCCTGACATCCAAGTAAAAATAAGACTGTTCAAAAACCTCTGATATTCTTTCAAATGTAAAGCTTAAAAGAAACAATAGTGAAGAGTGGAGTCAGGATCCAGGACTCGGAGCTGCCCATTCGGGCAGGTGACTTCATCCCCAAGCTCCAGGGTCTAGGTGAGCTAACACTGAGCAATGTCGGCAGGTGGAGTGCTCTTCCATCGGCACTAATTTATCTAAAAGACCACCCTGTGAGGAGAACTTAAACTCTTACTACACTTTTCCCACATAGATTTTTCCAGCCATCACATTTCTAAAATAAAAATGTAACAGCTTGCAACCCCTGCAATATACTTAAAATGTAATAATGGAAAATGAGATGTTATTGATTGGAGAGGGAGGAGAAGTAACCACAATGGTGTCATCAAGTCAGAGAAAGAAAGAAATTAACAGATGAATTCTTCAAGACTGAGATTTGGTTGCCACCCACTACAGATGGCAGAATTCTGAGGAGCAGTCTCCAGACAAAACGAGCTGTACATTCAATATGTGAGGCAGCCCTCAAAAGAATACTCCACGTCCTTTCAATCATAGGGGAATTCCACATTCTAGAGTACATCACAACTAAAAATATACGTGCTGAATCCATTCTGTTTGGCAATAACACATACAAACACTCAACTGTGTCTTACAATTGTGAGCAAGGCAGGTTCCCTTTTATTCCCAATGAAACCATCAAAGTGTATACAATGGGGACACAATTTTGTAAATGCTTAAATAAAACTGTGTTTTTAAAGGGGTAATATTAGAAGTGGCATGCTATAAAGAGTCTAATATCAAACATGGCATGTCATGCCCTCAAAAAGAAGGCACTCAAGTATTACTAAGTTAAAAACAAAGCACCTCTCTGTTCTTTGACTTTGCACCCAAAGAGTAGGGATGAAAACTTGAGAGATGCCCGTAGAAGAGTAGGAATAGGAAATACTCCCTTGGTAAGTGTTTTCTGATAGTGATTCTTGCCATTTTATTAGTTTGTCCAAACATGAAACTTATCAAGCAGATAGCTAGCTCCACATTATATTAGAGCAATGCAATAAATTGAGATATTATCAGACTCTGAATTCTTAAAAGGAAAACAACACATTTAGGAAGTATGATTACTGAAAATTATCCTTTTTTAATTATTTTTTAAATATTTAGATTTAAGTTACAAGGTTTTCTTCCCAGAGTAAAATAAATTATCTTTTCTTGACAATAGGCTAATACATTTGCATCTATGAAAACTGACTGATGGTTGACCAGGGATTCAAGAACACAAACGTTTTTTGCCCCCAAGCAAGCCCTATGTGAAGACATGGTCATGGCCCAGGCAAGTGTGTAGCCAATCATTCAAGGAAGAAGTAGAAAACGGTGGTAGGACAGTATTGTTTTAGAGAACTTGAAAATTCTGCTTTTCAGCTCTTGCCCTCACTTAGAGCACGGCATGACCGATTGAATCAGCATCTTATAGGAGTGTAGGATGTGTAGTAGCAGAGGGCAACTTGCTTTGGACCAAAGAGCATTTGTTAGAGTCAAAGTGACCTAGGCTAACCTTGAATCTAGCTGTGGGCCCTTGGGCAGGTTATCTAAACCCTCAAATGCAGCGTTTCCACATCTTTCTTACAGGGTTGCACTAAGCAGTGAATGAAAGAAGTATCTTGCACAGAGAGTGGCAAAAAAAAAAAAAAAGGAGTAACTCATAAATGGAATGTCTTATCATAAGCTTACTTCCCCTGGAGAAGAATAAGCTAATTTAGTGAGCACCCTAAGGGGCAGGTGGCTGCCTTAATCATACCCATGGCTCCCAAGCCCAGGAGAGTGCCTAACACATAACTGAGATTCAGTGGATGTTTGCTGTATTGTGAATAAATGTTTCCCAAAGGCCCTGTCTCCGATTTTCCCATCAGGCGCTCAGATCTCTGATGTTGAGCAGATCTCTGTTTCAGGCTGAGCAACTGGAAAGGTGAGCCTGCAGATTCCTAAGGAGCTGCTGCAGCAGGTGTTTCCAGGTGTCTTCCTGAAGGGGCACTGCCGCTCTTTATGATGTCTCCAGGCTGGAAAGGCTTCCTCTGGCACCATCCTGGGCTACACATGCGTGGATGTGCAATGCATTGGAAAAAGAGATTGCGGTAACTAAGGCCAATGTCAACACAGGCAAAGTCAATGTGCAAAATTATAGGCCAAAGTATTTTAAAACACAGAAAAGCACCTCTGGTGCCAATGAGTAGTTTTAGCCTCAGAGGGAGTGACTACGGCCAGAAGCCCTTTTCTATCTTTGTCTAAACTGGACAGGGGCAGTGCCAGGCTTTCGGTCACCCTGCTAGAATCCTCCTTACCGGCAGCTTCAAAAGGCACTCGGAAACTCAAAGGAGCCAAAGGAAAATGCCACTCTGGAAACCGACTTCAGTACTTTTTCAACAGCAGACTCTTTTCTGGTAGTTAGTTCACTCTGGAAAGAGAATTGTCACTGTTTCTGGAGTGAAGCACTCCAGATATAATGAGGGAAAAGCGTAATACTTTCAGTGAAACAGACAGCAAATCCTGCCCCAACGCTGTCATCAGGCATGCACTCAACAGCAGGGGATTAAGCTCTGACTACACACCAGTAATGCTTTAGATAATGGGACGCTACCATCAACAAAACAGCATCTGCCTTGCTTCACCTTTCACCCTTGACCCATTCAGCTTTCCACAAAGATGCCCTTTCCCTAAATGGACCCTGCCATCTTTCACAAATCTGACCTCTCCACATCTGACTCCGGAATGTGTAGTTTGCCAAAGAACAAAAGGCCCCCTTCTGTTCACTGAAACACGGTCTGGAATTCTGTAAGGAGCAGCTCACTTCTGGGGGTTTGCATGGAATTAGACATGACCTCCTAGGGCAGCCCCCACCCTGGTGGAGGCACAACCCCCTCCCATCCACCTTACCAGCCTGGAGACACCTCTTTGGCCCCAAAGCTTCACTTTCCCTGTTTTCTCTTTGACCTCTGCCCTTCTTTCTCCTGTGCCCAATGGACAAGAATGTCTTCTTTGTATTATCTATATATTCCAGGGTTCTTTTCAGTGGGGGAAAGAATTCAGGAACTTGGGATGGAGAAGGGATGGTCTTTTCATTTCCCCTCCCTTCATTCAACAAGCATTTGAGTGTCTGCCTAATTCATTCGACCACAGCCATCTGTGCTTCAATGGAAGGCACTGTTTCACAGATAATGGACATGGTGCATTTTCTTAAATAGCTTATGGCATAGTTGGAGTGATAGAATGCAACAGCGCTCTAAGACACTGTACCAAAGCAGCTGCTCCATATTACTTTCTTAAAGGTGAATCCTATGCCCCTTAACCAAGAATATTGAGAAATATGCATTTAGTTTCATGTGAACACCCTTCATCTCCTATTCGGTATTAAGTCTATAAACATGCAGATGCTTCCTGTCAAAGGGCACCAGGGTTGCACTTCAGGGTAAGGCACCTTCATCAGGAGATCCCTGTGCAGGTTAAGTCTACTATCCACCAGGGCTGCACTCAGTTAGCAGTGCTTATTCTAATTCTTATAGTTATTTATCAATTCCCAGACTTTCACCCCTGGAAGTTGCAAATCACATTTTAAAAAAGGCATCCCTGTGTGGTGATTGTGGGGTGGGGGTGGGGGTGAGGGGTGAAAGAGAGTATGGTGACGAGGAAAAAATTTTTTAAAGTTATCCCTGCCACCCTGGCTGGTTTGGCTCAGTGGATGGAGTGTTGGCCTGCGGACTGGAGGGTCCCAGGTTCAATTCTGGCTGGGGGCATGTGCCTTGGTTGCGGGCACATCCCCAGTAGGAGGTGTGCAGGAGGCAATTGATTGATGTTTCTCTCTCATCGATGTTTCTGACTCTCTAGCCCTCTCCCTTCCTCTCTGTAAAAAAATCAATAAAATATATATATTTTTAAAAAGTTATCCCTGCTATCTCCCTTCCTCTCTGTAAAAAAAATCAATGAAATATATATATTTTTTAGAAAGGCGACCCTACTAGTGGTTCTCGCAACCCACAGGTTGAGAACCGCTGCTGTAGAGCCTAAGACCATCGGAAAACACAGATATTTACATTACGATTCATTAACAGTAGCAAAATTGCAGTTGTGAAGTAGCAACGAAAATAATTTTATGGTTGGGGGTCACCACAACATGAGGAACTGTATTAAAGGGTCGCGGCATTAGAAAGGTTGAGAACCACTGGTCTAGAGGAAGGAGAAAAGAGCCAGGCATTTATAAGGTGAGCATTTTCAAAAGAGACCCGAAACAACACAGTAGCAATCTAAGTGAAAAAGAGGGGATGGTTAGGGATATAAATGGTGGCTCGGGGTCAACAGAAACCCTGCCCAGAAAATAAAATGTCTTCAGTGACAACCGGTACTCACATTCTTCTTATGGTCTTCCCCATTCTATCCTGCCAAAAAGATTCTGTCTGCCAAAATGCCTTCCCTTTGATGCAATAGCCAGCAGAATTAACACAAAAAAAAGTCATGTGGATCATCACAGGCAGCAATAAAAAAATACAGTCCCTAGGATGACATCACATGCTTAATTTTTTGGTATACGTATAAACACAAACAAACAAGACATCCAGTACTTCGGGCAAAGGATCCAAAGAACTTGAAAAATACAAATGCAGAAATGTCCTACGGTGTATTTAAATGAGGCATGCGGCCCACCAGCTGCGAGTATGACATGCTTATTACACTATACTCCCATAAATGCAATTTTTCTTAACCATAAATACAAATAATATACAGTCCTTAAAAATCAATTCCAGAAATATAGTGATGTCAATACCAATGATAATTCTTGTTATGTAACATCACCTTTTATATGCATGTTCTAAAAATAAATCCCTTACACACTATCCCAAAAATGTTAGAAAATGTCTCTCAGTCTCCAAACTTAGCTCTGTTCCCCTTAATATTACAGCACACTTAACGTGTAGAATTTAAACACTGAAAGAAACAGGTTATTCCAGGGTGGCTCATGTGGCAGTTTAGTGATTGTGATCTTGCAAGTTCAGAACAAGCTGTTAAGTGTTTTGAGTGCAAAAGGAAGGGAGCATTATGCCCCATTTAATCCTTCTTGTTGGGGTGAACTACAGTAAAGGCCAATCCTGGGAGTCTGTACCCCTTTTAATTTCCCTCCTGTACCTGTGCAGATAACTCCGCAACAGACTTTGTGGTTTGCTGATGGGATTACGTTATCTATCCTAAGTCAATTTTCATTCCCAGTTATACTCTGAACTTTAGCTAGAACTACCCATATATTAGTCTTTCATTATAAAATAATGCCCAGCTTTCAGACTCGCTCTCTATTTTGGTACATCCTTTTAAAGTAAAATGCGTGCCATTAAAATACATTTGTTCCATTGAGTCAGATTTTTAGACTCATTACGATGCTCATTGTTGACACAATAGCTCCTTCAGATACACAACAATCTGTCATAAAAGAGCCATGCTTGGATGGGTGACAAAAGTGTTTTGCAAAGGCTGTCTTCTCAATGCAGTTGCTGTCAAAAACATATATTAATATCGTCCTAGTTAAAGAGTATTTATTCTAAAAAGTGCAGACCATTTAAATAGAAAATGACTTCATGAGCTATTTCTGCAAGTTCAGTTACTTCTGAAAAGAGCGTTATTAGATATGCTCAGTGGTAGAAGTGAAAAACTAATAGAAGTTCGTAATCCTGAGCACTTCCCCCCCACCCTCCCGCCCCACCAGGAGCACATTCTCTGCTCAATTTGACTGTGACATGGATTCCCAAAGTCATTAATTTTCCATTCTTTCCCATAATCAATAAGCACTGCAGATTTCAACTTAAGTGAACTCGTTTCTTGTATCAGTAGAAAGGAAACACCTATGTGAAAATGCTACAAACTTCAAAACACTAAAGTTGGGTCATTTACTATAAAAATAAACCTGAAGATAAAAATGTGTTCTCCCACTCAGAAGTGTTAAAACATGCATCTAAAATAGAGGGGTGACATATCCTTCCAAGTGAGGTCATACTTTATTCTTAATCACACTTGATAGACTTAGGACACAAGCTAATATTCTGAGCAATAAAAATTCCAAATTGAGTCTATACTGGGTAAATAGAAAGAGGAGGAAACACAGAATATATTTCCAAATTTTCTTAGCATTTTATTTGCTATGCTACCATTTAAATTCTAATTTCCCTCTCTCTAGATCACAAATTGTGAGGCTAAAATATTGTAAAGGTCCATTATATATTTATAAAGATAGAGCTAGAAATAACCATAGAGAAAAACAAAAGGTTTTTCTCCAGAAAGGTTAGGTGATTTACCCAAGATCATACAACCAGTTGATGACAAAGCAGACCACCAGAGTTTAATGTTTCTGTATCCCTTATATTCAAAGATCGCTGCACTACATAAACCTGCTTGCTGTCTCAAAAGTCAATTTGGAACAGCAGGTAGTCAGTATTACCCTTAAAAAGATAAAATAGGAAAATAAAAGTAGTATTAAGGCCATATGCATACTTTGTGCTTACTCGTTAGATGAGCTTTCAAAAACCCAAAAACGGTATCCATCTCAATAAAATTGTTACATTTTTGTGATGCTTATCACAATAACATCATCAAGTATAAAATACCTAGGAATTAACAAGAAAGATTCAGAGCCCATACAAATCTTTATCTAAAAAACATAAAAGAATACTGTGAAAGGGTGACACATGATTCATTACTGGATGAGAAGAATGGCTAATTTAAAAATATCCAATCTCTCCTCAATAGGTCTAATATCATCCCACTCAAAATCACAGGAATATTCTTGTTGGACCTTAACAAGAGTGAGTAAGCCATTTGGAAGATTAAGATTCTTCCTAACAGAATAAAGTGGGGGGGAAAAAGAGTATTGATACTATATAGTTTTAAAAAATCTATAAAGCTGTAAGTCTTAAAATACTGGCTCAAGATTATGAAGAGTGGCATTGAAAGGGTATGGAAAGTCCACATATAAAAGCTCTTAATGTATGAGACCAACAGTAATTTAAATCAGAGAGAAAAATTGTGCAATTTCTGGGACAATTGATCACTACTAGAAAAATCTGTTACATTTCTATTCTAAATAATATAGCAAGTTATATGTGAGTTAAAGACTCAAATGTAGAAGTAAAACAATAAGGGAAAAAAGACAAATATAGCAATTTTGAAATGGTAAGGATTTTATAATACCAAAGAGAGAATCCATGAACAAAGAGTAATCAATCTGAAAGTATAAAAATATAAAAAATTTATACCAGAATTTATAAATATGTAGGGGAAATTGTTGCAATGTGACTGACAAAATGATACTTCCCTAAATATGTGAAGATTATATACAATCAATAATGAAAAGAATGTACAAATAGAAAATTGTACAAAGGACACATCTGGAATTGAAAGACTAATGTAGTAATGAATAAATGTTTGAGCTCAATGGTAATCAGAGAAATGCAAATTAAAGCAATTTAATACCATTTTTCATCAACAAACTGGCCCAAAAAATTACAGAAATATTCAGAGTTGATGAAGGCACCGAAAAAATCAAGCATTCTCATACACAACTTATGGGGGGTCAGGGGCAAGTAAGTGTCAAACATTTGGTAGGGCTATGTATCAAGTGCTGTAAAAATACATGTTTATCGACCCAGCTATTCAATTATAAGAATTTCCTCTAAGGAAGTGATCGCAAAGACATATCTATCAGGCTATTCATTAGAGCATCATTTACACAGTTAAGAATTTAAAAATAAATAAACCACACAAAAAAACTAAATGTCCAATAAGAGGGAACTTATTAATTAAATGTTTGCCATTAATGTCTATATGATGTAGTAATGAGCACTAAAATTTGCTTGTAAAAAATTTCTAATGCCTTGGGAAAATGTTATACGTATTTTTTTCTTACTGTGACTGAATACTCCAAAATACCAACTATAAACTATAGGCCTTCCAGGGTGATGGAATTATCATTGCTATTTATTGTATTTATTAGATTTATTTCAAATGTCCAAATTTTTCACAATTAACACTATTAATTTTCCAAAAGATTAAGCTCCTAATGGGCATTAAAATATACTAATATATCAAGATATTAAAATTAAAATGTCAATATATTAGTAATTAAAACGTGAACAGTTGATAAAATTTCCACATGAACATACTAAGGACTTGACTTGGGAGGGGAAGGGAAAAAGTCAAACCCAGGACAATCTCTTCCCACCTCCTCTATATCTTTTCAAAACCTTTTATAATGAAAATGTCAAGTACAAACAAAAGTAGAAAGAAAGGTAAAATGAATTAACATGGACCCATCACTCAGTTTCAACATTTAGCCACTTGTACTCCCCCTTGGAAGCAAATCCCAGATCATTCATTTTTATAAATACTTCAGTGTGTACCTTTAAAAGATAAGACTCTTTCTGTTATTCTTTAAACATAATCAAAATAACATTGTATAATAAGAATAATTCATGCCCTGACCGGTTTGGCTCAGTGGATAGAGCGTTGGCCTGTGACCGAAAGGTCCCAGGTTTGATTTAGGTCAAGGGCAAGTAGCTGGGTTGCGGGCACATTCCCAGTAGGAGGTGTGCAGGAGGCAGCTGATGGATGTTTCTCTCTCACTGATGTTGCTAACTCTCTCTCCCTCTCCCTTCCTCTCTGTAAAAAATCAATAAAATATATTTTAAAAAAAGAATAATTCATATTAATCCCTCAATACCCTTAAATATCCAGCCAGTGTTCAAATTATCCCAACTACTTGCTAAATGTTTTGTTTTAAATGTGTTCAAATCAGAATCCAAATAGGCTCTACACATTTATGTAAATTTTTTAATCTATAGGTTCCCCCTCCACCTCTTTTTTCTCCTCCTTGCAATTTCTTTGTTGAAATAATCCAAGTTGTTTGTGCTATAGAATTTTCCAAGATCTGTACTTTACTTATTGCATCTCCATGGTGATGTGGGTAGTACATTCTTCTGTCCCTCCCATTTCCTGAAAATATGCTAGTCAGGCCTAGAAGCTGGGTCAGATTCAGGTTTGATTTTTTTGACAAGTGTACCAAATGGTGGTATTGCATTTTTCCAGAAATCACATAATATCTGATTGTCTCTCTTTTTGTGATGTTAACAGCTATTGATAATTATTGCCTGGACACATAATTCGTTAAGGACTTCAAAAAGCTTCAAAAACTCACTACTCCTCATGTGTTAGCTGGAACATTCCTACCAAGAAACTTCCCTGCTTGTATAATTCAGTTGCTTTGAGATAGATTATACAGCAAAGTGAGAATAAATATTTGATTTTTCTTCCCTTTACTTTTGCAAAATAATGAGAACAGACTGATCCTTATAAAGTGCAAATCTGATCACAGCACTCCTAAACCATTAAAATGCTAACCACTGATCTTAAAGAACAGCATCGTCAGTGAAGCCTGCTAGTCCATGAATAGTCTAATCATGACCTGCCTTCCCAGGTTCACCTTTTCTGGAAATCTCTGTGGTCTGGTACACCACGTTCCTTCCCACCATACAGCCTTTACCCAGGCCGTTTTCTCAGCCTGAGATGCTTTCCTTTCTGCCCCACCTCCTGGCTCTGGTGAATCCCTCTTCATGCTTCAGCTATCAAGTGCTACTTTCTTGAGGAAGCCTTCCCAGCCCCCAAATCCAGGCCAGGCTTATTTGTCACATGCTCCTTTGTTTTGAAGCATTTATCTCAATTGGTAACTAAACACTGCTTTATCTGATTCCTTAATTATTGCCTGCTCCTCACCCCCAACTCTAAGCCTATTGGAGCAGTTTGCTTTTCTGTTTTGGGCCACACTTACCCAGCCCAAATGCCTAGCTCTGTGCCAGGCCCTTTACAGTTTTCCAGTAATTAGATGTGGAAAGAAAGAATGAATGAGTGTGTTTGGGTTCTGACGTTATTTGCTTATATTCATTCATTTACTAGTCAGTACACCTAATTTTATTGGGCATCATGTCAGGTACCAGGAATTTTGTCTTGATCACAATCTAATCTAGGAAGTGGACAAGTAAACAGACAACTCCAGGACAGTGTTTACAATTCAGTCACACAGGAGAACTGAGCATCTGGGCAGATGTGACAACAGGACACATGGAAATTAAAGCAGCATTCCTGCTAGGTAAGAGGCAGTATTAGATTGCCTTTTTAACACAGTTGGATCCAACTGAATGAGGACATAGGGACCAGAATGGTTATTTTAAAAAGACATTTAGTTCAGCTCATTAAGGCAAGTTTCTCTTACCATAACTCAAAGGTTTAAAGCTTGTGCCCACAACATGAGTTCTCTGAAGCAATTGAAGATAGAATTATCTGGCCATAAATATACAACACAGATTAAGATCTTGAGAGAAATGGAATGCCAAGAGGGGTATTTTTTAAACTATTGCCTTCACAAGGCTAGAGAAAGACATAAAATGAATTTTCTCAGTGATTTAGACCAAATATAATTGCTAAGTCGCGAATAGTAGCATAAAACATATTGTAAATCATCAACACAAGCTACTGGGTATAACAAATCATTTCATTAGCATAGATATTCTTCTTGTAGAAATCTAGCTCCACTGGAATTTAGAGTTATGATTACAGAGCTATGATTAAATCTCGTAAAATTGTTCTTCTATACTCTGTTCCTTCCACAATACTTAGGACCTTCAAGGTAGGGACACCTTATGTATCTTTATATCCCCAGTACTTACTCCAACTACTTGGCATAGAGTAAGAGCTCAGCAACCATGCACTAAATGAACGAGTGATTTTAGATAGAAAACTTTTAAGTAATTCAGAAAAGATGGTGGGTATAAATAAGGTGACCATAAATTTATTGCCCAACTGGGTCCATAAATTTATTATCCAAACTTCTTAAGAGAGAATGAGGATTCTGTTATTAAATGTAAACCTAAACTCCCCTAGCAAATCAACTCCTTCACCTTAGCAATAAAGAACCAAAATTTGCAGAAAAAATCAATTCATTACCTACTTAAGACTTAGAACAGTTTTGGGAACATGAGGGATGGTTCAATGTCCATGATTACTTTACAAATGAAGATGTTACAACTTTACAAATGAAGATATTTGAATGATCAAAACAGATAACAAGATATTCAAATGTATTTGTCATCAGGGAAATCCTATATAATAAAAGGGTGATATGCAAGTAGACCAAACAGCAGAACAACCAAACAACCAATCAAAGCATAATATGCTAGTGATATGCTAAGGCTGCTCAACCGCTCACTATGACATGCACTGACCACCAGGAGGCAGATAGTTGACCTGTCGAGCAGTCGCTATGACATGCACTGACCACCAGGGGGCAGATGCTCCAACCGATATGTTAGCTTGCTGCTGGGGTCCAGCCGATTGCAACTGAGTGAGATGGGGCCGGACAGGCTCTGGAGCCCTCCCGCGGTCTCTCCCCAACCCAACTGTGCACTGGTGGGGTCCCTCAGCCTGGCCTGCACCCTCTCACAATTTGGGACCCCTCAGGGGATGTCGGAGAGCCAGTTTCAGCCCGATCCCACAGGCCACTCCCCAAGGGCACCAGATGCAGGGTTCATGGCTGGCGAGCAACGTGAGCCTCTCCCGATTGGGACTGATTGGGCACAAGCCTACGGTAGGCACAGTGGGGCCGGGATGAGCAGGAGTGGCAGGTAGGAACTGCAGGCGGCGTTGGACTGTGGGTTTCAGCCCAATCCCTGCAGGCTACCCAGAGAAACCCCACCCATGCACAAATTCGTGCACTGGGCCTCTAGTCTATATACATTGAGTGGCCAGATTATTATGATCTCTGAACTCAGTGTATATATTAGAGGCCCAGTGCATGAATCCATGCATGGGTGGAGTCCAGCCAGCCTGGCCAGGGGGAGAGGACATGGGCGGTTGGCCGGCCTGCCTGCTGGTCGAACTCCTGGTTGAGGGGACAATTTGCATATTAGCCTTTTATTATATTGGATATAAACTGAGTGGCCAGATTATTATGCGTTCAGAGACCATAATAATCTGGCCACTCAGTGTATATAAAAGCCCAGCAACCAGAATGGCAGAACGACCAGAATGACCAGTGGCTATGACACACACTGCGACAGCCAACCAGCCTGATCCGGGCTCCGATCGGCCCCCAACATCCTGATTGGGGGCAGGGCCTGCTACCAACTACCCGTGACCCCTCTCCCCTGCCAGCCTGGCCCAATGGGCCCCCATCAGGGTGGGCTGGCCGGACCCCACCTGTGCATGAATTCATGCACTGTGCCTCTAGTTTAAAATAAAATCCCGAAGAGATCCCAGTACTCACCCAAGAGAATGGCTAAAATCTAAAAACTGATGATGGTAGTAGCAACTATTAGCAAAGCTATGGTAATAAGCAGAGCTCTCTTATACTGATGGAAGTATAAACTGACACAAGCATTTTTAGAAAACTGACAGTGTCACTGTTGTAATTAGCCAGTTTTTAATATTAATAATAGAAAAAGGGAAAAGGGAAGGCCAGGCATTATAAGCATGGTCATCTGGGCAGCCTCACCAGGAAGCTGCAACTTCATGCTCCCCAGGGAACCTGCAACTTCCACTCCCTGCAAATCCCTGGGGGAAATGATCCAACAAAGGACAAGATGGACGCATGCGAAGTAAAGTCTGGTGATGTAGGGAAATCACTGGCCTGTCGGTCTAACCTACAAAAAATATATTTGGCTATAGGGAGTGGAGCCACTTAAACTCCTGAAATCTGAGAAGGTTAAAATCTGCAGGCAAAGGAATTCTCTCTCTCGCTCTCTCACTCTCATTCCTCTTGCTTTTCTCCCTTCATAGCCATGCGTTCCTAGAAGCCACATGGCCCATGGCCATGCAGACCCCACGCACAATGGACTGCAGCTGGGAACACAAGCTAAGCTGGCCTGACGCTGGACCGGACTGTGCAAATACGGAGCAGAGGCTCTGGGCAGTGGCTTGAACCCTAGCTCTGCTGCAGACAGAATGGGACATTTTTCTTGGTCAGATGGAAAGAGATGGGGCCATGGTAAAACAGGGGTTTAATTCCACAGATATGAAACTTTCCACAATACTCATCCTCCCATGAGGGTCTTTGGAAATTCTGATTCCAGCAGCACCCCAAGAAGCCCACTTCCACCAGCAATAGGTGGGGACACAGAGAGCACCCCATCAATAACAAAAATATCTACCAAAGGTTAATATATGTATAACCCAGCAACTCTATCTCACAAAAGAAATACACACATATGTTCAATAAGTGACATTTTTAAGAATGTTCAGAGCAGTGCTATTCATAACAGCCAAAAACTGGAAATGACCCAATGTCCACTAAGAGTAGAATAAACACAGTGTGGCATATTCAAACAACTGAAAACTGTACAGCAATGAAAATAAAGAAACTAATGCTACCTCAGCAACTGACTGAATCTCACAAAACAAGTCAAATACAATAGAGTACATAGTGTATGGTTCCATTTATATTAATGGAAAACAGTAGAAAACTTCTATCTATGGCAATAAAAGTATTGACATTAGTTACCCTTGGGAAGAACAGTAACTTAGAAGTACAGAAAGGGATGCCTGGCTGGCATGGTTCAGTGGTTGAGTGTTGACCTATGAACCAGAGGTCAGGGTTCGATTCCTGGTCAGGGCACATGCCCACGTTATAGGTTTGATCCCCAGTGTGGGGCGTGCAGAAGGCAACCGATCAATGATTCTCTCTCATCATTGATGTTTCTATCTCTCTCTCTGCCTCTCTGAAATTATATGTATATATATTTAAAGTACAGAAGATGAGATATCTACACTCTTAATCCAAGGAGCTTACTTTGTGATAATTCATTAAATCTACACTTAAGATTGGTGTTCTTTTTTATGTATATTATACTTAACAAAATATATAAACAAATATATTCAAGAGAAGATATCCTCATGCCTTTTTTTTCTCGCAAGAATTCTTAATTCAGCAGGCATGCTGAGAAAAATAGTCCATTGACCTCAGAAATATCTGCAAAGGCTCAGATGACAGGTATTCAATAAATGTTTGATGATGATGATGTTCCTTAAATAAGGACTGACCAATATTTTCTCCTTCAAATTTTCTCCTATTTTATCCACTGTATCATTCAATACCAGACCAATAAAGTTTACCAGAAAATAAGAAATAAGAAGTCACCCCATGATAAGCACTGTAATAGAATTTTATAATTTGTTGAGAAATCCTGAAAGCAATGTTCAGATAATTAGCACAGAAGAGTTGAAGAGAAACCAAATCAGTGAAAATTCTGACTTCTTAAGATACTTGAAAGAATAGTTGAAAGAAATGAGTAAAGAAGTATGCGTGTTAATATCAAGTGTAACCATTTGTTATAGGTTGAAGTGTGTCCCCCAAAATTCATATGTTGAAATCCTAACTCACAGTACCTCAGAATGTGACTGTATTTGGAGAGAGGGACTTTCAGAAGCAATTAAGTTAAAATGAGGCCATTAGGGTGGGCCCTGATTCAATGACTGATGTTCTTAGAGGAAGAGGAAATTGGAACACAGATACAGACAGAGAAGATGTTGAAGAGAAGACAGCCGTCTATAAGCCAAGGAGAAGGCACTGAATAGCTCCTTTCTTTACAATCTCAGAAGAAACCAACCTTACCAACACCTTGATCTCAGATTTCCAACTTCCAGACTATGAGATAATATATTTCAATTGTTTGAGCCACCAGTTTGCAGTACTTCGTTATAGCAGCCCTAGCAAAGGAATACACCATTCATCATGGAAATTTCCAAAACCTCAACACACTTATTCAAGAGTTGCTGTTCCATCCTGTCGTTTGTGTGGGTCTCGAGTGTAAGCTCCTCTGAGGCCAGGGCTGCATCTACATAATTTATCACTTCCACTTATCAAGCCATCTCTTGGAGTTATATGTTCAATACTTTATTTTTTTGTTTGTCTGAAACACTAATTTATATTCCTCTCTCAAGGCCCACTTTTGTCTCATTCTCTCTTTGTGTCTATGTGACCCAGAAAGCAGAGAAATGAGAAAAGGTCCTCCTGTTTCTAGAAACAATGGGTATGAGCAGTGCCTGTCATGAAAACACAAAGAAAACTTCCTTCCAAAAGATAAATGAATAGGGGTTTTACCTTCCCACTAAAAAGAGAAACTGAAGAGGGAAAAAAGTCACAAAGACAGAAATAAAAGGATTACACTAGGAAGCAGAGTGCTGCCATGAGGAATACTGAAGCGCTAATCTAACCTTCCACAAACATCATTTATCTGCACAGGAGGGCAAAGATCCTGGTCCCACTGTGAGCATCCCTCGTCTCCTGGTTCTACTTTTACCACAGAAAATGAGAAAATCCTTCCTCAAATGTACATGTGGCCATGCATAGTATAGAATTAATTCAACTGCACCTATAGCAAACCTTCCAGAAATGATTTACAACAATTTGTCAGGATTAACCTTTTGATGAAACATAAATTTGTCTAAATTTAAAGCACTTTAAAGAGGTGCAGAGGTCCATTTTTATTATACAAATGCTGTATCAGCAAGGTGATGGAGGCCAAAAATAGCAGTGCTGAGAATAGCAGCTGCTCAGTTGGACTGCATCTTTAGTGCTATAAAGCAGAAGCTTGGCATTTCAGCATGGGAAGAAGTGATTCACAACTGCATCTTCCTTGGTTAGTCCTAGAAATGTCAAGCCTGTAAGTAAGGAGGGACACTTGCAGCTACACACACCCAGCATGCAATGGCCAAGGAGTCTACATAGCAGCGTTCTAAAATATTTGCAGACATGTCTTTTTAATATTCAACAGCCACTATCTGTGGAATTAGAGGCTATCAGACATCCCTAGAAACCATCCACTATACACAGAAGAGTCCAAATTGCTTAGGAGGTAAAAGCTTTCAGTGTTGGAAGTAGGTACACTCAATTACTTTCTAACACTGGCCAATAGCCCACACCCATAGGGTCCTTTCTTAAAAGTGTGTGTGTGAGGCGGGGGGCCCGGGGAGGGGCAGGGGGGGAGGCAAACCACCCTGTTATTCTGGATACATGCTTGCACAGATTACTTTGCCAATGTGGTTTTTTTAAATTAAATATATAATTAAATTTTGTAGAACCAAATATTAATCAAAATTAATCCAGTGCTCCTGCTCATAGAATTTCTATTTCAGGAACACAGACCGTCTATGCCAGACGACAAAGGTCTTAAATGCTGCATTGCCTTCTAGAAGCCAGGGTCTTCCTGAAGGCACTACTATGCCGTGTGGTGTCCCTTCTGTGCCTGTAAGAAGCCCTAATAATTAATGGATTTTGAGTGCTTTGTTTTTACTGCATGCAGTGATAACTACAAAAGTTAGCACCTTGGAATGCACTTATTATAGGATATTCAACATCTGTAAGCCATTTTATTGCAAGTCTCCAGTGCTCAAAAAGGTAAGTACCTGACCAGTTCTTCCATGATATACTGTAGCAGGGGTGGAGAGCCTTTTTTCTGCCAAGGACATTTGGATATTTATAGCATCATTCAAGGGCCATACAAAATTATCAACTTAAAAATTAGCCTGCTATAATTGGTCAAACATTTAATTAACTCACCCCTAATGCCTTGGCAGGGACAGTTCAAATGATTTCTTGGGCCTTATACAGCCTGCAGGCTGGACATTCCATACCCCTGAGAGAAAGCAAGCCTTTCAGGGAAATTTCAACTCCACTAATCAGAAATATTACCCCATCCCCCAGTTGTTGGGGTCCTGTGAGCATTGATATGACTGGACGGTGAAGAGTGGCTCTCTTTTCCTTCCTGGCTACTTGAATGTTGGCTGCCATCATGAATAACTCAGTAAGTATCTGAATCAAGAAGTTCTGATCAACCATTACTTCAACAGAAACAAATGGTCATTGATGTCCTTCACCCTGGGAAGGCAACAGTACCTAAGACAGATTTCAGGGAAAACTAACCAACATGCACAAGACCACCCCAAGATGTCACCTTTGTGTTTGGATTCAGAACCCATTTTGATGGTGTCAAGACCACTGGCTTTGGCATGATTTATCATTCCTTGGATTACACATAGAAAAATGAACTCAAACATCAACTTGCAAGACATGGCCTGTATGAGAAGAAGACCTCAAGAAAACAGCGAAAGGAGCACAAAAGCAAAAAAAAGTCAGGAGGACTGCAAGGGCCAATGTTGATGCTGGTAAAAGTGAGCTGGAGATTGGACAACAGAGGAATAAAAATTCTTCCATGACCTTACGAAGTAATTGTGCAGGTTTTTCATTAGAAGATTAATAAATTAAGAACTTAAAAAAACAACCTGATGGCCCTAGCCGGTTTGGCTCAGTGTATATAGCCTGTGGACTAAAGGGTCCCAGGTTCGATTCTGGCCAAGGACACATGTCCGGGTTGTGGGCTTGATCCCCCCAGTAGGGGACGTGCAGGAGGGACTGATTGTCTCTATCCCTCTCCCTTCCTCTCTGAGATCAATAAAAAATATATTAAAACAAAACAAAATAAAAAACAACCTGATGTCCTGGCCAGTGTGGCTCAGTTGTTTGAATGTTGTCCCATGCACTGAAAGGTCACTAGTTTGATTCCTGGTCAGGCACATACTCAGGTTCTGAGTTCCATCTCTGATCAGGGTGTATTCAGGAGGCAACCAATCAAAGTTTCTCTCTCATGTCAATGTTTCTCTCTCTCTCCCTCTCCCTTCCTCTCTCTTTTTAAAGTCAGTAAAAATATATTTGATAAAAAACTAATTCCACTTTACCTTGGATGATCATGCAAATCATAAAGGCAAGAAAGGGGCACAGTCTGCATAGTAGGGTCAAGCCCTGTAACTAACCCATTTGGCAATCACTCAGCTATGGTGGAAAGAACCAGTCACCTCTCTCAAACCCAAGAAGCTGTTCCAGAATAAACCCATTTCTGAGAGTGACAAGCAATGTTAATAACATCAACTGGAATGCTTTCATAGCTCATCGCCAGTAGTAAATAAATTGGCCCTGGCCTCATTTCAAAGAAAAATATTTGAAATCTGTGTTAAATCTCTTTATCCACCCTACTGTTAAGGCCTTTGAAGCAAACTTTTAAGAGCAAGTAAATAAAACTTTATTGGCTCAATAAAAACTGATGTCCAGGGCTCTACACTCACAGTTACTATTGTTAAATTATGAAATACACCAGGTATCCCTAAATATTCAACATCATCATTTAGAATAAAAAGTGAATCTTCAATCCAGAGTCAGTAATCACAAAATGAAAACAAAAGCCCTCTATAAAGGTACTGAGATACAGTTTCTCATTAGCATAAAGGAAATTATCTTATCCCAGGATTTCCTGCTAACCCAACAGTTAAAATATTTCATACAATAAATATTTCCTGGGTTTGAAAATATTGGCTAGACCTGCCTCTTGCTTCCTTGATGAAAGGTATCTTATCAAATGATTAAGAGCTTAGGCCAAAAGAGGAAAATTACTCTATTCCCAGCAAATGTCCTAACAAAGTTAAAGCAACAGTTTAAAAAGCACAATCTCAAGATAGTACAGTAGTTCACACATTTTAGGTTTCCTTTTTTTTAATGTTGGTTCATATGCCATTTAATTTTTTTGCACTATCTAGTATGAGTAGCTGAATACTAAATATAAAAATAAAGCTGAATATCCACCCATTCCACTTTGTTGTTTTTTTATTTATTTTTATTTTTATTGAATTTATTGGAGTGACATTGTTTAATAAAATTATATGGGTTTCAAGTATACAATTCTATAATATATCATCTGTATATTGTATTGTGTGTCCACCACCCCAAGCCCATTAAGTTTCTTTACAAAGTTAATGAAACACTAGATTTTTATGTAAACAGAGAAAACAAATATTTCTATTTTCAAGTCACCACCTCTACTTTCTCCTTTTCCCCCTAAATAAACTAACTCACTTTTCTTACACTAGATATGATATCTATCACTTTGTAACTGCTTCCTGACTCAGAGAAACTCTAAGAGTGATTATCTTATTTCCACAGGAGGGAAAATATGCACCCACCTCATCCACCCCTCAACACTACAGGAATACAACTTGTTCCAGAAGTTCTACACAGATAAAGTACAGTGCAAAATCAGACAGACTTTATCCTCTGTCAGAGAACAGTTTCCAACATTTCCATTAAGGACAGTTAGGTCAAAGTAAAGGTCAGAAAATATGTCCAATGCCCTTAATCTCACAGCAAATGGTTCCTCAGACTGATCTCCCTCAAAGGAAATACATTAGGCCTGCCAACTTTCACCTATTAAAAAATAAGCCAAATATATGGCTTTTACAAGCAATGATCCAGAGAAAAGGGAAACCATTGCATTCATAGCGATCTAGACTCGCCATCATTAGTACCCAAATATTTTCACAGCAACATTTTTATTTTATTTTTTTATGTTTTTATTGATTTTAGAGCAAGAAGAAGGGAGAGGGAGGGAGAGAGAAACATCAATGTGAGATAGAAATATCGATCAGTTGCCTCCTGCATATACCCTGACCAGGTATGGCCCTGACCACGAATTGAACTGGTGACCTTTCAGTACATGGGACAATGCTCAACCAACTGAGCCACATTGGCCAGGATTTCACAGCAACATTGTGAGAAAGGCTAAGAGTGGCTCCATTTTCTCCATTTAAATGAATGTTTGTTCCAACTAAATAGTTATCTGTGTTATGCAACATAAAATATACAAGGACCAGTTTTGTGTATTTTCGTGTATCTTTTTCAATTTACATAAGAATGAAAACAAGAAAAAGAATTTTATTTATTTACTTACTTGAAAATACAATATTTAGCTAAAGTATCTTGCTTTTACTAAGGAGTTTTAGAGCTCTGTTTTCAACCACAGAGTTAACAATTCTTTTCCAAAGTATAACTGTCTATGAGCCAAAGTTTGATACAACCCAAACAAAGGGTTTTTTTAAAAATGGGAAATAGAAGAATCTTAATCAGCACCAGCCTCAATTATTATAACATTCTCACTAAGTCTGTCATGGTTTTGTCAAGTATTGTTGAAATTATAAATTCTTCCCTTGATAAGTATTTTTTTGCCAACAATTAAAGGAGAATAAAACACTGCTTAATTAATAGTGAAAGCAACAGCAAACTGACTTTGGATTCCCAAGAACAGACATCTGGTGGTCACCCACTTTTATCACAAAGATCATCATACTTAGAATCAGTGATCACAAGTCCATAAAGACACTTAAGTTATACAAAAATTTTTAGCAAGTGTAAGAGGAAGTCTATACTTCATACAAATTTATCCCAATAAAGAAGGAATATGCTAATTGACCATCATGCCCTCACAAAGATGAAGGCACCCACACCCAATAAGGAGGGAATATGCTAATTGACTGCCACACCCTCAAAGATGGCAGCGCCCACAGCCACAAGATGGTGGCACCCAGTCCCCTCAGCCCCGCCAGGGCAGCAGGTGTGCAGCATGGCCAGACCTGCCCCCAGGAGTCTCCCAGTCTTCTCAGCCCCCCAGCCTCCCAGGGCCAGCCTGAGGTACAGGCAAGCCTCAGATGGTGGCTGCCCAGCTGCCCAGGGCTGGCCAAAGGTGCAAGCAAGCCTTGGATAGCAGTTTCCCATCTGCCAAGGGCCGCCCGAGGCTCAGGTAACCGGCCGAGGCTTGCGCTGCCAGCAGTGGCAGCAGAAGAACTGTGATGGGGACTCGCCTGCCTTCTGATCGCCGGGTCGCCTCCCACCCCTGAGGGCTCCTGGACTGTGAGAGGGGGCAGGCTGGGCTGAGGCACCCCCACTCCAGTGCATGAATTTTCATGCACCAGGCCTCTAGTCCTATTTATGAACAACAACAAAAAAAAAACAACAAGTATTTGACCAAGCTTAGATGGTACAATACTGAAAAAATATTTTAGCTAATATCTCCAATGATTTCTTATTATTTGTTTCATCCTTACCCAAAGCAAGGTAAATAAACAATGGTTAAGAAGAATTCCCTATCATAAATTTCATATTCCCCAAATTTATAAAATCAGTAGAGGGTGAAATAGGTCTTAGGAAGAATAATCAGCCTAGCTGTATCTGTAATCAATTTCCTATCGTAATTACCTTTCCCTACTAGATCATAGATATTGGCTTGACATTGGTATATGTTTAATGGAAATGCACTAATGGAGTGTGCAAATTCAGTTCACAGAAAGTTAACTAAGGCCCTAGCTGGTTTGGCTGAGTGGATAGAGCATCAGCCTGTGGACCAAAGGGTCCCAGGTTTGATTCCAATCAAGGGCACATGTCCGGGTTGTGGGCTTGATCCCCAGTAGGGGGCGTGCAGGAGGCAGCCGATCAGTGATTCTCATGATTGATGTCTCTATCTCCCTCTCCCTTCCTCTCTGATATAAATAAAAAATATATATTTAAAAAAGTTAACTTAGGGTCTCCCAAGTTTGCCTACATGTAAATGCCAGTCTTGTATTTCTTGACACCTTCCACACCCTTTGTACAGGAGCTACCTGGAGTAGCCCATGTTGAACTGATTTTTTAAAATGTCAATTATTTTATTTTCATCAATAATCACATCAACTTCTTAACACAAGGAGAGTTGACTTTGGGAAAAAATATTATGAAAAGATTAGCAAATATAGGAGAGAATCACCCACTTTTTCCAGAGTTTTGAATACAAAAGAAAATACTAACTAAGAACTACACTGACTGGCCAGATTATTATGATCTCTGAATGCATAATAATCTGGCCACTCCATGTGTGTGTGCATATATATATATATATATATATACATATATATATATATATATATCAGAGGCCTGGTGCATGAATTCGTGCATGGGTGGAGTCTGGCCAGCCTGGCCAGGGGGAGGGGACATGGGTGGTTGGTCGGCCTGCCTGCTGGTCGAACTCCTGGATGAGGGGACAATTTGCATATTAGCCTTTTATTATATAGGATATTCACTGAGTGGCCAGATTATTATGCGTTCAGAGATCATAATAATCTGGCCACTCAGTGTAATTCCAGCTAACAATGAGAACTGAGTGTTTCAGCATTAAACCCTTTGCAAAGGTTATTGTTGTACATTGAAGCAAATTTATCCCATTTTACAGAAGAGGAAGTTGAGGCTTAAGAGAAGATAAGTAACCTGCCCCACAATAGCATAGGAGAAAAATCTAAATCCTGGATTAATGGAAGCTTGGTCAGAGACCCTAAAATTTAGAGGGTATTACATATCTCTAAGGGATGAATTTTTTCAATTTTGTTTCAGTTGCATAGCTGATATGATTTTTGTACCAATTCACTGACAGGACTATACATGTATCCTACTCAATAGCTTATAAAATCCAAATTTTACATCGTTAGCAAGAATAATGTTTTAAAATAGGAGCCCCCAGATGGTACAAACATGCACTATCCAATATGGTAGCCTTTAGCCACATGTGGCTTTTGAGCTCTTAAAATGAGGTTAGGCCAAATTGGGATGTACTCACAGTCGAAGATACACACAGGATTTTAGAGACTAAAGAATGTAAAATATCTCATTAATAATTTTTATTTTCATCACATGTTGAAATTATATTTTAATACTTTGAGTTAAATAAAATATATCACTATAAATAATTTACTGTGGCTACTAAAAAGTTAAAATTACATACGTGGCTTACTTTTGTGGCTCACATCTTATTTCTCTTGGAGAACACTGAAAAAGTATTAAAAACGCTCTTCTGTGCTCTTCTTCACCACAAGATGAGTTACAACACTGATGTGAGCCCAGGACACCTAAACTTCTAGTTAGGCTTTGATGACATTAAAACTTGTGGATTTTAATCATTATTCAGTTACTAATGCATTCAGTCAAATAGTTATTTATTGAGCAACTGCTATATCTCCAGTAAAAGAATACCATGTCGATACCATGTCGGGTACATGAGCCTGTCTCTTTTATAGTGACCCTTTTAAGTAAGATACCTCCCCCCCCCCCAAATCACACCACTTAATACTTTGGTGATAAGGCTATAGCTATTATCAGTAAGAACTACAGATGCTCCTCGATTTATCGGGTTATGTCTCAATAAACCCACAGTAAACTGAAATATCATAAGTCAAAAATGTATTTACGACACCTAACCTACCAAACATCGTAGCTTACTCGCCTAACTTAAGCATGCCCAGAACACTTACATTAGCCTACAATTGGGCAGTTGAGTTTCATCAATTGCCCTCCTCTTCTTCCTACTACCTGAAGCAGGAGACACAAATGGGCATTTTGTAGACATGATGGGATGTGAAAACACAGAACACAATATCCAAACAATACTGGCAACACAGTAGAATATCAGTTGTACAATTTCTGAATGCGTGTCAATTTTGCACATCTCATAAAGTCAATAAATCTTAAGTCAAACCATCTTAAGTCAGAACTATCTGTAAATGGTATCTTCAGAGCATATTTAAAATATGACAGAGAGAGCCAAAACCGGTTTGGCTCAGTGGATAGAGCATCAGCCTGCGGACTAAAAGGTCCTGGGTTCGATTCTGGTCAAGGGCACGTACCTTGGTTGCGGGCACATCCCCAGTAGGATGTGTGTAGGAGGCAGCTGATCGATGTTTCTCTCTCACCGATGTTTCTGAGTCTCTATCCCTCTCCCTTCCTCTCTGTAAAATATCAATAAAATATATTTTTAAAAAATATATGACAGAGACAGAAGGGAATGGTACCAACAATAATCCAAGGATTTCATTAATTGGACATATAAGGTGGGTTGTCTTAAAGTTAACATTCTCCAATGTCAATTTCAACCTTAATCAAAAGCTATGGTAATCATGCAAATACAAGTTCAATTCAATGGGGGGGAAAGGTTAAATGTTCTAGCAATTTAAACTCCTACTTGTTTTACAATGGAACAGATCTTAGAGGAATGGTATAGAAGAGACCATGTTTCCCTATGAGAGAAAAACAAAATGCCCATAATAAATGCCATAATATTGGAAAGAATAATGTTCACTACCAGGCCAGTCTACTGAGCCAGGATTCCAGATTATTTTATGCATCTTCTCTCTATGTAAAAACAAACTTTATGTTTCCCATAGAACATGATCCTACAGTTCCTAGTCAGCTAGGCCCAGTTAATGCACTAAGGGTTCCGCTTGAGTAAGAACCAAGCTCATAGTTTCAAAATTGCATTTCATGGAAGATTTGAGCAGAAGACATTTTGTGTTTGATCCAGAAATCCCAGTACACTGTCATTTAGATACTGTCAGTGGAAAGAAGAGAAAGGAAGCAGCCAGGTCGTGCTAATTAAGATGTCAAACCACTGCCTGGAATGACTCACTTTTCTTGTTCTGCTAGATAAAGTCTTCTTAGTGGTATTAATATTCCAGCAAAGGAGAGGAATTGTTACATTAAAAGGTGGCGTAAATCTAAGCTTCAAGATGCAATAAACTCATGAGAGAGTAAGCCTTGGGGGCATTAATTTCTTCTTTCACAAATGAATACCAAGATCTTGCTGGTCTCACTTCTCTTCAAATAAAATTTTAATTACAAATCTTCAGGCTCTGAATTGCTAAACTAGTGAAGAAGTCAGTTTGAGTGCTCAAGTAGTTGAGTGCCTGCTATGTGCAGAACTCTGCATACCGATACTGGCCAAGTATAGAGGAGACCTCCACCGGCCCTCAGAGAGTACACACCTGTGTTAGTGTCCTAGGGCTGCTGTGACAAATCATCACAAACTCCATGGCTTAAAACTACAGAAACGTATTCCCTCACAATCTGGAGGCCAGATGTCCAGAGTTAAGGTGTCGACAGGCCATGTGGCCTTCAGAGGCTCTGGGACAAGCATGTCAAACTCGAAGCCCGCAGGCCACACGCCTCATTTATTTGACCCGTGTTAGCCTTTGAGTTTGACATGCTTGCTCTGGGGGAAGAATCTGTTCTTTTTTCTTCTGGCTTGTGGTGGCTGCTGGGATTCCTTGGCATGTGGCCACATCACTCCAATCTCCGTCATCATCTTCACATCACCTTCTGCACTGCTCTGTAGGGATGACCCCCCTTCTACCTCTCTCTTGTAAGGACACTTGTGATTGGATTTAGGGCCCAAGGGATAATTTCCATGTCAAGATTCTTAATTTAATCACACCTGCAAAGACCAGTTTCCTTAATTAATAACATTTAGTTTTCACATATTAGGGCCTAATCTCTTAGGGGTGCCACCATCCAGCCCCAGACACCTAGTCTCCTTGGGGAGGTAGAGTGATCAGGGATGAAACTGGAATGACTGAAAACCAGCAAAGCCGCCTAAGTAAGTGCTAAACTGTGTGGCATCAAAAAAGCCTTCTACCAGAGTTCAGGGAACGAGGTCTCTGTTGCCTGAGCCAGGACTAATGAGGCTCTCCGGACTTCTCTCAGATGCTCTCAAATGATTTTGTGTGCTTCTGAAAGGCCACTCTCAGCCCACCAGTATTTATCTTTCTAGATGCTCTTCATAGCTTCTTGCTTACACTGTCTTTATTTTACTGCACTCTTTCACATTGCTGTTCCACCTCACTGTGATCCTATGTTTTTTGTTTTTATTGTTATTGTCATTGTTTGTGTTGGGACAGTCTTTTCGGGGCTGTTGTGAGCTGCTACCTTATATGATGTGAGAAACACAGAAAGGTTTCTGCTGCACCAATTCTTACACTGCAGGTCACGTCACAATGTCTACAGTCCCTCACATTTCTTCTTTGGACTAAAGCTCACCATTTAAATTCAAATAACATTTTGTATAGCAGATTACACAGTTAATTGTGAAGTTACTGAATCTTCATGAAAGAAATCTTTAGAATCATTATTTCCAAAATAAATCTTTGTCCAAAGATTCCCTCTGTGAAGTTTGTTAATGAATGTTCTGTGAGTTTCAAAAACCAAACAAAATTAAAAAAAAAACGAACACACACACAGAAGGGACAATGATTTCATATTCAAGAATTTTTAAAAAACTCTAACCACCAGGTTTCTCAGGGAACTTAGAGGGCCTGGTGAGCCTCCAAAAGCGACCTAAGAATAGTGTGTAGAGTTCCCCAAATGTATTTCTACATACCAGCTAGACACCTCTTTTCCTCTTAAACTAGATGATGGCAGGAACCATGTCCATTTTTTTTAACTTTGTATCCCCAGCACTCAGTCCAGTCCTGACATGTAATAGGTGCTCAATGATATCTAAATGAGTAGGTAGGTAAATGGATGGATCAGTGGGTGGATTTGTTTGGTGGGTGGGTGGGTGGGTGGATGCATGGATGGATGGATGGATAGAATAATATTTTGAAAGCTTCAAGGCTTTTGTAGGCCAAGAAAAAGAAAGAGGACAAAAGGAAGGAGAGAACATGGCAATGGGAGGGAAGGGGATTGAGAGGATGGAAACTATAGACAGTCGCAGTCAAATTTCCTGTACAGGGTAATTTTGCTCAGGGCCAGTTCTGATCAGTAAGTTAATATTAAGAATGTTTATAGATCCTTTATGCCATATCTTTAATGGAGAGACAGTGCTATGAACTGAATGAACCCCAAAATCCATATGTTGAAGCCCTAATCTCCAATATGATTATATTTGGAGGTAGAGCCTTTGAGAGGTAATTGGGATTGAGGGAGATCATGAGGGTAGAGTCCCCATGATGGGATTGGTGCTCTTATAAGGGGATGAAGAGAGCAGATATCAATCTTAATCTCAATCTCTCTCTCTCTCTCTCTCTCTCTCTCTCTCTCTCTCTCTTTCTCTTCCTCCCCTCCCCCTTTCCTCCCTACCTCCCTTTCCTAAGTGAGGATATCGTAAGAAGGCAGCCATGTACAAACATGAAGAGGACCCTTACCAGACACTGAATCTGCCCATACCTTATTATTGGATTTCCCAGCCTCCAGAACTATGAGAAATGTTTGTTGTTTAAGCCACACAGTCTGCAGTATTTTCTTATAGCAGCCCAAGCCAACCAAGATTGGCAGCATGGCACAGTGTTAATCAGACACACCTGGGCCAACTTCCAGCTTTACTATTAACAGCTTCCATTATTTCACCTATAAAGTGTAGATAGCAATCCTACTTTATGGGGTTGTTGAAGAGCTATGTATAGGAATCCCTGAAGAGTTCCTTTCACATATACTTTTATATCCCAAGTGATTTACAAAGTGCTTTATAGAAGCACATGACTTAGAAATATTACTTAATTGATGTATTGTTCTCTATAAGTGTTTCTTTACTCCTTCCCTTTCTTCTTTCCATTCATTCTCCTGTTTCCACTAGGTAAAATACAGTCACATAGTTCAAAGTTCAAAAGATACACCGAAAATACCTTGAAAATTCTCCTTTTTTCCACTGGACTCAAGCATCCAGTTCCCCTTTACAGCTGCTTGTAAATTAGGCTCAGAATTAAATATTGCTCATAGTGGGTTTAAGCAACTCAAAACAAAATGTTCTACTCTTATTCATTGCTCCAGATGGTCTCCCAGCAAGACTAAACTGTTTTAGCCAGTTTCTTACAATTCTTATGTGGATTAATCAAACAGTCTAGTTAATAAATAAGCACATATATTATTGATCCATCACCAGTTCTCAAAGAATTACAACATTAAGATATCCTATCTAATAAAGAGTGAATATGATAATTGACCATCATGCCCTCACAAAGATGGTGGCACAGACAGCCAATAAGGAGGGAATATGCTAATTGACTGCCATGCTCTCAAAGATGGTGGCGCCCACAGCCACAAGATGGTGGCATCCAGTTCCCTCAGCCCTGCCAGGACGGCAGGCGCGTGGCATGGCCAGGTGGTGGGCCTGGCCACACCACACACCTGCCTCCCAAGTTGCCTAGTCCCCTCAGCCTCCCAGCCGCCCAGAGCCAGCCTGAGGCACAGGCAAGCCTCAGATGTCAGCTGCCCAGCCAATGCCCGAGGCACAGGCAAGCCTCGGATGGCGGCTGCCCAGCCGACCAGGGCTGCCCGAGGCTCAGGTAACCAGGGCCGGCCAAGGCTTGCACTACCGGCAGTGGCAGCAGCAGAGATGTGATGGGGGCATTGCCTTCCCCTGATCTCCAAGTCGCCTCCCACCCCTGAGGGCTCCCAGACTGCAAAATGGGAAAGGCTGGGCTTAGGGACCCCCCCTCCAGTGCATGAATTTTCATGCACCGGGCCTCTAGTATTAGACATAAAATGGTACTCAGCACAGCTTAAATTCCTCTTAGATGACTTAGAGCAGTGGTTCTCAACCTTTCTAATGCCGCAACCCTTTAATACAGTCCTTCATGTTGTGGTGACCCCCAACCATAAAATTATTTTCGTTGCTACTTCATAACTGTAATTTTGCTACTGTTATGACCCATAGGTTGTCACAACCCACAGGTTGAGAACCGCTAGCAGGGTTGCCTAAGACCATCGGAAAACACAGATATTTACATTACGATTCATAACAGTAGCAAAATTACAGTTGTGAAGTAGCAACAAAAATAATTTTATGGTTGGGGGTCACCACAACATGAGGAACTGTATTAAAGGGTCGCGGCATTAGAAAGGTTGAGAACCACTGACAGAGGCTCTGAATTCCACTGTACTTCAGGGATGTCATTTTTGGTATCTGAATCAATGCAATGTCCTGAAGAAGGGCAGAAGCGATAGCAAAGGAGGAGTTCATTTTTTGGAAATTTACTGAATGAATTATTTTTTACTAACATGTTAGTATCCAATATTAATCCACAAGCACAGGAGGTTGAACCTGAGACCACTGTGGTTGGCCCGCACCCACTGAAACTCGCGAGCTCTGAGAATAGAAATGTAAAGAAGATGTGAATCAAATACAAGAAGGCATTGCAGATTAGGACCAGACACAGTTAATGCCAGCAACAAAACAACCAGGGAACACAAAAGACCCGAATATGCAAAGATATACTATTTGAATCTGCACACCAAGTCCTGGGATTTGCATAACTAAGCTGAATCAGTAGGTAAATCGTGACTTACATTGATGCAGAACTGCAAGTCAGACAATAAGATGGGACCACTGATGCTCAGACTCTGAGACCCTTTTATGGGCACCTGGATCGACTCCTATGTTCCAAAGGTGATCTGACTAACAAGTCAGAGTTAGCCCGGCCAATTTCTGGCTTTGGAAACCTTAGCAAGCACAAACCCTGGGAACACAGAAGACCACACCACAGAACAAGGACTTGGCATGAGGATAATGATAACGTGATGCATCTTTCTCCTATTTGTTTGTGTGCATTCTGAATACACTCATATCCACTTGACTAGAAACCTACACAATATATTTAGGAACAGTAGTTTAATCATTACAGTCAAGTGAGATTTTTTTAAATTTGGCTGCAGAATCAGCCAGAATTCAACAGAATTTTCTAAAGAAAAACATTCTATGAACTTTCACCCAAATTCCCATGCTGAGACAAATGCTGAAATTTTATTATGCTAGAACCAAGGTTTATTTGTCCCAATGACAGAGTGACAAGAAGTGAATTTTATTTATTATTTGAACTATTCTAACCTGCAAAAAATAAAAGAAGCTGAAAACATATGCTAGCAACTTTTTGTTACATTACCATCTCTTTTTTCCAATTTCTAAACACTAACCAAATACAACAGGAAGAATTTCATCAGGGCTGTCACATAACTCATTGTGCCAACCCCTAGTGGGCTCTCCATTTCACACTGATCTACCATTAAGAACTAACATCCTGGGTATGCTAGTGCAGTGTGATACTTTTCCAGAGGAAGGGAGCAGACACAAAGGGATAGCTTTCAGATTGTCAATTTGTGGCCAGGGCTACAGAGAAAGTGGAGTGGAAACATGGAGTCACACACAAGACCAGAGAGCCAAGACTGCCCAGCTTTGGGTGGTTAAGTTTTTTAGACTTCTTTCTTCTACATATTACTTGCATCCCAATGAAAGAATGTGAATGGATCTCAATTATGCACTCTATTAGCTTAGCTCACTCACTGTAATATTGAAGGTTCACCCTTCAATCCAAACAGGAGCTGTGACGCCATAAGCCCAGGCCAAAATGAGTCTCAGGAACAAAAAATGAGGGCCACAAAAAGTGGAGGCAAAGTAAAGTCTGGTGTGAAGTATTGAGGGAGCTTCACAGTATCTTCTTCATTCCAGGTCACTATTGAAAAGCAACAACTCAGGAAATCTTCCAGTTAGATACCTAGTTTATCAGAAGGCCAAGTTCAAAGGAGGTATACTCAGATCCAGGGGAAGGGAAGCAAAATATGTGCATCTGGGCCAAGTTCTGATCTAGGTTTTTAAAGAAGACATCCCATACCCTCTATTGGAATGGCAAGATCCAGAAGGCTAGTAAGACCCAATCCAGGGATGGAGGAAAGAAGGCATGGACCAGGTCAATCAGGCCTAACTCTGACCTAAGGCCAATTGAAAAGGACAAGAGAGGAGAAACCAAGATGGCAGCATAGGTAAACACCTAAACTGCTGCCTCGCACAACAATTTCAAAACTACAACTAAAAGACAGAACGGACACCATCCAGAACCACAGGAAACCTGGGTAAGTGGAAATTCTACAACTAGAAGGAAAGAGAAAAGGTCACAGAGAATTGGAAGAATGGCAAAGGGTTGAGGTACAGCAAAGGGTCTTTGTGCTCGCAGAGAGGAAGGGCGGCTGAGAGCCTGGCTGGCTTTCTCTGGTGGGAGGAGGAAGGAAGCCCCCAACTGCACTGAACCCCAGTTCTGGGCGAAACCCCATGGACCCAGGCTCATACAGGGGGAGTCTAGACTGTCAGGTAGAGAGAAAGGCACTCGGAGACTCGGAGACCCGGGGGAGACCCAGGGGAGTCCCAGCGGGCAGGGGTCTGGAGGCGTGCACATGAGTGTGCACAAAGACTGCGGAGGTTGCCACAGGCTTTCCCTAGCAGAAGGGAGTTGGAAGCTCCTGACTGCACTGAGCCCCAGTTCTGAGTGCACTGAACCCCAGATCCAGGCGAGCCCCTGGGAACCCATGCTCTTGTGGGGGGAATCTGGACTCTCGGTTGAAGGCTCGGGAGCTGGGGAAGGCAGAGGTCTGGAGGCACGCATGAGCAAGGGCAGGGCTAACAGGAAGCCAAGACTGTCTTCTCCGCCCTAAGACTCCACCCCATCCAAGCTGAACATGAAGGCTTTTGCAATTTGGAAATTCTAATCCTATAAGGCTGTCTCCAGCACTGAACTTCTCCCAGCGTAGACATAGCTGATCCTCACAGCCAACTGGCCTGGAGGTCAACTCCTCCCAGTGATACCAACAACAATCAAGAGGCTGTACACACAGTTCACAAAGGGGTGCACCAAGAGTGTCCACCTCAGGTTAACTGGGGAGACCGACCCACTGGGAGCCATATAGGAAACCTAGCACACAAAGCTACCCTACCAACTCAGGGAAGCAGTGAAAATGCGGCGACAAAGAAACAGATCACAAACAAAAGAAATGGAGGAAAACAAACAACTGGATATAGAATTCAAAACCACGGTTTTAAGGCTTTTCAAGAATATCCTAGAAAAGGCCGATAAATATAACGAGACCCTCGAAGATATGAAAAAGGACCAACTAGAAATTAAACATACACTGACTGAAATAAAAAATATTATACAGAGACCCAACAACAGACTAGAGGAATGCAAGAATCAAGTCAAAGAATTGAAATACAAAGAAGCAAAGAACACTCAACTGAAAAAGCAAAAAGCAAAAAATATCCAAAAAGTTGAAGATAGTGTAAGAAGCCTCTGGGACAACTTCAAGCATACCAACATCTGAATTATGGGGGTGCCAGAAGAAGAGAGAAAGCAAGATACTGAAAATCTGTTTGAAGAAATAATGACTGAAAACTTCCCCTACCTGGTGAAAGAAATAGACTTACAAGTCCAGGAAGCACACAGACCCCAAACAAAAGGAAACCAAAGAGGACCACACCAAGACACATCATAATTAAAATGCCAAGAGCAAAAGACAAAGAGAGAATATTAAAAGCAGCAAGAGAAAAACAGTTAATTACCTACAAGGGAGCACCCATACGATTGTCAGCTGATTTCTCAACAGAAACTATGCAGGCCAGATGGGAGTGGCAAGAAATTTTCAAAGAGATGAATAGCAAGAACCTACAACCAAGATTACTCTACCCAGCAAAGCTATCATTCAGAATGGTAGGTCAGATAAAGAGCTTCACAGATAAGAAAAAGCTAAAGGAGTTCATCGCCACCAAACCAGTATTATATGAAATGCTGAAAGGTATTTGTTAAGAAGAGGAGGAAGAAGAAAGTAAAGATAAAAATTATGAACAACAAATACATATCTATCAACAAGTGAACCTAAAAATCAAGTGAATTAAAAACCTGAGGAACAGAATAAACTGGTGAATATAATAGAATCAGGGGCAAAGGAATGGAGTGGACTGATAATTATCAGGGCGAAAGGGGTATGGGAGGGTTCAAGAAGAGACTGGACAAAAATCGTACACCTATGGATGAGAACGAGGGGGAGATAAGGGCAGAGGGTGGGGTGGGAACCGGGTGAAGGGGAGCTATGGGGGGAAAAGGAGAAACAATTGTAATAATCTGAATAAAGACTTATTAAAAAATTTTTTAAAAAAAGAAAAGGACAAGAGAGTCCCTAAAGGCTCATTACAGTCCAGAGCAGCTGCTCACCAAATAGACAGCCCAGAATAGGAGCTAGAATTATGAATAAAAGGCATGTCAAGTCCCTTCAGACAGATAGGTAGGTAGGTAGATAGATGATATAGATAGATAGATAGATGATAGATAGATAGATAGATGGATGGATGGATGGATGGATGGATGGATGGATGGATGGATGGATGGATAGACAGATGGATAGGTAGATAGACAGATAGACAGACAGGTAGATAGGAAGATAAATAGTTAGACCTAAGCTCAGGGACAAAGCAAGGTAAAGCCACATGGAGGTCTTCCATTCAGAGTTTCAATTCAGTAATTGTAAGTCTGCCCAAAGACACATCTTACTTAAAGGAATACTGAGATGAAAAGATGATCCAAAAATCTTTTTTTTTTTTTGCTAGAGAATGGGAATTCTATGAATATTGTTATGTTTCATCCTCTGGGAGTTCATTACAAAGAATGATAGCATCCCATTGAAACCTAACAAGTAAAACTCGTGAACACCGACTTGTTTCACCATTATGCAGCCTTTCAACTGTTCCTAGCAACACGATCTCTTAGGAATCTAAAACACCAGCAGAGCTGACCATCCTCTTTTGAAGCATGATCAAAAGTTTGGGTCTCAAATATATTTTCAGAATAAGAATAAATCATATCAACCTGAAAATAGAAAAACTATCACTTTAAGTAGGACCTCTTCAGGGAACATTCTCTCATCCTGATCCACATTGCTGGTCCCTAATTAATAGACTTGCATTGTTCCATTTACTAGTCTGATTTATTGGGCCAGGTACTTCTCTGAATTCCAGTTTCCTTACCTGTACACTGAGAATGTTACGAACACTTACTGCTTGGGATTCAAGTGAGAATTAAGTAAGAAGATATATAAGTAATTACTGCACAAATGTCTGAGGTTTATGTAATAGTTATTACTTCTCTGAGAAATAGAACACTGAACTATCAATCTTAAGATGTATACTTCATTCCCACTAAGACTAATAAAAGAAACTTAAATTTCTCTTCTCTTCTTGGTTTTCTCTATCCCTGGAATAAAATTACCCATTATGAGAGAACTACTGGGGTTGTTTGGATATTTTTAAGTTACTGTTTAGTTCAAATTATTAGTACTAAAATGACAATTACAAATTTCTAGGTATCATAGTCTATACTGGTACCTACTCTAAGATTTGAAGGAAAAAAAACAAAATAATTTTAAGAGCAAGAATGTCACAGAAAACAATTTAAATATAACCCCCCCCATTCTCTGTAACTATTGCTTAAATTATCAGAATTATCTATTGATACATTTTAATTACCAAAAAAATTGCTTCAGATTTTCAGAGACTTTCAAGCGTGAGTCATTTGAAACTCTATTATTCCGCTGAAATAAACATGTTGATCAACCTGTTCTGGATCTTGCAACAGAGGGTAGCATCCATATCCTACACCTATAGTGGGTTTATCTATCCTTTGTATGTTATACTTCACAATAAAAAATACATTTAAAAGCAGTCAATAAAAGAATAAGGTAGAACAATAAGAATAGAGTCCTGTTGATTTTTTTTTCACCCAAGCTCAAATAATTTTGTCAAGTTGCTGCCAAATTGTCCAACACTTAACATTGTCTAAATATTTTTCTATACCTTACGGATTGGTGGCTGTTCATTTACACTTAACCAAGATTATAAAAAAACTATGACTGGGAAGCCAAAAAAGTTACATGACACCTCACCAGAAAGGAATGCTGGGGCTTAACAACTGCCCGCAGAGTCACTCACCAGGGCTGTGCTTGCTTTGGTATTCCTGTGGACAGATTAATTTTCAGAAATTCTTAATGTGATAAGCAGAGAATAACCTGAATTTCAATAGAATGGCTTACTTCTGTTCGAGTATGTGGCTACCTTTTAAACCATAATTGCCATATAAATACAGCAGTTGGCTCTCCTTTGTATGTTTAAATTAATAATACGTCCTAAGCCTGACACAGAGACATATGGCTGACTCTGTGGGTTACCTACTCAAGAACCAACCTCTTTCAATTTTGTTCTGACACTGGGCACCCATGGGCATTATGAGCCAGGGTATTGGTTGATCAGTCTAAGCCTCTCAAGAGTAATCTCATTTCCCTGTTACTGTACTGTCTAGATTGTGTCATAGGTTTCTGTAGTTACCCTGGGAAGACTTCTTTTGGAGGTTTTACTCACTCTTAAAAAGATATAAGAGGCCAGGATTTGGGGAAACTGCAATCCTCATACCTTATGAGTGGAACCCTCAAAATTGGAAAACAGTTTGACAGTTTCTTAAAAAGTTTTAATTTACCATACAATACAGCAATTTGTCTCCTACATATCTACCTGAGAGAAATGAAAATACATGTCCATGCAAAATGTTATGCAAAAATATTCACAACAGCATTATTCATGATAGCTTAGAAATGTAAACAACCCACATGTCTATCATCTGGTGAACAGAAAAGCAAAACGTAACACATCCGTACAATGGAACACTACTCAGGGAATAAAAGCAACAAGCTACTGATTCATGCTCTTACATGGATGAGCAGAAATTTATAGTGAGAAAGAAGCCAGACAAAAAAACCCACTCCTTGCACAATTCCATTTATGTATGAAAAAGTCCAGGGAAAACAACTCTATATAGAGAGAAAGTACACGAGTGGTTGCCTGAGACCAGTGGGTGAGAACAGAAAGTAACTGCAAATGGGCACCAGAGATATTTTTGGGGTGATAGAAAGTTCTAAAAGTGGCGAAGGTTGCACAACTCTGTACATTTACCCAAAGAAATCATTGAATAGAGTATATTTAAAAGAAGGAAAAAAATGTATATAAATATATGGCAAAGATTCAACCCTTTCTATCTTCCTATCCTTGGTTCCCAAGTGGAGACATGATGCTTAAAGCTGCAGCTCAAGACCAGAAGGAGAAAATCAGCTAACCAAGAACCATGACATTGCTGAGCCACTAAATTAGCCAGTCCTGGAATAGTCCAAGTCCAAGTTTCTTTAATGTGAAGCCGAAGAATAAAATAAAATAAAAGTCCTTACTTACTAAGCCACTTGGTTAAGAATTCTCTTACTTAATGCCAAAAGGTCCTGATTGACATAGACTAGAAATAGCCACCAGAGTTTCTTCAGTGGTGTACAATCCACGTGCACATATACTTTTAAAGGAAGAATAGAATTTTGAAAATATACCTGCTATAGATTGAATGTTGGTATGCCCCCAAAACTCTTCAAAATTCATATGTTGAAAACTAATTTCCAATATGATGGCATTTGGAGGTGGGACCTTTGGGCAGTGGGTAGGTCACAAGAGTGGCACCCTCTTGAGTGAGATTAGCGCCCTTAAAGAAGAGACCACAGAGAGCTCCCTTGCCCCTTCCACCGTGTGAGGGCACTGCAAGAAGACAGCTGGTTATGGACCAGAAAGCAGGCCCTCACCAGATACTAAATCTGCCGGGACTCAGCCTCCAGCACCATCAGAAGTAAATTTTTGTTGTTTCTAAGCCACCCAGCCTATGCTACTTGTTTACGGCAGCCTGAACTAAGATAGTGTGCTTATGATGACGTACATATGTTCAGGCATCTCTAACACGCTGTGTATATATAACTACCTTATATGACATGATGGACACTGTGTGTAACTATCTTATGTGACATGAGAGACCTTTAAAATGACACCTAGTAGCTTTATTGAAACCATATTTCAATCCAACCTTGAACTAGCATTGCTCTGGCCTATCTTTCATCCACTCTCCTTAAAGTTCAATATGAATCATATGGCTTGGGCATCCCAAATGCATTCCAGTTTTCATCCCATGTTTCATCCCTCCACGATTTTTGCACATTATATTCCCCAAGCCTTGACTTTGGCCCCCTGTTAAAATGCATCTTTTAAATTTTTTTGGAGTCTCCCCTGACTCCAAAAGGTAATCATTCCCTTCCCTGATATAATCCTATGCTTTGTACATACCACTATTATCACCTCTATCCCATTATATTGGAATTGGTTTTATTATTGCTATCCTTCCTGTCGTGAATGACAAAGGGTTTAAAGTTAAAAGAGCTCTACTTCCTATTTGGGTGACTTTGGACAAATCACTTTACTTCTGAGTCTTAATTTCTTCTTCTATAAGATAAACATAGACACTATCATCCCACCTCTCTTAGACTCTAAGATAACATATGGGAAAGCATTTTATCAATTAGAAAGTCATGACTAATTTTAGTTAGACTAGATAAGATTTTTCTAAAGTTATGTAATGGATCATACAAATTAGGAAAAAGATATAATCTCTCATCATCTATCAAAAGTACTCTAACCAAGCCCTAGCTGGTTTGGCTCAGTGGATAGAGCATTGGCCTGCGGACTGAAAGGTCCCAGGTTCGATCCCGATGAGTGGCATGTACCTTGGTTGTGGGCACATCCCCAGTAGGAGGTGTGCAGGAGGCAGCTGATCGATGTTTCTCTCCCATCGATGTTTCTAACTCTCTATCCCTCTCCCTTCCTCTCTATAAAAAATCAATAAAATATATTTTTTTTTTAAAAAGTATTCTAACCAAGACTACCAATGGACAGTGATCTCCCATATGCTTAAACCAAAGATCTTTCTTAATCATCATCTGGCTCAATCTATCAGCAGCACTTGACACAGATGATCTTTCTTCCTCCTAGAGACACTTTCTTCACTGGGCCTCGACTTCCCGCTATTCTTTACTAGCCCTTTCTCATCTTCCCACTTCTAAACCTTGAGGGCCCCAAGGCTTAGTAGTATCTAGACCTCCTTCCTGTCTTTCTATACTCATTCCCTTAGTGATCTCATCCAGGCTTATGGCTTTAAAGAGCATTTAATTTCTTCCAACTCACAAATTCGCATCTCTAGATTTCTTCCCTGAAAACCAGACTTGAATATGAACCTATCTAGATGCTTAAAATATATCTTAATATTAATGCATCCAAACTGACCTCTGGTCTCTTGCACCCTAAACCCCCATTTCATCTCAGTTAATGGGCATTCGGTCTGTTCAGGGACTCATACCAAAAGTCTCAGAATCATACTTGACTCTTTTTCTTTCTTTCATAATTCCTATCCACTTATCAGAAAATCCTCCAGCCAAAAGATCTTCAGAATTCAACCCCTTCTCACTACCTCTGTGCTACTTTTACCCTCATCCAAGTAGCCATCACCTCCCTAAATGATCTCCCTGTTTCTGCTCTTGTCCACTCTGATTATCTTAATCCACCAGCCAGAACCATCATATTACAACACGACTTACATCAGAACAATCACTGTTTAAACCTCCAATGGAATGCCCTGTACCTGAGTGAAAAATCCAAAGTCCTCACAATGGCCTTTAAGGATCCATGTGATCTGCTCACCATATTCCCATTTCCTCTATGACCACATCTCCCACCACCATCCCTTTTGCTCATTCCACTCCAGCCAATGTGCCCTCCCTGCTTTTCCAGTGATTTACCAGGCAGGTGCCATGCCTCTGCCTGAATGCTCTTCTACCCAGTCTCCCATAGCTCATTCATTCACTCCTCTCATGGCATTCCTGAAGTGTCACCTTCTCCACGAAGTCATCGCTGGCCATCCCACTGAAAACTGCAGCCCCTGCCCTCGCACTCGCTATCTTCCTTTCCTGCTTTATTTTATTCAATAGTAGTTGCTGCCTTTAAACATTTATTTTATTGTCACTAATAGAAGCTCCAAGAGTGCAGGGATTTTTAGTTCTTGTGTATTCTCAGTGCTTAGAACAATGCCCAGCACATAGAAGCCACTAAATAAATATTATTTAAAAGAAAGAATAAGAAAAAAGTGATTAAACTTAAACGGAGTTGGTTTCATCGTTTCATGATGTATGTGTCTAGACAATAATAAGCAGAACTACCATCAAAGTACTTAGAAACGATTGGAATTTAAAAATCAGCAAATTTGAGGCTATGAAGAAGAAATCAATGTGAATGTGGGAACACCTATTATACCTAAACAAACTCATAGCAAATAATTAAGTAGAAATGGTACTCAAAATATAACAAAATATTCAGGTGATCACCTCCTAGACTTAATATAAAGTTCAAAAACAAATAAATGCTTTTTTATTTACTTATTAAGTGCTTAGTATGTATTGTATTCATCATATTTAGATAGCACATATGAATATTTAGATTTGCTTCCTATGTAAATTAAGTGCAAATACTTTGGTAGATTGTTTTGATTTCAGTAATTCAAATTAATCCACATCAATGAGCAGTTTTAAATAACCAAGACTGTAAAATTTGATATTTAGAGTGAAGTTATTAAGCATATTTGGTTATAATTTAAGAATTAACATCATATATAAAAATATAAAGGAATTTATCACTTTAAAATCTATAATTACAAATTATTATATTAGTAGGTGTATACTAATAATATAATCTTCTGATTAAAATAGATGTGGTCCACAAAGTTTTGGAAACATCTGGGGGGAAAATATTTTCTCATTTAAATATTAATTGATTTCATATTTTTCTTCTTAACGTTTCTAGGCAACTATCCGCTGGTAGATTACAAATGAGAAGAAGCAGTATCTTAACATTCTCATCAGAAATTTCCTAAGGGTAAATGAATATAATTTTCATCAAACTAAATAATCACTCAGAGAAGACAATGTATCTTGCTAAATTTCAAATCTAGAAAATAAAAACCCAGGACTTAAACTTCATTTCATGATGATATGCTAGTCTTCTAAGTGTTCTTTACACTAACTGTGAGTTTTCTCTTCAAATAAAAACCATTCTATAAAAACTAATATCAGAAAATATTCAATAGTTTTTCATTTCCTCATCAAGAAACCACTGAGCCATCACTTTATACGATAGCTGAAAAGTGAATAACAAAAGTTTTAAAACTATATCTAAACCTATTCATCATGAATAACATTGAAAATAGAGAAATTGAGTAAATCCATTCTAGAAACTTGCTATTATCTCAATTCACAGAAACTTCTATAAGGAAACAGAAGGACCAAAAATCTCAAATGACCTTCAGCAACATGCTTACACTTGAACTATGTTATATGATCTCAATACAGCCAGCCAGAACCACCATGGTACAACGCTAATTACATCAGAGCAATCCTTGTTTAAACCCCCCAATGGAATCCCCTGTCCCTGAGTGAAAAATCCAAAGTCCTCACAATGGCCTTTAAGGATCCATGTGATCTGCTCACCATATTCCCACTTCCTCTATGACCACATGTCCTACCACATGCTTACACTTAATAAATGTTTGTCAAAGTGAATTAATCTACACTTAACCGGATAACAGACTTGAACAGAACCTATTTTCAGAGAAAAACATTTAAATATGTGAAAAATTCTATCCAAATTGACTGAATATTTCAGTGAATATTTTTGGTTAATGTGGCTTGAAATCTGTAAGGCAGTCAACAAAGAAAGTTGGGAGTACCAAAATGTCACTAATTCACTCCAAAAGGCAATGATCGTACCTTTTATTATATGATTAGAGATACCTAGCCCTCTGTTAAGTTTTTTCTAACATATATGCTTTTAAAAATGAGGTAAGTGTTATGATCCCCATTTACAAGTCAGGAGACTGAGACCCAAGGAAGCCAAGTAACCTGGCAAATGGATCACGGTAAGTAGTTGTCTTGGCTGGGATTCAATTCAGGTCTTTTTATCCCAAAGTCTATTTCTAAACCTCTGAGCCCAACACTGGATGGCCATTAGAACAAATTCAAACATACTCACTTTAGACATTTGTAGGCAAAACACTTGAGGAGAAATAATTCTCCACTCTCTACCCCCAAAAAAATATTCCAGCAGATAAACTTCTGTTGAAAACATTTGAAGAACTCTGACATTTCCATACAGCACACTTTGCCAAAAGTATACTTTACAGAAAATGTAAAACTTAATTCCTCAACTAATATTCCGAGTTATGAATTCACACAAAATAATTATTAACACACATGAAATTATCCACCTCAGTAACTCTATTGTTTATTAATTTTAAAAGAAACTTCACAAGAGAGGATGCACCTTAATTACAGGAGTAATGAGCAAATCATACAATCTTAAAGGTAAAATATTTCTTAAAGTTTATTTTCCTTAATCTTCATTTTATAGTTGATAAGTTAAAGTCCAAGAAGATTAAGTAGCTTGCCCAAGTTTATACAACTAAAAAGAAATCTTAATAGTTTTTTACTTGTAACAGGGGAAAAGTATTTCTAATTCTTAACTGTCTTCTTTTACCAGACCTGAACATTTGTTAAAGTAATATATTAGTGATAGTTGCCATCTATACCATTTAAAACTTCCTTTAAGTTGAGTGATTTTGAGAATCAAATTTTACAACTTAAATCATTTCAAAGTAATGTATTTTAAACAAAAGAAAACTCTCACTTTCCATGGCAAACAAGGAAAGTTAAACAAGGAGAGTAAATACTGCATTGAAACACTTATATTACCAACAGTATTTATGTGAACTTTTAATTGCTTTCTCATAGAGATAGACAAAAATGAATTGTAAGACGTAGAAGTGGGACTAGAAGACTCTTAATGAATGTTATAAAAACTTGATGTATTCCATTAAAACTAAACATACTCACAGACTCTTCGTTATTACACTGTCAAGTTTTCATTCTGTGAGAACTTGTACTCAATATTGATTCCCAGTTATTAGGAATTCATTTACTTCTGGTTAGTTTTGGATTTTGTTTACCAAAATGAAATGTCAAAAGTGAAATAAAAATAATAATGCAAACCCCAAAAGGTCTGCTAATGTAGAAACATCACTACCATTTTTAAAGACAAAACCAATCATAAACAAAATAAGACATTTGCATATTGGACCCATCATTGTTACATAACTTTCCTTAGTGACAACATAATCCACATTCATTTGTATGCTAATGGTGAAGAGCACATTGTAAAACTGATAAAATGCCATCAAAAGTACTCAAATCCTCATTCCAAATGAAAAAGAACCTACCAAAACCAGTTCAAAACCAGGAAATCTAAAGTCATAAATCACTGTGATCAGGCAAAACTCAAAATAACTAGACAAGGCTCTAATGGCATTAGCACCAGCCCCAAAATGAAGCACGTGTGGGGTATTTAAAAAGAAAAGTACCTTTCAGGTGGAGAATTCCCAGTGATCACGTTGTAGTAATCCACATAGGGAAGGCATCCTAGAAATTCCAACATTTTAACTTTTAAGTAACTCCAAACAAAGAAGTGTGATAACTTTTCCTCCAACAGTGGCGTGATGTTGTATTGGTACTTCCATAATGTTCACTGATAGAAAGATCCCGAAAGAGCAATGCACTGCATGATGCTTTCTAGATGCTGATATTAATAATTACACCTGTACAATTAAAGTTAATTAATGTTAGCTTCCAGGTCATTCAACACACTCAGTTTCTTTAAAAATGTAACCGTACAATTATATTTCAGTCTTTGACATGAAAATTGAAAACTACATAGTTCTGGCACTTGAATCCTTTCTGGCTGCAAGTTTTAAATAATGGGTACTTCTCTACAAAAGCATGACTTTAAGAAGTTAAAATAGACTCGGTTTGGATGTTTCATTTGTCATGTCAAAGTGTAAAGGTGGGTAAGTCCAAGGCTGTGAGGAAAGCTTTGGTTCTAGGGTGGGGACAGGAGAGGAAAGTGGAGCTGGTGACAAATTACCTTGGTATTTGGAATGATCGCATTAAACATACCTTAAGATAATGACCTAAATTTGCATTGTCAGATTCAAGAAGCCTGTTCCACACATTCCTAATATTTAAACACATCCTAAAAGCTGAACCATACTACATTTGCCCACTTTCAACAAACTCCCAACTGCTGTCCCTGAATGTTTTTCTATTTACCAAGTGACAGGACCAATAAACAACTTTTGTGGTGAAGTGGGAAAGCGCTGAAAGAAATTTCATATAAAGTGGAGATGTTTACTAGCTGCCGAGTGGTTGCTTCATCTGAGCAAGAACCAACCTAGAAACACTGCAAAGCGAGGCTACTTGGAAACAAAGTTACTGAGTCTCCCTTTGCCTATAAACAGCGAGGAGATTGCGCTGTCTCTGCCCCCGCAGGAGCAGCCACAGCCATCCCTCTTTGGGGCGGGCGTGGCAGATAGAAACAAAAGGTTAAAACACAAAAGGCGGGCGGAGGGCAGGGTCTGAGGATCTTCCAGGGCTCACGCTCTACTTTCTGTTCAAACACATTGGAATAGAGGGGGGCGAAGGAGAGGGTAAAGTGAGAGAGGTGGTGATGGGTCCTAAGGACAGCATAGGTTATTCTGGGTGGGTGGTGAAACTCAGGGGCGCAGGGGATGTCCGACTCTAACTAGTGGTCCAGGCCCCATCCCTCCATCCCTGCATCTCTGACAGTCTGGTACCTGTGGCTTCTCCCACCTACCCCAGCCCCAAATAAATCTTCCAGAACTCTTACCTGTTTGCTCTAACCGCTGGACCACAAACACAAGAGTCCACACCCCTCCAACCCAAATCTTTTCTGCATTCTATTGTTGCCGCTTTGGCATTGTGCGTTAGATCTCCCGGCGCTCCGCAGACAGTTAAGTTATAAAACGGTGAGGAAAGGACCTCACCCCCCTCCCACCCCCCAGCTCCATATCTTTTTCTTTTGCATGACAAAGTCTGGGCGAGGCGTGGGTGAGACTGGACAGACCCCATCCATTTCTCCCGTGTGCGCGCAACTGGGGGAAGAAGAGGCAATGCCCCCTTGATTGATATGCCCTTCCTCTCACCCCCCAGCTCCTCATAGAAAGAGGCACTTGGGATAAATGCCTGCTTGGCTTTTGCCTATTAAAAATGAACAAATAAAACCATCTCTGCAAGTTCGTTAAAGAACAAAAGAGAAGGGTGCGCTGAAAGGAGGCACAACTTTCCAGCCAAACTTCGTCACTGGACGACTCCTCTGTCTTCCAAGGGCGGGGAGCTGGGCGCATTAAGGAGAAGAGAGGTAAACAAGACAACAGTCTTCCACTCACCTTCCTCCCCTTGGTCACAATTTTCAGAGACGTTCCCCTGTTGCAGTCCGAGAGGCGCGCGGACACTTTCGTGTGGCCTGACAGCGCATAAAGTCGTGGCGGCAAAGTTGTGAGAGGGAGATACCCGGGCGTCCGGGGCGAGGGGAGGAGAGTTCATCAGAGTTCCCCCCTTTGTTCCCAGTCCCGGAGCAGACAAAGAGGCGGCGAGCGGCGGCAGGTTCTCCCTCTCACCCCTTCTTCCTCTCCCCTCCCCTCCCTCCCTCCTTCCCTCCCTCCCCGCCCCCTCCCTCCCCGCATCTCCCGCCCAGCTCTCGAACCTCGGAGACGCTGGGGCCGCGCAGTCCCCAGCTCCACGCCATTCGACCCGACCCATTCCTTTCACCACCCCGCTCCAACTTTCCTCAGAGATGCCGGTCCTGGTCCCCTCCCTCCATACCGCCTCCTCCCGAACCCGCTCAAGTCTGCTTAGGGGAATCTCCAAAATCATTGTTTCCGGGAGATGCGCCTCTTTGTTCGCACTTTCCCTGCCAATCAACGTGAACAATCCACTTTGGCATCGAGTTTCCGTCAGTTTTTCATCATCCCAATAGACAAAATGCGAAGGCAGAGGGTCAACCCCAGAAGATACAGGCGGTTTACACAATCAGAGGTGTGGCGCACCCCAGGCTCTCCATCCTTGTTCTTCCACCCGCATTCACCCCTCCACCCAACACACCAAAACAACCCAGAGGGGTTCCAAGTTTTGGAACACACCCCTCCCCCGCGCACCCCACCACGGAGTCCCGTGGGAGAGCCCATTAATCCTCAGGACAAAGCCCAGCTCCAGAGTACCTGTTGCTGCTGGCGCTGCGCAGCTCGGTCCAGGGACTGGAGAGCGGATCCCCACCTGGACGTCGAGCCCACCTCTTAGGCTCAGATTTGCCTGAACTTCGATCCGCGACGGCAAGACTCTGGATGCCCCACGTTCCTTCTGCCCTGGAGCCAAGCGCTCCTCTCTCCTGCTTCCTTCCCTACGCCATTGCCTAGTCCTTGCCCCAAAGATCTGACTCTGGGTCCCTGGCCGCCTCCCATCCGGTACCCCTGGCGCGGCCCAGCCGAGCATCCCCTCTTTCCGTCCCCTCCCTCAGCGCCAAGTAAATCAGGTGTCTGGACCAGGGACAGCTACAGACCCTCCCTCGGGTCCTTTACCAGTCGTTCCCCGAACTCCAGAATTGGGGACCCCACCTTCACCTCCCCCCATCTTTAGACCCTCATCCTGAGTGCGGCCCAACAGCACTGGCTCTCTGAGTGACTCAGAGCAGCGCTAATAGTTCTTATAAGTACATCTCACTAGAACTGAAAAGGAAGAAAGCCAAGAGGTAGGGAAAATAGGAAAGAATGGGGGCCCGAGTGGGGAAACAGTTTGTAGGGCAAAGGAAAAACCCAACTTCGCAAAGCAAATACCCACCCTCCAGGAGGTACCGCAGAGCGCACCTTCGCTTAAACCCTCTTTCTCATCCTAGACGTGGGATCTTTGTGGGATGGTGAAGTTTGGCGGTAATGGGTTGGGGTAGAGGAAGGAAGCTTGGGGCCTTGGGAGCAGTGCCGGGGTAGGGGTGGGAGTGGGGGAGATGCCTGAAGGAGGTGGGGAGGAAGCAAAGACCCCCTGCTGGGTCCGGAATGTCGCGGCTGGCAGTCCCCTCTCTCGCCTGGCAACTCCTAGCCAGGTCTGTCCCCCAGTGCAGAACAAAGAAGCCGCGAGGAGGGCTTCTGTCCTCGCCTCCGGCGGTAGCCCCAGCCCTCAGCTCCGCTTGCAAGAGCCCACTCCTCGCTCAGAAACTTTGCAACCAACTTCTCCCGGAGTGAGCGCGCGGGGCGCGGGGCACAGAAGGAGAAACGGGGACTACCGCACCCCGAGACCAGAGGTGCCCGCTAGCTCGTCCTCCAGCCAGTCCGCCGGGCGACCCCTGGTGCAGGGGTAGGGTGCCACGCGCTTTCCCCGCTCCCCTAGAAGAACGAAACGAGTTTCTTTAGTTTGGCCGAGCGCAGCGCTGGGCAGTGAGGTCGGAAGAAATAGGCGGCAAAGAGAAGCGGGTGAGAGAAAGGATCAGGACAGCGATTCGGACCTGGGTGTCAGGCTCCGTGCAGCAGCGAGCGCGCGTGGGAGCCGCGCCCGTCGGGCCGGGTGCCTGCGCGCGCGTCCCGCCCTCCCATCTCGGCGAGCAGCCGCCAGGCCTCCGAGTCAGGACTCCGTGCCCGCCCGGCCCGCCTCCGTGTGCTTGAGCCTCCTCAGCTGCGGGGCCCAGGCACCTGCGCCCCTCTTCCTGGAGCCCTGAGTCTCCTGGGCAGCTACTCATCCATTGGAAGCCCAGAAGCCTCATCTTAGGTTAGGGATCTTGAACGCACCATACCAACCACAAAGACAAAACAGCCCCCACCCACTCTTGTCTGGCACATTTTCCTCCTTGTTTAATTATGACTTCCAGAATTCTCTTTTGAGGAGAACTGTACCCTCCCGCAAACAAAACCTTACTTCGCCCTATCCTCAGGGATCTGCCTTCTAGACAATTTTATTCTGCTGCCTCTGGAAAATACTCGAGTTCAGGGTAAATCAACCAAGAGTTGCTAACTTCTAAATACTCAATACTCCACTTCCTGATTGAACCTTAAAACATTATCAACCCTTTGACAGTATCTATTCCTTGTTTCTCTTTTCTCAAGGAATGAGGAGTAGGCCCATCTGTCAGGTGAAAAGTCCATGGGGCTTGCAGAAGGCTTTCTCCCTGCTCCCTGAAACACACCTGCAGCTGCCTGAGGCATCTCCCTTTCCCAGCCTGCTTTGAACAAAGTCACTTCTCCCAGGAACCTTGGTCCTTAACTGGTCAGAGCTCCCCCACCTCCACTCTTGGGCCACTCTGTGTATGACCTACCCACTGCTACTTTTTAAAAAGATGGCATCTTTTCTCAGATGCCAGCACATTTTAAATATTTCTTAAAAAGTTAACATCTAGGCTCAAAGATGGGTGTGTCAGAGAAAATGGGCTTAGAAACCCAAGTCTCGGCAATGACAATGTTGGAGCCTCATTTGGGGCTCCACCCTCTGTCATTCCTACCCACAGACCAATGGCATCTTATGGCAAGTCTCTCCCCTCTCTGCTTCTCTGTTCAAGGGCTGCTTCTGGCTGCCAGACCCCACTTTACCAGTTTAGGGGTGCCAGGTAGTTTCCCGCTTCAAGGAATCAAGGAGGGGAGTGGGTTTAAAATGTCTCTAGCCTAGCTGCATTGGCTTAGTGGTTGAGGGTTGACCTATGAACCAGAAGGTCATGGTTCGATTCCCCATCAAGGCATATGCCCGGGTTGCAGGCTTGATCCCCAGTGTGGGGTGTGCAGGAGGCAGCCTACCAATGATTTTCTCTCATCATTGCTGTTTCTATCTCTCTTTCCTCCCTTCCTCTCTGAAATTAATAAAAAATAATAATAATAAAATAAAATAAATAAAAATAAAATAAAATCTCCCCAGCTTCCCCACCTATAGGTAGGACTATACAGGCAAAGCTCATTATATTGCCCTTCACAGCTCTTGCATTTATTTTTACAAAGTAAAGCAAGACCCCCCACCAACAAAATGGTTAAGATGCACTTTACTGTGTTGGTCCGGAACTGAACCTACAATAAAGCACGTATGCTTGTATTAAGTTGTATTCTCCACTGTATCCCAGAGGTCCCCAACTTAGAGCCTCGGTTGCCTACAGCAGTAACCTTCTCTTTAAGGAACTTCATGTTGGTCTCTTCCTTACCTGTCTCACTCTCTTCCCGGTGCTTTCTGGAATCACATCCTAATCAGATTACAGTACTTGCCCTGCATTCCTGGTCTCATGATCAGCTTCTGGGGAAACTCAACCTGAAACCTCTCATGTATGTGTTTTATAAAGGAAGGAATCTGTTCTATTTGGAGAATGCAGTTATGAGGTCAGATTTTTCCCTAGAAAAGATGTTATTTCTGTAATGAGGAAAGTTCAAGTTATCTAGTTCATTCTCTATGAAATCGTTTAAAATTAGATATTTTACTGAATACAGTATATTAGCAACAATATGTTGAGTTGCATCTCATGTGTGACATTTTTGTCCACAAATTCATAATGAAAGTTCCTTAGGTCCAATGCCAGCAGACAGCAGTGAAACCGCAAATATGACTAGAATCACCTAAAATGGGTTAGAAGTAACATAATGGGCTTCGATTAAGCCTCCACTGAGAATGGAAGAGGGTGATAAACAACACATCCCATACAAAGCCTTGGTGTGACCTTGTCAATACTATGTCCAGCGAGACATCCTATAGTGCTCTTCACCAAACTTCTCACAGTGTAAATTGACCTGGTATTGCAACACCAATATATACTACTAGTGGCCTGGTGCACTACTAGTTTTTATATACTACTAGTGGCCTGGTGCATGAAATTCGTGCATGGGGGAGGGTGTCCCTCAGCCTGGCCTGCACGCTCTCCAATCTGGGACCCCTCGTGGGATGTCCAACTGCTGTTTAGGCCCAATTCCTGTGATCACCCCTAACCACTCTGCCTGCCGACCTGATTGCCCCCAACTGCCCCCCCCCCCCGCAAGCCTGCTCACCCCCAACTGCACCCCCACCAGCCTGATCACTCCCAACTGCCCTCCCCTCCTGGCCTGATCCCCTCTAACCACCTCTGCCTCGGCCCCACCACCCTGGCTTTGTCCAGGAGGTCTCTCAGAAGGTCTCCTGGACTAATTAGCAATTACCTTTTTATTAGTATAGATATGAAGTTATATATTAAATTTTATTCTCCTCAGTCACCATTGTGAATAAGTCATCAAGTGTTCACATGATTATAAGCCTCTAATGCCATCCCCTAGCTCTAGAACTTTCCCTGTCTTAGGCTGCTTCCACTGATGTTTTTCTTAAGATCTCGCTGTGGTAGTCATCATGTTGTTCACCAAATATTTGTTGTTCTCCCTCTGGATATGTGGTTGGAATTCAATTCCCTACTCCCTTTGAATCAGATGTGGCCATGTGATTCATTCTGGCCAATGAAATGTGAGCAGAAATTATATGTTTCTTCCATGTGGCAGCTTTAAGAGCCAGTGTGTGATTTCATGTGCTCCCTTTCCATCTGCTACACTGTTGAATAGGGTTGCTGGTTTAGTCGGGTACCAGAGCGAGCCCCCCAGCCAAACCTCAGTGGTCGGTTAGTGCAAACAAAAAATAACCCTTTCTTGTCATAACCCACTGAGATTTTAGGGTTGTTTATAATCACAGCCTAATCTGCTAGTTCTCACTTGTTCAGATACTCTCAGTCATGTATCTTTCCATGGTTATAGCTCTGGTTTCCTTATGGGTTTTATATCTTGAAAGTATATGCTGTAGCTCATATGAAGTTCCCACTGTATTTTTTAGCTGGACCTCAAGTTTAATGATACTGTGCTGGGTAAATTGTTTTCTTTACAAAAGATTAGTTTGTTTTCTTATTCTAGAAGAAGAAGAAAAGGAGGAAGAAGAGGGGGATGGATGGGGGAGGAAGAGGGAGAAGGGGAGGAAGGAGAAGAAGAAGAAGGCTACCAACAGATTATTAAGAAGGGGTAGTATTTTGTGGAGTCTGATATACTTCATATTTACATCTGCATCTGCCATAGAAAGAGTTAACTCTTCCTAGTCTTTGTCATTTGGCTAACCAACTTTCAGAGCCTCTTCAGTAAACATCTTACCAACTTTCAGAGCCTCTTCAATAAACATACTACTTTTTTTTAATTACAACTGACATCCAATATTATTTTATATTAGTTTCAGGTGTACGGCATAATGGTTAAAACAATCATATACTTTACAAAGTGTTCCCCCTGATATTTCTGGTACTCGCCTGGTGCCATACATAGTTGAAAGGTTAACATAGTTATTATAATATTTTTTAATTTTTTTATTTATTGATTTTAGAGAGAGGAAGGGAAAGAGAAACATTGAGAGAGAGAAACATCAATGTATTGTTTCACTTATTCTCAAGCAATCATTGCTTGCTTTTTGTATGTGTCCTGACCAGAGATTGAAGCTGAAACCTTGGTGTACAGGTTGATGCTCTAACCAAGTGAGCTACCTGGCAAGGGCGAATATTATTGACTATATTCCCTATGCTGCACTATACATCCTCATGACTATTTTGTATCTACCAATTTATACTCCTTAATCCTTCAACTTTTTACATCCAACCCACAATCCCCTCCACCCCCACCCTCCAATTCATCAGTTTTTTTCTCTATGAGTCTGTTTCTGTTTTGTTTGGTTGGGGGCGTTTTTGTTCTTCACATTCCACATATAAGTGAAATCATATGATATTTGTCTTTCTCTAACTTATTTCACTTAGCATAATACCCACTAGGTCCATCCATGTTGGCACAAATGGTAAGATTTCATTCTATTTTAGGGTTGAGTAATATTCCATTGTGTACATGTACCACATCTTCTTTATCCATTTGTCTCTCTTTTTTTAATTTAATAAATCTTTATTGTTCAGATTATTACAATTGTTCCTCCTTTTTTCCCCCATAGCTCCCCTCCACCCGGTTCCCACCCCACCCTCTGCCCTTACCCCCCCCCCTCACTGTCCTCATCCGTAGGTGTATGATTTTTGTCCAGTCTCTTCCCACACACCCCCATACCCCTTTCCCCCTGAGAATCGTCAGTCCACTCCCTTTCTATGCCCCTGATTCTATTATATTCACCAGTTTATTCTGTTCCTCAGGTTTTTAATTCACTTGATTTTTAGGTTCACTTGTTGATAGATATGTATTTGTTGTTCATAATTTTTATCTTTACCTTTTTCTTCTTCCTCCTCTTCTTAAAGAATACCCTTCAGCATTTCATATAATACTGGTTTGGTGGTGATGAACTCCGTTAGCTTTTTCTTATCTATGAAGCTAATTATCTGACCTTCCATTCTGAATGATAGCTTTGCTGGGTAGAGTAATCTTGATTGTAGGTTCTTGCTATTCATCACTTTGCATATTTCTTGCCACTCCCATCTGGCCTGCATAGTTTCTGTTGAGAAATCAGCTGACAGTCATATGGGTGCTCCCTTGTAGGTAATTAACTGTTTTTCTCTTGCTGCTTTTAATATTCTCTCTTTGTCTTTTGCTCTTGGCATTTTAATTATGATGTGTCTTGCTGTGGTCCTCTTTGGATTCCTTTTGTTTGGGGTCTGTGTGCTTCCTGGACTTGTAAGTCTATTTCTTTCACCAGGTGGGGGAAGTTTTCAGTCATTATTTCTTCGAATAGATTTTCAGTATCTTGCTCTCTCTCTTCTTCTGGCACCCCCATAATTCGGATGTTGGTATGCTTGAAGTTGTCCCAGAGGCTCCTTAACTATCTTCATATTTTTGGATTCTTTTTTCTTTTTGCTTTTCCTTTGAGTGTTTTTTGCTTCTTTGTATTTCAAATCTTTGACTTGATTCTTACAATCCTCTAGTCTGTTGTTAGATCTCTGTATAATATTTTTTATTTCAGTCAGTGTATGCTTAATTTCTACTTGGTCCTTTTTCATATCATCAAGGGTCTTGCTAACTTTATTGGCCTTTTCTAGAAAATTCTTGAAAAACCTTATAACCGTGGTTTTGAACTCTATATCCAGTCATTTGCTTTCCTCCATTTCTTTCATTTGTGATCTGTTTCTTTGTCTCCGCATTTTGGCTGCTTCCCTGAGTTGATAGAGTGGCTTTGTGTGCTAGGTGTCCTATAGGGCCCAGTGGCTCAGCCTCCCCACTTACCTGAGGTGGACACTCTTGTGGGCTGTGTGCACAGTCTTGTTGTAATTAAGCCTTGATTATTGTTAGTATCACTAGGAAGAATTGACCTCTAAGCCAATTGGCTGTGAGGATCAGCTGTGTCTCCGCTGAGAGCACTTCTGTGCTGGAGACACCCTTATGAGACAAGACTTGCAAAAGCTTCTGTGTTCAGCTTGGATGGGGCAGAGTCTCAGGGCAGAGCAGACAGCCTTGGCTTCCCATCAGCCCTTCCCTATGAGGCCCCTGTGTCTCAGTGTCCCGTGGTAATCACTGCAAGCACCTCTGAGAGAAAGCCGCCATTGAGTTCTGCCTGCTGCCAGACAGTCCAGTTTCTCCCCCAGTGAGTCTGGGTCCCCAGAGTCTCATCCGGAACTGGAGTTAAGCGCAGTCAAGAGCTTTTTTCTCCCTCCTGCTTGAGAAAGCCAGCCGTGTACTCAGTTGCCCGCCCTCTCCATGCACACGCCTTGGTATCTCTGCCTTTCGCAATTCCTCTGAGTCTCAGTGTGCTTTCTCTTTCCTGACAGGACAGTCCAGTTTCACCCTGTATGAGTCTGGGTACCCAGAGTCTCACCTGGAACTGGAATTCAGCGCAGTTGGGAGCTTTTGTCTCCTTCCCGCTTTAGAAAGCCAGCCATGCACTCAGTTGCCAGTCCTCTCCGCGCGTCTCAGTGCCTCTGCTTCCTGCTGCTCCTCTGAGTCTTAGTGTGCTTTTCTCTTTCCTTCTAGTTGTAGAATTTCCACTCAGCCAGCCTTCCTGTGGTTCTGGATTATGTCTGTTTTGTCTTTTAGTTGTAGTTTTGAAATTGTTGTCTGAGGCAGCAGTTTAGGTGTTTACCTATGCTGCCATCTTGGTTTCTCCCTATCCAATTGTCTCTTGATGAACACTTAGGTTGCTTCCATATCTTGGCTATTGTAAATAACATTGCAATAAACATAAAGGTGCATATATCTTGTTAAATTAGTTGTTTGGATTTCTTCAAATACGTACCCAGAAGTGAAATAGCAGGGTCACAGCACCAATTTACGATCCCACCAGCAGAGCACAAAGCTCCCTTTTCTCCACATCCTCCCCACATTTGTTTGTTGTGTCATACTACATTTTAAACTACATTTCTGTGGACAAGATACTTTAATGTGTTTTGCTTACCTAATACAGCTGAGAAGTCATCACCTACTTCATAGGATTGTTATGGGGGTTAAATGAGATACAAAATAAAGTCCTTAATCAAGGGGATAGACATGATAATGGCTGCCATTCAATTTCAAATACTTTATATAGTTTCCCTAACAATTTCTCTGGTCAAAAGAATTACTAAGGAGACTCGCCTGTTTTGAAATTGTTTTTATTAATATCCAAGCAATACTCAATATATTATAAAAAAGTTAAGTATAGCAAACAGCTCATCTTTTTTATATCTGGAAAGTTAAATCCTGTTTTATTTCTAAGCCCTACTGATGGCTGGTTTTCCTTGTACTCTTTTTGTTGCTCCTGTTACTGTTTCTAATTATTTCAATTTTCTAGGGTAACATTCAATCTCCATAATGAGCATATAGGGTCCTCTAACTACTTAAAGTCTCCCCTCCTCCCTCTCACTCTGTATTTCCCATCAATCTGACTCACACTATACACACTAAACTGTTTGTAGCAATGCTCTCACACTCATGGGCTTTTACTCATGCTGTTCTCTCTGAAAATATTTGTCCCACCTTTTCCTGTTTCTAACTCTTACTCACTTTTCAGATACTGCTACCACATCGTGTTCAGTAGGAAGTGCTTCCAGAATCCACACTTTGGACTAGTGTCCCTCCTGAGTCCCACTGCCTACCTCTATCCTCAGGAGGTAGTGAAATTTTTTAATGAAGAATGTGTATTTTGGAATCCTCAGCTTGGTATCACCTGGGTCTGCCACTCACTAGCTCTGTGACTAATCAAGTCACTTCACCTTTCTTACTTCAGTTACCACCTCTAGAACAACACAACACGATCTGCATCACCAGATTGTATGGATAAAATGTCATCAAACATGTGAATTGCTTAGCATGTGAGCCTGACAATAATAAAAACTGTGAGCTCCCTCAGTATTAAGTGTTTATTATATCTAGTAGGTGAAAAGAAAGTTAAAATAGTAGATGATAACTTTCATTTTGATTCTCAGTTATAAAGGATTGAAACTTCAGGCCCTGACTGTGTAGTTCAGTTGGTTAGAGTATCATCCCCATATGCCAAGGTTGAGGGTTCTATCACCAGTCAGGGCATATACAAGAATCAACCAATGAATGTACAAACAAGTGGAACAACAAATGTTTTTTTCTCTCTCTCTCCCTTTCTCTCTCTCTTAAATATGTTTTTATCAATTTCAGAGGGAGAGACAGAAACATTGATGATGAAAGAGAATCATTGATCGGCCGCCTCCTGCACACCCCACCCCCAACTGGGGATCAAGCCCTGCAACCTGGGCATGTGTCCTGACTGGGAATCGAACCATGACCTCCTGGTTAATGGGTCAATGCTTAACCACTTAGCCACACGGGGTGGGTGCTTGCTCGTGTGCTCTCTCCTTTTCTCTCTTGCTTTCTCACTCTCTCTCTCTCTCTCCCTTCCTCTTTCTAAAATCAACTTTAAAAATTAGAAAAAAAAAAGATTGGAACTTCAGGAAATGATCTTCCTTAAGGATGATGGACACTGAAAACAAACTCCCAAGAGAAAACCGCTGCGCTATAGAAGTTATACCAGAGACTAGGTTTCCTGGTCAACAACCTTTCGGTCTTTGTTCAATATATATAGGCCACAGCAGACCATCAGAAAGTTCAGAGAGCAAGGGATCTAATGTACTCAGTCCAATGCATGGTGTTTAATCAGGCTGTAATGGAGTGTGAGGACCTCTCTCTGCCCTATGAACTGTATGTGAGTAATATAAGGTAACGCCCATTTTGCTAAGAAAAAAATTTTTAAAGGTTTTCTCCAACTTGAATAGACACACTTTTAGTTAATATGTCTGCTTATTGAATGCGGTTACATATTTTAGTCACATTAATAAATTTAGAAAGAATAATTTAGAAATATTTCTTATTTCTTACTTTTTTTTTTTTTTTTTTGCCATTCACAGTTCATGAAACAATTTTGTTTTCTCTTCACATTCACCGTTGTCAACACCACAGCCAATATGGTTCACTTATCTCCCTTTATCAGAGCCCATCATCTTTATTTCTATTTAAATTATTTAAAGCACAGCTCCTCCGGAGCACAATGATACTGACACTGGAAATTTGATCCCAACCCACAAATAATCATTCACATAACATTAAAATCATTCATCCTATAGCTGTATAACTGTGCTAGTGACAATACCACACTTGCTTTACCTTTAAAAAATATATTTACAAAGACAGCAAAACTTAGATATCATATTCTTAGGAAACAAATTCTTTTTCAAAAAGTCTATAAAAGGTTTGTAGCCTCTTTTATTTCCAATTTGTCAGGTGACATCTATAAGCATTGGAAACCAGCTTGAGGTTCAAAGACTGAAGCAAAGTAGCTTCCCTAAGTATAGTGTTTTGTTCGAAAAGTAATTAAGAAATTGAGATGTTATATCCTAAGAACTTTTGTATAAGGCAAACTCCTTTGCTGAGGATAATTTTGGGAGAAACCCCTTACATTTAGGGGCATACCGGTATAAATCTGTCCTGTCATGAAACTGTCACATGTCACAGGCAGCATGCTCTATATTAGCGAAGGAGGCAATTCTACCCTCTCTCTCCAACACAGCACATCAGCCTCTGCTTGCATTTCTCAATGCATTGAAACTCTTTACATCCCTTCTCCCCACCTGAACAAAAGATATTCCCATGTCGTTATTCTAGAAGACTTAGACATTTCAAAAACAGGTTTAAATATTTCCCCCTGTTGAGGTTTATTTCTTTCCCCTCTACTCCCTCCAGCACTTTCTGCTTTTGCTCAGCCAGTTCCTACCACCTAACCAGCATCCATTTGTGTTATTACAATGTACCCTTCCCTGTGGAATCAGGGCTCTATCATTATAGAGTTTTCTGTGAAACCTTCTCTATTAATTTTTAGTAAAATGTACCTCACAACTTTTTTAAAAAATATATTTTATTGATTTTTAACAGAAAGGAAGGAAGAGGGATAGAGAATTAGAAACATCGATGAGAGAGAAACATCAATCAGCTGCCTCCTGCACACCCTCCACTGAGGATGTGCCCGCAACCCAGGTACATGCCCTTGACTGGAATTGAACCTGGGACCCTTCAGTCCGCAGGATGACCCTCTATCCACTGAGCCAAACCGGTTTCAGCACAACTTTTGACTACAACTTAAAAGTTCCTGGATGATTACCGTAAGTATAAAGCAGTCCTTTGGCTAACATGATTACACAACAGCAATAGCTTCAACCTCAAGGGGGGGTATCAAGGAATCTGATTCTGTTCTGTGTTAAATGGTATAATTTGGGGGTTTAATTCCTTTTCTATTTCATAACATTTATTCCTTATATCTAACTTAGATAACATTTTTAACCCAAAGGCAACCCGATTTAATAAAAATGGTCTTACCTGCTTTCTTTCAACTTTTCAATATTTTTAGGCTCCACATTCATGTAAGTTGCCATTGCTCTTTATTTCCTGTGGAAATACTTGAGATGATAACAGCCTTAAACAAAAATAGAACTGATGAATATTTTGCTTTGTGGAAATGGGTATTATTAACTTTCTCCTCTAGGGGCAAAAAAAAAAAAAAAAAAAGCAAGACCATCCTAGTCATAGAAGTTTCTCAGAGAGACTTTTTTTTATCCTTACCCAAGGATATGTTTATTGATTTTAGAGAGAGAGGAAGGAGAAGAGACAGAGAAAGAAAGACATTGATGTGAGAGAGAAACATCGATCAGTTGCCTCCCGTATCCACCCAGACTTGGAATGGAACCCACAACCCAGGTATGTGCCCTAACCGGAATCAAACCCACAACCTTTTGGCATGGGGGACAATGTTCCAGTCAACTGAGTCACCACGCCAGGGCTCAGAGAAACAATTTTACTGTAGCTTTAACTTAATCCAGGAAGCCTATCACTAATAAATGCAATTTAAAAGCCTAAGGGATAAAAAACAAACAAACAAAAAAAAAACACAGTCACTTGCTTTCTCTCCCAGGCTTTCCATGTTATTGCCCTGCATGTCCATGGTGACATTGTTGACACTTTCTCCACCACCATTTGGATGGAGTAGGCCATCTTGTACTTTGCATGGGTTATCACCTGCTTTGGGATACTAGGCTCTGTACACTCACTTTTACTATTCATTTTTCATTTCAGTTTATGTTCACTCATAATAGATTTCCTTTTGTTTTGTAGTATTTTTTTCTCTCATTATTGATTTGGTTTGCTTTTCACCTGCTGGCAAGCTCAGCTCTCATAAAAAGAGACAGATCCCTTGACCCAGAGCACAGGCAGGAACTCTTACAACAGCCCTTCCCACCTGTAAGAGGAACCACTTGGCTCATGTAACAGCCCCGAACACCACAGGCCACATAAATGCCTGGAAGTAGCCTCTGCAGAGCAGACCCGCGCCTGTAAGGAGCTGCGTGTGAACCATCGTCCTGTGTAAACTAGGGCAAAGAGGCAACCATTTGTCTTCTCCTTCAGACCCAGCAATTTTCCCCTGTAATAAATGACTTCATTCCGCAGCTGGAGTAACAGAAGTTAAATTTATAGCTAAGTACAATCCTTTACTCATTACACCACCTTCCCGAAGATTCTCTTTTATTAGCAAAAAAATCACTTTGGGTCAGCAATAAAGGTGGGGATGTGCTCATACACAATTACTAAGAATAAGGGTGAAGCCTGCCTGGCCAGTGTGGCTCTGTGGTTGAGCGTCCACCAATGAGCCAGGAGCTCATGGTTCAATTCCCAGTTAGGGCACATGCTTAGGTTGTAGGTTCACTCCCCAGTGTGGGATGTGCAAGAGGCAGCTGATGATTGATTCTCTCTCATCATTGATGTTTCATCTCTCCCTCCCTCTCCCCTTTCCTTCTTCCTCTCTGAAATCAATAAAAAATACCCCCTCCCCAATAAAATAAGGGTAAGAGTCTAATGTTGGAAATTATTAAATCAAAAGTATTCTATTTTTTCCTACATTTTAAATAAAATAATAAGACATTTAGCAAGGGTTTTTGTTGTTTTTGCTTTGGGGTTTTGTTTGTTTGCTTGCTTGCTTGTTTTGGTGTTGCCATGCCCAGCTTCTTCATACAAATCAATCCTTGATCCTCTTCTCTTCTTGTTCTACACCTGCCTGTCCATGCTGACCCTATCATTATGGCTCTGAGTGCTGATGACCCCAACCCTGTACATCCAGACAGGTTATTCTTACTTGAATCAAACACCTATAAATCCAACTGCTCACTGGACATTTTTTGCCCACAACTCCCACAGATACTTCACACTCAACATCCTAAGCTAATTTTACCAGCTTTTTCCCACAATCAGAATTTCTCCCCCATAATCTTTATTCTTATTAGCAGTACTACCATCTAATCAGTTGTGATGGTTAATTTTGTGTCACCTTAACCCAGGGATGCCCGGATATAGCTGGTAAAACCTTATGTGTGGGTGTGTCTTCGGATGTTTCTGGAACTGATTGGCATTTGAATGGGTAGGCTGAGTAAAGAAGATCACCCTCACCACTGTGGGCATCGTCCAGCATGTTGAGGGCCTAAGGAGAACTGAAAGGCAGAGGAGGGGTGAATTGCTCTCTGCTGAGGTAGGTCATCTATCTTCTCCTGCCCTCAGACATCGGTTCTCCTGGTTCTCAGAACTTCGGATTCAGCTGAATTACACACGGCATTCTTGGTTCTCCAGCTCGCAGTCAGCAGATCCTGGGACTTCCCAGCTGACTCAGATGATTAAGGAGGCTAAGGAATCTAATGATATACATACATAAACAGTCACAAAGAACTGTTCATTTTATTTCCTTAGCATCTCTGACATCCTTCCCCGGCTGCCCCGTGGCTACTACTCAATTCATGCTCTCATTATCTCTTAACAGAACAGCTGTAATAGTCTGTTATGGACTAAATGATTGCATCTTCCTAAAATTCATATGTTGAAGCCTACCCTCTAAAGTGGTTGTTTTTGGAGATGGGACCACTAAGGAAGTAATTAAGGTTGAATGAGGTCATAAGGGTGGGGTCCTGATCTCATAGGATCAGTGTCCTTTTAAGAAGTGATATCAGAGAGTTCTCACTGTCTCTCCACATGCACACATTGGAAAGGCTATATGAGGACACAATGGGAAGGTGGCCATAGGCAAGCCAGGAAGAGAATCCTTACACAGAATAGAATTGGCCAGCTCCTTGGTCTAAAACTTGTGGCCTACAGATTGTGAGAAAAATAAATGTTCCGTTGTTTGTGAGAAAAATGTTCTGTTGTTTAAGCCACCCAGTCTGTGTTGTTTTATTATGGTGGCCTGAGCAGACTAATCCAGTCTTCGGTAATGGTCTTCCCCTCTAGTATCACCCAGCAGCACTGTTCCCAGAGTGACCTTTATAAAAATGCCATTTAATCACATTATTCCTTACCTTAAGAAAAAAACAAATGTATCAATGGCTTGCCTCCATTTCCAGAGTCCAAATTCGGTTTTCTCGGCAATCAAGCCTTATCTTCTTCTCTCACATCCTTTCTTACCAACTTTCCTTCCCACACATGAACATCTCCATTCATACTAAAAGTCTTGTAGCTCCCTGAATATGCCTATCCTGTGTCCTTCTATGTTACTCTGACCCTCTGACTTTCCCCAAGTCCTAGGACCACTAAAGATCTATTCTTAAAAAAAAAAAAGTGTATGTGTGTTTTACTGATTTTTAGAGAGGACAAGAGACCCATAGAGATATAAAAATATTGATGAGAGAGAAACATCATCAATCAGCTGCCCCCTACATGCCTCCTACATGCCCCCTACTGGGGATTGAGTCTGCAATCTGGGCATGTGCCCTGACAGGGAATTGAACTGGTGACGTCTTGGCTCTTAGGTCAATGCTCAACCATGGAGCTGTACTAACCAGGCTAAAAATCTGTTCTTTAGTCTGGGTTCCATTCTCATTAGACTCTTCCCTGGTCTTCAACATGCAAGGAATTGAACAATCCCCATGGTTCATATAACCATTGTTCCTAATTCATATCTCTAACCAACTCATACTGCTTGGCAGTGTTTATACATATCTTTCCTGCTAGGTCCTGTGCCTCATTTACCATTGCATTTCTAGTGCTTATCATGCCTGGCACACAACAGGTACTCAATGTTTGTTTAATTGGAAGAATGGTGCAAAAAGGCTGGAACAATATCAGGACAGTATTTTCCCTCCTACTACATCAAAAACATAGGACCTTATTTCATCTTACCTTATCAAAGATGACTTTATCTTACCAGAATTATCTCATCACTCAAATCTGTCAAGATTTGGGTGGGTGGGAGGGGATCTATCTCATAGGTTAGATCCACCAATTCCAAATTCTGTATATTCAACTATGTCACTGATTTCATAAAGGGATTAATAAGTCCTGGTGAGAGCCTGAGAAAGCAAATTAAATGTCTCCCTCTACTTTGAGGTCATTCATTATCTAATTACTTTTACATTTTACCTGCTTCCTTGTCCACCTAATGCTACTGTCCATCCAATCCACTGTAACCTTTTCCTTTAACCATATTGGCCTAAAGGTAAGCCTGAAAATAAGAATGTCCCACCCATTGTGTCTTGCTTCTTCCCCGTCTCCCTCCCTTACTGATTCTGATATATGCCACTATTTAACCTGCATACTCTTGCATTGATAAAGTTTACTATAAATTCTTTAATACCTTGAAATTGAATTTGTGCTCAAGTTATATTCTATTTCCATTATTTTTACTATATGTGAAATTGAGACTTTGGAATAGATTCTCAGTGATTCCTTATAGATCATGTTTGGTCTTATTCATTGGCCTCTACTGAAGGATATCAAAGAACCATAGACATGCAACCTATTTTTGTATCTACTGTATCCATGTTTCGAAAGACATTTTCCATTGCATCATACCATGTCCGCTTTATGTGAATCCACAGGAAAAATGTTTCACAGGTTTTAATCTTAGTGATAAGTCTGGAAATTAAAGCAGGTTCCCTATTTGCTTTGTTCCTTAGAAATGTCAAGTCCAACTTGATGTTCTTCTCTAGCATCTCCTCAAAGTGAAAAAGTAAAATCATTGTGCATGTAATCTTATTCCTGGCTTTATTAATTTGGTTTTTCTACCCAACAAAGTTATTTCAAAAATTCAGTTTGCACTTATATATAACATAGCACATGAATCAGGGCGTAATTATGCAAGGTGAATGCCTTGATTAGGTGGTACGCTTCAGTAAAGGTGTTTAAGACTGATTAACCCCATGATAGATAGCTTTGCAGGTTATTTATTTATTTTGCATTTCCTAGGTATAACGATAAGTATGGTCTGGCTTACTGAAATTATTTTGATGCAATATTTGTATTAAATTCTTTTTATATTCAGGGTATGCCTATATAATCCAAAATCTTTGTCTAGAAAATAAAAATTTCAATGATCTTGGTGTTGGTCCTACTTATTATTACTGATCACTCCAGAAAAGGAAAACATTGATATGATTGACCATGGTTTTCTTCACTCTTCACACATACCTGTAAAATGAAAGTCCCATTGTCAGGAGTGTAAGAATGTTAACTCAGTAGCTGGATGCCCAGGTTCTAGTCCTGCTGATGACTATAGTGGGGCCTTAATCTCTGTGTATTTCCACTTTGTCAAATCTGTAAAACAAAGGTAATGCCTTCTGAGTTCTGCAGATCAATTGAGATAAAAGATATAAAAGCATCTTGAGAAATATGAAGTGTTTTATTATTATTAGAGAATGGCTTTGAGTCAGAAAATGCATCATTACCTTCTCTACATAATAATGCTTTCTATAGAAAGCTCCTGACTCCTCTTAAGTAGAGAAGGTTACAGGAAACATAAATATACATCCATGTGCAGGTTTACAAGCTAAAAAAAAAGAAGTGCAGTGCCTTAGCATTTTAGCTATAGAAATAAGGAAGTGGAATGGTTTCCTAGAGAAGCCTGAGATTCAACCAGACAACTTCCACTTTTGAAGGTGACTATATTTCCATTGTTTGTATGTATGTATGTTTGTGGCAAAATAGAGATAACATGACTCTTACCATTTTAACCCTTTTTAAGTGCACAAAATTCAGTGAGGTTAGGTAGAGTCATACTGCTGTGCAACCATCACTGCTCTCTATTTCCAGGATTTGTTCATCATCCCAAATTCTTTACCCATTAAACAATAACTCCACATTCAATTTCCACTTTTGAAGGTTCCATCTATTGGTCTTTGGCCACACATGGTATTTTTACCCATCACGTGGAGGGTTAAACTTCCTTCTGTATAGGCTCTTCATTTTCCCTTTCTTGAACAGTTGCTTCTCATCCAAGTAATGGGTTATTTTTGTCCTATGCTACTAATTTTTTTAATATCTAAACTTAAATGTGTTTTTTGCTTGGGTTCATGTTTTGGACATGAGTGAAAATGTAGCATCAGAATTCAGTCCTTAGGTTGGCCCTTTAATATGCCCAACTGGTATACTAATTAACCTCATGACCTGAACTACCAGCACCTCAGGAGGCAGTGGCCTTATTTACTCTGCTTTGACTTTGGTTCTGTCCACTCGGAAGTACATGTGGCCTGGGTCACATGGAGGACAAAGTGAAACGCTGTGGGTAAATCAATACAAACCCACTTGAAACATAAGTTCGTTTATAAAGACTAATGCATTAAACAGAGATGAATCAATTTCAGGAACAGTCTACTCCTGTCTTACTCTTGTGCAGCATGAGCTGACAGATAAAAGTTAGCTATTAAATGTTTGTTGAAACAAGTTCAGAATAAAACTTTTCTTTTGGACAGATGTGATAGTAATGTCTGAATGTATACAAAAACTAGGAACTCTGAGGTAAATATGATGGGGGAAAAGTATTTACTATGCCCTAGCCAGTTGGCTCAGTTGCTTGGAGCATCTTCCTGTACACCAAAAGGTAGCGGTTTTGATTTCAGGTCAGGGCACATACCCGGTGGTGGGTTTGATCCCTGGTCAGGGCACGTGTGGTTTTTACCATGATGTTATTATACGCCAGATAATGGGATGTCTTAATATTTATGTTTTAATGTAATTCTTACAGTAACCCAGAAAGGTAGGCAATAGAAATCATGTCCACTTCTTGGGGAGGCTAAATTTGTTCAAGCTCATAGACTAGTAAGGGATAAACCTAGAATTCAAACCCAGACATAGTTCACTCCAATTCTCATCTATTTTTCCTTTTTATATTGAGACCACTAAAACCATTCTAAGTATAAACTGACAGTATGCTATTTAATCTCTTTTTCTTCTTTGAAATGGGTAGTTGAACATTGAGTCCTAGACTGAAATCTATGTGAAGAAATATGTAGAAAAGTTAAAGAAATGGTTGGTGAATTAGGAAATTCAGAAATCTCCCAGCTGGGGTGGCTCAGTGGTTGAGCATCAACTTATAATTCAGGAGGTCATGGTTTGATTCCCAGTCAGAGCCCATGCTCGGGTTACAAGCTCGACCCCTAGTAGGGGGCATGCAGGAGGCAACTGATCAATGATTCTTTCTCATCACTGATGTTTCTATCTCTCTCTCCCTCTTCCTTCCTCTCTGAAATCAAAACAAATATTTAAAAATAAAATATCGAAATGATCTGAGATACTCCAATCAAGTACCACTCAGACATCCCCCTGAGACTCTGTCTTCAGGCTTGATATATTTCACTACCACATTCTAGGAAGTGGTACCATTTATTAACATTTAATATTGTTCTGCACCCTTTGTTGGTGTTTTTCAAAATTTACTTCAATGTAGCTGATTAAATATCTTCCATATTCTATGGAGAAACAATCCCTGAGGCTCTGGAATGGAAGACTGATAATGGAAGACCATTAACAAGATTTCCTGAGACCCAACCTGTAATAATAACATTGTCATAATTTAGATACACTGGCTTTCAAAAAGAGGCTGATGATTAAAAATAATTTTAGCACATATAATATAGAATATGGGGATAAAGTATATTAAGAAACAAGTGAGTTTTAAGCTTTTACATCATATGTTTTAGAAAACCATTATTTAAAATATATATGTTAATTGAAGAAACAGAAGACTCTTTTAAGTACCTATTGAAAATGTCTGGAGTTACCTGACAGTAGAAAATATAACATTGAACATAGAACCCTAAAAATTTATGGACTTAAAGACATGAATACATTTGCTCACAAAGTTTTACCAAGAATTAATCAGTATGCTAGTGGTTTCATACAAGACCAGTATTCATGCAATTTTTTAAAAATGATCTTTGTATTTATAAGGGAAATCTGTGGATGTGCAGTTAGGGGTGTGTCAAATATAACTTACCTTTCATTGTATTTTCACCTGCAGGAACTATAAAGAAAGACTAATTCAGCCGCAGCCCTTTTGAAAAGATCTATCATTCTGCCCTGCTTGCTCTTGAAAAACCTTTTCCTTATAAATATTTCTTTTAACTTATAAATCTGGAATTCTTCCTTATCAGAGAGGAAATGCCTTTGTTCCATTAAGGATTTTACCCCCTGGCCAGTGTTCTCAGTGGTTAGAGCACGGCCCGAGCATGGAAGCATCAAGTGTTCAATTCCCCGTCAACGGCATGTACCTGGGTTGCAGGTTTGACCCTGGTGGGGTTGCGGAGGGAGTCAACCAACTGAAATGTCTCTCTCACATCAATGTTTCTCTCTCTCTCCTCCTCCTCCCTCCTCCCTTCCACTCTTTCTACAAACCAATGGAAAAAAACATCCTTGTTAACAACAATAACAAAAATTCTGAGATTTTAAACACATTTTGCTCCATTCATTATAATCCGTACCTCTATCTGTGCTTGGCATGGAGGGGACCACTGAGGACCTCACAGCCACTGCAGCATTTCACAGCTCAGTGGATTACACAATCACTACGCACAAGGAACCATGGAAAAGCACTCCGCAGTGGCTGCAATGGCAACCTGTGTCTCAAACAGAGGATCTCAAAATTTCAGCAAGATAGCAGACAGGGCTACCAACCTGATATTAGAGGCCCCTCTCCCATCACATTCCAAACAAATAAAAACATTGCATTCAGACACACTTGAAAGAAAAAGGAAACTCCTAGGCGCCAGAGAGAACTTCAAATGGAGCAGTAAAAATACAACCTAAAAACACAAGGACTCAGGAAAACAGCACACACCAAAAGAGGTCCTAGTGCACAGGGCTTTGTTGTGCTGTGACAACAGATGTGATCCTTGCCATGCAATACAGTAGCTACAGCTGATCCCTGCACACACCTGCCCGTACATACTATGAAAGAGAAGGCAAAAGAATCCCCCTCTCTAAGGGACACACCAGAGAAGTTTTTCACCACACCACACATCTGGTGAGTAAAGTCTTATGAGAAACCAAAATGCCATGGCTGCACCAAGACTGTCCACATTTTTATCACCCGTTGTCTCAGTTATTTCACAACACTATAACAAAATTAACAGACTGGGTGACTCAAATAACAAATATTTATATCTCCTGGTTCTGCAGGCTGGAAGTCCAAGATCAAGGTACCAGCAAGTTTGGTGTCTGATGAGAGTCACTTCCTGGTTCACAGACAGCCATCTTCTCGCTGTGTCCTCATGTCATGAAGAGTGAGAAAGCAAGCTCTCTGCCTCTTTCATAAAGGCACTAATGTCATTCATGCGGGCCCCAACCTCATAATTTAACTATTTCCAAAAGTCCCCACTTCTAAATACCATCACATTGGGGTGGTGTTAGAATTTCAATGTGTGAATTTGTGGGAACACAAACATTCAGTCCATAACACTCATATGATTCCAAGCTGAGAAATTAACATAAAATGGGTGCCCACTCAGTGAAAACCCTGGGACCGTGGCATAAACAATCACAAATACTCTTTTTATTTTAAATTAAATTTATTGTGGTGACATTGGTTATGACAAGCACTCTTTAGAGATGCTCACAAACCACGCACACTGAACGCCCACAGACAATACAGTCCTTGCTAAACATGAGCTCACCAACAAAAAGAGGCTATAAACTGACAGTCTAAAATAAAACTGTAAAGGAAGGAACTGAAACCATAAAGAACAAATGGAACAGTAAGGGGAGGAAATAGGCAGATTGGAAAGTAATCATATAGAATTTTAAAAACTGAAAAATTATGTTTGGATGCCTTAGTTTGAGTCTCCCCAGAAGCAGACTCACACAAAAATGTCAGACCTGGCAGTTTATTAGAGAAGTGCATGGGACGACAGGAAAGTAAGAAAGTGATATCAGCAGGGGAAGGCAGCCAATAAAGGACATGCTGCTAAGCCAGCTTCCAAAGCAGGCTGCTCACTCAGTCACATGCAGAACCTCTAAAATGTGGTACAAAACATAAGTCTGAGAATTATCCCACCTGAGCGGGGAGGAAGTTGGGTATTTAAACAGCAATTTTGAAGTTATGTAAAGTGGTCTGGGGGAAGGGGTGCTTATTTTCAACATTTCCAGCTTGCTGATCCAAAAAAAGAAATATGGGCAGTTGAAAGTCTGCCAAAAAAATTGAAAGGTCCTAGGGAGAGCATGGGCCACTGACACTGCACTTAGGTAAGGAGCAGATGGGAACACAGCTAAAGATGGACATTATAACCTGGAAAAACACACAGAAGGAAATGCCCTAGCATGAAACAGGAAAATAAAAATAAAATGGGTGGAAGAGAAACTAAAAGATGTAGAGGCAAAAATGAGAAAGACATTATTGATTAAATAATTGTCTGAAAGAAAGTATAGAGAGAAAATGGGAGAGGCAATGTATATATTATATAAGTTATATATTTATAAGTTTATAAATATACTATAGGCCCAGTGCACAGATCTGTGCACCAGTGGTCCCTGGGCCTGGCTGTACCCTCTCGCAATCCGGGACCCCTTGGGGAATGTCGGATAGCTGGTTTGAACCCGATCCCACAGGCCCAATCCAGACAGGAGGGAGTCTGATCCTATGTGTTGAGTGTCTGTCTCCTGGTGGTCAGTGCGCATCATAGCCACCGGTCAACTGGTTGTTCAGTCATTCGATCACTTAGGCTTTTATATATATAGATTTTATATGTAACTATATATTTATATAAATAAGTGTTATAAGTACCTGAGAATTAGTTTTGATAAAAGACATGAATCAACATATTAAAGAATCAAGTTCTCGAAATTAAATAAAAATAAGTCCAGACACAACAAAGTGGGGGAAGGGGAAGTATTAAAGTAACCAGAGGAGGGCTGGGGCAGGGGGGGAGGGGGAGGTAAGAGATCCACTGAAGCACTTGTATGCATGCATATAAGCACAACCAACAGATGCAAGACACTGGGGGCAGGGGAATAAGGGCAAGTGCCGGGGGGTAGGGGAGGCCAGGGGATGTCAGTGGGGGCCAAAAAAAAGAGACATATGTACTACTATTAGTAATACCTTAAACAATAAAATTAAAAAATAATTTTAAAAAGTAACCAGAGGAAATAGCAGAAATATGTACACACAAAGTAATGACAATAAGAGGAATAATAGAAACTTCTCATTAACAACAATATAGGCCAAAGATATAAAAGATATAATACATCAAAGTGCTCAGGGAAAATAACATAGAATACTCAGTTTAACTATTATTCAAGAATGAGGTAGCATAAAGACATTTAATATTTCTTATTACTTATTGATTTCAGAGAAGAAAAGGGAGGAAGAAAGAGATAGCAAAATAAATGATTAGAGAGAACCATTGATCGGCTCCTTCCTGCATGCCCCCCAATGAGGATCAAGCCCACAACCTGGGCATGTGCCCCAAGTGGAATCGAACCATGACCTCCTGGTTCATAGGTCGAAGCTCAACCACTGAGCCATGTCAGTCAGGCAAAAGCTGAATCTTTTATAAACAATTCCTGAATTGTAAAAAGTGAGCAAGCTTCTCACTTCCTTTTAAAAAACTAGTATTGCTTTAATATCAAAATTGATAAAGGACAGAGTAAGAAAGAAAACTATAGTTCAATCTCATTTCTTAAAATAGATCTAAAATTTCTAATGAAATATTAGAAGATTTAATTTTCCACTGTATTTTAAACAGTGGTAACAGGTATGGTGTACTTGAAGAATACATGAATCATTTAGGATTAGAAAAATCTATTAAAGTTATTTAACGAAAAAAAAAGAGGAATAATTATCAGATCTTCTTAACAATTTCAGGAAAATAATTACTAAAATTGTAGATTCATTCATGATAAAATCAAACAATTTAGCAAATTAGGAATGAATTGGTCCTTTCTTAACATGATAAAGTATATCTTTAAAAACACACACAAAACTTTAGCTAACATCATACTTACAGTAAAATGTCAGCAGAAGCTTTTTTTTTTAATTGTCAGAAAAAAAAGATGAAATGGTGATTTCACAGTTTCTTTTTCAGGAAATTCTAAATCAAAAGATGAAAAAAATATCAAAGAACATGGAATTTGATCTTGGCATCTACTACTATCTATCTACTATCTTGCTAAACTACTAATGGGCAGATGAAGGCTTGAGCCAACGGAAGCCAAGATAATGAAAATATGTAGCTCCATACCTCTTTGTTTAAAATTATGAATATTTAGGTCTCAGAAAATGAGACTGGGAGAGAGGAGAGGATGGGAGAGCATTATTGCTAGAGGTCAACACCCATATTTAGAAAGGAGCAAAGGATCTTCGGGCCAGGTGTTCTTAACACTCCATTCTAAGATATTTGACCTTTCTTGATTAAGTCTCTGCCATTATAGAATACTAGAGGCCCAGTGCATGGATTCATGCACCAGTGGGGTCCCTTGGCATGGCCTATGAGGATTGGGCCAAAACTGGCAGTCCAATGCTGCCTGCTGCTCCTGCCTGCCGCTCCCACTCATCCTGGCCCTGCTGCACCAGCCGCAGGCTCACGCCCAGTCAGTCCTGATCAAGAGAGGCTTGCACCACTGCAGCAGTGCTTGCCAGCCATGAGCCCTGTGTCTGGCACCCATTGGTCAGCTGAGTGGCACTCCCCCTGTGGGAGCGCACTGACCACCAGCTCCTACGTTGAGCATCTGCCCCCTGGTAGTCAGTGTGCATCATAGTGACTGGTCAACTGGTCATTCCTGTCATTCAGTTGTAATGGTTGCTTAGGCTTTTATATATACAGATAGATTCAGTAGGACTTCTACTTATGGTAATGCTTTCTGGGATTGATATTTTTAATGGAACTTAAAAAAGAACAGAATAAATTCCCTACCTGGCTCAACATGATGCAGAGAAGGGAAAGCATTAAGAACATTTTCAAATATAAAATAACTCAGCAGAGAAAGGAGCCCAGACCAGACAGACCATGATAACCTAAGACCCTTGAGAAGACACAAAAATCTGACACATTATAGATCAGCTGATATGGCTCAGGGGTTGACCATGGACCCATGAACCAAGAGGTCACCGATTCAATTCTCAGTCAGGGCACATGCCCAGGTTGCTGCAGGCTCCATCCCCAGTGAGGAGCATGCTGGAGGCAGCCAGTTGATGTTTCTATCTTTCTGTCCCTCTCACTTCCTCTCCCTTTAAAAACAAGAATCAATAAAAACACGTTTTTAAAAATCTGACATGTTCCATAGCAAAGAACATGGCATAAGGGTTCCAGAAATTTTAGGGAAACATTAAGGATCTAGAAAACCATGGTGCTGTAGCAGCAAAAGATTCTCAAAAAAAATTGCAAAGTAAATATAAAAAAAAATTTACAATCCAATTCCTACTGATTTTGAGGTTGATTACTTACATAATCTGTTGCTTGGTTACATGCACACCATGAAAAGGGAAATTTTTGAAATGTGTTTAAAAGATTTCACTGTAAACACTAGAATTCATTTATAGAGAAAATTCTTTTCTCTTATGCTTTTGAAATATATCATCTGAGGAGAAACTGTCTAGACAATATGAAAGATGAAAAGGGAAAACAATTTCTTTTGGGACTTCTAATTTCTCAGTGACTATTTTATACAAGATATACCTGTGCAGTCCAACTAATGTCAAAGTATAAATTAGTTATCTTCAAAAGTGAATTCCACAGTAATCATTTTGCTTGAATATAGAACAATTTAAGGATATTAGTATGAATTACAAATAGTTCTCATTATGGTCAAAAGAGACTATTATTATGTTGCTATTTTTAGCACTCAAATCCATAATTCTATAAAATCCTATCTAATAAAAGAGTAATATGCAAATTAACCATCACTCCACTACACCCACAAGCCACGCCCAACAGCCAATTGGGAGTGAGTATGCAAGTTAACCCAACCAAGATGGCTAGGGCCACTGAGTGAGCAGGAGGCAATGGAGGAAGCCAAGCTTTCCTCACACCCTGGCAGGCTCAGGCCTCCACTCAATGCTACAAAGTTTCAATGATAGAAGATAAATAAGTCCCAACAAAAATGACTGCAGGCCTCGGAGCAAGCAGGAGGCTTGGCTCTGCTCAAGGTTACAAAATTTCAATTATAGAAGATAAATAAATCCCAGATACCAGGGCCTCCGCTTGGGTCGCCGGGGGCGTGGCCGGCTTGCAAACCACCACAGGCCCCTCACCCAGGCCACTCCATGACCCAAGGGAACCCCCACCCTGATCTGGGACACCCTTCAGGGTAAACCAGCTGGCCCCCACCCATGCACCAGGCCTCTATCCTATCTAATAAAAGAGTAATATGCAAATTGACCATTACTGCAACACACAAGATGGTTGCCCCCATGCGGTCAAAGATGACTGCCCCCAACACAAGATGGCCACCACAAGATGGTCAGCAGAGGTGGGCAGTTGGGAGGGACCAGGCCTGCAAGGGAAGGCAGCTGGGGGAGATCAAGCCTGCAGGGGAGGGCAGTTAGGGGTGACCCGGCCAACAGAGAAGGGAAGTTTGGGGCAAATAGGCTGGCAGGGGAGCAGTTAGGCAACAATCAGGATGGCAGGGGAGTGGTTAGGGGGTGATCAGGCTGGCAGGCAGAAGCGGTTAGGGGCAATCAGGAAGGCAGGCAGGTGAGCAGTTGGGAGCCAGCAGTCCTGGATTGTGAGAGGGATGTCTGACTGCCCAGACTGTCTGGGCAGTCGGACATCCCTTGAGGGGTCCCAGATTGGAGATGGTGCAGGCTGGGCTGAGGGACACACACCCCTGTGCACGCATTTCTTGCACCGGGCCTCTAGTCTTATATAATAAAAGGCTACTATGCAAATGGACTGAACGGCGGAACAACTGGTTGCTATGACACACACTGACCACCAGGGGGCAGACACTCAATGCAGGGAGCTGCCCCTGGTAGTCAGTGCACCCCCACAGCGGGAGCTCCTCCTGCCTCTGCGGCAGTGCTAAGGACCCCTCGGGGGATATTCACCTGCCTAAGCCAGCAGTCGGACATCCCCCAAGGGCCCCAGACTGTGAGAGAGCGCAGGCTGTGCTGAGGGACTCCCCCACCTCCCCCTGCCACTGCATGAATATCATGCACTGGGCCTCTAGTTAGATTATAACAGTAGACGTATCCACTCTATTTAAATCAACTTTAGCACTATAAATATTCTAGAGTTATAGCAAGTGTTTAAATGAACTGCTTTTTAAATTATTGCCCAAATATGGAGGCTATGCTGGTTCCATATATTGTGTTCCTATTATTTATGAAATCTGATCATTTACTAATATAATTTTTTTCTTTATACTTTGCTTAACTTCTCTGTCAATGTTGCATTGTGTTTTGTTTTGTTGCTGTGTGTGCAGTAAAAAGTATTGCTACATCAATAAGCCCATTGCTTATTATCATCTATATATATAAAAGCCAGCCACTGTTAAGGCGGAATGATTGAAATGACCAGAACGACCAGTTGCTATGACACACACTGACCACCAGGGGGCAGACGCTCAATGCAGGAGCTGCCCCCTGATGGTCAGTGCTCTCCCTCAGTGGGAGTGCCACTCAGCCAGAAGCCAGGTTCATGAATGGTGAGCGCAGTGGCAGTGATGGGAACCTCTCCTGCCTCCACAACAGCACTAAGAAGCGATGACACAAGCAGTAAGGAGTGAGCAGGTGGGGTGGTCAGGCGTGAGGGGTCCAGGATTGCAAGAGGGTGCAGGCCAGACTGAGGGACTCCCCCAACCCCGTGCATGAATTCCGTGCATTGGGCCTCTAGTACTTTTATAATATAAAATAAAATGTTTAGTTTTCTTAGCCTCGATTTTCTGGTATGTTGTTGCAGTTTTATTTCAGAACATTCCTAATACAGCTGGGAAAAAAATTTCTTCCATTAACACAGCTAATAAAAGTTATCTCATTCTTCCTATCACATGTAAACCATTAAGTTAGTCACAGTTTCTGTACTAAAGTTCTTTCCACTAAAAATGGACATTCCATGCAGCAAGGAAGCACATAAAATAAATACCTTATGATGATGAGTGAAGTGACTTTTATGTAAATGTCTTAAATGCATTACTGTGATTTTTTAGCAGAGCAAGCAGCCAGCACTTTCAACCAGTGTAAATATTTCAGGAATTTGTTCCCTTTCTCATTTCCCCTACATTAAGTTAACTGAGTAGCACATTAAAGACTTCCCAGACTGCAATCACTAATAAAGGATGATAATCTTGATGTTGCAAGATGCTCCTGTCTCAGTGTTCATGCTGGGTGGAAAGTCCAAATATCAATTTAAATCTCAATAAATTCATCATTGCCACTAAACCATGATATTTTCTACACTTTATCATTGAATACATCATCTCATAGTTCCAATCCTCCTGACAACTAATCCCTCTATGGCGACTTTACAAGATAGACCTTGAATGGCATCTCTTCCTACCAGCAGTTACACAGAAAATACTGAAAAAACTCAAGAGTTATTGGATTTCCCACAAGAATATGTGTCAAATTAAACTACTTTGGAAAAACAAAACAACAACAAAAAAAAAGAATGTACCTAGAGGAATACACGTTTAACCTGACTTTAGGCGAAGACTTTGCTTACTGGTATTTCCGAATCCCGTTCTCCACCACTTTGCCTAGATGCCCTTAGTGACACTGCAGTTTGAACTCCTTATCTAAGGCCAGTAATCATGATGTCATACAATCCACTTTTCGTCTGCCTTCCTCCTTAGTGGAGCAGGCAAACAAATGTATTTCTCCCGGAACTGGATCAGACAACCCTTTCAAAATAACTAGATGAATCATGCCTACTTCATATCCTGAACAAATCTAGGTCTACTTCCAACAGTCTATCAACAATAACCAGAAAATCATGAGCCCTCCTGTTAACTGTTTCAATCCCAGAGGATAATTTAAATTCCATGCCAATGAAATAGACACAATAAAACAACAACAACAACATTTAAATCCTTAGCTCTGTAGCCTTTATCTACTCAAAATATTTAAGAGAACTCATAAATTAATCTTTAAAAAAGAATAACGGGTTATTTAAGGTGTTTTTTTTTAAGCTCTAAACTCTTTCACCTTTATTTGGATAGAAGCACTGGAAAAGTAACAATACCTTGAATTTTCCAATACCTATTCCTTTTCTCAGTTTGGGGATTCATACAACAGAAAAATAAAACCTATGTAAATGAAGAAAACCAATATAATTACTGTGATTGTATATTAAATCTATCTGATTTTCCTAGCAAAAAAACCCAAAAAACAAAAAACAAACAAACACAACAACCCATGAGGTATATAACAGAATGTGTTATGTAACCCTCCTTGTCTGATTGAAAGAATCAAAGGAAGCATATCTGTTCTTACTGGTAAGAAGAAAATCTTTTCCTGGTACTAAATTCCAAAGAAAAGCTTTACAGAACTATATTCAAAGAGATTTTGAACTATATACAGGACAATATCAACAGTCATTGACAATTTCTTAGTAAACTTTTATAGGCCTCATTTTTTAGTAACTTAATAAGAGAAACAAGGGCTTGAACTTGTTTGGGAATGAAGAGGAAAGAATATTAAGAATTAGTAGTGACTATTTAGAAATAGGATTTGAAAAAGGAGACATTGCAATTGCCTTTCCTCTGATCTATCCTTAAACACTGACCTTGCCCCAGTCTGTACCCTTTCTCTAGGCCAGTGTTACTCAGACTGTGGTCCATAAACTGACTATCAGTCTCAAACTATTAGCAGAATGCAAAAAAGCCAGTTCTGAAATTGAGAGTAGAAATTTGACAGATTTTATGAGGGTTGAATCTAATAATTTAAAATTTAAGCTTGTTCTTTTGATGTCTGTTTTACTACTTTTATTTTTCTAGTAATTAATTGTTATTCTATTTTATAAAAGCACCCTGCAGTGAACTGAAAGTTTAGGAAACAAAACTAGTCCTTCCCCACAGATAGAAATGCCACTCGAGATAGCCCTCTGGTTCTCCAGCTTCAGTTGCCATTTACCATCCGCATGACCCTGCCATATCTGCACACTAACTTTGTCACTTATTCAAAGCTTTCTTTATAGAAAAGCCCTTTTTACAAAATAAATTTATTTTAAAATAATACTATATTATCACCATAAGCACTTTATCTAAATTTTTTTTGAGAAGGATAATATATTTATTCAAACATATAAATTCCAATGTCTGACTTTGTAAACAGAAAATAACTATAAAAGCAAATACTTTGAAAACAAAGAAATGCTACTCAATTAAAAAATGAATAACGATCTTCAAGCAATGACAGAGCTAATTGATTTGCAAAAATGCACACATGAAAATAAGAAAAAACTTATTTTCATTCTAATCAGTCTATTGAAAATGAATACTGTATTCAACTCAATATTTCATAGTTCAAAACAAAGATGAGCTGAATATCCAAAAGGTATTTAATTATCTTCTCAAGAAAAGTTGGATACTGAGAATTAATTCCTAATCAAAATAATATAGGTGTTGCTCAGCCGTTGTGTGGCTCAATGGTTGAGCATTGACCTATGAACCAGGAGGTCATGGTACAGGAGGCAGCCCATCAATGATTGTCTCTTATCATGGATGTTTCTATTGCTCCCTCTCACTTCCTCTCTCTGAAATCAATAAAAACATATTTTTTTTAAAAGTATTTTAAAATTATTTTCCCCTATAGCCTTCTGAATGGAATTCCAAGTTTTCTGAGTGGGTCAGGAAATTCGGTAAAAGTCAGACAGAGATCTCCAAAGGGTTTCTTTCCCCTGAGTCATTGCCATCTGGTTTGAGAAAATATTTATGAAGACCTGCTATCAAGTGGCCTCCTCATAATTTTGAAAATGTTTTAACCAGTTCTTCAGATGAAATTTCTGAGAAATTACAAGTTTTTTCAATAAGCATTGCCAGCTGAATGAATTTAGTGTCAGAACTTGTCCCTAGGATCCTGAGTTTATCATGTCTTATGCATGGAAAATATAACACCTACCATTTATTACATTCAAAATGGCCAGGCCTTTTACTTGGTGCCCAAAAGACATAGATACAAATATAGAGGTAGATACAGATAGAGATCTGGCATCTGTATATAATCTCAATTTATGCATATATTATATATGAGATTTTACACATCCTATCTAATAAAAGAGTAATATGCAAATTGACCGTACCTCTGCTACACCCACCAACCATGCCCACCAGCCAATCAGGAGGGAATATGCAAATAAACCCAACCAAGATGGCTATGGCCACAGAGAGCAGGAGGGAGGCTTGGGTTTACCTGGCAATGGAGGAAGCCAAGCTTTCTGCACACCCTGGCAGGCCCAGGCCTCCACTCAATGCTACAAAGTCTCAATTATAGGAGATAAATAAATCCCAACAGAAATGGATGCCACCAGGGAGTGAGCAGAAGGTTTGGCTCTACTCCAGGCTACAAAGTTACAATTGTAGAAGATAAATAAATCCCAGATCCCAGGGCCTCTGCTTAGGTCGCCGGGGGGCATGGCCGGCCTGCAAACCACCACAGGCCCCTCACCTAGGCCACTGCACACCCCAAGGGAACCCCCACCCTTATCCAGGACATCCTTCAGGGCAAACCAGCTGGCCCCCACCCATGCACCAGGCCTCTATCCTATCTAATAAAAGAGTAATATGCAGATTGACCATCACTCCAACACACAAGATGGCTGCCCCCATGTGGTCAAAGATCTGGCCCCCATGTGGACACAAGATGGCCACCACAAGATGGCCAGCAGGGGAGGGCAGTTGGGAGGAACCAGACCTGCAAGGGAGGGCAGTTGTGGGTGATCAGGTCAACAGGGGAGGGTAGTTGGGAGGCACTAGGCCTACAAGGGAGGGCAGTTGGGGGTGATCAAGCATGCTGGGGAGGGCAATTAGGGATGACATGGCCAGCAGAGGAGGGAAGTTGGGGGTGACTGGGTCTGCAGGGAAGGGCAGTTGGGGGGGACACAGGCCTGCAGGGGAGAACAGTTGGGGGGTACTAGGCCTGCAGGGGAGGGGAGTTAGAGGTGACCAGGCCTGCAGGGGAGGGCAGTTAGGGGCAAACAGGCTGGCAGGGGAGCAATTAGGCATCAATCAGGCTGGCAGGGGAGTGGTTAGGGGGTGATCAGGCTGGCAGGCAGAAGCAGTTAGGGGCAATCAGGAAGGCAAGCAGGCGAGCAGTTGGAAGCCAGCAGTCCTGGATTTTGAGAGGGATGTCCAACTGCCCGTAGGATCGGGCCTAAAAGGACAGTCGGACATCCCTCGAGGGGTCCCAGATTGGAGAGGGTGCAGGCTGGGCTGAGGGACACCCCCCCCTTGCACGAATTTCGTGCACCGGGCCTCTAGTTGATATATAAAATGAGATTATATGTTATCTATTTAATGATATTATATAATATACCATATATATGTAAAGTACATAAAAATCTCATTTTATTCTCTCTCACTGGAAATTCTGGTCTCAAAGACATGTACTGAGCTCACTCATTCAATAATCAATATTTGTTGACTACTTACTGTATGCCAGCCATCATTCTAGGCATTGAGATGGCAAAGACAAACAAAATAAACATAGTCAGGTCACTTATGTGCTAGCAATGGCTGGGGCAAGAATAAACAGTATAATTTCTGATAGTGATAAACTATGAAGGAAGTAAGTTATGTACCAAAGATGTGTTTAGGGGAAGTGAGTTATGTACCAGCTAAGTATTAGGAGCTGATGGGAGAGAGGTGTAGGGGTTGTTTAAGCAGGGTTTGGTCTGTGAAGGGACATTTGAGCTGAGATCTGAAAGGCATAAGAAACAGCTATTGCAAAGTCCTTAAGATAAGAACAAGTTTGGCACATTCAGGGAAAACAGAGATATTGGAATGGGGAACAATTATATTCAATTTCCAATAAGGCCTTTAACAATGCTTAAGTGTTTGGAAGTTATACTCTGCAATGGAAAGAAAAATTGGAGGGTTTTAATTAGGAGAGCAACATTAACCTGATTTCATTTCAAAGTGATCATGCTGGGTGCTCTATGAACAATAGTGTCTAAATGGCAAAAGAAAGAAAGGACACAAAATTCAAAGCTTGTACATTAGCCCAGCAAGAAGTGATGGTGGCCTGGACCACAGTGGCAGTGGAGAGAAGTAGATGGATTTGGGCATTGAGTTGGAAGGACTTGCTGCTGAGTGTGGGAAGATTTACAGTGAGTGAGAAGCAGCAGGAAAGACTCCTTGGTTTGGTATGAGATTTCCTCTGGTTTCATAACTGGTAAGTGACAGAGCTCAATTTAAACCCAAAGTCTGGTTCCAGAGCTACTCCTCACCCCATTCTTTCTTCTGGTGGCTGCTGAATTGAAACCCAAGGCTACAGTCTCCCGTCTTCCCCAACCACTTTATCCCAAGCTCCCAGTGTTGGACCTGGGTGTAGCCTGAGCTGCCCTCAAGCCCTGGCCCTCAAGTCTGAGGTTACAGATTCTCAGAGCAACCAGAGGGGACGATATCTGGGCTGTTGTTTGAGGACATGCAAAGGGAACAACCACTGAAGGCCTGGTATCAGAGAAACCTCCACCCTTTCCTGTCCCCATTCTTCTTTTCTTAACATTTTCATTTCATAAAACCCTCCTCACTCCCCTATCCTTTGAGGTTCCCTGACAGATACTCCCACCTCTGTGGGGGCCCATGCGCCATGCAAAGCCATCTTATTATCCCAGGGGCAGCTAGCAGCATACCTACCACTTTGGAGAACACTGTTCTAGGCAAGTCCTTCCACCTGATGGGAAAGAAACAAAGGAGAAGCAGCAGAAAGTGGAATTAGGGAAGTCAGAGGAGCAGAGTGTTTCAAAAATAGTTTCTGGAGTCAACCGGGACAGAGAGCTCCAGTGGTAAGAGAAAGGAAGATATCCTTGAATTTGGGTATTGGGGGAAAGCTTCGTGAGGTTACACAGACAAAATCGTATGATAGTGGAGTGAGAGCCCAAAGAAAGGAGAAATAATGGATACATGAGCATACAGGGTGGGGCAAAAGTAGGCTTACAGCTGTGGTATGCAAAACTCAGAGTTTATCCTTGTACTGTTATTTATTAATGATTGTATTATGTTTCATACAAACAACTGTAGACCTACTTTTGCTCCACCTTATATATTAGACTTTCAGGCAATCTGAGAGGATAACTGCAAAAAAGGAAGGTATATCGGTAGCTTAAGGGGAAAAGCAGGACTAAGAAGAATAATTTTAATACATGAGAGCACTTTTAAAATGTTATGCAAATATAAGGGTTATTAATATTTGACCTTATCACATGCTGCCTTTTACTTATTTTTACCTCAATGCCCTTTTTCTCTGAGAAAATTTTAAGTGAAATAATAAATCATGTTTAATACTTACTATTATCAACACACTGTCCTACACAGAGAGATCAGTGGAAACTTTATTACTAAAATATAAATTCAAAATATATGGAAGTGTCCAGAGCATTGTCATGCATACATACGTGTTTCCCAATTAATTTGCTTACAATAGATATTAAGTCCTATTTTTCTTTGTATTTGTCATAATACGTACCCAGAGCCTGGAATGTAGTAGGTACTCAATTAATATTTCTTGGTAGATTTTATTTATTTATTTATATGAGTTATCCTCCAGTTTCTTCCTTCAGGTGGCTAATTGTCTTGTGGCAAATTGTCTTTTGGCAACTATCAAAATTACAATGTAATACATTAAACTGCATTCAAATATATGGATTATTTCACCCCTTTCCCAATGAAATCCAGATGTGCTACTTCACCAATGAAACCAGCCCTGTATCAAAGTTCCATTAACCTCCTGAAGGTACCACTGTGCTCATTAAGTAAATGTCAGGTAGGCACAGAAGCTACTTTGGATTTCACTTAATAAACCAGAACAATTTAAAGTAATTACTTATATCTTGTGAAAAGAAGCCAATATGTAACCAGTTTAACCTGCTAGAGACCTGTGGGGGAAAGAACCCATAAAGCGAGGGGCGTTGGGAATAGCAAGTTTATTCCCTTTGCCAAGGCTTTCAAGTCAAGTAATTATTTACCCTGAAAAGGTACAGGGCTGACTTTAGAAAAACCTTTAATAATAATTTCAAATGTTTGTGGAATACTTAAAAATGTTAGCTTGCCCAATTTACTGCCTAGATTTAGTTTATTTATCTGAAAATTTATTTTAGTAACTACCCAAATTAGAGTCTCCCTTTTAATCCAATTTCTCACATTAATGTGATTTACTTTTCAGAATTTTGAACAGTGCTTTATGCCACTCACAAGAGCAAAGAAATAAATTATTAAATGTATGATTTTGCACACAGTCATTTTCAATATATGGATTATCATTTGTACTTATTTTAACTCTGCACACGTATACATTATTTAGTATACTTTAAAATGCTTTCAAGAAAGGACTAAAATTAGACCACTTTTATCAATATAATAGACTAATTATAATAGATAATTAGGAAAATTATAGATGCTTCTATATTGTTATACAGTAAAAAATAATTTATATAATATTAATTACTATAAAATGAGTTTATTCCACAACTTACAAAGCTACCATAATTAAAGAACAAGTAGATCCAATTTTTAAGTACTTAGATTCTATAATCCATATTATCTGAAGGCCAAATGATGTATTTCCCTCATCTGAAAATGACATCATCTACCAACCTATTAGGTTAGTAAGCTACTCAAAGAAAGTGAAAGATAATCAATATCTACTGAACACTTAACATATCCAGATACTTTTCATATAAGTCTATTTAAACCTTTACAACAAACGTCTAAGGTGAATACATTCCTCATTTTGCAGATGAGGAAAATGCATTTTCGGAGCATAAGTTGATTCACCCAGAGCAAACACTAGAGGAGTCTTGACTGGTGTCTGAAGATGTGTGCTCATCACCAATGTCCAGACATCGCCCTTAACCAAAGGTCTTCGGTTAAACTAACAAAAAAAGCAAAATAATGTTTCCACTATAATCAAAATGTCCATATTCCCTACGAAAACATGACCTCAAATGTTTCCTTATAAGTATCTTTAAGGTTTTATTTTTTTATTGTTTATAGTAATACAAATAGTAGTACATATGTCTCCTTTTTCTCCCATTAACTTCTCCCTGACCTCCCCCCTCCCCTCATGCCTTCCCCCTTCTCCCCCATGTCTATGTCCATTGGTTATGCTTATATGCATGCATACAAGACCTTTGGTTGATCTCTTACTGCTCCCCCTCTCCCAACCCTCCCCTTCCTTCCCGCTGTAGTTTGACAGTCTGTTCATCTTTAAGGTTTTTTGTTTTTTTTCTGTTTTTCTCTAAAAGAGTCACAAAACTTACCTTCTACCTGCACTAGTTGCCTCATTTATTCCACATTCAGTGAGCATATATTAAAGGCCCATTCAAATGGGGGTGCTTCCAAGGACCAATAAGATACCGTTGCTCCCACAAAAATGCTTTGGTAACTAGGAACAACAGGCAAACAGATGGTATAAAATAAGGACTTTGATATTCACAGAGTAATAGGGATCACATCAGAGGTGGCCTAAACCAGACTGGTGTGGGCAAGTTCTTGTCAAACAGGGAAGCCTATGCTGACTCCTAAAGGAAGAGCATTAGCCAAGTGACAAATTAGAGAAGGCATCTCAGGAAGCCGGAATATCATACCAGCAGCACTGAAGTGAGAAAGCATGGTATATTCTGGTAATGGAAAGTATTTTAGTACTGCTGGTGTACAGCGAATAGGTGGAGTAAAGGAGAGAGGGGGGTGGTAATAAATGACACTCGGCAGCTAAGTCAGGACCAGTTCCTAAGGTACAATAAACCTTCTGGAAGGCAATGCAGACACATGACAGGATTTCATTCAACCAGGGGAAATGATTGGGTTTATATTTTCAATAGTTCATGCTGGGGAGAGTGTGAGGAATGGACTAGATAGGAGAACAATTCAAAGACTGCCACAATATCCAAGACAAGAAAGTAAGGTCTTTGACTACATTTGTGGCTGCAAGGATGGAGGTAAATTCCAGAGACATGGAAAACATGAACTTGGAAAAAGCTTCGTGAGGGTGAAAAAAAGCTCAAAAAGGAATCTGAAATTGTTCCCTAGAATGACCTGCACCAGTAAGCTAACAGTAGTGCCATTCATCAAAAAGAGTGTCCATTAAAGAAAGAGCAGTCTTGAGGGAAAGCCCATGGGTTCATAATTAAACATGTGAGTATGAGATGGATATGAGACATCCCCATAGAACTGTTTAGTAGGTCTTGCTTGAGTGCAGGAGAGAGGTCAGGGCACTTAAACACAGATTCCACTTTGTATATCATTTTTAAAGCCATGGATGTGAATAAGAACATGCTAGTTAGGTGCTCTTACTCCCTGGAGAAGGTGGGAGGTGAAGTAAGAAGAGAGAAGCACCGAACGCCAGTATTTAAGGTGTGGTCAGCAGCAGAAGAGCAGAGCCAGGATAAGCGAACATGGAGCAACGGACACCCAGGAAAATCCGGTGTTATAGAAACCATGGGAGGACAGCATCCAAAGGAGGATGTGGTCAGCAGTGTGTAATACTTCGGAGAGCACCAGTCAGATCAATATCGAGCCAAACGCAATGGATTTAGCAACCGAAATCATGTTGACGAATACTATGAGAGTATTCTCATAGTATTCAGTAGAATTGTGGGAATGGAAGTCTGACTAACACTCTCATCTGATAGAATTTCCTGAATGAAACAAAGAAATAACCCACAACTCTTATTTGCTACAGGTTTTGTGCTAACTATAGAGTTTAACTTTTTTCTTTTGTTTTTGAAATATAGCATTATTATATTTTTATTTTTAATTATCTTAGAGAGAGGGAGGGAAAGACACACACACACACACACACACACACACATCAATGTAAGAGAGAAACATCGATCTGTTGCCTCCTGCACATGCCTGACTGGGAACTGAACCAGAAACCTTTTGGTGTATAAGACGACACTCCAACTGGCTGAGCCACACCAGCCAGAGCAAAGTTTAAACTTTCTTCAAGCACCTTCATTTAATTGGCAATTAAATAAGCAAAGTATACATGCCCTTTCCTTAATTGCAGCTTTCATAATCTATTCACTTTCATGTACAAACAGGCTCATCTGTTAACGCTGGGCTTACATGCAAAAATTAATGTTAACTCAAACCAGTTGACACAGATTAGCATAGGGAGTATGGTTAGAGGAAACCAAGAACATGATTCCAATTCTGGTAATTTGCAGACATAGCACAGGGATTCATTTAAAGCTAAGTCCTAAAATATTCTGTTGTCTTCCTTATGTAAATACAAATGAGAAGATTATTTTAATAAAATTCACTGTTGTTGTTTTTTTAATAGTGGTACTAGAAGTTAGAATTAACCCCTAATCTATAGTTACTCATATTACCTTAGGTTTTTACTGGTAGAGTTTTCTTTCAGAGAATGTGGTTTATCAACAAACATGCCTAAATCTGAGTAATAATGATTCTCATATCCATTATTTTTCAAAACATTTTTATTGATTTTTTTTTTTTACAGAGAGGAAGGGAGAGGGATAGAGAGTTAGAAACATCGATGAGAGAGACGCATCTACCAGCTGCCTCCTGCACACCTCCTACTAGCGATGTGTCCGCCACCAAGGTACATGCCCTTGACCAGAATCAAACCTGGGACCTTTCAGTCTGCAGGCCAATGCTCTATCCACTGAGCCAAACCCATCAGGGGTCCATTATTTTTTTTAAAGATATCTTCCTCTTTCTCCGTTTACTTATCTAATTTATTAAACAATGAGGGCAAGTGGAGTTAATTTTTCTTGCCTTAATAATGTTCAAATACAGTACTTAAATTGTAGCCTGTTTATAAATTTCAATAATATTGTAAAAACATGTACAGTATATAAGGCAAAAATATATGTAATATGTGTGTAAGCGTGTGTGCAAAGTGTTGCAAAACGTTTTGAATGAAGTTTTTCCTGCGGGGGGAGGCGGGAGGTTGAGAGAGAGAGAGAAAGGCAGAGGAGAAACTCTCTCTGCCTGATTCTGGGTGTTATTTAGAGAGAATGAGCTGTCTGGAGCTGCTAAGCCCATTAATTTGGTCTAGTGATGGCAGAGCAGTAAAAAGGAAAGAGCCTGGGTCTGTGATGACACTGCGGAGCTATTCAACCAACCAGGACTTGCTCCCTCGACTTCTTGTTAGGTCTGATCGTGACCCTAATGGTTAAACTCATTTTTAAATAGGGTGCTTGTTCCCTTTCGATCCAGAGGACTGATTTTATACACAACACACACGTTCACAGGCATTATGTACTGCAAGACTCTACATTTGGTTCTCTAAGATAGAATTTCCTTTATAACTTATTCATTTATAACTTATTAATAAATAAAGGAGGTTTTAGCCACACCATTTAGATGCATCACTTAGTCAAAACTGGTCTGTTGTAAAAGTCTGGAAAAGGCTACCCTGTTCAAACACGAAAGTAGCAAAAGCTACCCTGATGAAAATTAGGATTGAAAACAGGCTCCATAAAATAATAATAATAATAATAATAATAATAATAATTAGTAGGAAACAATCAAGTTTGGATGTTAAAAATAAACATGATTTTTGGCCACAGTACAATTAAGTTATGACATTTTTAAAAGAATCGGTTATAACTAATAGCAAAAGACACATCAAGTTTTAAAGCTCTCCGTTCAGGGAATATTAAAATAAGAAAAAAAAGTTACCTTAAAATCTTTCAATTAAATCAACACAATTGTGCATGATTTTTGACCCACCATTATAAATTATAATACCCTAAGAGAAATACATCATATTAACTCCAGTAAAGAGGAGAATATGGAATTGCATTAAGAATAAATACATTTTGTTTCTTATTCAGAGATTTCAATTAATTTTGAATTTCCTTTCTACTTTGGAATTTGAATAAATTATAATTTCTCTTGAAAGGGGGACTTTGAATGCTCTTTCTGGATGAAAAACTTGGAGAGGAGATAGAAAGGAAACCCATGGAATCATAATGATCTCACAAAAGAAAGCTAGGTTGAGTCCAATGAAGTCACTTTAGGGATTAGGAAAGCAGATTTCCAATAGTCAAAGATGGGTACAATTAAAAACGAGAAATAGTGTAAGAGAACAGAATACTCTCAATATTGGAATTATTTGCGAGTGTAGTATTAGAACTTGAATGAGGAAGAAAAGCAAGCTGTGTGCAAAGCTCTCTGGTGTGCTCAGATTTAAAAGGGCAGGAGCTGGAGATGAAAGCACGGACGCGGCCAAGGGTGATGAGAGAAGAGCACCGACCTGAAACAGGTTCAGAGAGTTTGATGCACAGAGGCCTCTGAAGCACATCCCTGAAAGCAAAAAGGTCTGTGGCTCAGCAGTGAAGCACAGAAAGAAAGGGATAGGACCATGGCTGGCTCTAGTAGAGAAAACTCAGAACTATTGTGCTCCCATTTTGTTTCCATCTTCGCCATCAGGAGACTTGGTTCTGGAAAGAGGAGAGCCTGCTGGCTGAGAGAAACCAAGGCCCCATATGGGGGACATAATGAGAGCTTGCTCTGCTTGTCATCCCAGGGTGGAGTCTCTGATGCCCCAGGAGAATACTTCCCAGAGACCCCAGAGGCTTACAGATGATGGAGGACCATCCTTGGGGCATTTTTTAGTAACCATGGCGACAGGCACAGAATGGCCAAGCTACTTGGCGAGGACTCTTATTTTTTTTGTTTTGTTTTAATAGAGGCTACTACTCTGGTATATAAGAATATTGTATTTAAGGTAAATTCTGACTTCAGCAAAACATTCTTCTTTTTCAAGAGTGAAGGGAAGTTCGTAAGATTAACCTCAGGCCAAGTGCTTTCTAGCATGCTCCAGGAAAATTTAAGATTTTCGGTATGATTATTGAGAAAATAATTCAGCAATTACATGGAAACAACCTAAATTTAATAAAGTCATTACATGCTGGGTGTTTTTATAATTGATTTTGAGAGAGAGAGAGAAACATTGATTTGTTGTTCCACTTATTTTTTTTAATTCAGTCTCCATAGAGACTGTTAAAAATTACCAAAGCCAACTATATTTCAAGTTGTCATGCTGGGTATTGGGCAAACTTTTCAATTAGCAATAATCATGACTCTGATAAACCTCATTGGTTATGATATTTATGCATTCCTTGGCTGCCTCCTGTATAGGCCTGACTGGAGACCAAACCCACAACATTGGTGTATGGGGACAAAGCACTAACCAACTAAGCTACCCGGCCAGGGCTCTTTTTTTGTTGTGTTTTGTTTTAATAGAGGGTACTACTCTGATATATAAGAATATTTAAGGTGAATTCTGATATCAGCAAAACATTTCACAGAATCACATAGAATTCTCTGTCTTTCAAACCTAAGATTTGATGATGCTTCGAAAGTGCCTTTTGTTTTCTTTCATCACTTCATTCCTGGCAAACTTTTATTATTTCAGAAACATATTGTAAATTAATTCTAATTAAACTGCTATCAAAATAATTATAGAAATGGACATGTTGATCAATGTCAATATTACGTTAGTGAATGCTTTTACATATGAGCAACACGTATAACTAACCACTTTCTAAAATTTACCTTAAAACATAGGTCATACTTTATTTTTAAAATGTATATTTAATATCCCTTTTTCCCCCATTGACCTCCTCCACCCCGCTCTTGTCCCCTCCCCAGACCTTCACTGAACTATTGTCTGTGTTCATGGGCTATACATATATGCATATAAATTCTTTGGTTAATCTCTTCCTGCCCTACCCTCTTTCCTCTGAAATACATCAGTCTGTTGCATGCTTCAATGTCTCTGGATCTATTTTGTTCATCTGTTTATTTTGTTCACTAGATTCCACATATAAGTGAGATCATGTGATACATGTCTTTCTCTGACTGGTTTATTTCACTTAGCATAATGCTTTCCAGGTCCTTCCATACTGTCTCAAAAAGTAATATCCTTTTTTTATAGCTGCATAGGATTCCATTGTATAGATGTACCACAGCTTTTTTTTATCTATCATCAACTGATGAGCACTTGGGCTGTTTTCAGATTTTAGCTATTGTAAATAAGACCACTATAAGCATAGGGGTACATATATTCTTTCTGATTGATATTTCAGGCTTCTTAGGATATATTCATAGAATTGGAATCACTGGGTCAAATGGAAGTTCCATTTTTAATTTTTTGAGGAAACTTCACATTGTTTTCCATAGTGACCATATCAGTCTGCATTCCTACCAGCATCATATTAGGGTTTCTTTTTCTCCATGTCTTGACCAGCTCTTATTGTTTGTTGGTTTATTGATGATAGCCATTCTGGTAGGTGTGAGGTGGTACTTCACTGTAGTTTTAATTTGCATCTCTCTGAAAATTAGTGACATTGAGCATGTTTCTTGGCCTTCTGTATGTCCTCTGTGGAGAAGTGTCTATTCAGATCTTCTGCCCATTTTTTAATTAGATTGTCTTCCTTTTGTTGAGTTGTATGAGTACTTTATATATTTTGGAAAGTAACCCCTTACCACATGTATCATTGGCAAATATGTTCTCCCATGCTGTGGGTTCCCTTTTCATTTTGATGCTGGATTCCTTTGCTGTGCAGAGCTTTTCAGTTTGATGTAGTACCATTTGTTTACTTTTTCCTTTGTTTCTCTTGCCCTTTGTTTCTCTGTGAAAGTTCTGATATGTGAGATGTCTGATATTTTGCTGCCTACGTTTTCTTCTAGGATTTTTATGGTTTCACAACTTATATTTCTTTTACACATTTTGAGTTTGTTCTTGTGTATGGTGTAAGATGGTGTTCCAGTTTCATTTTTTTTGCAGGTATCTGCCCAATTTTCCCAACACCATTTATTGAAGAGACTGTCTTTACTCCATTGTATGATCTTGCAAAGGCCATACTTTAAATTTTCACCTTATGCCTAATGGAAAAGAGGGTCAGTTGTAGAAATACATTGCCTAAATTCAGTTCTATTCTTTTTGTACCTGGGGCAAATTAGTTAACCGATCTGAACTTTATTTTGTTATCTATAAAATGGGGATAATAGCCCTGAATAGTGCTGCTAAATGATTAGAGCATTGGTCTGTGCACCAAAGGGTTGTGGGTTCCATTGTTGGTCAAGGGCATGGTTCAAACCTGGTCCCAGTAGAGGTACAAGGGCAGCTAGTCAATATGTCTCTCACATCAATATTTCTGTCTCTCTCTCTTTCTCTCCCCCTCTTTCTCCCTCCCTCCCTCTCTTCCACTCTCTCTAAAAAAAATAATCAATGAAAAAATATTCTTAGGTGAGGATTTAAAAATAATGGGGATAATAATATCTATCTCAAAGGGCAGTATTAATTTAAACAATATATATAAAGCACAAATATTTAAAATCCTTAATAAATATCATTGCTGAGGCCATTAATGGTGGTAATACTTTCAAATTAACTTCATTTGCAAGCCAATCAAAAACTTTCTGCATGAAAATGGTCTTCTCCATCCATAGTGAGTAAGATTTTGTTTGCAAGCAATAGCCCACCTGACTGCAAGTGGCTTGGTCAATGTGAGTTTGTTTTCTTCATGTAACAAGGTCAGCTGTGCTGGTCTTGAATTGGTCTAGAGTTCACCACGTCATGGCTTTGGGTCAGCATTGCCATGGTTCCCTTGAGCTTTCCCTCATGGCCACAGGATAAGCCACTGCAGCTGCTCCAACAGGAAGGAAACAGGAACAGGCACTCATCAGAGGCCTCTCGCCCATGATCTGGCAGGAAAATCATTCTCAGACACCCTCCCTCCTGTCCTGCAGCCTTTTCCTTAGGTCATCTTGTGGGGCACATGGCTGTCCCTGGCCACAGAGAGGCTGTGAATGGAGTACCTGCCATTTTCAGCCACAAGAGTGGGAAAGGGATCTGCAACAAGGAAAAACGTAAACCAGTGTTGGCCACCTTATTTTACCTTTGTTTTTCTTTTTCATGATGAAGCAGATATATTAGTTTCAGTCTAAATTCAGATGCCTAAGCCCAAATATAATAATACCCTACCTCCCTCCACACAAATGTTTATTGTCAAAGCTAAATACATAAATAAATACACCACTCCCATATCCTTAATGCAGAAAGACAGGTAATTGTTAACCAATTTAGAAATTACAAATGTCCTCCCCCCTCCATCCCACCTCCCACCTCCACCCCCACCCCCAAATTGGGCAGCACTGAGGATTGCTTCTGGCCTGATGACTCACTCTTTTGTCCCCTGTGTTTCACACTTTCTTTCCCAGAAATCCTTTTGATCTCATCTCCCTGATTTCTTCCTCTTCCATTAGCTGGATCAAATATCTTTCAAAATATCACCTTCCTCTTTAGCAATGCAACAGGAACAGAATGACATAAGGGATTGAGTGAGTGTGTGTGTGTGTGTGTGCGCGCGCGCGCGCGCGCCATGTACAGAATGTGGGTAGAGAAACTAGATTTGCCTTTGAACTTCACCCTCTTAACCTTCAAACATAAAATAAAAAAATCCATCCACAGCTTTCTGATTATTCCCAGGCTTGGGTCTCTTTCCATCCTCCCCCACACCTGTCACTCCTTGGCCGATGCACTCCCTGCTCCGCACCCCTTCAAAAAAAGAAAAAAAGTCAGGATTCTGAAAAGATCTCCATCTGCTGAAGAAGAAAAAGAGAAATGATCAGAACTAGAAGCCCCCTCCCTCTCTACAGCCCCCATGCAGCAGGTTATGGTGGAAACATCTTTTGCTGCCTGCCTTTCACAGAAGCATTTTGTTCCTTTTCCCTCATTGTAGGACTCGCCTAACCAGCTGCCCTGGGCCAGTCTTGTTCCAGAAAGATAACAAAGACTCCCAAACACAGAGCAGGGCCTCACCCACAGCAAGTATGGGCCAGTAAAATGGAGTTGAGTTGGAGAAGTCCATGCTTGTGTACCACTGAAGAAATAGAATCAAAATTGTTCTACGCCAGGCAAAAGCAATATAAAATAAAATTCTAGTGGGATAAATGGTGGGTCCCTCTGCATCAGATAAGGATGTTGAGGCTTGTCAGGCACATCAGAGAAAGCCCACATTGTGCAGGGTAGGGAGCTCTAAACTAGCAGCAGAGTGACCAACCTCCAAGAAGATGGGCATCTTTAGGAAGATGTGGGACTTCCAGAATCTGTAGGTTTTATTCTGAGTGATGGGGTCCTTAATCTTCAAAGGCCCTTCACACATATGAAATATCTAACAGAGAAGTAAGATGGACAGGTCATCTGAAATACTGTCCAGGGAAGAAGTGTTGATAAACTGGTTGGGAATATATTACCCAGAAGAGAAAGGCACTTAAACTTACAGGACCAAGGCCCCTAGCATTGCTAACGCCAGCTATAGTAGAGCGGGTAAAGACTGATTCTGGTGTCCTACTTCATGAGTTCAAATTCTGCTGGTGTTGATTTTGGATGCAGTCCCTGCCAGCTCTGTGAGAACTGGGTGCAGTAGATGACCCATGTGCATGCACAGAACCTGCCCATATTAACTGTGAGAGTCAGCTTCCGTTACTGAGTTCCTCCCACCTTGATTCAGATAACACTGCAACTTTTCACAAGGGCCTGAGGCTATAAAGAAGCCTTTTTAGGGAGAGCCAGATACCATTTTCAGGAAAAGTCACCTGATCATCTGTGGATTGCATAATAAATAGGTGGTCCTCAGAACTCAATTTGAGAAATGCTGATAAAGCTTTCCATTAGGAGATAATCCTATTAAATTTTAAAAATTTTGGCTAAATGGGGATTTGTAATGTTCTGTGGAAAGTCTCAAGTGTCTCTGATAACACTGAATAAATGTAATAACAATGACTCCTTGCATTTATGAGCTGCTTCTTAGCTATCAAGTGCTTACACATGTGTTGTTTTATTTAATGTCTGCTGGATTATCAGTAAGTCTTACCTGCTGGAGATGGCCACCAGTCTACTGTAACAGAAGTTTCTGGCTGTGGGTCTTGGTTCCGTATGTGGTTGGCTTGGAAAGTTAACTCTGTTATTGTTACTTTTATTGTGGTGATTCCGTAGGCAGATGCCATTCTCCAACAATCCCCGTTGTCCCTCGTGGATCAGGGCACACCCACAGAATATTACCATTTATATATTATAAAATAATATAAATGTCCTGAAACAGAGACTTTTAAACATATTTGTCATAGATGTTCCAACTGTGGCTTGTCAAGTACCTGCATCAGAAACATTTTTATGTAAAAATGCAAACATGCAGAGATCAAAATTCCATCTTGACATAGTAAATCCACATTTCTGGGCATGAAGACTATAAATCCATGATTTAAATAAGCACCCTATACAACCCTTAGACACACTAACAATTAAGCACAATTGTTTTAATGTCTCAAGAACTCACTGAAAAGTTAGATTCTGCCCAGCTGCTTGTTGGACAAATGGCATATATATAAAATGCAGGCTTATTATGAGGACTCAGATGTGTGGACCAGTCACTAACCCAGCAAAAATCACACCAAATCAGCCCTGGGGAACCCAGGGCCAGAGAGAGAGTAAGGCACTCACAAGGCATAAAATTTAAGGGGTAGCCAAAAGTCTCAGTAATCAAGATAAATAATACCTTAAAAAAGTTTTTAATTGATTTTACAGAGAGGAAGGCAGAAGGGTGTGTGTGTGTGTGTGTGTGTGTGAAAGAGAGAGAGATAAACATTGATGTGAGAGAGAAATATCAATGGGTTGTGTGTGTGTGTGTGTGTGTGTGTGTGTGTGAAAGAGAGAGAGAGAGATAAACATTGATGTGAGAGAGAAATATCAATGGGTTGCCTTCCATACCCAGACTGGGGCTAACCTGGCAACCTAGGCATGTGCCCTGACTGAGAATCAAACCTGTCGCCTATTTTTTTACTATATTTTCTCGATGTTTACAGAGAGGAAAGGAGAGGGATAGAGAGTTAGAAACATGGATGAGAGAGAAGCATCAATCAGCTGCCTCCTGCACCCGCAACCAAGGTACATGCCCTTGACTGGAATTGAACCTGGGACCCTTCAGTCCTTAGGCCGATGCTCTATCCACCGAGACAGGGCAAAGCTGCCACCTTTTAATGTACAGGATGGCACTTCAACCAACTGAGCCACAGGTGCCAGGGCAAGATAAGTAATATCTTAAATAAGAACTTTTAAATGAAATTTAATGCAAAAAAAAAAAAAATCCAAGATGAACAAAGTATCAAAATTTTAAATAAAGACAGAATCAGTATTACTCCATTTTTCCTTTTGTCTCGGGCTCAGATATGGCTGAGCATGGAGCTGAGGATGGCTCTTTGCTTTCTGGGTCAGCATGCTGGCTAGATGGTCCTCGTCTTGCCTTTTATTATATCTAAAGGTGGAGCCTGGGACAAGGGGAGTGCCAGCTTCTCCTCATGTTGTAGTTAAGAGGGCTTGAGGTCAAAAAACCTAATTTCATTAACTTGGACCCATTGGTTTTTTCCTTTGAAAATAAAAGTTAGATGGAGTTCTGTGGTTCTTAACCAAACGGAATTTTATTCCAATGACAAAATTAATTTACCTAAGACATATAGGCTCATAAGAAGCCTTACTGGCTGCTGACGTTCAATTTAAGGGACTCAGCAGCAATTTGGATGGCCAAATAGGCCCCTCTGTGGGGTGTCCCTCTGCCTCAGATGCTGCTTTCTGATAGACTCTTCTGGGAGTGTAAAATTTTAAATCCTTTCTAAACATCAATGATTGGCATAATTGGTGTAATTATAGGTATCTAAAAGGCAGAAAATGCCTATGTAACAGCTGCCAATAGATGGTTTCAGGAAACATGCAGTCACTTGTGGAGAGCCAGGCTCGGGTATAAATGCTGGGGTAATATTACTTCCAGATGGATCAACTTGAATCAGAGATGGCACAGAGATAGAAAGAAAAGAGCTCTCTCCTCTGGGACTGAGCCATGTAGGAACCCAGGGGCAGGAAGTGTGCGGGAGGAGGGCCTCCCCTGACTGTATGGTGAGAGTGTGTAGGTCAGAGAACCACAGTGAGCTCCATCCACTTACGATAGGGGGGACTAGAAAGAAATAGCTTCAGTTATCTTTCCTCAGGTTTATTTTTAAATGTCCCAGTTTGTAAGGCCTCTGTTCATGGTAGCAAAGTAGAAAAAGCAATTGGCACATTATGAGGTCGCAGATGCAAGTCCCCACTTGCAAAGGTCTGTCTTTTTATAAATGGCCATGGAGGAAATGGGAATACCTTGGATTTCTCTACTCCCTAAATATGTGGGGCTAGGTTTCATTCATAAAATGCTTGTGGGCTATGGAAAAGTTCTTTAAGCCAGTTTTGTTAGTAATAGGCATTGGAACCTGCAACTTTTGAACATTGCCCTTAATACCCTCCCGCTGCTAGAGAATACGTGGGTTTGGAAAGGGGAGAGGAATTATTTGGGAGAAGTTGAAACAACTTAGATGAATCTCTCCTCCTGCAGATTCCCAAGGCCAACTACCAGTTAGCCTGCCAAAATGGCAACCAAATGCTAACCTGCAGCTAAAGAATTCTCCTCCCACATTTCCTAAAGGTTTTCACTTCATTAGGTCAAATTACTTCTCTTCCCTTTTCTCTCTCTCCCTCTCTTCAGCAGAACTTCTATACATGAATGGCTTTATTGAACTTAACTAGCATCTTCCTTTTAAAATGTAAATATGTCGCCCTAGCTGGTTTGACTTAGTGAATAGAGCATCAGCCTGTGGGTCCCGGGTTCGATTCCAGTCAAGGGCACATGCCCAGGTTGCAGGCTCGACCCCCAGTGGGGATTGTGCAGGGGCGAAACATCATTGATGCTTCTATCTCTCTCTCCCTCTCCCTTCCTCTCTGAAATCAATAAAAATATATTTAAAAAATGTAAATATGGCTAATAGTCAAGAAACTGAGGATCATTTAATTAAAAAGCTTCAAGCCAATTGGTGTTCTCCTAACACCTCTATAACAGTAGCCCTAAAGGAAAGACACTGGGTTTCATTTTGTTTTGAGGAGACAGGAGTTTTATTTACCATTTTTATCATAATAGTTAATGTGGGAGAATGGACTGCTTTCCAGGGTTAAGTGAAGGGGGATTTGGTAGAGAAAGGGTCAAGAGGCCTCTAAAGTGTTTTGTTTGTTTTTTTAATCTAAAAAGTTTAAAATTTTATGCTGTTCAGCAGACACTTTTCACTCAGCAGACATCGTAGAAGAATGACAGAATGACGACCTCGGACTGACCCACTGCATATATTCCCTTGATTATGAAACACTTCCTGTTCAGATAATTTACAATTTTAAACATTGACAACACATTTGCGTTTAAAACAAATACAAGTGGGTCAAGGCCGCCATCCTGCAACTGCCCTGTTACTGAAATCTGTGATGGTTTCTCTTCCACAGCATAGTTTCCTTTATACCAGTGGAGATGAGAATGGGAGGAAGGCCATCATCATGAATAAGGTTCATTGCACTCCCAACAGGACTTTCAACCTGAGTTATATTCCCAGAGAAACAGAGAAATATCTGTCTCTGCTGGTAGAGGACTGGTAGTTACTGGCTTGACTGGGTTATGTGACAATGCCAGGGTTCCTGCAGAGGAAGTTCCATTCATTGTTCATTTGGCTACATTGGCAACTTCTCCACTAGGCAAGAGCCTATCAGCAAATCAAACTCACCTCTGCTCTCTGGGCTGAGCCACTTCTGCTCCCGGGTGCTTTAAAACTCCCACAGGTACCTGCACAGTGGGAGGTGGAGAGCTCAGTGACTCTATGATCATATCCTAAAACAGTAGTGTTTTGTTTTGTTTGTCGTATTTTTAAGCAAAAATCTTAATGTGAAATAGATAAAAGAGGAACTGTTCAGGTTGTGTGTTTATGTGTGGATTTTTTTTGAGCACCTCTGACTAAAGGAAAGAGTAGTGAATCTTGGACTTAATGATGACTAGATAAAGACTCTCTCTCTTATATCTAAAGCAGCCTTATGTTCAGACCAAAATATATTTTGCCATTTGGTACAAGGATATTCCACCAGTAGAATATAGTGGAGCAGGAAAAAATAAATAAATAAAGCATCTAATGACATTGTAGTATGATGCCATAACTTTCTGGCCACTTCCAATTGTTGTTCTCCAGTGAATATGAACTGATCATTGCTAGCCTTCGAGGCTCTGTGATTGCAAGACCAAATTAATGGGTGTAGCAGCCCCAGGCATCTCATCCCAGAATCAGGAAGGGAGGAGATTTTCTCCTCTTCCTTTTTCTCTCTCTCCCTCTCTTCAGCAGAACAACTCAACTGCCTAAGCAGATGACCAAATAGAATGCCAATCTCCCTTCTTAAGAGCAACCCTCCTCTCTCTGGGAGAAGCCCCAGAACTTTACCACCACTTTCACTTCAGAATAGGGTGAGGATGTGCTGCTCCCCTCAAGGATATTTCAGGATCCTGGCTGTCTTCCATCCTTTCCCAGTTGTCTGCCCATTTGGATTTGGGCAAGGGAGGGGGTGGGTGGGGGCGGGATTAGAGCGTGGAATTGATTATATTAAGGTCAATTTTGCTCTGGATTGGAGTAGGGATTTTGTCTGGCCCCTGATATTGGGCACTTTCTTTAAGAGTGTGGTATGCTTAACCATTGCTGTTTATATCTCTAGACCTTAGTGCCAAAATTAAGGCTAGAGGGAAAAAAAGTTGTTATATTAAATAGAAAGAAACCAAACTGTTTTAAGTAAGGATATTGTGGATGATGGGGGAGGAAGGGTAGGTGTTCCTTGGTCCTTGAGCTTACACCCTGAGGCCAAAGAATGTGAGAGGAAGTGCAAAAGCTTTCAGATCTCAGGAGCAAATGTAAAAAAGAGAGATGGGACAGTGGAGAATATGCTCAGCTAATCAGTGGGTAAATACTCGATGACTGATCCAGAAGTAGGCACGTGACACAGAAGCAGCCAATGTAATGCCTGACTCATGACTGGAGAGGTAACGGGGCATGCAAAATTCTATCGTAAAAGGGAATTTGAAGAATAAAATCTGAAGAAAAAATTCAAGAATTTGGTATTGGGAGAAAGTCAAGACACATAGGAAAACCAAGTGAATACATGATCAATATTAATACCTACATGGTCTTGATGCTAAATTAGGCAACCACTAGTCTTGGATTTTTAATTATATTTCTCCCAGAACTCTCATGAAATTTTTAGGTCCATTATAGTCATGTGTTTCTTTTCAATAAAGCCCCCTGATTTCTGTTTAACTTCAGTGAGTCTGTTTCTTGCAATCACAGAGCCTAACACTAGTAAAGCCAATAACAAGTAATGAGAACATCCTGGTGAGTTCTGATGAAAAAAAGAACAAGACCAAAGACAATTGATCTCTGTCCTCAAGTTCATTTCAGTAGTGTTAAAATCCTTATATGCTTTGTCACCATGTAGCGGTCAAGGCTATTTCTGTAATTACTATTTTTTAACTCATGTATGTAAGCAGAGACTTGGGATAAGATAATCATCTCAGAATGATTTGCAGATGTCCCCATTTACATGCTAATATCTATTTACACTCTTGGGGTGGGCTTGGGGGGGTGTAAAATTATTATTTCAAAGTTTCGTTTAATTTTTAATCTTAGTTCACTTAGACCTGTGGCTAATTTCCCCCCACATTTTACACCTAACCAGCTCCAAGGTGGGAAAGCTGTCATAAGCCTTCATCTATAACACCAGGACCCAGCAATTCCACATCTAGGAACTACTCAAGAAAAACGCTCACATGTTTAAACAGACATGTAGGAAAATGCATTGTTATTATAATAAAAATGAAAAATCTTCTTAGCCAGCATTTCTTTAATTTACTTGAACAAGATACTTGTTCACAGAACACCTAGTAATAATCTTGAAAGACACTATTTGGGAAAAGGCCTTAGGCGACACTCTTTGAGAAATGCAAAGTACTTTTCACCCTCAGCAACACCTTTCCCCCAACTCTCCCCCCTCCCCCCAGGGTTTTTTGTTTTGTTTTGTCTTGTTTTTGCTCCAACTTTTGGATTCATTGGGTGCTCACCAAAAAATTAAATAAAAACTGTTAGCAAATTCCCAAATGTACTTACACCCCTCTTTCAAAAACCGGCTTCTGGACCTACTTCTGCCAAGTGTTGGAACAAAGTATAATGTGTTTGGAGACTACAATCCCACAGGATCCCAGGAACTTCAGATAAATTATTCAAAGTCTCTGGGGATTGGCAAACAAGAGAGATAAAAGGCCCACATTGAGAGTGTGGGAAAGGGGAAGGAAAAAGCAGAGGCTGAGACCGAAGGTCAGGCATTCCAGAAGAGATGTTTTCACAGGTTTTAGGTGTTTGGAGCTGGGGAAGTTAGGACAAGCACTGTAAGAAAGTGACAATTAACCACACATACAAGGGGAGCTAATTGGTGGTTAAACTGGGCCTGGCAGCTCAGCTCTTCTAAAAGCAGTTACACCCACCATACACTTTAGCCAGTCATCACACTCCACTGTTGGTCATTCACGGCCCAGAGAGCCAACTAAAGATAAAGTGTTTTCGTTTGCTTACTGCCTTTCAACTGCCTGTTGTGTCAGGAAATTGCACATTTATTATATGTTTAAGAACTAGTCCAAAGAATTACATATTTATGGAAAAAAATCTAAGGAACCAACAGGCTAAGTAAATGATATTTCATTTGTTTCTTATTTTAAAGATAAAAAACAAACAAAAAACCAGCCCTCAAATGGAATATCATTTGAGTGTCTTTTGTGTGATGCAAAGCAAGTTTGTGTACTGGTGCACAAATGAGTTGCAACTTTGTCTTTAAACAAGAAGTCTGCAGGGTAAAAGAAGGCTCTCTACATGCAGCTTCTTGCCCTGACTTGACTTAGGCCTGGCCTGTTTGGCAGCACTCCATAAACCAATTGCCCTGAATTGAAACTGTCAGAAGAAAATAAAATGGGCTAAATTTATCATCACCTGTATCCACTGACATGTACACACGGAGGTGCATTGCTAACTAAGACACAAACCAAAACGCAGCAGCCTGGTCAAAAAGCCTCCTGGGAAATGCCGTTTGGCGATGTGAGCCTTTTTTTTCTTCTTCTTCTTTTTAACACTGAGAAGGAAAACAACACATGCAGGAAACCATAAAACCCTTCAAGTTAACTGTAGCTAACGGTCACTCTCATTAGGATGTAATGGGTAGGTTGTAGCCCTCCCTATAAAGGTTGAATGTGCTCCTCTGAATGATTTCCAATTTTCTCACGTGCTGGGATCTCTGTCTCCTGAACAACAAGCAGAAGTTCCACTCACTTCCAAAACTAGTGCCTGAGTTCATCATTTATATTAGAATACATTAGTTGAACTAGAAGATATATATAGGTATATATGTACATTTCAACCAAGTTAATCACTTATCATCAGGGCAACCTTGGGAAATGGTTAGGAAGTGGGAGGGCTGAGGGAAGTGAGGACTGGCAATCCAGGCCTATAGGCTCAAGGCTTTGGTTAAATCAGTATCTCTGTTTGGGAAGTGAAGACATCTATTTCTGCAAATCCCTACGAGGGCTCAACAGAATGGGTCCCAGTGCCTTTTCTCTCACTTCTGACCTTGTGATCTCAGATCAGTTATTGAACTGGGCAGTGGCAGTGAGCAGTGATTCTCCCCCTTCAGTGAGCAGGGGAAATATATGGGGAAGGGGCTTATTAGGGCCCCACCCCCAGAGTCTGTGATTTTATAATCTTTGCTGCTAACAAGAATCTCTAGGTAACTGATGCAAGAGTTCATGTTCCAGACTGGGAGACACAGATTCAGAACTGAGTAGCTTCTATGTTGCTTCCACTGTGCGAGGCTTGTACACGTGCATTACCTTTTTGCAACAATCCATGAGGTAAGAAACCTTTCATGAGCTCATATAGTAGGCCAGGCAGTGGGCCAGGTATTCTTCATATGTAATTTCACTCGAGTCTCACAACAGCTTTACATGTTAGAAAGAATTCTTTCCATTTAACATTTTAGAACACGGAGGCTTAAAGAGGCTAAGAAATTTTACCAACATCCTTCACAGCTAGTTGGCCTGAGACACTTTCCAACTAGGAAAGATAATACCACAGCTAAGATAACACAGGCAGCATAATATGCAAAAGCATTTTGGAAGCTCTTAAGGTGCCTTTGAAACAATAAAGTCAACAAATAAGAATTAAACATTCATATATGCAAGGCAACAGGGAAGGCAAATTTGGGGAAATAAGAGTATTTAAGGCCTAGTCCCTGTCCTCTAAGAATTCTAGTCTCATGAGAGAGACCAGCTTGGCTATATGAGAATTTGAAGAACTGGGAAGACGGGCTAAAATCATTGTGTGCAGGGCTTTAAATGGCAGGCAGCATGTGAATTTTGTGCAAAGAGGAATTTAGTAGATTTTTAGCAGCCTGACTCCATCCAGATGCCTGGAGATGCTTCTCTCCCCCAGAACCTCTACACTTCAGCATTCAAATGATAGCCAGAGTAGAGATCCAGAAATGTATATGGAGATAATTTTTCAGAATGAATTAGAAGGGTATGGGTCAACAAATGTTAATATGGGTTAGGAAAGTATTGTGTAGGCCTTAAAAGAGAAAAAAAGGGTCTAAAGTTAATACCAACAGAGAAAAACCATGAATAACAACATTCCACCTTAAGACATCCAAATGGATAAAATAGATTTGAATTTCTAGCAGATTCTTAGGTTTTTTTTTTTTTTTTTTTTTTTTTTTTTTAATCTAGATCTTTCCAAATGCCTCCTTGGGAGCCTTTAATTATTTTAAAATTATGATTAAACATCCTGACCCACAGCATTACCCAAACCGTGTTCTCTAATTCATGAGCACTCTATAAACACAGGAAATACAGTACTCATAAATGTTGATGCCCACTTCCCAACCCCTTGCTTTTTCATTTTCTTCAGAATCCTTTAATGCCTCTAGTGCCCCACCCCCACAGTGAGCACAAATCAAGGAAGCCCTCCACATCCACTTACATGCTCTTTATTTTTTGCTTGGCACTTATAGGTATTCAATTAGGAATTGACAAACCTTGCGTAAGCAACTATTACTGATTCACATTTCTGATGATGCACAGGGCCAGAAGCAATGTCCTTAAAAAGGAAAATGGGTTGATATTCTTAAAAGAGAATCTCAAATTTGTTCTTTTCTATTGATCCAAATTATCTGAAAGAAAAAGTCATACTAAACTGTTTGGTTTCTCAGGTTTATTATGCCTAGTACCACCTAACACGTGAGTATCTCTTATGAATGAAAATTGATTCAGAGGAAGAAAAGTACAAAAATGTTTCTTACATTTACTCTGTCACCTCCTAGGACAGACACGCACATTTAAGCTTTTATTTTTAAAGCAACATTATCAAAATCATTAAAGAAAATATTTAAAGCATCCACCCTTACATGGAAAGTCAATGGGGAAATAAACATAGTTCTAGCAAGAGAACCTTACAAAATAAAATATACTTCATATAGGCTTATTTATGTCAAGGTTTTGATACCTAGATCTGAAAAAACTAAACAATCGTACTATCAGTACAATGAACAAAATTAAATTGAAGCACTTTATAGAAGAGTTCTTTCTCCTTTTGCAAAGATCTTTGAAGAGACTTAAGACACCATGTTGTTTTAAGGTCTTTGAAAAACAAGATACTACAATTGCAGAACACAAATACAATTAAAACGAAATATATTAGCAAATACGCAAAAGAAATATTTGGAAACTAGTAGCTATAATGATCTTGAAAAGGTGAAATTATATTGAAACATGACAATTCTATTATTTTGGAGGGGGTTGTTATTGCTTTTCATTGACCAAAAAAAAAAAAAAAAATTGCTTGTTTTGGACCACACGCTCCAAAAATGTTTTCTTCTAGCTGGGCCCACCAGGATAGACACTCCCTTACCTATAAGCAATCCCGGATGACTCAAGGCTTATTTCCAAAGACTCATTTTAACCCCTCCTCTCCAGTGCTGAAAAATTGTAAGAAATATAAAGCACACCTTTTTAATTAACGAACATTTGGAAAATGAAGAGGGGTTTTGTGAATGGCAATTGTTAACCCTCAAAATAAATAATAGTGCTACTTACTAAGTTGCAGGTTCCAAACCAAATACTCATGAGCCTCAGGAAATCCAAGGCATGCATGTTTCAGTAATACTGGTGGGCCTGATGCTTATATAAAATGTAAGTCTCCACTAGCTGTGTGTGCTACACACAGATTCGGAGGGGGAGAGCTCTCCTCCTTGCCCTCAGGGAGCCAGCTTCTCCCAGGTCATCCTTATTGTTGCATTTCACCTACATTAATAATCATGTTGGGCACGACACAAAAATGGAGATTTTAGCACCACATGAACCTTTCTGCTTTTGAGGAAAAAATAAATCATTCAACTTTCACATTTCTTAGTTGGTAATAGCTTTCTCCTCCACAATATATTAATAATTTAACAGGCTTTTTTGTTCTTAATCTGTGGAAAATTATTCTAGTCTTCCTAGGTGGTGACCATGGGCAAGTCAAGGAGAAAGCAGCTTTAGGAACATAAAAGTTAAGAAAAGATCAGCCAGCCAGTTTTATCTTCAAAGAATTGTCCACGTTGCCCCTCCCCCCACTTTAAAATTTCAAGACAAAGGGCCATTTTAAAAATGTGGTAAACTCAGAAAATTCCTAGAAAGCGCGTAGAGTTATCACATATTCAGCCGATGCCACCATTTCAGGGTCAAGGCCTGCCACATTTGGCCGAGAGGAACTAAATATTGATTCCTCAGTAAGATGGCATTTAACAGTCTCCTCTCTGAGAGCTCACTGGTTGCAATGCTAAGGCAGAGGGTCAAGTTTCCACACACTGTAGGGCGCTCCCAATCTTAGGCCTCAGGCATAATAATGACAAAAGTCAAGATTTAGGGTTCAGTTCCAGCTGATTTTATTTCCTTCTCAAAAAAAGTTATTTACAGAAGGTATATATCAACAATCTGACAGGCAGTGAACTTGACATGATTAGCTGGCATGATTTTTCTTTTCTTTCCCCCCAAACATTGTTTTTGTGGCCTTAAATTTTAAGACAAATATTCTACACGGCATATTGCACAGGATGGATGGCAAAAAAAAAAAAAAGTTTAAAAACAAAAACCCTTAACGGAACTGCCTTAAAAGGCAGACGTCCTAGTGCCTGTCATGTTATATTAAACATACATACACACAATCTTTTTGCTTATTATAATACAGACTTAAATGTACAAAGATGTTTTCCACTTTTTTTCAATCTTTAAACACAACAGCTATAAACCTGAACACATATGCTATCATCATGCCATAAGACTAAAACAATTATATTTAGCGACAAGTAGAAAGGATTAAATAGTCAAATACAAGAATGAAAAACGCAGTACATAGTGTCGCGAACTCAAATCGGCATTTAGATAGATCCAGTGGTTTAAACGGCACGTTTTTGCTTATAAAAAAAGTGCAAAAAAGATGTGGTTTACAAATTAAAGCTACAGGATCCCTTTTTGCTGTAAATGCACCAGTTTTAAAGCCTTTGCACAGAACAGTATTTTGTTTAAAAAACGTGTTTTTCTTAAAAGCATACAGTGTTTGGCTAATTCTCCTCCCCTTTTCATAAGACTGGGGTGGAAGGGTGAATACTGGTGGCAGGTTAAGGGATACTGTCACTTTAAGAAGCCTGCAGATTGAAGTGTAAACATGGAGAAATTAGGGGCTGATTTTTTTAAAACTGTGAGATATTAACCAGCCGCCCTATTATAAAATCAGGAAATCCAAACAGCGATTTACACCGATTAACACCCCCTTTATATATTTTTTACAAAAATACACTGAGAAAATAATCAAACGTTTTCATCTCTCTTGTCTTTTTTTGTTTTTTAAAAGTGTCAAAAGTCTACATTTAAATATAAAAAATTAAAAGTTAAAACTCTAGCCCTTCAGTGAAGGAGACGTAAAATGGCGTGGGTAACAACAACTACAAAAAAGAAAAAAGGAAAAAAAGAAAGATCGAAAGAAAAAAATAGAAAAAGGAAGGAATAAGTAAAATAAGAAAGAAAAAAAAAAAGGACAAAAATAAGAAAAAAAATGTTTGGCCAGTATAAATACGTCCACATATAAAATGGCATCTGATTACATTTACAAGAAAAAGAAATACGAGGATGGAGCATCGGTGAGGGAAAAAAACACGTCTTCTCATTTACACCTAGAAGGAATAAACACATACACACTGAGAAAAAATTTGGTCCTGAATTGTTTTTTTAAAGTCCAGCACAGATTTGAGTTGCGTTTGAATCCTTTAAACAGTTAAGAATGAAAAAAAGCTGGTGATAATTTTGTTGTAGGAATCAAACAGAGCGCCATCTATCTGCTTTTTATATTATCCTACACTATTTCAAAAACTGCTCAACAGTCTCATACAGAAATCTTCAAAAGATAGACAGGAGAACATGCTATAGTAACCCCACCAGTGAAATAATCCAACACCATCACGATTCCAATTAAGAGAAGAAAAAAACCTTTTCCCCCCGAAACCACTCGCCCTCCACTGCCCGGGACCGCATCCAACAGTCGCCTCTCCTCCCGCGCCGCGCGGGAGGTCCCCTAGCTGATTTCATCCACGTGGAAGGCGGGGGGCCCCGAGCCGCCGCCACCTTCTCCCCAACGTGCAAATCCGTCTCAGTTTGTTATTCGCCCCTTTCCAGTTCTTGTCCTTGTCGCCCCCGCCCCTGCTTCTTCCAACCAGGTTCTCGGGTCACTTCCGAGCGCCGGTCACTCCACATCTCCTCCGGCTGCAGGGGCAAGGGGGAAAAAAAGAGGAAAAAAGACGGGCATTGGCCAGCGTGGAGTCTCAGTCCTGGCTCTGGAACCAGCGCGGCCCCAGAACATCTGCCATCGGTCAAATTCGCCTCCCCGCGCCTTGTCTTCTTCAGGAAAAGTGGGGGAGGGGGGAGAGAGGGGACGCGGGGTGCTAAGGACAAAGTCCCCAGAGGCGCTGGATATTTTTACCGCCCCCCCCCCCCCCACTCCTCTCTTGACCAAGAAATAAAACGACAAAAAATAAAATCACTAAGGGGGCGAAGAGAGAGGGGCGAGATTCCTTCAGTCTCCAGAAAATTCCCAACTCGGCTTCTCGCTGAGGTGCAGACAGACCAGTCCGGAAGCCCGGGGAGGATGGGGGGGTCTCTTCACGCAAAGGGGAGGACATTCAAAGGAGCTTTTTTTGCCATCACAACAACATCAACAACAACAATAAAAGGTGGCCCGTCTCCCTCAGCTCCACCGCGTTCCCGGAGGGGTGGGGGATGGGAGCGTAGGTCCCCAATCGCCGTGCGCTCCTCTTCGGCGACCCCGAGGCGGGCAAACCGGCCGCGCTCATCACTTTTTTTTTTTTCCTTTTTCTTGTTTCCCTCCCCTTTTTCTCTTTCTACTCTCTCTGTCCACCTTTTCTCCCTCTGTCACCCCGGCCCACCTCTCCAGCGCGCGCCGTTAGTAGGTGAAGACCAGGTTGGAGATGCTGGACTCGAGCCAGTCCCCCGAGATCATCTCGCTGACCTCGGGCGTGCAGTAGTCCGGGAACTCGAAGTGCGATCCCGAGCCCGGCTCCAGGGTGAAGTCCAGGTCCCGGTCCAGCGCCGACGACGAGCTGAAACTGCCCAGGGACATGCTCTCAAAGTTTGAGCTGGGGTTCAGGTCGAGCAGGTCGTCCTCGAACTCGTCGTCGGAGGCCGAGGAGCCCGCGGAGGAGGCAGAGGAGGAGTGGGACGAGGCCGACGAGGACGCGTGCGAGGGCGCACTGGACGGCGCGGGCGAGGCGGCGCGCAGGCTGGCGTAGCCGCGGTGATCGGCGGGCGAGCGGCCGGCAGCGGGCGACGAGGCGGCGCTACTGCGGCCGCTGAGGCTTGGCCCGTCGGGCGGGCAGCCCGAGCCCCCCTCCTCGTACAGGCCTAAGGGGTCGCTGGGATCGGCGGCCGCGCCCACGCCCGCGGGCGACGCCGCCGCGCTCAGACCGCCGAACAGGTAGACCCGCTTCACCTTCTTTTCGGCCGGGGGCTTGCCCGTGGCGGTGAGCGAGGCGGGGGCCGAGGCCGCCGCAGAGGCCGCGGCGCCGGGAGTCCGCGCCTTGTACAGCGAGTGGTGGTCGGCGGCCGCCGCGCCCAGGGGCAGCAGGGCGGCAGCCCCCGCCTGCTCCGCGGCAAAGGAGGAGGCGGCCGCCGCTTTCCCGCCGCTGCCGCCCGTCAGGATGAGCTTGGCGTGCGGCTTACTGCCCCCGCCGCCAGCCACCTTGGAGCCACAGCTCTTTTTCTGCGCGGGTTTGGAGTTGGCGCCGCCGCCGCTCGCGCCGCCGCCTCCGCCCCCCGCGCTGCTGCTCCCGCCGCCGCCCCCGTGGCCGCCCCCGCCGCTGCCACCGACCTTATCGCCCTTCTCTCCTGGCTTGGAGGCGGCGGCGGCCGAGGAGCTGGCGTTGGCGTTGCCGGACTTCACCTTCTTCCTGGGCCGGTACTTGTAGTCGGGGTAGTCAGCCATGTGCTTGAGGCGCAGCCGCTCCGCCTCCCGAATGAAAGGAATCTTGTCGGTGTCTTTGAGTAGCTTCCAGCGTTTGCCCAGTCGCTTGGAGATCTCGGCGTTGTGCATGTCGGGCGACTGTTCCATGATCTTGCGCCTCTCGATCTGCGACCACACCATGAAGGCATTCATGGGCCGCTTGATGTGCCCGCTGGGCGTCTTGCACCAGCTCGGGTCGTCGGCCTTGCCGCCCGTGGAAGCGGTGGAGCCGGGCGTGGGGGACGAGGCGATGCCCAGCTCGAGGCCGGCGCCCGAGTCCGAGCTCTCGCCGGCCAGCAGCGCTTCCGTGTTCTCGGCGTTGTTAGTTTGCTGCACCATGGCCCCGGCTCGGCGAGCGCCCACGCGCGCTCACAGCCTCGCGGCGCGGCGGCTGCAGCACGATCGCCGGGCCCTCCCGGCCGAGCGCACGCCGAGCGGGCCCCTCCACTCCCGGTCGGGGCGGAGGTGGGCGAGAGGAAAGTCTCCAAAAGCTGAGGGGAAGGAGTCCTGCGCCTCTTGCAGAGGAGTTATAGTTCCCAGGCTGGTGAGTCTCTCCCTCCCTCTTTCTCTCTCTCACCGCGCCGCAGTTTGCTCTGTCTCTTGGCTCTGAGTCTGGAGACCGTGCTAAAGTGGAGAGGAGTTTCTTGAATGCTGGTTGCTGAAGCTTCCAATGCAAGTTTCTCGCCGCCTCCCAGGCAAGTCTTTTTTTTTTTTTTTTTTTTTTTCCCTTCCCCTGAAGCAGTTGATTCCAGTTCACTAGCGCTCTCAGGAGCTCAGGAAAGCGACATCGTCTGTATCACTTAGTGCCTTTCTTACAATGCAAAGCAAAAGAGACTGGCTCCAGGACTCTGTGGGCGGAATCGGCACTAAGGAGTTTGTGTAATTATTTTGTTGCAAGGTAGGAAGCCAAAAAGCCTTCATGCAACAGACTGGCATGAATAAATGTATGTTTTCCCCTCCCTTCTGCAAGAAGGGAGCTGGTAATGGTAGAGTTCCTCCAGTGCAGACTCTTAAAGAGCGTGCAAGAACTAGAGACCCTGGAGCGAATCCGGCCTCTTCCCCTCACACACTGTTTCTCTTGCTGCAGCTTAGAGCAGACCCCAATTCCGCCTCGCGCCTCTTTATCCTTTCACAGTCTTGGCCCGGGCCAATCAGCCGCTGTAACCAACGCTTCCTCGTGCCAAGCCCCTCCCCCGGGCTTCCCATTGGCTTGGAACCCGATGCAATAATAATCTCCGCGTGCAATGAGAAGCTCCAAATCTGACCTCATTCCAATTTACAGAGCAAACTTTTTAAAAGGGCTAGAAGTACAGCTGAGATTTCTGCTGCCTCTTTTCCTTTTGGTGTGTGTGTGTGTGTGTGTGTGCGCGCGCGCGCGCACACACGCGCGGGCGTGTGTGTGTGTGTGTGTGTGTGTGTGTGAAGAGGATGTTAATGCATGAAATTATTAAAGGGAGAGACGGAAATGTATTCTAACCATTATGTTAGATAACAAGGGGCTGGGAGTGGGGTGGGGGTAAGGGTAAAACACTGTAAATGGAAGCTTTCTGCTTAAAAGCCAAGTGATTATTTTTATTAGTTCTTTTCACTATTGGAATAAAGAATCAGTCTCTAGTACAAAATCTGTTTCTAGGCTCCTTCATAAAGCCAACGATGTAAAAGGGGAGGGAAAGCTACAACAGTAAATCAATGGATATTGAAAACCATTAAGAAAGTGGTACCTAGACACCTGTCATCACAATTACTTTAGCTCTAGGTACAGCACAGATGCTGATGTATTGTGTAAATCCCTTCAGAGTAATATTTGTGCTGTTTGTGGACGGCAAAAAAGAGGAATTTCTGCAGTAATTACTTGCTCTCTTAACCAAACGGGTTATTTAATGATTTAAACACATATAAATCCTGGATAGCCCAAACAGAGGAGCTTTCCCTTGGATCACACTAGGCAGTGTGCTATAATTAATTCAATGGGAGAATTTCTATAGACTTATAGGATGATAATGACGAATAAAGGATGGGAATCTATTGTACTTTCTAAATATTTGTTTTCCACATTTTCAAAATTAAACATTACATCACTCCCTGTCCTCTCCCCCAAACCCTCCTACATATATTTTTCCTGTATATTCCTCCTATATATTTGTTATTTGAATCAAATGGAACTGAAAGGCCAGGTCAAAGAGAAACCGAAGAAGAAGGCGGTAACTGGTAGCGGAAGAGAATTGGAGCCTCTGGATTTGTATCAGAACTGGCTGGCTGTTGGTCCTTCTTACTGGTTTTGTAACCCTGGGGATGTGACCAAGTCTGTTTTCCTCATCTGATACTGGAACACTAGGAGCTACTTTATATAGGGTTGGTGTGAGGGTTCAATGAGTTTGATGTATAGTAAGCCCTCAGTGAATGCTATTATCCTTCCCTTGATAATTCAAATGCTTGAGATACTCCTCCACATAGAAGCAGCCTATTGTTCAAGAGACTAAAAGATGGCCACTGATGTGAAAAAATAATCACAGATCATGGATGTGAACCATCCAAGGACAATAGTGGCAATCCTATGGTCTCAATGATTTTAAAAGAAAGGGACGTTGTGAAAGCACTGTGAGCAATGTGGCAAAGAAAAGGTGCTTACTTAGTCAGAACACAGGTTAATGTGGCCACAGAAATTACTTTTGTTCCAAAGTGTGAAAATTAGAATTCTAGTAAAAATTGGTCCTAATACCTTAACAGTGAACTGTTTTTCTACAGGCCAGTGATGGGTGGTTGGGGAGGGCCAACTCAACATAATTAAGTCAGCTTTCGATTCAGACCAAACTAGTGCTAGGCAGCAAATTTCTATTTATCTTGTCAAACTTTTAAAGTATGTAGGCTGGCGAGAGGCCCAGATTGTCAGATTTAGAATTTTACTGGAAAGAACACCCTTTGGAGACATGTGAGTGGATCTCTAAGGATCAACCGCAAGTAAGAATGTTTTTGTGGGTAAAAGTAAACAATTTTTGACTATTAGTTATCCATACCCATATGGTATATGCTTTTCTTTTAGGAGAAACAGATCTTTAAAAAAAATACCCACAGACACTCTTTTTGCATATAACAAAGTTGGTGTGTTATCATGCACTTAAATTTCTTTGGTATGCACACCAAAAATACACCCCTACATATTATCAATCTGACATTAAAGTTGCTCTAAGAGGACTGTTTTTTTTTGTAAAATCAATACTGTCACTAAAATAAATAAGAATAAATACTTCATTTTTGGAATTTGTACCAACAAATGATTTGAGAGTAGCTCTTTTGTGAAAATTCAGTAAAGGTGAGTATCAATATAATGGTTTATATTTCTAAAGCCATTTATGAATATGAAAAGTGGAAGTTAAAGCAGTCATAGTAATTTTGTTTATGTTTAAAGCACAAAAAATTTTAAAAAGTATGTACCCGCCAAAAAACAAAAAAAAAGCCCCTGGCCTATTTCTGTTGTTCAATGTATTTTCTGTATTACAACAAATGTATAAAAACACCATTGTTACATGCCACTAAGGAAGAAAACCTGCCAATGAAACTGTGACATCCCCCAGTCATAGGACATAGACCTATTTCAGTGATGTTGAAAATGAAAATGTTCTTAGAATGGAACTTTTGTTAGTATTTTATTTAATATTTTAATTAATATTAGTCATTTCCAATGACGTTGTAAGATTATTATAGTATATATGAATGCTTAGACTTCTGAAGTAGATTTGTTCTTATGTTAGTAATTCTCTTAAAATGTAAGAAAACGTGATAAACAATCTTTTATTAAAGTCAACCTTTCTGTACAACTGACTATGTGCACACTGCAATGTGTTAGGCCTCTGACTAATAAACAATGAGAAAAGATTGCTGGGTTCTCATTACTTAATTACACATGCTTTATAACCAGTTCTCTATTACTGACATTTTTTCCCTCAAATACAGATATTTGGTGGCCCCTACTAAATCAGTACTCAGTGTTCCCTCTGCTGGCTTTGCAGTACATGAAATAATTCTTGATAATGCTGCTCTTTAAGTCATATTAACAGTAAACCAAGATAATTTTGCAAAACAATTTTTTTTCTGTTTTAGGATAATAGGCTATCTTTGTTAGCAATGATGTTAGACATTTCAAATTTTGAATTAAGGGAAATATTTTATCTTATTTATTTTCCATTAAGTAATGGAATTCTATTTGAGATATAGTGTGATATCTGCTATCATTTCTTCTGCTCTCATACACCTGCACAACATAAAATCTCACAACATCCATAAAATAGTATGGGGTATAAATGGAAGTAAAATTCTATCCCACTGCTTAATATATTCCTATAGTATGGGGGGTGGGGGGGTGGCACCTGAAGGGAAATTAGTTTAACAAACCTGGATGTTTACATTTGCCTTTCCTTGGTTATAGAAACTATGATTGTAAGAGCTGGGCTAACCTGACAAGTATTCAGGTGAAATATATATTTTTTTCATGTATAACCCTGTCTTTGTTACTTTAGCAGACAAGGAAGAAGAAACCCTGGGAAATTCGATGTCATTGACCTTTGTCAACTGAAAGGCCCCCAGGCTTTTCAGTTCCACATTTTCTGGAAAAGAACTCTCCATCCCAGGCTGACTTCTCAATCAAGTAGACAAACAGAACTTACAGTTCATCCTTTTGGGCTGATGAAGTTGTACTGGAATTGGACTTCCTTTTGGTGGGTTGCATCGAAAAAGAGCAATCAAAATAAGATGGAAGTATTTCTTACTTGCAAAATATCAAAATAGGATTCTGGAGTAAAATAAAACCCATGATATATTTTTACTCTTAGAATAAACTAAGAGATAAGAACCCTGCATTTCTAATAATTTTTACCGTTTTTCTCTCCCCTCCTAACCAGCCACTAGCATCTGATGGGCTTAAATAGCATTTCATACCAATGCCAACTCATTTTCCTTTCCTCTCAATTTTCTGATGAGAACAAGGAGAAAACGAGTGTTTGTGTGGGTCACGTAGAATGGAAGCATGAACAGGAAGGAGCCTTTGCTCCATTTCACAAGGCCCAGGCCAGGCACACCCATGGGAAGCCAGGGTTTGCTCTGCCTCCAGCCGGCTCCCAACTTGGGGAGGATTCGCCGCCAGGTGGCATCGCTGAGCCTCCCTGCGCCCTGGAGGAGACCTGGGAAAACGTGGGGGATCCACAGACTTCTTTCTTTTCCCCCTTCCTCCGCTCCTCTATCTCCTTTAGCAGTTTAAACAATCAGCGGTTAATAGGGTGTGATGGTGAGTTGTAATAATTTTTCCCCCCATAAATCAAAGTTTAGAGCAACCGATCGCCGCCTTCTGCTCACTTGTCAGAAGCTCCCCGATTTTGGGGAAGCCCGATCGGCTACCATTTGGATCTAGCGACTGAACCCGGGAGATTATCAATGTACCGCGTCGCTATCTTGCTGAAGCGGGAGCGAGTCAGAACGCGGTTTCCTCGCCAGCAGCCCTCCGTTTCCGAGAGCCCTGTAGAGAAGCGGCGTGCCCGACTCAGGGACTAGCAAAGGCCACTCCTCCTGAAAACATGGTTCCCCGGCCAGGACGCCGGCCTAGCGCGGCGCGCAGGGCGCTGGCCCGCTCCTCCCGCCCCGAGCTCCGAGCGGATTCGGCAGGATGAGCGGTGCTCAGCCTGGTCCCGCCTCGGCGGCCGAACCTCGCCTTTCGATTCCAGTTACCGGGATGGAAAAAATTGGAATCGACTCAGGCTGTCCTTTTTGGAGGAAAGTCTTTCCTACTGTAAACACGTTTCGGGCTATCCTGTCAGCAGCACTTTAACACCCGTCTTCCGTTTAGGCTTTACGACCGTGGAAGAAGCTGAAGACACGCGCACACACGCAGCCCAAGTGAAGACACCCCCGCGTCGTCACGAGCTCTTAGACCCCTTTAAGCTGCAACCGGCCGCGGCTGACTGGGGGTCGCTCCCAGGGCGCTCGGCTCCTCCATCCCCCACTCCCTCCCGAAGCCAGCTTAGCCCTGGGCTGTGGTACCCAGTTCCGTCACTGACCGGAACTGCCAGCCTCTCGGCGCCCACAGTCTGCGTTCTGGTCGCCTTTCGCCCTCTGAGCGCGGTGCGTCCGGGCCCCCACGTTCCCGCCACCAGGCTGCATTCGGATCCTAGCTGGGCACCCTCCCCGGGCGTGTGGCTGCCTGGCTTTTCAGGAGGGCAAAGTGGGGGTGGGGCGGGTGGAGGAGGTGCGGGGTGGAGGGCAGGAAAAAGCCACGGGGGGGGGGGGGGGCGGAGGGAAGGGGATTGACAATTTGTTGCACCCAAATCCTCAAGCGCCGCTTCCCAGGGGTCTTCATAAGGGTAAGCGTGCTGAGTGCCCTCCCTTGCCCCACGCTCCTGTGAGGAAGGCAGGGTGGGGTGGGGAGTCCACAAGGGACGCGGAGGCGCCCCAAGGTACCAGGGGCTCTCGCTGGTGCACCCGACGCTCCAGTGATTGGACTCTGGTTTCAGGTCTGAGCGTAGGGGGCTTATGGCAGGTAAATAGACGCTGCGCCCCAGGCGTGGTTCCTTATAAGCAAAGCTTTATGGAGGGCTTCAGCTCACAGTGCTCCCCCTTCCCGCAACATTCGGGAGTCTCTGTCTTTCTGCCTGCCCCACCCCGGGGCGTCCCGAAACCGTCCCAGTGACCCCAGCACGCAGTGTGGATACGAGCAACCCCCCTCCCCCCATCACATCCCCTCCGCCAACTCAGCCGAGTAGAAGTGATTCCAGTTGGAGCCCAGTGTGGGAACGCGGCTGATTTCACTTTTGGAAAAGCCCTTAAACAAGAGCAAATCTAAGCCCACGTTCACATACCGGTTGACCTACAATTGGAGGGTGTGCGAGGGCGGGCTGGGGCGGCGCGTCTGCGGGGAGGAAAACCCGCTGGAGAGTGGGCAGAGGAAGCAAAGCAAAATGTCAGATAAGAAGAGGGGAGAGGGAGGAAGAAAGGCGCTTGCTTGTAGAGAGGGAGGTGGGAAGGCGCGGAGAGTGCACCGGCTGCCAGGTGACTCGGGGGCAAAGGAGAAAAGAGGCGGGCGCGTGGCGGGCACCCGATCTCCAGGAGCCCAGCGCATCCCTCCCGGGATCCCGACGCGGCCAGACACCGCGTGTGGCGGAGACGGCACGGAGCTGGGGTGGGGAGGGCGGGGTGGGGAGGGGCTGGGCGGGAGGGGGCACAGGGACCAAAGAACTCAGCGCCCCAGACCGCACCCGGCGTGCTGCACACCTGGCATCCAGGACTCGCCATCTGCTAGGAGCTCACCGCCGCTCCGGCCAGGGGTGTGGGCTTGGAGATAAGGACACTGCCAGCGGAGTGGATGGCTTCTGTCAACCGCCGCAATGAACTCTATGAAGGTTTAAGGTGCTCCTACTGTGTGCTGAGTGCAGCCTCCAGCTGCTGGGCTCAGGAAGGGCACGGGCACCGACTCTGATTGCACCCTCAAACTAGGAAATAGTCCTGTGTATATTGTTGTATAATAAATTAACCATTGGAACAATCTACGCAAATTCTCCGTGCCCAGGAGGGTGGTTGAAGAAGTCTGGGTTCTGGAGAAGCTGGGTCTGGCTGAGTAAGGTACAGACCGACAGGACATTGGGTGATTTTCCACAGCTTCCTGAAGCATGAATGACCACCCCCGCTTCCTGCCCCACATTCTCACAACATAGAGATCAAAATGAACAATAACAATTTAAAATGTAGTTTAGTGATATACTTCATCTGGGCTAGAACGGTTTGTAAATAACTGAAGGCTGTCCTTAAACATTCAAATCATTAATTTCACAAATGTCAGACCTGGAACACTGCCTTATTGAAACAAGTGTTTTGTAATGTAATTTGTTGTTGTTAATCCTCACGGGAGGATATTTTTTTCCATTGATTTTTAGAGAGAGTGGAAGGGATGGAGGAGGGCAAGAGAGATTGAGAGAGAGAGAGAGAGAGAGAGAGAGAGAGAGAGAGAGAGAGAGAGAGAAACATCGATGTGACACATGGATTGGTTGCCTCCTGGGTGGAATCTGCAACCAAGGTATGTGCCCTTGAACAGTAATGGAACTCACAGGCTGATGCTCTAACCACGGACCAACAAATCAGGGCTCTAATGTACCTTTATACTATTCTGAGAGAAAATTCATGAATATAACTTACTACGCATTGTTATGAGAACAACACACCATTGTTTTAAATCGCCAAAAACATTGCTCAAACTACAATATAAAGGGGAAATACAAGTTACAAAATTAATAATAAAGTAATATACATTTCAAATATGCATGCTTAGGCTACATTTCACTGAAACACCCAAAATATTGTCTAAAATGTTTAACATTCTCCCTAGAGAGTACTACTGCCCAGATGTGAATTATGCATTATGAGTTCCAGGCAAGTACTAAGTAATGGGAATGCTATTGGTATTCTAAATTCTTAAATTCGCAGTGGATATGGTATTCTTGCCTTGATGTGGACCCTTCCCCCATTGACTCTGGATTTGGTCAGGTGACTTGCTCCAGCTAATAGCACATTGGCAAGCATGACCAGGCAGAGGCTTGATTAAGTACCACATATGCAGGTTTGTGCACCTGAAACCTTGAGAACATGGGGTTGGAAAAAAGCCAGTCTAACTTAGTGGAAGATGAAAGGCTTTACGGGGGAGAGCCGAGATGCCTTGCCAACTGGAGGGTGGCATGTGACATGCTATCTTGGACTTCAGTAGGAGCATCAGTTGGGGACAGCCACCTGATTGATCCCAGATGAGTCCAGCAGAAGAATCACTCAGATTGACAACCAACAGAATTATGAGAATAATGCACCATTGTTTTAAATCACTATAGTTTGGGTGGTTTGTTGCATAGTAATAGAGGATGGAGAAGTATTAATTACAATGCCATGTGATAGATGCCAAAATAAAAATCCACCCAAGAAGGTTATCTTTGCTTACTGACTCCAGGTCTTCATTATGAGTTCAATAAAAAAATATTCATCTATGCCTTTGGTGGATATAGGAGTGAATTAGACTTCAGTAACCCCAAACATCTTATCTACTCTAGTTGCAAGTTGTGCTTCTTTCCATTTCCTAGATGTCCCTGAAATTCTTTCTCCCCTCAGGAGGCCTGCAGCTCACCAGCATTGTCGTGTTTCCTCTCTGTCTCTCCTTTTGCTGTCTGTGGCCTTTCTTGGCCAGCTCTTTTCTCTCTACTTTTTTATTTTTATTTTTCCTTCTTCCTGGTTTCATTTCTCTCCATTTTCCCGCTATTGCGGCAACACTTGTTTACTTATGGTCAGTAAACATATCAACCATATTAAGCCTTCAATAATTTGCTTTGTTAATGTATCTTGGCTTTTTCCCCCCTATTGCTTCTGCTTGTAAATTTCTTTCAGTCAAGTATTGGGGTGGGATGACTATCAACTCTCTAGACTCTTGAAAAGTGTGGCGTTCACATACAGGTTGTAATTCTAATGTCTTGGGATGGTGTATTAGCCAAGGTTCTCCAGAGAAACAGAACCAGCCAGAGATAGGTAGATAGATCTCAATTATGGAGAGAAGTCCCAAGATTTGCAATCAGCAAGCTGGAGAGCCAATAGTGTGGTTTCAGTCCAAACCCCAGGATGTTTGAGACCAGGAAAAGCTGATGTTTCAGTTGGAAGTTCTAAGGCAAGGGGAAAAAACGATATCCCAGCAGGCAGGCAGGCTGGCAGGCAGGGGGAATTCTCACTGGTTTGGGGGAAAGTCAGCCTTTTTGTCCTATTCAGGTCTTCAACTGATAGGATGAGGCCCAGCCACATTAGGGAGGGCAATCTGCTTTCTCAGTCTATTGATTTAAATGTTAATCTCATGAAAAACACCTTCATAGAAACACTCAGAATACTATTTAAAAAATTATCTGAGCAACTGTGGCCCAGTCAAATTGACATGTAAAATTATAACATATATTTTCCAAATTAAAATGCAGACTATCCAAGAAGATACTGTATTAAGCTACCGTTAGGCATTAATAGCTTACAGTGCAGGTCTTAATAGTAGCTTTTCTAGTAGGTTCAAGTAGGTTTGAGCATGGGCGGGAGGGCCTGGGGAGAGGGAATGAGCAGATCACTTTGAGAATGTAGTGGTCTCAGCTGAAGGGTATAGTGTGATAGATGAGAAAAGGAAAAACTAAAGGCTAAAATGTGTTGCCCTCTTTAAACATATAGCTTTAATTCTTGAGACTGGAAAGTCCCTATTCTTAATATGCTGGATGGTATCAGTAAAATCACTCTAAGTTTAAGGTATGATACAGCTTAGCTCAGAATTGATATAGCTATCCTTTTCATGTACATGTTTCAAGGGTGAAATGAAAAAGAAAAAAAAAAAGATCCCTAAAACTCCATACCATGTCATTAAAGGATATGCTCACTAACCTTCCTTTAGAATTAATTTTTATGATAAACATTGCCTATAGTATTTAGTAGTCTATACAACAGTTTCTAGATTTGAGTACAGCATCTCTCTAAACTAGGCTGAATGGTTCCATTTCTAAACATGTGATCTTCATGGTTGCATGAAAAGGAAAGTGTAGATAAATCTTACTCATTCTTAAATGTCTTTTCCTGAAAGTGACACACATCATTTGTGCTCACAGCCCAGTGGACATAACAAGGCACATGGCCGTATGTGAAGGCTTGGAAATATGGCTCTACTCTGTGCCCAGGAAACAAGGAAAATGGGTATGGGTGAATCCTAGAAATCTGTTCATATTACTTATGGAATTGATATACCTCATGTACATGTGCTATAAAGTGAATTTATTTTAAGTGAATCCTATTTTCCTTTCAGCTGCATGTAGAAATTGGTGATGTTCTACCAGGAAAAATTTTTACCTTGACTAATACTGTAGGATATTGTTCTATTTAAAAATGACATTAAGGCTTAAAACAATCATTAGAGACATGAACACCTTCTGCTTTTGAGGGTGATGTGGTAGCAGCAGAAAGTATCACAAGCAGAAAAAAGATTATAAATGCCATATTTTACAAGATATTGCATTTAAAAATAGTTCTAGCATATAAGACTAGAAGAAATAAATTTAGAGAGAGAAGCTAATACTGCTAGCCATCTTCTTGCCTGGCAGCATTTGCTAAGTCTGGATACAGGTTGTCATAGGAAAATAAAAAGGAAAAATAGAATATTTTATATTCATGTTGGTCAGCATGGATAGATTGGAATCTACAGGATCATTAGGGAGCTATTTCCCCACATCATATTTGCTGAGTGCTACAAAGACACAGAGAAATCAGTTGTAGACCAACTCATGCTAGAGAAAAGGGCATGCACAAAACAAAAAACAACAACCACATATATATATATATATATATATATATATATATATATATATATATATATGTGTGTGTGTGTGTGTGTGTGTGTGTGTGTGTGTGTGTGTTGCTTACCAATGGGGATATGTTCTGAGAAATGCAATTTTGTCATTATGCAAATATCATAGAGTGCAATTACAAAACCTTGATAGTATAGGCTACTGCACACCTAGGATATATATATATATACTGCCCGATACAAGGGGCTCCGAGGGCTGAGGCAGCAGTGCCAGTTGCCTCCTCAGCCCTTGCAACCCTGGCTTCATCTGGAAGGTCATCTGAAATGTTGTCCAGAAGGTCGTTTGGCTGTCTGGTCTAATTAGCATATTATGCTTTTATTATAATAGACTAGAGGCCCGGTGCACAAAATTCGTGCATGGGGTGGGTGTGTTCCTCAGCCCAGCCTGCATCCTCTCCAATCTGGGATATCCCTCTCACAATCCAGGACTGCTGGCTCCCAACCGCTTGCTTGCCTGCCTGCCTGATTGCCTCTAACTGCTTCTGCCTGCCAGCTGATCACCCCCTAACAACTCCCCTGCCAGCCTGATTGATGCCTAACTGCTTCCCTGCCAGCCTGGTTGCCCCTAACTGTCCTTCCCTGCAGGCCTGGTCGCTCCAAACTGCCCTCCCCTACAGGCCTGGTTGCCCACAACTGCCCTCCCCTGCTGGCCATCTTGTGACAACCATCTTTGGCCACATGGGGTTGGCCATCTTGTGTGTTGGAGTGATGGTCAATTTGCATATCAACTCTTTATTATATAGGATAGCTTATTGCTCTAGGCCAGTGGCCAGCAAACTCATTAGTCAACAGAGCCAAATATCAGCAGTACAATGACTGAAATTTCTTTTGAGAGCCGAAAACCGACTTCTGTGCGTGGGCCACGAAGTTTCAATCGCACTGTACGTGTGCTCCCATACCTGGTATTTTGTGGAAGAGCCACACTCAAGGGGCCAAAGAGCCTCATGTGGCTTGCGAGCCACAGTTTGCCGACCACTGCTCTAGGCTACAAAAATTACTATACTTAATATGGTAGCCAACTGTAACACAATGGTATTTGTGTATCTAAGCATATCTAAACATAGAAAAACTACAGTAAAAATATGGTAGACAGTATTTTTCATACAATTGGCAGTACAGTAGATGTGTTTACACCAGCATCACTGTAAACACGAGTAATGGGTTGTGTTAGGACTTTACAATGGCACTAGGTGATAGGAAATTTTCAGCTCCATTTTAATCATATGGGACTTTTTTTCAAATTAAAAAGACCTGAATTAAGAGGAATACCTTGTTTTTGGATTGGTAAAGATGTTGATTTTTCAAAAATTGATTTATAGTTTAAATGTAATTCCAAACAAATTTTAGTTTTTTATTTTGTAGATATAGACAAGCTGATTCAAAATTGATGTGTTATAGCCAAGCTGATTATAAAATTAAATGGAAATGCAAATGACCTATTAGTCAAAAACATCCTGAAGAAGAAAAACAAAGGTGGAGAATTCATTACACTTCCAGATTTTAAGAGCATCAGTAATTAACACAGTGTAATATTGGTGTAAGATTAGACAAATTGGTGTAAGATTACACAAAAGAGTCAAAAATAGACTCATATCAACAGAATTACTTGATTTTCAATAAAACAGCACTCCAATTTTGTTAGGAAAGGGGAGTGGACTTATTGCTCCCTCCCTCTCCCCCCGCCTCCAACATATGGTGTCAGGGCAATTGTATATCCACAAGGAAAAAATAAAAAAGAATCTTGACCTCGAATTCATACCATATACAAAAATTCATTTATCATATATCACAGTCATAAATGTGCAGAGAAAACTTAGGAGGATATATTTATGACCTTGAAGTAGGCAAAGATTTCTCACACAGGATAAAAAACACTAAGCAGAGAAGAAGCCAAACACTGGTACAAAATATTTATAATACATCAATCTGATAGATGACCCACAAGAATAAAATTAAAATAGTAACAAAGTAAGAAGAGATATGGAACATCTGAAATTTTCATATATTTGGTGGGTACATACATTGGTATAATCACTACTTACTAATCTAATATGTCTAGCAAACTTACCCCTAGATATATACTCAAGAGAAATGAGTGTATATATGCTCACCAAAGGCACATACAAGTATGTTCATGCCCCAAACCTGGCAGCAATCCATTGTCCATTAATGGAAGAATAGATAAGTATCTTATGAAATTTTTACCTGATGAAATACTGCACAAAAACAAAACTGCAGAAAAAAGTTAGTCCCAAAGAGTATGTGTTGTATGATTTCCATTTGCATGAAGTTAGCTCAAGAACAGGCAAATCCAATTGTTAGTGATAGAAGTTAGAGATGTGGTTATCTGTCCATAAGGGCTTGACTGGAAATGGCCATGACAGAACTTTCTAGAATACTTGAAATGTTCACTATATTAATCTGAGTAATGCTTGCAAGGGTACACACCTATATAAAAATTTATCAAGCAGTACACTAAAGATCAGTGCTGTTTTTGCCTCTTAATATATATAAACCTCAAGAAAAAGATGAATCAGAGAAAGACAAAGATATTTAAAGGAAACCTACTTTTCAATACTTAAAAGCAGGAGTCAGCAAACATTATCTATAAAGGGCCAGACAGCAAATAGTTCAGGCTTGTAGGTTCTGTCATGACTACTTAACTCTGCTGCTATAGTGCAAAAGCAGAGATATACAGTAAATAAACAATGACCATGGCTGTGTTCCAAATAAACTTTGTTTAGAAAAATAGTGCTGGCCTGATTGGGCCTGCCAGCCATGGTTTACCAACTCCTGCTTTAAAGCATTAGCAAAGATGTCACCTATAGTTAAAATATCACAAAATAGAATTCCTTCTTCTGTTATATGTGATTGTGGTAAGGCCTCTTCTAGCCCAAGTACAGTATGATTGCCTTTGAAATACTGGAAGTAGTGTGTGTGTGTGTGTGTGTGTGTGTGTGTGTGTGTGTGTAGACATAAAGGGTGCCAGTAATCGTACCAAAATAGTTATAAATTACCTCTCCCACCTTTCTCTTTTTCTATACCTTCATCCTTCTCCTTATTGAATCAGGAATGGATTTTCATGCAACATTAACAAATACTTGTGGGACATTCATTACACAGTACACATAAGACTTTCGTGGTCACCCAGCCTAGAGGTAATGATGGTGTAATAGGTCGTATATAGTGGAAATAAAATTAGATATGGTTCTTGCCCTCAAGGACCTGTATGATGAAAGAGTCAGAAATTAAGTAAATACAGATAGAAAGAAGTAACTATGTAAGCATTGTAAAGAAAAATAAATTGGCATGTGAGAAGGAATAAAAGGGGCATAATTTAAAAATGGAGTTGGTCAGGGCAGTCTTCTCTGGGGCTGGGTCATTAAAAGTGTGACCTAAAGAATGAATAGAAGCTGGCTAGGTGAAGAAAGGTACACTATGTGGGAGGCAGGGAGAGAACAGCAGGCAGAAGGAATAGAATGTGCCAAGGCAGGAGAAAGGAAAGCTTAGCACGTGAAACTAGTGAGGCTAGAATGTAATGAGCATTAAAAAAAAAAGTGGCACAGAAGAAAAAGGAGTGGTGAGTAAAACCCAGACTGTACAGGTTACTGGTTTATATTAAGGAGTTTAGATGTTTTTGTTGTTGTTGTTAATCTTCACACTAGGATATTTTTCCATTAATTTTTGGAGAGAGTGGAAGGGAGGAGGAGAGACAGAGAGAGAGAGAGACATTGATGTGAGAGAGAAACATCGATTGGTTGCCTCCCACATGAGCCGGGATCAAGCCAGCAAGCGAGTTACATGCCCTTGACCAAAATCAAACCCAGGACCCTTCAGTCTGAAGGCTGACACTCTATCAACTGAGCCAAACTGGCTAGGGCTAGATTTTGTTTTAAATGCCATGGGAAGTCATGGACTGATTTTAAATAAATGAATGGCATGGCCTGATTAACATTTTAAAAACATCACTCTAATTACTGTGTAGAGAATTCATAGAGAGAGCAATATGATCTTTTGAAGACTACTGTGGTGCCCCCACCCCCCTACCCCCCACCCTCTACCCCTTGGAGATGATGATGGTTTGGGCAGCAATGAAGGAAAGAAATGAATGGTTTGGGGATACATTTTGGAGGTAAAACTGATTGAACTTAGTAATGGACTGTTTTAGGGAAATGAGGGAGAAAAAGACTTGAGAAGAGTAGGGAAGTACAAAATGATCATTTAGGAAAGTAATCAACTGAGTTTTCTGGAGATACCTAGCTAGGTTGCCAAGCAATGTTTAGGTCAGATGTTGGCTTTTCATTGACACCAGTGAGTTCAGTTGTGTGTTTTCTCCAGTTTGGGTGCAAGAACAAAAAAATGATTGGGTTCATCTAGGGTTGGGATTTGATGTGTTTGCCAGGGGAGAAAGAAGCAAGGCAATTACTATAGTATTTTCAAAGGAGTTATTCTACTGAGGGATTGTGAGAATCTAAACAAATAGAGAAGTCAAGGAAAGGGGCTGATGGGGAGAGTGGGACTGACAAGGTTGTGGAATGGAAGTCATAATAAGATAGAAAATGGTGGGAAAGTGGGGTGATGGACTGAATATGCTGAAAATTAGAGGTTTATTTGAGCATGGGATGTCTGCTTTTAGATTTTACAGCTGTTTATTTTTTTAAATATATTTTTTATTTTAAAATATATTTTATTGATTTCAGAGAGGAAGAGAGAGGGAGAAATAGAAACATCAATGATAAGAGAGAAACATTGATCAGCTGCCTCCTGCATACCCCAAAATGGGGATCAAGCCCACAGCCCCGGCATGTGCACTGACCAGGAATCAAACCATGACCTCCTGGTTCGTAGGTCGACACTCAACCACTGAGACACGTCAGCCGGGCAAGATTGTACAGTTGTTTAGAGTTCAACGAACCAACAGTTCAGCATTCGGGACAGGTCATCCAATATATGTTGAAGTTGTCTAATATGATGACAGGAGGTAAGTTGGACTTGAAGATTGGAAGCCAGTGTTGAAATTGAAAGTCAATGAAGAAAAGTGACAGCAGTTGACAGCAATAAGGAGGAAAGTGTGATTTTGCTGAATGATATGAGTCTCAAAGGACAGGGAAGCCATACAAGGGGGAGCAGGCAAACATTGACCCAACTACCAAACCTGAGGTGAGAATAAGCAGTTTCCACTTAAGAGGCCTATAAGAGAAAAGACATTCTCAGATAGGCCTTAGGTGCCATTGAGGCCTATGAGTAGGTGGAAGGAGTAGGAAGAATAGAGGTAGAGAGTATAGGAAAGTTTGTTGAACACAAAGCAACCATTTTTAAGAGCAAAAGAGGTTCAGCGTTGGGTCACATGGAATGATGGATGCAGTAAGCAGGTTGGAGCCGAGAGTTGATAAGATAAAGGGTTTCTGGAGAGGCTCTCGTGTCTGGCAGAGGATTTACTCCTAAAGGTTTTAGGAAGAAGGCAAGTATTTAGCCTAACACTGAAGTCTGAAAGGTTCTTTTCTTCCTTTTTAAACAAAAGTATAGTAATTGTTTGGGACATTTTCATTTTAAAGTTGATAATAAAAATCTACAACAAATTAATGAGTATGGGGTTTCTGTTTGGGATGATAAAAATATTCTGGAGCTGAATGGTGGTGGTGGTGGCACAACATTGTGAACATACTTCATGCTGAACTGCGCACTAAGATGGTGAATTGTACATTATGTATCTTTACCACAATAAAAAAAAATGTAACCATTAGCAACAGCTGTAAATTACCAGCCCATTCTTGCATTGACTGCCTCTAGTCTAATAGTCTAAAATATTCTAACCCTTCTAAATTTACAAAGACGGCATTTTGCCCTTTTTTTTTTTTTTTTTTTTTAGATCTCTTTCAATTGGATGAACTTAACCTTCAGATAGCTTTGCTTGGTAATAACAGTGATGATGGCACAATATTGTGAACATACTTCATGCTGAACTGCGCACTAAGATGGTGAATTGTACATTATGTATCTTTACCACAACAATAAAAAAAAAAAAGTAACCATTAGCAATAGCTGTAAATTACCAGCCCATTTGGGGAATTTGTTCTCAGACATATTTTATTTGTCCTCAAACCGTTTTGGCCATCATTGTGTGTAAAAAACAATAAAAACAATAGTTTCTAACATTTAGAAATCTGGACATTTTGTATAAAATACCTTTGAAAACTGGGCTAGCTAATGATGTGGGCACACATCCCTACCTGGTTCTGACCAGCTGGAGCCCAGGGGGCCTGCTCCCCTCCTTGATGCCTGCACCTCTCCTATGCCTGCTGTGTTCTTGTCAGCACAGAGGCCCAAGTGCTGTCACCATTGAGAATGGTGCTGCCCTGCCATTTTCAGAATTCATAGGATGGTGCAATAGTTGCATAGCGGTGCTTCTAGAAAGGTGAGAAAATGAAAGGGAGACGGAGCAGGAAGTTTTAAGAAAAGTGGGAGAAAACATAATTCTTGGTGGAAATGAATTTGGGTGTTTTAATGTATAAATAAAATTGGTCCCAAGAATGTAATATGGCCAACATCAGTTATTTTTATTACCTGAGGGCAGTTGTGTTTGACTCCCTGATTTATATAAACTGTTTATAAGTTTTATTTAATTTGAGTAAAACTGAAAAATGAACGGAACTTGAAGGTCATAGAAAAAAATCTCTGCTTTCACCAAATCTTTCTTTGACTAATGAAACTACCCTGACTTTGAGCCTTTCAGGAATAATCCATAGGGTAGTAATTAATTAATTACTTAATTAAACTATTGTCCTCAATATTCAGAAAAAAACCAATGGTGCATTTTCTGTTTTGTGTGTGTGTGTGTGTGTGTGAAAGAGGTCATGTATATCTATCTTATTTGTTGGCACAAGAACACATTGTTTGTGCCAAACCAATAAGTAGATTCAGGAGCATTAAATCATTGTGTGTCAACATTAGTGTGAAAAAAAAGTCCTAATACACAAAATGGGCACTACTGTCACCAGAAAAAGTGCACTGACTTCTTTTGAAAGTAAAAATGTATTAAACTCCATTTCTTGCATTGACTGACTCTAGTCTAAAGTATTCTAACACTTCTAAATTTACAAAGACAGCAATTTGCCCCCTCCCCTTTTTTTTAGATCTCTTTCAATCGGATGAACTTAACCTTCAGATAGCTTTGCTTGGTAATAACAGTGCATTGAATTACCATATCTCTGGGTGAGAGATGAAAAACCATTTAATGAGAATGAAAATGTCCAACTTCTACTTAGAAATGGAGGATTGCCCCAGTGAATGTTGATTACAGCCTGACATGTGTTATGCTGTGGCATCAGGAAGTATACCTAAGACACAGGCCAAGTTATATATAAATAAGCATAGTGGGTATATTAGTTTCCCAAATACCACAGACAGGATGGCCTCATTCTCTCCAGATCTGGATACTAGAGCCTGAAAGCAAGATGTTGGCAGAGCCCTGGTCTTCTCTAAGCTTCTCCAATTCTTGGCATCCCTTGGCTTGTAGACACATCACTATAATCTCTGCCTCCATTGTCACATGGTGTATGCCTGTGTGTCTTTATTTGTCTCTTCTCTTCTTTTAAGGACAGTAATATTGGCTTAGGGCCCACCCAAATGAGCTCATCTTAACTTGATTACATCTCTAAAGACCCCATTTCCAAATAAGGTCACATTCACAGGAACCAGGTGCTAGGACTTCAACATGTCTTTTTGGGGTACACAATTCAACCCATACTAGAGGGACAGAAAAATGGACAGACCATGATCATTGAGTTAGCTTTTTAGTTAGACTCTGGCCCAGCCACATCTCATCTCAACTATGGCTTCCCTGTTTCCTTCCCTCACTCTGGTTTCAGGGCCATCTCTTGCTTTATCCTCCTAGTGTGACAAACTAGTTAATATCTGTCACCTTTCATCAATTTACGTAGGTTTCTGTCTGTGACTAGGCCCTCTGGTAGCATGGTGTCTCCTTACCTTAAACCCTGGAAATAGAATCCCTTGATTGGAACCTAGAATGCCATTCCTATGAATCACTCCCCTCTTGTCTTTAATTCTTCCCTATGCTACTTAGATTTTTTTATTGTCATCACTTTCATTACCTTGCAACTCTCTTCCCCATCATCTTACTCTTTCATGTACTTGTTGAAACTCAATCTTGAATAACTCTAATATTTAGCCTGGGTAGCTGAGCACTGTCAGAGGAAATCACACAACCATTCACCTAGTCAGCTTTCTCTTAAGTTTTCTGCAGAGACATTGCATTCTATCCAAAAGCTCCTTGATCCCGTGGCATCAATGATTTCCCCTCATTCACAGCTTCCTCTTCAACTCTTCTTATTTTTTTTTAAACCACTACCCAAGGATATTTTTTTTTTCTATTGAAAGGAGGGAGTGAGGGAGAGGGAGGGAATGAGGGGGAAAGATAGAAAGAGAGAGAGAAACATTGATGTGAGGGAAACACGTTGATGGGTTGCCTCCTGCATGTGCCCTGACTGGGGCTGGTGATCAAACTTTCATTCCAGGAATTGAACTGGCAACCTTTTGGTTCACTGGACAATACCCAAACAACTGAGGCACACTGGTCAGGGCCACACAGGTACCTTCTTAATTTCAGACCACCAAATCTACAAATTAGCCTTGATCTGCAACCATCCCTTTTCTCCTTCCCACCTGCAACAAAGGAAGCAAAGTCCAACTAAGGTCTTAAATTCTGCCCTTGGCCACTTTTGTTCCTCACACTATACAATCTCCATGGGATTTCTGTCACTCTCATGAATTTACATGCTGATAATTTCTAAATCTGTAACTCTAGATTATAGCATTCTCCAAAGACTCATTCACATATCTTACCTGTGTACTAACAGGTATAAGTTAGTACACAGATAACTCACTTAGGTATCCTGTGGGCACCTTCAAGCACCATGTCAAAATTCAAAGTTATAATCTCTGCTCCTCAGCACTCCTCTAATTGCTCTGACTCCTGAGTTCCCCATCTCAGTTAATTCTGACCGCATTTTTTCACATCAGAGACTGGGTATTACCTGTAGCAGATTCCTCTGGGCCTGACCACTCCATGTGCTCCTGTTCATTTCCAATGGCCAGTATCTGTATCTTTTATTATTGAGGTCTTTTTTGGAAGCAACAAGGAAGAACAGGCTAGAAAAGCTGCAAAATTAAAGCCATCAACCAATGACTTATGGAAATTGGTTCATAAATCCCCCAGTTTGTCAACCGCTTGGGTGAGATAACATTTGTTTCATGCCATTTCCCAGAATTTTTCCATGACATTTACAACATAGTTGACTTGATAAAGCATTCTATCTTGGCTAACTTCCCTCCATATAACTTACTCACCATTCTACTCACATTCCCTGTTCTTCTTGAATGAATTACTTGTCCTTGAATCCTAGCCTTGAAGTCTGTTTCTCGAGGAAACCGAAGTAAGACATTATCCTTCTTTCTATGCCCTTCCTTTCTTCTTCCAGTCAATTACCAAATCCTATTAAGTCTACTTCATAATCATCTTGGTAAGGAAGCCACTTCTCTTCAGCCTCACTACCATCACCCATGGCCACTTTCACCTTCCAGCAACAGTCTCCTACCTGCCTCCCTTCAGTGTTGTCCCCTTTAATCCTTTCTCTTCCTTTCAGGGAGTGATCTTTCAAATATGCAGATTTCATAGTATCACCACCACACTGAACTTTTCAAGTCTCAATTTACAGTTAAAGAAGCTTTCCTTGATCTTTCAATTCTAGGATCCAGAAAAAGGAGCATCCTAGCATTTCTTGTTAGGAAATGTATACTTCCCTTCCCTTCCCTTCCCTTCCCTTCCCTTCCCTTCCCTTCCCTTCCCTTCCCTTCCCTTCCCTTCCCTTCCCTTCCCTTCCCTTCCCTTCCCTTCCCTTCCCTTCCCTTCCCTTCCCTTCCTCACCCCCACACCCTTGTTGTTGTGGTGCTCTTACAATGTAACTCAACATAGGGTACAGAGTAGAAACTCAAATATTTGTTGAATAAATAAATGCTTAATAGGTTCTTCCTGCCTTGCCCATCTTGGCTTGTTTCTGAAGGGCCAGAATCAGAAAGCTAGTGAACACATTTACAGTTTGTACCTGTGTTTACTCTTATCTCTCAATTTAAGTTTTCCCCCCCATAAATGATGACTAGTGATCTCATTAGGGGATGAGGTCATTAGGCAATGTTGAGTCAGGCAAAGGACTGATTTTGTTTAAACCTTAATAGGTAATTCTTCCTTTAACTTGGTATAAAAAGGAATATGGACAAGCTGGTAGTTTGGAATTTCCAAATTTTTCATATTTAAGGACTTTCCTTAACCTTTAACATTTATACTTTTCTAAGAACTTATTTCAAATAATGTATTCCATAAAAACATCTTTTAAATGTATTCTTTCAAAGAAGAAATTATTTCATCAGAATAAATTCATTACTGCCTGTTATCATTTGAATTCTGTTAATTGAACTGTTCAAGTAGGTTTGTTTGTATTTAAAAAGAAAAAAGCTACCATTATAATTCCTATCCAATTCGACAAAATTCAAACTTTAAAACTTTTGACTCTTATCCATGCCTCTAATCTAAACGCTTTCTTCTCCCACTTAAAAGTATCTGAAATTGCAGTTATTTATTCTAATTACCTAACTGAAGTGAGTGACCTATGCTGTAAATCATATTACTTGTAATATAGGATTTTAGCTACAGCGCATAAACCACTTTATTTTTTTCTCTCCTTTTGTTGTTGTTAGTATGGAGTAGTTGTTAAAAGCACAAGTTTTAGAATGTGACAGGCAGGCTAGAGTCCTCATTCTGCCAGTTATTAAGCTGTGTGAGTAGAAGTAATTTACTTTATCTCTCCAGGCCTCAGTTTCTTCATTGTTTTTTTTAAAAATATTTTTATTGATTTACAGAGAACGGAAGTGGGAGAGAGAGAGAGAAACATCAATGATGAGAGAGAATCACTGATCAGCTGCCTCCTGCACACCCACTACTGGGAATCGAGCCCTAAACCCAGGAATGTGTCCTGACCAGGAATCAAACTACAACCACCTGGCTGGGTGGCTCAGTAAGTCAGAGTTATGTCCCATGCACCAAAGAGTTGCGGGTTCAATTCCCAGTCAGGGAACATACCTAGGTTGCAAGTGCAATCTCTGGTCAGGGTGCATATGGGAGGTAACTGATAGAAGTTTCTCTCTCTCTCTCTCTCTCTCTCTCCCCCCTCTTTCTCTCTCTATAAAAATCAATAAAAACATATCCTTGGGTAAGGATTAAAAAGAAAAACAGCTCTTAGGCTTACTGTAAAACAAATGAGACAATATCATTATCATTGTTATTTATTATCTGTTAGTTGGAGAGTAAATCTTATATTATCTAACTTAGCCCTCATTATCAATACTGTGATGTGGGCAATGCTATCATCTCTAGCTTACAAATAAAGAAATTAAAGCCTAGAGAAGGTAAGGAAACTTGCCTTATAATAGTAATAGTAATAATAATAATAATAATAATAATAATAATGATTCTCCATGTACCAGGCACCATTCTAAACTTTACATATGAACTCAATTATTCCTCAATCCTAAAAGGTAGGTCTTATTGTTATCCCCAATTTGTAGAAGGAGACTAAGACCCAGAGCTATGAAGTACTGTAACTTGTTCAAGATAACATAGCTCCTATTCAGTAAAACTAGGATTCAAATCCAGGAAATCTGGCTTTGGAGAATGTATGCTAAGACTTGTTTTGTGGCCAAACACACAATCTGTCCTGGAGAATGTTTCTGTGGGCTTGAGAAGGATCTGTATTCTGCTGCTATTGGATAGAATTGTCTATTAGTGTCTGTTAGGTCCTTTGGTCTAAAGTGTAATTCAAGTCCAGTATTTCCTGACTTTCTGCCTGGATGATCAATCCAGTATGGAAAGTGGAGTATTGAATACCCCTACTCATTATTGTTATACTAGAGGCCCAGTGCACAAAATTTGTGCATGGAGGAGGGGTTCCTCAGCTTGGTCTGCACCCTCTCCAATCTGGGACCCTTCAGGGGATGTCCGACTGCCTCTTGCAGTCAGACATCCCTCTCGCAATCTGAGACAACTGGCTCCTAACCACTAACCTGCCTGCCTGCCTGATCACCCCTAACCCCTCTGTCTGCCAACCTGATAGCCCCTACCTTGCTCCCCAGCCTGCCTGATCACCCTTAACTTTTCTGCCTGTCTGCCTGATTGCCCCTAACTGCCCTCCTCTTCTGGCATGATCTCGCCCCCAATTGCCCTCCCCTGCTGGCCTGATCATGCCTAACTGCCTCTGCCTGGGCCCCCACCACCATGGCTTTGTCCAGAAGGAAGTCGGACGTCTGGAAGATGGTCAGTTGACCCTGTGTAATTAGCATATTACCCTTTTATTAGCATAGATAGATTTTATAGGATAGGATTGCCTAAATGGGGTCGGGGGGGCGGGGGGGAGCCTTTTTCAGCAGGAGGAGATGCTGTTGGCAGACAAAAACACATAATCCCTATACCTGGACTGATAGCCAGCCATATGCAATATACTGCCAAACCGGTCATTAAAAAATTGAACCGCTTTCTTATACCTTACACCAAATAGCTGTTGCCCTTAAAACCCCTCCTCAGCCCCCACCTTAGGTTCTGCCTTCACAGTTCACCCAGATTTGGTTCTGATTGGTCGTCTTCTATGCCAGTCAGCATCAAAAGCTCTGCCTCCTAGGCAGCCATTGGCTCCTTGCAATTCACCCAGATTTGGTTTTGATTGGTCGGTTTCTATGCTAGTCAATGTCAAAAGCTCTGCCTCCTAGGCAGCCATTGGCTCCTTGCAATTCACCCAGATTTGGTTCTGATTGGTTGATTTCTATGGCAGTCAGCATCTCCGGGCCTATCTCCAGGACTGATTGTAGAGGTGGGGCTGATCAGCAGCCACCCCAGGCTGCTGGCCAGCGGGCTGAACTGCTGACCTCTGGGAGAGAGAGAGGCTTGGCTGCTGGCAAGGCCTGGAGAGAGAAGCAGGGTCTGATCACCCTGCTACTCTCTCTGGGCCTCACCAACAGCTGCTGCTGCTGCTAATCAGCCCTGCCTCTCTCTCTCTCCCAGAGGTAAGCAGTTCAGCCCGCTCAACTGCTGCACACACAGCCTGGCGTTCAGTAGAGCTTTCGGTCATTTTGGATGTTATGACCCTGGCTCTTCATATATATACACTAGAGGCCCGTTGCAGGAAGATTCCTGCAACAGGACTTCCTGTGGCAGTCTCCACCACCCCGCCTGCTTCCCTCCCTTCTCCACAGCCCTGCCTGCTTCCCTAGTCTCCCCTGCCCCACCTGCTTCCCTCCAGTCTCTGCTGCCCTGCCTGCTTCCCTCCCTTCTCTGCCTCCCGCCTGCTTCCCTAGTCTCCGCTGCCCCACTTGTTTCTCCGCAGCTTCACTCCCTACTGCAGCGCTTGGCTTCCTTCTACACTGCCTTTTGTCTTCGCTCTGCATCTGGAAATGAAAATTAACCGCCATCTTGGGTGGGTTAATTTGCATATTCGCTCCTGATTGGCTGGTGGGTGTGGCTTGTGGGCTGTAGTGGAGGTACGGTCAATTCGCATGTTTCTACTTTATTAGATAGGATCGTTGTTGTCTCTCTTCAGGTTGGGGGGGATGCTGATAGTGGTTTTTGTTTTTGTTTTAGTATTTGCTTAATATATTTCGGCACACCAATGTTGGTGTACATATATTTATAGTTCTTATATCCTTTTGATGAATTTACACCTTTATAATTATAATATGACCTTATGACCTTCTTTGTATCTTACTATAGCTTTTGACTTAAAGTCTGTTTTGTAATTATAGCTACTCCTGGTCTCTTTAGGGTCCCATTTGCATGAAATATGAGCCTATTTGTGTCATTAATGCTGAAGTGAGTCTCTTGTAGGCAGCACATAGTTGGTTTTTTTTTTTAATCCGTTCAGCCACTCTATGTCTTTAGATTGGAGAATTTAATCCATTTACATTTAAAGTAATTATCAGTAGGAAAGGGCTTAATCTCATCTTGTCAATTGTTTCCTGGCTGTTTTGCAGTTCTTTTGTTCCTTTCTTCCTCTCTCACTGTCTTCCTTGATGAACTAATGATAATCTCTAGTGGTATGTTTGATTCCCTTCTCTTTATCTTTGTGTATCTATTATAGGATTTTTCTTTCTGGTTACTATGAGGCTTACATAGATATCTTATAGTTATAACAGTCTTTTTAAAACTGATAACTTTGCACACAAAAACTCTACCCTTTTACTCTCCCCTCATTTTATGTTTTTAACTAGTAGCCTTGCACATGAATCCATGTGCCAGTAGCTCTCTGCTGGGCCTGGCTGCTCCATGCCTGCTGCCCAAAGGCTCTCTGCAGCCCAGAGGCCCATCCGTGCCCATCCTGGCCCAAGGCCCATCCGCAGCTGGGTGTGGAACACTTGCCTCATCGCCAGGGCAATGACACAAGTGTTCTGTGCTCCAGCCTGGCTAGAAGCCCATCTGTGGCCTGGCGCAGAATGCTTGCCTTGTCGCTGTGGCAATGAAGCAAGCACTCTGCCAGGCCGCTCATGTTGCCCGCTCTCAGCAGCACCCCCACCCCCCCGGGACTGGGGGACTCTGGCAGGGCTGAGAGGACTAGGCGCTGCCATCTTGTGGCTATGGCCACCGCCGTCTTTGTGATGAAGTGATGGTTAATTTGCATATTATCCTTTTATTAGATAGGATGTTACAACTTACAGCTTTTTAATATTGTGTATCCATTAACAAGTTATTGCAGCTATAGTTATTTTTAATACCTTTGTCCTTTAACTTTCATTCTGGAGTTAAATGAATAATATAACACCATATTACAGTGTTGGAATGTTTGGAATTTGACTATACAGTTATCTTTACCAATGTGTCTTATATTTTCACATTATTAATTAGTATCCTTTTATTTCTGCATGATAAACTCCTTTTAGCATTTCTTATAAGGGAGGTCTAATGGTGAGGAACTCTTTTAGCTTTTGTTTGTCTGGGAAACTTTTAACTTGCCTTCATTTCTGGACAGATTTGCTGGGTAAAGTATTTTGGTTGACAATTTTTTCCCAGCACTTTGAATATATCATTTTATTCTCTACTGACCTGCAAGGTTTCTGCTAAGAAATCCACTGATAGCCTTATGGGGGTTCCTTTGAATGTGAGGTATTTAAAAATATATATATTTCCTGCCTGACTGGTGTGGCCCAGTGGTTGAGTGTTATCCTATGAACCAGAAGGTTTGATTCCCAGTCAGGACACATGCCCCAGTTGTGGGCTCAGTTCCCAGGAGAGGGTGTTCAGGAGGCAGCCAATCAATGATTCTCTCTCATCATTGATGTTTCTCTCTCTCTCTCCCACTTCCTTCCTTTCTAAAATCAATTTAAAAAATTAAAAAAAAATATTTCCTGGTTTTAAACTTCTCTCTTTGTCTTTCATTTCAGACACCTTTATTACAATCTGCCTTGGAGAAGACCTTTTGGGTTGATTCTTTTGGTGATTTATGAGCTTTATGAGCTTGGATATCCAAATCTCTCTGAGATTTGGGAAATTCACAGCTATTATTTCTTTAAACAATTTTTTTTCTGCCTCTTTCTTCCTCTCTTCTCCTTCTGGTACTCCACTATTACACAGTTTTTCTTTATGGTATCCCATAATACACATAGGCTTTCTTCGACCCTTTTCATTCTTCTTTTTATCTCCTCTGACTAGATAATTTTAAATGACCTGTATTTGACTTCATGGCTTCTTTATTCTGCTCTATCAAGTCTACTGTTAATGTTCTTTATTGAATTTTTTATTTCATTAATTTTATTCTTCAACTCACAACTTTCTTTCTAGTCCTTTTCAATCATTTCTATATATCTGTTAAACTAATTTTATTTGTGTTTGTTACTCTGATTACATTAAATTGTCTTTCTGTGATTTCTAATAAGGTATTGAGCTTTCTTAAAACAACTATTTTGAATTCTTTATTGGGAAAATTGCAAATCTCCATTTCTTTAGGGTTGGTTGGTTATTGGAAAACTACTGTGTTCTTTTGGTGGTGTCATGTTTCCTTGATTTTTCATGTTCCTCAAAGTCTTCTGTTGCTGTCTTCACATTTGAAGAAGTAGTTACCTCCTATAGTCCCTGTTGACTGGCTTTGGGAGAGAAATACCTTCTGTCAGTCCTGCTGAGTATTCTGAGACTTTCTCAGACATTTTCTCTGGCTCCACATGCTTCACACTTCTTATTCCCTCTTGAAGGAAAATTCTTAATATGCCATTCTTTCTCTTGAAACTGCAAAGCCTGGTTGAGCTACCCAGAGTATTAGAGATGACTGTGGCCCAGTGGCCTGGGAGGGCGGGGGGAGCCATAGGTGAGGTATCCCCAGAGGCCTATGGTTGAGCTATATGACAGAGTCCAAAAGGGATCTGCATCCCTTTCTGCCCTCCGATAGTCATGGCTTCTCTTCTCTAAGCCCCTCCTCACCCCTTAGTCATGCAGCACATCTCAGCATTCTGGAATGAGCAAGAAGGAAGTGGGATTCTTTGGCAGTGGCCAGTACAGCTGGGGAAGCCAGGTACTCACTCACATGTTCCCACTTTCCCCTTGGAGAAATTGCAGGCATAGCAGGTCTCTTTGCACTGAGCTATGCTGGCTTGGGGAAGGGGTTCCTCTTATCCTCTTCAATGTGTCCAATCTCAAGTTTGTTTTCCAACAGTGTGTTGGAACTTCTTGTTATACTCCTGGACATGCACAAAGGCACTTTCGAGAGTGATTGTTAAATGCACCGTTCTTTGGGGTGAAGACAGTGGGAAACTCTTGTTTCCTTCATTTTGCTGTCACCACTCCCGAATTTTATGTTTGGTAATACAAATTGCCACAAATATCTAAGCCTTTTGGAAGAAAATAATTTTAATTTCAGTGTAATAGACAACTACGAATTTTCTGTGGTTTTGTTCAACACAGACTAAGGCTCAGAACCTTTGCTCCTTGGAAATACGCTTAGAACTTTGCTGGAAAATGTTACACTTCTCTTTTCTCTATAATATTGATATACTTGTCACATTCAAGCAGGGCCCATGATTAATCTTAATGTGCAGGTGTTCCTAACTGAGGCTGGATGTTTGAATTTGCTTCATTCTATGCAGTCTGTTTTAATTTTGATTAATTGCCATCAGAAATAATAATTCCTCAGGGCAGATCATTAGGAAGCTACAAAATCGATTATGTTTAGCTACAGAATATGTAAAACTAGTCACCACCACTGAAATGATCAGAGATACTTTTATGCTCCACGCACAAGGAATATGTAGGTCAGTGCAACTGGATTTCAGAAACAAATTAAAAAGGAGTTGGAAATGCTTTTTAATAAATAAGTTAGCTTTCAAATTTGCCCTTTTTCTACCCTGAATAGGTTTTCCTAATCCTGACATGAATATTAGTGACCACAGCTGGCAGTTATAGATGATAGCAATAGTATGCTTTAGGCTTAGGCTAGGGAATATATCTCAGTACATATTTGCAATAATTAATTGGCAGAAGCATGAGCCACTGAAGTATAAGAAAAGACCCAAGCTTAACTGCTATCCTAAGCCCTAGACACTGACTTGCTTGAAGTACTGATTGCTTACTTTGTGGCCAATGCACTAGCCTCCTAACTTCCTTATCTCTGGTGTGGTTTCTTCTTGGGCCACCCATCCTCAATAATTTGCTCATACCTTTACATGATTCTCCCTATGTGTGGAACACTCTGACTCCCCTTTTTCATCTGGCTGCGTCACCTTCACATTTCAGGACTTCTCTTAAATGCCACCTGCTCTAGGAAGCTTTGCTTGTTTCATTAGACCCCTCAGGTGGCTCTTCTTTGTGTACGATTGCATCTTAAACTCATTTCTCCGTAACTGCTATTATATTCTATTGTCACTAAATGTTCATTTCCTCTATTAGACCGTGAGGTCTTTGAGGGCGAAATTTCTGCCTTGTCTCTCTATAGCCCGTATTCAGTGGATCCTAACCATTTTTGTTTCACACACATCTTTTGAGAATCTGACAAAGACTGTAGACTTCTCTACAAAAATTTTGCCAATAATTTTAAGGAGTTTGGGACACTCTAAATCCACCTGTAGACCCTAGGATTCTATGGACCACTGGTTAATAATCCTTGCACAAGCTCCTAGAAATAACAAAGTAGTTCTCACTTAACAAATGTTTTCTGTGTGTCAGACACTTTTCCAAGCACATCATGTAATCTGCCCCATTATTTCTTATGACAACCCTATGAGGTAGATACTATAATTATTTCCAATTTATAGATGAAGAAACTGAGGAACAGCATGTAACATGCTTGAGGATATTCTTGAGCCTGCTCCGTTAACCACAAGACTATATTGCCTCTTGACCTCACTATGGGGCTTTTCATAGTACCCTAACTAAAAGGCAACACATACATGTCTATTGAATGAACATAAGCAGTAGTGTTATATACCAGGAACTAGACATAAGGCTGGAATCATGCAGAAAATAAAGAAGCTTAGCATTTAAATTGTTTGTAAATCACATAGGATATAAGCTGCATCCAACCTTCATTTAGTTTTAAGGGTAAGGGATGGGACGGTAAGGAACTTTTACGGAATACTTGATTCAATGCCTGACATTGAATTTGGTGCTTCCTAAACAAACCATATCATATAATAGTTCTAATACACCTTTGAACCCAGGGAAGAACTGAATGGGAAAATACAGTGTCACTTTTAAAAAAAAATTTTTTTTATTGATTTTTTCACAGAGAGGAAGGGAAAGGGATCAAGTTAGAAACATTGATGAGAGAGGAACATTGAACAGCTGCTTCCTGCACACCCCCTACTGGGGATGTGCCCGCAACCAAGGTACATGCCCTTGACCGGAATCGAATCTGGGACCCTTCAGTCCGCAGGCTGATGCTTTATCCACTGAGCCAAACCAGTCAGGGCCAGTGTTATTTTTAAAAACAAACAAACATTAGTAAAGTGCAGTTTGTAAAAACCCAAATGTTGGCTCTGTGACATCAACGAATCAAATTTTTTACTGTTAGAATGGAGAAGGGTTAAGGAGGTAGGGGTGGGTTTTTTCTTTCTTCTAATAAAGATAAGCCTTTCAAGTCTTTTGTGATAAGAGTTTTACAATTACAGTTAGATGTGAATAGGACCTTCACTCAAGTGCGCACACAGAGATTTCTGCTCTGGCTTCAGAAAGGCAGGAAGGGAAGGTGGGAAAGAGCAAGAAAGGCCAATATGTGATTATCATGTGCCAATAATCACATTAAATGACTCAACTAGAATCTCTCAGCTGATCTAGCCTATTGTTCCTACTATGGTCAATGGTTCAAAGGTCCAATATCAGGTAATTAGTTGTGGTAGGGGCCTGGCTGGAGAAAAGCTGGAAGGCTTTTCTTGCTCAAAAAAAAATCCTGCAGTCTTATGAGCCACTTATGAACCCCTGAGTTCCTGCCCAAATGCCAGACAATCCAGCTCCTCCCCGTATGTCCCTGGATCCCCAAAACCGCTGCCCAGTGCTGGAGCTCAGAGGAAGCAGGACCGTGTTCCAGTTATGGTTTTATTACCTAAGACTTTGACTGGGATGCCATAACTGAGAGATAAATGCCAGGACTCTGGATGTCACCTAAAAGCCTTAAGGAATAAAAGACTGACTGTACAGCAAATAAGAGCGCCTTGGAGAAATAGGCTGGTACCTTCCTGGTGCACATGGTTCATGGTAGTCTTTCCAGGTAAGGAAAGATAGCAAGGAAAGAACCTCAGGACCTTTGGGGACCTTAAGGACTTGAGGAACCCATCCAAACCTTTCCAAGCAAAGCCAAATGGCAACTGTGCAGCTTGGCTTTTTGCCCTGAGGGGCTGACTAAAACTCAATCTAAAAATCCCTTGTAAGTGAAATTCCAGCAAAGTAGATTTGGGAGAGCAGACATGATCAATTATTTTTGTGTTTATACAAATAATCAGGCCAAGTTAAAACTGGACCTAATTCAGTCTCTTTGTGAAAAAGGAGGTTGATATTAGGGAGGGAAATTCTGTTTCTGAAAACCACAATGCACAATTGTGAATATTGGACTCTAGCACAGTTAATTGTCTTCGGAGTTTAAAGTTTTGTTTTTCCCTGTGAGCTGAATTAAGTGAATTCTTCTAGCTATCTTCAGCCCTCCAAGCTAATTTTTTAATTTATCGCCCATCCTCTAATTTAGAATTATTAAAAACCACTGATGCAGTATCAACGGTACAGACTTTACCTAAGCATCTGATGACATCACCAGAAATATTTAAAGTGCAGATAAAGAGGATCTGTCAGATTGTTATTACTTGCTTTTATTCCATCAAAATAAACTCTAAGCCTTGTCGACTGATGGTCTTGCAGACTCAGAAACTGGCTTCCCATCAGCCCTGCCCTAAGAGGCCCCTGGGTCTCAGTGTCCCTCAGTAATCGCTGCAGGCACCTCTGAGAGAAAGCCACCCTCGAGTTTCACCCGCTGCCAGACAGTCCAGTTTCTCCCCGTATGAGTCTGGGTCCCCAGAGTCTCGCCTGGAACTGGAGTTCTGTGCAGTCCGGAGCTTTTGTGTCCCTCCCAATTGAGAAAGCCAGCTGCGTACTCAGTTGCCCGCCCTCTCCATGCGTGCATGCCTCCCTCTCCATGTGCGTGCCTCCCTACCTCTGCCTTCTGCAGCTCCTGTGAGTCTAAGTGTGCTTTTCTCTTTCCTTCTAGTTGTAGAATTTCCACTCAGCCAGCCTTCCTGTGGTTCTGGATGATGTCCCTTTTGTCTTTTAGTTGTAGTTTTGAAATTGTTGTGCGGGGCAGCAGTTCAGGTATTTACCTATGCCGCCATCTTGGTTTCTCCTATATGAAGTATTTAAGATAAATATGTTTCTAATCAAAATTCTCAGTGCCAAGTTTTGCACTATTGTTAACATAATGATAATGTTAAGACCATCAGGAAACGTATTTAATATTTTCACATTGTGAATAAAGGCATTAAATTAAAAAAAAAAAGACTTTTAAAACTAAAAAGCAGTTTATGGTGGGTAGTCATGTCATAGGCTGGTATTTGCCCTGACAAAAGTCAATCTTTACCTTATTGTCTTTTTGCATCTAAGGTAACATGTCATTGGAATGTCAAAGTAATTTTCCTTTTTCCAGACCCATAAAAGCCAGATGCTGCTCTGAGACCACAAATCCCCATATTGTTATTGTTAATTGTTGACAATTAACAATAACAATACGTAAAAGATGTGTCTATCATTTTACTTTTCATCCAATCCTAGAGGTCTCCCCACTTTGCTTTCTCCTACCTCCCTAATCTATCGCCAATGGATTTCATGTAACCCACTTATGTCTCCTCTTTTGATTGTAATGTATAAAACAAAGTGCAAAACTGCCATTATCCCAAGCATCATCTCAAGCCATTGAGATTCTACTTCCCGGCAATTGTTTGGCTCAAATAAACCCACAAAAAGTAAAAAAAAAAAAAAAAAAGGAAGAGAAAGAAAAGCAAGCAAGAGTTTATTGACCACAGCAAAAATATACTTAGGCTGTGTTGCTTTGGCTCCCTGGGAAGTAAGAGAAAAGGGAGCATCAGAGACAGGTTGAGAGGTTAGCTCTGGAGGAGCTGCCACTGCCCATTGCTCTCGATTGCCAGTCTCATGGGGTCCTTTAGATCAAGCATGTCAAACTCAAAGGCTAACACAGGCCAAATAAATAAGGTTTAAGTTTATGTGAGCCGCAAAAAACACACAAAAGCTTCAATTTTCATAGAAACATATGTCTATTTCAATAGAGACATGCTGAATACAAAGGGTTGAAGTAAATGAGTAATCGTTAACATAAAATAATAGAACATTTTAATAAAAATTACTATTTTTTCTTGAACATTAGCTTACCAGACACTGAATAACTGCACAAATTAATAAGCATAATGCAAATAAACCTATTTTTCTTGTTCTCTGAAAGCCAAATATTTCCTGTTGTGCACACCAAACAAGTGAGTCTAAGACTAATGATGTGGCAATTGGCTGCTAAACTATTCACTGCTAGTATTAGTGGCGAGAAATGGTGCGCCTGTATGTAAGGTGCATAAGGGAAATGAATGCAACATGATTATAGTAATCAGTCATTAGCGAACGTTGTAGTTCATTATTAATAACTAGAGGCCTGGTGCACGAAATTTGTGCATGGGGGGTTGTCCCTCAGCCCAGCCCGCACCCTCTCCAACTGGGACATCCCCTCTCACAATCCAGGACTGCTGGCTCCCAACTGCTCGCCTGCCTGCCTGCCTGATTGCCCCTAATCGCTTCTGCCTGCCAGCCTGATCACCCCCTAACCACTCCCCTGCCAGTGTGATCAACACCTAATAGCTCCCCTGCTGGCCTGATTGCCCTGAACTGCCCTCCCCTGCCGGCTTGGTCTCCCCCAACTGCCCTAACCTACTGGCCCAGTCAGCCCTCAATGCCCTCCCTTGCTGGTCTGGTTGCCCCTAACTGCCACCCTGCCAGCCCAGTCACCCCTAACTGCCCTCCCTGCAGGCCTTGTCCCCCCCTAACTGCCCTCCCCTGCAGGTCTGGTCTCTCCCAACTGCCCTCTCCTGTTGGTCTGATTTCCCATAACTGCCCTCCCCTGCAGGCCATCTTGTGGTGGCCATCTTTGACCACATGGGGGCAGCCATCTTATTGTTGGAGTAATGGTCAATTTGCATATTACCTCTTTATTAGATAGGACTAGAAGCCTGATGCATGAAATTCATGCAAGGGGCTTAACCCTCACAGCTGCGGCAACTTGCCTCGGCCTTAGCAGTCCTGGCTTTGTCCGGAAGGACGTCTGGTCTAATTAGCATATTATGTTTTTATTATTATAGACTAGAGGCCCGGTGCATGAAATTAGTGCATGGGGGAGGGGAGAGGGTCCCCTCAGCCCAGCCTGCACCCGCTCCAATCCAGGACCCTTGGGGGATGTTCGACTGCCGGTTTAGGCCCGATCCTGGGGATCGGACCTAAACAGGTAGTTGGACATCCCTCTCACAATCCTGGACCGCTGGCTCCTAACTGCTCATCTGCCTGCCTGTCTGATAACCCCTAACTTCCCCCCTGCCAGCCTGATCACCCCTAACTGCCTCTGCCTGCCAGCCTGATTGTCTCCAACTATCCCCCACCCCACTGGCCTGGTTGCTCCATGCAGCCTGCAGCTCAGTCATTTGGTCACCCCTCATTAACCCCCCTGCCAGCCTGGTCGCCCCACACAGCCTGTTCGGTTGTCTGTTCGGTTGTAATAGTCGCTTAGGCTTTTATATAGATAGATTATTATAGATTATGTATAACAGAATATTGTAAAAATTAAGTTACAAAATTTTCATTAAAATGTTTCTTACATACTGTTATATTGGCTGGGCTGCAAAAATATTCGTTGTGGGCTGCATACAGCCCACATGCATAAGTTTGACATGCTGCCTTAGATGTTAGGGGATACTTGCCTGTGGGGGAAGGAGAGGGGAAAGGGAATGGCAGGAGCATGGTCCCTGGAGGGATTTCACCCTGGGACACTCATTTTCAGGGATTTTAAAGGTGGAGCATTTAGGGATGGATCAATAGATTATTCATCAGCTTTATGCCAATGTACCAAAATGAGATTTTTTTCCTCTTATTTGTCTATCCTTGAGTGGGGTTGGCAAATGGCACTTAAATGGATTTTTTTCATAAGCAAATTCATATATTTATCCATGTATTTATTTATTTTTAATCTTTATTGTTGAAAGTATTACATACATCCCTCTCTTACCCCCATTGACCCCTTGGATTTCTATAGCTATCTCCCTGAGGAGGGTGACTTAAGCTATCTACCCTCTGGTTGGGGAAGAGAATTGCAAACCTTTTACTCTTTAGTGTCTTTGGTTTAGGAAAGATAGGATTTTCTAGGTGGCTGTTTAACTATCTCTCTTAGTTTCCCTATTCCGCTTGTCCCAGAATTTTCCTAGCTTCTTACTATGCTATAACAAAAGTCCTTTTGACTTTTTCTATCAGTTGTTTTAATTGCTCTCACATTTATCCACAACAGGGACTCTAGATACCTTGGGTTTTCAGGGTCAATATCTATACTAATAAAAGGGTAATATGTTAATTAGACCAGACATCCTTCTGGACAAAGCCATGGTGGTGGGGTCAAGGCAGAGGTGGTTAGGGGCAATCAGGCCAGCAGGGGAGAGCAGTTAGGGGGATCAGGCTGGCAGGCAGAGGCAGTTAGGGGCAATCAGGCAGACAGGGGAGCAGTTTTGGGCATCAGGCAAGCAGGCAGAGTGGTTATGGACGATCAGGCAGGCAGGCAGGTGAGCAGTTAGGAGCCAGTGGTCCTGGGTTACAAGAAGGATGGCTGAGGGGTCCCGGATTGGAGAGGGTGTAGGCCGGGCTGAGGGATCCCCTCTACCCCCCCATGCACGAATTTCTGCACTGGACCTCTAGTATTTGGATGAAAAAGGATGATAAAAAACTAACACAGGATTTTTTAGAACTAAACTTAGGAAAAATTTCTGGATTTATTTATTTATTTTTTATAATACACAAATATTGTCTTAGCAAATCATTTTAAAATATTTGGTTGAAAATGTTTTAAAGTTTTTCTAATATTAGCTTGAACATTTTTTATAACTTAGCTGTTTGAAACTACAAGCAATGTAGAACTCTTACAGTTGAAATACAGTCATTTTTTTTTTTAAACAGCTCCTCTGAAGGGGCTAAATCAAGCCAGCTTTTCACTGAGTTACAATAATGAAGACTTGAATTATTCAGTCTGCATCTCAAGTTTGGTTGTAATTCATTAAAATTATTTTTGCCCCTTTTCAGTTGGATGCATTTCAGCATTCTAAATTCTAGTCTCTTCCTGTTTCAAAAATTTAGACAGTTAATAGAGTATATTTGTGTCTCATTTGTTTGTTAATTTGATTTTGTAATGATCTCTTTGTCCCTTCATTTCTATAACCCATAACTGTGCTTATATTACCAGTCAAAATGCAAATTTTCTTAGAGGCTGTCCCCTACAGTCCATAGCAAAAGAATTTTGATCTTGCAAAATGATTTGCATTTGGATGAAGAATTCCCACTACATGTATGAATTTGCACCTGGATGCAAATCCAGGGAGAGTGGGCAAGGTGGTGGGCTGGGGTAAAGGAAGGTGTAGTCAGCCCGTGCTACAGAACATGACTGGGAGTGAAGCCTTTGATTTTGCCCTTTTGGAAGGTCAGCATAGGTATATAGCCATAAGATATTGGCAGGTCAACTGCATATTGTCAGGGCACTTGAATTTATGTCAGTAGTCTGCCCTTTGGCTTTCAAAGATCTCTCTGAGCAGCTCAACCAGGAGAGGTTATCAGGTCCCCTGCCTGTTTGGGGGGCAGGGGGGGGGAGGAGGGTGTCACTCTGTAACTTGTATAAACTCTGCATGGAAATGTATATCTCCTCACCAGGAGCCATCTCGTTTTTGTAATTAGGAACCAAGGGAAGTCTTGAAGTATTCCCCCTAGGGATGACTGGCTTTGGAGATGCCCATGTGAAGTTTATCTTTGTTTGTTCTACTGTTTGCTGTCTGCAGAGGATTATCCAGGGACTAGTTTGGCTTGGGTGTGAGGTTGATCCTTTCATTTCTTCTCAGCCAGTGAAAACATCAGGTCTTTAGATTTCAAATAAAATGTAATTCCTTCAAGAGGAGTAGACTTCAAGGAGAAAATAGGAACAGTTGAGGATTACTGAGAAATGAGAGGCAATTTTTTTTGTTTGTTTTTTTGCACTATTTAGAGAAGCAAGGAGAATAATTTACACTAGAATTCTGCATTGTGTTTTAGGATATGAATTGGAGAATATTTTAAAAACCATTGCTTGCTCCAAATTAAAGGGAAAATGAAGCTAGAATTAACATTTAATACATACCCAATTACCTGAATATTATTTTACAGTTCTTAATAAAGAGAACATATTTTAGATTACATATGATAGCTCAATATTTGTTAATAATACCATATAAAAATTAATTCAGATTATACATCATGTACTCTGTATTTTTACTAAATAGGTATTTTTCAAGCATAGTTCACTATTGCTACTGCACAGTGATTATACTGGTGAAGTTACGCGCTAAAAACATAAATGTTTTTGAGCTGATTAGGAATTTTATGTAATTACATTGATCCATTAAAAACATACAGTATCCATATGGTGGCTAAACCAGTCAAAATCAGATTTTCTAAGAGGCTGCCCCTACGTCCATAGCAAAAGAATTTTGATCTTGCGAAATGATTTGCATTTGGATGAGGCATAACATCTCAGGTTATTGCTGGAAACTCAAAAGCTATCTTCCTAGCTTTCTCTTTTGTCCTATGGGACATGGTGAACCAAAGATCTTATTCTGTGAGTTTTTTCAAGGTGCTTTTAACAGCCTTCCCTCTAAATTCCTTCTGCAAAAGTCATTTCCTCTTTGGAAGCGTGACTATATTTACAATTTGGGCTTTGAACTCCTGGGAACCCTTAGAGCTACTTTAAGAAGTACTAGAATCTATACTTATACCAAGTATTATAAAGGACAGCATAAATAATGATTGTAATATATGTACTACTATTTTTCATCTGTGAGTAGCTGTTGTAATGATTAATACATACAAAATATGCTGCTTTCATGGTAGCTTTCATTATTCTCAATCAACAGAGACTGAAACAAAACTACTATTATTAGGTAAAAAATGGGCTCTCACACTTGAAAAGTTTGGAAACTATAGAAAATAAGAGTAGAATGTGTCACCGATATGGCAAGTTTCCATTTCTACTAAAATTCCTGTGTGCCTCTAACCTCCACATGGTCAAAGGAGTTATTCAGTTTTAAGAATGAATTATGCTTATATAACATACTTATACAAAATTGTAGAGCATTAGAATTTTTGAGGGAAAAACAGGCAAAATACAGGAACACACTAAAATGATCTGCTAATATGGAGTCTGTTGGTTTAAAAGAAATGCTGTCAAATAACTACATTGTGGCTAAGTAGATGACAGCTGGCTGGAGAGGTCTATAAACTCATTTTAATCATGCTTTCAGCCATCCAGGATCTACTGAATCATAATTAAGGAAAGAACTCCATGAAATACATCCAATTCCACCCCATTTCTCAAGCTGAGCTCCACTTCCCCACTTCAGGATCAATGCTGACTCACCACTAGAGTTGGTGAGGGTAGAGGCCAGCTGGAGGCAGATGGACCAGAAAGAAGCCAGGCAGAGTCAGGAAGAGAAAAGATCCCGCTTTTTCAAGGGTAGAAGCACCAGCTAGCTGATGGAGCACACAATCAATGAGTCCACTTCTACCCCTGTGACAGAAACAAAACTGATAGCCTGACATTTGAGTAAAGGACAAGGGGAAGAGGAGGCATTTCTAACCACAGCCCGAAGTGTTCACCAACCAGGAAAGCGTCCATTCATTTTGTGCATTCCACAGAAATTTTTATTGTTTCTAAATAATTACAGCTCTCTTTCATGTTTCCACATTCTGGGTCTAAGGAGAGAGGGGAATGGAGCCTACTAACCTTCCTATGCAACCAAGAGGCAGTTTATGGCTGGCCAGGTGCAAATGCCATATCTAATCTCTCCCTGTGTCTGTTGTGTAGCAGCTGCAGCAGTTGGAGGGAGTTATTAAATATCAAGGAACTGTTTGTGCCAATATTGTCCCACTTCAGGGTGGTAAGAGAAATTAGCAATTGTTTTCCATTCAGAAAGCGTGACCATCATTCCTGGGGAAAAGCCATTTTTACTGAGATCCCAACATTGGGGGTAAAGGCAGAGTGGCCCACCCCAAGTCCAAAGGAAAAATTGAGACCCTTTTTCAGTCTGTTTCCTTTCTGGTATTGTGGCTCCTATAGTTGCAAAAGGCTTTAAGGGGACTTTTCTACTGCCACTGGTTCTCAGGGATTGTGGACTGGACAGTCACGTGCTTAGAGCCAAAGTATATTCAAAACTTGCTTTAATCCCTCATTAATGCCTGAGGATATTTAAAAGGCTATGAATACACTTTTGGGTAAAGTAAAATGAGATCCTGAAGACAGGGTATAAGACAAAAGGAAGGTTTGTGTAAGTTATTTAAATGGGGTGATGCAGTTCAATGAACACTGGATGTGAGAATATAAGGGTGAGTGCCAACTCTAGGATTCGCTGCAAACCTGAGTTTTGATGACATCTGAGCCTGTACCATGAAAAGTTGATCATTGCAAGATCCCTTTTAGTTTTACAAATCTATAGTGAATGGGTGCCAGCCATTCAGGAAAGGGGTAGGCACTCTGTCAAGTTGAAAGGAAATAAGACACAATTTATAAAATCTAATAATGGACACAAGACTAACACAGGTAGCCAGTCGGTGTGGCTCCATGGTTGAGCATCATTCCATGAACCAGGAGGTCACAGTTCGATTCTCAGTCAGGGCACATGCCCAGGTTGCAGACTTGATCCCTGCCTGCAAGAGGCAGCCGATCAATGATTGTCTCTCATCATTGATGTTTCTATCTCTCTCTCTCTCTCTCTCTTTCCCTTCCTCTCTCTGAAATCAATAAAAACATTAAAAAAAAAAAAGACTAACACAGGTAAAACAATTATCTGTTTACATGACATTTGATACAAAGTAGGATATTAGTGTAAAAACAATCCATATGTATTTCAAATTATCCATGTTGTATACCTTAAACTTATATGATGTTATATGTCAATTATATCTCAATCAATCTGGAAAAAAAAACAAAACAATGCTAGAGGATGGTTGATAATGACATGTTCTATCTTTAGCTCTGTTCTGTTTGGGTTTCTTTTTCCCCAGAAAATATTTAGATGAGACTACAGATGACATTTATAACTGGTAGAAATTGCTTTTGATAAATGTAATAGAAAGCTGATGATAGAGGCTTAACCAAATAGGGGTTGTTTTTGTCACATGACAAGGAGTCTGGTGATACGCAATGAAGGATTTACACAGATGCTAGTGGCATCTAGCCCGAGGTTATCTTTCTTTCCTCTCCATTACTCATAGAATCTGGCTCTCATTTTCATGGGTGTGGCCTCTTTGATCAATGTACATGGAAGCCTGCCCAGTGATTTTTGCTTTTACCTCATTGGTCAGAACTGTATCACATGACCAACCTAGCTGTAAGTGATGCTGGGAGATAAGAGTACTTCCATTGAGCTTATTGCTATAATTGAACCAAACCAAGCATTTGTCAGTAAGGAAGAAGGTGAAAAGGGGTATAGGGTATGTAAAGCAGTCGGTATCACAGGATTCTCATTAGATTCACAGGTCAGACAGGCTGAGGACAATAAATACATTGAATGATGGAGTCAGAACTCAGAAAGATCTGAGGAAAATGGAATAATAAAATGGATCTAACATGCAGAATTCAATAGGGGTTAAAGTCTTTCCCAAATCTAAAATGTCAACTATACATAGAATTGGGGAAATATTTCTTATTGTACCCTATAAAACTATCAACTAATTTTAATTTACCACAAGAGTAGAGACAGTGATCAAATAATATCTAACATTTCTTGAATGTTTACTATTAGTCATCTCATTTAATTCTCACAGTAATTCTCTGATGTAAATATGTTATTATTAGCCCTATTTTACTTTTGAGAAAGCTAAGAATTATAAGGGGCTTGACTAATGTCCTATCGCTAGTAAATAGGTAGGTCATGATTTGAACCTAAGGCCCTTATTATTTCCCCAAGGAAAAGTGATCTGTTGTCTAAAAAAGCTAATTCAGTCTTGGATGGCATAACTTAGTATCACAATATGTATGTCTAGGGAGATAATAGTCTCTGTCTTTTCTAATTAGAAAAATACTTGCAACATTAGAAAAAAACATTGCAATGTTTGCTCTTAATTCTGGAGTCCACCTTCAGGCAGGCAGGAACCAGTAGCTTCTTCCTCTTACCATACCACCTTTCCTTCAGTTTCATAGGCTCAAGGCCAACTCTGCCACCTTGGTTTTTACAGTATCCAATTTATTCTTCTATCTCCCATATCTCCAACATGTCACTTTCTACTAATGTTTTTTCCTCAGCCAATAAAATTATTTTAAACCTCTACCCTAAATAAGTAAATAACTCTTCCAAAACCCCGTTTGTAGAAATATGTACCTTTTAAACTACTACATGGTCAACAATGAGTCATTGTTGACCACACTTCTTAAAAGAATATTTAACATATCCTGTGTCCACCTCCTTAATCTCCTTTCTCAATTTTCAACAGTGTTGAACATCCCCACTAAGTGCAAAATACAAATCTGTCCTCAGTGGCAGCCATTTTTACAAGTCAAAGAAGTTGACAAACTGGGTGCATGTTGGATGCTTGTATCTTAAGGGCTGATCATTTATCTGATGTGTATCCAGAAAGCATTCATAAATCTGTTAAGAAGTCTAGTTTTCACAAATGTGTTGTTCTGCTAAATCACTTTAATGCACTATGAAACTCTGAACCTAAACTCTGCCTGATTTTATTGCCTCTCTCTTGGTTTTCTCAATATATTATTCTTAACATAATAATGCTGACTACTTCTGCTCTTTTATACTTTGGAAATAACTTTTGGTGGCTGCAACAGTATTTAACTTACCATGGAAACAGTGGTATGTTGAGTGATAAAGCAAATACCAAATGGTTGGTTCCGTTTTGACTTACCAGTGGAATGAGCAGTGGTGACACAAAGGCCTTGAGAAAAGAAAAACTTGAGTGTGTCTGCACCTCCCCTGAGACTGTCATTCCCCAGCACCATATCCTCCGAGACTGGAAGAGAACTCGGTCGCTGAGGCAAAACACTTTGGAAGTAGATAATTTCACAAAGGTATGGAGAAGCATAAGTTCCAATGACTAGTGTAACAATCATATTTCTAAATTTCACTCTCTAGACTATATTAAGAACACTGGTGGTGTTGGAAAGTTCTAATTCTTGCCAATTTTTACTCGTAGACCACTTCTGTATCCAGTGGATTGTAGCAAGCAATATCCTTCACAGAAAAATCCTAAACTTTCCTAAATGTAGAAGCGAAACAATAATTATCTTTATTAAGACACAGAACAGGCCTAACCGCGTTGGCTCAGTGGATAGAGCGTCGGCCTATGGACTGAAAGGTCCCAGGTTTGATTCCAGTCAAGGGCATGTACCTTCATTGCCGGCACATCCCCAGTAGGAGGTGTGCAGGAAGCAGCTGATGTTTCTCTCTGATCGATGTTTCTAACTCTCTATCCCTCTCTCTTCCTCTATGTAAAAATATCAATAAAATAAAATAAAAAAAAGACACAGAACAATTTTTCTACCAGATACATATTTGGCTTTTTGAAGTTTTTTTGTTGTTGTTGTTCTTGACCAGTTTTAAAGCATAATTAGAACAACAAATTGTCAAAGACAAGATGGAATGAGAGGCAGGGTCTAGGCGCAGTGTGGGGGGGCGGTTGGGGAGAGGAGCAGTGGTATACAACTAGATCATTTTATATTTCTAAAATTACTAAAAAATTTAAGGAATACAATTATGTTAGTGCTTATGTTCAGAAGTAGCACTTCAAACTTTTCAAAGGATATTTGCATGCATTATGCATTTGTGTGTACTACTCACAAAATGTTTTCATTCCTATAAGTCTAGAAAAGGTGATATGCCCAGTCTTCTATGTCCTAGCTCAAATATCTCTTCCCCATGCCACATACATACATGTATTTACTTTTATCTCTGACCTTTATTAGTTCCATTCCTTAAGTGAGAGAAGAGAGAGAGAGAAAGAGAGAGAGAGAGAGAGAGAGAGAGAGAGAGAGAGAGAGAGAGAGAGAGAGAGAGACTTGTTATTGGAATGAAATGGCATATAAACTTGGTGATACTTCAAAAGCATTTTGCAAGCACATACAGATGCTAGACAGAGTCCTACAATCAACAAACAAACAAGAAACTGTCACCACTATATATTTTTCCTAAATGGATTTTATTTAATGATCAACTTTTAAAAGCAAAGACACTTTTACTAGCATTAGGGAAATGCAAATCAAAACCACTATGAGATACCATCTCACACCTGTTAGAATAGCTGTTATCAAAAAAGACAGGTAATAAGTGCTGGGGAGGTTGTGGAGAAAAAAAAACAACCCTCATATACTGCTGGTTGGAATGTAAACTGGTACAGCCACTATGGAAAATAGTATAGAGGTTCCTCAAAAAAACTAAGAGTGGAGTTACAGTATGACCCAGCAATCCATCTTTTGGGTATCTGGCTAAAACATTTGAAAATATTTATTTGAAATATATATGTACCTCTATGTTCATTGCATCATTATTCATAATGGCCAAGAAAGGGAAACAACTGAAGTGTCCTTCCATAAATGATTAGATAAAGAAGATGTAGTATGCCTTGGCCATTGTGGCTCAGTTGGGTAAGCATTATTCTGTGTACCAAAAGGTCGCTGGTTCGATTCCTAGTCAGGACACATGCCCAGGTTGCAGGTTCGATCCCTGGTAGGGGTGTGTATGGGAGGCAACTGATTGATATTTCTCTCTCACATCAATGTTTCTCTCTCTCTCCATCTCCTTTCCTCACTCTCTAAAATCAATTAAACATATATTTAAAAATATTTTTATATTGATTTCAGAGAGGAAGGGAGAGGGGAGAGAAAGAGAGAAACATCAATGATGAGAAATAATAATTGATCGACTGCCTCCTACATGCTCCACACTGGGGATCTAGCCCATGTGCCTTGATGGGGAATCAAACCAGCGGCCTCTTGGTTCCTGGGTCAATGCCTAATCTCTGAACACACCAGCTGGACTATAAAAACATATTTAAAAAAATTAAAGAAAAGATGTGGTATGTATATGCAATGGAATACTACTTGGCCCTAAAAAAGATGAAATACTGCCATTTGTGACATCATGGATGGGTCTTGAGAACATCACAATAAATGAAATAAGTAAGACAGAAAAGTGAAGAACCACATGATTTCACTCATACGTGATATATAAAACTGAAAGCAACAAATGAACAAACAAGACAAATAAAAAACCCAAAACTTATAAACACAGACAATAGTGTGATTGTTACCAGAGGAAAAGTGGGGTGGGAGAGGTAGAAAGGATAAAGGGGGTCAAATATATGGTGACAGAAGGAGACTTGGCTTTGAGGGGTAAACATACAATGCAATGTACAGGTGAGGTATTATAGAATCATACACTTGAAACATATGATTTTATTAACCAATGTCACCCCAATAAATTTAATAAAATTAAAATAATAAAAGCAAAGTAATTTATGTAATGTGTGTGGGGGGAGGGAGGGAATCAAGTTTCATACCAAATTTCTAACCTACACTTACAGCTTACACTTTACTATATTTTACCAAATATTATTATTAAAAGAGCATTAAGTAGAACTAAGAAAAAAGAATAATCTTAAAGTGTTCCACAGATACAAGAAAAAGTTTAAAGGAATATTCTATTAAACGTGTTTTCATGGAGGGATCAAATAGCATGCAATTATTTTATAATTACCTTTCAGCTCCTTGCTATGTAATTATTCATTTGGTTATATGTACTTTACAAATTAGTACCCCCAAAGATCTAAAAAAAAAAAAAAATTACACAGTACATGGTGATTATCCTTAGAGTTACATGGTTTCTCAAAGGGTAATTGCCATTTAATTTGCTAGGCCAAATTCATATCATGACCTCATGATAATTCATGTACTTATGAGTGACTTGTGTGGTTGTTGGGGCCTCAAAACACTGTGCATGGCTAGAGTATGAGAAAGTACAGAACAGGTGTAAATCCTGGTGAGTGCTATGTATTTGTACATGTCCCTGGCTTTGCACGGCTTGCAATAAATATTGTTGATTGCACCTGTGTGTGTGCACACTATGCATAAACATACACCTGTGGGTTCCTTGGGTCTCCCAAAGACTGACCAACTTCATTTTACCCAATTAAGAGTCACTTTTAAAAAGCCACATACATTTGTTAGATTTGTTAAATGGTCAACATAAGAGAAACAGAAATGTCTCGCCTTTCTTTTAAAATTAAGAATAACAGTAAAACCAACTTTCATCACGTACAAGTAAAAGCACACAGTTTAGGAGGGAGAGTATGAAAGATACAGGAGACTACATAAGGTCCTGCCATGTCAGAGAGCCCTGTGTTTATGTGTAGGTGTTATACAATAGTCAGCCAGGACAGGAGTATTTACACCATGGAAATTGGCAAAACACTACAAGCCAAGGTTTCTCCCTCTCACTCAGAGATCCAATTTACCAGCATTCAAATGCTGAATTTAGATATTATTAAAAGAATCCTTTAATGAAAAGCTTAGTTTTCTAATAATTCCTAGTTCTCTAATAATCGTTCTCTCTACTCACCAACTCTTAGACTTTAAGCCTTCCTCTGGATAATTCCAAGTCTAGTTTCTATTTTTCCTTCTTTCACTAGGCTCTTCCAATCCATGCAAAGACTACTGTACCTGAACACTAATTTGTAGGAAGCCCATATTTTAATATTAATAGTTAAGAGCAGTTTTTCATTTGAATCCAGATCAGATAATCTGGGCTTGAGTCCACAGGCCTGTATTTAATGGATATGAGATTTGAACAATACTCACTTTTCCACACTTTTGTTTTCCTGTTTGTGAAAGGGGCATAAAGTTTCCACCTAATGGTGTTGTTGTGAGAGTAATAATGTCTTCTCTACAGGTTTGTTGTAGGGATTAAATATGCAAAGCATTTGGAACTCTGAACATAGAAAACTCCATGCATGTATTTAGGACTAGGAAGATGGTCATGTCCACCTTGTACAATGCAGATACTCACTAAATGGTAATTGTCTCTGTTCTTTTCACAGTTCTGTTATTTTAGAAACTAGAGGCCTGGTGCATGAATTTGTGCTCGTTTGGGGTCCCTTAGCATGGCCTGTGGGGATTGGGCTGAAACTGGCAGTCCAACACCCCCTGCAGCTCCTGCCTGCTGCTTCCACTCATCCCAGCCCCGCTGCACCCGCCGCGGGCTCACGCTCAGTCAGTTCTAATCTGGAAAGGCTCATCCCATCACAGCGGCACTTGCCAGCCATGAGCCCTGTGTCTGGTGCCCATCTGGAGGGGGGAGGAAAGGGGGCCAGGACACAATCCACGGTCGGCCCTCCGGATGGGCAGTGGAATGCCCTTGTGGGCCTGGGATTCATCCCGCTGTTGTTCACACTGGTTGTTGGGAGCCACCTGGCAGCTGCTTTTATATCAGTTCTTCCTTGCAGACTGTCTAGGGAGGGGAAGTGGCTGTGATGCCGAGGCCAACTCCCAGGAGGGCAGCAGCACTGTCGGGATCATGCTGGTGGCATTGGCAGTGCCGGTCTGTCAGTGCCTGGCCCTCTCCGGAGATCGGACCTGCAGGACTACTGAGGGAGTGAGTGGCTGCCATTGGAATTGTGGATCACCGGGATGATCCAAGAGTGAGTGGCACTCTTGCTGTGGGAGTGCACTGACCACCAGAGGATAGCTCCTTCATTGAGCATCTGCCCCCTGGTGGTCAGTGCACATCATAGCTACTGGTCGTCTGGTTCTCCGGGGTCATTCGGTCACTTAGGCTTTTATATATATATATGGTAATTGGGTTAAAACACTTTTTCTGGAGTCAGGAAGACTGATGTCTCCTAGGCTACAGCCTAGCTATTTAGAAAAGTTACTGTTGTCACATCTGATGCCATTTTCTGGGAATGAACTTTTAGCTTTAAAAATGAGCAAGAACAAAGTAGGTGGGCCAGGTGACCTACAACCTATGGAAGGAGGCAGAACAAGGAGAGGTTGGTGACCTGACTTCTCTCTGAATTGATAGAATGCTGCCTATAACACTCACTGGGTGAACACTGCTTGACTTTATTTTTGTATTTCTTTTGAGCCTAGGGTACTATGGTGATCACATTACAGTACTCTTTTGTGGTTTGGCTGGGATGGGTGGTAGGGAGATTGGTTCTGGCCCATCACTTCTCAGCTGCTTCTCTAGCCTCTCTCTATAACAGTGGTCCTATGTTCAATAGCACTCTGATTGCAGAGAGGCCCAAGAATGGGACAGAATCCCTGGGACCCATTCCATATGCATGCCAATGCCAACAGAAAGCAGGAGAGAAGACGATTCACTGGCTTACACTCAGAGGACAGAGCCAACTTGACATTCCAACTCCTTGGCCTCTGTAGACTAACTCCTCCAGGACCTCTGGATGAAGCTTCTTTCCCCAAAGCTCAATCTCATTAATAGGGGAATTCTTGGTTCCGAAAAATATTGTATGTCCCAGCAGGTGTACACATTGGCCATTAGGCTCCACAAGTGAGAACATGTTCACGAGTGCGGCGATGTAACCACAGAAACAAGAGGCCTGATTACATGCTTTGCATATAGTGGCTCCTAATACAATGTATGGTTTTAATTTGGCTTCTTGAAAATCTCTAAAATCACGTAGAAACTATGTTCATCAATAATTTCTCTGCTGAATTGTGATGCTCTCTTAGATTATAGAATTTATGCCAAAAAAAACAAAAACAAAAACCCAAAACTCTATTATCCACAAGAATCAGGGACCATAAGGTAACAAACATTTCATTCTCTAAAATCCCAAGTGGTTTATAGTTTTTCTATTTTTGTTTTTTGTCTGTAATTTCTTTGAAAAATCTTTATTTGTTTTAGTACAAATCATGTCAATCTTCCAGGATGACCAATTGAATAAGAAAAAGAAGGAGGAGGAGGATAGAGAGGAAAAGAACCATGGCTCACACCCATTGGAAGCTTAGCATGTGTAATAACCCATGCTAGTGTTCATATGCACCACTTCATGAATATAGATAACAACCTGTGAGCACAGTGTAGTCATAAGCCCTGTTTTACAGAATAGGAAGTTGAATTCCAGATGGTCACAGAGATAATCGGTGGTATAGGATCTAAAGGGAAGCCCTCTGACCTAAGAGCTGTATGCTTAACCATTGTGCTTTATATTCTGGATTATGGGGTAGAAATAAAGGGACACATGATTACAAATTGGTATCATTAAGTATATTACAACATGTAAACCATGTCTCCAGAAAAAAACAAAAACACAACAGCCCTGATTTTCAGTGTTTGTTCATTTCCATGGTGTAAATATTCCCACTATGGTTCATTTCAATCTGCCAGTGGTTTAGTACCTGGCCTCTACCCACTGCTGCAAATCATTGACTAAATATGTAATAGGATGTGGCCTGATGTATGTTTAAGAGACTTGCATCCTGGCTCTAGGACCTTTTTGCTAACACGCTCAATATTTTTGAGCTTCAATTTCCTCCCTCACAACAAAACTTGAGAGAATAAATTGCCTTACTTCCCCCCACCCCCGCCCCAAAGTATTAGGAAGGGTCTGTAAAATGAGACTTGAAGTTTTTGAAAGTATAGCATATTTTATTAAATGTGAAGATGGGGAATCTGCTGGTCACTAAAAATATCACTTTTTGAGAAGAAACATTCCATTTCAAGTTTACTGAAATTCAGTAAACACAGTCATCTATTTCCTTTCTCAGCTATTTATCTTGTCTAAGCACTTCTTGAACTAATTTTCTTTTCGTAATAGTTGGAACAGGGACCATCAAAGTCACGTTGCAATTTCACCTTGGAAGAATTTTTATTTTCCTATGGCAAAGTTTTTAAAGCTAGGATATTTAATACAATTAGCTTCCTTTGCAATCCTATTTAATAGGTACACATCCTATGTATTGCATTTGCATATAAAGGCATTATTGAGAAGTGACCCAACTTCACAAGACTGCCAGAGAATACAGGATTGAAAAAAAAAAAAAGGATGTGTAGTATAAATGGATATTTCAGAGGGCTTAGAAACAGAATTTGTTTTCCTTGTCTGTGCTAGAGAGGGCAGGTTTCTAGCAAAGGCACGGAGAGCCACCACTTCATTGGCCTCACTTTCCAAAATGCAAAGAATGTCTCATTTTTCTAAAAAACATCTAAAATTAAATGAAATTGATTAGCCATTAAATACATATAGCGTTTTCACTGACTTTCAAAAGCACGTCCCTCATTTTTTTCATATGCATGCCCTTTTAAAATTACTTGCTACATAGGCTTTAAGTCAATATTTATAGTTGAGAATTAGCATTTTTTTGTCACTGGGAAGTATGTTATTTCAGTATAGTCTACAGTGCAAGAAGAGCTTGATGCTCTCGTGTTGGACGCTTGGTTATCTCTGCACTTTCTCCTCCAACAGGAAGACGCCCTTTAGCATTCCCCCATCCCTTTCACAAATACTGAAGACGTGCCACCTGCCAGGCAGAGTGAGGGCCTGGGGCCATCAAGAGGAATGTGGTGTGCCCTTGCCCTGGAAGAGCCCACAGGTCCACCGAGGAGGACACTACAGGAACAAAAGGTCACAACACAAGGTGGACAGTGCTGGAAGAGGAAAGAAACCAGGAGCTGTGGGAGGGCAGGACTACCTCGCTGGCTACACTGTCCCCAGTTGCAGAGGACATGTGGGTGTATCACAACTACATAGGTTTTCTCTATTTTTTTAAAACATGTTTTTATTGATTTCAGAGAGAGGGAGAGAGAAATAGAAACATCAATGATGAAAGAGAATCATTGATTGTCTGCTTCCTGCATACACTCTACTGGGGATTGAGCTCGCAACCCAGGCATGTGCCCTGACCGGGAATTGAATAGTGACCTCCTGGTTCATGGGTCGAGGTTCAACCACTGAGCAACACTAGCTGGACTAGATTTTCTCTATTAAAAAATCATTTCCTTTTTATTGATTTGTACAGATTAGTAATAGTACAGATCAATACATTTAAGGACTTATTTTTATTTTTTTATTCTTGAGTTCAACGAAAATGCATATAGTATTTTTGAATTTTTAACCACAAATTCACATGTGCAAAAGGAATATTGCATATTTCACGATTAGTTGTCCATCCTGGGTATTAGAATTAATTACCTGGGGGGGGGGGCTTTTTAAAAAAAAATCTTCACCTGAGAATATGTTTTTATTAATTATAGAGAGAAAGGAAGGGAGAGGGAGAGAGAGAGGGAGAAAAATCAATGTGAGAGAGAAACATCAATCGGTTGCCTCTCGAATGTTCCCCAACCAGAGATCTAACTTGAAACCTGGGTATATGCCCTGACCAGGACAATGTTCCAACCAACTGAGCCACACCAGCCAGACTTTATATATATGTAATTTTAAGACCTTTTCCTCCTACTTCTTCTTCTCCTTCTCTTTCTTCTGTTAATCCTCACCTAAGGATATTTTTCCCATTGATTTTTTTTTTTTTTTTTTTTTTTAGAGAGAGAATGGAAAGGACAGAGGGAGGGAGAGAGAAATATTGATGTGAGAGAGATACATCAATTGGTTGCTTCCTGCACCCAACTTGACTGGGGTCAGGGATTGAACCTTCAACCCTTCCATATGAGGGCCGGCACTCTAACCACTGAGCAGCACTTTTAAAATTGAGTTTAAAGAGAAGAAGGGAGAGAAAGAAAGAGAGAGGATATTGATGAGATATAACTGGAAACTTAGATATGTACCCTTTTGGTGTTTGGGACAACACTCTAGCAAACTAAGCCACACTGGCCAGGGCTTTTAAAAAATACCAATGTTTGGGCCACTTTTTCTGTGGTGGGCAAGACCTGAGAAAATTCACAATCAAAGGTGGGATGTACTGTGGAGGGTGAGAGATACCTCCGAATATATGCTGCTCCAGTGACCTACACTGATCACCACATTTGTGGCACATGCTGGCTTACCTACAACACTGGGAGTTTGGCACCATGAGCCCAGACCACCTGCCATATGAAGGTCCCCTTGAAATGACTTCCCTCAGAAATGATTTCCCACCTGGAGAGTTGGTGCTTGAAATTCCCCAATTAGATAGCTGTACCTTTTCGAGAAGCTTCATTTTCTTAAAAAATATAAGTACCTCTGAGGAATCACACTGTTATCTAAAGAAATCCAAAGCACCAATTTGAAAAGATATATGCACATCTATGTTCAGTGCAGCATTATTTACAATAGCCATGATAAAAAAAAAAAAACACAACTTAAGTGTCCATCAACAGATGAATGGCTAAAGAAGATGTGGTACATATATACAAATGGAATATTACTCGGTCATAAAAAAGAATGAAATCTTACCATTTGTGACAACATGGATGGACCTAGAGGGTATTATGCACAGGGAAAATAAGTCAGACAGAGAAAGACAAACACCATATGTGGAATCTAAAGAACAAAACAAACAAACAAACAAAATTGAAACAGACATAGACATAGAAAACAGACTGATAGAGAAACCAAGATGGTGGCATAGGTAAGCACCTAAACTGCTGCCTCGCACAACAATTTCAAAACTACAACTAAAAGACAGAACAGACACCATCCAGAACCACAGGAAAGCTGGCTGAGTGGAAATTCTACAACTAGAAGGAAAGAGAAAAGCTCACGGAGAATTGGAGGAACGGCAAAGGGCTAAGGTATGGCAAAGGGTCTTTGTGCGCCCAGAGAGGAAGGGTGGCTGAGAGCCTGGCTGACTTTCTGTGGCAGGAGGGGGAAGGAAACCCCCGACTGCACTGAACCTCAGTTCCGACTGCAATGAACCCAGTTCCAGGCGAAACCCCGTGGACCCAGGCTCATACAGGGGGAGTCTGGACTGTCAGGTAGAGAGAAAGGCACTCGGAGACTCAGAGACCCAGGGGAGAGCCGGGGGAGCCCCGGTGGGCAGGGGTCTGGAAGCGCACGGGCGCGAGAGAGTGTGCACAAAGACTGAGGAGGTTGCCACAGGCTTTCTCTAGCAAAAGAGAATCAGAAGCTCTTGACTGCACTGAATCCGTCTGACTGCACTGAACCCCAGTTCCAGGAGAGCCCCTGAGGACTCACGCTCTTGTGGGGGGAATCTGGATTCTTGGGCAGAGGCTCGCGAGGTGGGGAAGGCAGAGGTCTGGAGGCACGCACGAGCAAGGGCAGGGCTGACAGGAAACCAAGACTGTCTGCTCCGCCCTGAGACTCCACCCCATCCAAGCTGAGCACAGAGGCTTTTGCAATTTGGCAAGTCTAATCCTATAAGGCTGTCTCCAGCACCGAACTTCTCCCAGCGTAGACATAGCTGATCCTCACAGCCAACTGGCCTGGAAGTCAATTCCTCCCAGTGATACCAGCAACAATCAAGACTTAACTACAACAAGGCTGTACACACAGTCCACGAAGGGGTGCACTAAGAGTGTCCACCTCAGGTAACTGGAAGGCCGACCCACTGGACCATATAGGAAACCTAGCACACAAAGCTACCCTACCAACTCAGGGAAGCAGTGAAAATGTGGCGACAAAGAAACACAAACGAAAGAAATGGAGGAAAACAAACGACTGGATATAGAATTCAAAACCACAGTTATAAGGCTTTTCAAGAATATCCTAGAAAAGGCCGATAAATATAACGAGACCCTCGAAGATATGAAAAAGGACCAACTAGAAATTAAACATACACTGACTGAAATAAAAAATATTATACAGAGACCCAACAACAGACTAGAGGAACGCAAGAATCAAGTCAAAGAATTGAAATACAAAGAAGCAAAAAACACTCAACTGAAAAAGCAAAAAGCAAAAAAAATCCAAAAAGTTGAAGATAGTGTAAGAAGCCTCTGGGACAACTTCAAGCGTACCAATATCAGAATTATGGGGGTGCCAGAAGAAGAGAGAGAGCAAGATACTGAAAACCTATTTGAAGAAATAATGACTGAAAACTTCCCCCACCTGGTGAAAGAAATAGACTTACAAGTCCAGGAAGTGCACAGAACCTCAAACAAAAGGAATCCAAAGAGGACCACACCAAGGCACATCATAATTAAAATGCCAAGAGCAAAAGACAAAGAGAGAATATTAAAAGCAGCAAGAGAAAAACAGTTAGTTACCTACAAGGGAGCACCCATACAACTGTCAGCTGATTTCTCAACAGAAACTATGCAGGCCAGATGGGAGTAGCAAGAAATCTACAACCAATCTTGATGAATAGCAAGAACCTACAACCAAGATTACTCTACCCAGCAAAGCTATCATTCAGAATTGAAGGGCAGATAAAGAGCTTCACAGATAAGAAAAAGCTAAAGGAGTTCATCACCACCAAACCAGTATTATATGAAATGCTGAAAGGTATTCTTTAAGAAAAGGAAGAAGAAAAAAGTAAAGATAAAAATTATGAACAACAAATACATATCTATCAACAAGTGAACCTAAAAATCAAGTGAATTAAAAATCTGAGGAACAGAATAAACTGGTGAATATAATAGAATCAGGGGCATAGAAAGGGAGTGGACTGATAATTCTCAGGGGGAAAGGGGTATGGGGGGTGTGCAGGAAGAGACTGGACAAAAACAGTACACCTATGGATGAGGACCATGCGGGGGAGGTAAGGGCAGAAGGTGGGGTGGGAACCGGGTGGAGGGGAGCTGTGGGGGGAAAAAGGAGCAACAATTGTAATAATCTGAATAAAGGTTTATTAAAAAAAAAGAAAGAAAGAAAACAGACTGATGGTTGCTAGAGAGCAGAGGGTTTGGGGACTGTGTGAAAACAATGAAGAGATTAAGAAGTATAAATTGGCAGTTACAAAATAAGCATGCAGAGGTAAAGTACAGCATAGGGAATATAGTCAGTAATATTGTAATAACTATGTATGGTGCCAAGTGGATACTAGACTTCCCGGGGTTTCACTTCGTAAGTTATATAAATGTCTAACCTTTATACTGTACACCTGAAACCAACGTAATATTGAATATCAACTGTAATTAAAAAGTAAAGAAATTCAGTTATTGGTTATTTGTATCATTTGGGACTCATTTCCTGACAGCAGGCTTTGAAAGGTAGCAAGGCGCATTTATGAGCCTTGGGTTCTCTAACGAGAGCTGGAAAAAGTGTAGAAGAGCGGCCTATGAGTGGCCCTCTCCAGCAACCATCCCTCAGCCAGGGCTTAAGCTCACTCCTGCAGCCCACCACCTCCAAGTAGATCAGTCCTTTCTTTAAATGTCACTTAACACTTACAGTACTTCTATAATTCTGCAGACGATGCTCTTTCATCTAGTTCTGACCTCTCTGTTTGCCATCTACAAACTTCTTTGGAGCAGGATTCATGTCAAGAGAACCAAATAAGAATCAAACAGAAAAATTCATAAAGTCCATAAAACACAAATGGGAAAAAGCATCCCTGAATCCACAGAGTGACGGGCCTGCCTGCGTCAATGTGGTCATCCTCTGTGTGCTATTCATACAATTCATGCCATCCAGGCTCAGATCATAAGCTCCCGCCTGCAGGGAGGCTGGCCATGGATTGCTCTGGGGAGCACTTAGTGCTTTCTGAATGCCCTGTACATGTTGAGAATGTGAGCCTGCCTTCAGAGGACGTCTCCTAGGAGGAAGGTGCTATGCAAATTCTGGTATTGTTATTCTTTTAGCACAAATTTATAATTGACTTTCTGTTAAATATTGCAGCAAGTTAAATTAATTCCGTATGATTACAGTCATTAAACAAATGCCTGGTAATGACTGCCTTCTTATTTTAGCATTCCTCAACTCACTGGGGTAATACCATCTAAGGCTTTTGCTCCATTGTTAGATTAATTGGGATGCACAACCTACATATTGCAATAGAACATGCACACTGCTTTAGAGCAACCAGACCATGATTGAAGGTTACTTCTGGACTAATTTACCTTCCAGTTTTTCCTATTGCTCTCGTCATTCCATTAGGTACAATTTACCAGTTCATTACAGCATGCTGGTAGCTTAAGGCAATTTCTACCTGTTAAAAAAGAAGTGTGCTTTAAAAACAAACACATGGACAGGCATTCATTCTCTCATGATTATTCTTCTGACACTGAAACTAACCCAACACGATAGGGACTGTGATGATTTTAACCTGTTTTCCCATGGTGTGGTCACCCCAAGAATTACCTGCCATCTTAGCAAGCAGGACAGAAATAGTTAAGTCCCGAGGCTGTGAGTTAAAACCTCTGCCTGAGAGAGAAGCCATGTACGATGTCCCAGCCAGGTGTGCAGGATCGCTGCCAGGTGCGGATGGAGAGAGGCTGCCCTCCTTAAGCCACGCTTCACAATCCAGGTCATCTGTCTGCTGCCACCTTAGCCACTGGCCTGATTCTGTAGAGTACACTGAAGGGGAACACCCTGCCAGTCAGCTGACTGCCGTGTCAGAGCTGCTGCTGTCTGCAGTATCGCAACTGCCGGAGCTCCGGTCCTGCCGTTTCCTGGTCGCAATGCGACAGAGCCAAGGCAGACAGCTAGGCACAAAGCGCCAGAGTTTTAAAGTGTTCTTTTCCTGCTACCACTTAGCATTTCTTACATGAGGAGTATTTACCTTTGCGTAGCCAGCAGCAGAGAAGCAGTCTGCATGCACAGGACGGCTTCTAACTTGGCAGCGTGAATTTTCAGCAGAGCAGGTACTGCTCGGAGCCTTGTGTAGCCAAACTGCCTGGCGGAACGCGGCTGGTTTCCCACCACCGGTGGGAATGGCTCGGGGGCTCCTTATGCCAGGCCACCAGACCTGCAGGAATAAAGCTAGGACAAAGGAGACGCTGCTTGCCACCGTGGGTCTGGCCGGGGCCTGTGCGGGCAACTCCACCAAAGTGACGCTAGCTGTGCAACTCTCCCAGCTCACAGTTCAGGCTGGTCCGGGAGCTGGCGCAGATCCCCGGTCCTCAGTTAGAACACGGTTTCAAGGCGAAGCCAGACTCACTGACCTAAATCACTCCCGGTCCTCTCTGGATGCGGGGACAGCTGTCGACTAGCAGTGACCCAACCAGAACATCAAGCGGACAATGCCTGTGACTGCAGCCTGGGTGCAGGTAGAGCCTGGGAGCATGGCAGTCTAATTTCGGTCATCCGATGGCTTCTTCTTATTTTTCTAAATAATCGTGCTCGCTAAGTATACAGTTGTCTGGATTAGTCTGCCTCCCGTGCAGGCTTCATCTGCGCTGGCTGCAAATCAGGGTGCCAGGCAAGCCTGCTTAGTCCTGGCTCCAGTCTGCGTGATGCTTGCTATGCACTAGGATGGGTCATACCGACAACAAAGAAGGAAGCAGAAAGCATCACTTTATCTTCTCTTGTGATGTTAGCGGAACCTAACTCTTCTTTGCAGTGCTGCCCGTGTGTGTGTGTGTGTGTGTGTGTGTGTGTGTTTTAATTCATCTGATTGAACAGCCTCACAGATATCATCATGGATGTGGTTTTAATGATTTGGGGAAAAAGACAGCCTGTGGAGACAGCGATTTGAGACTGCAGCACATTTAGGTTATTGCCAATTCGAGCTACTTTGGTTTGTGAAGCCGAGCCCTCAGGGACGAGCTGGGTAACTGAGAAGGAGATGGTAGATAAAGAAATAAAAATGACAAGCGTAATGGAGGCTCTGTGAAGGGACTGTCAGAGCATTGGTTCATGGATGGCAATTTCGCCAGGCTGAGACTGAATAATTCATAGAGTAAAATTACCCTGCTTTCACCTTTCCATCCGAACCGGCATGATCCGAATCTCTAACAAATTTTCAAGATAAAGTAAAATGCCAATTTGAATCTGAAGAGCTGTTAAAGCCAGATGCTGCATCCCTGCATCTTTCGGTATCTTTCACAATTATCCCGTGAGAACTGCACTTCATCACGAAGCACCATTACCAGGGAGAATGACTGTGATTACAATAGCAACAATAGGATACCATCAAATGATCTCTAATTTACCTAATTTGCTAAGACTGGCTGTGTGGTGTTAGCACCATTGTCTGTCCCCACACCTAGCCCCCTGGATCTCTCTCATACCGGAACAGCAGTGCGGCAGTGTGTGTGACACCTTCAGTTTTGAAAGCCCAGCTAAGAACATTCTCCTAGGTTACTGTGTCTCTTTCGTTTGGTCTGTATTTTTTTGCATTCTTGTGTTTTCCCCCCCAAAGACTGTACCCCAAATGCCTGTTTGGGGAAATGGTGAGCCTGTCGTGGGTCTGGGGTGGATTCGTTTATAACGAGAGAGCATCCTCTTGTTAATTTATGCAGCCTCTTTATTTTAATGTATACAAGCATGTGTTTACGGGAAGGGAGGAAAGATTCTGTTCTGGGAGAGTAGCTTTAAAATGCAGCCAAGATGGAAGTGGTGTCCTTGTATCTTTTTTGAAACCCCTGGTGTGATGTGTTGAAAACTTCTCCGATGGAAACGTCACATTAAGTAATAGCTCTTGTGCAGCCTTTATTAAAAGCATGTATGTTCGACTGAGTGATTAAACAATGCTTTGGGACAGCTTTGGCTGTTTGTGTCTGTTTGCTCTCTAGCAGAAGTCGAACCTAAAGAGAACTTTTTCTCTGACAGGCTGCACGCTTCATCTCAGGCAGTTCTGCCACCCTGAGAAAGTGGCATGGGTCGTAAAGCCTCGCTGGGAACAGACTGTAAACATTTAATGGGCATGGTGACTTCTGGAATCACTCCCAGGAGCATGAAGACAGTATGTGGGTTCCCACTAGTCCAGTGATTGAAGTTTGAATACCTAAGGTGGGGTTTCTGAGATGAAGATCCTTGGGGAGAAACATACCTGTCTCATACTGAGAGTTTTTTGCTTGGGACTCCGAGCTCTGATAGGCTCCTTAATCTGTTATCTGGCTTTCCCCCTTCCTGCATCCCCACAAATGTTTTTGTCAGAGGAGGTAAGTTGTATTTCTAATCATTTATATAGCTGATTGTGCTCTTCATTGTCTTGTTTCGGGGGTATAAGCTTTCTGTGCTGTATTTTCTGTCCGCTTACTTTTATTCTCATTACTCTCAGGAAAAGGAACAACTCCCCCGCCCCCCCCTGTTTTCTAAATACAAATGAAAATGTGGCATTTTAAAAAGTGATTTAACTATAGTTTTTGTTCTCTTTATCAAAATACATTCAAGGTCGTAATGTTTTTCAAAGGAAATAGAAAAACAGTTTTACTTAGTAAATAGTTTGTTTAAAAATAGCAGGCAATTTGCTAAATACCAATAATGTTACCATGTTGTTTTCTTTAGATAGCTCACATTTCTAATACTGAAACTGTTATTCTTATCTTTCCAGAAAGAGGGTTGGCTGTGAGTGACAAAGGGCTTTTCACAAGCCCACTGTCTATGTGCCAAAATGTTTTCTGTTTTTCTTAGAAAAAACAGCATAGCCTGGATAGTCTGCAAAGGGTTTTTATAATTTCTGACATTTTAAATCTCTTCAGTAGTTAAAGTTTGAGTAGGGCAATTAATCACTAAGTGAGCAAGCTGTTTTCCATGTTTGATATTTAAGTAATAATGGCATCCTAAAAGAATAATTGGAAATTAGATGTTTGTTACTTTTGGGGACTCAGGAACTAATTGCATTCACTTGATAACAGCAAATTTGAAGCTGGTAGGTTTTATGATTCAAGCATTTATACTTTCTATTCTTGGAAAATAAGGGGTTTGTTTTATTTCTTTAGAATGTAAGTGCCACCGCCACTTATCATGTGTTAGTACTTGCTAATATAGAAATTCACTTGTTTTACCATAAAAAAGAAAAAAATTATCATACAGAGCTAAGTTAAAAATTTTGAGCTCCCCGAACTAAACATACTTTTCTTTTTAAACTCTAAGTAATTAAATGTAAATGAACATAGTATGTTTAAATAAGTTCATTAGATAACTTGTAATCTATTATTAACAACTATTTCTATTATTTATGGACATATCTTACTTATAATGCTCTAGATAACCATAGGTGCAAAAATTTACAAAAATCCTTACAATTGGAGGTAATTTTGAAAAATAACCAACTGTGAAAGTATACTATTAGGGGTTAATGTGGATGAATCTCAGACAATCATGGCTTAACAGTTTCTGTAGCTCATTATGTTTTGTTTGAGGTTCTTTTGGGAGGGGTGGGGTGGGTATGAAAGAGTTAGGTAAAAATTATCTCCTCCCTCCTTATTCCAAACTCCCAATCACTGCAGAGCACTAACTGCAGCTATGAGGAGTGATTTAAAATTTAAACGCCCATAACCACACTCATGGAATCCACAAGAACATCGCCTATTTTAAGATAGAATGCATACATTTTAACACTTAATAATTGAAGTTTTTTCTGGACATTAGTGTATTTTAGATTTCATCTCATTATTAAGGTCTAGCTTAGAGAAAAAAAACCTCTTGAGAGACATATTTAATCTACTTAATAATTGTTAACTAGTTAACAAGTACTGTGGTGAATAGATATATTTCATATAGTCAACTGGAATATTCATAGTTGATATGGTATTTCTCTAATTAGCATATGTTATAAGAACAATGGCATATAGTATATTTTCCCCTAAGTTTTAAGTATGGAGTAATGAAACATGCCTTTATGAAGTACCAATATTTGTGCTATATTAGACTGTCAAAGAGAAAAAGACAGGTAAGACAAAAGAAATGGGTAAAAATAAAAGAAAGCAATCTCATTATTCAGTGAGCTTCTTTTTTTTAAATGGCATGATCAAAAAGGTTGAAAATTTTGTGTCTGTGTACTGTCTTTTTAAAGAGCTTCTTTTCTCCATTAAGAAAATCTTTCCAACAGTTTCTTATGAAAATTTACAAACATACAGAAAGACTGGAAAGTTGTGAATACCCATAAAGCAATAACTGAGACCCTAGAAGTAACATTTTACTATCCTTGTTTGATCATATATACCATATCCAACTATCTACCCCTCTGTTCCTCCATTTAAAAAAATATTTTTATTGCTTTTAATATGTTTTTAAAATTGATTTCAGAGAGAGGAAGGGAGAGGGAGAGAGAGATAGGAACATCAATGATGAGAGAGAATCACTGATTGGCTGCCTCCTGCTCACACACCCCCAACGGGGATTGAGTCAGTACCCGGGCATGTTCCCTGACCAGGAATTGAACCATGACTTCCTGGTTCATATGTTGACACCACACCAGCCGGGCTCTGTTCCTCCATTAATACATCTTAATATTTTGATGCATTTTGCATTAGTACGCTTTAGTACAAGGTATTAATACACTTTAGTACAAGGTATTAATACACTTTAGTACAAGTCATTCTACAACATTACCTCTAAGGCTATGCCTGCTGAAGTATTTAAATTCAATATTTTTTTATTTACAGTGCTTCCCTTTAAGTAAAATTTATAAATGATAAAGACAGAATTTTGAAAAACAACATACTGTTATTCCCATGAGGCATTCACTATTTCTTTAACATGAGTTGCTGAATGCAAACTCCCACGATCCTAAGTTCTAACTTGGAAGGTACAATTTATGTGTTTATGGTGGAGGGATATGGGCCCTTCCCAGCCTCAATCCCCATCACTCAGGTAAGCCTTCAGCATGGAGCAGGAGACCACTGGTAACTCAGTACCAGTACTGGGATGGAAGGGTGTCAGGGCATACATAATTAATTCCGAGGTCTCTTCCCATTCTTAGAACCAGTTTTACTTTCTTTCTCCTGCAGGCCCATGAAAAGTAACACATTTGCTTTTACACAATCACCAACTCTTTTTCTACTCGGGGTCTTCTCTTCCTCCTCCCTTTCCACCCTTATTTTGCCCAATCAGCCTTCTCTTTTCTACTTATCCTAGACTCCTAATTTTTTTTCTCCTCGGAACAAGAGAAAATCATTCTACAAGATTCAATTTCAGGGAAATGGTTATGGAAAGCAAAGATGGGGATTTAAAGAATCACAAGAACTCTTCAAGAGCTTAGTTTTTCTTGGTCTTAACAAAAATATAAACGAGTTAAGAATTGCCCTCTCACCACTTCTTCTTGAATCCATCTCTTGGATCCAGTCTTGTGGATATGATTTATCCATTACTTTCTTAACTGAACCCTAGACCAAGCTCCTCTAAGATTTTTATTGGGATAGTCTTAGGAATGAGGACATTCTCCATGCTTCCAAAATCTGCTAAGTTTGGTAGACTATAGCATCCAGTCACCAGCTCTGGTCTATTGCACTTCCACCCAGTAGCAGCACAAGGCCTGCCTTTTAAGTTATACCCCTGACCCTGGCCCTGGCCCTGACCCTGGGTAAGGAAATTCTCAAAGCTTTCTTTTCCCAAGTTTTGGTCCAAGTGTATATGGCAATCACTTTCTAGGTAGTGTCTCCCTCAGTCCATCTCTCTTCATTCAGTTCAGCATGCCTAAAGTTTCATCAGATACTAGATAAAGATATCATTGCATAGTTATGGCTGGGTCTATCTTTGGCTGGAATTCCACCAACTTGCCTATTTTTATAAAGCACTGATTGGTTATACCAGACTGGTTAAGATTTAGGCTCTGTAGGAAGACTAACCATTCAACCAATGCACTATTCCAGGCAAAATCACTGAACCATTTGAAGCTACACTTCTTCAAGACTTTCTGTATTATATTACATTTGTATATGTTATATAATAAGTAAGTTGTATATACATAAAATGTATGTTATATAATATATATAATTATATTACATTTTATTCAGTATATATAATGTATTTGGCACAGTGCCTGGCACCTACTTGGTACTCGTTGTATGTTAGTGTCATTACTATCATCATCAGCAGCAGCATCATATTAACAGAAGGTGCCATCATCATAGAATTCACCTGGCCCTCAGTTGGGGTCATCTAACAGATTCTAGCAGACTTCCCTCTCTTCCTATGTCCAAATTTGCTCATCTTGATGGACCTCCCATTAAAGTCCCCCCCCCCCCAACACACACACTTTTTCAAAATATATTTTTATTGATTTCAGAGAGGAAGAGAGAGGGAGAAAGAGACAGAAACATCAATGATGAGAGAGAATCATTGATTGACTGCCTCTTGCACATCCCCTACAGGGGATTGAGCCTGCAACCTAGGCATGTGCCTTAACCGGGAATTGAACTGTGACTTCCTGGTTCATGGGTCCTTCAACCACTGAGCCACACCGGCTCAATATGTTCCCCCTGTTTTTTTTTTTTAAATAAATCTTTATTGTTCAGATTATTACACGTGTTCCTCTATTTTTTCCCCCATAGCTCCCCTCCACCTGATTCCCCACCCCACCCCATGCCCTTACCCCCGCCACTGTCTTCATCCATAGGAGTAAGATTTTTGTCCAATCTCTTCCTGCACCCCTCACACCTGCTTCCCCTGAGAATCGTCAGTCCACTCCCTTTCTATGTCCCTGATTCTATTATATTCACCAGTCCATTCTGTTCTTCAGATTTTTTATTCACTTGATTTTTAGATTCACTTGTTGGTAGGTATGTATTTGATGTCATTTTGTTGTTCATAATTTTTATCTTTACCTTTTTCTTCTTCTTCCTCTTCTTAAAGAATACCCTTCAGCATTTCATGTAATCCTGGTTTGGTGGTGATGAACTCCTTTAGCTTTTTCTTGTCTGTGAAGCTCTTTATCTGACCTTCAACTCTGAATGATAGCTTTGCTGGGTAGAGTAATCTTGGTTGTAGGTTCTTGCTGTTCATCACTTTGAATATTTCTTGCCACTCCCTTCTGGCCTGCATAGTTTCTGCCGAGAAATCAGCTGACAGTCGTATGGGTACTCCCTTGTAGGTAATTAACTGTTTTTCTCTTGCTGCTTTTAATATTCTCTCTTTGTCTTTTGCCCTTGGCATTTTAATTATGATGTGTCTTGGTGTGGTCCTCTTTGGATTCCTCTTGTATGGGGTTCTGTGCGCTTCCTGGACTTGTACATCTATTTCTTTCACCAGGCAGGGAAAGTTTTCTGTCATTATTTCTTCTAATAGGTTTTCAATATTTTGCGCTCTCCCTTCTTCTGGCACCCCAAAAATTCGGATGTTGGTTCGCTTAAAGTTGTCCCAGAGGCTCCTTACACTATCTTCATATTTTTGGATTCTTTTTTCTTTTTGTTTTTCTGGTTAGATGTTTTTTGTTTCCACATATTTCAGATCTTTGGTTTGATTCTTGGGGTACGTTGATCTACAGTTGAGTTTCTGTATATTCTTTATTTCAGACAGTGTATGCTTCATTTCTGACTGATCCTTTTCCATTTTTTTGGCATTCTCATTAAGCTCCTTGAAGGTCTCATCAAGTTTCTCAGCGGTTTTAAGAAGATTCTTGAGTAACCTTATAAATGTGGTTCTGAACTCTATGTCATCCAGTAGTTTGCTTTCCTCCGTTTCTTTCATTCGTGACATGTTTCTTTGTCTCCTCATTTTGGCTGCTTCCCTGTGTTGATGGAGTAGCTTTGTGTGGTAGGTGACCTATAGGGGGCAGTAGCTCAGCCTCCCCAATCACCTGATGTGGACACTCTTGGTACACCCCTTTGTGGGCTGAGTGCAAAGACTTGGTGCAGTTAAAGCCTTAATTGCTGTTGGTATACTGGGAGGAATTGACCTCCAGGCCAATTAGCTGTGAGCACTCACTGTGTCTATAATGGAAGAACTGCTGCGCTGAAGACACACTTATGGGGCAGGACTTGTTTCAGTGGGGCTTTGGTGCTCACTGAGTCTGCCTTTCAATGTGTCACTTATGGATGAAATCTGGTGTTGAAATCTGGTGTCTCACTCTGACCACTAGGTACACTGGCTTCTGGATCTCCAATGGGGTGCAGGTCAGCTACTGTCTGAGGCCATCCAGCAGGAGCTACAGTGAGAGCTACAGTTTTCTCCTCTTTGCTTGGGGTTTGGAGGTTTTGGAGCTGTCTGACCCAGGCTGCAAGTTTGCTAGGTTAAGCTGCGATAGGGCGGGGCTTTCTTCTGCTAACGCTGCTGCTTGGAGCTTGGGTGGGTTTGTAGGTTGTGCAGGGCAGGGTCTCAGGGTGTCACTAGGCTAGGGCGTGGCAAACAGCAATGGCTGCTAGTTAGCCGGCTCTGTGTCCCCAAGGGCGTCCCGGAGTCCCGTGCCCCAGTGCAGTAAACAATTATTCCTGCGCGCAGCTCTGCAAGTAAGCCCCCCTCACTGGCAGACAGTCCAGCTTCTCCCCGTAGGAGTTTGAGTCCCCCACGTCTCCCCAGAAACTGGATTTCAGAGTAATCGGGGGCTTGTCTCCCTTTGGGTTGAAAAAAGCAACGCCCGCCGCCAGCCCGGATCATGCGCCTCTGTACCTCAGCTTTTCAGCGCTCCTGCACGTCTCGATGCTCTTTTCTCTTTCCTTCTAGTTGTAGAACTTCCACTCAGCCAGCTTTCCCGTGGTTCTGGGTGATAGACTTTTTGTCTTTTAGTTGAATTTTTGAAATTGTTGCGCGAGGCAGCAGTTTAGGTGTTTACCTACGCCGCCATCTTGGATTCTCTGTCTTCCCCCTGTTTTTAAGGTCTAAAAAGCCCTCAGCTTTTAGCTCCTGGTGGAGCAGAAATGACCACTAGAACTCAGTGAATGATTAAGCTCTTCTATGTGAGTGCTCCAGGGTTTCCTTCAGTGTCCCCATGACACTACCCTTCTTCTTTCAGAATTCTATTACTACAAAATCAATAGTGGAATATGCATAAGTGTAAGTTTAATTTAATTTTAACAAAAGGGGAGAAAAGAAGGATTTTCCCTTTAGGAGGGCCAAAGACCAGCTTCGTGGAAGATTAATTCCTACCACATCATCTCCTAACCCAGTGGTCGGCAAACTGCAGCTCGCAAGCCACATGCGGCTCTTTGGCCCCTCGAATGTGGCTCTTCCACAAAATACCACGTGCGGGCGCGCACGTACAATGCGATTGAAACTTCGTGGCCCATGTGCAGAAGTCGGTTTTCAGCTCTCAAAAGAAATTTCAGTGGTTGTACTGCTGATATTTGGCTCTGTTGACTAATGAGTTTGCCGACCCTTTCTATCCCACAAACCATAGCAGGTGACTGAGAATCTACCAGAGCAGTACAGTTTTCAGCAAGAGAGGCTCTGCCCCGGCCCCCTACCCCCCTCTTGGGAGCTGCATTTCAGAGGGCCCTGCTCTGCCCCTCTGTTGTTATTCCCTGTCCCAACCCTCCCCATTGGACAAGAAGTCGATGGGTAGAGGGGATGTGTCCCTCAGAGCCTGTGTCTCACCTTGCTCCTAGAGCATCCCGACTCTGGAGTCCTTTATGCCCACACACACATCCCTGCACCTCCAACCTGCACAGCGGACGGTGAATGGTGCTGCCAGTGCATGTACTCCTAGACCTCAGAGGTGAACAGAGGAGGTTTCTGGGGAGCAGCCTCAGGTGGGCTGGAGTATCCACGTGTGTGGGAGAAGCTGTGTCTAATGCAAGAAAGAGCTGGGAATGGGCAGAGGAGGGAGTCAGGCCAGAGGCAACTGTCCACGCTGCTGCCACATTTGGGCATGAAACATCAGAGCAGGGGAGAACCCTAAGTTCAATCCTGCTCTTAGGAAGGTGTATTTGTCAAGGAAAGAGAGTAGACGTTATTTTAGTTAACACCATGTTGGCTTGATTTGTAACTTTTAAATATTTAGAAATATGGTATTGGAGGCCTCCACATGTACTTTGCCCATGCCCTGCAATGGCTGGGTAAGGCCTGCAACTGAGCTAGAATTTGTGAAGGGCTCAGTTCTTCAAAAACCTGGTTGGTCATTGTTATATATTAGTGGCCAAGTAAATCTTTTCCACTAGTACAAAGGGAAGAAGGGTGTTTAGTCACTAAAATCTAGAAAGCCCATTCTCTAGTTGACATTTTTAATTAAAAGTTTTCCTTAAAATTAGTAAATTCTAAAAATTTGAAGTTCATATTTTCATATAGAACATTCTATATGTAAAAAATGTAAAATTAGTTCTCTTTCTCTCTCTCCCCAACCCCTAAACCCCCTCTTTCTCTTTCTCTTTCCTTCTGGCGTATCAAAGAGGTAAACTATTTTTTTTTTTTTTTTGTACTTAAACTAGTCAGAAAGGCAGCAGCTAGCTGAATTAGGTAGGCTATAGTTAGGATTGCCACAATGGCTATGAACCCAAAGGCACCATTTTATTGAGCTGCTTGAAGACACAGTCTCTCTTTCACTGCACTAAATTTAGTATTTAGCACTGAAGAGGTGATTGGAAAACAGAGAAGTTAAAAAATTGATACCCAAGAGAAGGAGAGTCATTGTTTCATAAAATAAATTCTGGAATAAATATGATAATTTTCTCAATTGGGTTACCAAAAGAAAATTTACAGGACAAAAAGAGATTCAGGAAGTATGTTGAGGGAAAGTGCCTGGGCTGTGCAGGTGTTTCACACACAAGGAATGGTGGGCATGTTAATGTCATTTAGTTCAGCACAAAGAAACACAGGGGAGAATATAACAAAGTAACGAAGTCTAGCATTTGAGTCTTGATTTTGTTGCTCACTATGTGTATGACCTTTGATGCACTTTTAATCCCTCTTTGGGTCTCAGTTTTCTCATACATAAAGTAGGGATAAACCTGCCCTTCTCATAAGGTAAGAATGAAGATTAATTCAGTTAATGTTTACAAAAACACTTAGGAGAGTGACTGGTGTGTAGTAGATGCTGTAGAAGCATTTGTTAAATATCAGAATAAAAATGAAAGAAGAGAAAATTAAAGTTCAGAGAGGTGGTTGAGTTGTACCCAATCACTCAGTGAATTAATAAAAGACCCTCCACCCAACACAGATATTAAAATATCCTTATTTCAGAAGGCTGCACATTGCCTATGAGCTGATTTTGGCCAAAATAAAAGATATATTTATGTCTCTTATTATATTTCTAAAGAAGAAACAAACAGAACTTGAAAGAAATATTACAGTACAGTTGTCCTGATAAATGTTTAAGTTTTTGTCCTGCCCCTTCTATATGTTATATGTTGTTTTTTATATTGTTATTCCCCTTGAAAGTTAACTTCTTATTCTCAGACAATAAGTCTATCAAGATAGGACACTACTGAAATGAGTTCACTACTACAGAAAAGGGGCCAATCCTCCTTGCCCCCACCCCCTCACACACATCATTGCACTGTGACTGTCATTACAAAAGTATTGCAAATAAATGAAAGAAATTGGGAAATGCACGGAGCATAAAAAGAAAAATAAACCTCAATCACAATTCTACTACTCTTGAGACAAGCACTGATTGTCCACGATATAATCGTGTATGGTGTGTGTGAATAAATTCTAAAGAGTGGAGTTCAATTGCATATTCTGCTTTGCAACCCACTTTTTAAAAACAAGTATATCAAGAGTATGTTTCCAAATCACTGAAATGGTTTTTAAAAACAGAGCCCTTTAATTGCTGTATATTATTTCAATATATAACCCCATTAGTGGGACATTTAAGCTTTTCCAGATTTTCACTATTATAGGTGTAATTGAATGACATTAAAATTTGAATGTGGCCGAATACGTTGAGAACAAACTGGGCTTGTTTTCTAGGCCATGGGTTCATTATAAAATAACAAGTTTTTCTTTCCTTCTCTCCCCAAGGACCCGCAGGGGACTCTGAGTCCTGGCCACCTGGACTTACCTTGTCTCAGGGGCAAGTCAACAGGCCCTTGTTTTCAAAAGTGTGTGCTCAGGGAGGCGAGCCGACTGGGAGTTCTAGGCAGGGAAGGGTTAGAGGCTGTGAACCTCTGGAGTCATGAGGGAAAAGGGCCAGTCTAGAAGCAGAAGGAAGGGTGGGATATTCCCACACTGAGAACAAGGTGTGGATTTCTTGGGAGAGAAGAAATCCTCAGGAGGTGGGGGTGGCAGGAAGCTGGTGGTGGCATCCTGGAGGTGGCAGAACTTGGAATGGGGGGCTGTGGGATGTCTTGGAACTACTCTATATCCCTGTGACTGAGTTTGGTCCAGAGGGCTTGCTATCACTTGGTGCTAGGCTTTCCAATATGTATCAAGTATAGAAAGCAAAACTCCTAGGAACTACCTTTCCTAAATTCTAGTACTATTTAAGCCCAAGGAATCCCCACAATTCCAAAGGATGAAAGAGGAAAACCAGAACTCAGAAAAATGATTGAGCTTCCCACCAACCCTAGCTGGTGGTAATAAGCCAGACTTAATTTGTTTGGAAAAATTCCATAGGGCCCAAGCATCAGGTGGACTTCTCGTGTATGTGTAACCTAGTCTGCTTGAGCATCTGCTTAGGATAAATCCTTAGAAATGAAATCACTAGAAAAGGAGTCCAAATAGCTTAAGGCTTTTGTATATAGTGTGCCTTACTTAAAACTTTCTGCATTTTTCAAGTCTACTGATTCTTCTAGGTATCCCTCACAAAAGATTGTTAGGGAAAAGGAAGAAAAGTAAAATTAGCCAAGCTAATTGATCATTAAGTATAATCCATCATTAAGTCTAAATTTCCATTTGTGATCTACCCCATCCCAGAAGACTTCAATTACTGGATTACTTTATTGATAAACTCAAGAGATAGTTAATCATTATGTAAGCAAATAACATAAATTTCCACAGCATATATTGACATATACTTTATCATTTATGCAAATTGGCAAGAAATTGCTTAAAAGACTGGAAACAGGCACTAGAATAAATAGAAGTAAACCAAAACTGGCCCCTCAAAACCTGCTGAAAATATCTTAAGTGGCTATTCAGTCATCTTAGGGCAAAACCTAACTCCTTGGCAAACTCCCCAGTATAACCTTGGGCAAGTTACTTAACTTCTCTGAGCTTCGATTTCCTCTTCCATAAGCAAGGGGTAATAACAGAACTGACTTCATGGGTTGTTGGCAGAATGAAAAGTGTTAAATGTGATATATTAGAAAAGTACCTGGCACCTCATGAGCACTGTAGATATCACTATGAATGGGCAGCATGCCATCCAAGGCGTGCCTCCCTCCTGACCCTTCAGGGTCAGCACCCATGCTCCCGTTACCCTAGGCCCCAGTGATACTGAGATACTTGGAACACTCTAACCTTCTCTCGCTCTCAGTTTTCTAGTTTTTGTACCCTGGAAAGACCTTTACCCTTCCCTTTCCTAGTGAATTCTATCATCCTTCCAGATTTAGCTCCTCTGTTATCTGTCTCCCTGCAAAACCCTCAGTCTGAGCTGGGCACGTTTCTGATGTTCACGTATGAGATTTAGCAGAGTATATTTTAATTGTCCATTTACATGCTGAACTCGGGGAACAGGTCAGATTTATTTTTGTAGCTCCAGGGCTCAGCCCCGTGTGGCCCATCACAAATATTCAATAATCATTTGCTGAATGACTGCATTTGTCATAGGAACATTGGGGGAGGAACAGGACTGTTTATATTTGTAGTGTTTTCAGGCATTTCCACAAGCATCTCATTTGATTTGTATGGAACAAACAAACAAAGCTAATTTCCACTTTTACGGAGGTGGAAACTGAGGCTCAGGGAAGTAAAAGGTCTTGTCTAAGATGTCATAGAAAGCCAGAACAGAAGCCCAGTTCCTCTCACCTCCTCCTGGCACCACTTTTTTCTTTTTTTCCTTTTTTGCATTACACGGTCTGTCTTTCTAGAGCAGTCTCCAGAAGACTCTGGGTGCTTTTGGCTAAGAGCTGATCTCTCCAAGTAGGAGTTACAAGAAAGTTAGAAATGGCAGCGTAAACCTGGAGATAAATGAGCTGGTTGGAAATGTGGAGTAGGCTGATGAGGGGAAGGAATAAAGGCCAGGTATGGACAGGTGCTTTGGGAAGATGAGTGGATGGCCTGGGATGCACCCTGCCTTTCGGCTGGAGAGGTGGGTCAGAGAGTTCTTATGCCACTTACTAGGGCTTTAGGGAAACACCACTCTTTCTGGCTGCTTTCCTCCCTGCCCACCTCTCTGGGCCTCAGTACAATTTAAAACCTGCCTCTGCAATTCTGGTCCATGGCACATGGAGGCGATTCAGGGTTCACCAAGCACAAGGAAACTGGCTGCCCTCCACTTTCCTCCGACCCACTATACACCTTCCATTCAGAAACTGCTCGATGTCTCACCTGGTATTTTTCCCTGCTAAGTCGTCAGACTTGGGTTTTAGAAGATTGGGGAGGCAAGAAGGATCCACTTTTAACCATGGTTGTGTTTATGCTCAAGAAGAATGAACACTCTTCAGAATCTCATGCCTCAGATACCAGTAAAAAGGGGCTGTGACAGCACTTAATTTCATTACACCTCCCTGGAGTCTTTAATTAAATGATGTTTTTAGAATTTTGGAGGGTTGAGCTAAAGTGCTCTTCCATGCTTCAGTCCCTTCTGCTTTGTGAGCTAGATAACGGACATCCTTGATAACATTATTGTCCAATTTCAAACGACTCTCCGATCGTGTCTCATTTGTTTCTCACACCCATGTACTTGGGGCACATGGGATTTAAGCAACTTAAAGTTAGGCAGCTGGAGCCAGCAGATCAGAAACTCAGCTCCTAACTGCAGACTCTGGTTCTTCCCTCACCCCTCTGAGGATATTCCTCCCAGGACCTACCTAACTCCCAGTCCCAGGCCAGCCTGGGGGACAATTAGTGGAAGCAATGGGTTAGCATTCCTACAACGTAAATGTTTCTGAAATCAAATTTTGAAGAGAAACGGTTTGGGGAGGAAAGGACTGAGTGAACTTCTATACCAAGCTAACAAAGGCAGAGTCCCCATGTGAATTCTCATCCCATCAGCATTAACTGTTTTGGCAGAGTAATAGTAAATGATCACGCCTTGTAGTCTCAGAAAAGATTTCATGCCCTAGCCCAGGGGTCGGCAAACTCATTAGTCAACAGAGCCAAATATCAACAGTACAACGATTGAAATTTCTTTTGAGAGCTGAAAACTGACTTCTGCGCATGGGCCACGAAGTTTCAATCGCACTGTACGTGCGCGCCCGCATGTGGTATTTTGTGGAAGAGCCACACTCAAGGGGCCAAAGAGCCGCATGTGGCTCATGAGCCGGATGTGGCTCACGAGCCGCAGTTTGCCGACCACTGCCCTAGCCGGTTTGACACAGTGGATAGAGCGTCGGCCCGCAGACTGAAGAATCCCTGGTTCCATTCTGGTCACGGGCATGTTCCTGGGTTGCAGGCTCCATCCCCGTGTAGGAGGCAACCAATCAATGTGATGTGTCTCTCTCACATTCATGTTTCTCTCTCTCTCTTTTCCCCTCCCTTGTACTCTAAAAACAAAATTAATGGGAAAATATCCTCGGGCAAGGACTAACAACAACAACAAAAAGATTTCGTGCATTTACAACGATGGGCCATTACAATAAGGCCAGCTGATAGCAGGAAGGCAGGGAGACACTGGGTAAAAAGTGTGGACTATGATATGAAAAAGACCTGGCTCTAACCCAGCTTGGCCATGGGTGGTCTGTGTGACCTTGAGAAGTTGTTCATTTCTTTAGGCCTTAGTTTCTTAATTTTTGCAATGTAGATAATAACAACTACTTTGTAATATTGAAGGGTTCCCAATAACATGTATCTCCAACACTTAGAATACCAGCTCGTAAGCAGGTGCTCAATAGAAATCTGTTGAACGGATGAAATGAATTTGAGATAACTTATGATTTACCTCGCATAGAGCCCGGTGCATGGTGACAAGAGCTTTCAGCTATCAAAATTCTACAGGAGCACCAAGAAGCAGATACGTTTCCCTAAACTAATCTAGTAATGGAATAAATATCAATGTGTATGAAAGAAAGAGATTATTTGTTTGGTTATTGTGAAACCAATTCTCACTGTGGTCATTTCAAAGACCAGAGCGGAAGAAAGTATCTTTTAGATCATCTTTAAATGTGGTTAAGAAAAGGGACTTTACCTCAATCTTCCTCATGCTTTCTGGCTGACAAGTTTAGGCTAGCCGGAACCTCTGGTGAGTTTGTGAAGTTCAGGCCGTTGGTACATCAAAATTGCATCACATTTGCACATCTTGTGTAAGTTCACAATGGGCCATTGTCTTCTCTGCCTCAGGCATGAAGGCTTGTCTGGAAAAGGTTAGTTGTTGCCATTAGGGGACCTTGTGCAGCCAAGACTCAGTGCAATGTGAAGCAGAAATAAACCCTGGGCTCTCCAAACGATTGCCAAGCAATTCACAAATGTGTTTACTTAAGAGGTAAGCATAACACATAATCTTGTATAATATTATGTCTAGGAAAGTTCTGTAACTCTGCTATAAAATGCCCACATCGTATTCGAATAATTGCTTCACATTCACCTAATAGGGTCTTAGATCAATTTTCAGCTTTATCCAAATGCATTTTGGTAAACTAAACAAATCTTGATTTCCTGATCTTTTACTTATACCTCATTTATCCAGTTATTTTTTCCTTTTTTAAATATGTATATGTATTTTTTTTATTGATTTCAGAGAGGAAGGGAGAGGGGGAGAGATAGGAACATGCATGATGAGAGAGAATCATTGATCAGCTGCCTCTTGCACACCTCCTACTGGGGATTGAGCCAGTAAATAGGGCATGTGCCCTGACTAGGGATCGAACCATGACCTCCTGGTTTATAGGTTGATGCTCAACCACTGAACCACACAGGCCTGGCTTTCTTTTTTCTTGGCATACCTGAAACTAGTTTTGATTAAGAGAAGCAGCATTAGCCTTAGAACCTCTACAAGCAAAAAGTGCCATTGGAGTTTCTCCAGTGAAGTGGATGGAGAGGGAGAAGGAACGACGAAAAAGGGGTAACCTTCTGTGTTGTTTTGTATTTCACAGTGTTTCAAGAACTAGGAAATGTATAGCTTTGAAATAGTGAGTCCAATAATTATAGACCTAACAAAACCACCTGATCCAGGCTTCAGGCAATGCATGTCTAAATCCTCTAAGATACATAATATTGAGTATTTCTCAACTTGAAGATCTTCAGGGATAGAGGCATCACAGTCTGCCTCAGTAACCGACTGGAGGGTTAAAAATTTTCTTTTCCTATCTTCAGCTGAAACTTCTTTTATCTTCAAAATGGTAAGTGGAAACTAATCGATCAATCTTCTTGTGGCAGACAAATAGATTGTTTGGCCCTGACCCCAATTCCTAATCACTTTTTCCCTTCTTGTCTCCACCATAAAAGCTGGAAAAGTTAACGACTCCCTTTTCCAGCTTTCCTTGCAGAAAGAAGTGATGATGTGAAAATTCCAGCTGATGTGCAGTAGTAGGATATCTACTGGGGATGGTGATGGAGCAGGGTTCTGAATAAGCTTTTGTTTTCCGGATAAAGATTGATAAATATGTCTTGAGACACCACTTTTCCTTTCTTCCTGTCCTAAATGCAGATGTGATGCCTAGAGCTATAATAGCCACCTCAGAGCCATGAAGGAAAGGCCAAGAGAATCACAGACATTGATCCTATATTTGTGAGCTATTGAACCACTGCCAGCAACCACTAACCTCCAAACTCCTAATAAGAAAAATCCATTCCTATCCCTTTAAGTCACTGCCGTTGGGTTTTCTATTCTATTTACAATTGATCTCAGTGCTATCTGAAATGCATCATCTAAAAGACTTCCTGGCCGGAGAGTCATAAATCCATTCAATTTCTCCAGGCAGGCTCTGTTCTCTGACTGCACTTTCCTAAGTCCCTCCCTTCCCCAATCAAATCAGGCTCATGGAGGCATTGGCTCCTTTGTTGCTTTTCTCTATTTATCCTGGATTTAGCTCTCTCTCTGCCACCCCATCCCTAGATCTGCTTCATCTTTAAGGGCACACACTTGTCTGTAGTCTCTCCTGTAGACCTGGCTCTACACAGTTCCCCAGTAAGACAAATGTGTGTTTTGTGTAGCCTAGATTCTCCTGTGCAGTCTCATTATAGTTATGGTTCCCATCACTCTGTAAATGCATTTGCACTTGTTACATCACATGTCCTGTTTTGGGGGACAGTAATAAAATTAATTCAGTGTCTCTCAGTTCAATATTAGTTTGTAGAATAATGCCAGTGCCTCTTCCTGCTTTAGCTTCTCATAAAACAAATTTTCCAGCTATAATGCAGTTTACTGGCTTCTCCAAGTCCCTCTGCTAGAAATGCAAAGCAGGGACAGAAGAAATGCATTGAATGGAATGAAGAAATTACATAAGTAGCCGTTGGTTATTTAAAAATGCTACATAGCATTAGTTCTTTCATCATTCCAGGTAACCATGGACCTTATATAAATAAAATGGAGTTTCTATAAAGCAGTTTTGATTCTAGAAGCTTCTTTATAATCACAGCTCTGATGCAAACGTTTTAAAAATATCTTTTATTGATTTCAGAGAGGAAGGGAGAGAGAGAGAGAGACATCAATGATGAGAGAGAATCATTGATCGGCTGTCTCCTGCACACCCCACTCTGGGAATCATGTGCCCTGACCAGGAATTAAATGGTGAATTTCTGGTTCATAGGTTGAAGCTCAACCGCTGAGCCACACCAAAAGTGGGCCAAAAGTTTTATTTTTATTTTTAATAAGACTCAATTTCTCTTTAGTCAAAGTAAGAAAACTTACCCCTAGACATAGAATAATTATTAAATAAAATAAGATGGTTGAATTAGATTACCTTTAAGGCTCCTTCCAGCTTAAAATATGTGATTAGAAAACACTTTTCAGACTTTTGTTTGGTAAAGCTCATCTCTCCAAGTGACCAAGTGATAATTTAGGGAACTAAAGAAATCTATTTCCTTCTCTTCCTGAACAATTGGTCCCAAAGCCATTAGATGAAGAAGACAAAAGTAGAGTTTCACAGTGTGTGTGTGTGTGTCTAGGGAGGAAGTGAGACATGATGCATGATGATGACATCCCAAGATAGGATGTCAGAGCCCAAGTAAGGTGAGGAGGTTGTCCCCATGGAAGGGTGGCTCAGTGTGGAGGGTTGGAACCTAAATGAGGGAGAATGGTCAGATAACGAAGTATAGTAAGAGTAACGGAAACCATGTGTGTTAGTCAGCTTGGGCTGCCATAATGAAATACCATAGACGAAGTAGCTGGAACAACCCCATGTTCTATTTTCATGGTTCTGGAGGCTGAGATCGGCATGTCAGCATGCTCCAGCTCGGGGGTGGGGGAGGGTGGGAAGGGTGGCGCTCTTCCTGGCTCCGATACAGCTGGCTTCTGTGCCTTCACCTGGCGGGAGTCTGGGCACTGCCGGCACTAAATTCGTCAGGAGGGTCCCTCCTCCCTGACATCACCCCAACCTATTCAGCTCCCAAAGACCTGTCAGCAAATGCCCTTGCATGGAGTTTAGGACTTCAACATATGGATTCTGGGAGAAACAATTCAGTTTACAGTTTACATGCTTTTTCATTATCAGAAAAGGGAGGTATGAATTAGAATACATAACGGGACAAAACTAGAATAAACCTATGGGGTTGGATTGGAAGTGGAGAAATTAGTATGAACTCATGATTTTCAACCTATAGGTAGATATAGAATAAATATAAATAAAGTGTGTGTAAACGTGTGTGTTTGCATCTATATTCACCAGCTCTGTCCACTAAGAGTGCTTGGGAGCAGTCCTGTTGGCAGAAATGAACACATTTAGGGGCCAGATATTGGCTTCTCCACTAAATGGACCAGGGCTCCTCAGAGCAATGGCTAATTCCAGGGTTGGGGCAGGCGAAGCATGCCATGAGCCTGCAGCACATTTCTGTGCCAGAAACCAAGGAAGTGCTCAAGGAATGATGGATGGAGTCATATAAAAAAGCACAGACTCACGCTTGAATGAGTTCCTACTGCCAAATGCAGGATAATTTCAGCATGAAGAGAAATAATTTTATAGATTTACAAGAGCAAATAAAATAGGAACTTATGAATCCTTACATTTTCATAAATAAAGTGAAACTTGGGTGAGAAATGGGATATTTGCATAGTTACAAAATACCACCCCACAGGAGATGTATTTATTAGAAAGGGAAAAGCAGTAACTTGGCAGGGGAGAAGCCTGGTGAACATTACCTGAAGCAATGGAACAGCACAGCGCCTCTAAGGGGACAAACTGAAATCACGCACCACCTGTCAGGGCGTAAAGAGGATGGAGCACCACTTCTGTGTTATTCTTGCCAAAGATGTAGAACCTGAATCAAATCACAAGAGAGGAGCAATAAATCCAAACTGAGCGATGTTCTACAGAGTAACTATCCTGTACACTTCAAAGTATGTCAGGCTCATGAAAGCCAAAGAAAGATTGAAGAGCTGTTTCCAACAGAAGAAAGAGGAGATGGGCACTAATGCAATGTGTGATTGCAGACTGGATCCTTTCACTATAAAGGTGAGACAGTGATGAGAAAACAGGAGAATCCCGAACAGGCTTTGAGGATTAGAGGGCAGCAATGTGTCAATGTTAATCTCCTGACTTTGATGGTGGTGCTGCGGTCACGTAGGAGGATACCCATGATAGTAGAAGAGAATCTATACTGAAGATATCAGGGTGATGGGGCAGCATTCACTCTCCAATGGTTCAAAAAAGAAAAGGTCTTTGTACTGTAGCTCTAATTTTTCTGTAAATTTGTGATTATTTTGCAATTTAAACATTTTGAAAATTAAGCATTTTTCATAATGAGTCTGAAACAAAACCCAATAAAATTTAAAAGCAAAATCAACAAGTTTCCATTATAAAAAAGCTGCCAGCCCAAAGCCATAGAATGTACAACACACAACAATGAACTGAAGTAAACTATAGACCTGGGTGATTATGATGTGTCAGTGTAAGTTCATCTGCTGTAACAAATGTGCCACCCTGGTGGGGAATGTTGATCATGCGGGAGGCTATGCTTGTGTGGGGGCAGGAAGCATATGGAAACATTTCTGTACTTTGCTCTCAATTTTACTGTGAACCTAAAAATGCTTTAAGAAATAGCTTTTAATAAAGAAAAGGACAGCAACCTATTTGTTGTAGAGTTTGCACAAATATAAACTGAGCCTTATTATATGATACAATTATATACTTAGCCTACTCGACAGGCACTTACTAGACACCTATGTAATGCAAGACCAAGAGCCGCAAGGATTTCTAAAACCTAGTCTGATGTGGACGCTGCCTGCAAGGAACTCACAGGTGGTTATTTACATACGCATGCCCCCTTATGACTCTAGTGGACAAAGCATCTATTTAAACCTCTCCTTAAAACTACATGCATTAACAACTAACTGCAGAAAGGAAAGGAAACTAGGCTGAGTTCGGAGTGAACGTAATAACACAAAAGAAAGCAGTCATATTCAGAGCGAGTTGTAGATTCCTGGAGCCAAACTCTCATGGCATACAAATAATATAAATAAACCACCTCGGTTTATATATACTTGATTAAATCTCTCTGGTAACTTTTATCTTTTACCTTCACTATGAAATGATGATACACACATTGAAATTAGACTAACCTAATAAAGAACTGTTTATTTTTTAAAGCAATGGCTATTTCTAGCAGTCCAGTTGCTGGGGGATGGGGGTAAGGAGGGGTGGTATTGTTGAGCTCGGTGATGACCTTCAAAGAAGAATGTGTGCTTCTTCGAACGACCTCTTCCTACTTTGACATCTTGCTTTGCAGAGCAATGTCCACGGCTCATTCAGCTGAACTTTTGTTTCCAATTGCAAAAGCCAAGTCCAAGTGCTAGCACATCCCCAATCAAAATTCACCAAAAGCTTCCAATTTAAATTTCTTCCTTCACCAAAGGAACATATTGGAAATAGTAATAGAATTCTTATTAATATTGATGTGCACAAAATAGAAAAACCTACAGTTCAGCTTAATAGGCTTTTAATCATTTTCCATTTTTAAATTGAGATTTCAGATAAACCTACACAACTTATAGTTGCAAACTCAGATCTTAGGGGACAATCCTTCATGTGATTGGCTAAATCAAGGCACATATCCTATATAATAAAATCCTAATATGCAAATTGACCAAACTGTGGAAGTACCTGTGGAACAACCAGTTGCTATGATGCGCACTGACCACCAGGGGGCAGACACTCAATGCAAGAGCTACCCCGGGGTGTTCAGTGTGCTCCCACAGGGGGAGCGCCGCTCAGCCAGAAGCAGGCTCATAGCTGGTGAGGACAGTGGCGGTGGAGGGAGCCTCTTCTGCCTCCACAGCAGTGCTAAGGAGCAGTGTGCTGAGTGGTAAGGAGCAGCAAGCAGGGGGACAGTAAGGAGAAAGGGGTCCCAGACTGCGAGAGGGATATCTGACTGCTGACATAGGCTTAATCCCTGGGATGGGGCCTCAGCCAGCCAGTGGACATCCCCCGAGGGGTCCTGGACTGCAAGAGCACACAGGCCAGGCTGAGGGACCGCCCCACCCCCAATGCACAAATTTCATGCACCAGGCCTCTAGTATATATCTATTTTAGAGAGGAAGGGAGAGGGAGAGAGAGAGAAACATCAATAATGAGAGAGAATCATTGATCAGCTGCCTCCTCATAATCCGTAGTGGGGATCAAGCCCACAACCCGGACATATGCCCTGACTGGGAATTGAACCTGGGACCCTTCAGCCCTCAGGTTGATACTCTACTAAGACAAACTGGCTAGGGCTGAAACAAGTCTTTTTCTCATTTTGGTAAAACCACATTCTTATTTCTGTGTTGTTTTGTAACCTTTGTCAGTAGTCAAGGGTTCTTTAATTTATCTATGTAGCAAACATCTCCAATAGCGTACTGCTTCCAGCATCATACTCGGCACAGAGACACATCAGTTAACAAAACTTCATGGTCCCTGCCCTCACACAGCTTCACTGTCTTGTGTGTAACCCAATGCTGGACTGCAAGGCCATATGCAAATTTGGAGAGTTTAACCATAGGGGTATAAGCAAAACAAATTATGACATTAAATAAATTGTGAAAACTTTATTGGGGATCATAAAGTTAGAGGACTGATAAACACTTAACTTGGTTTAGTTACAACAAGCTTTTGTAGAAAAAAAGGAGAGTGGACAACATTTTTAGAGTTTTAGAAATTCTATTTTTGTTTGTTTGTTTGGTCTATGTATTACATAAAAGTCTTTCTTGGTGGTTTTCATTCATAATGATGACTTGTTGGCCAATTATTTGGTTTGATTTTTCCAAGAGTTGGGATAGATTTGCCCCATTTAGTCCACATTTTTCTGTTTGGTTTCTTCGACACTGATATCATTAGACACGATTCAGAATTCAGGTAAGAATGAGAGTAGAGATCATTGAAAAAAGGGGAAGCTAAATTAACTGGTCCAGGTGGGCTTTGGCTTTCGTGAATATGTATAAAATAATACAGCTTCAAGGGACCAGTCTAGATAAGCAGGCTGAGAGGTAGAGAGGATAAAGGAAAGGCCCTGAGCTTTGGCACCAACTGGCCACTTTCACGTGATCCTGGGCAAGCTGCTTGAACTCTGTAATTCTTGTCTGTGGAATATGAGGAGTAATATGTATCACATAGTGCTGCTGCGAGAATTAAAATGAGATAACTTATGTGACTGTTGCAGACCTGTACATGTAAAGGGCCTTCACGTGCACAGAAATGCCTTAAGATGACTCCTGTTTGTCGATCCTACCTAGGGTACGTGTGATGTAATCTACTCCAACCTCTAACAGGTGAACAGTTAATAATGTCTACTCAGCTGCTGCATTAGTTAGGATGGCTAGGTTACACTGCAGTAACATGCAACCCCTAAATCTCAATGGCTTTCAAAGAACTTAAGGAAGCTAACCTCCTTTGAATGGCTCAGCAGGATACCTCCTTATGCAAATAGGCTCCTGTGAAGCTGAGGCTGGAGAGGGTTGTGCAATGAGGATGTGATGCATTGGCTCAGATAAGAAATGCCATTTCTACTCACTTTTCATTGGTAAAAGCAAGATCTATGGCCATGCCTAAACTAAAGGAACTAAAGAAATGCAATCTTCTGTGTTCCCAAAAGAGAGATCCAGAAATATTGGTGCCAAGCACTAGGGCCTACTAGTCTACCACAGTCAAGGATCTCTAATCAAAAGAGGAACAGGGGTGGTGGTGTCTGTGGGGGTGTTAAAAGGTACTAGAAAAGTTATTAGAATTCTAAACTTTGCAAAATACATACAAACTTATCGGCCACTCTAGTAACTTCTGAAAGTGATATCCTGCTTTAAAATAATAAGGCTGTTCCTTTACTTATATATTGCCATCAGCATATTTTCTATTCCTTATTTTTCATCTTTTCTGCACATTTGTGACTCCAAGAAGTGGCAATGAATAGTACCAAGCACATAGTAAGTAAGTGCTTACAACTCATTTGTTGATTGATTAACACCATCCCAAAGAAACCACATTTGTCAAGGCAATGAATTGATATATTATGTCCAAAGTCACAAGGCAGCGAGGGAGCCAGAAAGAGACTTTCATGCTTACTGCCATTGGCCACAAGACTACCTTTATTACTTCCTTGAGAAAAGTTGGCACCAGGAGAGTTATTCATATTTGTTGGCAGTTTTCAAAGGTGATTACCGAGTATAGCCTTGGACTGTAGTCCTGCCTAGAATGTCGGGAGCAGTAATGGTGTAAACACTGTCAGGCACAATTAAAGAAAAGTCCCGACTGCAGGTCACTTCACAGCATCTGCCCAGAGAGAGAAATACAAACTGCCACTCATCTTCCAAAACTCAGCTCATATGCCACTTCCTCTGTAAAGTCATTGCTAATCCCCACCCAGAATTAGTAGTCTCTGTGGATTTTTATACTTCTGGTGCTAGAGGGTCAAATTTATATTCATAGTATTTCCAGGTCCTTTTCTGGATTTTTTCCTACCTCCCTGAAGACACAGATCTGAGATTGTTCAGATTTACTGCCCCAGCATCTGAGATTCTTCTTAGACAAAAGGGGACAAAAAGAACTCTTTGCTGAATGAAATAGAAGCCCTGCACTCACTTAAAAAAACCCAAATGGCAGAACTTGCCTCAGCCCTTGCTGTGTTTTAAAATTACAAACCAACATCTATATGCAAAGAAGAAAGATGGGGACGTCATGTTTGTATGCTCAGTCCATGCCAGAGAGAGAAATTGGTTCCATCTAGAGCCAAGTTCTTCTTTACAATTCAATTTGATCCCCAATGGCCAAGCTGATTAACTGTCAGCTCCAGCCTTTTTTCGAAGTAAACCTTAATCCCTCATAATTTGCCATGAAATTAGTGGGAGTTGGCTGTTGTAGGCGTGAATAACGGAGGTCTAGTTCAAAGCTCTCCAGGCCTATTTAGGCGAGGTGGGGATGGGGCTGTGCCCTGAAGAGGAGCAGGTGGAATGAGGATTAGGTCACATGGTGGAAAGGGGCTGCAGTGGACAGGCAGCTGGTGAAGTCCCAGGTGTGTGTGAGTTGGCAGGGGTACAAAGAGAGGAGAGCTGCAAACAGCTCAAAGTCCCTGGGCTGTGCAGCTGCTTGTTTGGAACTTCGTAGGACCCACCTGTAGTGTTGATGGACACAACCCGCTGCTAGGAGCTGGGAACATGAAAGGTGTGGCGGCCCCACCCCGCCCGGCAGAAGGCAAGGAAGCAAGCTTGCTCAAGGCTACCGAGTAAAGGATCTCTCTTGCACAGTGTAGCCCCCGGTGCTTACGATAGGGCCCGTCTGGCTTTTCTTCTCAAAAGGTGGCCTTTGGAGGACTAAGATAAAGATATTTATTTTCTTTCCAATCTGGGGCCTATTCCCAAGTACATGTAGAAAGTGAAAAACTCCCTGAGCTGGAGAGTTAAGTCAACAGGCAGAGATGCTCAGGGAAAAAACACAGGCTCAAGGCCGAGAGCAAAAATAAATGATGATCCCTTGTCCTGGGCTGTGGGGAGTTCATGTAAACAAACTCATCATAACAAGCCCTCCATAATCTGTTTCTGTCCCAGTGCTAATCGCTTCTGTGGTTTCTGCAGGGTAGAATGCATTCTCGTGCTGAGGCTAGTATTTCAGATTTAGTTACTGTGAATTATGGAACTTCTCTTAGTCCCCGAGGACAAAAGGGAACTGCTGGCCACAAATCCAAACAACTGCTGTTCCTGCAGGTGAAACAGCAATCTTTCTCGGCTGCACGGGATTGTGAAGAGCAGTGATCTCTTCTCTCCACATTAAGGGCAGCCTCTGGAACAATCCCGGAGCAGGTTAAGTCCATTCCTCACCACTTACTGCTCTATTTTAGTGTCTCCCATCTCTGCTTTTAAATGCAATTCCTAGAGCCTGCTGATCTGCCCACATGCAACATCAATCCACCCATTCTTCTTACTCAGAATCCCAGGGTTTGGAGGGGAGCGGGGATACATGGGAATAAGGGCATTACACGCAGGACTCACTCACAGACAGACTCTGAAGCATCTGGGTATGGCTGTGGCATTGATGGTCAAGAAGACATAAGCAGAGAACGTGTGGTAAGACTTTTGTTTTCCCTATTCAAGCCCCACCCACTCTAGATCACCCTTCTTTCCTACCTGGAGTGAAGACGCGGCATCTAGAGTACCTCTTGCTCCCATGAAGATAAGCTATCCGCAAAAGCGTCGAAGCAGGGGGAGAGAAGGAGGCAGGCCCTCAGTGGCATTGCTGAGCCATAACACCAGCCCCGACTACTTAAACCTAAACTTCCTGTTACAGAGGAGAATCCTGTGGTTCCCAGACTCCAGTGGGCATTGGAATCACCTGGAGGGCTCATTAAACCCAGGTTTCTGAGCTCCCCCTCCAGAGAGTCTGATTCAGAATGTCTAGATGTGGGCCGGAAGCAAGTTCCCAGGGGATGCTGTTGCCAATGGCCGGAGACAATGCTTTGAGAACTACTTAGAAGATTGTTCAGACTGCCGTCTGTTGAAGCCACTGTTTTCCTAGATTCATACTGTCCCCACTGATACCCTCTAACACCTCAATAGCTGTCCACCTCACCTAATCCTTTACCTCCAGAAAGGGGCTGAAAAGGCATTTAGCCACAAGGAGTAAATAACCAATGAGGTTTATAATATACTAGAGGCCCGGTGCACGGATTTGTGCACCAGTGGGGTCCCTCCGCCTGGCCTGCGGCTTTGGGCTGAAACCAGCTCTCCAATATCCCCTGAGTAGTCCAAGATTGAGAGAGGATCAGGCCAGGCCAAGGGACACCACTGGTGTACGATCAGTCGGTGAGGGACGTGGGAGGGCTCCAGGGCATGTCAGCCTATCTTGCTCAATCTCAATCACCTAGACCCCAGCAGTAAGCTAACCTACTGGTCATAGGGAGGGGTTGACTGTCTACCCCCTGGTGGTCAGTGCACATCATAGTGAGCTGTTGAGCAGGCTTAGAATGTCATTAGAATATTACGTTTTGATTGGTTGAAAGGCCGACCAGTCAACCAGATACTTAGCATATTAGACTTTTATTATATAGGATTTGGATTCTGATCAGAGAGGAATCATTAATTCAAAGAAATGAATCTCGGTGTTTAACTTTGGGGCATCATTGCAGCCGAATGCAATGATGAGATATTTTGGAGTGGGAGAACTCCAGTGGGCATTGGTCTGGCCCTCATTAGGGGTGAGTTAATTAAATGTTTGACCAAATATAGCAGGCTAATTTTTAAGTTGATAATTTTGTATAGCCCTTGAATGATATTATAACTATCCAAATGGCCCTTGGCAGAAAAAAAGTTCCCCATCCTTGTTTAAATGACAGAGTCTCCATAAATAAGTGGGGACAGAAGGGGTGGCAGAGTGAGATGGAAATGATCATTCATGTCTAAAGTCTCCCCATTAGCTGACCCAGCCCAAAATGCACAGCAAGTAAATAAAAAATGCTTATGCTATCCTGGAAGGAAGAGAAAAATAGCCCTGGAATACACAAAATACATTATATAACTTGGCATTGGCATTGCTGTACTCTAAGATCATGAAACTGTTAGGAGCAGGTAGCCTTAACAAATTTGAAGCGTTAGCACAGAGGTAAAAGAAGTTTTTGTAATTACTTTCTAAACCTCTACTTCAGCCCGGAGATGTATTAACCAAGATGGTGCCCCCTCTTGGTGCACTATTCAACACACACATAAATAAATATCTCAGAGCTTGTTTTCGATAATTGGGCGATCTCTTGAAGAAAAAGATTATGAATTTAATTTGTTAAGATTTCTCTTTCCTAAAAAAAAAAAAAAAAAAAAAGCTATATGGTTCTTAGTCAGCTGCTTGTTTCAATAACAGTTTGTCTACCACTAAAAACCGCAGCTCCACATCTGTTCCTAATAAAAATCTATAATCAGCAATGCCCATTGCCTTTCAAAACTTATTTTCTTCATCTCCAAACTATGCACAGACCTGGCCAAAGCTTATTTCTGTTGTCACCAAGACATAATGGCATTGCGTTTATTCCAGGATAAATAAATCAGCCGTGATTCCAAGTAGAATCAGTGTCAGCCACTTAGGCGATAGAAAATTTGAGCCTTAATTGCAAATTGACGTTTTCACTTATTAAAATGCTGGAGTATGCAGGTTTTTTGTTTTTAAGTTTACGACTTTCAAACCTTTGTGATACTTTGTTTCAGGTCACAAGGCTAACAGACATTTGATAATAAAAACAGTCCCCATTTTCTGGAAAAACAGACTCTGGAGGCAGCAACCTTACAACACCCTCTCCACAAGAAACATTTATTTATAAAAATGGTGGACTTCGCATTGAACCTGAAAGACAACAGACCAGGCCACTATCTGGCAAAGAACTTGAGCTGGAACTGGCCTGGGGCCTGCAGGCTCCCGGATAAGAGAATGCGGAGTGGTCTGCAGGCCCAGTGGGGCAAACTGTCTTGTTGCTATGTGAGAACCAGCCCCTTAGAAAAGGATAATATATAACTCTGGGTGAAAGTTTAGTGCCACTTTTCCTGGCAGGGACAAACCCTATGTATTTTCTTTTTCCTCCGAGAACAGTTGATTTTCAATGTTTTCTCAGCTTTGAGCCATTTACAAAGAGAAGCACGTGTTGGGAGCTTCAGGAAATTTCTGTTTCTCCTAAAGCTATAGCAAAATAGGGTGAGTGTGCAGAGCAGTGGCGTGAAGCAACAGGAGACTCAGCGGGCACAGTGCGCAGTGACACAGGCAGAGAGAGGAGGGGTCCAGAGCGGCTGTGAGACCCCAAAGCCTCAGGAGCAGCTCTGAGAGCTCCCGGCTCAGGATGCATAACTCCAGGACAACTAGCTTCATGGCTCAGAGGTGGACACCAACCATTGCTCACTTCAGACAATGATATTCCTAGTTTTACTGCTTACATCTAAGAGGCATCTTTTAGCTACAACCAAATCATTAAAAGATACTGAAAACAGCATATTCTCTTGTGAAGGATGTGCATTTTTTTAAAATTAAAAACCATAGTTTTTAAATCCAAGGCCTATAGAGCAGTGATTCTCAACCTTTTTAATGCCGTGACCCTTTAATACAGTTCCTCATGTTGTGGTGACCCCCAACCATGAAATTATTTTCGTTGCTACTTCATAACTGTAATTTTGTTACTGTTATGAATCGTAATGTAAATATCTGTGTTTTCCAATGGTCTTAGGCGACCCTGCTAGCGGTTCTCAACCTGTCGCGACCCTGCTAGTGGTTCTCAACCTGTCACGACCCACAGGTTGAGAACCGCTGCTGTAGAGCCCAAGACCATTGGAAAACACAGATATTTACATTACAATTCATAACAGTAGCAAAATTACAGTTATGAAGCAGCAACGAAAATAATTTTATGGTTGTGGGTCACCACAACATGAGGAACTGTATTAAAGGGTCGCGGCATTGGAAAGGTTGAGAACCACTGCTCTAGAGTGTGATATATTGACAAAGGCTTTGTGTGGGTGAAGGGAGGGGGTCTAAATGCATGGAAGGGCACGAAAAGAGCTATTCGATATTGTAGATAAAGAAAGATCCCACGGGAGAATGACTTCAGGATTTTTTTTTCTACCAGGAAACTCTTCGTTGTGATGTGTAAGAACATTATTTTAGCCCTAAATCCATTAGAGCTGTACTGGTTTGGGTTCCTTTCAATGAGTTTGTGTATAAAGAAAGAAATAATTGGGCTTTGTGCACCGATGTCTGCAGCAGATTGTCCCAGAAATCCTTGAGCAAGCTGGAATTGTGCTCCCAGGAGGGAAGAGTTAGAATTGCCTCCTGATCCACCATGAAGTGAAGAGTCAAAAACAGACAGTGGGGTGCCACACTATGGGACCCCCGGAAAGAATGAGGAAGAGCCACAAGGTGTCCTGTGAGGTCAGAGACGGGAAGCCCCTGGCCCATGCTGACAACTCCAAAGCCACACCCCTTATGTCCGTTTGCACAGGGACATCTGTGTTGGGTGCATGAGGTGAAGGGTGTTATTTTGCATGAGCACCTGGAAGAAGAAGGGGAAGAAGAAGAGGAGAGGATCCAAGTTCTTGACTCCTCACCACCCTGAGGGTTTGCCCAGAAACCATAAAATCCGAACCACGTGTAGACCCAGGCCCAGAGAAACAGCTGTGGTCACTAAAATCTCTAGCAGAAACAAAGCTGCTTGCCCTCCTTCCCTCACTTCCAGAGCCCACAGAGAACCTGCGGTGCTGCGAAGAGGAGACTCCGAGTGGCTCAGATCCTGGGCCTGGTGAGGACACTGGCAGCAGGAATGTCGGGCAAGGGCCTTGGCAAAGCTGAAATGGAAGAATGTAAACAGAAATACTAGTAAATTGAGGGAGATGTGTAGAGACCCTGCACTTACAGCAAGTGGAAGGTGGTAGAAGCTAAGACCCCTTATGGTTTCTATTTCAACGTAAATACAATCTTACTTGTATCCATAGCAGGGCGAAGCTTGATGTATTCAACTTATGCACATAAAGAACCAAGATATATGTATTGCACCCCCAGCCGAGTCCCTGCCCAATGAAGAGACGATCCAGCAGACCTCAGGCTTTCAGAGAACAACCAGAGTCTGTAGAGGTTCCATGATTGAGAACTACGTGGCCTTTGCCCGAGAAAGGATGAGCTGGTGTCCTTGGCTGAGAGCAGTGTGGAATGGCAGTAAATGGCCCTGGTCCTGCTCTCTGTCTTCATCAATGCACTCCTTTATTCAACAAATGTTCGTTGAGCACCATGTACTATTCTAGGTGCGAGATACTGGGATGAACAAAAAGGATGAAAGCTCCTGCCATCATGAGGCTTATGTTTTAAAAAGCAGGCCGATAATAGGGCATGTTCACAAACTGCATAGTACATTAGACAGTAATGAGAGCGAAGGATAAAAATAAAGCAAGGAAGGTGCATAGAAAGAGTGTGACCTCAGACAGGGTGGTCAGGAAAGGCGTCAGGTAAGGGAGGGGGCATTTGAGTGGAGCATGGAGTGAGCTATGTAGACACCCGCATTCTGCAAGCTCAAATTGGGGTTCTGCTGTAGAGTCTGCAGGGCCCACAGCTTGAGCTCAGGTTGCCAGTTCCCCTGCAGCGGGAAAACGCTGATGTCTGTGGGACCCCAGAGTCCTCCCACTCTGGAGACAGGCCCAGGCTCAGCAAACTTCAAAGGGGCCCCTGTAAAGGCTCTTGTTACAAAGTAAGAGACCGTTACAATATGGGATATTTCCATTAAAAAAAAATCCTTTTTACTAGAAAAGCAAACAATTTTGGGGAAATTGTGTTGCTGATACAAAGGCAAAAGAGATTGGGCTGTTTAGGATTAACGTGTACTATGAAGCAGGATGAAACCTGTCATTTGGGAGGGGGAGTTGAAGGCGAAAAGATAATGTGCCCCTGCAGGTTGAGATTTGCACACAGAATTGGCTGAGGGCTGGCTTTCAGCAGGGTAACAGCGAAGAAGCTGGGACACATCTCATGCGAACTTTTCAGGCGAAGGGGGCTAGCTCGCTGAGACTTTGCTGATATGTGACAAAAATTATGTGGGTAATAATCGACATTTTTAATGTTAAAGCCTCTTCTGAAACAGAATGTGTAAATTAGCACTCTTAGGAGAACTGTTTAGAGAAAGAACAGAATGGGGATCATGAACCCAATTAAGTGACGTCTTTCAGGCCTCTGATGAGAAATTCCAGAGGGAATGGGGAATGAGTAGGATGCTCTGAGTGTACAAAAACTTTGTAAAGCTGACAAGTGTGTGCTTTGTTGCATAGCAGAATCCTCAGCTGATTTTATAACTGAGATTTATGTCTCTAACAAAATAAGGTCCAAGCAAAAGAATGACTCTGCTAGTCTTTTCTGAGGAGGATTAGTTCTCTAAAGATATTGTTTAATTTGCTGCATTATCAATTTTTTCCTAAATGATCCACATTGCCCCAGGTGGGGACTCCAAATCCAGTGTCCCCATCAAATCCATTTCCCCATTGAATGAAGAATGCAGTAATACTATGCTTAAACTTCATTGCTATCTGAAGAACCCAATAAGAATCATCGGCATTAAGAAGGTCTATATAGGGAAGGTAGAGAGAATGCATAGGAAAATAAAAAAAGAATCACACATTGATTATTTCTCCCCCCCTAACCCCCCCCCCCCATCACCAAATAATTTATTTGGAGTCAGAATGAAAGAATATTTGACAGTTGTTGAAATATATGTTTATTCTGATACTTCTGATCAGTTGTACAACTTATCTATAGGGCAAATTAACAGATAAAATGTACATTTCTTTAAGCATGGGGTTTTTCAATGTCTTCCAATTTGGGATCTTTAAGTCTGAAGTCAGGGAACACAGTCATCTTTGCCTTACCGTACATTTGCTTCTACACTTGCTGATGCTCGGGGCCAGTACCAGCAGGTCCCCTAGCTGACTGTCGTTTAGTGTCCTCTAACCTTGTCCACAAAGAGTTTCTGTACGGGATCAAGTTCCTTATTAAATGCCACTGCTGTAACACCAATATTCCTCCTCACATGGGCCGAGACTGCAGAATGAGTGGCAGAGGAGAGCAGGAACAGCCTCGGAAGAATCCTGCCGATTCTGTCACTAGCACTCATCCCAAGCTGCCAGGGCCACCACCGGTGCCACCGTTCTCCTGACTACTTTCTAATAAAACTGTTCGTTCTATCATAAAGTCGAGGGCATTAAGCAGAAACAGATTTATTTAAACCCAACTGCTCTACTGTGGTGTAGGTTGCTTTAACCCTGTTTTGACATTAGTTATTAAATAAATGGTGATATTTTTCACGGCTATGAAACAACTGAGCTGAAGTTATCCATATCTACAGGATTATTCTGTATTTCATTTTAATGTACAAGGGTTGAAAAAATTATTTGGCTATATAACAGATTCACAGATTGCACAGATTCTGTCCAACAAAATGGCTATTTGTCAGGAAATGTAAGAGTTTTTAAAAAATTAAAATATAAAATAACAATAATAGCAATAGTTTATTGAGTGCCTACTATGTAATTTACATGTAGTTTATATCTCTACTAAACTTTACATGTAGTTTATATCTCTAATCCTTCCAACAATTCTGAAGAATTGTTGTTCCACTTATTCATTTATTCATTGCTTGATTCCTATATATATGCCCTGACTGGGGTCAAATCATAGCCTGAACATGCCGGGAAGATGCTCTAACCAACTGAGCTACCTGGACAGGGAAAACCCACATGACAATTAACCGACAACCCAAAAAAAGCATTTTTTAATGTTGTGTTTTTTTTTGTGTGTGTGTTTTTAAAGCATTTTTATGGCATTTTTGTTTGATATTCTAAGAGTTATAAGTTACAAGTGAAAAAAATTATTGGATTAGGGGTCAGCTCTGCACCCACATTATTACTGACCTTCTCTGAGTCTGTTTCTTCATGTGTAAGAATGGGGGTGATAATAACTCTCTCACAGGCTGTTGCTCAGACTCTTTAGCACGATATCCTAAAACCTTATGATCTCCGTTCCAGTCCAATCTACTGTTCCTTCCATCATGCTGAGTACCTGGCATCTTGCCTCCTTGAGCTTATTTTTTTTCCCCCTCCAACAGACCAAATAGTTCTGGCTCTGTTTTGTTCCTTATCCAGGGTGACCCAGCACTGCCTTGCCTATGGGTCTCTCCTCCACTTGGAGACCTTTTCCTGCATCTGCAGCCTGAACTAAGAGCTCCCCCATCACTTTTACTTGAACCATAATTTCTCATCTGGACCATGTCTTAATCCTGTGTTTCTTCACTGTGCTCTACGCAGAGTGGTACTCAATAAATACTGAATCAGATCACTGGGTCAAATGGGAGTTCCATTTTTAATTTTTTCAAGAAACTCCACACTGTTTTCCACAATGGCTGCACCAGTCTGCATTCCCATCAACAGTGCACGAGGGTTTTTTTTTCTGCACATCCTCGCCAGCACTTGTCATTGTTGATTTGTTGATGATAGCCATTCTGGCAGGTGTGAGATGGTACCTCATTGTCCTTTTGATTTGCATCTCTTAGATGATTAGTGACTTTGAGCATGTTTTCATATGTCTCTTGGCCTTCTGTATGACCTCTTTCATAAAGTGTCTATTTAAATCCTTTGCCCCCCTCTTTTTTTGGATTGTTGATCTTCCTTTTGTTAAGATGTATGATTCCCTATAAATTTTGGAGATTAGGCTCTTATTGGATATAACATTGGTAAATATGTTCTCCCATGCAGTGGGCTTTCTTGTTTTGTTGATGGTTTCTTTTGTTGTGCAGAAGCTTTTTATTTTTATGTAATCCCATTTGTTTATTTTCTCCTTAGTTTCCATTGCCCTAAGAGCTTTATCAGTAAAAATGTTGCTACAACATATGTCTGATATTTTGCTGCCTATGGATTCTTCTAAGATTTTTATGGTTTCCTGTCTTACGTTTAATTCCTTTACTCATTTTGAGTTTATTTTTGTGTATGGTGTAAGTTGGTGATCTGGTTAAAAATGAAACTCCCATTTGACCCAGTAATCTCACTTCTAGGAATATATCCCAAGAAATCAGAAACACCAATCAGAAAGAACATATGCACCCCTATGTTCATAGCAGCAAAATTTACAATAGCTAAGATTTAGAAACAGCCTAAGTGCCCATTAGCAGATGAGTGGATTAAAAACAGTGGTACATCTACACAATGGAATACTATGCTGCTGTAAAAAACTCTTACCATTCACAACAGCATGGATGGACCTGGAGAGCACTATGCTAAGTGAAATAAGCCAGTTGGAGAAAGGTAAATATCACATGATCTCACTGATTTGTGGGATATAATAAATTGATGAACATAAATTGATGAACAAAAATAGAACCAGAGACAGAGAAGCATCAAACAGACCATCAAACTTCAGAGGGAAGGCAGGGAGAGGAGAGGGGTGGGGTAAGAGATCAACCAAAGGACTTGTATGCATGCATATAAGCATAACCAATGGACACAGACACTAGGAAGGTGAGGTCTTGTGCTGGGGGGTGGGGGTGGTTGGGGAGAAGTCAATGGGGGAAAAGAGAAAAAGGAGACATGTGTAATACTATATGTAATACTTTAAACAATAAATAAATAAAACAAAACAAAATAAAATTAAAATAAATGCTGAATGAAGGAATGAACCTTCCCGATTAGTGCAAGAAAGGGGTTAGGAGAAGGTTTTTTCCTTAGCTAGACCCTATTCAGTAATTAGTTTAGTTGCCAGAAAGACATCTATAAAACGTCATTTTAAACACTGCCTTTCCCAGTGAGGATCTGAGTCTTCACTGCTTAAAATCTCTTGCAAAACTCCAGTAAAGACATGATTTGGAGGGAAGGTAAACGTTAATCTCCAAATGTTTTGATTGTGTACTCCTATGATGAAAAAGGTTTTAAAAAATATGTCACATATTTTGTGTAAATACACTTGAAATTTTAGATAACCCCAATATACATCTACTTAGTAGTATTTATTTATAAATTTAAATTTATAAATTTAAATATAAATATAAATTTATATATGTATCATACGGTATTAATAAATATATAAGACATATATAGAAAATGAATTTTTTAAGGATAGAAAGAAAAATAAAGTTTTAATATTTTCTTTTTATATCCCAATAAATGGTTTGGCACAAGAAAAGACTAATCTTGGCTGAGCAGCTATATTTTCTGGTGCAAGAAAGGAAATCATGTTTTCTTTTCCTGGGCTATTCCCTGATGCTGGCCATTTCCTCTTTCTATTCAGGTTCTCATACAAGACCACCAACGTTCTTCAAATGTTCATGAAATAAAACAGGAGGAGGGTTTAAAGCTCTGTATGCTCTGTCTGCAATGTCACAGTTTAATCTTTTCAAAGGTTTGCTGTGAAGTAGAAAACATGGCCATGTGACACTCAACAGATTATTCTTGAATTCCTTGTTTGTTTTCATTGTGTCCTGACTCAAAATTTATCTTCATTTTTTCCCTTCAAACTCCTAGGATATGTGGTCATATGATTTAAATGGAGAAAGACATTGTTAAAACATTTATCAAGGAGTTATCACTTTTACAATGGTCTAATACTAGTCATTCTCTGCAACTTAAAGAAAAATTCAATAAATATTAAAACAAAAATTTTTTTGAAAATGTATGCAATGCTCACCATGTTAAAACTATTTTAATTGTGTATATGAGTGCACACCTCCGCCCCCCCCACCTCCACACACACATACACAGGAGGAAATATCAGATGAATATTCTCTGAATATTAACAAGATATATCCCAGGATGCTGAGATTGAGGCTAATTTTTTTCTTCCTTGTGCATTTCTGTAATTTTTCAAACATCCTCTAATGGCCAAGTGTTTATTTGTTTAAAACAAGATTATACATATAACTAATTGTAAATAATTTACATAGATTTCTGTATTATAAACTTCCAATAGAAAATTTTAAAATACCTTTTGCAGTTATTAGTATTGAGAAGAAAATTGTATATCATTTCCATTTTATAATACATTTAAAAACAATTTTAATGTTATGTTGGTTTCACATAAGAATATTGCATTTTAAATAAAATGATTCACAATGGAGCCTCACATTTTAGATTGAGGATAAAAAGGCAGCCAGAGAATGGATCCAGAAGAGCTTGCAAAATAATGGAATCAAGGCAGAAAGGAAGTTCCTAAATCAGAAGGTGGGTGTCTCTGCAGAAGATTAAGGTTGTAGAAAACCCCATACAACCCAAGTATGTGATAGTCCTTGTAAGGAAAACCATCACTATAAATAAACTAGAGGCCCAACACATGAAATTCGTGCAAGAGTAGGCCTTCCTTCCCCCAGCTGCCGGCACTCGGAACCCGGGCTTCCCTCGCAGCCCTGGCTTCTTCCAGAAGGACATCCAGTCCAATTAGCATATTATGCTCTTATTATTATAGATATTCTGGAATTCTAGCCCCCCATTTTTTTTTGGCAGAGTCTCAATTTGGTTCAGATGCCTATCCTCCCATGTGCCCAAGTTGATCTAAACTATGTGTGATGGTTTCCTTCCTCTTGTCATTGACTTTTTTAAAAAAAATTGATTTCAGAGAGGAAGGGAGAGAGAAAGAAACATCAGTGATGAGAGAGAATCATCAATAGGCTGCCTTCTGCACGCCCCTCACTAGGGACTGAGCCCACAACATGGGCATGTGCTTGGACCAGGAATCGAACTGTGATCTCCTGGTTTATAGGTCGACACTCAACCACTGAGCCTTGATGATTGGGCATCATTGACTCCTTTAAACAATCTCTGTCATGGGACCCAAGGGGAATTCTGGGGGGATGTTCTGGATAAATGTAGATTTTCCCCTCCTTATGAGGTATAAATAAAAAAAACAAAACAACTATTGAAAGGAATAAAAGAATAACCAAGGCAGACAGGATTTGAGTGGTCAAAATCCTGGAGAGAATCCTGGAAAGATGCCCACATTTGCCTCTAGCTCTACTCATTAATGGTGTGGGGAGTATAGCTGGAGCAAAATGTGACTGTGGAGAATAGGGACCATCTCACTGGGTGGGGAAAGGTTGGGGTTTACCATTTCCATTGGATGAACAGATAGAGTCTGAAGTTTGGGGTCCAATAAGATTGAAGACTCATGGTATGTTTGAGACTCCCAAGGACTCTACCATGGAAATAAGAACAAACCATGAAAAGGTCAAACCTAACAAAGCCTAAAACCCACCCTCAACCGGATCAAGTTGATCTGAAAATACCAGTATTCTATCTGCCTTCCAGACAGAATTAAATCCTCTTTGGGTGAAAATATCATCAACCAGTGCCTTACAATTTTTCATACACAATGTCTGACATTCAATAAAAATTTTACCAGTATATGAACAAATGGGGTCAAATGACAAAAACCAAAAGAAGAAACAGACAATATACATAGACCTAACGGGGATTATTAAACAAGAATGTAAAAGTAACTGATTAACATGCTTAAGAAAATAAAGATAAATGGAGAATTTATTTCATCAGAAAAATTATGGGAATCTGGGAGGGGGTATAAGGTACTGGTAATGTTCTATATCTTGATCTGTGTGATGTTATGAAAAAAATCTATATCTAACTGTGTGTATTTACATCACTTTTTTGTTGTTGTTGATCTTCACCTGAGGATATTTTCCCATTGATTTTTAGTGAGAGTAGAAGGGAGGGGGAGAGAGAGAGCGAGAGAGAGAGATAGAAAAAATGACTTGAGAGACACATCCAATTGTTGCTTCCTGCACATGCCCTAACAGGGATCGAGTCTGTAACTTAGGTACATGCCCTTGCCTGGAATCAAACCCTAGACCCTTCAGTCCATGGGCCAAGGCTCTATCCACTGAGCCAAACCAGTTAGGACTGTACGTTATACTTTTTAAGAGGTTAAGTTAAAAAAAGTGCTAGAGAGAGAGTCCTCTTTGCTGGACAGCAAGCATTAAACCTTCACATGTGATCCGTCAAATTAATGAACTTCCCTCAACAGGAAGGAAGACACTGTTGGTGTGATGAAGACGGCAAAGTTGAAAGTTTGAAATTACCTAGGTCCGTGGTCGGCAAACTGCGGCTCGTGAGCCACATGCGGCTCTTTGGCCCCTTGAGTGTGGTTCTTCCACAAAATACCATGGCCTGGGCGAGTCTATTTTGAAGAAGTGGCGTTAGAAGAAGTTTAAATTTAAAAAATTTGGCTCTCAAAAGAAATTTCAATTGTTGTACTGTTGATATTTGGCTCTGTTGACTAATGAGTTTGCCGACCACTGACTTAGGTCCAAATGATAAAACCAGTACCCTACAGGCACCAACCAATCAGAATGCACACACATTGTTAATCAATTGATGTGGTTGAACAGTTGTTTTCCTTTCTTTCTAAAGGTATGGAACCACTCAATTAACTATGTCAGAATAGTCCTACTATAATGTTAAAAGAGTAGGGTTTAAATTCTAAATCTTCCACATATTAGATTACATCTAATATTTGTGCAACTTTTAACAAATTATTAAACTCTTCATGCCTCATCTCAAGTAGGGGACATACCATGAGGTTTATATAAAAGAATACATGAGTTAATACATGTTAAGAGTGTAGAGAATACTTGGGACTTGGTTCCTGTTATTTCTTAAACTAAGTATTACTATTTTTATTTATTAATTTTTTCCAAGTGAAATGGTAAACCCCTTTCTTTTTAGGTTTTGATTTGGGTTTTCTGTTATTTGCCACAATCATCCCAAATGCATTCATATGACCTCCAGTAAAGACAGAAGTGTTAGGCAATAGGCCATTTGCCTTAAGGCAAAAATCCTTTCTGGATGAATACTTTTCTAAGGATTCTCTCAGGCTAGTTCTTTTCCCTTCTCCCTCCCAAAAATGAACCTGAACACAGGTGTACTGCTTACATGATACAGATTTCCCCACTTATCTGCCATATCTCAATGATGATGCATGTACTCTTTTTTTAAAAAATAAATCTTTATTCAGATTATTACAATTGTTTCTCCTTTCCCCCCCCCCATAGCTCCCCTCCACATGGTTCCCACCCCACCTTCTGCCCTTACCTTCCCCCCCATTGTCCTCATCTATAGTTGTACGATTTTTGTCCAGTATCTTCCTGCACCGCCCACACCCCTTTCCCCCTGAGAATTATCAGTCCACTCCCTTTCTATGCCCCTGATTCTATTATATTCACCAGTTTATTCTGTTCTTCAGGTTTTTAATTTGCTTGATTTTTAGGTTCACTTGCTGATAGATATGTATTTGTTGTTCATAATTTTTATCTTTACTTTTTTCTTCTTCCTCTTCTTAAAGAATACCTTTCAGCATTTCATATAATACTGGTTTGGTGGTGATGAACTCCTTTAGCTTTTTCTTATCTGTGAAGCTCTTTATCTGCCCTTCAATTCTGAATGATAGCTTTGCTGGGTAGAGTAATCTTGGTTGTAGGTTCTTGCTATTCATCACTTTGTAGATTTCTTGCCACTCCCATCTGGCCTGCATAGTTTCTGTTGAGAAATCAGCTGACAATCGTATGGGTGCTCCCTTGTAGGTAATTAACTGTTTTTCTCTGCTGCTTTTAATATTCTCTCTTTGTCTTTTGCTCTTGGCATTTTAATTATGATGTGTCTTGGTGTGGTCCTCTTTGGATTCCTTTTGTTTGAGGTTCTGTGCACTTCCTGGACTTGTAAGTCTATTTCTTTCACCAGGTGGGGGAAGTTTTCAGTCATTATTTCTTCAAATAGGTTTTCAGTATCTTGCTCTCTCTCTTCTTCTGGCACCCCCATAATTCTGATGTTGGTACGCTTGAAGTTGTCCCAGAGGCTTCTTACACTATCTTCAACTTTTTGGATTTTTTTTTCTTTTTGTTTTTTCGGTTGAGTGTTTTTTGCTTCTTTGTATTTCAATTCTTTGACTTGATTCTTGCGTTCCTCTAGTCTGTTGTTGGGTCTCTGTATAATATTTTTTATTTCAGTCAGTGTATGTTTAATTTCTAGTTGGTCCTTTTTCATATCTTCGAGGGTCTCGTTATATTTATCGGCCTTTTCTAGGATATTCTTGAAAAGCCTTATAAACGTGGTTTTGAATTCTATATCCAGTCGTTTGTTTTCCTCCATTTCTTTCGTTTGTGATCTGTTTCTTTGTCACCACATTTTCACTGCTTCCTTGAGTTGGTAGGGTAGCTTTGTGTGCTAGGTTTCCTATATGGTCCAGTGGGTTGGCCTCCCAGTTACCTGAGGTGGACACTCTTGGTGCACCCCTTTGTGAACTGTGTGTACAGCCTTGTAGTTAAGTCTTGATTATTGTTGGTATCACTGGGAGGAATTGACCTCCAGGCCAGTTGGCTGTGAGGATCAGCTGTGTCTACGCTGGGAGAAGTTCGGTGCTGGAGACAGCCTTATAGGATTAGACTTGCCAAATTGCAAAAGCCTCTGTGCTCAGCTTGGATGGGGTGGAGTCACAGGGCAGAGCAGACAGTCTTGACTTCCTGTCAGCCCTGACCTTGTGTGTGCGCATGCGCGCGCGAGCTCTTCCTTCCCAGGCTCCCAAGCCTCCACCCGAGAGTCCAGATTCCCCCTGCAAGAGCGTGGGTCCCCAGGGGCTCACCTGGAACTGGGGTTCAGTGCAGTCAGGAGCTTCTAATTCCCTTCTGCTAGGGAGAGCCTGTGGCAACCTCCTCAGTCTTTGTGTGCACTGGCGCGGGTGCGCACCTCCAGACCCCCTCCCCTGGGTCTCCGAGTCTCCGAGTGCCTTTCTCTTTACCTGACAGTCCAGACTCTCCCTGTATGAGCCTGGGTCCATGGGGTTTCACCTAGAACTGGGGTTCAGTGCAGACGGGTGCTTCCTTCCCCCTCCCGCCAGAGAAAGTCAGCCAGGCTCTCAGCCGCCCTTCCTCTCTGTGTGCACAAAGACCCTTTGCCGTACCTCAACCCTTTGCTCTTCCTCCAATTCTCTGTGAGCTTTTCTCTTTCCTTCTAGTTGTAGAATTTCCACTCAGCCAGTTTTCCTGTGGTTCTGGATGGTGTTCGTTCTGTCTTTTAGTTGTAGTTTTGAAATTGTTGTGCAAGGCAGCAGTTTAGGTGCTTACCTATGCCACCATCTTTGTTTCTTGCATGTACTCTTTTCACATTACCATATTTACAACGTTGCTACCCCTGGTTAGCAGCGTGCAGTGGAGCCTGTCCTTGAGAAGGCAGCAGCAGAGTTGTGCAACATTTCCCTAGCCCAGCACTGCTCATCTCTGGGGTCATGCCAACTGGTTTCCATGTTGCTCTTGGTTGCTGCCTATGGCTACCGATGCCCACCCACAGTTTTCCTTTTCTAAGTCTTGGTTTTAAATTGCCACTTCTATGTAATTCCACTTCCAGGATTCCTAAGAATATAATCCCAAGGCAATCAATTAAGCAAACAAAAGCTATGTACAGGAAGATGTTTATTGCAAGGTTACAGTAATAGTAAAAATTTGAAAATAACCTAAAGTTACAATAACAAGAAAATAGTTAAGTAAATGATTAATAGTTACTCAGTGGAATATTTTGTAGTCATTAAAAGGATAGTTATACAGATATACAGCAATGAGGAAAATAGTTACAAGATACTGAATTTTATAAACAGGATATAAACTTGTATAGAAGAGGGCAGTATATGTTTGCAAAAGCACATAGAAGAAAAATATTTTAAAAAAGTATACAAAAGTGTGGCCATGTTAGGGGATGGTCATGGTTTTTTCTCTGTATAAATAATTCTCTACAATAGAAGTACATTCATTTTGTTAGTGGATATTTTACAAATTAAATTAATTTAAAATAAATATGATTTTAACATATGGTATTATTTGAAAATATAAAATTAAAAGCCAAAAAATTGAAATAAGGTTATGTGTAATCTGAGCATCTCATGTAACTCTCTATCAGCTTCCTAAATTCTATGCTATATATAGATCTGGAGTTAATTTTAGTCATAACCCAAATCTCTTGAATGTGGTCAAGAAACAGGTAAAGGTAAAAAGTAAAAGGATTCTAGCAAGTAAAAATGAATGTCATAGCTCAGGCACTCTACTCGGAGCTCCTATTAAAGGCCAGTTAGGCCCATTCTTGCCACAGTTCTAACAAGCTAGAATTTTTAGGCCCATAGCACATGAGAAGCAGGAAATTTAAAAGCGATGGGGTTGCAAAAAGTGACATCTGCCAGCCTGACAGTATAGTCCAGAAGTAGAGAAAACCACCCCAAAGTGTACTAAAACATTTTGAAAATGATTTACTATTGGTGCCAAGCATAACTATATTCCAGTATTGTATATGGCAGTTGGCTCTAACAATTACACTGGAGCCCTAAATAGCAAGATACTTACCTTCGTCGGGATGCTGTCTACTCAAAGGAGCATATGGAATATACATTTTAGAAAGATTACACTTAATATGGTTTCTTTTTAAAATATATGTTTTTGTATTTGTCTTGCTTTATAAAACACACACACACACACACACACACACACACACACACACACACACACTCCTGCAAGGAATTGCTCACTCCTCCATTACAGGCAATAGATGAGAAGTTATACTTGAACTTTACTAAAAAAAAAAGTGGCAATTTATTGAAGCAATGTCTCTTCAAATTTCCCTCATTTTGCTCTGTTACTAAAGAAGCACTAAGAGAACATTTCCAACCTCAAGGCTTGCAATGTGTCCTTTTGTCTCCTATCCTTCCCCTCCTCCACCCATGCCTTTTCTCCTCTACACTCCTCCCCCACTGGCTTATCACAGACTTGGGCTGCACCAGTCTTCTGGGAATTAACATTGAGATATGTAAATGTCAGTTTCTATTATAGTTAACAAGGAACTCTCGGCCAGGCAAGCACCCTTAGCCCTGGGAAATGCGTTCCACAGGGTCTGGGCTGCCTGCAGATCGCAACAGTCAGGCTGTTTGGGAAGTTTTAAGGTTGTTTGTTTTAGTGGATTTGTTCCAAGTGAGGAACATGTTTTTCAAATATGAATGCCAAAGATAACAAAAAATGCAAAGGAGAGGGGAAAGGGAGACCTCTCCAGAATATACTGGTCAACTCGGATAAGACTTACTAAACAGCAGAATGTTCAAGGGCGCTTGGCCCTCCACCACATTTGGAATGACCCAGAAACACTGAGGTCAAAAACAATGTACATAATCACTTGGAAGACAGTGATGTGGGGCCCTGAAACTCTTTTACAACTTCTTCGTGTTGCTTGGGGCCAAGGCCACTGCATTATTCTGTTATTTAGGCTGTTTACAGCTATATTGGAGTGGGCTTTGTTGACAATTTAGTTTCCAAGTAATTTTCTAAAAACATCCTAATTACTGTTCCCTGTCATTAGTTTCTGTAATTTGTTTTCAGGGCCAATGGTCAGCACTGTAATTGCTTTTAGAACACTGAATGGGTTTGCACCATCATTTACTGCACTGCCCTGTTAAAGCTTACTTCTGCTTCTTGAACCTACTTTAGATTTAAAAAAGCACAACATTTACATCTTTAAAGGAGATAAGAAAAGATGATTATTTTTGTATTATTCAAATTTAGCATTTACATAGCACTTTGATTTCCTGAGGCATTACAACCATTTATTAATTACCCAGCCCTGGAGCTCTAAGCCATTTGGAGTCTCTGTGATTTCCAGATAAGCCACCGAGACTGGGAAGGAGAGTTGGCTGGTGAGAGCTTCCTCCCTTCCTGTCAGGGTTCCCACCCTTTTTCCAGGCCACCCCACCCACCTGGGATCTGCACAGGCTGGCTTCATTGCTGTGTTTGAAGATTTGTGTTTGATGTTCTCTGAATGTGTGTATAGAATACATTCCAAAGTCACATAGATTATTTTTGGATTATTTCATGTTTTGGATTTTCCCTATTAAGATACACTTCCATGCAATCATTTCCCCAATATAACTTAAACCTGTATTGAGATTCCGTCTATGTCAGGCAGTGAGCAAGGTTCTGGGGAGAGGAGAGCTACAGTTTCACCATGCAGATAGTTAAGAAAACAACGGAAAATGCTGTCAGGTGAGATATGATGGCACCTGAAGAAAGTAGCATGGGAGAACCGGTGGGATTGTTTCTTCTTGGAAGGGCAGCAGTAGTGTTTTCTGAGCTGACCTTGGAAACTCCAGTGTGTCCATTGGGTGGGAAGTGGATAGGGAAGGGTGAAGAAGACATGGAGATAAATAGAATTTTTCCTGAGAGACAAAACAACATGGAAAATAGAACTCAGGAGGAGAGTAAGTCACTTGTCTGCCCTGATTAGAGGGTTTGTTGCAGGAATGATGGAAAATGAGACATGAAAAATGGCAAAGAGGAAGATTCTGGATAGTTTTGAATTGTCTGATGGTCGCAGAGGACTACTCCAATAAATCAATGTTTCTCCAGTTGGACTACAAGCAATTAGAAATAGCCAGAAATACAGAGAAAGCAGTAGCACTCTACAGGAGAAAGTTATACAGACATTAATTATATGAATGAAAATCCAGTAACCAACTGTACAGGAGAAAGTTATACAGACATTAATTATATGAATGAAAAACCAGTAACCAACCAACCAAGGGAATCAAAGCAAGACCAAGAGAATGGGCTACAGGAAGGAAAACTGATAATTAAGTGAGGGATAAGTTATACTGAACAATGTTGAAAGCAACAAGATTGAAGAGAGTTTTCTAATTTTATATCAATAGATAAATCATATATTAACTAACATGGCTTCACTCACTCATTCATTCACTTATTTGTAGGTAATTAAAGGACTTAATACTGTGAGTTTCAGATCGTAATTACTCATAGTTTCCTCTGTGCCTGCTCCCTTCTATCTCCACCCTGTACTCTATCTCAGATTTGTGCCAAGCTCCATTTCATGCCTACTTCCTCAGGAAATCCAATCACATCAACGATATTGTGACTTTTGCAATTTATAGAGATGTGTGGGATGTTGGGAGTATGGGTCATATCAAACCCTTTTATGATTCCCTCTCCTCAGCATCACCCTGCTTCTAAAGCCTCTCTCTGACTAGAGAGCTCTCCTTCATGACAAGTGGCCCTCCCCACCTGTTCAGACTGTAGACACTGCATACTTGGTCCCTGATCCACAATCTCGGTATATAATGATACAAAATATGATAATAAAGTAGGAGGAAGTACCATTTTTTGAGCATCTACTATGTGCCACTCCCCAAACTAAGAGCTCACCCACATTATCTCATCTGACTCTCAATTCTGTGAGGCAGGTATTATTAAGGAAACAGAAACAGAGAGGTTAGTGATGTGCCCAAAGTAATCCAGATTCTAAGAGGTAGATGATTAGTCCCCAAAGTGTGCTGTCTTAACAAAGTGTCACATTAAAATTGCCTTCAGTCATTCAATGCTAAAGACATATTGTCCTAGGCATCCTCTGTATAAGAATGAAATAGGCCACAATGCAATTTTAAGTACAGAAACCTCAGCTATTCATAATGAAAACTTAGTGATTGAGGTATCCTATCTAATAAAGAGGGAATATGCTAATTAACCCTCACACCGTCACAAAGATGGCAGTGCCCACAGCCACAAGATGGCAGTGCCCAGTCCCCTCAGCCCCCACCCCTGGGTGGCGGGAGTACGGCAAGGCCGGGCCTGCCCCCAGGTGGGCCCAGCTGCTCCACATGCCTGCCTCCAGAGTCCCCCAGTCCTCTCAGCCCCCCAGCTGCCCAGGGCTGGCCGAGGCTTACACTGCCGGCAGTGGCAGCAGCAGAAGTGTGATGGGGCATCACCTATCCCTGATCACCTGGTCTCCTCCCACCCTTGAGGGCTCCTTGACTGTGAGAGGGGGCTGGCTGGGCTGAGGGACCCCCCCTCCAGTGCATGAATTTTTATGCACCGGGTCTCTAGTTCATATATAAGTTAATAGCTCTGTGATAATTAAAATGATGGTTCTTCAAATATGGAGCCTTTTAACTCTTTTTTTTTTTTTTTAATCCTCACCCTAGGATATGTTTTTTAAATTGATTTTCAGAGAGAGAAGAAGGTAGAGAGAGAGAAAACACACACACACACACACACACACACACACACACACACAGACATGCGAGAGAAACATTGATCAGTTGCCTCCTGTACACTGTCTGACCAGGGATTAAACCCACAACCTAGGTATGTGCCCTGACCAGAAATCAAACCCACAGTTTTTTGGTGGAGGGGATGATGCTCCAGGCAACTGAACCACCTGTCCAGGGCTCATTCTTTACACCTTTTGGTGAAAATCTTCCCAAAAGGTACTGGACTCTTTAGTGCATTGTTAGCTAACAGAATACAGTGAACTTAATCTGACTGCTTCTAGGAGGTTTGCATTTTAGACACTGAAAGCATTTGTCATTATATCGAGTGTAATTGTGAGGCCACCAGGATCAATGCCTTTACAGCAGTGGGGGGTTCTTACATGGGTTTTCACTAACTGTCACACCTCTACCTACTGTGGGTTGAATCTTGTCCCTCCAAAATTCATAGGCTGAAGTCCTCATATTTAATAATAGCTTAGAATGTGACCTGATTTGGAGACAGCGCCTTTACAGAGGTGGTTAAGTTAAAATGAGGTCATATGGTGGGTCCTAATGCAATATGATTGGCGTCCTTATAAAAGAGGAACTTTGGGCACAGAGACACGCACAGAGGGAAAACACACGGAGAAGATTGCCATTCGCTAGCCAAGGAGAGAGTCCTGGATTCTCCCTCACAGCGCTTAGGAGGAAATAACCCTGCTGACACCTTCATCATTGACATCCCAGCCTCCAGAGTTGTGAGGCAATACATTTCTGTTGTTTAAGCTGCCCGGTGTACAGTCCTTCTTCCTGCAGCCCTAGCAAACCAATACACCCCACCCCGAGTGCCACGATGGTTGGAATTTCCTCTCCCTTCCTCATATTCACCAACATAAATTAGAACCAAGAGAACTGATGGAGTTTTGATGAGTTGCCACATTTTGCACAAGGTACTAAATAAGGACCTGCCCTAAAATAGTTTCCTTTGAGTTAATCTGTTCAAATGATTGAATTTATAAGAAGAAGCATTTGAATATTACTTTTCCTGAATTAAAAAAAAAAGAAAAGAAAAGGAAAAAGAAATGAGTTACTTTATAGTCTGTGACACTTTTCAGCCTGACCCACCCACCCTGTGGCAGGGCTGATGCTAACGCAGATGGGCTCGTGGGTAAGCTTCCTGGAGCCCCAGTAGTATTCCAAATGGATCTGAAAACAAGTACATGCAGCTTCCTGTTTAAGACGTGTAAATAAACTGGCAGCCAAGGCAGCAGCCCCTGGTCTATCCCCTTTTTAAAGTAATTTTCAAGACAAGCTCAAACATAGCTCTCACAGTTGGTTACTAGAGGAGTTAATGACTCCAAGCTCAAAAGGAATGACTTTTTGGAATTATCCATTTGACAAAAGTCTCCCTAAGGCGACACTTTTTACCCCCTGCTGGCTCCCCTAGTTGAAGTTAGAGACTATGTATTAATTAGTTGAAGCTGGCTCTCAGGAAGCACTAACCCTTGTCTTTTCTTCCTGAGAATCCCGAGTTCACATTGGACGACAAGCAATTCTAAATCACCTGGAAGCTTCCTGTTAGGTCAACGGAACGTTTCCTAGTAAATATTTTCTCCAAATTACTCAAACTCAGGTCTTTTCATTGCAGGGGACTGACTTGCTACAAAGGCAGTTAGTTGCCTACGTGAGATGATTAAAGTTCACAAAAATACGCTCCTCTCCAAGGCTTTTTCTTCACTGGCTTGTTGCAAATGTCTGAACTTTACAACAAATATATCCATTTTAAAGTTAATTATGGGCTTCACCTCTGCATCAAAATGTAATATCCCTGGAAGAAGTAGCTTCTGGTTCCTACCGGAACCCACCTACATGGATGGGGGCCCAGCAGAAACAGGTCCTAAGGGCGGTACCAGGCCCGGGAGCACGAGGCTGAACTGTGCAGGGAGCCCAGGCTGGGCCACTGGTGGCAGAAGACCCCACCATGCCGCGTCCCGCTAGGAGAGGGCTGGCAGGTAAATCACAGCTGGCATCTCTTTCATGAATAGGATTGGGCTTCCTCCTGTTGGGAGTCAACTACAAATAGTTTCTAGTTCAGGGGTACTACCTGGGAAAGAAATACATTATTGGGTGGACTGGTAACATTTTAAGTTGCTTACACATTAGTAAGAATTAGGCTTTTGTGTCTAATTTTCTATGTGATCAAAATGGTGCCAGCTGGGGCCTACCTGGGCAGAGTCACCAAAAAGGATAAAAGGAGAAACTGAAGACAAGCTTATAGCCTCCGGAACTGTGGGAAAATAAATTTTTATTGTTTAAGATGTGTGAACCAACTGGCAGCCATCCAGTTAGTGGTACTCAGTGATGGCAGCCCTAGCAAAAGAACACATTTGCCTTGTTTCCATCTCTGTGTGAAGTTCTACAAAAGACTGGAAATGTCTTTTCCCAGATATTGTGCTGCTTTCTGTGGTGAGCTACCACTGGTAACTCAGTCCACATTCCATCCTCCAGGAACACTCAGATATATTAAACTGTTAAGTCTTGTTCTTGATAAGACACCCGGGTAGGTAACTCAGCCCACCACTGAAAACATATACCGAGGGGAGATGATGAGATAGCTCTAAAGCGAGTTCATGTAAGTTCAAATGTAAGGAGATGGGGATGATGATAGCTAGTACTCAGTGCTTACTCGGTGCCAGCACTTTAAATGCAAAGACTCGATTCCTATGACAGTTCTAAGATTTGAAATTTAATGCACACTAATGAAGTAGTTACTATTCTATTCTCTTCACAGATGAGAAAGGTGAGGCAAAGAGAAATGAGGGAACTTTTTTATGATCACACAAGTAGCAACTGAAAAAGAGGGATTTAAAACCCAGCAGTTGGACTCAAGAGCCTGAGTTTATAATCTCTCTGTTATTCTGCCAAGACATTTAATTTTAGCAATAGAAAAACGAAATTGAACCCTACCTCACACTATATAAAAATGGATTAAAGACCTAAATGTAATAATAAATTATAAAACCCTGAGAAGAACAAACAGATATAAATATTTTTTTAAACCTGGGATTAGGCAATGGATTATTAGACGTGATACCAAAGGCATAAACCAAAAAGAAAAATTAAATAAGTTGGACTTTATTAAAATTAAAAACTTGTGTTTTAAATGACAATATCAAGAAAGTGAAAAGACAATCCTCACCATAGGAGGAAATATTTGTAAATCAGATATCACAGAAGGCTCTAGTATCCAGAATGTAGAAAGAACTCTTAAAACTCAACAACAGCCCTAGCTGGTTTGGCTTAGTGGATAGAGCATTGGCCTGCGGACTGAAGAGTCCCAGGTTTGATTCTGGTCAAGGGCACATGCCTGGCTTGCAGGCTCGATCCCTAGTAGGGGATGTGCAGGAGGTAGCCGATCAATGATTCTCTCTCATCATTGACGTTTCTCTCTCTCCCTCTCCCTTCTTCTCTAAAATCAATGAAAATATATTTCAAAACAAACAAACAAACAAAAAAACTCAACAACAAAAAGACAAACAACTTAATATAAAAATGTGCAAAGGACCTGAATAAACATTTCTCCAAAGAAAATATACAACAGCCAGCAAGCACATGTAAAGATGATAAATATCATTACTCATTTAGGAAATGCAAATCAAAACCGCAATGAGATATCATCTCACACCCATCGGGGTAGCTATAATTAATGAGGAAAATTAAAAACCCAATAACAAGTATGAGGAGGTTGTGGAGAAATTAAAACTTCATACAATTCTGGTGGGAATATAAGGAGGTACAGCTGCTGTAGAAAACAGTTTGGCAATTCTTCATAAAGTTAAACATAGTTACTACATAAACCAACCAATTTTATTCCTAAGTACCTATGTGAGAGAATTGAAAACATATTTCCACACAAAAACTTAATGAGTGTTCATAGCAGTTTTATTCATAATAGTCAGAAAGTAGAAGCAAACTAAGTATTTAAAACTGATGAAAATATGATGTATATATTCATACAATTGAATAAAGTCAACCATAAAGAGGAATTAATTACTTACACATCTATAACACAGATGAACCTTGAAAACAATATGCTATATGAAAAAAGACAGACACAAAAGGCCATTTATTGTAGGGTTCTATTTATATGAATGTTAAGAATTGGCAAATCTATAGAGACAGAAAGCAGATTACTGGTTGCCAAAGCCTGAGACCCAGAGGAGGAATGGGGTTAGGGTTTCTTTTTGGGACAGTGAAAATGTGAGGGTTGCACAACTTTGTGAATATACTGAAAACCACGGAGTTGTATATTTTTAAAGGGTGGATTTAATGGCATATGAATTATACCCCTCTAAAAATTTCAGGTCCCTCAAATAAAATCACCCAAGATAAAAATAAAATAATGTTAGATATACTTTATTTGTTTGTTAGGAAGTGCCTTTGCAAAAACAAAATGTTTGTCCCCTGCCATTAATATATGTGCACATTAAAAATAATTCTGTGTTAAAGTAGAGGAACCAAGAGAGAAGGGAGTCTCAGAAACCAAGTGAAAATATTGTTTAAGAAAGAGGGGGTGTCAAATTATACTGCAAGGTTCAAGTATAATAAACACTGGTATGTAATTATTGTATTATAAAGGTACAGCTCATTGGTGACCCTAAAAACACTGAGTACAATGGGGAAAGCCTGAGTGAAATAGAATCAAGAGAAAATATTTGACTATGTAAATCCAAACATATCCACACACCCTCAATAAAGCATACAGATCAATAGAAGAGCAAATTAAACCACACATAATTCATTTTCCATCACAACGAAAAGACAGAGAATACTGCAAATATCAAATTACAAAGGGAAAAATGTGACAATTATCTATCAGAAGCATGTCAGACATCACTTTAGTTAAGAGCGATGCTGTTACCAAAAATGTGTAACATAGATATAGTTATAAGGGCTCATCCAAAAACCCCAAAGCAAATTCTATAAAACTGCTAGCCTGTACTCTTCAAATATGTAGTAAAGTTGAATAAAAATCATGTAAAAATGAGGAACTTGTCCAGATGAAAGTAAATCTAATGCATTGATCCAGCATTGGGTCCTGGAATGGAAAAATGAAATACCTATAAAAGGCATTTGGGATCAATTGGTGAAATTTGGATATAAACTGTGCACTAGAAAATAGTATTTTATGATGTTAAATTTCCTTTTTCTGATAATCATATTGTGGTTATATAAGAGAATGTCTTCATTCTTAGCAAATGCATGTTGAAGTATTTTGCGATAAAAGAAGATAATATCACCAAAAAGATAATAATTATTTTAAAGCTCAAAAGGTAACTTCCAAAATGACTTAATATAGTTCTCACAATACTGATAATATGGTTCTATGGGTATAGTTGGAGAAAGCTTCTAAGTTGTTTTGTGGAAAAAGGAAATTCCAGCCTTGCTTTGGACTAAAACATCCCCCAAATAATACAGAACTAAAACTAACAGGATTTCACATAGATTTTAAAGAACTCAGTAAGTTCTAATAAGATTTACAGATGTTGAAACTGTAGAGCTTTGGTTCTAATTTTAAGAAAGATAGCTGTGTTACCTATTTGAGCCAGGAGGATTGTCTGGGATTCTGACCCCCTGATTTTGATGTCTGTTCATTGAACAATCTGATGTAAATGGAAAATGCTGATGATCAGTCATCTTGGTCTTGATTCTAGTTAGGGAAGACTGGTAAAACAGAGGGCCCAGAAATCCCTTTAATTGCCCCAGAGTTTAACAATCCATGTTTCATGTAAACAAATGTGCTTATGCTTTTATGCACAGACATTCAATATGCCACATTGATAGGGCTTGTATGGTCACACCTGGGCTTTTTCTCTTTTGACTCTGCCACTGATAAAAGACTTTGGGCAAGTTTCTTAATCTCTTTGAATGCGAGTTTTCCTACTTGTAAACTGAGCAAAATAATATCTCATTTGCAGGGGATTTGCCAACATTCAACAAAATAACAAATTCTAAGTGCCTGACACCTATGCCATTACATTAGGCGCATGCTGCTGCTGTTGGTGGTGACCATGAGTGATGCAAGGATCCCCAATGAGCTACATCTATGCAAACTTAAGCATTCCAACACAGGACTAGATGTGAAGTAGATCCTAAAAAAAATATATGTGAGTTGATTTAGATATTTCCTACTGGGAACCACACTGATCAAAAACAATTGTCTTTTGATTTGTTGTCTCTTCCCAAATGACAACCCACCCTTGAGCTTCACCTGTCCTCCTTAACTAGCAAATGTGCCTTCTCCATTCATAACTACTGGCTGCAGGAAGGCTGCTCTAGGACATTATTTCCTTTTGATTATATTTTCCCCATCGAAGAACGTTTACTCATTCTGCATTTTGCCAAACCGCATAATCTGGAAGAACGAACTACAACTACAAATGAAAAGACCTAATTGGGTTGCAGCCATCGTTGGCAAAGTTGTGGACCTTGTTTAAAATTATTATTTTAACTGGCCTAATGCCTTTTGTTCCCAGATTAATAATCTCTGCATTGTGCCTGAAATTGATGTTATTTTCACTTATATCCTAAATTTCACTAGATTTTTTTTTTTTAAAAGCACACGCTTAATTTCAGGAGCCAAAATTGTGGTGAGTTTTTCAAATGTCCTATTTCAGAAGCATAAGTGTTTTTGTTTTTTGTTTTTTTCCAGAGAGGAAGGGAAAGAGAGACAGAAATTGAAACATCAATGATGAGAAAGAATCATTGATCAGCTGCCTCCTGTACGCTCTACACTGGGGATTGAGCCCATAACCCAGGCATGTGCCCTGACTGGGAATCGAACCATGACCTCCTGGTTCATAGGTTGATGCTCAACCACTGAACCCCACGGGCAGGGCAGAAGCCTAAGCTTTTGAAAAGAAATCTCTCCAGTTTGGTTTTAGTTTTCTTCAGCCCTTCCATCGAGGCAGCTACTTTCATTGGCAAAGTAAGCAATATTTGGTTTTTGTTCACTTATTTGTTTCAGAGGAAATTGATCCTATTCTTGTTTAAACCGTACATACTAACATTAGCAAAGAATGCAATATTTTGGGGCCAAATCAGTTTCAATAGTTGCATTAGGGTCTTAGAGTAGATTGAATTATATACAACAGACACAAGCTAATACTGCGCTTCCCTCACAAATTCTAAATTACTACAAAGTCTATAAGTAAAGACTTAAGCTAAAGTCAAAGCATTAAATGGAAGTGTTATTTTTTGCAATGGATATTTAATCAAATACAGTTTTGAAACCATCCCGGTAATTCTCAAATGTTCGCTATTAATTAACTGGGCTATTAAAAACCTAAAGTAATCCCCAAACTTTATGTTTGCTTCCTCCAAATTAAAATTAGAATCCATCCTTGGTAACCAGGGAAATAATTTATTGGTTGCCATGCTTTTCTCTCTGTTACTCTCTCACTTCCAAGTCCCTAAATAGCCAAAAGTCAAGAATATGTTAATCCCTGACCCAAGGGCAAGTTCATTTATAGCTTGTAAAACTAGCCCCTGAAAACCTGCAGCAGACTGCAATTCCAGGAAGATTTCTGAGGAAGAGACAGTCTAGTAGGTCAATTGAGGGGGCTTCAGTTAACATGTCACCATGGGGCCCACCCTTGGCCAGTCAGCCCAGTGCCTGCCCCACTGAGGGACATTTGTGTGAGAGGATGTAATGGCCCTCGGATGTTAATGCTTCTCCCCAGCTTCCTCTCAACAGCCTGTTATTGATTTATTGTCTGTATACTTGTCTAAACCCTAAAGCTATTTATCTCCTCACCAGGGTAACAAGTTCTGTATGTACCCAATATACTACATAAAATAAAACTTCTTTTTATTTTCCCCTTAAACTAGCTCTTTTAAGCTTCAAAAAGATTCTGAGACTTGGGGAACAAGTTTGTACACAGATTTTTCCCTATTTTTCATGGTTTTATGAACTTTCATCTGTCCCTTTCAGCTTTAGTCTTTTATCACCAATACTTTCATCCCAGCAAGCATCAAGAAAGCAGTAAAAGAGGAGATGGTGAACTGTGAGTGGGGAGGAACTGGAATGAAAGGCACTTGGTTGGGGGCCTGGGAGAATGATGAAGGCTTGAAGCATTCTGGTAAAATGCCAGTGATAACTTGGAAGAAAGTTCTTCACATTAATTTCTTTGGCGTTTTCAAGTCGTGTCCAATGAAAGATACAGGTTAAACCTATTGCTACACATGCCTATATAAAACAGAGTTTTGCTATAAATAAAGACTTTCCAAGTCACATGTATTAAAAACTCATTGACAAAAAGGTTCCTATTACATGATTCCATTTGTAGGAAATATCCAGAATAGGTAAATCCATAGAGACAGAGGGATAGGATTTACCTATTCTATTTCCATAGAATAGAAAGCAGATTAATGGTTGCCAGGGATTGGGGTGATGTGAAATATGTGGAGTGACTGCTGAGTGGATATGGGGTTTCCTTTTGGGTAGATGAAAGTGCTTGGAAACTGGAAAGAGGTGATGATTGGACAATATTGTGAGTTTACAAAATACCACTAAAGTATACTTGAAAATAGTTAATTTTATATTATGTGAAGTTAAACTCAATAAATAATAACTCTGTGTCAATATAAATACATATTCAATTTAATAAATATTTGAGTGCCAACTGCCAGGTTGCAACTATTGGGGATTTATCAATGAAAAAAATAAACTTATTCCAGCTCTTATGGAGCTCATATAAATTATCCGTGAACATAACATAGTTTGAGAATCTCTGTAATAGGAAAAGCACAGACATCTGTGGAAGGGATCTTTAACTTAGACTTAGAGGATCATTGAAGGTTTCCTACAAAAGTAACACGTAATGAAATTTAAAGGTGCCAGTCATTCCACACATGTGTTCTAAGCAATTAGAATGTACCAGTCACTGATATAGGTCCTAGGAATACTGCAGTCAACAAAAGGAAGTCCTATCCTCATAAACCTACATCGCTGTAGTGATAGACAAAGGAAACAAGTAAGTATAAAAGTAAAAGTGATGAATGCCACAGAGAAAAATAACATAGGATTGGCAGGTAGAGAGGTGGGGGTGGGAGGGGGGGGCCTAGGGAGGAAAGGTTCAAGTGATGCTTTAATTGAGTAAAGGGCTCACTCACTGGAAAGCTGACATTTGAGCAGAAATTCAATGTTAGTGGGAGAGGAAGCCAGAATCCTAACTGGGGAACCAGCAGTCTGGGCAGGTCATAGCAAGTGCAAAGACCCAGATGCAGAACAATTCTTGGTGGGCTCACGGAAAAATGGGACAATGACCCTGGAACACTGTGAGTGAGAGGAAGAGGGACAGGAAATGCAATTGAAAGGATCATGTGTAGCCTTAGTTTGATTCTAAGAGGGGAAGACTTTGGGTGATTTTAAGCAGAGCAGTGATTTAAAAGGACCGCTCTAGCTGCTATACTGAGAAAACAGAATATAAAGGCATGAGTGAGGAGTAGAAAGATGAGTTAGGAAACTGTGGTATTTAACCAGACAACTGTGGTATTTAACCAGATGGGGGAGGTGTGGGTGGGGCAGGGGCGTCTTAGGCCAGATATAGATATGTAGGCAGTAAGAAATGACTAAATTCTGGGTAGGTGTTCTTTGAAGGTGGAGCTAACAATTTCACTGATGGCTTGGAAGTGATGAGATGGGAGATGAGATGACACCCAGGGATTTGGCCCGATTGAAAGGAAGAGCAGAATTGACATTTGCTGAGTGGGAAAGATTGGGGGAAGAACAGCTTTACCAGATAGGAATCAGGACTTAAGTTCTGCACATGTTAGGTTTGAGATGCCTGTGGGACATCCAAGTGGTGACTTTGAATAAGAAGCAGTTCAGGTAGAAGTCTGGACTGGGAGACAACAGCAATTTGGGAGATGTTAGCAAGCATACAGAATTTAAGCCATGAAATGGAGTGAGATCACCTAGGAGTTAGTTACCCAATATTTGAAAGTCAACTAAAAAATAGCCCTAAGTCTTTCACTAAACAGATCATTTATGTGGGGAAGGAAGCAGTCGTTACAGAGCTTAGAAACTCAGCAGGCATTTATATGCCAGATCCAGTTTTCACCAGACATCTCAAAATGGTCCAGGAATGAGAGTCAACACATATGTACAGACAGGAAAGACAGCATGTCTCTGAAGACAGATGGGAGCTGATTTGAAAGGGAGAGGCCTGACAGTCACTGATCACAGCTTGCTTGCCACCATGCCTCCTCTCCTCTTCACATTTCAGGTACTTAACAGGAGCAGCATACTCAAGAAAGCTGGAAGCATGGAATGGATTGCCCATGAGTTTATCCCATTTGTTTCATTTCATAATTTTTAAATGTTTTTTTAATCTTTAATTTCTTTATTGATTTTAATGGCTTTTTTTTTAAGAGGGAGAAAGGAAGGGAGAGGGAGAGAGAGAACCATTGATGTTAGAAACATTGATTGGTTGCCTCCCGTTCCCCCTTGACAGGGGATCAAACCTGCAACCTGAGTATGTGCCCTGATTGGAATTGAACCAGCAACCTTTTGGTGCATGGGACAACGTTCAACCAACTAAGCCACACTGGCTAGGACTCATTATGTTGATTGAATAAACATTTCTAAGACAATTGAAGGAACTTTTCAGAATATATAGCATGAGAACCCTTTGAACAGAGGTCCTCTCTAATATGTACCTGATGATCAAATATAGCTTTGCAACATGATGCTAATGCCTGTCCTCATAAAGTGTCCAAGAATAGTTCTGTATGGTTACCCTACAGGTTGTTGTTGGTTTGTCTTACCAATTTTTCTTTGGTTCTCACTCACCCAAATTCCCCATTCATTATAAGCCCAGAACTCACATTTACTGGTAAGCTTATTGCCGTTAGACTCGGCATTTCATATTCTCTGAGGTAACACTTGGTTCAATTTGCTGACACACTTAACCTGACCAAAATTACTTGGGCAAAGAGCTCTGTAAGAACCATTGATTACATTTATTCCTTTCCTGGGGCAAAAAGCTTCCATTTCCTTTGAGCCAAGATCCTTCTTTTCAGAGCAGATGTAGTTCCCAGCAAAGCTACCCAACACTCTACTATTGCCAGTGGTTAGTGGACACTAACAACGTGGTCTCCTCTGAGAGCCAAGTGTACAAACAGAGGGATTTGGTGGCCTCTGCCTGGTATGATTTAAGGACAGTGGAGAGGCTCCCTTCCAGAACTTTCTCCCAGACTACCCGAACCCTGCTGCCGGAAACTCCACCACCAGGGAGTTGTTTCTTTACATTAAGCACTGCCTTCTGGAAAACATTCTTCAAAGAGATATATTTAATTCAGCTGGTGGTCAAGAGGCAAGAGACTGGGAGATGGACACAACAAAAAGAGGAAAAAGGAAGAGAGATGAAATAAAGTCAGAACATAAACCTTTATGCTGAGAGTTTTATTAAGGGCCACATTGCAACATTGATGCAAACAGAGTAGGTAACGATTATGAGAGTTTGACTTCAGTGTGGCCCAAAGCCACAGACACATGCTTAAGATAGTCTTATTATTTACTTATAGGAAAGCTTAATAAGTAAGTGCAGATTCAACCTGACATAATTGACCTACTAATTCCATATCAATTATTGATATCTTTGGAACAGTGATTCTCAATTGTGGGCAATTTTGCCCCACTCTCCCAGAGGTTATTGGCAATATCTGGAGATATTTTTGGTTGTCACAATTTGGGGGAGGGGATTTGCTACTGGCATTGAGTGGGTAGAGGCCAGGGATACTGCTAAATATTCTAAAATGCACAGGAAGGCCTATTCTCAAAAAAAGAATTATCTAGCTCAAAATGTTGATTGTGCCATAGTTGAGAAACTCTGCTTTAGGGTTATAGGCAAATGGCCAGGGTTGAAGAAATAAAGGAAGCATAATGTAGTGATTTCCAGTTATACCTTGCACAGAAGCACAGATATAAAGCATGAATGCAAAAAGTAGTGCTTAAATGTTATTCACCTTCAGAAATTCATTGTTATATTCAGCTCCACACAGTCTGCTACTTGGAGAATTGGTTTTTGGTCCTTACATTTGATCTTCATCACCATCTCAGTAACCAGAAAGAGAAGGTGAGGCATTTTAGTCAATTCATTTTAAGAGGCTCTGGCCCATTGTTACAGTGATATCTCTAAAGTAGCTACAGGGTAGAAAATTTCCTATAAATAAATCACTCAACATATCTTGATGAGTGGCAAGAATGCCTCAGTTCCCAGTTTCTAATTGTTCAGAGAGATGCTACGTGAGTCCATTTTCCCCTTGGCCTCCTCTACATTTCTTTTCCCTCTGATGGAAGTAATTCCCTCCTACCAGCTCAGCTCTTCAGCCCTCACCTGTTCACCTTCTTCTTTATCCCACTCCCTCCTTCTCCAACAGCAAGGGCTGGTGACTAAGAGCTGGTAGAGAAAGGCCTGCCGTCACTTGCTTCCCTTTATTGATCAATGCACTTTAATGGAAACTCATCCACAGGAAAAGATTGCCTCATAGTGTATTTGTGGAATAGAAGGGTTTCTCCTTCTACCCTCTACTTTGGCAAAGCCACTCCAGACTTTAAAACCAGTAGAGAGATATAAAGTGAGGGCAACCGAAACTGGAAATTTCACTTAGCCTATTGCTTTGTCTGAAGGTAACTCTGATTGAGTCTTAAAAACTCATTTGGGAAAGGAGAGAGGTGTTATAATAGGTAAATGCTAAGGAGGGACCCAACACTGTGTGCCTTTGTTACCTAATACCTCCTTCTCACTTAGGGACAACCCACCAACTTAGCCGACTTGGAAGTAGATATTTTCAATCTTTCCTGAATTGGAATCAACCATATCCTTAAGCCTCTGCTGGTAATCCTCTCCTTGCCGGCTTTCCTCTGGTTTCTGACAATCAATCAAAAAAGCAAGCAAGCAACCAATCAATCCAGTCTTCCTCTTAGCACCAAGGCTTCTAGACTCCTATTCCATATCTTTTGCACAGACCCACTAGAACATGCATTAATATTAGAAGACACTCTCTTTTAGAACCAGAAACACCCTTATGTAGCACATGGAACCTTTCTTTAGCCTTCCTATATTTTGACTCTGATTATGGAGTGTCTGATAATTGTGCCTGGAATGCACCCTCTTGGCTAATGGAAGCATCACTGTACTGCAGTCACGATCCCTGGTCAGGAGGCTCTGGTTTTACCCTGATTGGAACCTGACTGGTATCTGTAGGATAAAAGAGAAATGTTGCTGAGTAGTGAAGAGAATATGTCCAGACCTCCAGCCAGAGGGAGAAAAGGAAGGAGGGTGGGCAGGAACTGAACTAATCTTCATTCTTCCAGCAGAGATACAGAGGCTGGGAACCATCTCCTCCATAACAACCACGTCAAGGTTCACTCCCTTTCATGCTCCTCTCCACAAGGCACTTAGAGGAAAAAAGAATCAAGTCCCTCTTTCCCCCTAACCTTTATTCTTTTTAGCCAAGTTGTGATAAGCCACTGATTTCTACCCTATAAATTATTTAAAATTCCACCTTCACGTTGGGATTGGAAAATCAATCTCCCTGATTAAAAAGTGACCAGCTTCACATTTTCAAATGTCTCTTTAATCTTTTAATTATGTCTGGTTACAGACAGTGGGAGTCTCAAAGAAGCAGAGAAATGTACTCTGTGCTGAGCTCAAACGATCTACCAGTCCATCAGCCTTTTCACTTAACCAGCTGGCATTGTTACTGTCAGATAGGACTGCTTTTAGAAATACGGCCGGAAGACTAGAATCTTTTACTTTATTTATTGATTTCAGAGAGGAAAGGAGAGGGAGTGAGAGATGGAAACATCAATGATGAGAGAGAATCATTGATTGGTTACCTCCTTCATGCTCCCTCACTGGGGATTGAGCTAACAACCTGGGCATTTGCCCTGACCAGGAATTGAACCATGAACTCCTGACTCATAGGTTGATGCTCAACCACTGAGCCATACCATCCGGGCAAGACTGAAATCTTAATACACTCCATGTCAATGTCGCATGTAAATTTTTGTTCTTTCTAATTTTCTAGCTACATTAAATATTAGAGGAGTTAACTGGAGACTCTGTAGACATAAATGCCAATTTAATAGAAAGCACTGAGGCAGGTGAATGCTTGTGTACAGCCCTGAGAATTCAATCCAAACCCACCAGCATAAATAGAGGGAGCCAAAGTAACCCAACTGTATGTATACATATATACATTGATTCTGGGTGCCAAGATTTTTGAAAGAAGAATTACAATCACTTCAACAACCCAATTCTTCATCAAAAACTGCTTCTCTCTGTTCAGCTAGATGAAAAGTGTTCTCCAGAAGGCTTTTAATTGTAGGCAACAGATTACTGAGTGCAAAACAAGGAGAGAGGAATCCAAGTAAACCTTATTGTGATTCTTGGAGGAGTCATTTATTACGTGCATTGCTCGGAAGTTCAGTAAAGTCTGTGATAATATGGCCCAAGAAACCAAAGCATTTCAAAGCACAAACACAAACATGCAGCCAGCTGCTCCTAACTCTATATCCCAAGGACCATTAGCAGAAATCCCTGCTGACTAATCAGTTTGCTTAAAGACTGTAAACCACTGTTTTAAAATAGTCTTGCCATGATATGAATTGCACTGTAAATTTCACAGCCCCTTTTACTAGTGCCTGCTGGAGAAAAAGCTCCACCTTCAGCATTGTAAGGTCCAGTCTAAACAGAGACACGATTGGAGGCTCCAGAGAGACATCCAGAGTTGAAATGGCAGGTCCTGAGTCCCTCACTGTGTGTCTTTCCGAGGTTGGGCTGATAAAACAGCAGTGAGCCTGAACTGCCACACAGATGACTGCAGGCAAGAGGAGGTTCACTGGGACATCTTGGCGCAGTGAGCCATCTGAGCAGTCCAACCTCCCTTCGGTCTGGCCACTTCCATGGGCTTTCCTCCATCTAATCAAGGTGGGGCATTGACCATATCCCTTGGAGTTGACGTGCTCCGTGGTCTTGCCACCATGTACCTGTGTCAATTGTCCAAGCTAGGACAATGCTGACAGGTACATAACTCTTGAACTTAAAGGACAACCTCCTATCCATCCTTGCATTTCAAGGACTACACCTAAAATCTCTTAGAAATAGTAAAAACGTGTATTCTCCAAGACTATTCTGAGAAATATGATTTAACTCATGTCTCCTATAAGAGTGTACAAAATTTTTCTAATCTCAGAACTAGATGACTCAAAAAATCCAACCTTGAGCTATTTTAGACACTCCAGTTTAGCTGATAAGATGTTAATAGTTTTATTTATAAAATCAGTTTATAAATGTTGTGTATTTATGTCCTTAACAATTTTTTTTTGTCTGAAGCCCTATAATCTCTGAAGAACACACTGGACCTGTTCCTGCTTATGGGATTAAAAGGGTCTTCAGCTCAAAGTACTGCCCTTCTGACCTAACCTTGTTTAAATATAAAGTGAACCAAGATAAGCCATCATTCATTAGGCAGCTACATAGGCCAAGTGACACAGGGCTATAGGGATAAATACATAGAGATAGATTTTGATATAGACATATATTTAGATCACTAGGTATAGTTAGAGAGAGGGAGTTTAAAATCAAGAGGAACACACTAAAGTAACTAAATAAAAACAAGGTAGAATAAATAAATTCCAAAAGAGAGGGAAACTAGTTTGTGCAAAAAGTAATACATTTCCTTTCAGGTACATTGATTATGAACTTGCTACGAGAAGGAAATGAGTGTGTAGATTGGTTGTCATTAGCATAGTAGTCATGATCAGAGCCCTGGGAGTAAGGTGAGATTCCCCTGGGAAAACATGAAAGAAAAAGACAATAACTGGAGAATCAAAAAGCATAGGCTCAAATAAGTCTTTGTGAAAGACTTGGATTTAAAAAGGTGTTTCAAAGAGGGTGTTGCAGAGAGCTTAGGAAACAGTAACAGATAAGAGGCATTGGTTGATAGATCCCTTGGGAGAAAGATGTGTAACAATCACAGTGGTGAGTAAAAGAGGAAGGCTTGGTCTCAGCCCACAAAGAACTTCCCAAGTTCCTTCCGGGACTGGGAGGACAATGCTGACCAAAGAGTTGTATTAAAAATCAGTGTTAAATTGTGTGATGCCAGTTAGGTAGCTGGGGCATTCTGTGATGGTCCAAGATGTGTTGCCAAGGGAACTTTGACCCCACAGGGCGCAGAGGCTGATGCTGTCCAGATTGCTACGGTAAGGAAGACATTGAGGCTAGGACTGTTTTTGTTGTTGTTGTTGTTTGTTTTGCAATAATCTAATATCTATATATAAAAAAGCTTAAGCAAAGCGACCAAATGACCGAACGACCAAATGACCAGTCGACCAGTCACTATGACATGCACTGACCACCAGGGGGCAGATGTTCAATGCAGGAGCTGCCCCCTGGTTGTCAGTGCGCTCCCACAGTGGGAGCACTGCTCAGTTGACCAACGGGCGCCAGATACAGGGCTCATGGCTGGCTGCAGCAGCCTGAAGATCACAGTAGACTGGCAGCGAGCCTACCAAGTGGTGGTGGAGGCAGGCACAATGGGGCTGGGATGAGCAGGAGTGGCAGGCAGGAGCAGCAGGCGGCGTCTGACTGCTGGTTTCAGCCTGATCTCCGCAGGCTATGTCGAGGGACCCCACCGGTACATGAATCTGTGCACCAGGCTTCTAGTAATGATATAATGTAATTGCCCAAGCTAGAAAATGATGAAGGATGGTTTAGCCCAGTGGTCAGCAAACTGTGGCTCGTGAGCCACATGTGGCTCTTTGGCCCCTTGAGTGTGGCTCTTCCACAAAATAGCATGGCCTGGGCGAGTCTATTTTGAAGAAGTGGCGTTAGAAGAAGTTTAAGTTTTAAAAAATTGGCTCTCAAAAGAAATTTCAATTGTTGTACTGTTGATATTTGGCTCTGCTGACTAATGAGTTTGCTGACCACTGGTTTAGCCAAATATTGCTCTTGCATTCATGGAAATAGTGAATGGAAGATATGACCAGGAAATGTCACATTTGAGCTCTGTGGATGAAAACTTCAAACGCATGAAAAAATGCATGAACTCTTCATTTCACCATCTCTTTCACTGTCATTGCAGAGCGTCAGCCAAAGACTTGGAATCTGTGGGGTTGCCAAAGGAAATGATTGCCAAATGGTCTTTGAAACTGAAAATGGAGGCAATCTGCTGCTTCAGATACCTCATTTACCTCAGGGCTACTTCTTATATTTCATACCTTACTGTACATAAGCAGGATTGAATTTGAAGTGTCATTTGGGCATTTAAAAATAATGTTAGTGTTCCTTAGCTCTATTTGCAGCACACGTAATACAGCTCAAAAAATAATGCTGACTTATTAGTAGCAGCAAATAGTTAAGGAATTACAGTCTATAAGAAAAAAGCAGCAAATAATGATTCATATATCAAAAAAATACCTCAACCTGGTTAATCCAAACATTATTTTGTTTTTTTGTTAATATTCACTTGAGGATATTTTCCCAACAATTTCTAGAGAGGGGAGAGGAGAGGAGAGGAGAGGAGAGAGAGAGAGAGAGAGAGAGAGAGAGAGAGAGAGAGAGAGAGAGAAGAGAGAGAGAGAGAGAGAGAGAGAGAGAGAGAGAAACATTGATGTGAGAGAGACATATTGATTGATTGCTCTCCAAATGTGCCCTGACTGGGGCTTCGGGATTGAACTTGCTACCCAGATACTTGCCCTTGACCAGGAATCAAACTTGAGACCCTTCAGTGCACAGGCTAATATTCTAACCACTGAGTTACACTGGCCAGGGCCCAAACATTCTTTTATGTATTCATCCATTCAGTAAATATACGTTCGGTGCCGACTTCATGGCCATCATTGCACTAAGAGTGGAGTTACATGTGAGAATAACATATGGCCTCTCTGCATTTGAGATGTTCACTGCCTCATGGTGAAAGAAGGGAAAAAAATCTAACATTTATTCTGCACATAATTCCCATCAAGAACTGCCCTTGGCACTTTATCTGGTTTTGTTCATTTAATACAACAAATATGTGAGTTAGTTATTATTACCTCAGTCTCACATAATAGGAAATTTAGGTGTAGCAAGTTAAGTATCTTGACCAAGTCACACAGCTAATACTCAGAATTCAAACCCAGCTCTTTGCACTTTACCACAGGACCTCCCAGAAGTGAGTAAGACCTTCAACCTGCCCTCAAAGATTACACAGACATGTTCACAAATAATAACATGATTACTGTAATAATAACATCATTTTCAAGGCTTACCCAGGGATCTTGTTAGCACTGAGGAGCATTTTTGAACCCTTGCACATGACTGGATCAACTTTGAAGGGCAAAGTCTGGGGAGTCTCCTGAGGAGAAGTATTTAGAGCATCTCTCTATCTCTGCCTATCTATCATCTATCTATCTATCTATCTATCTATCTATCTATCTATCTATCTATCTATCTATCATCTATCTGTAGCATATGGCTACATGTCTAAGATACAACATATAGCTATATGATCTCATTTCCAACCTTTACACTAGCCAGAGCTTTGGATTCCTACATGAAGAGCATCAAGAAAACATGAGCTAGGTGTTTGTATCACCTCCAGGGGGAATGGTACTCCCATTGTATTGGGTGCATATTTTTAAACTAAGATGAATTATAATGCATAATATTTATCTGTTTCCTTGTCAGTCTCTCTCACTAGACTGTGAAATTATCCAGGCTAAGGACTCTGTCTCATTCACCATGATATCTCTAGCTCACACAGCAATTCATTGCACTTAACAGATGATCATCAAAATGTGTATTGAAAGAAAGAAGAAAATTGCAGTTCTATTAATTCATTGTTGTTGTTGTTGTTCTTAAGTTTATTTTCAAAAGTGTGTGCTAAGTCCTAGGAGAATGGACAACACAAAACTGAAAAAAACAAATCCTAGCCCTGGTCTTAACCTGGTGAGCACAACCAACTTTCATGTAGTACTGGTTTAGTTTATAATGGAACTCTCAGTCTCTGCAGGTATCAACAGTGAAATAAATGCTATGTTAGTATGGTTTATAAATTCCCACTCTGATTTCACTTATCAATATGTTAAGGTCTAACATCTCTTAAAAAACAAGCTATATCTCAGAAGTAATCAATCAAATTAAAAAACTTATAGCCACTTAAATGTGAGACAATGAATATATATTTATATATATACTAGAGGCCCTGTGCACGGATTCGTGTACCGGTGGGGTCCTTCAGCCTGACCTGCACCCTCTCAAAATCCAGGACCCCTCGGGGGATACCAGAGGCCTGATGCATGGATTCAGCCCAATTCCCACAGGCCAGGCTAAGGGACCCCACCAGTGCACAAATCCATGCACCAGGCCTCCAGTAGGCATATAAGATCTTTGGCTAATCTCTTCCTGCCCTCCCCACATATCCCCTTCCTTCTGAGATTCATCAGTCTATTCCATGTTTCTATGCCTGTGCGTTGAGCATCTGCCTCCTGATGGTCAGTGCACGGCATAGCTACAGTCGAACAGTTGAATGGTCAAACAGTTGCTTAGGCTTTTATATATATAGATTTATCTTCACTCTCTCCTGGAAACCCACTTCTGTGTCAATAAAAGAATAGGAAAGTGTAAAGCTATAAGACAGCAAAGAGGATAATAATAACAAGAATGTCAACAAATATCTGTCATATACAAGCTGTTGGAGGAGCTTTAAGCATTTTAACCAGAACTGAAAAGGCTACATTCTATGTGCCCATAGAAACAAGCCAATAAGAAACAAACTAGTGATCCTTTAGAACTCTGGGATGGCTCAGGAATTGGAGGCACAGAACCTGCAGAAGATACTGGCATGAGGTGAATGGTGGATCAAAAATCAACATAAAGCACAGTTGGCTCCTTATGTCTTTCTGTCATCATCACCTACCACCCCCAGAGATATTAGCTCAAAAAACTGAACCAGACAGAGAAACAAGGACTGTTAACAAAGGGCTGATGTTCAAACTCTTATAGGGTCCTCTTCAACCTACCACCTAGAAGGCCACAGCCAGGCTTATAATCCCAAGGAAGATATTTGGAAGATCCTTCTGTGGAGAAAGTAAAGGGCTGTAAGGAAAAGACCTGCAGTATTCTGGGGTACCCTTGTAAAAACTCTGGCTCACTGCCTTATCCATTGGTTGATTCCTTCAGTCAATGAGCCTCATATGTGCACACAGAACAGTTAGTTGGTATGTGATTTCCTCACAGCCAAGGATCACAAGATTGAAGAATAGCCTCCAACATGAAAGACAGAGACAAGACAAGAAATCGGGGGGGGGGGGGAAGGGCACTGAATATGTGTATGTGAGATAAGAACACTTCTAATAAAGTATGATGAATTTCCACAGATAGGTTATAAAAACAGATTGAATCCTTGAAATAGCATTGAAAATAGATCCTATGGAAATGGAACAATACCAGAACAGGAAAGATTCCCTGGAAATTAAAAATATGAGCCCTGATACATTTTTTAAAAATCAATAGAAAGTTGGGAAGATAAAGTAGATGAAATCATTCAGAAAATAAAACAAAAAGACAGAGCAGGTGTTAGGAGGAAAAAAAAAAATGTGAGATTAGTCCAGGAGGCTCAATAGTTGATCAATAAGAGATCTATAAGAAAAATCAAGGTAGGGGAAAACAATATTGATGAAACAGTACAAGAACATTTTATAGACCTCAAGGAAATAGATCTTTAGATTAAAAGGACCAGTGAATGCCCTACACAATAAGTAAGAAAAGCCTTAACCAGGGCATATCATTTTAAAATTTCAGAACTCTGGAGAAAACATAATACTCACATAAAAATCATGGGGAATCAGAATGACATTAGACTTGTAAACAAAAACACTGAGAGCTAGAAAATAATGGTGTAATACCTTTAAATTCAGAATGGGAATTATTTTTAACCTAGAACTCAAATGCTCAAGCCAAATGACCAAACAAATGCAAGGGTAGAATAAAGATATTTTCAGGCAGGAAATTTCTCAGTAAATTTACCTCACATGCACCCTTTCTCAGGAAGGGTGTGCCACCAAAATGAGTGAATAAAGAAAGAAAGGAAAACAGGGAAGAGAGGCTCCAACACAAGAAGCAGGTGAAGAAAGAAAATCACCAACAATCATGGCATAAGGAAGTCCTGGGATAACAATGATATAGTGGCCTCAAAGCAAAACTAGTCCAGGTTGGAAAAGAAAAAAATGAGTGCCCCAAGAAGGAGGTCCTTAGATTCTGATAGATTATCTGTTCTATATTATTATATGGAAAGTTTTTGGGAGACTGTCAGAGTTTTGGCAGAATGTAGGGATAGTTATACAAAGCTAGGCTGGTGGAAAAAAAACAAGGCAATTATTAACTCCAAGAAAAACAAAAAGCTGTACAAGAAAGGAAAGGTAATTATAGTGTAGTGTTAGCTCAGTAGAGAACATTATTTACATAGTTATAATAATATAAACCCTGCATATTGATTTAACCAAAAAGAGGAACAAAAGGAAGCAGTGTTGTGGGATAGGAGACTTAAATCCTCCTCACCTGTAATAGTCACTAAATAATGGTCTAGTAGGACATATATGTTACTTAGAAATATGGAGGCAAATACAAGAACTCTCAAATTAATTAAAAGTAGCTGCCTTCAGGGGCTGATTCTCAGGAGGGTGGAGCAGAATTGCTATGGATTTTTTCCCCCTTTATTTTTAAAAGCCCTTTAGTAATATTTGATTCTTAAAATGCATACATATCTTTGGATAAATTTGCAGTTATTTTTTTAAAAAAAATTAAGCTGCCATAACTCTGATTATAAGGTCAACAAATTGAATACATTTCTGCCATGAAAGATCACAAATTGAAACACAAATCTCAGAAAAACCATGCAGACTATTTTCTAACTTAACAAAGCTTAGGAGAGTTAAAAACCAATCTGAATGCATTTGTTCTTTCTCCTCTGAAATCAGTAGAAATTCTTAAAGTGCGCAAAAGTTACGTGAGCAGATACTCCCATATTTTTTCCAAGATGTTTAAGAGATCAATCACAAAACCTATACCTCAATCTGAGTGAATATTGTACACGGCAGGCCTTGCTAATCAAACCAGTTGATGATGGCAGAATGTACAGGGTCTTTATCTGAGTATAAATTTAGAGAAGACACCCTGGATAGATGGGGTTTGCGCCAAGTTATAATAGATGTGCCCTCAATGTATAGGAGATAGTTACATTTCTGATTCACATAGAACAGCTTGGAAAGGGGGAAAGTTGTAGGTCGAATCAAGAGTCAGCATGGCCCTGGCGCTTCTCAGAAACCTGCAAGGTTGGGGGAAATGAGACACTCCAGAGTCACAGAGAATGTAACCTCCTAACTCATCCCCAAATTGTAATTTCATCATCACAGCAGAAATCCCTGGTAGACTAATAGACTTTTCCCCTAGAGCAGCATCTCTGGGACCAAGCAATAGCCAGCCTCCTCACAATAATAACAACGTGTTAATGACTTTGATAAGGGGATACATATCATTATCGCCTCTTAATTACCTTATGGGCCCTGGGAAAGCAGCTGTAGAATACACAAATCAAGAAGCCCAGGAGGAACTTTTCCGGAAAGTGGTCCCTGTGATTGTTGATTTAGTATTATTCTGCCTCCAGTAATTATTTTGTTTTCGTTAAAGGTGACTGGCCATTAGTCAAGAAGCAAAGTTTAGGTTTGTGGTTGATTAGGTTCAGATGACAAACATGGTGTTAACCTATAGGAAGATTATTTCCTTCAGGCTTAAAGCTTAGATTTTTGTCTTGCTGATTTCCCTCTCCATCTTTTCATTCACAGGACATAACCCTACACATTTACTTGGCAAACTGAGAACCAGGGGATGCTTTGCTGGGCTACAATTTCTTAAGGAGAAGGCAAGCCCCACTTTTGATTCACCAACACCCCTTGCACCATGCACTGCAGGTAACAGCCCCACAGTAAATGGTAACTGAAGAAAATATATGTTTATTTCAGAGATTGTACAGGTTTCACTATTTGGGTTTGGATATTGCTTTTGAAACCCCTATGAATATACTGTGTTTGTGTGGACAAATCTAGAGTAGTCACACCATAGTCACCCAAACGTCCTAAGTAGGAATGGGATTAAAACTTGCTCTAGCAAGTCATACACCTTTCCAGGTTGGGAGACAAATGGCTTGGGTTCTTATTTCCCATGATACTCCTCAACTCCTGTGTATCCTTTATAGACATGGAATGTGGAGTCCCCAAAACTTCAGTTCTGAGATGTCCTGTCCCCTCAACTCTTCCCGATGGCCAGCCAAAGAATGGGTGATCCTTATGCAGTAAGAAATATCAATAACCTTTTCCTTTCATACAAAGACAGTCATCAACTTCACTCTTTCTTTGGAAATGGTCTCTGGGAGTTCAAGGTTACTGGAATAATTCCCACGACCACTCCAGGATTCCTCTGCCTTAGTATTAGCTAGCCCTCAAAGGATTTGTTTTCCAGCTGTATAAAATGTGTGTCCAATTCCCTGTTTATCTTTCACTGTTACCTATATCTATAAAACCCTAGTATGTAAATAGACCAAACATCGGAACAACTGAACAACTGAACAACCGAACAAGCAGTCGCTATGATGTGTACTGACAACCAGGGGGCATGGGCAGAACATGGCAGGCATCAGCAGCAGGCAGCAGAGCGTGGAACATGGTGGACATTGGCTATGGCAGGATGGTGGAGCAGGTGAGTGGGGGCGCCAGACGAAGGCGGGGCGCAGGTTGCTGTCATTGGAGCAAGCCTCTGGTGGTTACTGAAAATTCTTTGCTCCCACCCACTGAGGTCCTGCCCAGCACTCACACCTGCTGCCGGCGCTGGGCCTGATAGGTCTGTCAGCAGATGCGAGCAGCAGCTGCCAGCCCTGATTGCCCCTCAGGGCTTCTCCACCTCCCCCTGCTCCTGAGGGGCTATCGGAGCCAGCAGCCACCTCTCACAACCGCTGCCAGTGACAGCCCTACTCACACCCACTGCCAGTGCCAGAGCCACTGCTTACAGCTACTGCTAGCGCTGGTCCTGCTCGCACCTGCAGGTGGCACTGGAGCCACCGCTTGCACCCGCTGCCAGTGCCCTGGTGCCAGCTCTGATTGCTCGGTGCTGTCAGCAGGTGTGGCTGCCAGCCCCGATTGCTCCTGAGGGCTTTTCCACCTCTCTCGGCTCCTGAAGGGAGATTGAGGCAGCAGCCGACACTCACACGCTGACAGCATAGTGCCCGCTCGCATCTGCTGCTGGCACAGCCCCAATAACTCTGTGCAGTCAGCTGGTGCAAGCAGGCCTGCACCATCAGCACATGGGAGCAGCCCACCACAGCTTCGTGGTCCACAGTTCCTTTCAAGATGCACGAATTCATGCACTGGGCCCCTAGTCAGTTATAATACTTAACTAGAGGCCTGGTGCATGAAATTTGTGCATGTGGGGGTGTCCCTCAGCCCAGCCTGCACCCTCTCCAATATGGGACCCCTTGCGGAATGTCTTATCCCACCAGGGCGGTTGGACATCCCTCTCAAAATCTAGGACTGCTGGCTCCCAACTGCTCGTCTGCCTGCCTTCCTGATTACTCCTAACTGTTTCTGCCTGACAGCCTGATCAACCCCTAACCACTCCACTGCCAGCCTGATCGACACCTAACTGTTCCCCGGCTGGCCCAATTGCCCCTAACTGTCCTCCCCTGCAAGCCTGGTCACCCCCAACTGCCCTCCCCTGCTGGCCCGGTCACCCCTAAAAGCCCTCCCCTGCTGGCCTAGTCACTCCTAACTGCCCTCCCCTGCAGGCCTGGCTCCCCCGCAACTGTCCTCCCATGCAGGCCTGGTCTCCCCACAACTGCCATCCCCTGCTGGCCTGGTCCCCTCCAACTGCCCTCTCCTGCAGGCCTAGGTTCCCCCCAACTGTCCTCCCCTGTAGGCCTGGTCCCCCAAACTGCCTTCCCCTGCAGGCCTAGTCTCCCCCAACTGCCCTCCCCTGCTGACCATCTTGTGGCAGCCATCTTGTGTCCACATGGGGGCGGCCATCTTGTGTCTTGGAGTGATGGTCAATTTGCATATTACTCTTTTATTAGATAGGATGATCTTGAGACAACTTACTTCTCTCTTGCTTTCGTCCCTTTGCCAGGTCCCTTCTTCTGTTCTGAAAATCATTCCCCAGAGGGTGAAGAGGGAGGGAGCATGAGAGGCAGAGGGAGAGGGAGAGGGAGAGGAAGAGAGCGAGAGGGAAGGAAGGAAGAAACTGGGCTCTGAGTACATTCAGTTTGAAAAATTAAAATGCCATTTAAAATAATTTGCATTGCCTTGCCTTTTTTCTTTCTTTCTTTCTTGTTTATTTTATTTTTTTAAACAGATTTTATTCTACTTTCTGGTTCTGGCCTGGACTAGAAGTAAAGGAGTTACTGAAGTCCTTCATATCCATAAAGCCAGGGTAATCTAATTCTAACATTATCCCTCAAATCTGAAGTGAGCATAAAACCACAAATGGTGAGTGGGAAGCTGAGATGATCACAGATTCCGTCATTTAAATGGAATAAAGAGAGTAGAAAAAGTGTTGTCTGCATTGTGTCTAATTTTTAAAAGTTCAGTGGGTCATGTATCTTTTTGGGGGGGAGGGGAAATAGTGCAGGCAAGTCCACTTCATTGGGCTGGCTTTACCTCTTTTCTTTGCACATAGCAGACCTAACCAGCTGCCCCAGCCCTTGCCTTCACAGCTCTCTGGCTGCCAGTGGAGGCACCGCCCTCATCTTGCAGGGGCTGAGCAAGGGCAGCATCTGTGACATCAGAACAGAAGGAGAGACGTGGCAAAGAGAGGAAAGCAAGAGAGAAGACAGACACTCCTGCCTTTCTTATCCCACCTGCAGCGGTGCCCGCCCCACAGCCCGCTTCCCACAGTCCCTGATGCTGCTCTTCATCTGTTCTGGAAAACAGTCCTGGTTGGTGCCCTGGGACTGGCGTTTTACTAGAGCAAACAGTAATTTTTACTACAGACAGGGGTGTTTGGTAAAAACCTGCTGCTAGTGTTTTATTACCTAGTGAATCTCTATCTCTGTGCTGGCTAAAACTGAAGATGGAGGAGGAGGGGGTGGCAAAAGCCTCCACTGCCAGGTCTGCTGGAAGATGGCAAAACAAGAAAACTGGGAGATCAAAGGAAGAAGGAGCCCTGATCTCTAAAGCCATGTGTGTGGAAGTGGAGGTTTAATAACAGCCCGTAGGCAGAGGACGAAGGGAGTCGCCTTGGAGCTCCAAGTTGCCAGGAGAGCGTGTGGAAGTTGGCGGGTGCGGGAGTGTGCACAGAAGGGCGGAGATTGGGGACAGATGGTGCTGGCCCACCAGCTCTCCCCTCAGCCTCCTCAGACTTTTTAACCCGTGATCCTCGGCCCTCTCCTTAGCCCACCCACTGGAAACCACCAGGAGCATGTGTTCTGAATTTTCTAACACAATCTTTTTTTTTTCTACAATCTGGTGTATTTTAAATGTCTGTTCTATTGGCTCTACCAACAATAACGTCAAAAGCCAGAGTTCTGGGCTCTGGCGTCAGCCTCATAGGTTTGAATCTCAGCTTGCCACTTTTACTGAGGGGCCTTCCTTCACCTTTTAGGTCTCAGTTTCTCATCCATAAATTGGCTATGATAGTACATTGGTGATAATATATTAAATAGTAATAGTAAGCTCCCAATAAATACTATGTTTATTTTACTTAAAACTGTTATTACTACACAAGTAGACACTTTACATGCATTATCTCTAATCCTCTCAACAACTCAGGATTGGATAAAATGCCTTGGAAATTCCAGAAATTGGTGATAAAATAACATAACCCAGATTGCTTCTTCTACCAAGAAAAGGATCCAAAAATCTTTTGTTAGACTGCTTATCCCCATTTTACAATGAGAAAATGTGGTTATGGTACACAGAGCTCTTTCCTCTTCTCCCATGTTCTCTGGGCTCCACCTTGAAAGTTTGGTCCTAGCTGCCATGAGAGAGGCTAGCTGACAACGCATTCCAAGTTGTTTAAGGGGGAGACATGGTGAGGAGGGTGCCCCCTCCCTCTGAATGGTAAGGTGAGGGGAGTAGAGGAAACAGAGGGGAGAGGGCAGGGTGCCCTGGTTCCCAGGTACAAAGTTGGAACTCGATTGCTTCCTGAAACAACCATTTACATATGGTGAGATTATATTAAGCTGTGCTAAACTTTAGGTACATAGTGGATATAATAGGCTTTTATGTGCTAGCCCAAGGACATAATCACTATGCAAAACTGTGTTTGAATTAGAACAAGGTGCTCCACAGTTCCAAAGACTATTCTTAGTAATGACCTGGTAGAACACAACTGCTGCATAATTTGCAAACTTCCTGTGTAATTTTAGGTCAACCTTAGTCATTTCTCTCCTTAGACTCTGTCTTCACAGTTGAATCAATGGTAGTTACATCCTAGTAGGATCTGTTTGGACCTTACAGGACTGCAAAGCTGAGATGCTCAGAGAGAGAGAGGTGCCCTCTCATCCATTTCAAACCTTCCTCTAGTATCATTCTCTTCACACTGTATCATGTGCATTGGTTTGTCTTTCCCACAAGACAGCCCAGTTGTAATCGCTTTATACCCGCAGAGCTTAGCAAGAATCTTTGTTGAATGAATACCTTAATAAAAGTGATAGTTGAAAAGATTTTTTAACTCTGCATGAATGTGGAAGCAAAGGAAGGAGGGAAAAAGGAAGGGAGGGGGAGGGAGGGTGAAAGGAAGCAGCAAAGGGCTATGGAAGTGGTTATCTCTCTAACATAGTAGAGTTTATTTGCCCATCTATTAGTTCGATTTAAAAGTCCCAGTTCTAAGATTGTATGAATTATTGAACACCTATTATGGATTTAGCACTCTGATAGGAACCGGAGGAAAGAGAAAGTGAGAAGAGTTTAGCAAATAGACATTGGTCAAAAATCTTATTCTAAGAACCTTACAATTTGATTGGGGAACTAAATTTAACACAAGAAGCAATCAAAGGAAAACACACCCTAGTATATAATTAGGTTCTAAATTACTTGTTACAGATGAAATTGTGAGGTCAGAGGGAAGAACAGCCGTGTGCGCTGGAGGAATCGGGGGAGACAGCTGTGAGGTTTGAGACTTGGGCCACCCCTGGAAGCAGAACAGGGAAGAGCAACAACCTCAATAAAGAGAGAGGCATAGAGGAGTCTGTTCATGGATGAGTGAGATCCATTTGGCTGGAGAGAAATTGACAGGGTGGAGCCTGAAAGTCAGCCTGAGGCTTTTCTGCAGGATGTGGTAGCAAGTGGAAACAGCCCAGAGGGTTTCAGACAGGACTCCCTCCTATTATTTCTCTTCCTCTTCCCAATGGACGAGGTGACTGTCATTGGTTCGAGTCCCTCTGTGGGTGATGAATTTCTGAGAAGGTGACAGATGAAAGTGGTGGTGGCCGCACCAGGCATCCCTTTCTGGTTCCCAGATGGTGATAAATCTAGGCCAGGAAGCATCACTGTTTCCCCGAGTTCTGTGACTTCACAGCAGTTGCAGGAAATGGGGTGGAGATGGGAATAAAGAGCTTTTCTCCACCGCCTCGGAGGGTGGTATTTTACAAGAGGCATATGGTGCTGGCTCCAATCGGAGATGGTTTCCACATGTGTGCCACTCCTCACGATAAATAAGAAACCGATCAGCGGAGTATCCTTTTGGCAACACAGCCCAGTGTTGGGTGGTACCACCCTCCATCTTCCCAGATCATTGAGATTTTATATAGATAGGTAAGAATGTGTTTTTTATCTGTTCCTGAAGACAAACCCTAAGCACACCTAATGCCTTATATAATGGCTGTCCATGAAAATATAAACTGACCACAAAATTTGAGCTATCATTGCAATATCTTAATTATCTCACAACGATGACTATTTGGAGCCATTGTGATATTCATAAGATACCAGAGCTTTAACAAAATGAAAACATGTCATAAACTAAATACCCATCAAATTTTATGCAAATTACTTGATCTGAATAAAATATTAAGTTTACATATGCATATTAATTCTAACTAGCCATGTTTTCATTCTTAGTTATTAGCCACAGTTTTCTTTTATGTCTCATTGAAATTAGCCCTATTACTTAGAAAATACTAACGAAAGAATGCTTTAAATTTCTATGCATCAAGTATGAAATATTATCCCCATTAGAAAAAATGTACCCCCATATATTTGAAAATGTACTATGAAACAATAAGAAATAATTTTATGGAACGAATGTTATGTTAATTTGCAATTTTATTTGAGATCAGAGAAACTGTATACTGTTATCTATCTCTGTTCCTACTGTGTTTGTCTGTTTCTCCATCAGACTGAGTCTTAGGATGTTTTCTTATGGAAACAATAAAAAGGATTTCTGCCAATGAAAAAGATAGCAAGAAAATGTTTGGGAGGAAATACTGAGAAGCAAGTCCGATCTTTTGTTTTGTATGTCAATGAATAATCATAATAATTTTAGTTAATGTATCTTCTGCAGCCAAAATTCACATTTTCAACAAACATAAAGAGTCATTGCTTACAAAATCCACTTTTCAGGCAGAAAACTGATTACTAGGAAAATTGACTTGTATAAAGACAGGTTGTCAGTAACAGATAAAATCACTTATAGCTCCAAGTACTTTTCATTAACCCTCTTTAGGTTTAGGATGTTACTCACCACTGGACAAGATCTTATTTAGCACAGAGAAGGGCTCACAAGAGAAAAGCAAAGGATCTTAGGATTGGTCTCTCTATCACATACTCCCTCTTTTACTTCATACAGGAAATCACTGGTTCCCAAATATGGTTGATCATCAAAATCACTCACGAGGCTTAAAAACATGTAGCAATCAGGACCCACACCAGAGTGAATGAAGTATCATCTCTGGGGGCCAGGGTCCCTTTGGACTTAGAAAAATAACATATGCTTACTAATCAACTGCCTGACCTCTTTACTATTTGTTGTCATTTTCATTTTCATTTTCTGTCCCTTTAGGTTTTTAAAAGCTCCCCCCAAAGGCTTTTGATGATCTTGCAGATTTGGAAAGCAGATGGTATTAGATTTCAAAAAAACACTCTGTTTTAGAATGAAAAAATTAAAGGAAAATACTTTGGGGTGAGGCTGCCTTACTCCTCATCTTGTCAACATTTGTGGAGATGGTTGTCAGGGCAAGAAGATTTACAAAGGAAACAACACAAAGGAAAATACATACAAAGAAGAGGAGATCATTCTTAGGAAGAAAGAAACAGACAGAGCTACACTAGCTTATATTCAAGTGTTACTCTGCCAGCTCTTTTAATTCTCTAAATGGTAGTCTGGAATGAAAAAAGGGCTCTTGACAGGGAAGAATGGCCATGACTAAGGTTTCTTTTATTTTCTATTAACCAGTGTTATAATAGGATTCATGCAGAAACTTAATACAATGAAAAAAACAACAACAAAATTGCAAACTTACTCCCCCACAAGATGCTTGCTAGAGAATTTTAATTAACCCAACATTGCAATAAATTGGTAATTAAGATGTTTACCATTTCACATAATGTATTTAATAGTAAATATAGCCTAAATTTAATGTTTTTTGAGAAATCAAAGAACGTGGTAGACAGTCAGTCATATCTTTAGTTCTCATTGTGCAATTCTTTAGGTGAAATTGTACCCCCACAAAATTGGCATGAAGTGATTAAGCAGAAATACCTGTGTCCTATCTGCCCTTTTCACCCACACAACAAGCAATAGGATGCAGTAGACACAGAGAGAGAAGGCATCATTCATGGGTGCGTGTGTGCACTCAAGAGTCATTCAACACGGGTGGTGATTTTGTGTCAGGCGTGGCGCTGGGCAATGGATTTATAGCTGTGAGCATGTCAAGTTATGGCCCTGCCTTTCCAGAATTTACATTCTAGTTATGGAGAGAAAGAACCTTGGCATCCAAATCTCAATAAGCAAAACAAGCAGCATTTTGCCGGAGATACTGGAAAAGAGCAAATCTACTGTCTTAGTCAGCTTGGGTGGCTATAACAGAATACCACAGACGAGTGGCTTAAATAACAAGTGTTTATATCTCGCAGTTCTGGAGGCTGAAGTCCAAGCTTAAGGCTTTGGCAGATCTGGTGTCTGGTGGAGGCCCTCTACCTGGTTTGCAAACAGCCATCTTCCAGTTGTATCCTCACATGTCCCAGAGACCAAACTCTAGTCTAATCCTATAAGGACACTAATCTTGTCATGAGGGTTCCACAGTCATGACCTCATCCTATATAATAAAAGCCTAATATGCTAAATGTCCAGTCGACCGTCAGCTGTTCAACCAATCAAAGCATAATATGCTAATGATATGCTAAGGCTGCTCAACAGCTCACTATGACGTGCACTGACCACCAGGGAGCAGGCACTCCGACCAGTAGGTTAGCTTGCTGCTGGGGTCTGGCTGATCAAGACTGAGTGAGACTCAGGCTGGACATGCCCTGGAGCCCTCCCGCAGTCTCTCCCTGGCTGGCAACCTCCCATGTCACTCTCCGGCCCCAATCATGCACTGGTTGAGTCCCACGGCCTGGCCTGTGCCCTCTTGAAACACAGGAGCCCTTAGGGGATGTTGGAGAGCCAGTTTCGGCCCGATCTCACAGGCCAAGCTGAGGGACCCTGCTGGTGCACGAATTCATGCACTGGGCCTCTAGTTTGAACATAATTACCTCTGAAAACTACTTCCTAATACCATCCTTTGGGGTTTAGGTTTTCAACATACAAATTTTGGAGGGACACAAACATAGAGTCCATAACAGCAATCTAGACCTGTGCTGTCCAACAAGTAGCCACTAGACACATGTGGCTACTGGGCCTTTGAAGTGAGGCTCATCCAAATTGAGATGCGCTGTGAGTGTAAAGTACACATCAGATTTTGAAGATTTAGTAACGGGGGCAGAGTGGAAGGGGGAAAGGAAAACAATAACAACAAAAAAACTATGGAAAATATCTCATGAATAATTTTTATATTGTTACATGTTGAAATGATAATATTTTGGATATACTGGGTTAAATAAAAATTACTATAATTTATTTTGTTAGTTTCTTTTTACTTTTGTTTAGTGTGGCTACTAGAAAGTGTGAAATTTAAAATTCTGAGACTTGGACTTATGTTTGCATTATATTTCTATTGGATAGTAATAGTCTAACTTGGTGGTTCTCAAATGTGGGAGATTTTGGCCTCCAAGGGACATTTGACAATGTCCGAGCACATTTTTATTTGTTGCAACTGGGGGGACATCTAATTGGTAGAGGCCTGGGATGCTGCTAAACCAGCTTTACAATTCAAGGACACCTTCCCCATAACAAAGAATTACCCACCCTAAATGTCAATAGTGCCAAGTTTGAGAAAATCTGATCTAGAGAAATCAATAAAGTAAAAAAGAGCTTAAAGTGAATAATCTACAAATCTATATCTATATAATAGGATATATATGATATAATAATCTATACCCAATTTTCATTTACAATATAAAGGGTTCTGAGACCGGAAGTATCCCATGCATGTAGCATAGGACAAAAGAGCAGACAGCTCAGACCACTCCTTCCAACTCCTGGTCATCACATTGCCACCAGCTTGTCAGAGAGTAGAACTAAAGGACACTCCCAGAATCCTTAACAGACCTTTTGAAGTTCAAGGAACCTACTCATGGATGTTAGTATTTACAATACATATTCAAAACGGATCTCATTAGGTCTCCTGTTAAAGACCTTAATACTTATAATTCAGACCATTTGGAACCTTCCATAATAAAGACTTTCGAGTTCAAAATGAGGATAATTAGATATGTGGTTCATCTCAGTAAAGTTTATTTCTGCCTGAATGCACCACGTGTTATAGAGAAGCTAACAAATTGGCTGAAATCAGTCCTAACTTCGTAACATTCTTTGTTACGAAGGAAATTGCTTTTTTCTTGAAGGTATGCCTGATTTTAACTGATTTACTTGCCATGTGTTTTCATTACTTCAATGCAATGAAGACTTGTGATTTTTTAGCTTCCTGGTTGTTTGGCTTTTAGCAAGGAGGTGTCACTATACTTGGATTAGACACATAATGTATTTGAAGTTGTGGGAACAAAGGGTTTTGAGGCATTAGCTAAATATTTGGAATCCCTTCGTCTCTATTTCCATTTTTATGCAAGACAGAAGCCCAGTGCTTATCGCTGAAGTTCTTCACAAATAACTGCAGGAAAATAAGTTTCCTTCCTTCGTCCCCAGAGATGGAAATCCACCCCGCTCCTTCTCCACTCCCCAGTGTCTCACCTGAAAACTATACTTCTTTGAACCTCCAGATCTGTAGGCTCTGCTCCTCTTAAGCTTTTGCTTTGAAAGTGAGATAAAGTTTTCTCACTGGTGCATTTGCATTTTTATTTCCAGGCAGAGAGTAGTGTTCTGTTAACCTCATAATTTTCAAAATTTAAGCAAAAAGGAAGCTTCACTTAGAGGCAAAAATAAATTGGTTAGTGATCGGGTGATCTTGTTACAGCAGCCACTTAAAGAAAGAGCAGGACTGGTCCGAAAATACAGTGCTGCATCATTAAACCGCAGGAAGAAAAAAGGAAACCACCTTAGTTTACATAACTTTCGTACCTCATGTAACCTCCCGGGGCCCGCCCCCTTTAGCCAGATTCATCCTCTCCTTTTACTGCATAGTAATTTTCTGGGAGCAAAACACATCCAGGAAAAGTTCCTATACTTTGGATAAAATAAATAAAACTAATTTGTAATGCTGTGTGTTGTCTAACTATGTTGAGCAGCAGAGAGAACACTAGACCGAGTTGGAATATGTCACAAATACTTCCGTTCTTCTGAGTACATTGAAGGATTATGTTTTCCCACCATTTTGAATTTAGGCACGGCCACATGAGTGGCGCTGGCTGATGAAATATGATCAGAAGTGATGCATGGCACCACTGGTTAGCTTTGAGAGGGAGTGATAGTAGCAGCATATGTCAGCCTGGATCTCCGAGTTACTTAGACAGCAGAGTCCTTCTGAAGACCCGTCTTTGGATATGTGGTCTGGGATATTAAGTCACAGAGATTTGGGGTTTTACTATGACAAACACTAGCCTATCCTGACTAATAAATACCTCTCTTAGTGTCATATTATTTACTTTCTGTGTCTTTTCTAAATACTGTTTAGTTGTTTCCAGCCTAACATGGGAGAGGGAATTTAATAGACATATGTTAAAATAATAATTATACAGAGAAAAATATAGTTAAAGCACAGAGAGTAGTATCAGGAAAGAAGGCAGTGATTATCTGGCAACAGCTATGCTCACTGCCATTGTGTGTGTGTGTGTGTGTGTGTGTGTGTGTGTGTGTTGTTTTCACAGTGCCACTTCACATGTCGAATATGGTGATTTGCTCCACTTTTTATCCATGCCAAGTCAACAATGTTACCACAGGATAATTTTTAATGACCAATTTTTCCATGCCCTGATTTTGGTTGCAGCCAGTTTTCCATTATTTTTGATGTTTGCGGTCCTTATTTGACTCTATTAGAATGGAAACTAGCAACTTGGAGAACACCTGCAGTGTCTGAGATTGCATCCAACTTCGCCATGTGCTTCTTTTCAGTTCTCCCACTGTGTACTAACCACAAGCATGCAAGCATAAAGACTGAATACTAATCAAAAGGCAAAATTGGGTTGGTTGTGGCCGTGTCTTAGTCGGAAATTCCTCTAGCCACCAGGGCATGTGTTGAACACATGACTAGTGCTGGCGGTGGCAGATGCTCTACACCAGCGAACTGTCAATAATTTGAAAGTTTAGTTGTTTTTCTTTCTTTTTCCCCTTAATTTGCAATGTTATCAAAAATGAAATGTGTACATCATTTTTAAAACTAATTCCACAAAGCCTATAATGGAAATTTCAGTCCTCTACTTTGACTCTTCTGACCTCAAATAGCCACTTTAAAATCTATTCATTGTTTCTGTCTCCATGTTTCTAAATAATCTGCTTCTACTGTGTTGCTTGATTTTTCAGATTTTAGATAAACATATTGATTTCCCATCACAGAACGCAAAAATGTACCATTATTCCATGAACAGCTTCCTATAGACACATATACCCACAGTATCAATTAGTTTTTGCTGCATAACAAATCAAGTTGGCTTAAAGCACCTATTTACTCACTCACCATTCTGTGGCTCAACAATTTGAGCTGGGCTGGATGATCCTTCCAGTCATGGCTGAGCTCATGTATGCAGCTGTGGCTGGTGCTTGGGCTAGTTGGGGGCTGACTGGTCGAAGTGGCTTCAGCTGGGTGGCTCTTCCATGCCCCATGTGGTCTTTCACCCGCTGGCAAGCCACGCCAGGCTTGTTCACACAGGGGGTGGGCAAACTTCCAGGGGTGCGAGTGGAAGCATGTGGAGCTTCTTGAGGCCCAGGCCCAGAACTGGCTTGCTGGTACTCCCACTGCATTCTTCACAAGGCCAGCTGGGTTTCAGGGGAGGAGCAAAATGGGCCCCACCTCTTGATGGGAGATGCCATGTAGTCATATTTTGAAATATACAGGGAGAAGAGAATAGTGGCCATTTTTGCAATCTGCCACACACGAATAGTATGTACACATGTGCACTTCCCCTTGCAGCTCTTGTCTTTTTATAGCCATCGCACACCATATGTCACCAATGGGACTCAATCAGAATTCAGCGTTTACCCTGTTATAATGATGGACATCTATCTCTATATATAAAAGTCCAGTGACCAGAATGGAGGAACAACCGGAATGACTGGTGGCTATGATGCGCACTGCGGCAGCCAACCAGCCAGATCCGGGCCCTGATCAGCCCCCCTTCCTGGCCGGCCCCACTCCCAATAGGCCCCCAACACTCCAATCAGAGGTGGGGCCAGCTGACCAACCACCCATGGCCCCTCCCCCATTGTTGGCTCGGTCCAATGGGTCCCCCGTTGGGGTGGGCTGGCTGGACCCCACCTGCCCACAAATTCGTGCACCAGGCCTCTAGTTTATTTATAACCAGATTTCATAGTGAACTAGGATTGTATTTTCTTTCTTATACTAGTATAAGGATTTCAGTTCTGATCCTAAAGGTAATACAGCTACAAATACAGCTACAAACTCTCAGCAGTTAAAGTATACATTTCCTATAAACAAGCACATCAGGTGGCTTGTCAGTTTCTTCATCCACCTCCATGGATTCATCCCTCTGGAGCCTCTGCCCCTCTATTCCTAAATGGACCGGACTTCTTTGGGTCTGCTACATAGTAATTCTGAGGTTCCCTTGGCTACTTTCTTATGCCCTGTTTCCTAACTAATAGCATGGACTTTCTGAGTTTTCTCCTCATGTTGGAAGAGCATATCCTCTAGAACAGTGGTTCTCAACCTTCCTAATGCCGCGACCCTTTAATACAGTTCCTCATGTTGTGGCGACCCCCAACCATAAAATTATTTTCGTTGCTACTTCATAACTAATTTTGCTACTGTTATGAATCGTAATGTAAATATCTGTTTTCCGATGGTGTTAGGCGACCCACAGGTTGAGAGCCGCTGCTGTGGAGCCTAAGACCATCAGAAAATACAGATATTTACATTATGATTCATAACAGTAGCAAAATTATAGTTATGAAGTAGCAACGAAAATAATTTTATGGTTGGGGGTCGCCACAAATGAGGAACTGTATTAAAGGGTTGTGGCATTAGAAAGGTTGAGAACCACTGCTCTAGTAGATGCCTGAAAAAAAACAAAAAACAAAACTGTGCATAGGAGGCAACTTTTTGATACTTGAGTGCCCTCAGCTGTGCCCTGTGTTCCTAGTCTAGAACCTTGTCACTCAACCTTTTTTGAGAATTAACCTGCAGTCCTGTCCTGGGTCGGGAAGGGATAGCTGCCGGCCGTGCAGGACACAGTAGGGAATCTCAGTGGAACTACTCCTTGCACTGACTTTTAACCCCTTTCCTGGTTCAGTCCTGCCCACATCCCTTCCAAGGCAGTGGGTACCCCTATTAATGAGACTGTATAGTACCTCCATTAAGCCTGGTTTTCACTTTACTTCTTTTTTTTTTTTAAAAAAATATATTTTTATTGATATCAGAGAGTATGGGAGAGAGAGATAGAAACATAGATGATGAGAGAGAATCACTGATTGGCTGTCTCCTGCAGGACCCACACTGGGGATTGAGCCTGCAACCTGGGCATGTGCCCTGACCGGGAATCAAACTGTGACCTCCTGGTTTGTAGGTCGACGCTCAACAACTGATCCATGCCGGCCGGGCTTCACTTTACTTCTTACAGGCTCTTGCCATTCCTTCTCCTCTCTGGCAAGTGAGTTATCCATCCATCTGCTCTCTGATATTCAAAATATTGCTATTTCCTCTTTTGTTCTCATAGTCCATATTGATGGGGGCTATTTCCTTCTCTTACTGTCATCTTAGTGGGACACTGAGAGGAACTGGAGGTATCATCATGTTGTTTTTTTTATCTGCCATGTTTAGCTAGAAGTCCCTGTGGTTTGTTTTTAGGGGCACTAAGTAATTGTGAAATCAATTACGTTCCCTGTGTTCTGCATGACAATCAGTTTCTATTAGTTTTCATTAAACACCAGTGACATGAGTTCAGAAATTCTTTTATTCCCTGTGGAGGGGGTAGGGGGGAATAGAGTGAAGGTGGCAATTACCAAGTGGCAATCTCAAAATAGTAATGTCAGAACAGCCTTCTTTGCCTGGTCTAGAGAAGGTACTCAATAGGCTATTTGTATGAATTACACGATGCCTAAAATGGACTCCAAGAATCGTGCGGGTCCAACCTTTAATCCCAATATTGCTAAACACATGCAAATTGAGTAGATGCTGAATAAATACTTCATGAATTCATTAGTTGTTTTTTTCTGAGTTGAAACTAGGAAAGCAAGCTCGCTTCTCATTCTAAATGTCTGAAATGAAAAGTGAAAAGTGCTAGCTCCTAATCAATTTCGAGGAAGGTAAAATATTGAATTCCCTGGAATGCATTAAGCTTTGATATGTTATATACTAGTGATACTGTCACTCAAATAAATTATGCATACAAGATGAGAATTTATCACCTCCTAGTTATCTTATTTTAATATGTTCTTATCTCTCCTCCCCTTAAAGCATGCTGTTTCATTAATTGTTTTTACCCTTTCCTGATAACTTTTGTCCAAGGACTGACAGTTTGGCCAAATACTATTTTGACAAATGCAGGAGGATAGGTTGGGAACGTTACCCATTAGAGGAAGTGTGGTGGCTACAACCTCAGACTCTTTCTCTGAACACGAAGGCTCTTTTCACAAGTATGTGCTGCCCCTTTGGGTGCCAGTCATTTGTTCCATGTGAGTATCTGTAAGAGGTGTTATGAGCTAGGCCTGGATTACCAGGGCCCTTTAGGCATTTAGCTACTTGGCTGGCTCCACGGGGGGACATTGGCTGCTCTGAGAAGCTCACGCCTGGCCCTGGGCTAATGCCCACTCTGTGTTGGGCTTTGCTGATACCTGACAGCAGCAGCTGCACCCAGCACCCCACGATGCAGAAACTTGGTGTGTTAGCAAGGTCTCCTTCTGCTCTGAAATGCTACTAATTAACTGTTACTACATCACACACACACCCCTCGGTGCAAAGAATAGCCAATTCAACCCATGCATGAAAAGCTGACAACAAAAATGAGAAAGAAGGAATAGTTATGATACATTTTACTCCTTCAGAGTAAAAAAAATTATTTGATAAATTGTATATAGTAGTTTTTTTTGTTGTATCATATTTGTGATTCCAAACTTGGGACTTCATCTGGAATGCTGGGTGGGTAAGAAAACAGAAGGGGAAGAAAAATATTTCTTTTTAATCTGTTCTGCAAAGATATAAAAGAAATTGAAGAAATTCTTTTTATTTAAACCTCAACTAGTTTTGTGACCTTGGCCAAAATATTTCTTCTCTAGGACCTCAATGTTTTCACACTTATAAATAAGGGATTGGATTGCTTACATATTGAACTAATGTTCAATATTAAAAACCTGATATTCTAAGATGGGCCACTTTCCTGAAGCTGTAAGGGATAAGACCCTGAGAAAAAGCACATCTCCCGTTATATACAGATTTGTTACATCCACCTCAGATTTAGCACCTTTATACACAAAAACACATCTCCCATTATATACAGATTTGTTACATCCACCTCAGATTTAGCACCTTTATGCACATACAGGTATTAGAAATTTGTAATGAGTATGAAATATGCTGAAAGATTTAATAGAAAGAAACAACATATCAGGGGTTTTATTTTGAATAGCAGTATTATTGTTTGAAGAGCTCTGTACTTTGAGAAATTATTGTGTAGTACCAAATAAAACGTTAGTCATATTTTCTTTCATTTCATTATCTCAAGTACAGCTTCGTAACTACAATATGACTGGTCCACCTGCGAATTCTTGGGACCTGGAGATTTCTAACTCCTTAAGACAGACATCAGAGTGTTGTCTTATACTGTACTTCTCGGCATGCAAACTGCTCTATTACATATTATCTCATGCAAAACTCATTTCTTACAACCAGAAAAACACACAACTTGAAGGAATGTCTTTTGTAAACATTTTGAAAGCAAAATTTCTCTTTTGCAGGTGGTAGTTGAAAGATCAATGTTTAATTACCCATGACCTTATGGCAAAGATGAATATTCCACTCCACTTCAGCCCAGTTTTCCAGGGCACAACCAATTTTCCTGATGGAGAGTAGCTTAAGTGGGTGGTGCGAGTTCAAGGTAGCAGAATTCAAGGAAGCAGAGTTCAAAGCTGAGTGATTTAGGGTGAATCACTTTTCCTTCCTGGACCTTAGTTTCTCCACTCATGTATAATGGCCATGTCACTGCATTCTTGGCAAGATTCTCCTGGGTAGTTAGCTCTGTGAAATAGTGCCAGACTAGAATTCTTTACTCCCTTCTTTCAAATTCCTGAGGGTACCTTCAATAAGAGGAGGTATTATTACTTCAAAGTTATTTTAATATTTTAATCACCATAAACAAAAATTAGTTCTGTGGTTGAGAAATGAAGATACTATCCCACCAAATTCCACATCTCTCATCCATTGAACCCAGCTATTGATAACCTAAAGTGCCAGTATTTATTACATTCCAGCTTCTTCTTATTCATATTTCCATTCTCAGGTATTTCCTGCCCTTCCAGAACCTTCAAACCGTATATGGGAATATTCTCTGCTCTCACCAAGGAGAAGGAAATATGCCCTGTAGCATACATGTTTTATCTTTTTCTATTCCCTTTTAATGATTATTATTATTATTATTATTGATAGATTATCAGTTAGGGTTTTGTTTGAAGGCTGTTTATGATTCTCGAGGCCCTATTCTTTTCTATGACTATTCTAAGTTCGGATTAGGCTTGGCATGAATAATGAAACTCTAAATAATGAAAACCTAGACCAGACTTCTCTTTCATGTAAAAGGAGTCTGGAGGTAGGTCTAGAAGTGTATCTTCAGAAAGTCATTATCAACTCAGGCTCTTTCTGTCTTGCTATACTGCCATTTTTAGCATAATGATTCCACTTCATAGTCTAATATGATTGCTCAAACTTCCTCCATTACCTTGGCATCCCTTTCAGCTGGAAGGAGAAAGCACCCAAAAGAGGGCAACTTTTTACTTTAGAAAACATTTCTGGAGTTATATATGGCACTTCTGCTTCCATCTCATTGACCAGAACTTAGAACAAGGCCAACATCTAGCTGCAAGGGAGGCTGGAAAATGTCCTCACTCCAGGCAGTCATGGGCAGAGCTAAAGGAGAGTGCTGTAGGGCAAAATCGACAGGATTTGACCCAGATCACATATGCTCAAGAGTTCTTTCACTATCACATAATCATAAACTATTTCTCTGGAAAGGCTACAAGATTAAATTAGAAAGTACAACCAGGAAGGACAATACAAAGAATAGAAAAAGATGGGCAAAAGACACCTCAAATATATTAGACTTCTTCAATAATGTCTAAACACATCCATGCAGAATGTGTTACCCTTTCAGTGTGATACAAGGTAGCTAGTGGTTATAGTTTAACTAGAAAAATTTCATAGGTAAATTTTATCCAAAATAAAAGAGATATAATTTGGCAGGATAATGAGACAGGTTGTTGCAGGAATGAGCAGAATTGCTCTTTGGAAAAATCATAAAGTAAAAAAATGTTATTTTCAGTGCCTTTACTTGTAACCTCTACATACTATTCCCTCCCTTTCAACACTATTCCCCTTCCATGAGGATGTAATGATGCATACACACACACACACACACACACACACACACACACACACACACACACAAAGGTACAAAGGTGTACACTATGTTTTCATGGACCAATAAGGACAGGCTAGACATTTGGGGCTTGTAGGAAATACTGAAAAATTGTCTTATTTTTATCCTAAGATCAATGAGAAACTATTGAAGGGTTTTAAGCAGGCAGACAGAAGGTATCCTGGGGAAGTTTGTACTGTATTCAGGGAATTATGCACAGCCACTGAAGATTGTAGAGGAAAGGTATGGTGTGATCACTATACTTGTTCTTAAAAAGAATCGTCAATCCCACCATCTCCCATAGTCACCTGTAAAATCACATGCAATGCTTGCTAATAACATTTCATGTATTTCAATTATGATCCATCAGTTGCTATTTGCAAAAAACATTACACAAATTGCAGAAAGGATAAAGTTGTTATATTCTAATTTACATTGGAACTTATCTTTGTTTCTAGGCAACATCATTGCACTGGATAATGATGGCTCCTGTCTTCAGAATCTCTCACAATCTGATAAGTGAAATGAACAAGGAACCCAATTTCTGTGTGTTCAGACCAGTATCTTAGCCTATTAGATCCAGCTTGGGAATAAAACCCATTTTTAATGCACCATTTGATAAGAACACTTAACCTCAGTATGTATTATAATTAGAGAAATAATTAGAACTTCAGTAGAACCTCTTAAGACCAGGAATACATTGGAAATTCACCTAGAATGAAAATTACATTCTCTCAGACCAATGCAAAGTATATTTTCTTCCAACTTTACCTTGCCTCCTCCCACCAACCCCAAAGCTTTTGCAGCCTAAGAAGTCTGAAAAAATAAGAATTTTACAGGTAGTGCATATCACAGAAGGGTAATGGATTCAGTTGAAAATTGCTTTATAGTTATTTGAAAAGGGAAAAAAGCACCTTAATTTTGAAAATGAGCTTCAGAGGCCGAATCGTAGTATGGCTCATGTATGCAGAGAAAGAACTGCTCTTGCATGAATCCACTCATAAAATGTTAATATATGCATAAAAAATTTTGTGCCTTAATCTCTAAAGAAACACTTATCACTAAGAACCCTTTAATTCTTTTCCTGTACTTGATTTATTAGCTTATGAAATTATGTTAATAACCTTCATGTTAATGGTTTAGGGGCTCAAATGACCTGATTTTAATAATGAAGTAATTTATGCAATAAATGCAATCAGCATCTATGAATCTCACTTAACAGACCATATTGGTGATTAGCCAATGCTAAAACGACTGCCTGTCAGCATGAAGCAATGTCTGTTCTTCTGCGGAGAAAATAGATGTGGCTGCAGAGCACAGATGTGGGGGCTGCTCAGGGCACGTGATCTGAGCTGCAGCTCTTGGCTGCAGAAGCTTTGCAGACAGGTTGAGACTGAATTGGAAATTAATTTACAGTTACATGAATCTGACATTTCAGTAACTGTCGGGTAAATCTACATATGAAGTGTATCCATGACAAGGAATGATTGTGTCTTTGTTGGAGTGGAGTGATTTCCTGGAAGAAAATAAACTGGGGAGTGCAGGAAACAGCGGATGCAGGAGTAGCCAACCTCTTGCTGGGAGAGAGCAGAGCAGAGCACCAGAGAGGAAGGCCTCGGAGGAGGGTGGGTGGCCACATGGGAGAAATGCAGGGTGCCACTCTTGTCCAATGTTGTCTTCGTAAAATCCATCCTGAAACCCTGGGTGCTAGTGTTACTCAGCTGTGGCTTTTGAGAGTATTAGGTGAATTTCCTTTTTTGCTTTGCTTTGTTTTGCTTTTTACTTTTTTCCATTCCCAATAGATCTAAAGCTTAGAAATAACTAATTTACACAGTTTAGCCAGGCTAGATAGAGATTTTTTTTGTTTCTTTCTCCAGAGATCCCTAGGAAACAGGTTTCCTTTTCTTCTTTTATCTTATTATTTAAATATTCCTCCTAGGAATTCCATCTCCCTCCCAACCAAAATCTACTAAACAGTTCTCCGACTTCGTAGAAATAAAGACAGGCATGGCCATCTCTCCCTCCTACTAACTACAAAACCCAGTGGAGGAGAGCCTGCCCTTTTGCAATAACTAGTGCTTCCGGTGGGATCCAGGTACCGCAGTACAAGCATCCAGCATCTCTGATCTTCACCCTACACTGACTGTCCACACGGCATTTTTTTAAATGTTTATACCTCCCCCTAAGAGAGTTTAACATCAAATATGCTTTTGGTACAATATTAAGTGAAAAAAAATGAAATTTTAAATTAGCTAAACTCTGAATTGTGATGTAGTAAAGAATATTGGCTTCAACATCAGAGTCCTGGTTTCTTAACTTGGCTTCTACCTCTCACTACTTGTGGAATAGGTTAAGGTGCTTGACCCTTAAAGAGAAATTTAGATTTATTTACATTTTCATATATTTTAATGAATGGGCATTAAATTTATGATACAATCATAAAGTGCAAAATTTTGGGAAATGTATACGAGAATACACAGATGGGGCAAAAGTAGGTTTACAGTTGTGAGTACACAAAATACAGAGTTTATTCTTGTATTATTATTTATTAGTTATTGTATTATTTTTTTTCTATGAACAACTGTAAACCTACTTTTGCCCCACCCTATATGTTGCAAGAATATAAATCTTTAATGGAATTTTAATTTTCAATCCAAATTGTAAATTGGCATTGCATTGGCTATATTAGAAATGAGGGCCATTTTTAACTGTCATGGCTCATATGAAACCTGATTAAAACTCTCCTCTTTCTTTGGGTTTGCATAAAATTGATCATAATTTTAGCATACCATAAAGCATGAAGAAAATGCCTCTGAGCAGCTTCATGTGCAATCTGCAATAAGAGCTGCTATATATAGTATAATTCCAAAATTTGAAACATTACAAGTGATAATGATGATTTGTACCTTGTAGCACCTAAAGGTCTCAAATCTCTACTCACAGCTTGTCAAGCCCAGCACTGCGTAGGTGCTGAATGATTGTTCAACACCACCATCTCATTAGTCCCCATCACTGAGAAGCAACTAGAAGTGTTGTCCCATTTCACAACTAGCAATACCTGCTTTGCCCATGTCTCCAAGCACAAATTCTGGGTTCTTAGTCCACTGTAACAATCCCTATATTATCATATTTTCAGTCATCAAGATTCTCATCAAATATGGGCATAACCTATGTTCTAACAAATAAATGAATAAAAAAAAGAAATGAAATGAAAATAAATGAAAAAATAAATGAAAAAAATTAAAAGGATACTTGCAAAGAGATAACTCCTAATTTATTTGTCATCTCTCCTCATGAAATATTTTGAGGAAGTTTTTTTCACATAGCCAGAAAACAGAAAAAAAGAAAGAAATGAAACTTCTCCCTAATATGAGTGTGGAAAGTACTTATCTAAGCTCACCCCACACCTCCTTGCACTCTCTTCGGCAGTGCAAAAACTAAGCTAAGCCTTCCTTTGACTCAGCAATGGCATCCAAGATGGACGGCTATTGCTGTGAAGTTTTGATAGAATTCCATGGCTTTTTACAATTTTTCTAGATTCACTCTTACTTTAAGCTTTTCCTCTCATCAGTTTGATCTCTCAAACTCACATAGACACTTTCTTCCACTTTTGTGGCAAACATGGTACTTTGCAAAGCAGGAAGAGAAAGGTGATGGGAGTAATAGTAGTTGGGTGACCATCCAGGGCTTCTCCTTTTATCTCCTTTCGGAGTTCCCAATTCTGCTCAACCCTCCCCTTCATCTGGCAGGCTAATTTCCTCCTCTGCTTCCAACACCCTGTCTATTTTGCTCCACATGCACTTTCCACCCTTCAAGGACCATTGGCCAGCTTATAGCCACTTCAACTATGTTTAAGTTATCCTTTGGGTGGAAAAAAGAGATGCTATTCCTAACCCTATGGTGCTGAGATATCCATCATATTAAGACACCTGGTGCTTCCTATTGCTCTGATGGGTGTAGTAACCAACTTTTTCTTTTTTCTAAGAGTACCTCTGCTCCCGGTGACTCACCTTCTAACTTCTCACGCCTATAACTTCAGGGTTCAAAACTCGTTCTTTCTTCTACACTCGTAATTAAGCATTCCTTTTATCACTCACTGCTGCTAGGTCATTTAAACCACCCATTATGTAAAAGGAAATAAAATTAATTAAAAAAATAAAAATCAGCTGTTTAAATTATATCTCCATATTTTTTCAAAGAAATCCCATCTAACTTGATCCCATTCCAGCCAGGGGGGTAATACAAAGTCCCTCTTGACCATGTCCTTCTCTTGCTTGCTCCACACCTTTCTATACTCTCTTCGGCAGGGCAAAAACTTTGACTTGTTTTGTATTTAAACTCATTTTATGAGATGAATGGGTAACAGAAAAAAGACTTCCTCTTGCTAACATAACTATTCCTGGGATAAACAAATTTATTTTTCCACCAGTGGTCAGAAATAAATTATTTTTAAAATCTCAGTGTCTTTATATAACACAGAGCCACAGTGTTGAGGTGGAAAGTATGGATTCTGGAGCCAGAACAACTTGGATATGAATCCTGCCTCTTGTAATAGTTGTGTGACCTCAGGCAATGACTGAATCCCTCTGCAGCTCACATTTCTCATCTATATTATGGGGATGATCATAATACATACCACTTTTGACTGTGGTGAAGACACCTGAATTTATACATATACAGCCCTTAGAACAGTGCCTGGCGCAGAGTGAGTGTTCAATTACTGTATTCTCTTCTTCCTGTGGTAGCTCTGCACCACACCAGTCCCACTCACTCACTGGGATTCTAGGACAGATTCTGGGAATCTCTAGGTAGAATCAGGAACAAAGGAATTGTTTCACATCTACTTTCTCTAAAACACTTTCCTCTTTACTGTGAAAAATTCTTTTGATTCAGCACAACCTTAATAAGTACTTATCAAGATAACAGTCCAAAGAAGTATATGCTTTAAATATGATCATTGGAGTCAGTCAGATGAGTATTTGACTCAGAATGTTTAAAACTCTTTAGCCCTATATCCTCCAAAACAATCCAGGTGGTGGTTCTGTCAGTTTCTCCACAGAAACAAAAAGCAATCAGAGGCCAGAGGAAGTTAAGATACTAGCTTTTTTTCCACTGCAAGATTTTCTCATTTCACATGTAAAATACAGATGGCTGTCACTGCATCAAGTTTTAAGAAAATTACAATAAGGCTTATGGAAGGGCGTAAAAATTATTCGTCCAAAGAAGTTTTGCAATGTCCTGTGTGTATGTGTGTGTCTCTGTGTGTGTGTGTGGCGGGGGATGGCGAGGGAGGAAGGTCACTGTTTCTCTTACTTCTATCCCATCTAGATTATCCCCCAATCTGACATTTCTTAATCTGAGTTTATTTTCCAGGTCATTAATCTTATTTCTCAATGTTTCATAGCCTTTAAAATTCTCTGTTAAAACAGCATCATGTTAAAACATCAACATTAATCATCATTTTCACTTCTTCCTTACTTTTTCCTTTTCTCCTGCCATCTTGTTCTTTTAAAAAATCCTTTTCCATCACTACTTGTGAGTAGTCCCTGACCTTTCTTTGCATCAATCCCAGCTGATCCAAATTAATAAATCAATTTTGAGTCCCCCAAGGGAGACAAATGGAAAAGCAGGCAGGCTTATATCCTGGATGTGGAAACCAAAAGAATAGCACCATGGAACCATATGCTTATCTTGCAGTATTTCAAAAAACAAAAACAAAAACAAAACACACACACACACAACAACCCAAGCTACCAACCAAACAGAAAACATTACAAATGAAAACAGATCTCCTAAGTCCTAGAGATAGGTACCTACCACCCCAACTTCTCTTTTAGCTCTCTTCAGTGTTTTATTGCTGAACTATACGAAAGTTTCTCTCACCACTGAGCATGCTCTGTTCTGGTTATAAATATAGAGAGCTTCTTTTACATCTATTTTAAGCAAATCAGATATCCCAGAATACAGAAGCCCCTGGGTGAACTGGGATTTAAATTCAGAAGGGGAAAAATAAGAAGAGAAGGTAAATTCCAGGAATTTTACTGACCCATTATCTGAAACAAGTTAAATTAGTTCAAGTGAATGTACTTAAGTCTTACTATTGCTACTTAATGGTTTTATTGCCCAGAGCAACAAGTTGAGGGCATATGTGCACATTTGTTTAATGAATACTCTGTCTGGGTACATGTAGAACTTTGGCCACCTGGCCAAGAATAAGTTTATTGGGATTTTCTTAAGGACACTCTCAGCTCTGGAATTGCTCACAACTCTTCATTATTCTTATTGTCTGGCATCAGGACAGCCTGGTGTTTCTAACACTCAACTGGAGGCTTGGTGACTGCTCCCTGAAGACCATTCCAAAGCATTGCCAGGACTTTCCAAAACAAACTAGCTGCTCTCCTCTGCTATATATCCTGAGGCTTGCTCACCACTCTTCAGCCATTCAAAAGCTCCCTTTCCACATAGAATCCTTCATAAGAATTGCTGGTATAAATTGAGTCATTTTGAGCTTGAGCGATGAAATATATATATAAAGGATCTAGGTAGAAATAGAAAGGCAGATTAAGTTATAAAATATCTTTGTAAGAATTTGTTTGTTTGTATATCCAGAATGCATTCATTTTTTTGTTAAATATAGAATTCTTTAGGTAATTAGGTTTCCAGGCCTGTCTAAAAATTTATGTAAACTTTAGGGCCGTTAAATTGGAATGTTAAAATTACTTCCCATGGGAAAGACAATGAAATAGTCCTAACAGAGATATTGGAAGATAAGAATTCCCTGCTCTTGCTATAGTCCCAGTCTCCAGAGTTGAATTACCTTTATATTTCTCTCTTCCTTTTCCATTCACGTTACTGTGAGCATCAAATGTGGTGATGGATGTGAGCATGTTTTGTAAATGGTAAGTTAACATACAATGGGATGCATGATTTTTCTCTTTCTTTTTTCCCTCTCTCCCAGGAAGTGAGAGTAGATTTCATCTTCACTTTCATGCTTCCCTCAGAAAAACAGTACCCTCCAGGGGTACTGCCTAGCAGCCAGACAGAGAATCCAATATTGGACAGTGACAACAGGGGTCAAGAGAGCATCTTCCACAGCCCATCCTTAAACAGAAAATGCCTATGTCAGTTGTGTAGTTCCTGGGGACCACTGGTGATAAAAGATAGCCATGGTAAAACTATGGAAACAGTAAAAAGACCAGTTGCCAGGGGTTTGAGGAAGGAGGCATGAATAGACAGAGCACAGAGGATTTTCAGAGTAAAAATCCTCTGTATGGTACATGTAGTAAAATTCCTCTGTATGGGAATATAGTGTAGCAACTCTGGACGGAGGGTGGGGGGTGGAGAATAGGTACCAATGTTGTATGTTAACTTACCATTTACAAAACATGCTCACATCTATCACCACATTTGATGCTCACACTAACCTTGCAAAATAGGTATGATTTCCACCCCATTTTACAGTGAAAGTAAATGAAGCTCCAAGTGGATAAGTGACTTAAACAAGGTTACGTGAAAAATGAATAGTAGAGAAAGGATTCTAAGTCAGTCTTTAATATGCATTTATCTTAGAAGCACAAGTAGAGAAATGCTGTATAAATTCATTTTACTACTAGAAGCCTGGGGCAGAAATTTGTGCACTGCCGGGGAGTCCCTCAGCTCAGCCTATGCCCTCTTGCAGTCTGGGAGACCTCAGGGGATGTCCAACTGATGTCCAACCTTCAGTCAGACATCCTTAGCGCTGCTGTGGAGGTGAGGGAGGCTCCCACCATTGCCACTGCACTCGCCAGCCATGAGCCCGGCTTCCGGCTGAGTGGTGCTCCCCCTGTGGAAGCACATTGACCACTAGGTGGCAGCTCTTGCATTGAGCATCTGCCCCCTGGTGTCAATGCGCATCATAGCTACCGGTCGTTCAGCTGTTTGGTCGATTTGCATGTTAGCCTTTTGTTATATAGGATTACTAATCAAATTGCCTTTATAGATTTAAATAAAATAAAGTGATTGAAACTTAAGCATTTTTTCCTGTTTTTTAAACACCCATTTAATAATATTTTAAAACTTATTATTCTCTTTTAGTAATATAAATGTTAAGGACCTAAAAATTTGAAAATTGTACCTAACAATATAATAAGTAAGAATTTATTACAGAAATCTAAGAATGACTGAATATTAAGAAATTTATCAGCAGAATTCACCCATTAATAAATTAAGGGGAGCCTGGCCAGTGTGACTCAGTGGTTGAATGTCAACCCATGATCCAGGAGGTCGTGGTTTGATTCCCTGTCGAGGCACATGCCCAGGTTGCAGGCTCGATCCCTAGTAGGAGGCAAGAAGCAGTTGATCAATGATTCTCTCTAATCATTGATATTTCTATCCCTCTCCCCCTCTCCCTTCCTCTCTCTGAAATCAGTAAAAACATTTACAAAATAAATTAAATTAATTAATGGGAAAATATAGGATTATATCAATATATGATGAAGGAATAACTGATAAAATTCATTGGGCATTCATGATAAGAATCGTTAAGTAAAATAAAAATAGAAGAAAATTCTTAAACACAACAGAGTGTTTTTCAGAAATCAACAAATAATGAAATGAAAAACTAAGGAAATGTCCATAAAATGATAAACAAAATAGAGCTGCCTAATACTACCACTTTTATTTAAAAAGCTGTTTTAAAGGCAGCCAGAATTGGTGGGACTATGGCCAGAGAAAGGAGGGAGCTATATAAAGTTGGGCCCCAAGAAATCTGCATCGAGAGTCCCCATAGATCCTGGACCAAGATCTGAGAAGCTCATGTACAGGGCTTGTGAATCCTGCTGTTGGGAGGCTGAGAGCTAAACAAATATATTAGAAATCACAAGAGTTTTGAGACATTGGGATTGTGGCCCAGCCAGGGTGATGAACTCTTATGAAAACATAGGGCAGTGGTCAGCAAACTCATTAGTCAACAGAGCCAAATATCAACAGTACAACGATTGAAATTTCTTTTGAGAGCCGAAAACCGACTTCTGCGCATGGGCCACGAAGTTTCAATCGCATTGTATGTGTGCGCCCGCATGTGGTATTTTGTGAAAGAGCCACACTCAAGGGGCCAAAGAGCCGCATGTGGCTCGCAAGCCGCAGTCTGCCAACCACTGACATAGGGCATTAGGTTAAGACCCTAGAAAAGCCACATTTTACAAGTATTATCTATGTTCCAGAGTAAGGGCCATATACTAAGACTCAGGACACAAATGATACTAGAGCAGCCTAAGAAAGCATAAATCATGCTCAAAGTCACTAATCATCTGAGAGATGCAAATCAAAACAACAATGAGGTACCATCTCACACATTTCAGAATGGCTATCACCCACAAATCAACATATGACAAGTGCTGGCAAGGATGCAGAGAAAAAGGAACCCTAGTGCACTGCTGGTGGGAATGCAGACTGGTGCAGCCCCTGAGGAGAACAGTATAGGGTTTCCTCAAAAAACTAAAAATGAAACTTCCATTTGACCCAGTGATTCCACTTCTAGGAATATATCCCAAGAAACCAGAAACACAAATCAGAAAGGACATATGCACCCCTATGTTCATAGCAGCACAATTTACAATAGCTAAGATTTGGAAACAGCCTAAGTGACCAACAGCAGATGAGTGGATTAAAAACAGTGGTACATCTACACAATGGAATACTACACTGCTGTAAAAAGGAAGTAACTCCTACCATTTGCAATAGCATGGATGGACCTGGAGAGCATTATGCTAAGCAAAATAAGTCAGTTGGAGAAAGATAAATATCACATGATCTCACTCATTTATGGAATATAATGAACAACATAAACTGATGAACAAAAACATATCCAGAGACAGTGAAGCATCAATCAGACCATCAAACCTCAGAGGGAAGACAGGGAAGGTGGGGGTAAAGGGGGAGAGATCAACCAAAAGACATGTATGCATGCATATAAGCAAATCCAATGGATACAGACACCAGGGGGTGAGGGGATGAGCAGGAGTGGGGGGTGGGGTGGCAATGGAGGGATAAGGACACATATGTAATAACTTAATCAATAAAGAAAAAAAACCCCACAAAATCGGACTGGGTCAAAATCTACCTATTATATATCTGCTATCAAAATAAAACTCAACACCCTTCAAAGGAAGACAATATAATCAATTCTCCCTACAATGTATCACTAACAAAGTCCAGCAGGCAATAAAAAGTTGCTAGGATGCTGGGATTAGCAGATAAGAATTTTAAAACACTTATTATAAATATGCTTAAGGATGTGAAATAAAACATGAATGAATGTGAAGTAAGAGATGGTAATCTCAGGCAAAATATAAAAACTATAAAAAGAGCCAATTAAATGCTAAGCTGAAAAATATAAAATCTGAAATAAAAGACACCCTGGACAAGCATAGCAGCAGACCGGGCACTACTGAAGAAAGTGTCAATGACTTTGAAGATAGCCCAATTGAAGTTTTCCAAAGTGATGAACACAGAAAAATAAGATTGAAACAAAATTAAACAAAGACTCAGCGACCTGTGGGACAATATAAAGTTATCTAACTTAGTATAAATGGAGATATAAAAGAAGAAGAGAGAATAGAGAAAAAATGTTAAGCAATAATAGTACCTGAGTTTTCTAAAAGTGTTGAAAGATATCAATCATCAAGAAAATTATACCTGGGGATATCATAGTCAAAGTACTGAAGAACAAAGATAAAATCACAAAAAATTCAGAGGGGAAAAAAGATACATTGCGTATCAGATGGTGAAAATAAGAATTATGAATGATTACTACTCATGAAAATCCATGAAGGTCAGAAAAAATAAATTGATATAAAACAGATATAAAACTATCAATCTAGAATTCTATAGCCAGATAAAATAACCTTCAATAAATTAGGTTTAAATAAAGTTATGGATAAAAGAAAGCTCAGAAAACGTGTAAGCAGCAGAATCTCACTTCAAAAAGTGCTAACAAAAGTTCTTCAGGCTGAAGGGAAACGATAACAGATAGAAATACACTTAGTTATACAGAAAGAAATCAATGCCATCAATCAGTAAATATGTGGGTAAATTAAAAAACTGCCTTTAATTAAAAAAATTTTTTTTCTTTAAAAGAAAATGGACTGTTGCCTTGGCCATTGTGGCTCAGTTGGTTGGGGTATCATCCCACACACTGAAGGATTGCAAGTTTGATTCTAAGTCAGGACACATATGCAGTTTGTGGGTTCGATATGATGAGAGGCAACCTATCACTATTTCTCTCTCTCTCCCTCTCCCTTCCCCTCTCTCTAAAATCAATTTTTAAAAAAAGAAAAATAAGTAGACTATTTACATTAACTACAATAACATTGTGTTATAGATTTTATGACATATATAGAAGTAAAATATATGATGATTCATAAATGATGAAGTGGGGGGTATATGGAATTATACTATTGCCAAGATTCTCATATGTTATATGAAATGGTATAATATTAATTTAAGCAGATTGTGATAAAATTAAGAGTGAATAGTATAAAACCCCATAGCAACATGAAAAAAATACAGAAGGATATCTAAAAGGTCAATAGATGTTCAACAACTGTTGCTATCACAATTGGATAGCCATATGCAAAAAAAGACCTTCAATCAATACCTTGTACGATATAGAAAATTTAATTCAAAGTGGAACATAGACCTAAATGTCAAACCCAAAACTCTAAAATTATGGGGAAAAACATAGGAGAAAATCTGTGACTTGGGTAAGGCAAAGGTTTCTTAAATATGACACCAAAAGTAAGACCATAAAGGAACAAATTGATAAATTAGACTTAATCAGAATTAGAAATTTTGTACATGAGAAAAAGAATGAAGATGTAAGACCAGCTAGAAATTGGGAGAAATGTTTGCAAATCATATGTCTGATAAAAGACTTATATCCAGAAAATATGAAGAGCTTCCAAATTCAATAATAAGAAAACAACCCAATTTTTAAAAAATGGTCAAAAGAGTTGAACAGACATATCACCAAAGAAGATATACAGCCCTAGCTGGTTTGGCTCAGTGGACAGAGTGTTGGCCTGTGGACCAAAGGGTCCCAGGTTTGATTCTGGCCAAGAGCACATGCCTGGGTTGCAGGCTCAATCCCCAGTAGGGGGTGTGCAGGAGGCAGCCGATTAATGATTCTCTCTCACCATTGATGTTTATCTCGCTCTCGCTCTTCCCTTCCTCTTTGAAATCAATAAAAATATTTTAAAAAAGAAGGTAAACATAAGAAAATAAGCAGATAGAAAAAAATGTTAGATCTTAGTCACTACGGATATGCAAATTCAAACCACAATGAGATGTCACCAAATATTTATTGAAATGGCTAAAGTTGCAACGACCAAATCAGTGATGGTGAAGCTGTGGATGAACTATAACATTCATACACTGTGATGACAACATAAAATGATACAGCCCCTTGGGAAAACAGTTTGATGATTTTCTTAAATGTTAATCAGATATCTATCATAAGATTCAGTCATTCCACCAGATATTATCCTAAGGAAAAAGAAAGCATATGTCAATACAACAATTTACACACAAATTTTCATAGAAGTTTAATTTATAATAGCCCCAAATTGAACACAATTCAAATGTCCATCAGTAGATGAATAGATAAATAAATTGAATCCTTATTAATAATATAAAGGAATGAAGTACTGATATGTTCAACAGCAAAGACAAATCAAAATTTATTATGCTGATGAAAAAAGCCAGAGGAAAATGAGTATATGTAGTATGATTCCATTTGTATAAAATTCTAAAAAGCATTCTACAGTCAGAGAAAGCAGATCAGTATTCAATGCAAGGGAATTTTTAAAAGTGGGGAGGAGAGAAAAAAACAGGGAAGAAAGATTAGAAAGGAGCATTGAAGAAACTGTTGGGAATGGTTGATTGCTTATTATATTGGTTATGGTAATAGTTTTACAAGTGTATGCATATAACAAAACTTATCAATTGCATACTTTAAATATGTGTAGTTTATTGTCAACTATGCCTCAATGAAGCTATTTTTATAAAGTCATTACAGGAAATAAAGTAAAATGCTAAAAATATTTTATTAATGAAAAAGAAAGCAGGAAATGAGAAATAAACATTTCTACTAATTAAAATATTTGCCATTAAGAAAATGCAAAGCAAGTCACATGAAAGGAGAAAAATTTTCAATACATCTATATAAGAAGGAGCTTGAATTCAGAATACATTTTAAAAATTCTAAAAATACATTTAAAAAAAAACAACTCATTTTCAGATGGTCAAAATACTTAGACAAATCATCAAATTAGATTAATATGGTAAAAACAAAACTCATGAAAGGACACTTGATATCCTTATTCATCAAGGAAATGTAAATTAAAACCACAATGAGATACCACTTTAATTGCACTAAAACGACTACAATTTAAAAGTCTAATAAAATCAAATGTTGGCAAGAATGTGCAGCAATTGTCATTTTCATACATCACACAAAATATAGAATGGTGCAACTACAGGCAGTCCTCGGGTTGCGTTGGACTCGATGTATGTTGTTTCGTGGTTACGTTGCCATCTCCCATCTATACTAATAATAGAGGAATATGCAAATTGTCCAGGATACCGTTACAGTAACAACCGAACAGCAGGCTACATAGGGCAACAAGGCCAGCAGGGGGTTAGTGAGGGACGACCAAACGACTGAACAGAAGGCTGGGTGGGGTGACCAGGCCGGTTGGCGGGGGGGGGACAGTTGGAGGCTACCAGGCTGGAGGGGGGGCAGTTGGAGGAGACCAGGCTGGCAGGGGGCAGTTGGGGGTGACTAGGCCAGCAGAGGGGGCTGTTGGAGGCAACCTGGCTGGTAAGGGGGGCAGTTACGGGCAATCAGGCAGGCAGGCAGGTGAGCAGTTAGGAGCCAGCCATCCCAGATTGTGAGAGGGATGTCCCCCAAGGGGTCCCAGACTGGAGAGGGTGCAGGCTGGGCTGAGAAGACCCCCCTCCCCATGCACGAATTTCATGCACCGGGCCTCTACTTTATTTATTTAAAAAAAAAAAGTTCCGTCATTTTAACGTATGTACATATGTGCTTTGTTTTTTATTATTTATTTACCACAAGTAAAGGTCAGGAATTTTTATCTTTATTTCAAACTTTTTTTACTGTTTCACTTCATTACTGCTGTGTATGTGCTCCATGTGAGTGACATAGGTGCTTATTGTAGGTAGGTTCCAACTTACGGCGAAAATCGTGTTACATCGTGCCATAGGAAAGGATCTCCGATGTAACCCGAAGACCTACTGTACTATGAAAAACATTTGTCAGCTTTTATAACATTAAAAATGTACCTTCCCATGTCTCACCAATTCCATTCTAGGTATTTAGCTCAAGAAAATAAAAATATATACCCACAAAAAAAATTTTCATCACAACCTTATTCATAATAATCCCAAACTGGAAACAACCCTAAAGTCCACCAACAGATAATGGATAAATAAACCACGGTATAGTCACACAACTGAATACCACTAAACAACGTAAAGATGCAATAGCATGGATGAATATTAAACCCATTATGTTGTGCCAAAGAAGTCAGACATAAAAGAGTGCATACCATGTGGTTTCACTTAACTGACTTTTAAGAACAGGCAAAAGTAATCTATTGTGATAGAACAGAATTTGCTCCTGAAGGGGACTGACTGCAATATGGCACAACTGAACTTTTTAGAGTGATGAAATGTACATTTTTTTATTGGATTGTTTTTCACAGTTGTATGTCTGTCAAAAGTCACTGGAGCTACATTTATTAACTGTACATTTGACTCTCTATATAAAATTTGCCTAAATTAAAAATAAAGGAAATCATAATAAATTAGTGAATTCAAAATCTGAGTAGAAATTTATTCTGAGTATCACACAGAAGGATGAGATATATAAAATAAATATTGCAAATGTGGCAAAATATTAGCATATTAAATCAGGATGCTGGGTATATAGGGTTTCTAATATTAGTTTTTGTGCTTCATTTGTGTATATTAAATATTTCAAATTAATTAAAATAAACAAAATGATGAAGTTAAAATGTCTCTGCCTTCATAGTAGTATCCTTACAGTGAGACTTGAGTCAGAGCTCAGTAAATAATATCAATGCTTTAGAAGATCCCATAAAAGAGAAATGCAGCTTCAAGACCCATGATTTCTGATACTAAAGAGTTGTTATTCTGTTGCCACCTCAGAGTGTAGTCCATAACCTTCGTCTCAAAGCAAGATGGCAATCTCCTGACTCGTTAGGCTTATCACAGTATTGTAAATCTTACGAGCCAGTATTTCATCAGCTGAGTTGGGAGCACAATTTCTGCACTGACTTTTGTTTCCATTTTGCTGTCAATTTGCTTTTGAAATTTGGGCATCTGTGCCACTCAACTGAGAGACCATAGCCAGGCTCTGGAGGTGATTCACTCTTGCATCTTCCATGCGAACAGCTTTGCAAGTGAACTGATACCACTCTTTACAATGTCATTCCATTTTATCATTAAGTTTCACTCAATCAAACCTACTGGAGAGACCCTATTCTTAAATTTTCATTTCATTTCTCACATAGAGGCAGCTTTTTGAAAAATTGACTGCTTAATTAGTGTTTTTATTTTCATTTCCATGTAACTGGTAAGGCCTCTCTCCCTCCTTTTTTCACTTGGGGTTCTCAACGTGGCATCTAGTCCCTTCATCCAGACACACAGTAATATTCTTGCTGCTCTGCACCAGAGGGAGTGACATTATTTAAATGTATTTTTATTTCTTAATCACATCTCCGAACTCACTTTAGGAGTCAGTATTTTTATCTTTTGCCACCAGGCCTTAACAGGGTACAAAATATCACAGTATGAAATTTAGATCTTAGGTCATTAAAGATGCTCAAATATTGACAAACAGAAAAGGCCTTAAGAAATGATTTGTTAAGTCATCTCTGAAGTGGTAACTGTTAAAATAATATTTTGAATGCATCTGACTTTCTTACTTGCAGTTGGAGATTTGTCAGTTGCATCTCCCATACATCCTATAGTTCTCTTTCTCTTTTCCGTAATGGCTCTTGCCCTGGGCCAGTCCCAACTGCGAATTCACCACTGTGACCTCCCTAAGAGAGAAGGGGAGTGGGGAGTGAAAGCAGGTCTAGCAGGAACCCTTTATTCCCTTTCCACGTCCCCTGAACAACTGCACAATCATCTGTGTGCTCCTTGGTGGTGTGAGGAAAAGGCTCGTGGTGTTCCCAAGGGGACACACACTGGGGCAAAGGGAATGAGTGAAGACCATGGGAAGAGATGCTGGACGGCTAAACCCCAGGTCTATGAAATGAAAGCTTACCTCGGAAACTGGGGCTTTTTCTGGGTCAAGGCCTGACGTCAGGACTTGCAAATGCAGGACAACCCCAAAATTGCCTCAAACTGCTCTTCAGTCTTTGAAAACCAACCCTGGCCCCCCGACTGCCACCCCCAGTAGCAGGAGGAGCAGGAGGATGGTCCCACCCAGGGCCACAGTCCGGTGGGCAATGTATTCCTACCATCCACATCAGACTTTTGAATAGATTTCCCCCAATGGAAGATGCTACATGGAGAGGTAAGTTTGTTGTACTTCTGAAACTGGCCTGTACTGAGGTACACATGGATTAGAAGTGGAAACCGGCTGTCCCAAACCACACAGCACTTTAATTTCAAATCTGGACTAGAATCCAGTCTCCCAACTCCCAGGCCCGCTCTCCTTTACGATTCCTCCGTTATGAGTGAACCACTTTTCATAGGGAACCTGAGGGCCTGAACACTTCTGCCTACATAATGGATATGAGAGGAAAAGCACATGGAATTTCAAACGGTCGACTCACTGTTAGCACGGGGCATCCCGTACTGGACTTCAAGCTTTCTTTGTCAGCCTTTTCCTCTAAATGCCTCTAGCATGTCTTCCTAGTATTGAACAAACGTCAGTTCTGCCTACATCATGGATTTTGTCAATACGAACTGAAAATGTGCTGGCTTTTTTCTCATCACCAGCGGCTTCTTAATCAACCTGCGCATCGAGTCAACGGCACAGTTCACTGTTTGCGCTCCAGCCACTGGAGTCAAGATGCTCTCTGGGAAGTACAGAACACTCGCCTGAGGTTGTTTTGTTTTCCAGAAAGAAAGAGACGGGAAAATAAAAAACGCTCGCAACCACTGTGAATTTGACTTAATTGCTAAAACTTCCTTCTGATTGTTTTGCCCCGAGTAACAGCCCTTCCTTAATTAATAACTTTAATTATAGCACACTAGTTAGAAAAGTGTACATTTGCTCATGACTTAGTCTGTTCCTGCAAACTTCTAATTATTGTTGCTCCTTGCTTGTTTATAGAGACCAGGGATCAGCGAGTCACGTTCCTAGGTTTTCATTAGGTGGGCCGCTGTGTTCTGGAGCGGCGCACATGCGTGTTTCTTGCTGTGTGCATCAGTCTGTCCGGGCGGAACTCAATCTTCCTGATGCGCTTTAAGATCTGCCAGGCAACATGGGATGAGTATGAAGCAAAAACAGGATCCCAAATCTCAAAGAGCTCATCTGGAGAGAAGAACAAAGGTGATTCTTTGTTGAAGATGTTTACCACCTTTAAGATAAATGTAGATTTCCAAACACACACACACACACACACACACACACACATCCAAATTCTTCATTTTATCTCAAAAAGTTTATGAGGATGGTGCAATTAATATAAAAACACACACAACTGCTTAAATGTAAGGCACTAAAAAACATCCAATCCAAGTATATTCTCTGGCTCTGTACCCACAACATTTTTCATCTGATTATGAAAAAAATAAAATTTTCCTGCACTTTGGGCTATTATGTCAGTATTCTTATTATGGGATGGTTATCAGTTAAAGGCCATGTTGGCCTCGGGAATAATGAAAAACGACATCAGTGATCTATTTCAGCTGTGTTGTTGCCAGGTAAGGATGATCTCATGTTGATGACACATTCAGTGGTTGATTGTGCAAGAACAGTGTTTTTCTAGCTTGTTTTGCCTCCTTATGCATCAGTCTAGCTTGCTTTCCCCATGCTGCCTTGCAAAGCTGCCCTTTCTCTTTGAAAGTCACTCAGCAGCCTCAGAGGCCCTCCCACTTTGCTGGCTCAGCATAGCCCACTCCTCTGTGATGCCTGCAGGCGGACTTTCTCACCCCAGCCCCGCCCCCACCCCACCCCCAGGCAGTCATATCTAGGCTAGGAGAAGCAGGGAGTGAGGTTCACAGCATGTGGCCGCCATATGTAGAGGGCTGGTCGCTGGGTGGGTGGTGGTGCAGGACCCATCCTTCCTATCCTGATGATGGACACCCTCCTACCCACACACCACAGGAATTTCCCACAGCCTCAGCTGAAAAGTTGGATCCTGGCAGATGTTTTCCAACCAGTGACTGTGTCTGCTGAATGGGATACCAACTGACAAATGTTCCACTTCTCACCCTTCTTGCCTGGTCTCTCCTTTCATGTTCTTATTCTTATTGTTGCACCTTACTTGTTTATAGAGACACAGAATGTTAAATGGACATCTGCTTAATCAGAATTGTTGCCTTTTATTTTTCAATTAAAGTGGGTAGTCATTTAAAATTCGCAGCCACATCTCTATCCTAGAGATGGCAAGCCCTCTTGGAGGTTACCCTGGCGGTGGGAAGAGTAGCTCCTAATGTAAAGGAGGTGGCTAAGTCTCAGGTGAACTGCAGTAAGCGGATCCAGGTCTGCTGGCAGGAAAAGACACCAGGGGCCCCTAAAAGCAGACTCACCACGATGGCAAAGGGAAGGTCTAGAAACGTAACCCCAACTGCAGTGCAGTGAGGAGAGACAGTCCTGGAGTAGGGCAGACAGTGTGGGTGTGCTGGCAGGCGGGACAGCCAAGCAAGGGCATGCCAACCAAGTGCTGTGGGCCTGGAGAGTGAAAGATCATCCTGCCCTACAGAGCCACTCAGCACCAAGGTCTGGCATCGTCAGCAATGGCATCGTCACGGGAGAGGATGGGAACACTGAGCTGCAATTGTGTGGGCCCAAGTGAGGCAGAGACGGAGCACAGGCAGCCACAAGTGGGCTGCCTACTGAACTGGTTGAATATGTCAGGTTTCTCTCCAAGAGGTGTTTATTCCCAGAACTGCATAATCCGGACAATTTAGAGAGAGAGATTGGATATCCTGCCAATCTCTGGAGGCCGGAGGTAGACTTAATTTGAAAAACAAAGAGTGTGTGGCTTCATATGCACCCCAGGTGGGACTCCAGTCATTCAGGCTAATTTAGAACCGAAAGAGACTGCAGAGATCATTTAGTTCTCATCTTTCGGAGAAGAACTAACCAAGTCCAGATTAATTGACCCCCATGACAAAGCAAGTCATGGGTAGAATCTGTATAGAACACACAGAGCTAACTGCCAACCCGGTGTCTTCTCCATTGTCACAACTTGCAACACCCCCAAAATGCAGTGTTGCTTGTTTTTAAGAGCTCGGATTTAGGAGAAGGAAAACTTTAGTTCCTACTTTGGAATATGGAAACTAAGCCTGACTTCTCCAGTTTCGCACTTTGGGACAAATGTTATTAGGTTTCCTCTAGTCACTAGGGGAGCCTAGAGATTTCTTGGTAAGGTAACCATAGAGACAAAACTCTTACTGACCCTAACCCCAGATATCTCTTCCAAGTGCTCATCCTTTATAGGCAACAAATACGAAAACTCCACCTACCATAAATGTTGGACAGGGTTAAAGCCTACTTGTTATCTTCGGCTCCACCCCGCCAGCCCTGTCTCCCCCAACAAAATCCTGTAACTATTTTCAGTTCTTTGTTTGGGGACAGGCACTGCCAGCCTTCCCTTTAGCCACACGAAGTCATACAAACTCCAGCTCCTGAAACATTAGTTCCTCTTTTCCATTCCCACTGCTACTGCAGCACAGTACGGTCTTCCCTCTGCCACCTGGACTGTGATAATTTCCTCACTGGTCCCTGTTTTTTTACCCCATTCCAGATCTTTTTCCTCACTGCCACCAGTGAGCTTCCGAAAATATAAATCTGATCATGTTATTCCTTCAGCGGCTCTGTAGTCCATCAAGTTAAGCTCCAAACCCCTTTGCATGCAACAAGGACCTCCATGACCCGCCTTTCACTTCATTTCATCTAGGCTTTATTCCACATCGTCCACCTACCCCCTCATCCACCTTCCTCCCCAGACACTATGTCCCGGCCATTCCAGCTCTCCGGGTTCCTCACACCAGCCACTCCCATTTCATGTTCTCCTTCTCTCATAGTGACTTCCCCCTCACCTGGGAATGTCCCTTTGCATTTTAGTCATGACCATTTACACTTTTAAAGACTCCATTCAAGTGCCACCTTCTCCATGAAGCTTTTCTGAACCTCTCAATTCCACAGGGTAAAGAAGAACACTCCACCTTTTGTTCCTCGGAGAATTCTGTTTCAAGTTCTAGCCTAGCACCTCTCCTGCAGTTGTTTGTTCCATGCCTGTCTCTCCCCCATGATGCTAAGGACAACTTGATGGTAAAGAACAAGTCTTATTTATCTTTGAATTTCTGCTACCAAGTACAGTGCCTGGTATATAATAACCACTTGATAAGTGTTTTCAGAAAGAAGGAAGGAAAAAAGCAAGGAAGGAAGGAAGGAAGGAAGGGAGGGAGGAAGGAAAGAAGAAAGTGACAAGGAAGAAAGAAAGGAAGGAGAAAAGGAGGGAGGGAAACAGATATTGTTGTAATATATGATTGTGTTGGTTTTTTTTTTTAAACTATTTTTTATTTATTTTATTTTTTCCATCACCATTTACCCCCTTTATGCCCTCTTCTACCTCTACCCACCCCTCCCCCACCCCCCACAATCACCACACTTGTCCATATCCATAAGTTCTCTTTTTTTTTTTCCTTTTTGCTCCACACACTTTTTTGTTTTTCATATTAAGTCTAGCATGGGTCTCCAGAGATTGGCAGAATATCCAATCCCTCTCTCTAAATTGTCCAGATTATGCAGTTCTGGGAATACACACCTCTTGGAGAGAAACCTGCCATATTCAGTCAGTCCCGTAGGCAGCCGCTTGTGGCTGCCTGTGCTCTGTCACTGCCTCACTTGGGCCCACACAGTCGCAGTTCAGTGTTCCCATCCTCTCCTGTGACAATGCCATCATTGGCCCAGACCTTGGTGCTGAGTGACTTTGTAAGGTAGGATGATCTCTCACTCTCCAGGCCCACAGGAAAAGTTCCCCCTAACATCCCCCACCACCATTTTTATTATTTCCAGAAAGAAAAAAATGTGGTAAAACTTGGACCACTATTTCTATGAAACATTTGAAGCAATTTACCCAAGGCATTCAATTAGTAGTGTTAGAAAAGATAAATATCATTATCATATGTTGCCATTGGTGAAATACCTCAATTCTAAGGTTAAAAAAATATTAACCTTATAGTGGAAATTGGTCATGTGTTTGGTGGTCCAAATGGCCTTCCTATGTTTGGAGAGTTGCCCTCTGTATAAGACCTTCTGTAGTAGTTGCAGAGGTAGTGTACTCACATTCCCAACATCCCTTCCAAGTAGAGCACAAACTTATGTGTGCACTGGGCTCACCAATTATGTGTAGCCATAGGAACAGGAGCTGATGACAGTAAGGTATGAGGCAGAGGATAATTCTTCTCTGGTAGTGTTTATGTTGCCAGAAGTATCAAAGTTCAGCACCAGCAGCCATGCAGACCACAGTGACGGGTGGGCAGCAACAGTATCCCCACTGGCCCATTCTACAAAGGGATGCTAGCCAAGGATTTGGTGCATTGCCTCCCTCTATTTCTGCCCTACTCCTGAGCCCGGTCTTCCAGCCATGCTGGAGGTTCTCTGAGGCCACTAATCTTCAGTAAATTCATTTTGCTTATCATCCTTTCTGTTGCAAACCCAAAAGATCCAAACTCCCTGGTGATTCATAAATGCTTCCGGCTTCAATGATTTGGTCTACCAGTGTGCATGATTTATATGAGTCTGGCTGATAAAATACCTCATCCACTGGTGAGTCAATGGTTACTTCATTCCACATTATTAGAGGAATTTTCCTGGGCAGATAAAACCCTACAGAAAGAAGCTGACAAACGAGGTGGTCTTTAAAGAACCTCTTCCTACATGTGATTTGATAATGAACTCACTCAAGAGTAATACTTGCAGATATCCTAGCAACTAGTTTAATTCACAAATATTTATTGATCCTTATTGATCCTTTCTTGGAACTGTTCTATGTGTTCATGTTCCAGTTATGGAACCTTGGCCAAACTTAATCTCTATGACTCTCAGTTTCCTCATCAGTAAAATAGAGCTAATAATCCTTCTTCAAAGGGTTGTTACCAAAATCAGAATGTTATCAATGCCAACTTCTTTTTGTCTTTATTATTTTTGTTTCAATTCTCAGCATCTTCTCTTAAATTTAGCTCAAAAATCCTCATGAGCACTTTCTCTGTTCCATGCACTGCATAAGTCACTGTGAATACAAAGTTGAATAGGGCATGCTCCTACTCATGATGAAGGTACAGTGCAGTCAAGGAAATGGATGGGCCCAAACAAAGTCAGGAAAGATGGTGAGGCAATGATGGAGTCAAACAAGGGCATCACTAGGGAAGTACCAGGAAGGGCTGTTCATGGAGAGAGAGACAGCAAATGTGATAGGACTCCTGGAGGAGATGCCCTTGAGAGGAGTCTCCGAGGGGAAGGTCAGAGGAAAGAGAAAGGACGGGACTTCCAAGGGCAATGAACTGTGTGAGAAGAGGCAAACATGGAAAACAGCCTTTCAGCATTTCTGAAAGTGAAGTTCATGATGGGTATGGAAAGAAGGCAAGTCTGCAGAGGGAAGCGAGTCAGATCACAGATGACTATATATGTTACTCAAGGAGCATGGGACTCTGGGTAACAGGAAGCCCCTAGAGGATTGTAAATAAATAGGCCTTTTCAAAATCTCAGTCAAGAAATGGTGTGGAGGGTGCATATTGGAAACTATAAGACTGAGAGAGGAGGCCCCGTAGGAAGTCATCACCCTGGTCCTGATGAATAATTGTGTGGGATCAAAGTGGGAAAATGGTAGAAGAGGAATAACAAAGAGAGTCAGCAATGTTTAGAAGACATTGCACATGCTATAGGAAGGCCTTATAGTCTCCTCAGAGTTTACCTTTGTTCTGTTTCCTAAATATTGTCATGGATAAATGATTCATTATCATTGAATTGGTGATGAATGGCACATACATTCCCCACACCTCCATCCCACAAATGATTCAAAGATTCACAAGTCATGGAAAGGCTTCTAATATTTGCCAAGTCAGGAGACATTTTTGATGTGGTATAAGTTATCTGTCTTTCTGGAATCCCTTATAAAATGTTTTACATTTTTCAAACAATCTGATTCAGAAGTTCAGATGGATTTTTAGCTAGGATTTCTTTTCTTATTTTCACCGAAAGCCTACACACATTTAAATCAAATAGGAAAAAAGAAGCAAATAGGATATTAAGGTAATAACATATGATAACATTGGCCAAAAATGTCAGGAATGGCTGCCCCATTCTGTCAAATAGAAATAAGGCCAGACAGCTATTTCATTAGGATTTACATTCTCTGTCCCCAAAACAAATCTAATCTCATTCTGGTGTTCACAGGCAAGCCGGGCAGGAAGACAGTCTAAATGTGGAGCACAGAGATGCAGATATACTGGCTCCGTTCCCAGGAGGCCAGGTCAGGATGAGAATCAATATTTCAATAGCTCAGGATTAGGAAACACACATATCAAATCTTGTCCATTAAGGAAACAAACTGACAGGCTGTATCTATACAGACTGATAGGGATGAAGCATTTGACTCATCCGCAGAAATGTACCATTATTCTTGTACTTGGTGACTAGTACAAGTTGTGTAAAAAATTCTCAGAATGAGACTGAGGCTACTTAGAAGAAAGCCATAAATAAGATCATAGAGTCCTTGTTAAGCAGCTTTTCCGGGTTAAAGGGATGACTGAGCAGGGCTCGAAATGCAGTTTGGGTAGTCCTATGTCGTTTAGAAAATAAAAGTCACAGCAATCAAGAGGCAGAGTTTGGCTTGGGTACCCGGCAGCTTTTGCTCAGGTTTGACCGACTGCCCCTGAGTCCCCACCCCCCCCCCCCACCCCACCCTGACCCAAAGTCAGTCCCAGCTAATTGATACCTTTCCTGTTTGTATCAAAGGAAAAGCATGGAAACCACAGGATGATTAATATCAGCTCACACACTGGGATAGGCATCTGCAGGAATAACTGGGGGGATTTCACATTTATCTTTTTCCCCCTAAAAAATAAGGAATGACAGCAACTATGTTTAGAAAAGGGATTTTCCTCCAGGAGAGAGGATATCTCTCATGTCCTAGGGCATACTCAGATTTCCCTTAGCCACTCAGGCTGTTTCTAGGGCAAGCCTTGGTCTAGCATTTCCAGGTGTCCATGAAAAGAGAAATGTGAAGAAGGGGGGTAGACAAGTGCAGAGTATCAAAGATCTAATTGCAACTCTGACAAGCATCAGATCAAAGGAGTCTCTCCCGGGTACTTTGATCTCTTGATAACCACATTTAGCACTCTCCCCTGGCTGTGCCTGGGGCCGGCAGCCCTCCCTGCTAACTCCCTCATCTCTTTCTAGTTTAAGTAATGCAACTCCTAAATGTTTTCAAAGGAGTGGAAATAAGCAAATGCTTTAAGATCTTACCCATTTGCTAGGTTTGGTGAAGTCACGTTACCATACTGACACCAGACTGGAAAATAAAAATAAGCACCATAGGATCCTAAAAAGAACAGTTATTGCTTTTAATACCATATCTGACTTAGAGTTGTACAGCAACTGCACTGAATGGGGCGGTGACAGAACCTGACTTCCAGAGTGCCTGGAGTGGGGGAGAAAAGTAAAGAGGGGATTCCCATCCTTCTGCTAGTGGAGGCAAGAATTGGAGATGCATCGACCATCATCACAGTCCTCCACCCCCCATTCCTCCCTCCCATCCAATTCCCAAGACAGTTAGATGGGCCTTCCCTTCAGCCCCACACCACCCATGTCTTCCAGTGCCAGGTGTCCTCATCAAGTGTGCCCAGTGTGTTCTGATCAGGAATGGCCTTTATTAAAATGTTAAGGACCGGGGAGAAAAGCTTAGCCTTGGAACTTGCTTCTATCCTAAGGGAGTCAGATTTAGCAGTGAATAAAAATATGAGCCAGCCAGTTAAATTTGAATTTCAGATAAACGATGAATAATTTTTTTTTTAGCAGAGGGATGTCCTAAATATTGCATGGGACACTCTAATACCAACTAAAATAGTATCCATATTCTATCTGAAGTTCAAATTTAACTGAGTGTCCTGTATTTTATCTGGCAACCCTATCAGGATCCTTCTGTCACAAAACCTTGCTGGAATGCCACAGGTAGACTAGCCTCAAAGTACAACAAAAACAGATTGTGCTCCATCCTTAAACCCACTGTGAATGTGGTCCCGACAAGCCTTTACCAGGTGGTGGGAAAAGGGAAAGGGACTCCCATTTGCGGAGCAACTGCATACTGTGTGTCTCATTTGACCCTCGCAACACTCTGATAGGATAGGAGTTATTATTCTCCTTTCACATGGAGCTCTGTGAAAGTCAAGGCATTTGTCATCTTCTAAGTGTTGGGGGTATGATTCTAGCCCAGGCGTCTCTACCTTCAAAGCCTGATATGTCCACTTTCTGCCACTCCCTCCTTCCCTCTCCCCAGTGAGGCATGACTGATTCTGAGACTGGTGGACTTGTTCCAACACAAACAGGCCTTTTTCATTTCAGATACATCTTGTCGTGTTCATCAACAGTCCTAGATCTTATCCTCTAGAACTCTTAGTTCTGCCTTTAGAAACAGAGGGGTGGGAAACTCAGTCTAAGAAAGAAGAATAGATCTGAATAGGGTCTTGGGCACTTGAGTAAATTGAAGAACGTCACTGGGGGTTTTCCTCACACTGTGAGCCCATGTAAACTCATTTACTTGCACTGAATCTAGCTAGGACACCAGCATATTGTGAAATCCTAACTTCCTATTCCCTAGGGCAGTGGTTCACAAATGTGATTTAGAATCACCTGGAGGAGATGACTGGGCCCCACTCCAGAGTTTCTGTCTCAGTAGGTCTGGGGTGGGGCCCAAGAATTTGTGTTTCTGACAAGTTCTCAGATAATTCTGATGTTGCTGGTCTTTGAGAACCAGCTCTAGGACTAAAAAGAGGGCTTCTCTAAAAATAGTAGACAGTATTTGGAATGTAAATCCACATATGCTTTGGAATTCAAGGCCATTCTACATTTCTCAGTGTCAGTTTGATGGCAGATGCGGGGTGGGGTGAATGTAGGGGAGCTCAGTGGGCAGGTCATGCTGGGAGGCTTGGCTTCCTTTTCTTTTAGGACAATGAGGCATTGGGAGGTTTTAGGGGAGGGTGACATATTCAGGCCTGTAACTTGAGAAGGTTATCTGAGTGCACATCAAACTCAGACGCTGCTGCTGCTGCTGCTGCTGCTGTAGTGGGACCCACCAGAGAGGTGAGGGGGGACCTCTCTGAATTGAAGGGAGAAGCAAATTCCAGTGGCCTGAAAACAGAACCTTCATGTCCACTCTTGCAGCTCTCCACTGCCAAAAGGATCTAACTAAGCTGGGGGAAAGAAGATTCAAATAGTTGATGTGTTTTTGTACTGCTATCTTAGTAAGTCGGTATCTTACATTTCTGTGCATTTCTGTTCTAGTAATCACCACCCTTTTTACAAGTGGCTTTAACTCATTAAGAGTTGTTCAGTTGTACTCTCATTCACATTCCTAGATATTTACTTATCCAAAATCATTTAGTAGCTCACTGGCTGGTAGAGGAGACCAGCAAATAAACGAGTAGTTGAAATTCAATGTAGCCTGACTGCCGTGGCTCAATGGTTGAGAATCAACCTATGAACCTGGAGGTCACGGTTCAATTCCCGGTCAGGGCACATATCTGAGTTGTAGGCTCAATCCCCAGGGTTTGGCATGCAGGCGGCAGATGATCAATGATTCTCTCTCATCATTGATGTTTCTCTCTATCCCTCTCCCTTCTTCTCTGAAATGAATAAAAACATATTAAAAAATAAATAAATTCAAAGTGGCACGTGAATGGAGTCATTTACAAGACTATAGAAGAAGGAAACATGAACCTAAAAACAGTTGATTGTACAAAAATTAATTTTCAAATCACTTTGAAATTAATTCTGTGAAATTGAAAAAATATATGAATTCATTCACTAGATTGAAAACTACTCTAGCACAGGCACTTGATAAACATATTTTGGTAATTGAAGAATTAATTAAACTGTTTTAACATATTAATCTCACTCGAATATCAAAGTTCTAACATAAATAGAACTATCTTCATTATCTGCCTTTTGCTCAATAAAAGTATTTTGATTTAAAAAATATTTTATTTCATTAAAAATTTAATTTTTTACTTGTAGTAAACAAGGATGAGAGTATAACATCAAATTGTCAGGTACGAAAACCTAGCCTTGGAGAGAGGGTTTGATTTTAAAGGAGGAATGGGAGATTCATGCAATCAGAGCTCATTACTCAGTACATAGGAGAAGAATACACCAACATTCAAGAATTACAATTTTAGGAGATAAAAGCATTTTCATAAATCATTCTTGCTTGCATACTGGGAATCCGAAGTAGCAGCAGTAGCAGGAGAAATCAATAGAATCTTTTTAAATAAGGCAAGTTTAAAAAATCATCTTCCAGCAATTTGATGCTAAATGCTTGAGGCGAAGATGATAGAAGTTACACCAAACGGCAAACCCTTCTCTGGGTTTGCCGTGGGCTGTGAGGTCAACTGGGAGTCCCGAAGACAGCAGCTTCTCCCTGACACCATAAGTGACCTTTGGCAAGTCACCCACTGTGGTGTCTACAGAAAGTGATGGTCGGCTTCCCTAGCGGCCACAGCTCTATCTATCGACCAGGAGAACAGGAATGTAGACACCCCTCCCCAAGCCCAGTGCCTTGACCTCAGAGTGGGGAGGCGAGAAATCCATGCCTTTGCAGCCAAAGAGACTTCCAAGATGAAAGTGAAATAAAAGTAAGTGGAAAAAGTGAGAGAAAATAAATTAAATGGAATGATTCAGAATCTCCCCTCCTTTTGGCTCTTTCTGCTGAGCTAATTCATAATTGGTCTTGTTCTTGAAAGACTAATTCAAGATTGGCCCTTAATGCAGGAGCTTCCAGTCATCACTGCTCCACACCTCAGAGGTCATATAGCTCAGGCGATGAAGCAGCAATGACCTAAGTCCACAAGGCCTGCTCCTGATGCTCCCACCTGCAGGCCTAGCATGCTATATCTTTCTAGCTATATCTAGCTAGCATGCTGCCAGCATCTTTCTTAATCCCCTAGAAAGGGTCCTGGGTGTTTTGTTTCATTGTGTTGTGTGTTTTTAGAGCAGGGATCTGTGAAGTTAAGTTTGTATCGCAAAAGAAAAGAAAAGGCATCGGAGAAGATTTTTAGCAAATGGCACATCAGAAAAGTTGTCAATCGGGGAAAATTACAAAATAAATCAGGTCATCATTGCTGCCATCCAATCCTACCGTTATCACCCCTGTCCCCTCAGCTGGCCCTACTGTCTCTGTGGAACCCAGAACCTCTGGCTATAATCTATAGTACCAGCTGCACTTTTTACTCCTCAGAAACCTGTCTTCTTAAAGTACATAATACATTGGCACTATCCTTCCTTTCCTCACTTTGGGTCTATTTCCATCCTATATACCTGTCAAGGTTCCTTTCTTGTAGTGTAACTGATTTCAGGTAAAAAGCAAAGAGATCAGTTATTTACACTAAAGTGTGAACAGCAGCACATGTAACTGGCTCACCCCATTCTCTCTTCCTCTAGCGATAAGCCCAGCTGACCGACTTGTTTTTCTGGCCTCCTTTTCAGCCCAGGGTGGCCCTAAGTCATGATTCTGGTCAACAAGATGGCTGGGAATGTCCTTGAAAGTCTTTTCCTGATAGAAAGGAACAGATTCCTCTGGCACCTTTCTTTATCCTTCTACTTGGAAGCAGGCATGTCAGCTGAAAGTGGAGAAGCCATGCGGGAACAGGAGGCCACCAGCAAGAGGGGAAAGGTGAAAGAATCACGGGTGACAGCTACTGGCCTGTTTCCAGGGGTGGAACCTGGATCCTGGATCCCCACAGTGCTCTCTCTCCAGCACCTCCATTCCCTTGCATCCTCCTCTCATCCTTTGCCTCTCTAAGTCCATCTAATCACAGCCTTTCTCTACCACTGCCTGGCCCCAATTCCACATCCTATCACTGGAAAAAGTTGATAGGTTCCATTACCCATCTGAGGTTGCTTTTTGCTGTTTTTATTGTGGTAAGAGGACTTCACATGAGATTTACCCTCTTAACAGATTTTTAAGTGTGCAATACAGTATTATCAACTTTATACACAACATTGTAGAGCAGATCTTTAGAAATTACTCATCTTGCAAAACTGAAATTCTATATTTGTTGAACAGCAATTCCCCCCGCCCCCCACCCCTCAACCCCCAATCCCTTGCAACCATCACGTACTCTCTGTTTCTATGAGTTTGGCTACTTTAGCTTCCTATTTAACTGGAATCATTCAGTATTTGTCCTTCTGTCACTGGCTTATTTTACTAGGTATATCCTGCAAGTTCACCTATGTTGTCGCCTATGGCAGGATTCCCTTCTTATTTTTTAAGGCTGAATAATATTCTGTTGCATGTATACATGTGGTATTTAAGTCTCAGTTCTAAGATTTTCCTACACCTCATCTGTAGTCAGAATCACACTCACCTCTCCCATGGTTGAAGGAGAATGGAAAATACTGGAACTGATTACTTTCCCTGGCACTTTCTACTTCTGAATCTGGAGTAACTCTGCTTTTAGGGTCACTTAAGTCACCTCTGCCTCCCTGTCCTCTGGCTGCTTTTCCCATTCCTATTAGATGGAAAATAATGGTTGTTTTGGTCAGACACATCCAAGTTCCTTTCCCAAGTTGCCAGAGATAGAGCTGAGCAACTTGTGAAGTAATTTAATTTCTTTACCCTCAAATGCCTCTCTTATACTAGTAAAATGAAACAATTTCACATTTTCTTATGGATTGTTATCAAATACAAACAATTTAACATATGCACACATATGTTAAGTGTTTAATAAATATTTGTCATTATTATTTTTAAAAACTATTTTTATTGACTTTTCTTTGAGAGAGAGACAGAGAGAGAGGCACACGCACACACACAGAGAAACATCTATTAGCTGTCTCCTGCACACCCTGTACTGGGAGTTGAGCACAAAACCCAGGCATGTGCCCTGATGGGGAATCAAGCTAGCAACCTTTTGGTGCAAGGGATGATGCCCAACCAACTGAGCTACATCAGCCAGGGCTATTAGTCATTATTCCTAAATTTTTTATTTTATTATTATTATTTTTTTTATTTCGGAGAAGAAGGGAGAGGGAGAGAGAGAAACATCAATGATGAGAGAGAATCTTTGATAGCTTCCTCCTGCATACCACCTACTGGGAATCAAGCCGACAACCTGGGCATGTGTCCTGACCAGGATCAAACTGGGACCTCCTGGTTCATAGGTCCAGGCTCAACCACTGAGCCACACTAGCCAGGCTATTAGCCATTATTCCTAACAGGGTTGATGCCACTAGGCAAAGACACCTTTGCCACCCTGAAGCCACTTTACCTGACACCAATATAGCAATTCATTCACTGTGTCAATCATCTCCTTGTCCTCAAGCCCCCTGTATTCTTGAGAGGGAAAATGCATGTTACAAAGACATTATATGAATTGGGTTTCCTAAATTTCCTTGTTTTAGTGAAAGAAGCTGGGGTAGAATTAGAACTCGAGGGCTATACCACAGGAGACAAAGACAGAGGAAGCTGAGAGCATTGGGAGGGGGTGAAGAGAATAGTGGGAAAGTAGGAGGAACCATGACAAATGGGCACATGCCCCAGAGACAGTTCTAATTAGGCTCTTTTCTTCTCTGTTGCTGTTTTTGCATCTTTTGGTTTAAAAATAAAGTGTCCTGTTTTAACTCTAATCATGCCTTTTATTTTCATATTTTTAAGATTAAAATTGCATAACCTGCTCAGGACAAACTGCAATCTAAGGCATTTGATGTGTGCTAAAGACAGAAGGAAAAAAGGCCCCAAGCCTAGCATGAGGAGGCAAAATGCTTATGTAGTATGAGAACCTTATTATTTCAGCTTCGGGATTGCTCTCCCAGGCAAGGAAAACCATCTTAGAAAACAAACAAACTTGCACTGGGGGGCATTTCCCAGAAAAGACGCAGGTATGGTTGGTGAAGATGGGATTGGGTTTTGTTTTCCGAGCTTCAGCTGGGTGGGAAAAGGTCAGCGCTGTGTTGTAATCCACGCTGGTGCCTCTCTCCGGTAACCCTAACCACAGCCCCATAAAAGCCATGCAGCATGGCAATTAGTGAAATGAAATGTCATTTTCTAAACATCTTCTCCTTGATACCTTAAAAAGTTACTGCTGAGTTTTAGATGTTCTGGAAAGACTCTGGTGGTCAAAATTTTAATAATTTTCCTAAGAGGAATCTGTTACAACTATTTCCCCTAAAATAAGTGAATGAGATGGAAAGATGGGGCAAAGTAGCATGTCTAACATGACTGAGGTCTGAGAATGGGTTAGAAGGTGAGGTAGTGGTGTGTGGGAAGAAAGAAATGTTTCTTGTGTGTGCTTTTTATAATATGTTTTTATTGATTTCAGAGAGAAAGGGAGAGGGAGAGAGAGATTGAACCATCAATGATGAGAGAGCATCAATCATTGATTGGCTGCCTCCTGCATGCTCCCTAGTAGGGATCGAGCCCAAAACCCAGGCATGTGCCCTGACCAGCAATTGAACTGTGACCTTCTGGTTCTTAAGTTGACACTCAACCTCTGAGCCACACTAGGTGGGCAAGAGGTGGTTTGTTTTTTTGTTTGTTTGTTTTTAAATAAGAGCTGCATCACATTTTGACCAACAAACAAGCATGTCTATTGATATGAAGCCCTCCAGTGTGCTCTAGTCTGTTCAATGCACCACCACCTGCTTGAGTACCAACAGCACTGCCCCAGGTCCTGGGCCTCCAGGCAGGGATGCTCCAGCTCTGTCCCCAGGGATTTCTGAGGCCAGCCTAGAGCAGAACCTGCCACCTGGACACACCTTAGGAAGGTCTCACACAAACTACAGTGAGCACTGTCAGAAGAAGACATTTAACATTGTGGTTCCTGACTTCCAGTTGGATTATAATCCTAACTTCATCGTGGTCATTTATAGTGAAGTCTGGGGTTCTTTACTTAATCCAGCACCCACCCCATTATCTATTTTGGTGACAGGAAGCCACCTACCCACACCATGAACTAAAAGCCTCATTTTGAGCCCCATCCTGTCATCAAAGCTTAGTGCAACAGTGAGATACCTTGGCTTGAACTTTATTTTCTCCTCTTTCCTAACTTTTATTTTAAGAAACTGGGGCAGCAAAAAATGTAGAAAGGAGAGATCAAGAGCCTCTATAATATATTCCCAGCCTGCGTGGCTCAGTTGGTTGGGCATCGACCCATGCACTGAAAGGTTGCCACTTTGATTCCTGGTCAGGGCAAATGACCATGGTTTGGGGATCGATTCCTAGTAGGGGACATGTAGGAGGCAGCTGATTGATGTTTCACTTTCACATTGATGTTTCTCTCTCTCCCTCTCCCTTCCTCCCTCTCTAAAAACCTATAAAAAATAAAAATAAAAAAGCCTATATAATCTATAAACTCATTCATCGACTCCTATATGGGTTGAATTGTGTTTCCCAAAAATTGATATGGTGAAGTTCTAACTGACAGCACCTCAGAATATGACCTTATTTGCAAATAGGGTCATTATAGAGGTAATTAGTTAAGATATCACACTGGAGTACAGTGGGCTCTAAGCCAATATGATGCATGTCCTTATAAAAGGAGAAATATGGCCACATGCACACAAGGAGAACGCCACATCCAAATGAAGGCAGAGGTGAGGGTGATGCTTCTACAAGCCAAGACACTGCAACAGTTCCCAGCAACCACCAGAAGCTAGAGAAGTGGTAGGCAAACCATGGCTCACGAGCCACATGTGACTCTTTGGCCCCTTGAGTGTGGCTCTTCCACAAAATACACGGCCTGGGCGAGTCTATTTTGAAGAAGTGGCATTAGAAGAAGTTTAAGTTTTAAAAATTTGGCTCTCGGCTAGGAAAAATGGTGGTGGAATAGACAGACAGGTCCTGAGCCTTGTCCCAGAGCAGAAAGAAAAAACAGCTGAGGGTCACACGGGGAGTATTTGTTGGAAAGTTAAGGGACAGTTAAACTCGAGGAGAAAGTGGGGGACTGCTGGATGGGGTTCCCCTGACCAGGCAGCCCCCACTGCGGCTGGGTTCCCTCTCAGAGTGACTGGCTAAGAGCCGGAGACTGCACCATCTTGAAGGGGAAAGTGGAACTTATTGGAAGCTTGAAAAGCTACAACTGCAAGAATCACCAAACAGCTGTGAGCCCCAGAACACCAGTCCCCAATTGGCGCAAATGGGCGGATTCAGAGGAGCTCTACACTCCACCTGGGATAAGGAGAGAGAGAACTACATAACAAGACATCGGGAGAAGAGAGACCATGGGGGACACAAAGAAACAGCCCGCATATGAAAGAAAAGCAGACATCACCGGAAAAGGAAGTAAACAAAATAAAGGCTAGCAACATGTCAGAGAAAGAATTCAGAGAAATGGTCATAAGGTGGCTGAAAAGAATGGAAGACAAATTCAACAATATGAGGAAATGAAGAAGAACCAAGAAGACAAATTCAACAATAGAGGAAATGAAGAAGAACCAAGAAGAAATGAAAAATGACATCACTGCTGTAAAGAACTCAATAGAAAGCATCAAGAGTAGACTAGAAGAAACAGAGAACCACATCAGTGAACTAGAAGACAAGGTGGGAAAAAATACCCAATTAGAGCAGCTTCTAGAAAAAAAAAAATTAAAAAGCAGGAGGAGAGCCTAAGGGAACTTTGGGACAACACAAAACAACATCCACATAATAAGGATTCCAGAAGGAGAGGAAACTGAGCAAGGAATATTAAACCTGTTTGAAGAAACAATGACAGGAAACTTCCCTGATAAGGGAAGAAAAACCCCACACAAATCCAAGAAGCTCAGAGTCCCAAGCAAAATGAACCCCAAAAGACCAACACCAAGGCACATTATAATTAAATTGGCAAACACCAACGACAAAGTAAGAATCTTAAAAGTGGCCAGAGAGAGACAGAAAGTTACATACAAAGGAACCCCCATCAGACTAGCAACTGATTTTTCAACAGAAACTCATCAGGCCAGAAGGGAATGGAATGAAATATACAAAATCATATAAAGGAAGGGTCTGAATCCAAGAATACTGTACCCAGCAAGGCTATCAATCAAAATTGAAGGTGAAATCAGGAGCTTCACAGACAAAAAAAGGACTAAGGGAATTTATCACCACCAAACCAGCAATGGAAGAAATGCTAAAAGGTCTGCTGTAAAAAAGCAAAGAAGGAACACAGGGGTAAAGAATAAGAATGGCGACAAATAAGTACCTATCAATAATAACTTTAGATGTAAATGGATTAAATGCCCCAATCAAAAGACACAGGGTAATGGATTGGATAAGAAAACAAGACCCACATATCTGCTGTCTACAAGAAACCCACCTCAGAAAAAAAGATGCAAACGGACTGAAGGTGAAGGGATGGAAAAAGGTTTTTCAAGCGAGTGGAAATGAAAAAAAAAGCTGGGGTAGCAATACTTATATCTGACAAATTAAATCTCAATGTGAAGGACATAACACGAGATAAGGAAGGCCATTTCATAATACTAAAGGGAGCAATCCATCAAGAAGAAATAACTCTGGTAAACATATACACACCCAATACAGGAGCACCCAAATACATAAAAAAATACTCCTGAAGGATGTCAAGGGAGAGATTGACAGCAATATATTCATAGTATGAGACTTTAATAGCCCATTATCACCATTGGGACAAATCCTCTAAACAAAAAATCAGCAAAGAAACATGAATCCTAAATGACTCATTAGACCAGATGGAATTAATTGACATCTTCAGAACATCTCACCCCAAAGCCATAGAATATACATTCTTCTCAAGTACACATGGGTCATTTTCAAAGATAGACCATATGTTAGGTCATAGGCAAAGTCTCTTCAAATTCAAAAAGATAGAAATCATACCAAGTATCTTCTCAGATCATAGTGGCATAAAACTGGAAATCAACTACAATAAAAGCAATCCAAAAAAAGAAATCTAAAACATGGAGACTAAACAGCATGCTATTAAACAATGACTGGGTTACCAGAGAGATCAAAGAAGAAATAAAAAAACATCATGGCAACAAATGACAATGAAAACACAACAATCCAAAATCTATGGTACACAGCGAAAGAAGTCTTGCGAGGGAAGTTCATAGCTCTACAGGCCTACTGCAAAAACAAAAAACAATGGTAATAAATTACCTAACCCTACAACTCAAAGAGTTAGAAAGAGGGCAACAAGACAAGCCCAGTGTAAGCAGAAGGAAGGAAATAATAAAGATCAGAGCAGAGCTAAATGACATAGAGACCAAAGAAACAATACAAAAGATCAACAAAACCAAGAGCTGGTTCTTTGAAAGGATAAATAAGATTGATGAACCTCTAGCCAGGCTCACCAAGAAGCAAACAGAGAGGACCCAAATAAACAAAATCAGATATGAAAGAGGTGAAATAACAACAGACCCCACAGAAATACAAAGGATTGTTAAAAAGTACTACGAACAACTTTATTCCAACAACCTGGACAATCTGGAGGAAATGGACATATTCCTAGAAAAATATAACCTTCCAAAAGTCTATCAGGAGGAATCTAAACAGCTCAATAGGCCAATAACTATGGAAGAACTTGAAGCAGTCATCAAAAAGCTTCCAGCCAACAAAAGCCCGGGGCCAGATGGCTTCACGGGGGAGTTTTACCAAACATTCAAAGAAGAACTAAAACCTATCCTCCTCAGACTATTCAAAAAAATTCAAGAGAAAGGAACACTTCCAAGCTCATTCTATGAAGCCAGCATCACCCTAATTCCAAAACCAGATAAAGACAACACAATGAAAGAGAACTACAGGCCAATATCCCTCATGAACTTAGATGCCAAAATCCTCAACAACATTCTAGCAAATCAGATCCAGCATTACATCAGAAAGATCATACACCATGACCAACTAGGATTTATCCCAGGAATGCAAGGATGGTACAATATCCACAAATCAATAAACATGATACATCACATAAACAAATTGAGAGATAAAAATCACATAGTCATATCAATTGATGCAGAAAAAGCATTTGACAAAATCCAACACCCTTTCTTGATAAAAACTCTTAACAAGGTGGGAATAGAAGGATCATACCTCAACATAATAAAAGCTATATGATAAATCCACAGCTAACAGCATACTCAATGGGCAAAAACTAAAACCATTTCCCCTAAGAACAGGAACAAGACAGGGATGCCCACTCTCACCACTCCTATTTGACATAGCACTGGAAGTATTAGCCATTGCGATCAGACAAGAAGAAGAAATAAAAGGCATCCAAATTGGAAAAGAAGAAGTAATATCATGTCCTTATTTGCAGATGACATGATATTGTACATAAAAAACCCTAAAGACTCCATCAAAAAACTAACAGACTTAGTAAATGAATTCAGCAATGTAGCAGGATACAAAATTAACGCCAAGAAATCTATGGTATTTTTTTACACCAATAGTGAGCTTACAGAAAGAGAAACTAAAAAAGCAATCCCATTTACCATCACACCAAAAAAATTAAGATACCTAGGAATAAACTTAACCAAGAAGGTAAAAGACCTATACGCAGAAAACTACAGGACTCTAAGAAAAGAGATAGAGGAAGATGTAAACATATGGGAGAACATACCATGTTCATGGATTGGTAGAATCAACATCATTAAAATATCCATACTACCCAAAGCAATCTACAGATTTAATGCACTCCCCATTAAAATACCAACGGCATATTTCACAGGCCTAGAAAGAACTCTCCAAAAATTCATCTGGAATATAAAAAAAAGGCCCCAAATAGCCACAGCAATCCTGAGAAAGAAGAATAAGGTAGGACGGATCTCAATACCAGATTTCAAATTGTATTACAAAGCCACTGTTCTCAAAACAGCCTGGTACTGGCACAAGAACAGACATATAGACCAATGGACTAGAATAGAGAATCCAGATATTGACCCAAACCACTATGCTCAATTAATATTTGACAAAGGAGGCATGAACATACAATGGAGTCAAGACAGTCTCTTCAATAAATGATGTTGGGAAAATTGGACAGATACATGTAAAAAAAAGAAACTAGATCTCCAACTTACACCATACACAAAAATAAACTCAAAATGGATATAGGACTTAAACATAAGATGGGAAACCATAAAAATACTAGAGGAATCCACAGGCAGCAAAATCTCAGACATATGCCAAAAGAACTTCTTCACTGATACTGCTCCTAGGGCAATGGAAGTTAAAGAGAAAATAAACAAATGGGACTACATCAAAATAAAAAGCTTTTTCACAGCAAAAGAAAGCATCAACAAAACAACTAGAAAGCCCACTGTATGGGAGAACATATTTGCAAATGTCATCACTGATAAAGGTTTAATCTCCAACATCTACAGGCAACTTATACAATTTAATAAAAGGAAGATAAATGATCCAATAAAAAATGGGCAACGGACCTAAATAGAAACTTTTCGAAAGAAGACAGAAGGAAGGCCAAGAGACATATGAAAACATGCTCAAAGTCACTAATTATCTGAGAGATGCAAATCAAAATGACAATGAGGTACCATCTCACACCTGTCAGAATGGCTATTATCAACAAATCAACAAACGACAAGTGCTGGTGAGGATGCGGAGAAAGAGGAACCCTTTTGCACTGCTGGTGGGAATGCAGACTGGTGCAGCCACTGTAGAGAACAGTATGGAGTTTCCTCAAAAAACTAAAAATGGAACTCCCATTTGACCCAGTAAATCCCACTCCTAAGAACATATCCTAAGAAACTGGAAACACCAATCAGAAAGGATATATGCACCCCTATGTTGATAGCAGCACAATTCACCATAGCTAAGATTTGGAAACAGCCTAGGTACCCGTCAGCAGATGACTGGATCAGAAAACTATGGTACATCTACACAATGGAATACTATGCTGCCATAAAAAAGAAGGAATTCTTACCATTTGCAGCAACCTGGATGGAACTGGAGAACATTATGCTAAGTGAAATAAGCCAGTCAATGAAAGAAAAATACCACATGATCTCACTCATTTATGGAGAATAAAGAACATTATAAACTGATGAACAAAAAGATAGATACAGAGACAGTAAAGCATCAAACAGACTGTCAAATTACAGCGGGAAGGCTGGGGAGAGGGGGGGAGATTAGAGATCAACCGAAGGACTTGCATGCATGCATATAAGCATAACCAATGGACGCAAAACACTGGGGGGTGAGGGCATGTATGGGAGTGGGGGGGGGCAATGGTAAGATATGTATACATATAATACCTTAATTAAAAAATGAAGGGAAAATTTGGCTCTCAAAAGAAATTTCAGTCGTTGTACTGTTGATATTTGGCTCCATTGACTAATGAGTTTGCCGACCACTGAGCTAAAGGAAGGTCTAGAACATCCTACCTCACAGCCCTCGGAAGGAGCCAACCCTGCTGGCACCTTGACCTCAGACTCGGGCCTCCAGAACTGTGAGAAAATAACTCTTTGCTGCTGAAGCCCCTAGGGTGTGGGACTTTGCTCTGGCAGCCCTGGGAAACAAACCCATCTTTGAATTAAAAACCCTAGGATTTGTAAACAGGGCCCTCTACTCATGAATGGAAGAGTGTGGGCACCCACTTGAACTTGAGGCAGCTTCCCACAGGTTTCAGGACCAGCACCATGTTTTCACCATAATGAATATAAATCATCATTGTTTATGATTAAATACAAAATGTACCGTATTTCAGGCATCCACCTCTGGGTATGTCTGGTTCACCTCAGGTTTTTAATAAGCTAGTTTCTTCCCCATGCAGCCGGGGTCTGATGGGGAGGACAGTGGTTCTTAGGACTGTTTCAGCCTATGCTCCCCTCACAGCCATCTTCCTTGGAGACTCACTGTTGGTTTAATTTGCTCGGTGTGCGCTGCCCCCTCTCCCAGAGCCATTCAGATGTGAATGGAAATAAGAAAACATAACTCATGCAGTCGTAACATCAACACTGCCTCTGCCATGCTTAGCTGTGTTGTGCTAACCCCTTAAGTACGTTAATATCTTTATTACTGATAAAACCACTTACTTCAGGGCACAGCACGAATCAGGAAAGGAAGCAGAAATCTCTGGAAGCACCAATTGACTTCTTCTGGCCCATGACTATTACAGCCAGGTCTGAAGAAGATCCTCGCAGATCCCAGATGGAACTGTCTCTCCGTTGCCCAGAGGAGGCTGATTTGGGAAGGCATGCCGCCCAGGATCGTGCCCTCCGTGTGGCTTATGAACGCTCGCTTTCGCTGGAAAATACTGACATCAACAGGAAGACAGAGCAGGTTGAATGAATATTATCAAGCAGGTTTTCTGAACTCACTTTTGCCAAAATAATACAATTGATGGGCTATGTACATGTGAGCCAGTCATGAAAATACACTTCTCCTTGGAAATCTGCTGTCAGGTGGACTGGCTATTCATCATCCCCTCCAGGCCAATTCCCTAATATTTACATTTCCTCACATTGCTTCGCTTTGATCTTACTTTCTCCTTCCAAGCTCCCAAACTGAAATTTCAACAGAACCCCACCCCAAAAGCTGCTGCTCCCTACACTATTGGCCCTAATAATTTGTTTAAACAGGAAACTAAAATCTGGTGCAGCATTAAGCAGGGCAGAAAATTATGGTCTTCACTCTATGCCCCTGAAGGCAACACCTTCTGTCCAATCTGCAAAGTGCCAAAGACAGCATTTGGTGCTTAAATGGGGAAGAAAGGATGACTGTGAATGGGACTCAGTATGTGGTGCTTCCAGGGGCTTTCCAATCAAGGAATCACTGAGGTGGCACTCTGGGCAAGGGTGTGTGTGTGTGTGTGTGTGTGTGTGTGTGTGTGTGTGTGTGTTAAACAGTTTATTAATTTTTAAAGTGAGAAGAAGGGAGAGAAACATCAATATGAGTGTGCAACATAGATCGGCTGCCTCCTGCATGCCCCCCTACCGGGGATCAAACCCCAAACCCGGCATGTGCCCTGACTGGGAATTGAACCAGCAACCTCCAGGTGCACGGGAGGATGCCCAACCAACTGAGCCACACTGGCCAGCACTGGGCAAGATGTTTTTGAACAGTCCTTTGCAAAAGAAAAGATTTTAAGCCCACATGCAAGTAATTTGGTAATTAAATGTGGTGTGAGGGACCAGCTATTTGTCTCACATGAGCACATAGAAGCTATGCCTTCTGTCAGCCTTCTGAGGGTTTGACCTTCATTAGCAGTCCTCTCTGCAATTCCTTTGGGTTGTCATCCACTTCACAGCAGCGATCACGATTGTGAGACCCTGCCCACTTGGTGATAATCGAGGCGGGGGAAGCCATGTCTGTAGACAGAGGCTTGAGTTGAGGCTCTGCCACCTGGCTCATTGTCTGGTCTTCAGAAAATCACTTACCAGAGAGGTTTGTGAAGATGCCATGAGCTAATGTGTAAACTGCAAGCACTGATTTGAAGCAAGTGCTCAACAGTAGCTTTCACTGCTGCTTATGTTTCAGACAGTGATGGGCACTCAGGAAATCCGGGTGGGACTCTTAATGGGCTCTCAGGCATGACCACCCCCTATTGCTGTGCAGAGCACAGACATGCACCTCGTCCTTGTTTGGGCACTTTCATCTCAATCCGTCTATGCAAGATCTCAGGGGGTTCATGCATCCATTTGTTTTGAATCTGGAAAGGTCCTGTGCCCTCAACTTCCCACATGTGTTGGTGCACACTGAAGCGCCATCACAGCACTAGACATGCAGAATGTTCTCCATCAGGAAGTCTTTGCTCACTGAGGTGACTTTCCTAATCCAGCCCGTCTCCCTCACCCCTACCTCTTGCTTCATTTCTTCCATTTCCAGTTTGCACTTTAGGATCGACCATTTATTAGTAGTGTTCTTCCTAACATCCCATAGTTTGTTTTTTTACCCACCCCCCACCTATCCTTCCCAGTTCTATGTAATCACCACTCTCTACTTTTTTTTATTTATTTTAAATCTCATGCCCAGGCTGCCAGGCTTTTTTGCAAAAAGCAAAGAAATTGATCTATTCATTCATTCACAAATCTTTACTGAGTTCCTACTACATGTGGAAAGCAGAAATCTGGTGGTCCTAACGCCCATCACAGGCTAGTGGAGAGACAGCAAATGAACAAGTCAACACACACATACCTACGCTGCCCCACAATGACAAGTGCTAGGAAGGAAGTGACTGAGTGCTGTGATCGAGGACAGTGGTGGAGGGGAGGCCACTTCCAGGCCTTCCTTGGGAGGCACATTCAAACTGAAGGATGACATGGGGCAATCAGAGCCAACAACACAGGCAAATGCCCTGGGCAGGGAAGTGTCTGGCATGTCTCAGAGGGGCTGTGTGGCTCAGGAGTTTGAGGGAAAGTATGGTGTGGATCAGGGATATTGGGGCAGGGAGGGTTCAGCTTATGCCAGGCCTGGGAAGTCCTGGCAGAGTTAGAATTTTATCCTCAGAGAAATGGGAAATTATTGACAAATTTTAAGCAATGGATGAACATAATAAGATTAAGATTTACCAAGAGAAAGAGACTCACTCACATCAGCCCTAAAACTGGGCCATCTGGCCTTCAGTTCTTGTGAGCTTCTGATGGAGTTGCCTGACATGGGTACTCTTTCTTCTCCCTACAAACTCCCCCTCCAAGGCCCCACCTCAGGTCCACCTCTCAGCACTTGCCCTTCCCATCTACTTAACTGAAAGATCAAGGATATCTCTTCTGTGTCTGTTTTATTGTGGGAAAATAGACCTAACATCAAATTTACCATTTAAAAAATATTTTTATTGATTTTTTGGAGAGGAGGGAGAGAAACATTGACATATGATTAAAACATCAATCTGCTGCCTCCTGCCTGCCCCCTACTGGGGATCAAGCCTGAAACCCAGGCATGTGCCCTGACCAGAAATCAAACTAGCAACCTTTTGGTGCACAGGATGATGCCCAACCAACTGAGCCACACCAGCCAGGGACATTTTCACCATTCTTAAGTGCTCAATTCAGTGGCATGAAGTACATCCATAATGTTGTGCAACCATCACGGCTATTCATTTCCAGAGCTTTCTCATCATCCCAAACAAAAACTAAACACTATTCTTTGTCTTTTAACTTCACTCCTCTGTACTCTCACCAGCAATTCCCATCCTGTCCTAAGGGAAAAGCAGCCTCCTCGTGCTGTTCTTCATTCCGCACTCCCTGACATTCTCAGAGGCATTTCTGTGGACCCAGCCTGCTTACATCTTCCTTCTCCGTGCTCTCTCCTCATACTTCCCTGGTATGTAGGCCTCTGTCTTCCTACAGTAATGTAAATGAATGCATGTATATTTTTAAGACCCTTCCTTTCAAGCTTAGGTTCTGAGGTATTCTGTCCTCTGCCTGCATTACTAGCATCAACTACACCTCCATCCCCAGAGTCATGAGCCCCAGAACACTGTTTACTGCTCCTTCCTCTGCAATCCTTCTATTTGTTGGCTTCCTTCGGCTGTGTTCCAGCAGTCTCTCACACATGGATGCCCCCTTTTCCATCTCTTTCCCTTGCTCCTCTCTTTCCTCCTGACCCTAAAACACGGGCAGTTCCTTAGGTTCTGTGTTTCTGCCATCAGGCTCATGTTTCTAGCTGTCAGCTGGACATGCCCCTGGGGACAGCCGCTCAAACGCAATAGGTCCAAAACCAAACTCATAATTTTCCCTGACCAGGCCCAGCTTCACTTCCAGTCCATGTGTCCTGAAGGCCATAATTGCTACTGCCCTTGTCCAGGCCCTCATTAACACTTCGCTTTACGATGGCAAGAATTGCATTATGTCACTGACTCCATTCCTGCCCTGCGTGAATCCACCCTGTCTGCTGCTTCCAGATTAATCTTCCTAAAAACTGGGCTTGACTCAGCCGGCATGGCTCAGTGGTTGAGCGTCGACCTATGAACCAGGAGGTCATGGTTTGATTCCTGGTCAGCATACATACCTGGATTGGGATGCGGACTCAATCCCAAGTGTAGGGTGTGAAGAAGGCAATCCATCAATGATTCTCTTTCATCATTAATATTTCTATCTCTCTCCTTCTCCCTTCCTCTCTGAAATCAATACAAATATATTTTAAAAGATTTAAAAAAACCCCACTGGGCTTGATCATAGTACACCCTTGCTCAAGCACATTAGTAGCACGCATCCACACACCTTTAGCTTGACATACAACCGTCTCTAGCCACCTTTCAGTCTCAAGCATTCCACAGCATCTGGCCCCTGTTCCTCCCTTGCTTCCCCATCTGACTTCTATATCCCTTTCCTTCTTCCAGGTCCTTCCAGCTGGTATTCCTTCCTAACACCTTCTTTGATTCCCTCTACCCACAGTGGTTCCTCCTTGGAGCACTTTGCCGCAGCTCTCCTGCTGATACTGATCCTGCTCTCAGTTGCTCTGCCTCATGGCAGTTTCTCCCCTTCCATCTCTTCTCTAACCCCATAGCCGTGTTTCTAAAATTAGGACCAAAAGTCTGGATGATTTCCCCTGTGTCTTCTTCATCGATCATGTGTGGCTTCAGCAGGGGGCATCCTGGGGCAGCAGGAAAAGCATGGCCTGGAGTCCAGCACCTGAGCTCTGTCAGCTGTTCTATCTGAACAAATCACAAACCTGTGCTGACTTCTTCATCTTTGAGACTAATGTTCAGATTAGGAAGATCTTTTAAACCTTTTCCACTAATCACAACCTTTTAATTCCCATTTCTCCCAGCACCTAAGACAATGCCTGCTGTCTACAGAACAAGTTAACCATTTTCTCCTATCAGGCCGTTTACTTCTTAAACCAAAGAAGTTACTTGCAGGGTATGATAGCCTCATCAAAAGGAAAAGTTCATTTTTCCCACTTTTTTTTAATTGGACCCAAATCTGATTTCAAACATATAATCAGCTGAGTGCTTTACAGTAAGTTATGGGCACAAGTAGAGATTTTTACACGTAAACCAAATTAGGCCTATTGGTACAACCATAGCATACAAACCACTGATGTTAGCATTGGAGTAAACGTATCAGAGGACACCCCATTTTGTTTCACTGGAGCACTTACTGGCAACTGGGAGCATAGATGAGTACCAGCGCAGGCTTCAGGTAGGCCCAAGAACTCCCTGTGCCCACAGTGAGGTCCGCGCCCACTCCCCTTTGGCTGAGATACCCCCTCTACTTTCCAGAGAAGGGCCCGCATCTTCTCCCAGTTTTCAGTTCTTCCTGGGACCTCAACCTTGGCCAGGGAGGGCCGTTCCTCCTGACCCAGGACCAGCCCATGTTTTGCACCCAGTCTTTCTGAGGCCCTCACCACTCCCAGAAAGTCTCCCTGGCAGACTTTCCAAACTCTTGGCCACAAGTTCAATCACAATCTTCCTCGAAGAGAAGTGTCCGCACCCTCAGAACTCCAAGGGTGCGTGCTCCTGGTGAAGAATAGATGAGCGGTGGGAGCCCCCAGCTATCTAGGGAGGTTGTTCTGTTACTCATCTCTATTCTCCAGAACAAACACCAGGGATGTTTATTCACTGAGTTATAAACTTAAAGGCTTCAAACCCTCCTCCTCCGGTAAAAAGCAATTCCACCCTGTGATCTTGCCCATGCTGCCCTTACGAAGGTGAAGAGTTTGCTCTTTTCTGTGTCATGTGTTTCTGTATTTTAAACATCTGCCCAGTTTAGATGATGGTTAGAGGCCAATCCTGGGAAAAGGAGTGAAGGAGGTGGTGTTACACCCCTGTGTCCATATTCCCTGCACTTCCCATGAGTGATGGGTCCAGGGCTCCCTCTCCTTCTGGGGAAATTTTGGACTGAGGCATGCATACCAATCAATGTAGAAGGCCTTGAACTGCACTGCAGGCACCACCCCTTCAGAAAGACCTTGGGTTAGAATGATTGCTGAAATGCACAGGCCTGGCCTCATCCAGACCCACTGAATAAGAATATTAGGAGGTAAAGCCTGAGGTCTCTTTCTTGGGCTTCGTTAGCATGACTGTGGTCCAAGTGCTAACATATCTCAAGGACATTTTTTTTTTTTTTAGTGGAAGGCAATGTCCTCATTATAGGAACTTGAGGATTTATGACCAATTTGTAGAAAGTGTAAGAGGCTGCAGGTGGATGGAGGAACATTTTGAAAACCAAGGGTCTTATTTATAATGTACAAGTCAATGCCTCTGGGTCCCACCACCTGAGTCTATTAATATATCCTAGCTTCTCTAACTAGCTGGCACTTCAAATCTACGCCAGTTTAGAAACTCTGAAAATAGGACTGCTGCTGCTGAGCTTTTGAAATGAGATGTTGGTGTCAAGAATGTGACACCTCTCTTTCGGGGGCTTTAACTTCCTCCCACATGCAGTTATAACAATCGTACTTTGTGCACTGATGGAGGAGCGAATGGCCAAATTAAAACTATTCGGAGCTCTGTTCCTTCTCCTCTCCCATATATACACACAACCTATGTATTCCTTGCAGTCACACACTTCCTTATATGCATACAACAGGAAGACTTTCTGCCACAAAAAAATCTTCATAAAGTATTTGAATGATTTTTAAAATCTAGCTAAAAGAATTTGAGAAACAGTCCCCTGATGGATTCCCGCCCCCCCCCCCCCAAAATAGTTCTCAGTAGTGCAAAAATAATTCTACTAAGGAGCATTAATATTTTCCAACTTTAAATAAAATCTGTCTATATATAATAAATTTATATGTAAATACAATTAAAAATTTAAGTATGTATGGCTGCAGACCCATTAATCCTCAAGACTACCTTTCGGTGCATGGACTCTGAGCAAATCTCATCAGCGGGGGTCCATCTCTCCTGCATATCCCACATTTTCTTAACCAATGAAGCATGGTGTAAATGAGGACAGTGTTGATAGGTTGCATCTAGAAACCATGGGTGTTCATAAAAGGGCAGATCCCTGCATCTTACTAACCAAATCAGAACCTCAGGAGATGAAGTGCATTTTTAACAAGCTCCCCAAGGGACCGTGGTCATTGTGATGCCTACTCAGTCAAAGGTAGACTTGTTCTTTCTTTTTTCTTAAATATATTTTTTTATTGATTTCAGAGAGGAAGGGAGAGAGAAACATCAGTGATGAGAGAGAATCATTGATTGGCTGCCTCCTGCATATCCCACACTGGGGATTGAGCCCGCAACCTGGGCATGTGCCCTGACCAGGAATGGAACCATGACCTCCTGCCTCATAGGTCAATGTTCAACCACTGAGCCACACAGGCTGGGTGGTAGACTTGTTCTTGCCAGGCTCCAGATTCACCTGAACTTAGATTAGCTCTCTGGGTGGCAAGGTAAGAATCCAGTCTTTTCCTTTTGAAGTATCTCACAGCGTATAATAGGTGTTCAATATAGATATTTGTTTGGTTGTTTCTTCTGCTTTTGCTGGAGATAAGAGTGGTCATGAAATCACCTGCTGACTCATTTTACCAGCCAGCTAATAGTGATTTCATGCCATACCCTAAAGGCCCTCAGACATTGCATCTGGAAAGATGCTCCATTCTACTCTTCCACCATCCCTGTACCAAGAGCAGACAACTTTACCCAGAGTCTGAATTTAAGCCCTGAAGATTTTTTAAAAATATATTTTTATTGATTTCGGAGAAGAAGGGAGAGGGAGAGAGAGATAGACACAACAATGATGACAGAGAATCATTGATCAGCTGCCTCCTACACACTCCCTACTGGGGATCGAACCCATAAACCGGGCATGTGCCTTTGACCAGAATCAAACCCAGGACCCTTCAGTCCACAGGCCGACACTCTATCCACTGAACCAAACTGGCTAGGGCAGCCCTGTAGATTTTTATTTCACCTTTCATATTGGCTAAAGACTGATCTCAGACTGATATATAAATTCTTTCTGGAAATCAAACAACACCTTGGAAGGTAAGTGTAACAGTATAGGTTGAGAGAGAGAGAGAGAGAGAGAGAGAACTATTTCTATGGTGCTTGGAATCATGCCCATTTTAATAAACCCTCCACAGCCCATGGAATTAAAAGTTTGAAAAATCAATATCACTATTTAGTAACTGAAAATGCCCTTCAGAATTAAGAAGGGATGTGAGAAGATAAAGAAGAGAGAGACTAAATAATTCACAAAGTAGCTTTTCATATTAGTGATATAAAGAATTATCATCATTACTAAAAAAATTTAGGATTTGAGTCTAGGATCTGTGTACTATGAAAAACATTGAATTTATTATTACTTTATGATTTTTTTGAAGTCTACTTCCATACACCATCTAAAGCTACATGTTTTAAAATAATAATGCTGGAGACAATTTTTTTAGCAAAAGAAATTCTTTAAAATGTTCATTTTGAGTAAACCAATTGACAACGCCTCATTCCAATAAAAATTTCATTTTGGCTTCCCATTGTTGCAAGATTCCAGGCCTGGCTGGAGCTAACGTTTTCCTTCCCTGAGATGGTGGAATTTCCATGGAGGTCAGAGTTTATCCCTACAGCAAAGGTTAGACAGGTCAGTGATTTGGCAGCAGAATAAAGGACTTGAGAGGGTCCAAAAAGCAAGATTAAAGAGAATATTAAAATACAGTCTACAACCCCAAATGTAAAACAATCTAGCACAAGATTCACATACATGGCACCAATGAACAGAAATGCTTAGAAACCAAGGAAAGGAAAATTGTTTCCTTGTGCTGCCTTTTCCCCAAAGATCTTTGTGTCTGCACAGACACACCCAAAACATTTGGCTTGTTCCCAAAACTCCAGGCTGCAGCACTGCTGTAAAAATAGCTGTGACCCAGAAGGACTGAAGGGTGGCAAAAATCTATTTCTGAAAGGGGCCTTGTTTGGCCTCCGCCTCGAGGATTTTTACGTGTACAAACTCATCTGTCCACGTGGATTAATGTAGTCACACCAATAATCACATTTACAGGGCAGATAGTCACATGAAGTAAGAGTCTCTGACAGTGTTCACGCTTTGAGGGAAAAGAGAGAGTCATTCCAGATGTTGCTAGATAATGCTGAGCAGTTTCCATGAAGAGCTGGAGGAATGGCATTAGCTCACATGGAAATAATGTTTTAACTAGCTGGGAGTGGTTCCTGGAGCTCGCCCGGATCCTGCCCAGATTCAACCCACTCTGGGCCACTGTAAAAACTAGACCCAGGTACTGAACCGGTAAGAACAGTTCAGCAGGACTGTGGGAGAAATACTAGTGACCTCTGGTCAAAAAAGATGAGGTATTTATCACTGCCAGCCTGGGCAGGGGTGGAAATGTCGCTGAGGACCAAGAACAGAGCTCTTAGGGCCCCAGGTCACAAGAAATGCTGAGATAACAGCTCAGAGATAACCAGGGAGAGCGGTTTCTGAGTGACTTGGGGGGGATTAAGTATCAGCAGGGAAGAAAGGTGTCTTTTCCTCTCCATACCCATTGGGTGAAATCTGCCACTGTTTGGTTGCATTTTTTTTATTCCTTCTCTGTAATAAGCAGTATTGGTGACACAGATTGATTTTACATGATTTCAGTGCTAATGAAATGTTAAGTGTGTCAGCTCAAATTAAAATCTTTTTATTTCAGGGTGAATAAATATGAAAGGGTTCTTTGGAATTAGGCTTTGAGCTTGAGTCTACAGCGCCTAAGAAAATTGTGCAAAACCCCTCCTCCCAAATCCTATTATTTATAAAATCAAGTAGTGTAAAATTATTCTTCAATGCATCTCTGCCTTTAACCAGATGATGCCTAAAACTGAAAGGGGCCTTGTTTGGCTTCAGCCTCGAGGACTTTTATGTGTACAAACTCATTACATGGCACCTCACTCGCTGTAGGGCCTGCCCAAGCACCCATCACTGTGAACACCTTGCACAACTCAGCCTTAAAGAAACAGTGCTCCGTAAGAGGAACTTCTTCTATTATCTGGATTACCTTGGGCATGCAATTCTTGACTGGAATAGTTAGAGAGAATCTATGAGATCTGTCTGTCTTGCTAATTGGAGTAAATAGGATGCATAGCACTGTGTTGGCCATGATCCTCAAAGTTGGGCTGTAACTTGGAAAGCAGACGAAATCTACCAATGAGAGGAAGGTTACCCTGGAAAGCAAGAGACTATCTGAAAAGCCATGTGATAAGGAATTGGGTAGAGAGAAGAGAAAAAGAAAACTTGAAGAAAAGTATTAACAATAGAAAAATATATACAATGTCTTGTAGGTTTGAGAGGTGAGAATCCATTGGTATATGAGGGAATGGAGACTATAGAAAAATTAGAATACAAACAACGTGGTGGACATCCTGAGGACACCAAGTCAGTTCAGAGGACAGCAGCAGTCCCCAGAGGGCCTTTACCTTCAGTCCTTGTGAGGAGTACAGTAGGTTTTGTAGAGTTGTTGAATATGACTCTAATGCGAATTAGATTCAGTTTAAGATTGTCCTATAAATTACAGGATGATTATTGCATGAAATGGACATACACTAAACCCATTATTTATTGTTTATCTAAAATGTAGCTAGGCAGGCTGTTTTTTTATTTGCTAAATCTGGCAACCCAGATTAGGTTTACAGTAAATGCTATGATTATTTATACAAAATGAACTATAAAGTTTACATAGTGGGTTTTGACACATGCCTCTAATTCTTTTTCCTCTAAGGAATGGGGGGGGGGGGAGAGGGCAGGAAGGGGATAACGTTTAAAGGGTATGGCTTCAGAAACAGTCTCCCTTCATCTCAATTCTCAATCCCACTGTATATACCACATGTGGTTTGTGAACCACAAATCACACCAACTGTGCTATGGCGGCCCCTTATTGTTTCCAGGCCGTTACTGCTAAGTCTTTATCTCCCTTATGCATTTACTCTAAGTGCAGTTGTTCAGTACCAAGTCTATAAATCTTTATAAATTAGCTTCTGCAGAAGGCTCTGTTTGCCTCCAGAATGCTCTTCAAAAGGCATAATAACCCGTATTCCTCATTAACTTAGGAAAAGCTGCACAAAACTGCATCACATCCTTGTTCTTTGCCATAAGCATTCTCTATGTGGTGTGGCTTCCCAACTGCTCTCCCCCGCCGTCCCCACACACACCCCACCTCCCGTGCAGGAGACCAGGCCTTACGGAGCTTATGCACACCTTTAGAGGATTAAGGGAGCTGTGGAATTTTGTTTCCATTTTCCATCTCATTGGCTGACAATCTTATTCTTTGCAATGATGTCAGTGAATAGCTCCATGGGGATGATTAAAACCCACATCTCCAGCTGTGATCGCTCAGTTCCAGACCTACATATTCAACTGCAAGCTCAACCTGGCACCAGGGTGCTTCATCAAAAGAGCCAGAAAAACATCTTGGGCCCACTGATTGCAGGCCACTCCTAAAAATGCATGATTGAAGGTGAGGCACCCTGTAAGCACAGGAACCAGTTTTACACTGGAAAGGAAGAGTGCTCTGCAGGTGGTCTCCCTCTCAGGGGGCCTCTAAAGCATAAAAGGCCATGGAATCATGGAAGGGAATTCCACTTTGAAGGGTAGATGCAGGGCTAATACCCCATTTTCAGAGACTTTGGGGCCAACGGAGATTATCTGTGATTCAAGAAAAGTAAGAAAAGCTGCCCAAGGCTGGAAGGAAGATGGAGGGAGAAAAGGGGGGCTGCTCTGTGTGTGTGTCGGAGGTGAGAGGGGGAGAGGGGGTAGATGCCTATGTTAAACTAGAGCTGAGTTTGGCTGAGAAGGAGCTTTTCCTCCCTTCTTCTGTTATGTGAGCTTAGAGTTTTGTGTTTTTCCACAAAGTCTTATGGAAACCAACATTTCATGGGTGGGTCCTATAAACTCACTGGCACCCTCATTAAGGATAAGAGCAGCAGCATTTACCCAGTAGTAAAGCTTAGAAAGCTGTCCACCTCCATGGGGTAAGCACCTGAAAAGGCAGGCTTGTACTCAAGTGCATTGTTCTCACATTAGAGCTTCAAATTAGACTATTGACTCAGTTAATTTTCCATGGGATGTAGGATTTAGTTTGCATTCCTAAATCTGAGTTCATTACATTTGCATTGCAGTTGATTATCTTCCATTACAGTTTCATTACTGGGAAATGTATGTGCGTTGACATCTCCTGAGCTCCAAAGCTAAGAATGTAAATATAGGAGCTTCCTATTGATTCCATTGACTTTCACTAGGCAGCCTTAAGCCATATTTTATTTTAAATCCCCATTCCAGTGTCTTGAAAAATTAGCATCACCACCCTACCAGTAACTACAAAGCGGGGGGGGGGGGGGGGTGTGTGTGTGTGTGTGTGTGTGTGTGGAGGCAAGTCTAGAAAACTGTTATAAATTGTATTATGAACAAAGAATTTAATGAACCAAGCTGCTTTAAACAATATTTCTGTTTAAGTTAGGAAGTGCATGATTCAATGCCTTTTGAGGACATCTTTACTTATAACTCTATTTGAAAGTTAGGTTTTGTTTATAGTGTTGTGTGTGTGTGTTGTTTTTTTCCCAAATGCAGGTTTTTAAGGCTATATTTAAGATTAATAACCTAGGAGTGGTGCATCAGATTACAGAATCTGACCTCTGGGAAAACATCAGTCTATATTGCAAAAACATTTAAAAAAGAAATAATTTTATGAAATACCAAGTGAGCTTTGCACAACTGAACATTTCTCCCGATCAGCCCTTGCTTTGGGTAATATAGGTGACTCTCCTCTTCAAGGCAAAAGAGCATGTTCAAAGACAAATGAATTTCAAAGAAAGATTTCACAACTTCTAAACTTTTTTTTAACCTCTCACTTGCAAGAGACCAGGACTCCTGAAGGTTTTAACCAAAGTTGTTAAGATGTGGAAAGTTCTTACTCTTTTTTTGTTGTTGTTGTTGTTTATTTTAACTGCAATGCCCAAGACAGTGCCTCAGGATAAAAGACACTGAGTAGCAAAGGTATTTGTGAGGTCTAATAAAAGTTTATGAGCATTCTACCTTGTTTCTAAATTCCATTGTAAGCCACAAATTGTCCTTTCTGTTTCCTCAACCATGAAATGAAGTTTACACAAGACAAAGGAGTCCCACAGTACAGGATAGACACTTCAGAAACAAAACTTTGCCTCCTTTTGATAGTACATTTCACTAAGACCAAGTGTGAACTCTGATCAGCCGGTCTATCAGCCTGTCCAAAGTGTATAAAGTTCTGGAGTGAAAGTGCTGACTCTGAACTGGAGAACTTTGGAGTCACATACCCCTTTCAGCTCCCTCTTGGATCTGGAGCCCTAGGACCCACGGAGATGGCAAGAAGCCTGAAGACCTGCTGTTACCCTGTGGGGTTGTGATCCCAGATGCTCCACAGCCAGATGTTCTCTTTGTGTTGTGTCTCAGCCAGAAACTGAGGAAGAAACCAGAACATCATGCCCTGGTCACTAGAAGCAAAGGTTCCACTAAAATACCTTTTGAGATGCTTGGGCTTTCTCCTGAAAAGCCATATTCAAGAAGGCTTGCATGGGAGAATGCACGTTTTAGAGAGGCCAAGGAGGCAGTATGTTAGGAGACAAGACAAATAATTATCCAAGATCAGAACCCAGGCAAAATGGAGATGCAATACAATGGAAGTCCATGCAGTAGAAGGGTAAGATAAACCTTACACAGAACCCAGGTGCAGATTCAGCTTAGAAATGACCCTTAACATTGGCAATACGTTATGGGCTCTGCGTTAATATAATTCCAATCAACCCGTTTCCATACCAGCTGAGTCCACATTAGAAGTATGGAGAGCATTACGTTTAAAATCCTCCTCTGGTGACTCTAATTCTCAGTCAGAATTGAGAAACACTGAGTTAAAGATTTCTTAGACAAGCCTACTGTGACAGGTAGTAGTCTTGTATCAGGGACAAGAGCTCAACCACAGGGAAGGACAGGGAAGGAAATGGGTCATCTCTGGCTAGGAAAGGGAGCAGGAGAAAGCAGATGAAGGTAGAACTTGATATAGTCGCTTGGGCAGCTGTTTAACTACCCTGGTTACAAAATATGTCTTTGGGCCTGGGAAGATGGAAGAGAACCTGATCCTCCGTCTGTAGTCAGTCAAGTTGCTATTATTCCCTGGTCTACATAATCCTCTCACAGTGTCATAGGGATCATGGTGCTGTGGTCTTCTACTAAACACTCTACCCCCCAGCCCCAACACCCTGCAATGCCCTGCTACCTCAGAACCCCTGAATATGGTGGGCTCAATCATCCACTGCGGGAGTACCTCCATTCCCCCCATTGTGTCTCCTAGTCTCCTAGGATCCAACACAAAGATGTGTCAGACTTGCCCCACATCTAGCAGAAGAGAAATTTATGTTTCTCTCAAAAGTATCTTTGAACATTGTACTAAAAATCTTGGCACCTTTTTCTTGTCTGAGTATGAATATACTTAAAAGCAATAAGCCCTATCAAAGCCATCTTGGAGAAGATGGTAACAAAAAGAGATGTATGATTTTCTGGCCAAGTTCAAAGTACTTAGCAGATGTCATAACTTCCTCTCAGCATGATTCGATCTATCTTCTAACCATAAACCCAGTGGATGCTCAGGTAATTTCTGTTTCTATAATAATCTTCCTGGATTAATAGATTGTGAGTACTTTCCCACATGACTGGAACTGTCTGTCACTATTATGCCTTCTGAGCATCACCCTGATTAAACTGGTCTAGTAGTTGAATTTCTTCTGTGTGATCACTCTGGATTCTATTATTAAATCAGTTTAGAAACCACCATCTGTTTTCAGTGTTGATGTCAGCAATTCTAGGTTAGAGTATAATATATCCACCAGAGGGGTGCTGCTGGCTGTAATAATATCCCCAAAATTGACCATTATTGTAAAAAAAAAAAACACAGCACTAATCAAATTAATTTTCCTTTGACAATCATATTCTCTTTCATGCTTCTCTCTTGCCTTCACTCTCCTAAACCAATGTTCTCAGAGAAACCATAATGAAAACACAGCCTCTCACATCACTTTTAACTAAAAACCTTTGATATGTTTATTGGAAAGAAAGGCTTTCAGATGTATCTTCTATTTCCCTTTCCTCTTCCTTCTTCCTCCTCCTTCTTCTTACTCTTCTTCCTTCTCCTTCCTCTCCTCCTCCTCCTCCTTCTCCTTTTTCTTTCCCCCTCCCTCTCCTCTTCTTCTCCCTTTCTTTCTTCCTTCCTTCTTCTTTCCTTCCTTCCTTCCTTCCTTCCTTCCTTCCTTCCTTCCTTCCTTCCTTCCTTCTTTCCTTCCTTCCTTCCTTTCTTCCTATTTCCTTTATTTTTTAATGACTCCAGGTCCAGCACATACCCAAATACATACTACTCAGGGCCAGGCATTCCTGGTGTCTGCCAGAAATGTCACAGCCCAGGTGTTTAATTTGTCCCATCATGGGAATGGTTCCTTAGAACATGAAATCTTTTAATTTTTTTAGAGCAGTTCCCAACAAAATTAAGGGAAAAGCACATAAAATCCCCATATATACATTGCCCACACATGCACAGCCTCCCCAGTATCAACATCCTACACCAGAGGAGCACATTTATTGCAACTGATGAACCTACATTGACACATCATAACCACCCAGATGCCACAGTTTGCATAGGGTTCACTCTTGGTGAATGAAAGCACTTTAGCAAAGGGTTTTATGACACCTGCTCTGCAATTGGGCTCTCCTAGGTCTTATAAATCTATGTTTACCCTATATCCCTCATCAGAAGGCAGACAACACGAGGGCAGGGAACTCAATTCTGAGTTCTATATAATTCCAACAGCCTTGAATATTGTTATGCTATTATTAGGGACTTACATTAATCTTAAAGTTCTGGAATAGAAAAATTATACATAGCTTAAAGTTCTGAAATAGGCACAAACATGACTTTAAATAAGCCATCAGGGTTGTTCCATGGCCTCCTGTGGGTGAGCTTCAAGGCAGGATGGTTGTCCTGCCACACAGGGTTGTAAGGCTGGCCAGCTGGATATATGGATATTACTCAGCAGTGCCAGGTACAGGGTGCTCAACCCAAACCTATAGCGTGACAGCATCAAAATGTGGGGTCACAAGTTACCAGTGTTGCTTAATAAGAAGAGTCTTGTCTCTGCCTCTTCTATTACCTTTGGATCCTTAATTTTGTTCTAAAATAGTCTTGTTTCCAAAGCAAACACATCTCAATGTGTGCTTCTTATCCCAAGCAGATCTTAACATTTGCACTTTGTGGATACTCAAATGCACCCCAGTTACTGCTGACTTTCTCATGGTGCAGCTGGAAGAGGTCTTTGTGTTCAAATGCTTCCAAGGACTGAACTCATTTCAGAGGACAGTTTCTCAGGGAGCTCATATGGAACAAACCGTAGCTTATTATTTCATAACCCCTAAAGCGCCAGCTAAAGCACCGAAGTAGCAAATATCGTAACTTTTTGACACTGGAATCTCAGACTAGGGGAGGGCAACTGGCACTTTGTTAAGTTTGTGGAAAAGTAGGTTTACTTTGTGGAAACCATGACTAATTTAAGTGATCATGAGAGCCTGAAAATTAACCTTTCTAAGTGGCCTTCTGCAAGGATAGGGTCATCTCAATGTAATCAAGAAGACTGTGCCTTTTTTTTCCTTTCTTTAAGTTTGGTCAAGTAACTTTCTAACATTATATTTTAAAACTTATTACCTTTGGAGGGTAGAACTAAGGGTGAGTGTTTTTTTCAGCATTTTTGCCTCTCTGCACTGTCTTATTCTCTAATAAATGTGTGCTGTTTTTATCATTTTTACACCTTGTTTGTAAATACACACACACACACACACACACACACACACACACACATACATACACCCCTTATGATTCTTATAAGACATATTAAAGCCATTCTGGAGCATCATCATGGACTAAAAATAGGAGTAGGCCAGTTGGTTTATGTTAGTGATATTGCAAACCATCTTAACCCAATCTGACCATTCTCAATCAGCCTCCACAGACCACAGGCAGGAGTGTGTAGACAAATGTTTAATGACCACCTTTTCCCAGGAAAAATGAAAGTCCTGATTTACAGCATTTGTTTATTTTCATGGTTCATTTTAAGTGACTCTGTGACATCACTGCATGCCAAGGGGTCCCGCTGACCTTCTTTCAGCCTATAAGGACCAGTGTGTGCAGCTGCAACACACCAGGGGGACGACAGGTACACAAACTCCCACGTGCATGCACACTCACCACCCAGGGTATGTTATAATGAAAGAAGATCTGAGACTGACTCTGTAAACATTTGGCAATCAGGCACATAGGCAGTCAGCACTCTGCCATGTTGGACAAGCCAGCCAGCACTTTCTGAGAAAGGCTCATGTGAAGCACATACTCCCCAACCCCAGCAGCAGGATTCAGTTTACTTTCCAGTGGGTATCAAGGAATGTAATCAGGGCCAAACAAAATGCTATTCTAAGGAGTGTAAGTGACAGACTCACAGTATCCTTACCCTTGTCTGTGCGAGGCAGAGGTGCCGTAGGCTAGTGCTAGTCAGCCCATGCATATTGAACACCACTTGTGTCAGCAATAAAATATATTTGGAACATCTCCTATGCTGAAGCACACAGCCTCTGCTGCTGATGGAAACAGCCCAGAAGGGGAGCCTGGGAGGAGCGACCTTTGAATGTCGCACAAAGGACTGCAAATGCCAATGGCCCACCCCCGGCAGTGGGCGCTCCTAATCAGAGCACATAGGAACCACGCCAGAGAAGAGATGAGCACTAATGCCTGTATATTTCATATTCCTTTTGGAACATGGAAGGCCTTAGGGTTCAGAAAAGCCAATGCCAGCCTGGTCCCACTCATCGCCCAGGGTTCCCCCTCTGAGGCAGCATCACTCCCACCCTCTGCATGGCAAGGGAGAGCCAAGAACTGAGAAGGCTTTGAGTCTTCCGCCTGGTCCATGGCCATGCTGACCTCATCTCCGGGCCTCCAGGCTGGCCTGTAGGACCAGTCTCTGTTCTGAGTCTGTTCTGTGAGCCTGGGAAGTAGCGAAGGCTTTGAAAGCACAGAGCAGTAGGGCACAGTGCAAGGGGCGTCTTCTTGGGAAAGGGGGAGGGTAACTATGAGAGAGAGCAGCCACAGAATACCAAGGCTTGCGCACCAACATTCAAGATACATATTTGCAGCAGCTCATTTCACCATAGCATGGCTAATCTCCAGTAGCCACGAGTCATGTGATCTTAGTAAGTAAGTCATGGGGTTTTTAGTACTCTGTTTTCTCATCAGTGAAATAGGGAATGCTACCCCTTCTCAGAGAGACGGTGTGGTTAATTGAATAGTTAATGAAAAAGAGCTGCTACCAGGATACCACATACATTACAGGCCACTCAGATAGTCAATGTTACTACCAATCTTGACTCACTGACACCAGACTAAAAATCACAGCCAACTTCATGTGACAAGAAACTCTAAGAACGTGAAAATATGTTTTATATCCCTAAAATATGTTTTATTTCCTCCTTCTTTCTCCTTCATTCCTACATTTACTAGTATTCTGAACCCAACTTGTTGAATCAAATTACCACTCTAACAAATAATGATATCCTTTTTTGTTTCTTTTTTTTAAAAAAAAAATTAGGACTCCAGAGTTCAGGAATAGGGGAAACTCTGGGAAGGAACTGGGAGAAAAGGCAATGTTCTCATCATTTTGACACACTAAAAAAAAATAATAATAATAAAAGCTAAAAATAACTCATGGGTTATTCAGGAACAGAAGATCCAGATTCAGCAATCTCAGGCTGTCGTTTTTATTTCTGCAAGACTATCATGCCTCCTACTGTTTTAGCATCGTTTTCAAAATTTATTTTACACAGCCCAGCGGCATCCTGACTGTCACGAGTAGTTTTTATTGCTATGCAATCCCATGCTAAGAGATTTGTTGCCACTGAGAACATCTTCAGGGGGTCATGTGACTTAATGATTCCGCCTCTGTAAGTAAATATGTAAGACAAACACATGCAAGAACATAGCACCTATAAACGCTCTCATGTTGACAAAGATTTTTCAATTCCTGAGAATCAGCCCAAATCTCAGGACTTTCCTTTGTCCTTCCTGTTTGTCTATTTCCCTCTGATGCCCTGATTATCCACTCCACAAAAGCAGCAAGTGGGGTCTGGCTGGCAGGCGTGGGACCACAGCAGCCTTTTCTACCTGTCAGCGCCAGCACCGAGGGCCCGTGACAAGGAGCTGAGCAAGGGCACAGCACAGAGCCAGGCTGGCCAGGGAGGGGAAGGGTGAGCTCATTTCTTCCCTGCTCCCTCCACCCCGTGAAGAAGGCTGTGACAGCAGCAGAGGCTCGGGTTTCAGTCACAAGGTCCCCAGAGGCCTGGCTCTGCAGGATCTGCTGGGGCTGTGGTTGCTGCAGATGCAAGCTTGCCTTTGCAGCTGTCCTCAGGAACACCTCCTGGGAGACACCTGGGATGGGCCGGTCCCAATCAACAGACTGCTTTCTAACCCAGGGTTTTCCCCAGGCACCCAAGTAGGGCCTCAAAATAGAAAGGCAGATAGTAGTCTAATTCCTATTTACGTCAGAAAAGATGAGAGAACAACCAATAAAAAGGGTGATGAGAGAGCTCACTGTGGACATTTAAAAGTCCACCCAGCCAAAGCCAGGCACATAGGGTTGTAACCCACCACCCAGGTCTGAGGGTAGGGAGGTGCAGTCGGAGCTGTCACAGCCAGAGGGTATTTGTGTTAATTGGAGCATCTTAGGATCTCTACCCTCTGCCCATTGAGGAGGTGAGAGAGTGAGAGGTCAGGAGGGCTTCACACATTCTAGAAACTGCTCCTTCCAGGTAAAGCTGCAAGGGGTTACCTCGCCCACAGCATGGATGGGGCAGATTAGAGATCGCTCTGAATCTGGAGGGGAGCAGAGACCACGCCCCCCAACCCCCCCTTTCAGCGAATTCATCCTCAAGCACATGCCATCTTCATTCTCAGAGGCAAAGTTACCCTCCTTGAGAATTGCACAATCCAACACAGAGCCGATAGAACTATAAAGACATAGAGACACCCTCTAAAGGAGAAAGTGGTTTTCCCCCTTAAATAAAATGGCTTGCCCAGCTCCTGGAATGAGGAAGAAAGGGTGGAAGGTGAGGCGGGGACAGCAGGGATGTGAGAGGTGAGGAGACAGGAGACCCTCTATAGAGGAGAGGGCTTGGAGGTGGGGGTAGAGATCTGAAGCAGGGAGGAAACAGGGGAGGGGGGTGGGGAAGAAGAGCTCTACTCACAGTCTCTGCTCAGTGGTGGGTCTGACTTCCCTTCAGGAGCACTTAGGGACAGTCCTCTAAGTCCCGCCCTCACCACTTTCCTGTTGTAGGTGAGGATGGACCAGGCTGCCCACCAGGTTCCACCAGGTTCCAGGCTCAAGAGGAGAACTCGGATGACCTCACTTGTACAGACACTATCTGATTACAACGGTTCAACTTACGATTTTCAACTTTATGATAGTGTGAAAGCGATATGCATTTAGTAGAAACTGTTCTTCAAATAATTTTGAATTTTGATCTTCTCCCGGGCTAGGATATGCACTCGCTATTCTCTAGTGAGGCTGGGTGGTGGCAGGGAGCACAGCTCCCAGTCAGCCACATGATCACCAAGGTGATAGGGATTTTGCCAGCTGTTAGGAACATGTTTAAGGAAGGCTTGACTAAGTTATGATGCTTGGTAGGTTAGCTGTAGTAAGTGCAGGTGTAATCAAGTTAAGATGAGTGATTAGGCTGGACTCTTAATCTAATATAACTGCTGTCTTTTTTTTTCAATCCTCACCCGAGGGTATGCTTTTATTGATTTTTAGAGAGAGAAACATTGACGTGAGAGAGAGATACATTGATCAGTTGCCTCCTGTACCCACCCCGATGATGATCAAACCCGCAACCTTTTGGTGTAAGGGATGACACTCCAATCAACTGAGCCAGCTGGCCAGGGCTATCACTGCTGTCTGTATAAGAGAGAGAATGTCATCTGAAGACATGGACACACCTGGGGAAGATGACCATCTGAAGAGAGAACCATCCCCTCTGTACCTCGTGGGCCTACAGGCCTTGTCCAAATATCCAGACCCTTTACTTTCTCTTCCCTGAGGGTGAGTGCCTTCCCAAGAAACTCCTTGGATCAAATGTAGAAAGGCTTACATGGGCTTTCCAGATGCCTCTGAGTCCTAGGATGAATGCAGATAACTCTCATAAGCTGAAGTTCCACTATATCTCTCTGAGATGTGTCAATTTTTCTAAATCTACTAAACAAAGGGGTCCCCTCCCCCAAAACCTACTTTCAAAATTCTCATTTTCAAAAGCATTTATTGACAAACTACTACATGCTAACATTCGGCCAGAGGGGTAGGCTCAAATGAACTAGACAGTCTCTGCCTTCAAGAAGCTGATGTTCTTGCTGCAGAGAGTAAAATATACTTTTTAAAGTGTACTCTAGATAATAGTATCAACTAAACATTAAATTTAATTTAAGCAGCACACAGCTTAGGTTCTGAGGGAGTTCAGAGAAAAGGACTTAGTGATGTCAGGAAAGGCTGCATGAAAATGAGTGGGAGGGGTGAGGTGAAGGGAAAGGCATGAGTGAAGGAGAAGGGTGAGGCCAGGAGCAGGGTGAGGCCAGAAGAAAGGTGAGGGTGGAATAGTTTGGGGCAGTCATGCCTCCACCTGCCTGCAGTGGAGAGCCAGAGTCATGGGGAATAAAACTGCTCCCAGATTGCAGAGGGACTTGACATCCGGAGGTAAAATCCATTTGCCTCTAAATTGCTAAGGGAAGTTGACTCCTCTGCAGAGGAAAATAGGAAGAATGAGAATTAGCTGGTCCAATCCCAAGTTGTGAATTTTACTCTGTTCCTATGCGTTCTAGAATCCGTAGGGATCAGCAGTAAGTATTCCCTTGGAAGAGCAATTCTCAAAAGATTAACAGAGCATTGAAATGTCATGGTGACACTCCAAAACATTTCATCCCTCCCCGTCATAAACAGAATCGCAGCCTACACCCCCACGCGTGGTGGGGAGGAAGGCTGGAAATATATGAGGTGTCTTAAGTGTGTTCTCAGAGATAGACTCCACAAATAGCCCTGCAAGCATTCCTCAACCAAGAGTTATGGATGCCAGATGCTGTTAGCAGCTCGCGACTGCGAAGACCAGAAACAGGGGCCTTAGCGATACCACCACAATCTAGGTCCCAGCATGAAGGCTGTTATCATGCTACTCATCCACCTACTAAGTGGAGGACATTCTTCTTTCCAGGAACTGTCCACTTATTTTGGGGTTTCGCTGTTTGCATACTTGGTCTGTGAATGTGAAGCAGCTGAGTTTAGGGCGCTGAGCTTCAGAAAAGCATTGAGGTGGGTGTTCAGAGCACTGATCTCACTGTGTTCTGGCCAGTCTGAGAGTGGAGACCCAGGGGTCCTGAACACCAGCCCACACACCAGAGCGGACCTCAGGATGCAACGTCTGGAAGTGTCACAGTGATGGTTCAATGCTCTGTTAATTTTCTGAGAATTGCTCTTGCAAGTGAATACCTGTCTTTGGACCTTAATGATTTTCAAAACTCATAGAAACTCTATGCTCTCAGCCACAATTTCCCATAACGCGTTTGAGACAAACTGTCACTCTGTCCCTTCCAAAGACCTGGAGCTGCATGCTCTTTGGCTCTTCTTTCTACTCGGGGTGGACTGGGCAACCTTCCAGGATTTTGCTACAAGTGTTGATGTTCATCACCCAAGTTATTATGTAGAGAAAGCCCGTGTGTAATTATTTCCCACCTCCCTGCTAGGCCTGAGACCTTACCACCTGATCCCACTGAGACAAGAATCCAGGTCAGGGCTTTGCCCGGCGTCCACTTCACACTTTCCCAAGTGAAACACATCTGTCATCTCTGCTCCCACAGGCAGAACATAGCCTTGAATATAAATGATTTCTTATTACAAATCAGGCATAAAGGACAAAAGCATGTAAATTTGGGGTTTTCTGAGCCACACGGTTCTGTCGAAATGACTCAGTTCCCCATAGAAGTCCAACAGCAGCCATAGACAATATGTGAACAAACAAACATGGCTGTGTTACAATAAAACTTTTATTTATAAAATCAGGCTGTGGGACAGAGTCAGTCTGTGGGCCATGTTCCTGTTACAGATGTACATATACTTAACTATTTTGAATAGCCTGTGATTATTTTAGAAGTGCTTTCACAGACATGTTGGTTTCTCCCAACCCTGATAGACATGGGCCAGTGTTTTTGTACCCGTTTTATATATAACACCATTGAGGCTCACTAATAACTTATCCAATGCCAACAGTTAGAAAAGTGCAGAGTGGGGAGTCAAACACAGGCCTTCTGTTTCCAAGTCTAACACATCTTCTACCATGCCATATTTTCCAGAATGTGTCTCTCTCTATTAATTAGTATTATGTGAAAAGAGTAGCTCTAGAGTCAAATGTTTGGGAAACTCCACATTAATCAAGGTTAAGGAGGCTTTTAATGTTTATCATGAATTTCCAAGAAGGAGTTATAGTATGCTTTAGTTTCACAAACATATTAGACACTGCATACACCTTTTATTCTTCTTGTCAAAGCAACTCTCAGGACTCACACTTCTTGGATCTGAGTCTAGGAGATACTTCACTAAGCATAAGCTTCAGAGAAGACATTTCTGAGAATCAGAATGCCTACATTAAGTCAATCAAAATGCCTACATTAAGTCATCAAAACCTCTCTGAGGGACACTCACTTCTTTGATTGGCTCAATGAAATAGACTATTTATAATTGGCATCTGATATCATAAAAGGAGCATTTCTTCAGAAACCATAGACTATACTGCTTCAAAAACTATAACCAAACCCCATCCTGTATCTTGGCTAGGTCCTGTGTCCTCTCCTCAAGAGGCTGCAAGGGAAAAGAGGCCCAACTTTCAACTTGGGTTGTGACCAATCAGATTATTAAGTTAATGCCCCAGGGAAGCCACCTGAGGACAGACCACGGATTTTTTTTTTTTTAATCAAACCTTGACCCAGCAGAGTGATAACTGAATGAAACAGGGACAATCATACCGTAGACCCAAGTTCCATTCAACCAAGGCAACTGAAAGAAATGGAGAGGGAAATGTACTTTGCTCTTTCCTGACTGTACCTGCCTCTGCTTCTTCTCATTCCTAGAAGGACCTGATAATCTGATTGGTCACAACTCAGGTTGAAAGTTGGGCCTCTTTTTCCCTTGCAGCCTCTTGAGGAGAGGACACAGGACCTAGCCAAGATACAGGATGGGGTTTGGTTATAGTTTCTGAAGCAGTATAGTCTATGGTTTCTGAAGAAATACTCCTTTTATGATACCAGATGCCAATTATAAATAGTCTATTTCATTGAGCCAATCAAAGAAGTGAGTGTCCCTCAGAGAGGTTTTGATGACTTAATGTAGGCATTTTGATTGGGAACCCAAGAATGTCTGCAACCTGAATGCAAACTGCTCAAGGTCTAAATAAGGGCTCCACTCACCCTTTATCACCAAATCCAAGAATCAGAACCAGCACACCAGGACACAGTTGTGGGGAGCTAGAGTTAAAAATATGACTTTGCCCTAAGTGGGATCCTGATTCAGTTTATTAATAATGCTTTCCTTTGTGGAAGAAGATGTATAAGAGAGGGAGTCGAGGGAGAACTGGATGAAAAGATGTGAAGGGATTAGTAAAACAACATATCTGCCTAATCCATAGACACAGACAACCGTTGGTGATGGCCAGAGGGAAGGGGCGGGGGGGCAGGGAGCATGGGCTGGGTGGAGACGGGCAAATAGGAGGCAAATAGGTACATCTGTAATAGTGTCAACAATAAAAATAAAGTTAAAAAGAAAAAAAATATGTACAAGAGAGGAATGGCATCAAGCTTCAGGGAATAGGGGCAAGAAGCACGTGGAAGAGGGGACTATAGTTCTCATTTTACACCTCAGTCACCATGTCTCACTTAAGTTTGCCAACTGTACTGCCTATTGCAAGGCAAAGAAATGTATGCTGGTCAGTTGGGGTCCTCTGTCTCTTCATTTTTGGCCACGTAGCCAGGGAAAATTCTGGAATGTTAAGGACATTTCTCCGCTTCACCTTTTTTAAGGAACATGAGTCATCAAGCCATTAATGAGTGTCTACAATTGCGGGAAGACTGAGAATCATTCCTTTGAAAGCTTGTGGGAGCTGCTTACCAGAAGATGAGGCAAAACTGAGATGATGAGGTCCTTGATAGAACACGGGCAAGACAGAAGCACAACTATCCTCTCCTTCCTTCTGTGGCTGAGCGCTCCCTGTGCTGAGAGGTAGCAGCAAAGGGCTTGCAAGCCCCAGAGACCATAGAGTGTTATCTGCAAGAACAATACTAATCTAGAGTACACATCATTTCTCTTCATAAATAATGTATGACCTTATGCATCTATCTTAAAACATTTCTGGGACAAATGAAGACACATAAAAGAAAGAAGTATGTTTATATTGCATCTATTTCCAAGCATCTTCCTATGAGCAAACAATCAGATTAGGGTACTCTGGTGGGCTAGAAGGCGCCCCACCCAAGTACGTCCACATCCTAATCCCCAGAACCTTTGAGTGTAGCCTCATTTGAAAAGGGGTTTTGAAGATGTAATTAAATTAAAAATTTTGAGATGAGGAGATCATGTGGATTATGTGGGTGTACCCTGGGTTCAATGACAAGTATCCTGAATAGAGACACACAGAGGAAAAGGTGACGTGAAGATGGAGTCGGAGATTAGAGTGGTGCCACTACAAGCCAGGGATGCCAACAGCCACCAGAAGCTGAACGAGTCAAAGCACAGATTTTCCCTGAGAGCTTTCAGAGGGAGTACTGCCTCATGGGCATCTTGATTTTAGATTTTTAGCCTCCATTTGTTTTAGCAGCACAGAAAATGCACACAAATTAACTTAATTTTTAAAATGTATTTTTGTTAAATTCCAAATGCATGCATGCACACACACACACACACACACACACACACACACACACAGAGGGAATGGGGAAGAAGGGAGGGATGGAGGGAGAGAGAGATAGAAGGGGGGGGAGAGAGAGAGAGAGAGAGAGAGAGAGAACACACTCATATTGAGCTGCCACAGTTACAGACTTCCATGTACCAAGACCTCATAGCAGGCTCTCTAAACAGACCTGATTTTGACTCCTCTCCTGATTCTGGAACAGGCATAAAGCACCTCCCTTGGTTGCAGAGAAGAGCATTGCTGGGGTGGGAGGAGGGACTGCAGGTGGAGAGGAAGAGAACCTTCTCACAGAACCAACCAACCAACCCAATTAAATGGAGCTGGAGGTGATCACAAACTTTCACCTGGGATTTGGTTTATGTTTCACAGAGTAAGAATTGAGGTTTATGCTACCAGGCTTAGCCTCATTCTCTTCCTGTGCTCAGAACAGTGGGAACCCCTATCTCTTTGAATATCTCTTAGTTTCTGAGCTGCTTAAAGGAGATTCCATCTGGCTAACCTCTTGCATCTGTAATATAAAGTGCAAACCTCCTCTCTTCCTGTCTCCCCATTAATCTTGTACAATATTTTAATTCTGTCTCAGTTTCATCACCTTCAAAAAAGCTGTTTGTGCCCCTTTGGTGTGGCTCTGTGTATGAGCGTCGACCTATGAACCAGGAGGTCATGGTTCAATTCCCAGTCAGGGCACATGCCTGGGTTTCGGGCTGGATCCCCAGTAGGGGGCATGCAGGAGGCAGCCGATCAGTGATTCTTTCTCATCATTGATGTTTCTATCTCTCTCTCCCCTCTCCCTTCCTCTCTGAAATCAATATATATACACTGAGTGGCCAGATTATTATGCATTCAAAGATCATAATAATCTGGTCACTCAGTGTATATCTACATTAATAAAAGAGAAACATGCAAATTGACCATCACTACACTACACCCCCAGCCATGCCCACCAGTCAATCCGGAGTGAGTATGCAAATTAACCCAACAAAGATGGCAGCAACCACGGAGCTTGAGGGAGCAGGAGGTTTGGGTTGCCCCCAGTGATCAAGGAAGCCAAGCTTCCCACCCACCCTGGCCTGCCCTGGCCTCTGCTCAAGGCTACAAAGTTTCAATTATAGAAGATAAATAAATCCCCCCAGATACCTGCTTCCAGCCAGCCCTGGCCTCTGCTCAAGGAGGCACTGAAAAAAAATAAAATAAAAAAAGGAGGGACTGGGAGCCTGGATCACTGGGGGCTGTGGCCAGCCTGAAAACAGCCCTCAGCTCTTCACCCAGGCTGGCCACACTCCCGTGGGGTGAGGGTCCTCGCTGGGGGGCATGGCCAGCCTGCAAATGGCCATCAGCCCCTCACTCAGACTGGCCAGGCACCCCAGGGGGGACCCCCACCCTGAAGGGGGTGTGGCCAGCTTGAAAACAGCCCTCAGCCCCTCACCCAGGCTGGCCATACCCCCATGAGGTGAGGGTCCCCACTGGGGGACTTGACCAACCTGAAAATGGCCCTCAGCCCCTCACCCAGGCTGCCTCATGCCCCAAGGGAACCCTCACACTGATCCGGGACACCCTTCAAGGCAAACCAGCCAGCCCCCACCCATGCACCAGGTCTCTATGTGTACTAAAAAAGGGTAATATGCTAATTAGACTGGGAGACCTTCCAGGAGACCTTCTGGATGTTCTGGACAAAGCCATGGTGGCGGGGCCGAGGTAGAGGTGGTTAGAGGCCAAGAGGGGAGGGCAGTTGTGGGTGATCAGGCCAGGATGGGATGGCAGTTGTGAGTGATCGGGCTGGTGGGGGGTAGGGCCATTGGGGGTAAGCAGACCAGCAGGGGGGCCAGTTGGGGGTGAGCAGAATGCCAGTGTGGGTCAGTTGGAGGAGATCAGAATAGTGAGGGGGGGCAGTTTGTAGTGAGCAGGCCAGCAGGGGGTCAGATGGGGGCAAGCAGGTCAGTGGGGAGGGAAGGTGAGGGCGAGCAGGCCAGCAGGGGGGGTAGCTGGGGGCAAGCAGGCAGGCAGGCAGGCAGGTGAGCAGTTAGGAGCCAGCAGTCCCGGATTGCGAGAGGGATGTCCGACTGCCGGTTGAGGCCCAATCCCTGTAAACTGGCAGTAAGACATCCTTCGAGGGGTCCCAGATTGGAGAGGGTGCAGGCCGGGCTGAGGGACCCCCCCCCCCCGGTGCATGAATTTCATGCACTGGGCCACTAGTATATATACACACACACACACACACATATGTGTGTGTGTGTGTGTGTGTGTGTGTGTGTGTGTATATATATATATATATATATATATATATATATATATATATATATATATATATATTAGAGGCCTGGTGCATGAATTTGTGCATGGTGGGATCCGGCCATCCTGGCCAGGGCGAGGGGACATGAGCGATTGGTTGGCCAGCCTGCCTGCTGGTCAAACTCCTGGTTGAGGGGACAATTTGCATATTAGCCTTTTATTATATAGGATATACACTGAGTGGCCAGATTATTATGTGTTCAGAGATCATAATAATCTGACCACTCAGTGTATATGTATTTAAAAAGCTACTTTTTTACTCAAAGTAGACTTCTGTCTCACTTGAGAAATGACAAGGGAAAGGCTGGACCCTGAGGGAGGTATGAGGAGAACAATTTGGTTGAGAAAATTATCTGGGTTCCTGACTTGCACAATTACATGGAGGGCTTTTTTGTTTTAATAAGTTATGTCATAAGTCACAGCACAGCCCTGGCTGGTGTGGCTCAGTTGGGTGGAGCATCATCCTGTACACCAAAAGGTCTGGGTTCAATTCCCAGTTGGGGAGCATGCAGGAGGCAACTGATTGTTTCTCTCTCACATGGATGTCTCTCTCTCTCTCTCTCTCTCTCTCTCTCTCTCTTTCTCCACCCCCTTCCTCTCTTTAAAATCAATTTTTGAAAAAAAGGCACAGCACATTTTAAAGAAATGAAATGACCAAAATGTACCTTCCCCCCCGGATTTGAATAATCCCAATTCAATTAAATTTCTGACAGAACGGCATTTAATTTTGCTAATAAACAGGTAAGAAAGCAATAAGCAATGTTCTCAGTGGCCACTTTCTCAACTTTCAGGGCCCTGTGCTGTAGTTTTCCATATAAACAGAAAAGAAAAAAAAATGACTATGCATAGAAAGAAAAAAAAAAAGGAAGCTGGAAATTACAGCCAAAACAGATCAGTTCCACCAAAAAAGCACCAAAGAGCACTCATTTCTCTGCCCTGGAAATTATGTGGCTCTCTCCACCCTTCTAAATTACACTGTCTTGATAGATTCTATTTTCCCACTAAACATACAAAATGGATATTTTAGCTGATAACATGCCCTGTGCTCCTTTTGGCAGAACATGTCTGCCGAAGAGCAGACCCACGTTCTGGATCACACGGCCTTTAGAATAATGGCCAGCATTTCTTCATCCTTTGTAAAACATGGTGCCCATCTCTTGTTCGGTAGCATGATGGGACCCAGAGGCTTCGGCAGTAGTGTACATGTCACAGTTTTGTAGGAATCAGAGCCGAAGAAGAGGTACATTAATATTGCATTTGGATTGTGTCCAATATGTGTGTCTCCCTCCCTCTATGCCTTCATAAATATTTCAGAGCCTTAGACAGAGAAAACAGTGACAGTGGAATCAGTTTCTGAGTTAAAAGTAATCACAGCCTTCGTGTAAAAACAGCAGCCAACAGCCACAAGATTTCGGTTTAGGTTGGCCTGCTAAGAAATCCACCAATGTGAGAACCCTAGCTGGTCCCAACACTTACTTCCCACTGAAATGAAAGCATTCGACTTCTAAATGATAGTTTCGAATAAAGGCAATAATTTGTTTCCAGCTGGTACAATTGTTTAATAAAATGCCTGCTGGGCCTCCAGAAGTAATATTCTCCTCTCCTCGGCAACAATGAAAATTATCCCGTCTTGGGGACCACTAAATCAATCCACACAAAATGCTCTCAACTTGAAGTATAAGATTGTCAATGACAGTAATTTGCCATATGGAGAAGTAAAAAAAAAAAAAGTTTCAGGGATACATGGTAAACTGGAGGAGAAACAAAATCTTAACAGAAGGCTGAAGCCATTTCACTATTGTAATAATTATTCTTCTAATGTTTTAATCAAAGGCAGCAAGCAGCCTGTCTCTCTCCTCATCTATATTCGAGCCACCACACTCTGTAGGTGTTAATCTCAATGCCTTCAGGCTGTTAGGAAAGAGCAGAAATTGGCAGTCCCTGAACTGCAGAGACTGTATGATAACAGTACCTGGCACTGCCCTTAATTATCTCAATTATGGAGATGTGTGTTGTTTGTCAACAGCTAGAAAGAGATGAGACTGTCAGGCCGTTGGAGAGATCAGTTTTTGGGTGTAGGTTTGGGCAATGAAGGTTTCCTTTCCGTTATAATATTTTTTTATTTTACTTTTCCTTTTTAAAGAAATTTTATATTTATGAGAGTGAAAGAAGAAACTAAAGTCACCCATGATCTCAATGAGGATGTATTATCTTAAAGTCATTGGTCCAATGTGTGTTCCATAGGTTTTATTCTTCTTCCTCTTAATGATCAAAAGTATATAAATACATAAAAACTGGAAAAATGAATAAATACAAATGATATTCACATAGAATACAGGGGATGCAAGTGATTTACTTTCTAGGAGCTACACAAATAAATACTAATTAATTAAGATATTAAATCAGTAGACATATTTTCAAATGCAACAGGAAAACATTTTGGGCTATCCAGATAATATTAGTATTCACAACCCTAACATTAGCTGGTCTTTTTCAGAGACGTATGGCAAAGCTTGTAGAGTCCTGGTCAATTTTCCAGTTTTCTGGCACAAACAACCGCTGGAACCCAGTCCAGTCTATCCATCCAGAGAAGTGAATTTGACCACTGGCAATTGAGTTATTACTAGTCACCAATCAAACACACACAGGGCAGGTTCCCATATCAGCATCAGAAGAGAGAAAGGAGAGTGTGTGTTGTTTTTCTTAAGCCACTACGAGGGATGGGAGTGCTCTTTGTCAACTACTCTGACCGAGCTTTTCCGAGCATTTCCCAGCCCCCAGGGCTGAGCACAGCCAGCCTCATCACTGGAGGGAGAGGAAGCCAGCAGTGGCTTGCCTGAATGTCTAGGCTCTAATTTCACCAATCTGTGCCGCAGTCTCCTTCTCTGTTGAAATAAGGCGAATCAGACTGGTTGGCTTTTACCAGCCCGCTCTCAAAGCCTGTGCTGTGGCTGCTGGAGAGGCCTGGAGAGTAGGAGAGCCAAAAGGAGACTGAGCAGAGACTCAGATGTTACCATTCTGCCAAAGCATGGAGAGGCATTGGGGCTTCCTTTCTAAACTCTTTGCAGGACTGTTCTGGAAGGGAGTCCTCACACAGCGTGGCAGCTGGGGAGAGCACTGTAACTGTGTTAAGAAGCTGGTTCTCCTACTGACTAGCTGGGGGATTGGTGTGTGCCACTATTTCCTAGTTGGGGAGATGGGGTAAGAAACAACAGTTGTAGGACAAATTTCTTACCCATAAAATGTAACTGATACAACAACTGTTTTATTGGGTTATTTGTAAAAATTAAATCAAACACCGTAAGAAAAAAATGTGTAAGCTACCAAATGCTGCACAGAAGTGATTTCCCCCCACTGCTTGTGAAGGTAAATCCTGATTCCTGAGTCAGAGGCATCTTATGTGCACTGAATGTTGAATCTGCAACCCTCATAGAGCAAATTTTATTCTCCTGAACACAATGCCCAAGAGTTTTTGTTGAGGAGAAACCTACCTCCTGGACCATGTGTTAGAATTTAATTCCATGGAAAAAGAAAAAGAATTGTCTCCTTGTAGTGAAAGAGAATTTTATTTTGTTTTAATGCTGATTGGAAATGAGGCCTAATCAAATATGTTTGAGCTTTTCTGCCCAAAAAGAACTGAAGAGGATTGAGTTTTTCATGTCCCTGCTCAGACAAGAGCTGCCTGGGACAGTTGGGGCCCTTTCCTTGCCTGGGAGAGCATTGAAAAGGGGAGAGGGGCGACCATCCTCACAGGCCTCTTCTTCTTGCCCTGCCTTGGCTCCCAGCGAGGGGCAGAGCCAGGGTTATCTGCTGTCCTCCCAACAACATTTAACTGTTGTAGGATTGCCAGATACAAGACAGAACACCCAGTTAAAGTTGAATTTCAGATAAACAACGAATGCTTTTTTAGAATAAGTATGTCTCAAATATTGCTAAATCTGGTGATCCTAACCTGTTTTCCAAGGCAGCAGAATCATGGAATCCTAGAGTCTTTTTAAGAGCCATAAAATTCTCTAATTCAATCTCTACTTTTTCTTTTTTTTTTTTTTTGTATGAGAAAAAGGAGGCCTGGAGGGGTGAAGCTGCATGCCCTCCTAAACAGCAGCAAAAGCAGACCGAGAATCATGCAAAGGAGCTTTCTACCTATAGCAATTGTGCGACTGAAGATTTTTAAAGTGATTAAATGCATAGTACCCTCGATTTTTGTGTGACTATTTGTTCACACAAACCCAGGAAACTATTGAGCTGTGATTGGTGGCTGCTGTTTCTATACCAAAGCCTTGTGTTTGTGGTCAACGGAACAGCCAGCACTAATAGGTTAATGAGTGACTACAGCTACCTCTGCTGACCACGGGAGGTGCGAACAGCAGGGGATTTGGGGTAAGGTCACTTATTTACCAGAAGTTCCACCATGACCTCACTTGATTAGGTCATCAAGCAAGGAAGGGGAGGATTAAAGGGGAGTAAGTAATGAGGCTGAGCAGCACAAGACTTTTACCTCAGAACACAAAACCAAAGCACACTGCATGTTTTGGCCACAGTCTCAGTCTTTGACCTTTGACCTTTGACTTTGACCTACCTACAGACCAAGGGTGCCCTAGCCTCATTCGCATTCCATACCTGGTGTACACGTGGGAGTGCCATGTCTTCTCTCAGAAGAACTGGGACTGGAAATTGTTTGCAGATTTCTACCTCAAGGTCAAAGCATATAACAACCAAAATTGCACAGCATAATTACAGCTGGATTTGACAAAGGCTCGAACGCTTACTGTGTTTTAGGTGGATACAAGGGGAAAGAGGTAATACTCTAAGGTTTCATTTTCATGAATATAAATGAGTACTTTGTTTCCTTTTCTTTTCTTTTCAAACATTTTCACCTTGTGCTGTGAGACACTTGGTACACACAGAACATTCTAAAAAGAATGCTCAGAGACAAGCGTTGTCTCATCACTTTTCTCCCCACACTTCAGAGCTGGCCAAACACTCAGAGTCTAATTGGCCAAGTCTCAATGCCTGCAAAGTGTTTCTGGAACTGATATTGATTGTACCCTCTTCTGTGACTTGCCTTTAACAGCACACACGGCCCACCAAGGGACTTTCCCCCATGTTCGGCAGTTAACACTGAATCTCCTTGGCAAGGCTCTCGGTGACTGCACAATCTCACACCTGCCAGCACTGGAAAGTTCTGGAAATGAGGATTCTGTGCCAGACATTCTTTTGGAGCACTGCACCCAGTTTCTTAGTCTCCCAGCCGTGAGATGAGTAACCAATTTCTTGAACTTGAAACCTTTTGCAGTGATAATATGCAAAGGGCTTATCCAAGAACGGAGGTGCATGCCTAGGCCCCCGGGTTCTCACACGGGCTCTCTCGCTGCCTTTCTTATTGCCTCACTTTTGTGTCACACCTCACACTTTCACATCTGTTCCCTTTGTTCTTTATGAAGCTCTGTGAGGCCGAGTGGGCAGATCCAGACCAACGAACCGGTTGGAGGGTTTACCTTGTGCCGGGTTTTCTGCTAGGTATTTTCGTGCATTTTACCTCATGGAGGCCTGCTGAGAACTCTGAGCGTGGGTTAAGGGAAGGTGCCCACCATACAGATGAAGGACTTGAGGATTAGAGGGGGGATTGCTCCAGAGCTGAAAGCTGACCCCTTTTCTGCTCTACATATGATGTTCTAAATCTGTGGCTCTGTTAGAATTATTTCAACTACAATGACCCCCAAAACTGGCAATATATGAAGTAAGTAATATCTCACCATCTACAAATGATGACCAGTAGTTATGGTCACTTGTTACACACGCCCATTCATGGCCTCCTTCTTCCTGGACAAGGATCTGGCCTATGACTAGCCCTTCAGATGGGTAATGCATATCGAAGTTCAGCTCCTGGAACCCTCTCCATCTTCTCTGTGCTATTTTATTAGTATTAAACTGCCAAATGTGAAAATTCTCTTTATTTGAAACTTCACATAAGTAACACAATAAGGCATAATAGAAAGAAGCTAACCATCTATCCAATCCCATCTCCCAATAGTAACCAGCATCAATACTGTGTTAGGTATCTGCACACACATTTCTCCTTGATCATATAAATATAAGAGTTTTCTGCTTGTTTATCACTGAAAGAGAATTTCCTTTTTATTACTCTAAAACATTTTTCTCCTCCTCCTCCTTCTTCACATATCTATATATATAAAAGCCTAAGTGGCCATTCGACTGTTCGACCCTTCGACCATTCAACCAGTAGCTATGATGCGCACTGACCACCAGGGGGCAGATGCTCAATGCCAAGGCATGGAAACGTGGAACAGACTGATGAATCTCAGAGAGAATGGGAGGGGGGAGGGTGGGAAGAGATTAATCAAAGAGCTTATGTGTATACTAGAGGTCTGGTGCACAGATTCGTGCACCAGTGGGGTCCCTCAGCCTGGCCTGCAGGGATTGGGCTGAAACTGGCAGTCTGACATCCCCTGAGGGGTCCCAGATTGCAAGAGGGCACAGGCCTGGCTGAGGGACCCCACCCATGCACAAATCCATGCACCAGGCCTCTAGTATGGAATAATGTCATATGAGAAATGATGAATGCATTTCCATTTTTAAAAAATATATTTTAAATATATATATTTTTTTATTTCAGAGAGGAAGACAGAGAGAGATAGAAACATCAATGATGAGAGAGAATCATGATTGGCTGCCTCCATGCCCCACACTGGGGATGGAGCCGGCAACCCAGGAATGTGCCCTGAGGAATTGAACCATGACCTCCTGGTCCATAGTTCGACACTCAACCACTGAGCCACGCTGTCTGGGCATATAATTCTTTTTTGATCTCTTTGTTTTCAGTTTTTTGCAACTATGAGCAGCATTGTAATAGATACTGTTGAACGTGTAGAGGAGAAAAAGAATAAAACCTTTTCCTCTACCCTCAGGTTCATTTCCTGGGGCCTGCAAATGAAACTGATAAAAGACGAATTAACAGGAGAAAAAGTTTATTACACATGCACACAGGAGTTTCACAGTAAAGGAGGGAAAATCCAAAGAGGTGGTTAGGTCCCAGGGCTTACATAGCATTTTTACAAGGGGATGTTAAGTGACAAGATAGATGAAAGGGGGTTTTAGCTTCTAGGGGTGGTAGATTGTAAGAAAATAGCATATAGGAGAAATTAATAAAAGATAATGATTATCTTAGTAAGGTGGACTGTGCTGACTCCAGTGCGGTCTCCAGTGCTGAGTCATCTCTTCTCCCTGCTATGGGGGGAGTGGTGTGCCTTTATAAAGGGAAATGTATGCCCTGATACAAGGCAGAAAAGGGGAGGGCAGAGTTCCTCCTATGACTTCTCCAGCTCAGAATAATCTTCAGGCCCAAGTGTCATATTTTGGGGTGGCATATTCTGATCCCCTTCAAATGCATGTTCTTAAATACTACCTCTAAGGATAAATTCCCTGAAGTGCTGAGTTAAAGTGTATGTGCATTTTATTTTATTTTTATAGTTCACTTTTTATTATGGCTTTCAAAATTATTTTTTTCTTATGCATTTTATTTTTTTAAATATATTTCTTTATTGATTTCAGAGAGGAAGGGAGAAGGAGAGAGAGATAGATAGAAACATCAATGATGAGAGAGAATCATTGATCAGCTTCCTCCTATATGCCCCCCACTGGGGATGGAGCCTGCAACCCAGGCATGTGCCCTTGGCTGGAATTGAACCTGGGACCCTTCATTCTGCAGGCTGACACTTTATCCACTGAGCCAAGCGTGCATTTTATTTTTTATAGATGTGGCCAGACTACTTTTCTAAAAGGCTGTAACAATAATTCACATTTCAGCCAGTAATATGAATCCATGAACACCCATCTCTTCTCCATCCTAGGTGGCCGTTGGTGTTCGTTGGTTTGTTTTGTCAATTGAATGAGTATAAGGTGGCATCACATTGTTATTTTAATTTGCATTTTCCTTCCTACTAAGGAGGTTAAATATCTTTTCTATAGTTTGTTAACCAAATTTGCTTTTCTTGGAGTTCATTGTAACTGTGAGATTGTTTTCTCTCCCTGTCACATTAGCTCCACCAGAGCAAGTACCAGGTGCGTCTTGTTCTCTTGCTGGGTATTTCTGGGTCCTAAGATAGTTGCTGACAAACAGTGAAGGCCCAATAAAGAGTTGTTTCACCCTGGCTGGTTTGGCTCAGTGGATAGAGCATCGGCCTGTGGACTGAAGGGTCCCACATTCAGTTCCAGTCAAGGGCACATGCCCGGGTTGCAGGCTCGAACCCTAGTGTGGGGCATGCAGGAGGCATCTGATCAATGATTCCCTCCCATCGTTGATGTTTCTGTCTCTCTCTCCCTTCCTCTCTGAAATCAATAAGAATATATTTTTAAAAAAATTGTTTAAATAATAAGTGAATACCTTTTGACTCAGCAATCCTCCTCGCAGGAACTATAATAAAAAAAGTAATAATGGCTGTGTGAAAAGCTTTATCCATAATAATATTCATTATAAGATTGCTTAAAACTAGAAATAGAATAAATGATGTTATTTGATACAGAAAGAAAATAATAAGGACTATAATAGCTAACATTTATTTAGTGGATACTACTGAATAGTATATTTAAATTTTTTTAAAAATAAAGTATTCTGTCCTAACTGGTTTGGCTCAGTGGATTGAGTGTCAGCCTGCGGACTGAAGAGTCCTAGGTTCAGTTATGGTCAAGGGCATGTATGTGCCTTGGTTGTGGGCACATGCCCAGTCGGAGGTGTGTAGGAGGCAGCTGATCGATGTTTCTCTCTCATCGATATTTCTAATTCTCTATCCCTCTCCCTTTCTCTCTGTAAAAAGTCATTAAAATATATTTAAAAAAATAAAGTATCCTGTTTAAACCTCATAGTGTATTAAGCTTATAAAAGTGACTATAACACTATGTGCACAATATAACCCTAATTGCTTAAAGAAATGGCTCTGCATGCATCAACAAATAACTGGAAAGGTATATACCAAATTGTTAAATGTAGTTTACTTGTGTAATTAAAGAAACACAGATTATCTTTATTTTCTTTTGTGCTTATACCTACTTTTACCTAAGTCTTCACCTTTTGTAATAAGAAAAATAATATAAGAAAAGCTATCCCTGAGTAATATTCTAGTATCAAGTGCTTTCTTCTCGTGTGTTTTTTAAAATAAAGTGTGTATATATACTAAAATAGGTATATACATATAAGTATATATACCTAAATACCATATGAAGTCCTACAATAAAGAATAAAGCTCATAAATACCCAATGAAATAGCTCACTGGCCATCTCATTTGTCCCAGATAATGTATGTCCTGGGGCTTGTTTCCCCTGAATGAGGTATATTTGTCTCCCCAGTCTTGTAGGGTTGGCCCACAGGGCCATTCATCATTGTGTCCGGAGCTCAGAGAGAACCCTCTAGAGCGGGAGAGGGTAACAAGCCCACCGGGCCTCCGCAGCAGTGATGAAGGTGCCCGGCTGCTGGGATGAAGCCAGGTAGAGGCGCAGAAGGAATGAAGAAGAGGGTCGCTTCCCACCTCCCTGGCCTGCACTGCAGGTGAGGCCCCACCCACCCCACACACACCCTCAAATTGCTTCTTGCCCCTCGTGTCACAGGAAACCGGTAGAGGTTTTTCTCTCAGTGGAAACCAAGACTGGGATCCAGAGAGTTGAGCTGCAATGCGGCCCTGTAAGCCATATAACATGAAAACAGAAGTAAGTGATAGAACACAAGGATGATTTCCCCTTTGCAGAAAACACCCCCAAAACAAACAAATGAAGCACAATTACAATAAACAATTTTAAAGCCTACTCTGGTTTTCTCATGTGTTTCAGCCAAATTCCCTCCCTGGTCGTAGCAACGACCTCGTAGCCTTCACAGAAGCTGCCACAAGAAATTGCCATTCCCTGTCCGCAGAAAACTTGGGGGCTGATTCCCTTTGTGTTGATGTCAGCTATTTCTAAGGATCTTGTGGACATCAGCCAAAATCACAGCCCAGGCCAGGGCTTCCATGAAAGCTGTACTGAGATGCAATGTGAGTGCCACAAGGTCAATAATCCCCAAAGAATCAAAGTCAAAGCTTTAACCTAAGTAAGGAAACTGGTCAGATCTGTCATCCTTCATGGAGCCTTTGTCTAAGAGGCCCTCCTTGCTTCCTGCTGTGCGCCTCTCTCGCCAGTGAGCTAAGGTCAGGTATGGATGAAAATCAGCCTGGAGGGGGAGGGTGTATTCATACACCTCCCTAAAAATACTCTTAAAGCCAATTCCTTCGGTTATTTCACTGAGCCTCGGTCCTCACCAGGAGAAGGAGGGATGGACCCACCCTTCCTCCAAAGAGGTTCCATTCGTTTTCCTATGTGCTCATCTGCCTGAGCAAGCTGCCCGTCCTCCTACACCTGACCTCACAGTGTGCCGCCCACCCTGCTCCTGACTCTGGGCCCAGCATGAAGGTCACGAAGGGAGAGGCTCCAGGGTCAGTAACGGCAGGAGGCAGCGTCAAAGCAGCCAGTTCTCCCTGGAAAGTCTCCCTGGATGTCCAGTCGTGGGACTGTTTGTCATGGTGGCTGCACCCAGCACAGACTGTCCCTCAGGTGTTGCTGGTGAAAAGAGAGAGATGCGATGCAGAGCCGGCCCATGAGAGCCGATGACTCCATATTTAGAAGGATTGTGCCCGGCACAATATAATGTACTTTTCAGTATTATCTGCTTTTAATTTCCAAAGACACAGCGAGACCTACTTACCAAAAATAAAAACAGGAAAACCCCAAAACATGAGTGCGTAAAAACTAGTTTTAGGGGTCCAAAGTGGCTGGCAATTCAAAGACATCTAGGTGCTAGAACTTCTCAAGGTGAGGCAAGAAAATGAGCAGAAACACAAAAACAAGGACTCACCAAATAGGTTAAAAGAATATGTGTAGCCTGGCCAGTGTGGCTCAGTGGCTGAGCATTGACCTATAAACTGGATGGCCACAGTTTGATTCCCGGTCAGGGCACATGCCTGGATTTCAGGCTCCATCCCTAGTGGGTGTGTGCAGGAGGTAGCCGATCAATGATTCTCTCTCATCACTGATGTTTCTCTCTCTCTCTCTCTCTCCCTCTCCAGTCATCTCTCTAAAATCAATAAAAATATATCTTTTTTTTTTAAAGAGTATGTGTAAAAATACATGATGCATACAGAGGCTTCATCTGCTGGTTTTCTCTCCAATACACATTAAGTAGGAATGGAAAGACGAGGAATCCTGGGAAGCTAATAGACATTTAAAGTCCATCTGAGAAGCCAAATTTCTTCATAGCAATTATTCTGATGATGTTTTTCCTGTGTTTGGAAAAACCTCCAGGAGCATTTAATTTGCAGATGCAGAAACCTCTGTAAGTTCTCATGCATTTGTATAGCTGCTGTTGGAGCCAAGCACTGCTGTGAGGTAAGCAGTTACCAACAAATACCTGGTTTTTTTTGTTTGTTTGTTTGTTTTTTTCCATCTGAGGAAAGTACAATTTTGTCCAAGGCTTCACTCACCCAGGTGTTCACAGGCAAATATTCACATTTGGATTTCTGTTTCCTGCTTTCCTTCCTAGTGCTCTGGACCCCCTGCTTTCTTTTGGACTCCGTGACTTAAGATATTCATCATTTCAGGGATAGACTTTGCCAAGAGCATTTTGGTCTCAGACAGAAAACAAAAATAGATGCACTTCAAACATGATCCAAGTGTTGTGTTTCTGAGTTTTGGATCCCCCCAGCCACTTTATAAGAAACCCCTGCTGTTTGAAATAATCACCTGAATCTCCCAAGAAGTTTTAAATCATGGTAGACAATTAAACAGATTCCTGGCATAACGAAAGCCAGCGGTGTGTGCGGGTAACCGGGGAAGCCAGCGCTACTTACAGAAGGGCATACGGCAGGTGCAAGCAGCGTCTTCTTTTCCCTGAAAGAGACTGCACCTCAGAGCTGCTTGATAATCTCCCCATGACTTCTTGTCAGCATGATGCTTTCAGCACAGTTTTGTTGAGAAATGCCTTCTGTGCTGACAGGACCACATCATGTTTGACCTCCACCTAGTTTTCTCATATTTAATAAATTCAAAAAAAAAAAACAGAGCCAGAGGACATTACTCCAAAGACATACACTTTTTGGCCATGATTATCCACAGCATAGCCTGTGCCTGAGAACTCACATGAGGGTGCTACTGTGATGGGTAATCCTGGCAACAAGGAGCAGGGAGGAGCCATCAGCCTGAGCATCCGTGTCTGGCTCCATAAGGCTCCTCGGAGGCACTGAAAGCTGAGAAAGAAGCAGCGCCATATGAACGCAGAAAGAACCCTGTGGCCTTACATACATAACTGCGATGGTAGCTCTGTGGCCATGAAAGCCACTTAAGCACATAGAAGCAAATGTGGACATTGTATACCATCATCAGACGGACACATGGAATGGTGGAAATGTAGCTGCCATATGCAGGATGGGGCAAAAGTAGGTTTACAGTTGTTCATATGGAAAGTAATGTAATCCTATCTAATAAAAGGGTAATATGCAAATTAACCATCACTCCATCACAAACATGGCAGTGCCCATAGCCACAAGATAGCAGCGCCCAGTCCTCTCAGCCTTGACGGAGTCCCCCAGTCCTGGAGGGCAGTGGCCACTGAGAGCGGGCAGCATGAGCAGCCTGGAGGAATGCTTGCTTTGTCACTGCGGCAACGAGGCAAGCATTCCACTCCCAGCCACCAATGGACCTCTGGGCCGTGGAGAGCCTCTGGGCAGCAGGCGCAGAGCAGCCAGACCCCACAGAGAGCTACTGGCACATGGATTGGTGCACAAGGCTACTAGTACCTAATAAATAGTAATACAAGAATAAACTCTGTGTTTTGCGTACTCACAACTGTAAGTAGTCTTGTTAGAATAGGGATGTGGGCATTCCAAATTTCTTTTCGTTTGTATCCTCAGCCAAGGATGTTTATTGATTTTTAGACAGAGAAACATCAATGTGAGAGAGAACATCAAATGGTTGCCTTCCATATACACACCCCAACTGGGTTCTGAACCCACAACCCAGGTATGTGCCCTGATCAGGAATCAAGCCTGCAGCCATTTGGTGTATGAGACGATGCTCCAACCAATGGAGCCACGTGGCCAGGGCAAGGGCAGCTCAAATGTTTTACAGAAAAACTACATACAATTCAAGACAAGTTGTTTGAAGTTTTCTTTTCATTGTGGTAAATGCATAGAACGTAAACTTACCATCCTGCCATAGCCGGTTTCTTAGTGGTTAGAGCATCCGCCCTGGACTGAAGAGTCCTGGGTTCAATTCCAGTCAAGGACAGGTACCTCAGTTGCAGATTTGATTCCCTGCCCTGCTTAGGGCATGCGCGGGAGGCAACAAATCCATGTGCCCTTTTCACGTCAGTGTTTCTCTCTCTCAGTCTCTCCCTCTCCCTTACACTCTCTCTAAAAATCAATGGGAAAAGTATTTCTCTCTCTTGGTCTCTTACACGCTCCCTTACTCTTCTCCCTTACACTCTCTCTAAAAATCAATGGGAAAAGTATCCTTGGATGAGGATTGAAAAAAATTTACCATCTTAACCATTTTTAAGTATACAGTTTAGTAGTGTTAAGTATATTCACATTGTTGTGCAACTAATCTCCAGAACTTTCTCATTTTGCAAAACTGAAACTCCATACTCGTTAACAACTCCTTATTAACAAGTTGTTTTTAATAACAAATTTGTGTATTACTTAATGAAAATAAAAAAAATAATTTAAAAATTAAGTACATTGAAGAAAGAAATGGAAGAAGACATAAATAAATGGAAGGCCATGCCATGCTCATGAATTGGAAGGATTAGTATAGTCAAAATGTCCATACAACCTGCTCTGGCTGGTGTGGCTCAGTTGGTTGAGTGTTGTCCAGGCACCAACAGGTCGCTGGTTCGATTCCCAGTCAGGGTTTATATTCAGGTTGAGGTTTGGTCCCCAGACTGGAGGCAACCAATCAATGTTTCTCTCTCTCCCTCTCCTCTCTCTCTAAAATCAATAAAAAACATATATTTTAAATGTCCATATTACCTGAAGAAATATATAGATTTAATACAATCCCTATTAAAATACTAATGCCATTCTTCTCAGAAATAGAAAAAAAATCCTAAAATTTATATCAAACGACAAAAGACCACAAATAGCCAAAGCAAGCTTGAGACAAATATCAATGCTCTCTGATTTCAAACTATATTACAAAGTTATAATAATCAAAATAGTATGGTACTAGCATAAAAATAGATACATAGGTCAATGGAACATAATGGAGAGCCCAGAATATAGTCAGTTAATCACAACAAAAGAGGCAAGAATACACAATGGAAAATTGACAGTCTCTTCAATAAGTAGTGTTGGGAAAACTGGACAGATACATTTAAAAAAATTGAAACTGAACCATTCTCTCACTCCATATACTAAAATAAACTCAAAATGGATTAAATACTTACGTGTAAGGCCTGAAACCATAAGATTTCTATAAGAAAACATATGTAGTAAACTCTTTTACATCAGTCTTAGTGACATCTTTTTTAGAAATATTTTCTCTAGTAAGAGAAACAAAAGTAAAAATAAACAAGTTGGACTCCATCAAACAAAAAATTCTCTGCCTAGCAAAGATAACCACCAACAAAACAAAAAGGCACCCCACAGAATGGGAGAAAATATTCACAAGTGATGTATCTAATATATATTTCTCCAACAAAGAGATACAGATGGCTACCAGATATATGAAAGATGTTCAACATCACTAATCATCAGGGGAATGCAAATCAAAACCACAATGAGATACCAGTTCACACCTGTAAGAATGACTATCATCAAAACGTCAACGAATGACAACTATTGGTGTGGAAGTGAAGAAAAGGGAAGCCTCACGCACAGTAGGTAGGATTATAACTTGACGTAGCCACTATGGAAAAGAGTATGGAGATTCCTAAAAAAAAAAAAAAAAAAAAGACAAACAAACAACACAAAACCCAGAAATAGAACTACCATATGATCAAGCAAAATACACTTCTGGATATTTATCTGAAGGAAACAAAACACTAATTTGAAAAGATATATGCACCCTTATGTTCGTTGCAGCATTATTTACAACCCCCAAGATATGGAAGCAACCCAGGTGTCCATCAATAGATGAGTGGATAAAGAAGATGTGATTCTCTCTCTCTCTCTCTCTCTCTCTCTCTCTCTCTCTCTCTCTCTCACACACACACACACACGAATATTACTCAGCCATAAAAAATGAAATCTTGTCATTTTTGACAACATGAATGGACCTAGAGAGAATTATGCTAAGTGAAATAAAGCATATGATTTCACTTATATGTGGAACCTAAAAACAAAACAGACTCATAAGATCAGAGACCAAAGTGATGGTTGCCAAAGAGGGGATAAGAATGCGTGAAAAAGGTGAAGGGGAATATAGTCAATATTTTGATAACTTTGCATGGTAATAGATGGTTATTAGACTTAGTGTGATAATCACATCATAAGGTATATAAGTATCAAATCACTATATTATACACCTGAAATTAATATAATTTTGTATGCCAACTATACTTAGATAAAAATAAAGAAAACATAAAATAAATAATATCACATATTTAAAAAAACAAGCAAAATCTAATGACCTTTGCTATTAATTAAGGAAAGCTTTTGACGTGGAAACATTTTGCCTACCAGTCTGACAATTCTTTTTGACAGCATGAAAAAGGCTGGCAAGGGAATAGGAACTGAATTGCACGAGGGTAGGGAACAGGAGGAAGAAGTCTGTAACTTTAGTACATAAAAGCTATGTGATAAGGTCCAGTACATTGCAAAAGCTGGGCCACAAATGTCCAGCAGCCGATGTGAAGAAAGAGTGCAGCTACAGGAATCAAAAGCAAACCCATTGCTGCTCTCTCAAGACCAGCCAGGACATGAGTCTCAGGAAAGGCAGTGTCTGAAGGGTGTGGGCAAGAGGTGTACATGAGATTAAGACAAAAAAAGGCTGGAGATGAATGGAAATGGGATGAACCAGGGCAGAAATTGAAAGGCTCTAAATGAAACTAAAGACTCCTTCTAGAGTTCTTGGATGGAAGGATAGTATGCCATTTACTTGACCTGGGCTGGGGTGAGGGATGAAGACAGATCAAAAGATCCTAATTATGGAATACAGAGTAGCAAGGAGCGAGCTAGGTCAGGAGAGAATGCCGTCTCAATGTGGAAAAGTTCCTATCCAGAAAGGACCCACGTTATACCCAAGCTTGTGGGTATAAGAAGAAAATTCACCTTATAGTCTATTTCTAGGTTGAGCACCTGGAATCTGTATGCCAATGAATAAGTTATATTTCAGTATTCTCCATTCCATAATAATACACATTGCACTCTGGAGGGCTCCAACATTATATTCTAAAGAGGAAAATCCTTTGGGTGTTGGCACCAGAACGTACTAGAAGAAAACAGAGAGAATTTCTGCTGAATTTCAAGCATAAACAGAGATGAAAATATGTCCCTTAGGATGGATGGCAAGGATAGTGTGGAAGAGAACGTTTTCTCAGATTCTCAAAAGATGCTTTTAGTTACAGAAGAGAAACAGTCAAATGTGGATGTTTCTGACAGCATCTCACAGCTTTACTTAGAAGAATTTTAGCAGTATTTTCTGAAATTTGGAGAGTTTTCAAGCATATACGATGGCTTTTAAAAATAAAGCTCTATCCTGGAGAGCTAGAATACCACTCATACTTTATAGAAAGGCTCAATTGCACTTCGGCTATATTAGCTGCCAGGGAGCACTGGTCGGTTTCAGGACAAGTTCCATTATCTGTGAGCAATGCAACACTGGGAAAGCCGATGAAACTCTCTGACCTGTAGCTTTCTGTCTGTAACCTAAGGGTGATAAGACTGTCGTATGGCCTTGACTGGTTTGGCTCAGTGGATAGAGCATTGGCCTGCAGACTGAAGGGCCCCAGGTTCAATTCCAGTCAAGGGCATGTACCTTGGTTGTGGGCACATCCCCAGTAGGGGGCATGCAGGAGGCAGCTGATCGATGTTTCTCTCTCACGGATGTTTCTAACTCTCTATCCCTCTCCCTTCCTCTCTGTAAAAAATCAATAAAATATATTTAAAAAAAAGACTGTCGTATGAAAACCATTGGAGAAATGTGAATCAAACTGAATGCAAGAAAATGTTAAATGAATTTAAGAACATAATGTTGAACTTCTAGCAACCTGGTGCGGCCCAGATTCTTCCGGTTACAAAGACACTCCGAATATTGGATAAAATCTTACATTTAAACATGTTGAAGGAAAGCTGAAATTCAAGGAAAAGATGGGACACGTCCAGGTGCCAGAAATGAAAGAACTCAAATCCAGAAGAGTGAGTAGGAGCTGATGAGAAGCAGTCCCTGGGTTTCCAAAGCTCCCAGATGCAGAGTGATGAGTTTCTGGTGCCCCAAGATAAGAGGTCGAGCCTGCGTCTTTAGATGCTGATGAGAAGATAAAGTCCCAAGAGAGGAGTTACCCAGCCACTAAAAAAAGGGGCTGCACAGGTTCCCACAATGAAACACCATAGACAGATCGGATAGCTTATGAGAAATTTATTTCCTCAGAGCTGGGGAGGCTGGGTGTCCAAGGTCAAGTTCCTCCTGAGGCCTCTCTTCCTGGCTTGCAAATGGCCCCTTCCTCCCATGCCCTCACATGGCCGTTCCTCTGCATGCACATCCCAGGTGTCTCTTCCTCTTCTTATAAGGACATCAGTCCTATGGGATCAGGGCCCCACCCGTAGCACCTCCTTAAACCCTCATTACCTCTCAGGGCCCTATCTCCAAATACAGGCACATTCAGGTACTGAGTAGTAGGGCTTTAATATATGAATTTGGGGGGTCACAATTCAGTCCATCATAGGAGCTGACAAAATTCTACAAAAGCTAACGGAAGCTCGCCATTAATCAGGGGCCTTAGATGGGAAGGGGGTAGATTGCCAGCGAGAAATAAAAGCCCAAGCTTGTCATATGGACAGATATGGGCTTTGAACTTAACCTCCCTTTGTGTTGTGGAGGCTGGAAACTAAGAAACTAACATAAAACTGTTCCAGGGACACTAACATTTCGAAAAACCCACCAGAAACTTTAAAAAGTAGCTAATCCAAGCAATAATTTTTACAACCCAGGACATAACACAGATTTTTTTTTTTAATCCTGAGGAAAATTTATTCATTACATAAAAAAAAAAATACAAACCACATAAAGAAACTGCAATGAGAGTCATCAAATGCTATCTATCAATGGTTCTCAGAGTGTGTTCCCTGGACCAGCAACCTTAGCCTCACCTGGGAACTTGTTAGAATGCAAATACTGGGGCCCCACCCAGACCTTCTGAATCAGAAACCCTGGGAGTGGCGCCCAGAAATCTGTGTTTTAACAAGCCCTCCCTGAGATGCTAATGGCTGATGAAGTGTGAGAAGCCTTGAAATAGAGAACGAGCATTCCAGTGGCTGTGGGATGTGACACTTCCAAGCAACAGCCTCTGCCCTCACCCTAGAAGTCACTGGCTCGGACACTCATGCCATCAAACACACCACCCATTGCCCCTCCCTGTTGGCATATACCCAAATCCCAGGCCATGCCCTTCATTCCTAAAAGACTTCTAGCTCACTAACCCTCCCTGTTCTCTCCCCAGGGCTTAGCACATAGCTAATTTTTCATTCATTTTTATTGAATGAAAAAATAAATGAGAACTGCATGTGTTATTGGGCTATGTTCTTTTAAAAAGCCTCAGTCCTACATTTGATATTTAAGATGGAGATGATGGGCTGCTTTCTCCAACATGGTTAGTTCTTGATTCTAGAAAGCACGTCTATGAGGCGAAGAAAGCTGCTCTGCAGAAGGGCATTGTGTCCATTTGCTAGGGCTGAGTACCACAGACTAAGTGGCTCAAATAACAAAAATGTATTGTCTCATAGGTTTTTTAGATTTTATTTTCCAATTACAGTTTATATTCAATATTATTTTGTATTGGTTTCAGGTGTATGGCATAATGATTAAACAACCATAAACTTTACAAAGTGTCTCCCCTCCCCAACATTTCCAGTACCTCCCTGGCTTTGTACATAGTTATTACAGTATTATTGACTATACTAGAGGCCTGGTGCATAAAAATTCATGCACTGGATGGGGGGGTCCCTCAGCCCGGCCTGCCCTCTCTTACAGTCCGGAAGTCCTCAGGGGCAGGAGGTGACCCGGTGATCAGGAGAAGGCAATACCCCATCACAGTGGTCAGCAAACCACATGTGGCTCGCGAGCCGAGGTTTGCCACTCTGTTGACTAATGAGTTTGCCGACCACTGTCATATACTACCCTTTACCTCTTTGCACACAATATGTCACAATTGCCTAATCCTCACAGCTTCCAACTACATAGTAACATTTAGTCTAGTCCAGTGGTCAGCAAACTCATTAGTCAACAGAGCTGCAAACTGTGGCTCTCAAGCCACGGTTTGCCGACCACTGCCCCATCACACCTCTGCTGCTGCCACTGCTGGCAGCGCAAGCCTCGGCTGGCCCTGGTTACCTGAACCTTGGGCAGCCCTGGGTGGCTGGACAGCCACCATCTGAGGCTTGCCTGCACCTTGGACTGGCCCTGGGCGGCTGGGGGGTTGAAGGGACCGGGGGACTATGGTGGCAGGCACACGGAGCAGCTAGGCCCACCTGGAGGCGGGCCCGGCCTTGCCACACACCTGCTGCCTCAGCAGGGCTGAGGGGACAGGGCACCACCATCTTGTGGCTGTGGGCACTGCCATCTTTGAGGGCGGGGCAGTCAATTATCATATTCCCTCTTTATTAGATAGGATTCCCTATGCTGTCCTTTATATCCTATGACTATTTTGTAGCTACCAATCTGTAGTTCTTAAGCTCTTCACCTTTTTCACCCAGCCCCCAGCTCCCCTCCACTCTGGCAACCATCCATCTGTCTTCACATCACCTTCCCCCTGATGGTGTTTCTGTTTCTTCCCACGACATTCCTTCTACAAGAACACCAGTCACAGGGATTCACCCTGCTGCAGTAGGTCCGTATTGTAACTCAACTTATTATACCTGCAACAGCTCTTTTCCCCATTCTATGGTACTGGGGTTGGAACTTCTAGATATGAATTTAGAGGGACAAAATTCAACCCATAACAGATCCATTTAGCATAATACATAACAACTTAAGTTATATAAAATTTTAAAGCAGTGTGGTATATAATGTTTGGATACTTAAATACTGATGAAAGTATAAAAGCATGATGGGAGGGAAAAGACCCACTTCATGGTGCTTCCCTCCGAGGAGGGAGAAAAGGTGGGAATGGTACAAGAAGGGATCTGGAAAGGAGATTCAACTGCATCTGCACTACACAGTTCTTTTAGAACTAGAGGCCTGATGCACAAAAATTCATGCAAGAATGGGCCTTCCTTTCCCTGGCTGCCAGCACTGCCTTCGCTCTGGCCAGAGCAGCCTTTCCGCTCTGGCCCAGAGCCGCCTTTCTGCCTTCCCACACTGCCCAGAGGCCCAGAGTGGCTGGGTGGTGCAGAACGCCTGCATTGTCACCACGGAGATGATGTAAGCGTCTGCCCCCCCACCCCCCGCAGCCGCTCGTCGCCTGCATATGCAAATTAACCCACCATCTTTGTTGGGTTAATTTGCATACTCACTCCTGATTGGCTGGTGGGCATCACGAAGGTATGGTCAATTAGCATGTTACTCTGTTATTAGGTAGATATGAAGCAAATACAGCTCAATGTCAATATTTGTTAAAGGTCCATGGTGGGTATTATTTGCTTTGGCATGTTAGAACAAAACAGTTTGTGTATTTGAGAAAGCAGCAATGGGGAAGAAATCTTCCTTGCTCTAATAAACACAACGTTAAGATAAGTCCAACTACAGGGTAATATTAAGTGTGTGTAGGTGAAGACATCAAGTGGCAGGTGGTGGTATAAAAGGACAACTACAAGAAACTGAAACCAAGAGGCAGGCCAGGTGGGATGGACGCTTCCCGGGCTGGGCCACCAGTCACAGGAGACAGGGCATCAAGCAGGTGACTATGGGCCAAATCCAAGTGCAGTAGGGAAGGCGAGGCTGTGACAGAGGTATAGGTGAAATAAGGTGAGCCAGGTTCAGAAATGCAGTCCAAACAGACAAGCATTCAAGAGTCAAACCTGTTCTAGGCAGTAAGCTAAGATGGGCTGCCAGAATGGGAATTCCTTTCTGTCAAGCAGGGCTGCATGAGGAATTCTGCCCTAGAACTCCAGGGAGGAGGTTAGATGCCCACAACATCACAAGGGAAGCTTAGAAAGTGAATGACCACCGTTTAGCAGAGGCCTACAACCGACGCATGGATGGTTAGTTTTCCTGGCCCCTGAGAGCAACTGTCAGGAGAAAATTGACCTAAGGGTGTGAGCCTGGACCCACCTCTGCTCAGCTGGGTGGAACGAAGCATGTTATATACATTATCTCCTTTAATCTTCTCAACAACCCTATGATGCTGTTTCTACTATCCCCATTTACAGATGAAGACACTGAAGCTTAGGAAGTAACATAACTTGCTAGTAACAAGTAGATGGCAACCCTGGAATCCAATTCCAGTCTGTCTGATTTCAGAGTTCACACTCTCAGTGACGGTGTTTTATGGATTCCTTTCAATCCCATCAAAAATACTTGCCTGAGTGCATCCCAGGTGCTGGGGATACAGCACTGAGTAAGTCAGATGGTTTGTCTTCCTGGTGCTTCTGTTCTGGACAGTAGCTCACCACCCCTATCTTACATAGCAAATGTAGGAAGAGATGTTCTCAGACCATGCCCCAATAATCTGAGTCTGAAAATTTTTTAAAAGAATGGGGGTAGAGCCTGGCTGTTTTGCTCAGTGGTTAGAGCACCAGCCCATGGACCAAAGGGTCCTGGGTTATGATTCCCAGTTGCAGACTTGATCCCTGGCCCCGGTTGGGGCACATGTGGGAGGCAATCAATGGATCTCTCTCACATCGATATTTTTTTTTTCCTCTCTCTCTCACTCTCTCACTCTCCTCCCTCCCTTCCACTCTCTCTAGAAATCAATGGGGGGAAAAAATCCTCAGGTGGAAAGGAATTGTAAGTAAGAGATTGTACAGGCAAGAAGCCCTGCTACATGGAAAGGCCAGGATTTCTAAGACACTTCTAATCGTTTTTAATGTGACAAAACTGTAGTGATGACCTTTGAGCTAAAAGGAAAAGAAGGAGCCTTGTCCCAATGGGATGCCCCCGGACAAGGAGACCCTGGCCTGGCCAAGGCACCCTGTGATTACGATTCTAGCCTGGGGAGAAAAAAAATCAATTCAAAAATTGCTTGTTCATGTCATGGTAAATTCTTAATGCTTTTAATGAAACTTCTTCTCCTTCATGAAATATTTTCTATTTTAAAGAAGAACAGCAAATTAATACAACGTTTCCAATAGCCTTTAAGTCAGGTTTAATTGGTGCAATTCCCTCCAGTGAATCGAGAGAAGACATTCGTCTTCATCACCTGGGTGGAATGTTAAACTGGAAGCAGGGATGAAATGTCAAGGTAAAATAATGCTAATAATTATTCTGAATGTTACATTCTCCTTGACCTTGGAATTTAAAGGGCCAAAATGAAGGCTTTTTGTCAAAAGTCAAGAAGTCATTTAGAGACACTGCTGACATTTATGATTAATGTAAGCTGGAATTATTAGGAGAGAAATGCAGAATATGATTAGCTCCTAGTGTCCTAGTAATTCATTTTACAGCATTATAGAAACCATATAGTATGGGGGACATAAAAAGAGCCAGCATGCTGTGGATAATCTTAATCTCTAGAAATTTAAAAAGGAAACCTCTAAAGATAAGTAAGACTTTTTAATTAAAGCAGCAGTGACCAAATAATTAAATGTATAGGTCTGTAGTGAACGAGGGAAGAAAATGACCCAGTCTAAGGAAAAAATAATGATTTCTTATGCATAACACATGCACACAAAAGAACTCAAGCCTAGCTGCTGGGTCCTGTCGCTTCAGAGAATTTTCTGGTTCATTTGCAGTGACAAGAGAGAGTGTGGCAGGAGCGGGGGACTGGGGGGGGGGGCTCCCCCGGGCACTGGGCCTGGGGGGGCAACTCAAACGGCCCCTGAAAAATGAGAGCTGAGTGAGAGCAAGGCACCTCTGTAGCGGGAAAGATGGCTTTCAATATTTGTTGAGAAAAACACAGCTCCTGCTTTAAATAAAGCTTTTAAAGGTCCAAAACTCTATCTGGAAAGGGGGGAAGGTAAAGGGACATCCATCCACTCACGTGACTTGGTTTCCATGGCCGCGGCCCCTCCTCCTCATTCCTCGCCCCTGTCCTTGCTCAGCCTGAAGCAGCATAGCAACAGGGGTTGGAAATTGATTCCTGGAAAGAAAAATAAGTATGAAACACTCACATACAAGGGAAAAGCACAGCAAAAAGGAAATAAGCCTTTCGATAGAGAAATAGAAAATATTTAATCTACCCATTTTAAATTTAAAAACTGGAAATATGCAGTTTGACACCAAGCAATATGTATATTTAAGCAATATATACTTCTGATATACATATAAACCATATATCATGTGTATGTCATGTATAATATATTATACGTATACGGATGATTTCCTCCATCTTTCCTCCAGCAGGGACAGATGAGAGGCCGTGAGCAAACAGAGAAAAAAGAGGTGAAAAAAAGTGAGTAGGGCATATAGGGAGTGAAATGTGGAAGGGAGAGGAAGGCAGAAAGAGAAAGCCCAAAGGAGAGAGACCCACATGCAGGGGCTGTCCTTCCAGCCTAGTGTCTGTCACAGTGTTCTTGATAGTCCTTGATTAGCTCTCTGGTAATTGAGAGCAGATTCTCTGATTTAAAGTCTCGTTCTCTTTATCTCACCAGTCCAGCCCTAAGTAACTGGTAGGATTCTTTACTGGTGCAGAAATCAATACATTCCTCAATTTACAATGGGCTTATGTCCCAATAAACCCATTGTAAGTCAAAAATGCATTTAATACACCTAACCTACCAAACATCATAGCATAGTTCAGCCAACCTTAACCATGCTCAGAACACTTGCATCAGCGACGATTGGCAAACCCACCTAGCACAACGAATACACTGTAGAGTATCATTTTTGACCTTTGTAATCATGGGGCTGATGGGGAGCTGTGCCACTGCCCAGTATCACAGAAGAGTAGCTATCGCATATCCTAGCCCAGAAAAAGATCTAAATTCAAAATTCAAAGTATGGTTTCTGCTGAATGTGTGTTGCTTTTACACCAGTCAAAAAATCATTAAGTCGAACTATTGTAAGTAGGGCACTGTCCGTATAAAATCTGTGTAGGCCAGGAGAAGGGCTCCATATTCTGTGGGTCTGTAACGGTCTGCATTACGATGCGGGGATTTTGCATCATCATAAATAACAATGCAGGGGACATTAACAGAGGCACTTTTTGAAATGAATTCATATGGGCACTTAGGTTGCACTGAAGATACTTGTGAAAACAAATGAAAGTAACATACTTGCAAAATCCCAATAAAGGCTGAGAAAATTGTGACTGAAAATCTTGCTAAAACAACAGAACCAATAGGAGGACATGAGGAGCCCTTGAAGCATCTGGGACCTGAGATGTGGCAGTAATCACAATCCCCTCTCCTCATGCCAACCCCTCAGATGTTGTTCTAAATAAACACACTTACACAGATGTCACCAGCACCTTAAAAGGCACAGCCATGGTCAGCGTTGAAAAGATAAAAATGGAAAATTTCTCTAAATGTCAAAACTTATTGCCAAGTGGCAGCTGGGAGACATAATGGCGACCACTAAAACCTCGCAAGTGGCTTTATTTCGTTTCAGCAAACATTTGTTGTGGACCATGTGCAGACACTGTTCTAGCCTGAAATATGGGGATGAGTAAGCCACTGTGCTTGCCATCCTTATGGTCTAAGGGAGGAGACAGACCATCAAAGCAGCCATGAAAGGACATTGTTGTGAGTGCACAGACATACACACGGTGTGCTAGGGAAGTGTAGCAGACAGTATGTCTCTGGGTGGGAGAAGGGATGATAAGACTTCTCTGAGGAGCTAATTCTTGAGCTGAAGATTTAAAGAAAGAGTAGGAGTTGGTCAGAAACAGATGGAAGAGTGGGGTGTCTCAACAGGTGTTGGGGTGGGTAGACTGTGGGTATGTATGGATGGGAACTCCTGACACAGGGACACACTTCGCCCAAAGGTATAGCAACCCACTTCTCCACAAATGGCACCAATGTCCACCCAGTGGCTCCAGCTAGAGCCAAGCAGTCACCCTTGGTCTCTTTTCCTTTCTTCACTGCTCACCTCTGATCATTAAGTCATGTTGATTTTGCTCCATAATGTATTCCAAATCCATCTAGTCCTTCTCCTCTGGACTCTGAAGTAGCCTTCTGCTTTGTTGTTATGGCCTGAATTGTGTCTTCCATCCTCCACCAAATTCATATGTTGAAGTCCTAACTCTTTCATACATCAAAATGTGACTGTATTTGAAGATAGGGCCTTAATTGATTATGTTCAAATGAGGCCCTTAGGGTGAGCCCTAATCCAGTCTGACTGGTGTCCTTATAAGAGGAGGTTTGGACACACAGAGGGACACCAGGGGTGCATATACGCAGAGCAAATGCCATGTGAGGACACAGCAAGAAGGTGGTTGTCTGCAAGCCAAGGAAAGAGGCCTCAGAAGAAACCAACCCTCCTAATACCTTGGTCTCGAACTTCCAGCCTCCAGAACCATGAGAAATAAATTTTTGTTGTTTCAGCCACCCAGTCTGTGGCATTTTGTTACAGCTGCCCTGGCAAATTAATACACTTGTCTTCCTGCTTCTACTCATGCCTTCTAAAATCCGATATTCAGAAGCAAAATTATATTTCATCATTATCCTGCTTAAAAACCTCCAGTGACTTCCCTTATATTCAGAATAAAATACGAAATAACTCTTTGTCCTGGTTCAAGAGGTGCCAAGGTGAACTGACCTCTTTCCAATTTCAGATTAAACATCACTTTCTTGGTCCCTGAAGTGAAGAGCCCACCAGACACTCTCTAGCATGTCAGTGTGCTTTCTTTTCTTCATGACATCCCTTACTATATGGTATCTTCTTATTTATGTGATCATTTATTTGTATGCCTCCCCCACCAGAATGGAAGCTCTTTCATTCTACCTACAGAACCTTCATCTGTCACATTTGTTTCTTCAGTTCAGAACACAGTAGATGCTCAAACATTTTTTTTTTTGAGTGAATGAATGAGAGCAGAATGCATGACCTAAAGCAAAGTGCATGTAGTTCAGATTAATTGGTGGATGGAAAGGGAGGAGCCTGGAGAGGTAGACAGGAATCAGAACATAAAAATTCTTATATGAGGTGTTCTAGTAATATCATGGCTGAGCAGAGTTAATACCCACCTACCACACGGGGTCTACTGTGCATTCTGGTCAATGCCTCTGCTATAGAGTGTTCAGGGACAATTCAACAGTTATCTGTTCACAAGGGGGCCTTATTAGGGGGCTCAGGAGCTCTATAGAAAGAACAGAAACCCTGTTCACAATTGGGGATGAACACTCATTAACATAAGAGTTCTTTTTTCTACACATCCTCTCCAACACTTTCATTATCTATTTGATAATAGACATTCTAACAGGTGTGAGGTGATATTTCATTGTGGCTTTGATTTGCATTTCCCTAATAATAGAGATGTTGAACATCTTTTTATATGTCTGTTGACTATCTGTATGTCTTCCTTGGAAAAACGTCTATTCATGTCCTTTACCTATTTTTTAATCAGTTGTTTTCTTGTTATTGACCTGAAGGTGTTTTTTTTTAATATATTTTGGCTGTTAACCCCTTGTCAGATATATGATTTGCAAATATTTCTTGATAGTTCTACCAAGAAAACTTCTACATGAATATCTAACCTCAAGGTGTTTTTAAAAAAAATCTCTGGTAGGTATAATTTACATAAAATTCATCTACTGTAAATGGAAAATTTGATTATCTTCAGCACATTTGTGTTATCTTAATATATAAAAACCCTGGGTCTGCCACATCCACAATGACCGGAGGTTGGACCAACCGGAAGTCAGTCCTGCAGTCAGCTCTTGGTTGCCATGGTGACCCAGCACTGACTGCTGAGGGGGCTGCGATCAAGCCCGGAGAGGGGCCGGGAGAGAAAAGCAGGGTCTGATCGCAACCCCCATAGCAGTCAGTGCTGGGCCCACATGGCAGAAGTCACTCCTGCAGTCAAGATGAACATAGGGTCAATTAACATTAAGTGAACATAGGGTCAATTAATATCTCTTTGAGAGGAGTTGAGAATATAAAGTACAGTGTAGAGCAATTACTTATATTATTTCACATGAAACCCTTTACAACTAAGATATTTTCCTTTATTTAAAATGTATCTTTATTGTTGAAAGTATTACAGATGTCCCTTTGTTTTAGTTTTTTATTTTTTTCCCCCATTGATCTCCTCTACCCTGCACCCATCCTCTCCAGGCCTTCGCCAGACTATTGTCTGTGTCCATGGGCTATTCCTATCTAATACATAGAAAACTAGAAAGATTTAGAGAAAATAAAATAAAAGATATGCCAGGTAAATATTGAACAGAGGAGCTCAAGTTGCTGCATGAATACTGGATACAGGCTTGAAGCCAAACTACAACTCAAAAGACAAAGTTAGTCGTTGTAACATAACAAAAGGTTCCTTTCACTAAAGAGATAAGATGGTTCCCAATACTTATACACATAATAGAACAGTGTGGGGGTTCAGAATGAGCCTCACCAAAATGTGTCTCAGTGGTATGCAGATTTTTGAGCTAAGGGCAATTTTAGCTTCAGGCTCAAGTGAAAATTATGCCCCTCCCTTTAACTACCTAAAAAAAAATTGAATTAGAGGCCTTGCCCATAATAAGACATTATCCTATAAATAAAAGGCTAATATGCAAATTGACCAAACAGCAGAACGACTGGTCACTATGACACACACTGACCACCAGGGGGCAGATGCTCAATGCAGGAGCTGTCCCCTGGTGGTCAGTGTGTTCCCACAGGGGGAGTGCCACTCAGCCAGAAGTCAGGCTCATGGCTGACTAGAGCAGCAGCAGTGGTGAGAGACTCTTCCGCCACCGTGGCAGCGCTAAGGATGTCCGACTGATGGCTTAGGCCCATTCCCCATAGGGCCTAAGCCATCAGTCAGACATCCTTAGGAAGCGGGCCTCAGCCATCAGTCGGACATCCCCTGAGGGCTCCCAGACTGCGAGAGAGTGCAGTCCAGGCTGAGGGCCAACCCCCCCCCCCAGCCCCCAAGTGAAGAGATTTCATGCACCAGGCCTGTAGTTGTATAATAATCACAGCACACTGTGATCCAGTTCTGGAACATTTCTAAAAAGTTTCCTTGTGCCTGCTACTGTCAATCCTTATTCCCAATCCCAGTCACAGGCAACCAATCACCTGTTTTTGGTCTCTGCAGATTATCCTCTTTTTTTGACATTTCATACAAAATTGAACCATGTAGTCTTTCCTGCTTGGCTTTTTTCACTTAGTATAATGTTTTTAAAGTTCATTCATGGCCCTGGCAAGGGCAAGTACCTGGATTGCAGGATTGATTTCCTGCTCTGGTTGGGGCATGTTCAGAAGGCAACCAATCGATGTGTCTCTCTTATATCCATGCTCCTCTCTCTCCCTCTTGCTCTCACTCTCTCTTCTCCCCATCCCTTCCTCCCAATCTCCCTAAAAATCTATGGGAAAAATATCGTTTGGTGAGGATTAGCCAATAAATAAAGTTCATTCATGGTGTCATGTGTATCAATAGTTCATTTTTTAAAGTTTCTGAATTGTATAGATATGGTACATTTTGTCTATCTATTTACCAGTGGATGGACATTTGGATTGTTTCTAGTTTGAGGCTATTATAAATAATGATGTTATAAATATTCACATTCAAGTCTTTGTGTGGCCATATATTTTCATTTCTCTTGGGTAAATACCTTAGAGTGTTATTGCTGAGTTATATTTTAAGACTGTGTTTAGTCTTTTAAGAAAATGCCAAATTGTTTACTCAAGTAGCTGTACCATCTTACATATCCATCAACAATGTATTAAGGTTCCAGTTTCTCCACATCCTCATCACTCAGAATTAATAGACTTTTTTATTCTAGCCATTTGAGTGGGTGTGTAGTGGTATCTTACTATGTTTTTAATTTGTATTTCCCCATGAACTAGTGAAGTTGAGCACCTTTTCAAGTACTTATTAGTCATTTGCATATCTTCTTTGGTGAAGTGACTATTTAAATCTTCTGTCAATTTTTAATTGGGTTATTGACTTATTTTTTAGTTTAAGAGAATTTAAAAATATATAGTCCAGGAGAAGACAAAATAGCTACAGAATAGACAGACATGTCCCAAGCCTTGTCCCAGAGCAGATAGAATGAACAACTAAATCAAATAACATCCAACCTGAATTGGCGAAGTAGACAAAGCTGTTGAGACAATTTGCAGCTGGGAAGGGCAGAGGATGCCTGGAGAATGGTAAAATCAAGGATCTGGCCTGGAGAGAACTGTGACATTTTCAAAGATAGACCACATATTTGGTCACAGGCAAAGTCTCTCCAAATTCAAGAAGATTGTCATCATATCAAGCATCTTTTCAGACTACAATGGCATAATATTAGAAATAAACTATAATAAAAACAATCAAAAAAATTCAAACACTTGGAAGCTGAATAGCATGCTATTAAACAATGATTGGGTTACCAAAGAGATCAAAGAAGAAATTAAAAACATCCTGGAAATGAATGACAATGAAAACACAACAATCCAAAATCTATGGGACACAGTGAAAGCAGTCCTGAGAGGGAAGTTTATAGCTCTACAGGTCTACCTCAAAAAAACAAGAAAAACTGGTAAAAATCATCTAACTCTACAACTTAAAGAATTAGAAAGAGAACAACAAGAAAAGCCCAAGGTTGAGCAGAAGGAAGGAGATAATAAAGATCAGAGCAGAAATGAATGACATAGAGACAAAAAGAAAACCCCAATACATAATATCAATGAAACCAAGAGTTGGTTCTTTGAAAAGATAAACAAGATTGATGAACCTCTAGCCAGGCTCACCAAGAAACAAAGAGAGAGGATCCAAATAAACAAAATCAGAAATGAAAGAGGCGAAATAACAACAGACCCCACAAAAATACAAAAGATTGTTTAAAAAAAATACTATGAACAACTCTATTCCAATAAACCAGACAACTGAGAGGAAATGGACATATTCCTAGAAAAACACAACCTTCCAAAACTCAATCAGGAAAAATCTAAAAATCTCAATATAGAAGCTGTTCCTAAAGTGTTAACTAAAATTTTTATTGGTAGTTCATCTCACGGTAAAATTGCGTAACCTGTAATAACCTAAAGCAGTTATATTTTAGTGCAAAAAATTAAAATTTTAAAACTATGAAGACTACATTATAGAATTTTCAAAAGCCTCCTAATATTTAAATCAAAAAAGGGGGGCAGTAGAAGAATATCATATAAGGAAAAATATCCTGTAAGTAAATTACATCTAGAAAATTTTTACTTTAGAAAATTAACTTCCATTTGTAATGCTAACAGCAAGACACCCATGAAAAACATACATGGTGTCAAAACAAGCCAAAGGAAAATCATTTGGGCAAAAAAATGAAAAAGGATCCCAAGTCAAATTTATAGAAAAGATTCTTTTATTAACTTTTGGTCAAGAATATGTTTGTATATTTTCAGAGAACAACTCCAAGACCATGTGGATTCCTGCAACAGAGAGGAATTGCTCCAGCCATGAAGACAGAAGAGAAACAGTCCAGAGATGGAAGACGCTGACGATGCCTTGCCATACTAGCAGTCAGCAGCTGTGCGTCGTTGCAGGTTGCCCAAGACCAAACCAGAGAGGGTTGGACCTGCATTACCACCATTTGTCCACCATCCAGAACTGAAATATCATTGCTGACATGTACACATAAGGAACTGTTTGACATTGAAATTGGGATTCAAAAGAACTGTTGGCCCAGAAAGAAACTCACTACTAACTGATTCATTTGCCTCCCAGCATAACCCTTATTGCTTGTCTCATTTTCGGTTCTTATAAGGGTATTTCTAGTATTACATGATTTCACTCATCTAGGGGAAATAATGAACAACATAAACTGATGAACAAAAACAGACCCGGAGACAGGGAAGCATCGATCAGACTGTCAAACCTCAGGGAAGGTAGGGGAGGGTGGGGATAAGGGGGAGAAATCAACCAAAGGACTTGTATGCATGCATATAAGCCTAACCAGTGGTCACAGACAACAGGGGGGTGGGGGCATGTGTGGGGAAGGGTTCAGGAGGGGAAGAGGGGGATGAGCACAAATATGTGATACCTTAATCAATAAAGAAATTTTAAAAAATAAAAATAAAAATCTCAATAAGCTGATAAGTATGGAGGAAATTGAAGCAGTCATCAAAAAGCTTCCAGCAAACAAAAGCCCAGGGCCAGACGGCTTCACAGGGGAGTTTTACCAAACATTCAAAGAAGAACTAAAACCTAACCTCCTCAGACTATTCCAAAAATTTCAAGAGAAAGGAATACTTCCAAGCTCATTCTATGAAGCCAGCATTACCCTAATTCCAAAACCAGATAAAGACAACACAATGAAAGAGAACTACAGACCAATATCCCTCATGAACTTAGATGCCAAAATCCTCAACAACATTCTAGCAAATCAGATCCAGCATTACATCAGAAAGATCATACACCATGACCAAGTAGGATTTATCCCGGGGATGCAAAGATGGTACAATATCCGCAAATCAATAAACGTTATACATCACATAAACAAATTGAGAGATAAAAATCACATAGTCATATCAATTGATGCAGAAAAAGCATTTGACAAAATCCAACACCCTTTCTTGATAAAAACCCTCAGAAAAATGGGAATAGAGGGATCAAACCTCAAGATAATAAAAGCATTATATGACAAACCTACAGCCAACATCATACTCAATGGGCAAAAACTAAAACCATTTCATCTAAAAACAGGAACGAGACAGGGATGCCCACTTTCACCACTCCTTTTTGACATAGTACTGGAAGTGCTAGCTAATTCTTAGCAATTAGATAAGAAGAAGAAATAAAAGACATAGTACTGGAAGTGCTAGCTAATTCTTAGCAATTAGATAAGAAGAAGAAATAAAAGATATCCAAATTGGAAAAGAAGACATAAAACTGTCAGATGACATGATACTGTACATAGAAAACCCTAAAGACTCCATCAAAAAATTACTAAACTTAATAAATGAATTCAGCAATGTAGCAGGATACAAAATTAGTGCCAAGAAATCTATGGCTTTTTTATACACCAATAGTGAACTTACAGAAAGAGAGACTAAAAAAACAATCCCGTTTACCATGGCACCAAAAAAATTAAGATACCTAGGAATAAACTTAACTAAGGAGGGAAAAGAACTCAGAAAACTATAGGACAGTGAAAAAAGAGATAGAGGAAGACATAAACAGATAGAACATACCCTGTTCACAGATTGGTAGAATCAACATCATTAAAATGTCCATACTAACCAAAGCAATCTATAGATTCAATACACTCCCCATTAAAATACTAATGGCATACTTCAAAGATCTAGAACAAATGCTCCAAAAACTCATTTGGAATTTTTAAAAAAGACCTTAAATAGCCACAGCAATCATGAGAAAGAAGAACAAAGTAGGAGGGATCTCAATACCAGATATCAAGCTGTATTACAAAGCCACTGTTCTCAAAACTGCTTGGTATTGGCGCAAGAACAGACATATAGACCAGTGGAATAGAACAGAGAACCCAGAAACTGACCCAAACCACTATGCTCAATTAATATTTGACAAAGGAGGCAAGAACACACAATGGAGTCAAGACAGTCTCTTCAATAAATGGTGTTGGCAAAAGTGGACAGATAAAATGAAACTAGACCACCAACTTATACCATGTACAAAGATAAACACAAAATGGATAAAGGACTTAAATGTAAGATGGGAAACCATGAAAATATTAGAGGAATCCACAGGCAGCAAAATCTCAGACATACGCCAAAGCAATATCTTCACCAATACAGCTCCTAGGACAATGGAAACTAAGGAGAAAATAAACAAATGGGAGTACATCAAAATAAAAAGCTTCTGTACAGCAAATGAAATCATCAACAAAACAACAAGAAAGCCCACTGCATGGGAGAACATATTTGCCAATGTTATCACCAGGAAGGGTTTACTCTCCAACATTTACAGGAAACTCATACAACTTAATAAAAGGTAGATAAACAACCCCAAAAAAATGGGCAACAGACCCAAATAGATACTTTTCAAAACAGGACATAAGGCCAAGAGACATATGAAAACATGCTCAAAGTCACTGATCACCACAGAGATGCAAATCAAAACAACAATACGATACCGTCTCACACCTGTGAGAATGGCTATCATCAACAAATCAACAAACAATAAGTGCTGGCGAGGATGCAGAGAAAAAGGAACTCTCGTGCACTGCTGGTGGGAACGCAGACTGGTGCAGCCACTTTGGAAGACAGTATGGAGTTTCCTCAAAAAACTAAAAATGGAACTCCCATTTGACCCAGTAATCCCACTTCTAGAAATATATCCCAAGAAATGAGAAACACCATTCAGAAGGATATATGCACCCCTATGTTCCTAGCAGTGCAATTTACCATAGCTAAGATTTGGAAACAGCCTAAGTGCCCATCAGCAGATGAGTGGATTAGAAAACTGTGGTACATCTACACAATGGAATACTAAGTTGCAGTAAAAAATAAGGGATTCTTACCATTTGCAACAGCATGGATGGAGCTGGAGAGCATTATGCTAAGTGAAATAAGCCAGTCAGAGAAAGATAGATACCACATGATCTCACTCATTTGTGGAATATAATGAACAACATAAACTGATGAACAAAAACAGATCCAGAGACAGAGAAGCATAGATCAGACTGCCAAACCTCAGAGGGAAGGTAGGGGAGGGTGGGGGTAAGGGGCAGAGATCAACCAAAGGACTTGTATACATGCATATAAGCCTAACTAATGGACACAGACACAAGGGGGGTGAGGGCATGAGTGGGGGGGTGGGGTGGGGCAATGGGGGGATAAGGACACATATGTAATACCTTAATAAAGAAAAAGTGTATTTTTAAAAATATATATATATATATAGTCCATATATGAGCTCTCTATCAGATATTACAAATGTATAATTTGCAGGAAGATATATATATATATATATATTTTTTCTCTTTGTGTGTATGTATTTTCTGGGTACAATTCCTTTATCAGATTTGCAAATCATTTGTCTTAATCTGTGGCTTGTCTTTTTATTTTCTTAATGTAGCTTTTGAAGAGCAAAGGTTTTTTAATTTGATGGAGTTCAATTTGTCAATTTTTTTAAATGAAAGGTAACTTTGGTGTCTATTAAGAAACCATTGGCTAACTCAAGGTAGCAAAGGTTTTCTCTTATGTTTTCTTCTAGAAGTTTTAGAGCTTTAAGTTTTACATCTGAATCTATGATCTATTTTAAGTTCATTTTTGTGTATGGTGTATAATTTTGGTGACAGTTTATTGTTTCCCTATGGAAAATAATGCCTATTGTTCCAACACCATTTGTTGGGAAGACTATCCGTTCTCCCACTAAACTGCCTTTGTACTCTTGCCAAATATCAGTAAACCATAAATGTAAGAGTTTATTTCTCGTGGGGACTGGTACCATGGATCTGTTGCACATCCAATTGTGTGAGCTGGGCCCTCACTGGAGAAGAAACCCTAGTTCCCCGAGATATGTGATCAGCACCGGGACCCTGCCAGCAGGCCAGGGGTTCCCAAGGCAGGTGCTGGGTGTGAAGGCCATAGGCTACCATGGAGACAGAACTGAACCTCACACCACCCTGCTTGGCCCCGGAGGATGGCTGGTTAGCCAGAGACGGGTAAGATTCCTCAAGGAAGGAACAACCTAAGACAGGCACAGTCGCAGAGGGGCCATCAGGAGAGAACTTGGGGGGGGGCAACAGAAGTGGGGCATAGACCCTCACCCCCCCAACATTGCAGGGGCTTGAACCCTCACACTTTCTGAAGGAGGTCTCCTGCCCCCATGGCTGCTTCGCGCTTCCCACACCCAGCTCAGAAAGAGACCTGGCTCAGAACGGGACCCAGGCAACAGAAGGAGACCCGGCCCAGCTCACATGGAGATACAGGTGACAGACAGAGACTTGGCCCAGCTCAGATCGGGACTCAGGTAACAGACAAGAGACTTGGCCAACAGCATCTGCCCTATATCTAAATTCAGCTGAGCATCTGGAATGCTCAGGGCCCCACAAGAATGCAAATAATCCTTCCCACTAATATTTACAGGGTAAACTAAGATTGTTGGTAGAGTATTAAATTTGACAGTAAAATAGTAATCAAGTTTTCAGATTAATTTAAATAGGCTAATTGAAATAAGTGAATATTCAAATAAAGTTAATTGTACTGGACAAAAAGCTGTTCTTAAAGTAATAACTAAAATTTCTATTGGTAGTTCATCTCATGGTAAAATTCCTGAATATGCAATGAACCTAAAGCAGTCATATGTGTGGGGTAAAAAAAATTTAAATTTAAAGTTATCAAGACTTCATTATAAAATTTACAAAAACCTCCATTAATAAAAAAAAAGGGGGGGGGATAGTAGGGCAATATCATGTAAGGAAAAATATCCTATAAGTAAATTACATATAGAAAATTTTTACTTTACCAAATTAAGTTTCATTTGCAATGCTAACAGCAAGACGGCCATTAAAAACACACATGGTGTCTAAATAAGACAAAGGAAAATCGTTTGAACAAAAATAAAAAGGATCCCAAATCAATTATATAGAAAAGATTCCTTTATTAACTTGTGGTCGAGAATATATTTGTATATTTTCAGAAAACAACCCCAAGACCAGATGGATTCCTGCAACAGAAAGGAATTGACAGGAGTGCTCCAACCACGAAGACAAGAGGAAAAAACAGTCCAGAGATGGAAGATGCTGACAACGCCTTGTCACGCGAGCAGTCAGCAGCTGTGCACCGCTGCAGGTTACCTAGGACCAAACCAGAGAGGGTCGGACCTGCATTGCCACCATGTGCCCACCATCCAGATATCACTGCTGACATGTACACATAAGGTACTGTTGGACATTGAAATTGGGACTCAAACATTTTTTTGTTTTGTCTTGTTTTGTTATTATATGTTTATTTCCAGTCTGCAAAGGCAAAACTTTTTAAAGGAAAGAAATGGTGGGAAAAAGATACAGAGGCAAAGAAGCATTGAACAGACTGTCAAACTACATTGGGAAGACAGGGGAGGTTGGGTGAGGGGGGCTGTAAGAGACCAACCAAAGGACTTGTACGCATGCATATAAGCACAACCAATGGATATGAGACACTGGGGCGGGGGGGAGGGTGGGAAGGTGAAGGCATGTCCTGGGGGGTAGGGGAGGTCAGGGGGAGGTCAATGGGGAAAAAAAAAGGAGTCATATGTACTACTATTTGTAATACTTAAAACAATAAAAATAATTTAAAAAAGTTTATTTCTGCATGGTAAATTGTGTTCCATTGATCTATATGTTTTTCCTATGTTAATACTATAGTCTTAGTTGATATATATTTATTTTGAGTTTTAAAGTTGGTAGGGTAAGTTGTCCAAATTTGTTCTTTTTCAAAATTGTTTTGGATATTCTAGGTCCTTTGCATTTTCATATACATTTAGGATCCTTTTGCCAATTCCTCTAAAAAATAAAAAAGCCTGCAGATATTTCAATATCGATAGTGTTGAATCTGTAGATGAATTTGGGGAGAATTATCAAGTTAACAACAATAAATGTTCCAATTCATGAACATGGAATATCTCCCTATTTATTTAGATCTTCTTACATTTCTGTTATCATTGTTTTTCAATTTTCAATGTTTTGTCCTTCTTTTGTTAATTTTTTCATAAGTATTTTATGTATTTTTTCATAAGTATTTGGTGAATACCAAAATTTATTTCTGTTGTTGATTTCTACATTAATTCTGGTATGGTTGAAGGGTCGAAATCCTTTTAAATGCATTAAGATTTGTCTCATGGCATAACATATAGTCTGTCCTGGAAACTATTCCTTTTGTACTTGAAAAGAACATATATTATGCTACTGTTAGGTATAGTGTTCTATAAATGTCATTTTATTCCATTTAGGACAACTTTTACAATGCCATCAAGTCTTCTTATCTTTACTGATTCTATGTTTAGTTATTCTCTCAATTATTGAAATGAAGTTTTGAAATCCCCATCTCATATTGTTGAATTTATTTGACATTTCTCCTTTCCTTCTGTCATTATGGCTCATTTCTCCTTTCCTTCTGTCAGATTTTGGTTCATATATTTTGGGAGCACTGGTATGCTTGTTGTATCTTCATGTATTGATTCTTTCATCATTGTAACATGTCCCTCTCTGTGTCTAATAATACTTTTTGACTAAAGTCTATTTTATCTGGTATTAATATAACCACTCAAGTTCTATTATGCTTACTATTTGCATGGAATAGTTTTTCTATATTTTCACATTCAGCTTATTTGTCCTTAGACCCTAAAGTGTATTTGTTGCAGACAACATATTATTAGATCTTGCTTCTTTATCCATTCCAGCAAACTCTGCCCATTTTTTTCCATTTATCAGTTCTTTTTTGTCCCCCCATTTCTCTTTTACTACTTTATTTTGTGTTAAATAGATGTTTTGGAGTGTGCTAATTTAATTTCCCTTTATTTCTTATCTCTTTTTAAGTCTATTTTCTTCATGGCTACTCTAGGGGCTACAATATGAATCTTAAATAATAACAATCTACTTAAGTTTGAATCTGACTTAATTCTGATAAAATACAAAACTTTTGCTTCAATATTGTCATTTCCTCCTTCATATTACTGTTGCCATGTACAGTAAGTCCTCACCTAATGTCATTGATGGGTCCTATGACTTTAAGCAAAATGATCCTATATAATAAAAAGATAATATGCAAATTGACCATCACTCCAACACACAAGATGGCCATCCCCATGTGGTCAAAGATGGCCTCCCCCATGTGGACACAAGATGGCCAGCAGGGGAGGGCAGTTGGGAGGGACCAGGCCCTCCAAGGGAGGGAAGTTATGGGCAATCAGGCCTGCAGGGGCAGGCAGTTGGGGGAGACCAAGGCCTGCAGGGGAGGGCAGTTGGGGGTGACCAGGCCAGCAGGGGAGGGCAGTTAGGGGTGACCAGGTCGGCAGGTGAGGGCAGTTAGGGGCAATCAGGCTGGCAGGGGAATAGTTAGGCATATATCAGGCTGGCAGGGGAATGGTTAGTGGGTGATTAGGCTGGCTGGCAGAAATGGTTAGGGGCAATCAGGCAGGCAGGCAGGCAAGTAGTTGGGAGCCAGCAGTCCTGGATTGTGAGAAGGATGTCCGACTGCCCGTTTAGGACTGATCCCAGTGGGACATCCCTTAAGGGGTCCCAGATTGGAAAGGGTGCAGGCTGGGCTGATGGACACCCCCCCTCCATGCACAAATCTCATGCACTGGGCCTCTAGTGTATAATAAAACCAATTTTACCATAGGTAACTGATACAAACAAGAGTTAAGGCCCTACAGTATCTTATCAATGTCATAATATAATGACATTGAATGAAGCAATGTTTTAGAGGACCTGCTGTATGCATATCATAAACCCAATATTCAGTGAATAATTATTGCTTTATACAATTTTAAATGTGTTTTGAAGAACTAAAACTAAATTATATAATCTTTTATATTTAACCATATATTTGCCATTTCTAATCTTTAGTTTTATTTTCTTTCCCAGTATTTTCTATCTCAACCTTCTCATATATTTTCCTCAAAGTAACCTAGCTACAGGAAAACATGGTGATACCACAGAAAATATCCTACTGTTTCACATCCTTCTGTTTTGAGAGTAACTTACTACAACTCAATGAACCTCATCCTTGAATAGTTGCTGATTTATTCCTTCCCAGACATATTCTTTGCAATCCCATTTGCTGTACATTTCTAAAATCTGGATGCTTCTTTTTACTTCTCAATGAGCTGGTTCATTTGCTAGATATAATTACTTGGAATATTATTCCTAGATACAGTATTTTTGAATCAGGGTGTTAGCTAAAGGATATCTTCCTAGCCTGCAGCAATTGACTTAAATCAACATTCACACTATCCTGGAAAAAAATTCCTCCTACAATCAAACTGTTTCAACTAAGATAATTAATTGAACTCTTAGACTTCTAAGTTCACATTCCAAAAAGAACAGTAAAATAATTATTCTTGGACCTGTTAAAACATGACTAAATATTTCATTAAGATATAATTATAGGACATCACTAAGAAAATATTTCAATATGTCATGTTTGTTTAATTATATGTATAAACTGATGTATGCAATTACTTCCTAAACATAAACACATATTCTCTTTTTATGTTTTTTGTTGTTGTTGTTCTTGCTGTTACTGCAGATAGTTTGGAGGCCCTTAAAGTACTTCCCATAGAGCTTCTCACTATTTAAAAACAGGAATATAATGTTTATAGGTATGAGATCTGTGACAGTCGGATTTGCTTAAGACACAGTGGAAGGAAGGAAGGAAGGAAGGAAGGAAGGAAGGAAGGAAGGAAGGAAGGAAGGAAGGAAGGAAGGAAGGAAGGAAGGAAGGAGAGAGAGAGAGGGAGGGAGGGAGAAGGATGGGAGAGAGAGAGAGAGATGGAAGAAGAAGAAGGAAAGAAAGAAAATATAAGGTAAGAAATGCTAGTGAGAGTTGGGAAAAAATAAACTGTGCCTGAGTCCCCTGATTGATCTAATTATTACCTGAGAGAGCAAAACCTGGGAACCTTGAAGAAAAGGAAGTATAGAGAATGGAATTCAGAGGAAAGTTTAAAGAAATTGTATATTAATCACCAAGGTGCTTTAATTAAAAAAGGTAAAAAGGACATTCTTCCCCTCTGAACAAAAGGTCCATTGAAATGGAAACTAATGATGTCTTCAGGAAAATAGAAAGGGTTTGATGCAGAAAATAACTAACTTCCTACACAGTAATATTTTGTTATTGGCAAACAGAAAGCAATAGTTCAGAATTTATCAAGCTTATCAGTTCCACCTAATTAAGAATATAGCCAGAGGATATAGTAAACAAAACTCTCATAACTCACTTCTGAGCTCCTGGCCTCAGTGAAATATAATATCCTTCTTGAATTGTGCTTGGTGGTCTCTGCTCATCTTGACCTTCTTCCGAAAGGCAGCCACATGGAAACACTCTGCTCTGTTAAGGCCAAGGATGAAATTATTTAGAGATCGCATTCATGTCTATGACAGATTCTGTGTCCAGCCACCACATTGCCAGAGGATGCATGAAATCTGTATGTGAGTCTTTAAAGGGATAGGTCTATAGAATCTGGAGGAGGATAATTAAAGAATTTTATTTCAATTGCTGCCACCAACTCCACTCCATGTGATTCCAAATGAAGCCCCGCATTTCCCCAGAAACCTTCTCCTCTCAACTTAGAAGATGTTCCAGTGTGAAAATCACACATTCACCAGAGTGCTTGGATGAAGGTCAAGAAATGTTCTCTAAAGCTAAAATTAAAAACCGTGGAAATAGTTGACAAATGATAATTCAAATATTCTCAGGCTCCTTACTTCTTCTCACCTTCTACCTTTGCCCCAAATTCTCTATCTTTCCCTTTGACAAGTCACTTCTTATCCCTTTTGTCTATGGTCAGAGATGAACGTGTTGTGTCCCTCCCAAATCCATATGTTGAAGCCCTCAACGCCCAATGTGATGCCGTTTGGAGATGGAGCCTTTGAGAGAGAATTAGGATTAGATGAGGTCATAAAGGTGGGGCTCCCAGGCTGAGAATGGTATTCTTATAAGAAAAGGGGAAACCAGATCCCCCTCCCTCTCCACCATGACACACAGTGAAAAGGTGGCCATCTGCAAGCCAGAAGGAGAGCTTTCATCAGAACCCGACTATGCTGGCACCCTGATCTGACTTTCCACTTCCAGAAGTGAGAGAAATAAATGTCAGTTAAGTCCTCCAGTCTGTGAATTCTGTCATGGAAGTCCAAGCAGACTAAGAAAGATAGATGCCCTTAAGGAGAAATGGTCACCCTCAGGCCATATCATCCTCAGGCCATATCTATATGTCATATTGAGATAAACGTGTCCAGAGGAGCCAGCAGCCAAAGGAGCAAGGCAAGACGAGTCAGGCAGGCAAGATATCTTGGCCAAGAGGGGCTATGACTGGAAGGGCCATGTGGACAAGTGAATTGGAGGCAGAAAATCTACTTCTTAAAGGAAGCAAATGCAGGGAGGTCAGGGATGGGGAAAAGGTGAAGGGATCAAGAAGTACAAATTGCCAGTTAATAAAATAGTCATGGGGATGTAAAGTACAGCATAAGGAATATAGTCAGTAATATTGTAATAACCATATATGTTGTCAGACGGGGACTAGACTTATCAGGGTGATTACTTCATAAGGTATATACATGTCTAATCATTATGTTGTACACCTAAATTAATATAATATTGTGTGTCAACTATAATTTAAAAACACATGTTAAGGGAACCCACACAAAAAGAAGAAGTGAATGCAGCAGAGAGTAAGCAATGCTGGGATGTCAGTGGTTACACTTTGACCAAGAACTCAAAGAACCAGAGAAAGGGACCCAGAAGAGGAGAGAATTAGACATAGACACTGACTTGTCATAAAAGTTGTTTATACTCAAAACATCCTGACCTGCCTCTGAACAAGGTTGTCGGGGTCCTGTACTCTACAGTTTGGGATCCTCAACAATGTCTTCGCATTGTAAGTGGTCTAAGAAATGACTCCTAAGTGGCCTAAGAAATGATAACCTGGAATCATGAAGTCTAGAAACTCAAAGGGAAGAGAAATGAGAGCGATCACTAGACCAACCAGTCATGCAGATGAGGAAAATGATACTTCAAAAGAATAAATGATATCCCTGCTGAATTATACAATTAAGAGTTACAAAACTGGTTAAATGACAGAACTAAATGCCCACTTCAGCACTTCACATACTACCTCATGATATCTTCCCATACATAGTATCTGGGGACTATTACACATCACTTTGGCTTAGAATTCAGCTTGCTCTCCAGGCACTATCTTGCATCAGAGAGTAATTCCTTAATGGAGAAGCACCTTGGGGCTAGATTATGAAAGATCTAGATGAAAGCTAATGGAATTGAAATTTGTCCTGTAGATCAAGTTCTTTTTTTAAAAAATCTTTTTTTATTAATTTCAGAGAGGAAAAGAGAGATAGAAACATCAATGCTGAGAGAGAATCATTGATTGGCTGCTTCCTGCATGCCCCCACTGGGAATAATCCAGGCATGTGCCTTGATTGGGAATCGAACCGTGACCTCCTGGTTTATGGGTCAACACCCAACCACTGAGCCACTCCAGCTGGGCAGGTCAAGTTCTTTATGTGAAAATGTTAAAGGCTCCTAAAAATTATAAGTAAAGAGTGTACATGTGTGTGCATGCATACACATTTGTCAGGGAAGAACTTTTTAAAAAAAAATCAGTCTCATAAATGTAAAGAACCACCATTGTAGGAAAAAGGTAGCTCTTTTTTTTTTTTAAGGGGAGTTCTTGAAGAAAAATTTAAAGCTGAAGAATGTCATGTCCTAGAATCTTTCCTCCTGGATTACAAAGAAGTTGGGGTTCTGCTTCTCAAATAATACTTTTAACAACTATCCTTACTTACTTTTCAAGAATCTGAGAACTTTTTGTCCCTTTCACCCTCTCAAAATAATAAATATTACCTAACGAAGTGCTAGAAACTCTGTGAGCAAATACTTCTAGGAATTCTTCCTGATTGGAGCCACACTGTCAAGATGAGGAGTCCCATTCTCAGGCCCCAGTGTGCCGCCGAACTTGCTCTGGGCAGGCAGAGGGACAGCAGAGTTCAGATTTCACTTGATGTTCTGGGAAACCACACTCCAGGGACCAGTTGCTTGCTACCTGTCATCTGAATTTTCACCATGTGTGACAGGAAAGTGTCCTGTTCCTAGTCCATCTGCAGAGCTTGCCCTCAGCACAATTTACCAGTAGGAGAAGTTTGCCTTCCTTAGTCTCTGCGGCCTTTCTGGCTTGCAAGCTTTTAAAAATTGAGTCTGACAGCTAAGCAGTTCATGGTCTTCGAATGATATTGCTTGTCTCACTATAAAATCCTCCCTTTAATCAAGCCCTTTCCTCCTGCTTTGTTGACATCTCCTGCTCCTCCTCTCTGTCATTTACATGTGGAGAAGTAAATTCCCTATCAGGTCTGGGATATTTGTGCCTTTGGAAATTTACATCAATAAATTTACATCAATAAATTTCCTTTCTCAAGGGGGCCGAGGCTAAATTTATCTCTAGATGTACAATAAAAATCTTTATCAGGAGGTAATATTGTCAATAAACTATTTGGAGAGGTGGGACATTTTCTGAGTGTTTAAAATCATACCGGAGGGTCTGCCTCTAGGAAAAAGCTGTCTTGCAGAGATGCACCTGTATGCTGAACTACTGGGAATTTTCCTGTAATGAAAAACAATGTGTGGAAGGAAAGTGGGGAACCCTCACTCTAAAAGAGTTACACAGCAATCACCACAGAATCTCCTCAAATACATATTTTAAATCTGTTGACAATCCTTCTCTAAGTGCTAGTATGTATAGATGATGAATCAATCTACTTAGCACTATTAAAAGGCTGAAGAAAAACATTTCAGTTCTATAAGAAAATGTTTATTAAAAAGTGCACATGTTGCTTGGCTCACAGTTCCAACCAGGCATGTAAAAGATCATTTTACACCAGGACTCCCACAAGGAACCCCAAAGAGCCAGGAATCGCAGGGCCATTTTTCATACAGGCAGAGAGTTGTTTTAAATCCCTTCCACACAATTTGCATAAGTCCTGCTAATGCAAACCATACTCATTTGCGTTCAGTAAAAAGCAAACATAAAACAACTAAGCCTCGTCAAAAACATTATTTCTTCACTAACCTTGAATACCATTTCAAACCCTGGAGAAGCTCAAAGCCAAGCCCCAGATAATTCTCCTTGGTCACTGGGGAATGCTAGACTTCACCTTGATTATTTTTTTAAAGAAGTGGCAGCCTTCTGCCACCCCCAATTTAAATCTGACATGGTTATTCCCATGTTACTTTATCTGGCCAGAGAGTATGGTCAAGTTTTCTGTTTTTCTGAAGGCTGAACAAGTATGGCTTACAAAAATTCAGTGTGACGGAGGACTTCAAATCACTTTGTATGTCTTACCGTAGACTTCTAACATTGTAATAAAAACATAATGTTTCTGTGAAATCTAATTTTGACAAACTAGTTACAAGCAGCAGGCATTATCAAACTGGAAATTCCATAATTCATATAGACCATTTGCCCACTTCTTGCAATTTGGAAAAATCCTCAGTGGGATTGAGTTTTTCCAGTTTTCTTCTACATCCATTGATCCTCTGTGTGACATGCAAAGGCCCTCTCCTGTCTTTAACTCCATTATCTTGGATTCAGAAGGCTGCCCTTCCCCCAGGGAAATAGAAAGACATTCTAAAATGGTTTTGTGTGTTCTTGGATTCAAGATGGCAGAGTAGACATGATTGTGGGCCCTTCTCTTGAAAATAATCCATAAAACTCCTAAAAGACAAGTCTGTTTACTGAGACTGGAGGACATCTGTTACAGAAACAACCACGCAACAAGACAGAAGGAAGCAGAAGAATGAGGATTACTTTGCAGAGGAGGGCGGATTCAAACGTAATGTTGATAGGGATGATCGTGCTAAGCAATAAGCCATTTTGCAGGTCAGAAACCCAGGAAAGCTCAGTTTTTGAAGACATCAGTTTCAGCATGAAGGATGTACACATGAGATAGGAGATAAATGCAGGAAACTTTCTGGAGTTTTAAGTGGAAAACAAGCTGACCCTGATCTCCTTCTCAATCTCTATTGAGGAAAAACTCCTAAATGGAGAAAACTGCAAACAAACACCCTTCCCCCAACAAAGAAACCTCAGGGGAAATAAAAAAAATGCAGAAAGCAGATGAAAACTTCAAGATGAAACAAGAAAAATATTCTATTTAATAATGATCATAATGGCATTTAAGAGCTCCTGGAAGTTAAAAATATGAGAGCCAAACGTAAATTCAATAAAGTAATTGGAAAGATAAAGCAGACTTTTAAAAAATGTTAAAGTTGAACAATAGGAAGAAAAGGCAAGATAATTAAGGGTTAGACAAAAATGTCCAAAACCCAAATAATAGGAGTTCCAACAAAGGAAAACATTGAGAGGACATTGTAATAACATAAGAAAAATAATCTAGACCTGAGGTAAATAAAGCTGAATCTCCAAGTTCAAAATGTCCATTGAGTGAGCATTTTAAAATATGACATACATCAAGATACATTATCATATTTCAGAACACTAGAAACAAAGAACAGACCTAAACCCTCAGAGAGGGAATCTAGGGTACATGCAAAGGAGTCAGAGCAGATTTGGGCACTGTGTTAGTCTGCTTGGGCTGCTGTAAAAAATCCACTGAGTGGCTTAAATAACAGAAACTTATTTTCTCACAGTCTGGAGAATGAAAGTCCAAGATACGCATGGCCAGGCTCCTGTGAGAGCTCTCTTCCTGACTTACAGACAGACACCTTCTTGCTGTGTCCCCACTTTCTTCTGTGCATGTGGAGAAAAAAAGTTCTCTCTCTCTCTCCCCCTCCCTCCCTCCCTCCCTTCCTCCCTCCCTCCCTCACGACTTCTTTAACTTTTTCTTCTAAAAGCCACGTCTCTAAGTACAGGCATGTTTGAGTGTAGCCCTTCCACATATGAATTCTGGACAATTTAGTCTATAGCAGGCATCTCAACAGCAACATTAAAAGCTAGCAGATAATGGAGACATGCAGAGGAAACATTAGGCAGATAATTCCTCACAATAGTGTTCAACCAAGACTGCAGTTACAAAATATGACAGATGTCCACCACCCACAAATTTACATAAAATGGTAACAAAGCCTTCCTACATGGCTTTAATTTTGTTAAAAAGTTATGTAACTAAAGTGAGAGGAGAGACAAGAGAAGAGGAAGGGAGATATAAGAGCTAAAATACTATGCATCAAGAAAGGAGCTCAGTAATATCTAAAATTGATTGATCAGGTATAGCTTTATAGGCAAGATAATTAAGGGTTATTTAATTAAGGGCAGTATGCTGACCACTGCTCTAAGGTGACCTCAGTACTCATGCCCTTGTATACTCTCCTCCTTTTAAGGGTGGGTGAAAACTGACTGGCACATGCAATTAAGGTCACAAATTAGTTTATTTCAAGGTAAACAAAAGGGAGATTATCCTTGTGATACAGAATAATCAGGTGAAAGTCTTTAAAGAGAGAGATTCTGGTGGAAGAAGTGAGAGGACCAGGTGGCAAAGAACACTGAGTAACCCTGAGGAGCTGAGAGCAGGCCACTGCTGACAGCCAGCAAAAAAAACAAGGAACCTCAGTCCTACAACATTAAGGAACTGAAATTAACCAATAAGCACATGAGCTTGGAAGAGAATTCTGAAATCACAATTCAAGCCCTAACTGGTTTGGCTCAGTAGATAGAGCGTCGGCCTGTGGACTCAAATGTCTCAGGTTCAATTCATGTCAAGGGCATGTACCTTGGTTGCAGGCACATATCAGTAGGGAGTGTGCAGGAGGCAGCTGATAGATGTTTCTCTCTCATCAATGTTTTCAACTCTCTATCCCTCTCCCTTCTTCTCTGTAAAAAAATCAATAAAATATATATATTTTTTAAATGCAATTCAACTTAGCTGACATCTTGGTTGCCCTGAGCCAAGGACACAATGAAACTAGACTCTTGACCTGAGAAATTAATGAGCTAAGAAATGCATGTTATGTTAAGCCATTAAGTTTGCAGCAACTTATACAGTGGTAGAGTTGATCCTGGAATGAGTTAAGACTTTGGGGTTGTTGGGATGAAATGAATGTATTTTGCATGTGATAAGGATATGGATTTTGGGCAGACAGGGTCAGAATGCTATGAACTGAATGTTTCATCCACCTCATTCCTATACTGAAGCTCTAACTCCCAGTATGGCTGTATTTGGAGATGGGAGTCTCTAAGGAGGTAATTAAGGTTAAATGAGGTCATAAGGGTGGGACCCTGATCCAACAGAATTAGTGTCCTTATAAGAAGAGACACCAAAGAGCTCCCTTTCATTCCAGGAATGTGCAGGAACCAAGGAAAGGGCAGGTGAAAACACAGCAAGAAGGCGGCTGTCTGAAAGCCCAGGAGAAAGTCCTCACCAGAATCTGAATTGACCAGAACTTTGACCTTAAACTTCTAGCCTCTAGGACTGTGAGAAAATAAATATCTCTGGTTTAAGTCATCAGTCTATGGTATTTTGTTATGGCAGCCCAAGATGATTAACACACAGTCCCATGCTCAAGTGCGTTTTGTAGTTGAATATAATAATTTTTAAGTTCATTCTAGTTAGTTAAATTTAAGAAGTGCTTTTAAAAGAGCAAATACATTTAGCTTCATGGAAGCGAGCAAAGAAAACAAGATCTCCCTTAATATAATACAGGAGTACAACTTAAAATTGCTATTGCTAAGTGAATACACATGTATCGAGAAAAGAGCTAAAATAGGGATAAGAGTTCAACAAAGCAATTATCTGATAAGGATGTGCACTAACAGTTTCACAAAAGGATGCTGATTGTGGCATTACTTATCATGGCAAAAAACTGGAGACAAGCTAAATGTCCAATAATTAGATTAGTTAGACAAAACATGTCACAGACATACAATGAAATACTATGTAGTCATTTAAAATCAGTTTTAGAAGAATAAATAACACCTTAAGAAAACAATAACAATATTGTTAAGGGGTAAATGTCCCAAAACAGTATGAGCAATATAATTCCAATTGGGAGTGTGTGTATTTCTGAACAATATATGTCAAAATGCTAATGGTTATCACTAGATGGTAGAATTAGAAGTAGTTTTAGTCTCTTTTAGGGCTTTTCTGCATGTTCTAAATAGTCTACCATAAACATTTCTGCTTTTGTGCTGCATATGTATATATGTTTTTATGTGGAGCCCACATTACGATAATTTGCTATCATTAGTTGTCAGTTCCTATATTTTAATACAGCAGATAAATCCTGATTTCATGGTTCTCTATAGCACAGTCCTTTCTTCTGATAGATGAGAAGTGCCAGTGGGCACTAAATCTTTCTAATCACGAAAGCAAAGGGAGTGGTGGTCACAAGCAATACAATGGAAAGTGCAGGAATCCATGCTGGGGCTGCACTAAACTGCCCACCAAGTCCATCCCACTGTGAATTGCTTCTAAGGCTGGAAAGAATGTTAACACATAGAAAATTGTTCTAGTGTGAACCCTCTTGTTCTTCCAGGGAACCCTAAGGGTTTGGGCAATGCTTTCTTCCCATGATTTAAATGCAGTTCCCAAAGAAGAGAAAAGTATACCCTGGCTTTCCCAGGCTTTCTGATCACTCATCCCATTTTTTCTTGTTCCTTCTCCTTACAGCCAAGGGCTGACTTCACTGAAAGAAGAATAGCAAGTGGCTTAAGAGCTGTCTAAAAGGAAGGTTGTTCCCAGGAGTTGGTAAAACTGCGAAACTATAATAGTAATAATCCATTTGTTTTTAAATTTTATCTCACCTGTGTTAGCTGAAACTATTTCAATGACCACAGATTTGACTCATTAATTCACAAAATTATTTTAAAAATTTGATACCATTTTAATACCTATTGAAAACCATCTAGCCTGTTAAGAAGGGTAGGTAAGTAGTGTAGACAGAAACTGATAAGCCTGCAGTCAACTGGAAGTGGTGTTTCTCTCACAAACATGGAAGGTGAGTATGCTGTATCAGTGATACTCGAAAGCTTCTGTGTGAACCATCACATAAATGATGTCTGTCTCTAGGCCTTCTCACTTACCAGTGTCCCCATGCCACCCGCATTTGGGACTATCTCTTTCCAATCTATCTGGAGACCAAGAATCCTACCACAGAACTGCCTGGCAAATAATTCAGGCTATCGGGATGTAGGAGTGCTCCATGTCTCTCAACTCAGGTACCTCCAGAAATAATCCTGATGAGGAAGGCAATCTTCCCTGCTACTCACCCCCACTTCCAGCTCAACTGTCCCTCTCGCTCTCCCACCCCCAACCACCTCTTACCAAGCAGCAACCGTCACTAAACTTGCAGAGCACCCGTCCTCAGGCGTAGGATGGACGGTTACGTTGGGTGCAGAAGAGGGTTATGAACAGCCCTTCAACAAGCTCTGTGCTCACAGCCCTCTAAACCACAGCAGCATCTATCCCTGCAGCAAACCTCAAGGAGGAGAGGAGGAGCATGCCCCCTCAGAAGAAGGCTTCAGAATACAGAGACCGGACATGTGTAGCTGGCAAGCATGTTGCATTGATCTAATGTCTATTGACAGAACTCCAAAAGCAAAGCTCAATAAAATTGGTTTAGCTGGTGGGGATACACAGAGGACAAAGTAAAAAAGTATTATATGGGTTTGAAAAGGTTGACAAACATAGCAGCATTGGAATTCAAATTGAACAAAAGAAAATCTAATAAGTCATAGGGAATAAAATCATAACATGCACTGAGCAATCATTTAATAGCAATGCGGTATCTTTCTGTAAACCTTCCATAATATTACTGGGTAATGAGAACTCCAGGTAACACCTTCACAGCTCCCCAGTTCTTAACACTTCCTGAGACATCTTCTTTCTGGGGACTCAGCGGGGCTGAGCCCCTTTATTTATTTTTTTGTTGTTGTTGATTTTTGAACATGGAAACACAGATTAAATGGTGTGATGTGTTGAATTGTTTCCTTCCAGAAGACATACTGAAGTCCTAACACCCAGTACCTTAGATTGTGATCATCTTTAGCAATAGGGCCACTGCAGATGTCATCCAGTTAGAATGAGGTCATATTGGGGCATCATGGGACTTTAACCCAATGTGACAGGTATCCCTGTAAGACAAGAAGAGATGTGGGCTCACAAACACACAGAGGAGAAGCCACGTGGCTCCAGAGGCAGGGATGGAAGTGCTGCATCTATAAGCCGAGGAGCAGCAAGGTCTACCAGGAGCTGAGGAAGACTCCTTCCCCAGAGCCTGCAGAGAGCATGGCATTGCCAGCTCCCCGACTCTGATGCCCAGCCTCTAGAACTGTGAGATGATATATTTCTGTTGCTTTAAGGCACCCAGTTTGTCGTTCTTGGTTATTGCGGTCCCAGGAAACTAATACAAACGGTAAAAAACTTACGAGCAACTTTCCCCAACCATTTATAATTAATGCAATCCATCCATCATGCAATTACTCCGAGAATTATGAGGAATAACGGCAGCTGGTGAGCTTCCTGTGCATAAAGTACAAATGAGGCAAGTGTTTCATTTTCAGAAATAAGAGTAGTGAGATCCTCTGGTGATGATGTTCAAACAGATGGATGCCCACTCAGCAGAGATGCTGGAAACAATTTAAGATTTTTCTATGAAGAGCTGGACTCTAGAAACACCCTGAAATGTCTCACCAAATTCTATGTCTCTGTCCAGGAGCTCCCCCCATGAGAGGTGTGCAGAACCCATGTGGAATCAGCCCAAACCTTTCTGGTCATGTCTCAAAGAAAAATACAAATGTTTGGCAGGTCATGCCAAAAAGCCTGGCATATGCCTTAGTCATTTATATCATTTCCACCTGGAAAATATTCTAGGCCTCCGACATAGATCTTTTCCAAATGAACAGTCATGGATTGTGCACTTGCCATGTTCCAGATTCCGTGTTATTTTCCTTTCACACTTATAGTCATATTTAATATATGCATTTACTCCAGGATGTGCCGTGCTATGATGAGCAAGGTGCTATGATAATAACCTTTCTAGAAAGACAATGCAGCTCCCCTCAAAAGCCATCCTGCATAGGTAGATAAATTATGCTCTGGTTCATGAATCGCTTTGACTTTGACCCACATTCATGTTCACTTGCAGACACGAGCCAACCTGGGATCTTATCCTAATGACTGCAGAGGGGGGCCAGGGAGAAGTTCCAATACCAGAAATTGGAGTGGTGCTGGCAGACCACATCTGGGACCTGCAGTGGTGGAGGATGCAGGACATTATTATTCAATCTCCCTCATGTAGACTTTCCAGCAAGTACCATGCAAACAGATGCTGTGCGGAATACACAGTGATCTAATTAAGGGCATGGGCTGTTTTTCTAAAAGGAAAAGCTATTATTATCCATTTAATTGTAACTGCTTGGCTTGTGTAGGACATTTTAAGAATTTCTTACAAAATCAGAAGAGACACATGATTTTTTTATAAAACTATAGACAGTATAAAGAATCATGCAATTATTAACACCTGTGTTCCCACTTCCCCAGTTTAACAAGCAGCTGGCATTTTCCCCTCCTCTGATGTAACTGCCAGGGTTTTAGCAGTATCCTGAAAAAAAGACTCTACTGTAAGTCTCCAAATATACAAGGCTGAGTTGACTAAAACTGGCCGAGACCTGTGGAAACTATAGAACAAAATGTGTTTCCATTCTTCTCTGTGATACCTACCTACCCTTAGAAGTTCCCAAATCACAAGGTTTAAACACAAGGCTTCTGATGACCCAGCAGAACATCCTTCGTCCTCACGTGACTTTGGGTTAGAGACCCCTCTGTCCACCCATCCAACCTCTGCAAGACCCATGGCCAGGTGCTCTGCTGTGGGTTCTCCCATCCTACATTCCATCCCATTCTCCAAGCTCAGCAGTACCAGGTGCAGAAGTAATACTGGGAGTAAAGGTGAAACACTGGAGTAACAGAAGCCCCAAACCCAGAGCATGTCTCTACTAGGTCTGATCATTTGCATGCCAGAAGTAGAATCATTCACGAACACTGACAAAATTCTACCCAGAATGGCACAGGAACAGAGCTCCACATATACCCTAAGAGAGCTCCTGGACTGGGACCTCCCAAAAGGCTCCATAATCATGCTATCAGGACCAACTTTTCCCATCGGGGCTGTAGCCTGCCAATGCTAGGACCAGTAAAAAATCCTATAGCATTCAGTAGTTACATTTTCTCAGGATAATCACTTCTTTCAAATACCCTTCTGTCTGTTGAGCATTCTAGAAGATAAAGATAAATCATGAATCTTTGCTTTCAGAAAAAGGAGTCTATTCCTGTGATCTGATGGCTAAGAAAGTCTCCGTTTTTAAGTTTAGTTTAAAATGATCAGTATTACTAATATGGCCATCTATTAATTGGTCATAGATACTTAAAATACTTTTTGTTAATGTTGCTGATATTACAACATTTAACCTGTGTCCATCAACTGATGATGGATAAATAAAATGTGGTGGTATATCCATATAATGGAATATTATTCAGCCTTTAAAAGGGAATGAAATACTGATAGGAGCAGAGACAAAAGGCCACATATTATATGATTCCATTTATATGATATTTACTAAATAGGCAAATCCCTAAAGAGAGAAAGCAGATTAGTGGTTGCCAGGTGCTGACAGAAGGAATGGGGACTGCCTGCTTAATGGGTTAGGGGTTTCCTCTTGGGGTGATGAAAAGTTCTGATTTAGATGGTGGTAATGGTCACACACATTATGACTGTACTTAATGCTACCAAATTGCATACTTTAAGATGGCTAAAATAGTCAATTTTACATTCCAATTAAAAAAAAGATTTAACTTCTGGGTTTCCATTTCCTCAACTATATTTTTAGATCTATGTTCTTTGATATGTTACAGGAAATATATAATAAACTTTTTAATGAAAATATTTGCAAATGGAAATGTGCATGTAAGTCGAATATAAAAACCACCACGCTGAGCACACACTCAGTGGCTGAAATTGCCCCCTGACACCCAACTACGGGGACTAGACAGTAAAGGTGACAGCTGCACTCCTCCTCATCTGACAATCCCCTCAACTTCTCTTGTTCTCTCCACCTCCACATCCAGCAAAAAACAGGTCCGAAGTTAAATTGCTAGTCACAGTTTGCAATCAAACACTATTTAGAAGCACAAACAGCGCTTGTTCCTAATGTATTCTAAGGACTTGATATGCTGAGAGCACAGGATGATTTTTCACACAATTGAATTCTTTAGGGTCTGTCTTCTAGACCATTTTGTTGGTTTAAAATACACCATTGCTCACGCGTTGTGAAGTCTGCTGGTGTGCCTGGTGGAGAAAGAAGGGCAATGGAGGTCACTGTGCTGAGATTTTTCTTTTTTTTAACGCACTTCAATTTCAAACTACATCTTTTACTTCTTTCAACAACAGCAAGCCTTAGCATCTCACTTGCTTCTCTGTTCCTAGGAATGAAGATTAGGAATCTTAATACAAAACATTAACTCAACTGAGCTGGCTGGACAGAGGAATAGATCTTCGAAACTGCAGTGGCAAGACCTGTCTGAGTTTCCTCAAGTCACAATACAGCACAGCAATTATTATATCGAACCAATAGCTTTTAAGTCATAAATATATCTACGCAGAAAGCAATTGTGACAGCTCCTCAAATAGATGACTTAAGGAACCACTCACTCAGCTGATGAGCCCTGGTGCTAAAGGTCAAAATAATAGGTTAGATTAGAAAGAAGTGCCCAGATGCAGAGCAATCACTAACACCTCAGAATTGCTTATTAGAGCTGTGATGGCTCTTATTTCACATGCAAAGAAAACTACATTAGCAACCAGATGGTGGGTTTTTCTCTTGCTGGACTTCCCAGGGTTTCCAAAGACACTCGCCTAAATTAGTGCACTTTCTCTGGCCAGCCTAATAAGGTTTCAGCTAGCTGACAAGTCTGAGTACAAGGAAAAATGGATCCCAACAGACAAGCACAACTATTTATTGGTTTTAATAAGAACAGAGGAGAAAGAAAAAGAAAGAACAGCTTAGACTTCAATATAGTTGATGCCTTTGAATCTCATTTTCTTAACCCCTGAAAACATAAAATCCTAGATCAGGGAGGGATATCAGAGGTCAGCTGTTCAACATGCTGGGTTTGTTATCTGCTGCTATACAACAAATTATTCCAAAACGTAGTGGCTTGAAATGGCAGACTTTTTTATCTCACCGCTTCTGTAGTTCAGGAATCCAGGTGCAGTTTACCTGGCTCCTCTGCCTCTCGCAGGCTGTAATCCCAGTATTGACCACGTCTGCAGTCATCTGAAGGCTGGAGTGGGGAAGGATCTGCTTCCACATCCACCCCAGACATTGTTGGCAGGATCAGTTCCCCCTGGGCTGCTGGGCTGTTGGACCGAGGGCCTTAATTCCTCACGAGCTGTTGGCCACAGGCCTTACTCCATTCCTCATCACGTAAGCCTCTCTGTCTACCAGTTTACAATATGGCAGCAGACTTCACCAAGCAAGCAAAGGAGAGGGCAAGAGAGGAAGTGTGAGCCAAACAGAAGTCACATTCTTTTGCAAACTAATATCAGAAGTGATATCCCACTTTTTCTATTTATTAGAAGTCATGAGGTCCATCTCACACTTAGGAGGGGCAAATTACATAGGGCATGCATACTAAGAGGTGGGGTCATTAGTGCTATCTCAGAGGCTGCCTGCTACCTGTGAGCATCAGATACTTTATCTTCTCTGGCAGAATCCTTACCGGCCTATGCTTTAACTTTTGCCATGAGGAGCTAACACACCGTCTCTGGGGGGTGCCCACCTCACTTTCTATTTCAAAATCTGAACTACTTAAACAGTTCTCAGAGTTAACTGGCTTGCCACTGCTTGAACCCCAAGATTCCATTAAATACCCAGAAACAGTTGAGACACTTGAGTTCAGATATTTGTAGAGGAGAGATTTAGAAATGGTAATTTTGCTGATGAGGTCAGATCTGGGAAGAAAAGCCATTCAGTTATAGGGGGAAGTGCTCACACAACCACTGTCGGCAATTGCAAGCTCCTCAAACATTAGGGGCAGCTGGGTGAGGGAAGGGCACACAAGCCCCACAGCCAAGTCCCTCCTAATCAGCCTTGTTCTGGATTTTCCAGACCACTCTGCAGATGTAGGTTTGTCTGCTTGTCCTTAAAGCTACTAGAGTCGCTTAAACAACTCTGGACCGTGCTGTCCTTACAGAGGTTCTCAGGAAGGGTGTCAAGAACAGTGGCCCAGTTCCGAAGCACCCCAGAGCAAGCTGTAAAAGAAAGGGAGACAGCTTTGGGGATGAGTGGGGTAAGGACTTCCAATCAATCAGAAAAGAAAAATAGCCAAAGGATTAAAACTAGGGCACAGTCACATGGTGAGCCTCAGAGGCCTTGATTTCCCAAGAGGATGGGTTGCTGGTCAAGATGGGGTACATACTTGTACATGTGGAATGGAGACAGGCAGCTGGAAGGGGAAGAGGGGTTAAAGGGCCTGTGCTCCAAATGCATCCTATTCATCCCATTTCAATGGTCCTATTAATATTTTTTGTCACATAGACACATTTAAAATGAAGAATGCATGTGGGAGATGGGTGGGGGTGGGTAGGAGAGGGAAGACTAAAGAGAATCTCCCCATGAGCTTATTTTTCATTCCATCTCTTGTATTGTTGTCAAAATTCTGTGAACTGCATCCTGAGGCCTAAATGAGTGGACAGTAACATTACTCACTAGCTTAGAGTGTGTGTGGCTAAAATCTAACAAACTTTTAAAAATTCATGTAATGAGTTAGTAAGAATTGACTCAGGTAGACAAAGGTTTGAGATGGAAAACTGTAGCACTTGTAACCTGGGAGCAGTGAAAATACCACCTGTGTCAAACTCCTGGAAAGATCGTTTTCGATCAGAACAATGTATGATGGTTGCTTGTGGATGTGCTAACTGGTTTCTGTCACTTTCACTTTGTAGTGTCTCTCTCTGCCATTCACACTCTTCTCAGGAGTGAACCATGACCGGACCTCTCCATTCTGTGTGGTTGTCCTGAGCTGCCAGGGTGATGGTCAGCACCCACCCATGAGGGTTCAATTTTTGTGTTTGGCTGAATTATAGGATAAGTAACAAGAACCACTCCGGTGGTTGTCCCAATACCCTGTAGCACATTCATGGTGCTCATTTGGTCTCAAGTGCTGAGTCACCAGTAGACAATGATCACAAATCCCACCCAGTGTTAGAAATACCATCATAGGACTGGTGAGGGCGCACAAGGGTGTGTTTCTCCAAGATGTTCCGCTGAGAACTTGTCAGCTTTTGCCCTTTAGAGATACATAAATGGTAGCGTGTGCAGGGATAGAACAAACGGTGAACCCAAACTTGCACTTAGACTCCAGTGGTGCTTTTTAACAAATTTAAAGTTGTTTGGGAGTACAGAATGATTTGCAAATAAACCTAAATTAACACATGAGCTGTAGATTGAGGTTTCCAGAATCCAAGGGGCCTCCAGGCCAGCCAGCTGTCATCTCCAGTCAAAAGGGCCAATCTATATCTATACCATCCTCCCTGCATCAGGTCTGCCATAGGTCAAAAATTCAAAAACAGAAAATTATGTTGCAAGTTTGAATTTATAGGAAAATTAAGGTGCCTTCAACCAGTCCAATCTTCACTCATCTACAACTTCAGTTTTTCTTTTATGAGCACCATATTCTAGTTCACAACTAACTAATGAAAATAAAGCATTTTATACTTTTTGAAACATATTTGCTTTTTAAATGAAAAACCTATCAGCAAACAAGAAGAAGGGGGTCACAGAATGGTTTCTTCTTCATTTCTTTTCCTACTAGAAGAAAGTGCATGGTGGGCTTCTCCAAATGGGGGCTGAGTAAAACCTCCATGTGGTTCGTCAGCTGGTTTCTAGTGCAATGCGAGTTTATAATAAAACCAATCTATACTTCTGTTCCTGCCTGACTTAGTCAGTTACTAATTGTAATTGACTAAACACCGGGCATCAACTCACACATGTCAACACTCATTTTTATCACCATCTCAGATCCATTGTGTTCTACAGAGAAGCATGGCGGGAAATGTCCAATGAGTCACCAAAACATGGCAGACCTGAGGTCGATCTCATGATCCAGAATATGAAGCCAGATGGTCCCAGGGCCAGGGGACAGGAGCAGGGAGCTGAGATCAAGAGGCGCTGCAGGATGAATGAATGAGGTCACTGAGGCTAGCCACTGTGACTAAATGTTTTTAGTGATGAGTGAGCACGGTTCCTTTTAAGAGCCAGAATTGGGCCATTTATGGGGCGGGAAGGTGTTAAAACAGGTTTGCTCTCACACATTGGCCAACCACACAAACCCTCTGAGTATCTTCATTTCTGAGGTCTCTGGCCTTTCTAATTTCCATCCTTGCAGTTCATTGCTTTGGGGGATGAGGGAAGGAGGGGTATGAGACAACCTAACCACGTTACTATCAAACAGGATCTTCTTGAGAAGCTGGCATAGAGAGAGGTTAAGTATCTTGGCAAAGAATCTTCTGTATTTAAAAGGCAGACAACAATATAAATAAGAAAACCCCAGGACTTCTGATTCATAATCCCATGCTTTTTCCAAGGATATCTAACTATATTTACCAATATAAGCACACTGTTAGGATATAATGTTTCTTCCCATTGCCTTTCAGTGACAAATATGAGATTGTGTCACTTAGGAGCATCTACAAAACTAGGCCCAAGAAACACTACTGAGTAGAGATCTATGTACCAGGGACTATTTGAAGACCTAGAAAGAGAAAGGCAACTAAGAGGTTGTCCTTGCGATCAAGAAGCTTGTTCTGAAGGGCAAGACACCCTTAACCAGCCCCTGCATGAAGATACATTTTCATACGTTCTCCACAGCACCCAGTTTCCTTGGCTTCTCTTGAACTGCCATGTTGTTAACCCTTCCACTACAGGAAGCCTAGTTATTTATGAGCTTAGGTATCTTTTCCTCAACCCCTTCCCCTCCCCAGCTCACTTAGAAGGGCACTGGGCCCAACCAACAACCTTTGTCTCAAATCTCTGCAAGAGGGAAGAGGCTGTTAGCTGAGCCTGTCCCCATCCTCATGAATTCGCTAGGACAGATTTCTTCTCTCAACACTGTATTTATTACCGGGGCGTGAAACACAAATCTGCAGATGCCTTTTCCACTTGCCTGCTGTTAAGAGCCTGCTCAATAATTTAGCGCTCTCGCCCTTAAGGACATTTGGTTTCTGTTGGCTGTTGCATAAGACAGTGCAGATGAGTTCTGAGATCTCCTGGATCCCTCCCACCCTCGCTGCCTCCCTTGCATTTGGCTTTTGCAAATGTTGGTTTGCAGCTGCAGGAGCAGCAAGCAGCTCCTTAACTCTTGGGCAGCCACAACCATTACTGCTCTTTCACAGACATAGTACTATTCTCTCTCCCCATTCAATTATCACAGCAAATTGATGGTTACTCACACACAAAAAAACACCAAAAAACAAAAAGACTGTCACAATAGGAGGCCAAACACTGGCAACAGATAAAACAAAAGGAGGCACCAAGCTCTTTAATTAAGGTTCAGGAAGGCATGTGGATCTAGCTTTCAGTTACCCTGCTGTGCCTCTGCCTGATTAGCTACAATGCATCTGCTCAGTTTCCTGGTATCCATCTGCACTACTACAGAGAAATGTATTCGGCCGCCCTGTTTCTCAATAAGATGGCTCACAGGCATCAGCTGTAGATAGAATAATGGTTATGCATGTCAACACAGTGTGTCTTGCTGTGTTGACATGCAAGATCACTCCACCTTACATGTACCTGGGAGTAACGCATATGCACACAGCAGACCCAAATAGAATGCTTACTCCTAGGCAACCTAAAGTCTTAGGATGACTCATTTCGCTGCTGTAAGGTTTAAAGCTGGAAATATGCCTCATCGCACCCTTTTCATAAGCCCCACCTATCTGTTCTTTCATGACTCAGGCCACAGAGTTCCTCCTTTAAAAGATTAAAAGGACCATGAAAATTTGGATCTTTCTGCACATGACAACATTAAGGACTTTTTGTTTCGATGTGTCATGAACGTGCGTCTGTGTGCACAAGGGTTCTTTCTCACCAAGAAAAGAGCAGCCCAGACTGAAGAGGCCACAAGTCAGTGTTGTTTGGACAGAGCATGCTGTGCAATGAAAGTGACGTTGGCCCTGAGTGATTTTAGTTTCCCCAGTATGCTTATATGCTTTGTTTATAAAAATTCATTAGCACTATGTGGATCCTAAATTCTTTACTAATGTGCCATTTTGTGATTCAATTACACTAATCCCATAAACTCCGGTCCATAGGATTTGAATTAGCTGAGCTGACCCTTATACAGAAAAACTCAGACATCTGAAACTTGAAAGTATTTTCCTAAAACTGGTGAAATCTAAATAAAGTCTGGAGTATAGTTAATAGTACTGTATCAGTGTTGGTTTGTTAGGTTGGACAAATGTCTGGTAATAATGTAAAAGGTTACCATTAGAGGGAACTGGGTGAAGGGTGTATAGGAATTTTCTGTATTATCTTTGCAAGTTTTCTATAAATCTACAATTATTCCAAAATAAAACATTTATTTAAAAATTAAAATATATATATTTTCTTCAGTTGAGTGTAAATATAAGCAACATTTAGTTTAAACTGTGTGTTACAACGTAACATCTTGCCAACCATCAGCTTTCAGAATAGACAAGATAATAGAGAGACATGAGTGAAAATTCTGCAGCAGCCATGAATTTAATGCCCATTCTCATTGGATCAATTCGTCACAGCCTAGACACTTTGTCTTTCCACTGTCTTTGGAAGGACCTCAGCTGTAGAAAAATTTCTCATTCTTTGGAGAATTCCAGATTGCATGCCTTGAACTAGGAGGACAGTAATTAGTATAAAATGTCAGGGATAAGATAAACTGCAGGAGGAATTGCCCTTATACAAAGTGACCAAACCAGGAAACCTAGATGTAACGCTTTATAAAATCTGAGAGCTTATTGGCAAGCATGGACCAAGAATTGCTTGTCACTGCATCATGCTAGATTTCCTACTACTTGTTCACACTAGCATATCAATTAGGGTTCAATTTGATGCAATTATCATCAGCCGAGCCTCACCCCCTCCCTCCCTCCCCCCCCCCCCCCCCACACACACACTTAACCACCTTATGGAACTCATAGTGGTAACTCCAAAAAAGACTTAGAAATGGCCTGACCCATTCTCCCCCTGGGGCCCAGAGGTAGATTTTCAATTAAAGGAGGACACACAGGCAGAAGTACTTTGAATAAATTGCTGCATAATTATAAGGTATAATTACTAATAATATCATGACCAGCCACTTGTCCAAGATCACCCAGCTGCTTAGACCATTGAAGATTCTAAACTCCAAAGAGCCTGGCCTGGGTCTTTGTAATTTAATTATGGACAGGACTGAATCCCACATGAGGAAGTGTTTAATAAATAGTCAACCCATTGCAGTGTGGATGCTTTAATCCCAAGCCAGCACAGGCTCACTTTCTTCTTTGGAAAGAGTGCAGCCCGAAGAGAGAGCATTTGTTTACCAGTTTGCAAAGGGAGCTCAGAGAAGCCTGCATTTATTCCTGGGGGGAGATAATGTAACTGTGATAAGCTGCTGTGTCACATCAATTTAAGAGTAATTTTTCTGAATTAAGAGAAAATTGAGTGGGGAAAATGCTTCCTTTTGGTAATGTTATTCCCAGCTGAGTATTTATGCTGGTACTCTTCACAAGTACACAAGCAATAAGCTGCTTCATGGGCCAAAGACATCAACCAGGACAGGGAGAAGTCAATCTTAAGGCAGTCATCTTCCTCCTGGTCTTACCCTTCTTCCCACCCTGCCCCCACTCCTGATCTCACCAAAACCCAAGCCAACTCCTTTAAAAACAGATAGGCATAAAATAATCAAGTTCCATGCTGAATATCAACAAAATCCATGGTGATGAATGGGAATAAGGAGAACATTTCATTTCATATTTAAAATGTTAAATTTGGGTGCTTATAATTCCCCTGATTTAGCTTTTTTAATTAAAAAATTCAAGCTTTACTCAACATTTGCATATTCATGCCTCTATAATGTGCACTGATTGCATTAAAGGCAGAGAAAAAGCATGTAAGTGTAGCACAAATCTAGTTACTCATCAAGTGCATCATCTATGTGTGCATAGATAAATATTTCCAAACAAATTAGCATACACCCAGCACAGGTGCTCTGGCCCCACAGCTCCACCAGCTATTTCAATCCTACTTTTCCTTCCATCAAGTTTCAAGAGCCAGAGCATCAGTTTAGAAATCTTATAATTTGTAGAATTAGTGGGTCCCTTTGCCAAAGTTACTGATCAGTGACTAACTTCTACTAGCAATAGCCAGGTGTGGGTGGGGGGAACATTCAACTGCACACTTTATTAAAAACCAAGAGGACAGCTTCCATCAGTCAACAAGACCTCCAAGGGATTGTGGTTGTTAGTCATAGAAGGGGCAATCCCCCCGACTGAGAAGTAAATATCACTGACCAAGCATGGGAGACACTTTTAATAGCCCACCAATAGCCAGTCCCCTCTGGCTTCTTGATGAAATAATTATGACTATGTTTGGAGGTACAGCGTGCGCAGCTCTTAGAAGTAGGCCATGTTTTGTCTAGCCAGAGGTAAAAAGACAAAAAACAAAAAACAAAAAACCCAAACTACCCCTGGGCCAAATCTAGCTCCACCACCTGATTTTATAAATAGAATTTACATGTTATCTATGGCTGCTTTCACAATCCAAGAACAGATTTAAGTAGATGCAACAGAGAATATATGGCCTGCAAAGCTTTAAATACTACTTGGCACTTTACAAAAAACATTTGTCAACCCCGGCCCAAGCCAACTACAGCCAACTTCCCAGCCTCCCTTGCAGCTAGGAAGATGCTACTAAGGGCTACTTTGGGATAACAGAATAAATAATATATACAGTCATTGAAATAAGAATCATAAAAAAGTATCAGATTTGGGGAGTGGCGTACAGGAGGGAAGATGTAAGTGCAGGACATTTGAATATATGATTTCAGGTACTTTTGGGGAAACCAAGTAAACACTTCAATATTCAAGTCTAGATTGAAGACCTCTAAGGTCAACTGCTTCTTTAACTTTAATTCAAATGGACTCTTCTTGGATCTTACTCCTTGCAAATTGTTATCTCTAATAAATCCCCTTCACCACTACTTCCTTATAACTCCATCCTAACTTTGTTTCTATGGCACTAGCATTTCCTGGTCCTATTATCACTTCTCTCACTGCTCCTTCTCTCCTTTGCCTGCCCACATTTGTCCTTCACTCCCTAAAGTGGGAAATTCCTTCAGTATTTATCATCAAGTTTTTTACCTCCCTCAATATTGTCTCACTGAACATTTTTTCATCAGTCTCATAACTTTCAAGTAAATAGCTCCCAGATTGGCATTTCTAGCCTAGGCTTTTCTCTAGCTCTTGGCCCATTGTTAACTGTTGTGAATCCCCAAATAGGCGCCAAGTTGGCAAATCAAGCTCTACATACTTAAAATATTTATTTCTCTTCCCCAAAACAGAGAAAAGGCATAGAGTGGGAATTACTTGTTTTGAGTCCTGATTTTAGCTGTGTGACCTTTAGCAAATTTCTTCATTTCTCTGAACCACAGTTTCATCATTTCCATGTAATTCTAAAGAGGTACAAAGTCCCATTCGTGGGTGTACACAGGAGGAAACTGCTGAAGTGGAACAAATGGTGAGGGAAAGCTGGGAAGGGTTTGAGAAGATGATAGCATTTGTGCTTGAAAAGTATGGTAACTTCAGGGATGCATGTCCTTCTTTTACAGGGCCCGTGTAATTTAAATATGAGAGTACGCGTGGCTGAGCACACCCTGGCTGTTGGCCTCCCGCTGGGGTGGGGAGAAGAACTATAGATCATCTTTGGTTTTGTCCCATGCTCCCAGCTGCATTGCACTCTGGCTCAGTTCCAGCCTCTGCGCCCGTGTCCATGGCCTGCGGTAACTGGTGTGTATGACTCCCTTTATCCTCTGGCTGTTCCTGAAACCTGGGGTTCCCAGTTAGCTCAGACTTGATCTCAGGTTTGCATCTGTTTTTCTTAGGTTTTAACTTCTCTGATTAAAAAAAAACAAAAACAAAAAAACCACCCACCAACAAAAACTGTAAATGAGCTTTACAGAGAGGCAGACGTTTAGAGTGCGTTTGCATCAAGTAAATCCGAGAATACAGACAAAACAATGGGAACAACTCTCAGGGGTGTGCACCTAGGCGGCGGCCAGGACGCCGTAGCCCGGCCTTTCACTGCGGTGGGGTAGCTCCTGCTGCTCACCCTGAGACACCGAGCTGGAAATGAGCTTCTTTGGCCTCATTTCTGTTTTCTGCACTACATTTCTATTTAGTTTTTGCCGAAGAGCTTTGCGCTTCCACATCTGACCCGAGATGAATCCTGTACTAAAGAAAGCCTTTTCTGACTTCACAGATACTCAACGGCCAGTTTAAAAATGCTTTATTCATCCCCCTTTAAAAATCTTTTCAAGGGGGCTATCATTTTAGAGACCTATGATGTGGTCTATCTATTTCTCCTCCTCATAAACATAATCTGAGAAAGAACTAGATCAGAGAAAGAAAACACAAACAATTGCCAAGCCAGTGTAGTTCTGAGAAGCAGAAAGTAGAGATGGAATTCCTTGTCACTCTCATTGAACTCATGCTTTAGGACTGGGAGCTGCCCAGGAAGATTGAGTTAATACAGAAGCCAAAATCTTCTACCAGAGTCTTAGGGCAGAGTTCTTTCTTTGTAGTGATGAGTAGATAGTTCTGCCAGTTAGTGTGGGGCCGCAGGCCTGGCATTTGAACAGAAAGTGAGGCCAATCCTAAATGAAATCAAACTGTGCATAAAGGAGGATTAAAATAAAAATTGACAGCATTGCTCACAGAGCTAGTGCATGGCTCGGCTGCTTGAAAGTTGCTGCCATGATACGTCTTGGATATGAGACAAGAAAAATTGCCTAGATGGCGATTGGCTGAGGAGGTTGTGAGAAGAGCGTTTGTCTGCACTTTGTCGTGCCTATAAGGCTGGGTAGGTAAGAGGGGCTAGTGAGAATGTTGACAGGCTGATAAGTTTCTTTGAAAACAGCCTGTAAAGGCTGCCAGGAATGCAGGAAGCTTAATGCTACAATCCAAAAGCTCTACTCCTCATGCTTTACGAACTCAGCAAGATGATTTTAAAATAACTATTTCAGAAAAGACATTGCATTAGAAATCTGGAACTCTGAGCTCCAACCCTGCCTCTAATAACTTGTTGCATGACCTTGACTAAATGCTTCATTTCTCCGGACCCATGTGTTTAAAAGGGCATTTCTGCCCGGAGGGGAGAGGACATGAGATGGTAGGAGACTGAGGAAGGGGTTGTCTGGGAGAGATGAGACTTGTTTCCTGAGATCCTGGGCCTAGGCTGAGAGGCCTGGGGCCTGGAGAACAGAGAAACGCAGAGCAGGACTCAGCCAACATGCTCCAAAGAGGTGTTAGCTTATCGCTCATCATCTCAGCTGAAAGAGTTTCACCTTCAGTGGGTTGAAGAGTGGCTTTCCAAAAGATATGTCCAAGTTCTAAGCACTAGAACTTGTTAATGTGATCATCTTTTTTTCACGCTGATTTTGAGATCCTTAAACTATATCTGCAAAGATATGTCCTTTGCAGATATAGTTTAAGGATCTCAAAATCAGATTATCCTGGACTTGGCTTGGCCTTAAATGCAATGACAAGGGTTTTTATAAGAAAAAAGCAGAGGGAGGTTTGAGACATTCACACACACAGGGGAGAAGGCCACGTGAAGACAGAGAGAGAGACTGGATTCGGCAACCCTGAGCCAAGGAACACCTGGAGCTCCAGGAGCTGGAACAGGTGTGGCAAGTGCATCCGTAGAGGCTTCAGAGGGAGTGCAGCCTTGCCAACATGACTCCAGACTCTTGGCCACCAGAACGAAGAGAGACTACGTTTCTGTTCTTTTAAGCCACATAATTTGCAGTGATTTGTCCCAGCATACCAGGAAACTAATATAACATCCTTGTGTACAGGACAGCCTAGCATCCCTTTAAAAAGACTTACTTCCCTTAAAGTCTTGAAGATGTTCATTTAAACCAGCTCAGAGCCCCAATTTCAACATGGGTAGAGGATTGGAATGTCTCTCTAACCCAGTCCAATGCCATGTTATTCCATGAAAGAAGACAACTCGCTGCTTTTGTTCAACTCTGAGATGAACACCAGCTGGCAGAGGTGTGTGAAGCTGTTTGGCGATAGTGCTGGCAGAAGACAGCTTTCCCACAGGTACTTCCTGAAGAAGATGAGAATTATGCCGACAGGACAGGAAAGGCCAGTAAGGAGTTGTTGGCAATGGGTCATTTTGGCTTGAGTGCCAGCACAGGCCCATGCACACACTCATATAATTAAAACTGCCACTTTATGACCAATTATGAGGGTGCTGTAGGACTCCCTACAGGTTAGTGTTACTACCTGTGCTTCACATGGGTGTGAGATTCATCAAGTCTCATTCATGACTTTGGTTCATTAATGCAGCACATATTTTTCTGAGCCCCTATGGTTGGCCCTGCCTAATTGATGCGACCACCCCACACTCTCACCCAATTGCCCCCTTGTTGCCCATGATATGATTTACAAAAGCACTTGGCAGGTATGTGACAGTAGTAGGGAAAATGAGTGTGGCCCTAGTGTAACTTGAAGTTAACTGGTTGATGAGCAATGCAAGAAGAGAGAGAGAGAGACTGCAGCGTGAAGTTGCAAATAAAGATGTTTCAATTTGTCCAGAAAGCCGAGATGATTGTTGATGTAAATTACCCACTAGGCTTTCATTACTGAACTCATTCTCTGTGATTCAGGACCAAGAGAACTTCTGCAGAGACCTTCATTCAGGTAGAACAATTTTTATAGAAAGTTTTTGGGAGAGAGTTCTGAGAGGAATCACATGTGGTTCACAATTTAATTGAACTTAAATAGTTTGAGAAAAGGGAACTACAGAGATACTTTTAGAGGCATTTTCCTTCACCATAGAAACAAGTTACTGCAATGTTTTAGTCAATTATATATCAATAAAGCTGGGGAGAAAATAACAATCTCATTCATGTGGGCTCTGTCCTCGTGGCCAAATTGCCTCCACAAAACCCCACATCCAAAAGCCATCAGCATATGAATCTCAGGGGCCACATTCAGACCCTAGCGGGGAACAAGGCTGAAAACAGGAATTACAAAGAGCCAGAAATATGTCTGGCTTAGGGACCAATCTTAACTGGGTGTCAATAGTGCCAATCTGTGGTCTGCCATCTGTACATGGAAGGCTGTTTGCTAAGCCACACAGGGTTAAGGAAGAATGAAGCACCAGCCACAAAGTCCTTTCCTTGCTGCAGCCTCCATCCAATGCCTTGTCCCACATTCACATGACAATTGAGTTCTAGGAAAATAAACAAAGTGCTAGGCCCTCTGTCCTTCTGCCTCCTGTCTCAACAGTCTGGTCATTTACGTATGACCAGACTTCCTGCGATTCCTCCTGCTAGACCTTCTCACTAACTCTCAATGAGTACCCTAAGCTGGGCCTTCCCTTATCTTTTATGTAAACAGATTTGAAGGGTAATAAAAGAAAGATGTTGGCTTTTATGGCTCATAAAGCTGCTCGCAGATAGCCAACTTAGCGCCATTAACTGTATAGTTCAACACGTCTTTCACACCTTGGCCAACTTAAATTTCAATAGCCAATGATGAACCCAAAAGAGGCTGTAATGTGAAGAGGCATGCTTGTTAAGTCATAGGTTTGTGTCCCACATCTGAAACCTGACACCTTTTGAAAATGACAAGGATTGCCTTTTGAGTGTCACCACGGAAGAGCTGTGGAGATTTGTTTCTTCCGAGAGTGCAATGAAACTGTGAGGCTGACAGAGAATCCCTCTTGGCCTCTGTTTATTCATTTGTAAAATAATAGGGTTGGAATAGTTGTTCATCCAGTACTTTCTGACTCTTACACACTATGATTCTGCTAGTACTGGAGGTTCCATAGGGTTACCCAATCCCTTCCCAAATCCAGATGAAGGAGGGGAATTGGCCCAAATACTCCAGGCTACTTTTTTACTTGATGCAACTGGGCTTGACAGCCCCAATGGGTCCTGCCTCACCTTCCAGAGACTTCTCTTCTAACGATCTTTAAGCACGACTACCCCTTCAACACACCCTGTGTGGCTTTTCCACAGGGCTGGTGCCCCAGAGCTATAGGCCTGAGAGTCAGCCCTGCTCTTGCGCACGCACTGTCAGCTCCCACAACCCACACACCACTGTCTCTTCATCTTCCTGCACCAGCCTCTGACCCTGCTGAGCCCCCAAACACACCTGTTACTCAGCACGTCTTTTGCAGAGATTCTTAGTTCCACTCCACCTTCCGCCCACCTTTGGGCAGAGAGGACAGGAATTAACCCCATTGGGCGAACACCGGTGGCCCCTGTTTCCACACCCTGCTCATCGCTCCAGAAGATAAGAGTCACTTAGCTGACTGGGAAGACGGTGGCCCTGGTGAGGGGTGTCATTGTGGTTCTGGAGGGAGAAGGGAGCAGCCTTCTTCCCCCCCCCCCCCCACCACCCTTCTCCCCCAGGTTGTCCCCTGACTGTGAAGATGGCAGAGAGCTGCTTCCCTTCTGGGTCGCCGAGGTCCTCACTCTGGGGCAGGGAAGAGGGTCTGGCTTCTAGAAGCAGCCTCGGGAGCCCACAGTTCTCTCCTCCACCCTCTGGCTCACTCAGCACACCGCTGATGTGACTGGCCTTCAGCGCTGGCTGGGCGTGTCTGTGCAGACCCAGCTCTCCGATGGGGGAAGCGGCCTCCACCTGTGAGACTCGGGGAGCAGGATGTCCAGTTGCGGTTTAGATTTGAAGCGTAGGTTTAGGGTGCGGAGGTCACGTTGTCCACAGTTTTCCAGGAAGGGCCTGTTTCAGGTCCTGATAACTGTTCCTCATTTGAGCCCTGGTGTTTGTTCCCAGCCAGCGTGAGGAGATGAGGCATGCGAGGGGGATGCTCCAAACATTCCTGCGGCATCATGATTTACTGAGGACCTGCCAGGTGCCCGGCGCTCAGCTTATCCACACTGTCGGGTCCATGCTCTTTTCCTCCATGCGAATGGCCATCCGGGCCCCTTTCCCCACCAGCTACCATAGAGAGATCCTTCCTCCCCATCTCAGAAGCACAGCTTTCAAACTAACCTTCTCCACGAAGCCTCCAGAAATAATTTCAGATTAACAAGTACCACATCTCTATGTGAATTTCTTTATATGTATACATGCCATGCAATATATTCATTTTAAACATGTTTAAATACCCTGGTTATTTCCTTCATATTCACCATCTCATTCTCTGTCTAGGAAAAGTTACACATTTAAGAATAATATTTTTTCCAATAGCTCTCCCGTTCCAATAGCTTTCCAATAGCTAACCCCCACATCCAGGTTATCTTACCCAGTTTCAATATTGTGTGATCTTATTAACTTATTCAGCAAAAGCTCTACTGAACTGCTACACAGGTGGGCATGAAAGAGACAAAGATAAATGAAACATAATCTCCGCCGTTGTGGATTTCAAATTCCACTGGAAGAAAAGTCCTAACAGAAAATACTGTCCTAGAAGTGTGAACAGAGTCACAAAAAACAGAAGCTAGAACACTCACTTGGCCTGAGAAGAATCAGGAAGGCCTTCCAGAAGGGAGATGTGTGAGAAGGGTTTCGAAGGATGAGTAGGAGTACCCCACACTGATAGGTGGGAAAGTTGTGCAAAAGCATGAGATTATCAGTGGACCACTTATGGCCCCCAGAATAATGAAAATCACAGAGGATCTAGAGTAAGTTGCCATTGAAATGACTGGCAAGGGATGAGCTGGGCAAGGCAGATTGACAGCATGTAGTGAGAACGTATACCAGGCTGAGGTGTTTAGATGTTATGCGATCAGCAACTGGCAACCAATAGCAATTCATAAAATAAACTTTAGCTTTAAGATTTTTATAAAGTAGAAACCAACTTAGAATAAAATTATGGTTTGAATATTATGATTAAGATATGCACAATGCCCAAGATAACACTGGACACACAAAAGGCACTGAATAAATGCAAAGAGAGTAGGAAGGGAGGAACCACAAACACAGATGATGAGACTGTGTTTATCACTTTTCCCAATCTTTTCGGACGTTGATTATTCCAGCAATGAATACAAAGATGGCCACACAATGATACAAAGAGAAGTTATTTTTCTCAAAGAGAAAACTCTGTGCTGGTAGGTGCTGCTCCTGGATACTCAGCACTGTGAAAACTGCGCACAGGTTAGGTGGCTACCGCGTACTGCCCAGGATGGAGCACACCTGCTTCAGTCCCACTCACTCTCCCTCGCAGCTGAGGATAAACCACAGTCATCCATTCAGTTCTCACTTAGCCAGGGCCTGGCCTGACGCCCTGTGTATTTCATGGCTGATGAAATGACTATCTCATCTCTAGAAGTAAATGTGAAGGTAGAGTTATCAGATAGAAATATTTTGAAAAATTAGGAAGTCAGGTAACTCTTCCTCAGATTTCTTTTCCCTCCTCCTTCTCCTTTCTTCAAACACTGCAAGTAAAGGAACCCTTAAAGTGAGACCTACTTTCAAATGCCAGCTCTGTTAGTTACTCCTTGTGAGCTCAGTTATAGGGTTAAGCCTCGGACTGACCTGCTGGCAAAGCTGCAAACAAGTCCCAGCCTAGAGGGCACGGCCCTCTTAGCATAATTAAGCTTGATCTTGTGACTGCTCCCTAGATCCTTCCTGGGTAGCTAATGGGCTGTGGGAGGTGCAGCAAGTGCTGCCAAAACAAGTGAAGCTCTCAAGAAGATTGTAACTATGGTGACCACTACCTTGTTTACATCTGGCTATAAAATAAAGCATCAGCTTGCAGTCAGCATCTTTTTCTCTGTGGCCTCAGCCAGGCACAGAAGATCCATCCAGCTTATTCTCTTTGTCTGTCTTTTCTTCATCCTTTGCCGGCCCTCCCTCAGGCTCGCCAAACCCTTGGCTGTGCTGGCGCAGCACAAGTGGCGCCCGAACAGGGACTGAGTTCGGCCCAAGTGGCACTCAATGCAGGCCTGAGTGTGAGGGAACTGCAATTGTCAAGGCACAGAAAGTAAGGTAGGGGTGTGGTTATAGTCAGGTGTAAAACTTGGGAAATTTAGGATCCTAGGAAGGGATCCCTAAAAACAATGGTTATTGAAGCATTTTTAAATTTCTTAAGACAAAATAAATAGAAGCATTTTTAAATTTTTTAAGTAGAAAATAGAATATAGAAAATAGAAAATAAGATAGATAGAGATTAAGTGGAAAACTAGAAGTAGAAGACAGTACAGGTAAAAAGTTGGTAATTTGTTTGCTCATAGGCACTGGACCTCATGGAGTCTTGCAGATTCAGTTAAGGTGTGGAATTTATGAGGGTTGCAACCCAGGGAGGTTTGGGTAGGGGCAGCCAAGCTTACCTATAGTTTACAGATAGAGGTAGAAAATAAGTAGAAATAAGCAGTAGAAATAGAGAAATAAGCAGTAGAAAGTAAGCGGTAGAAATAGGAGCTAGAAAATAAGAGATAATTGGGAACTGTAAAAGCAAAGGATGGAAATCCTGGACAATGGAATGTTTAAAGCCAAACCAGGACATTTTGTTTAAGACTTTAAAGCAAAAAATGGAAGTCAAAAGGCTACAGAGAGTGGAAACATGCAGCCTGCACTGTGCCCAAGATGCAGGAAAGGAAAGCATTGAGTAAGTGAATGCCACTCCAGGACTGATATTAATGATAATCCAATACCCCCTAGGCAGGGAAACTTCAAGTGGGGCCAGCCCCGGTCCCACCAGGTAGAGGGGACTATATTCTCGACCCTACCGCAGCCTTTCCAGCCAACTCAGTCACAAAGCCAACTGTCCAAACAACTTGATCCTCAGAATCCAGAGGGAGCAGCACAGCTGATTTGGGTGCCAGAGCAGGACGTGCGTCACCACAGGGGACCCAGAAAGGCTCCTTGTCCCTCCGTTCAAAAGACTGAGAGTTGCAGCGTGGAAGAAGAAGATAACGAAGGCCACATCCAAGGCACTGAGATGCCAACATGGAGTCAGCTGAAGAAGCTAACAATTGAGGCCCAGCAAATGGCAGAAAAGCAAGGAGTAGAAGCCACTCCTTCACCCATGTTTATGGCTATGTTAGCATTGGTTAGCTGCCAGTCTTCTGTAAAGTCTTGTGCAGCCAAATCTAAGGACTCTGAGTAAGATATCCTGAAAATGTTAACATGTCTGAAGTTTGGTTTTTCTCTATTGCTGTTTTGCATTGGCATTGTTTTGTTAATAGCCAGAGTTTTGCTCTTGATGTTTAAGTTTTAAAATGTTAACATGTTTGTTATTGGGTTTTGCATTGGCATTGTTTTGTTATTAATAGTCAGAGCTTTGTATTTAATGTTTAAGTTTTACTTTCATTTAAAAATAAAGGAAGGGTGAGATGTAGGGAGTGATTATAGGGTTAAGCCTCAGACTGACCTGCTGGCAAAGCTGCAAACAAGTCCCAGCTTAGAGGACACAGCCCTCTTAGCATAATTAAGCTTAATCTTGTGACTGCTCCCTAGATCTTTCCTGGGTAGCTAATAGGCTGTGGGAGGTGCAGCAAGTGCTGCCAAAACAAGTGAAGCTCTCAAGAAGATTGTAACTATGGTGACCACTACCTTGTTTACCTCTGACTATAAAATAAAGCATCAGTTTGCCATCTGAATCTGTTCTGTGGCCTCAGCCAGGCACAGAAGATCCACCTAGACCCAGCTTATTCTCTTTGTCTGTCTTTTCTTCATCCTTCACCGGCCCTCCCTCAGGCTCACCGAACCCTTGGCTGTGCTGGTGCGGCACACTCAGTCAAGTTACTTTATTCCTCTAAACTACAGTTGTTTTTCTTTAAAATGGGCTGTTATAAAAATTAGATAATGGGTAGAAAGGGCCTAGAATAGCATTTATACAAAATAAGTTCTTAAAACATAGTACCTATTAATATAACAAAGTTGCTGTGCTACTCTAATTTCTAAAGCCTTTGGATGAATTCCAAGAAGGGCCAGTGTACATATAGAGTGTGTCAAGGGGACACTTTCGGGAATTATCCAGGAAATTCCCTCTTTAGATTTGGTTGCAACTTGACTCTGACAGCCAGATCTGTGTTCTCAATGTCAAAATTTCCTTTCATAGTAATTAGCAGTGAGTCCCCAGCTTTATGATCTCATTCATCTTTGCTGTAAAACTGACTGTGTTTCCCCAAAGTGACCTTAGCTTAGCCTATCCCTAACACAAGTGTTTGGGCCAATGGTCAAGCTCTAGAACGCTTTAAAGGTATTTAAAATCACTAACAAGCCCTGGCTGGTTTGGCTCAGTGGATAGAGCATTGGCCTGCAGACTGAAGGGTCCCGGGTTTGATTCCGGTAAGGGCACATGTCGGGGTTGCGGGCTCGATCCCCAGTGGGAACATGCTAGAGGCAGCCAATCAATGATTCTCTGTCATCATTGATGTTTCTATGGCACTCCCCCTCTCCCTTCCTCTCTGAAATCAATAAAAAATATTTTTAAAATAATAATAAAATAAACTCACTAACAAATCCTCTGAAATGATATAGTCTGCCATAGATGAAATCATCCAGCTCAAATCTACATGAAGCAATAATATTTAATTTTAATTTCTATTAATTATCAGTGAGGGGAAAAATAATCTCACATTTGTTCTGACCTCTTTTTAAATTCAAAGCAGGCAGGTTGTGAACACAACATGCTCTCTCACCCTTCCAGAAATGGCAGGGTACCAGGACACAGACAGGACTCATTGAAAACAAAATCCTCTGTTAGAGTTTGAACAACACACAGACCATCCCTGGGAAGAAAACTCATTAAATCCAGAAGGGCTGTTCCCTCCTCCTCCCCACAGCACCCTCATACCCCACTGCCCACAATTAAAATGTGCAAATCTCACCCAGCTGCTGAGAGGGCCCTCACACAGAGAGGGGATGGAAGATGTAAAAATGTTGAAGGCTGAAAAATTCTTCACAAAGTCCTTCACAAATCCACGTCAATTACTGGTATTTTACAAGGCTGCAGAGATGAAATTATTCCTTTTCTTAATCGCTGTCTTTGAACAGCTTCCTCTCTGTGGTTTGTCTACAGGGCCACGTGATTTGAACTCCCAAATTCCAGCTGTTAAGAGCAAGCAGGGCAGCCACAGTTGCTCCCAAACCAGCGCCAATGAGCTTTCTGCTAAGAAGGCTTGCCCTGATAGAGTGGTTCCACGTCTTTGGCTGCACATGGAATCACCTTGCGGATGTGAAAAACTACTGATGGCTACATCTTACTCGCAGCACAGTGGTTTCCAAACTTTGCTACATAGTAGACTAATCTGGGGAGCTTTTAAGAGTCCTAAGGCCAAGGTTTCACCGCAGACAATGACATTTTCTCTGGAGGTGGCAGAGAAATTCACGGGTATTGTCACCTGTGAATGGGTTCTTCACCTGCCCCCCTTCCCTAGCCCCCAAGATAGAAATCAAGAGAGGAGGCTAAGCCGATGCAAAAGAATGGGCTTACTGAAACAAAGTGGAGGAAAAGGAGACAAGGAGAGAGCTTGATGCAGCACTAATAAAGAAAGAATATGGCTCCCGAGTGCTGCCGGGGTCTGGCTTACCTAGGGCTCGGTTCTTCATGCAGGCACAGAGTAGATTTCTCTGCTTCCCAGGTTCCCAGTGAGCTGGTATTCACTGTGCATGCACAGTGTGGAGCTCTTTGGGGCGTGCTTGAAGAGAAACTTTTAACTTATCCAAGAAAGGATCAAAAATAAAATAAAATAAAATAAAATAAAATAAAATAAAATAAAATAAAATAAAATAAAATAAAATAAAATAAAATAAATAAAATAAAATAAAATAAAATAAATAAAATAATAAAATAAATAAAAAATAAAATAAAATATAAAATAAATAATAAAATAAATAAATAAGTAAATAAATAAAATAAAATAAAAATACATTCCCCTCCCCTTAAGAGAGCTCAACCTGTCTTAGTATCCATATTTCTTAAACGTTTTTCTCTGGTGGTGCCCTGGTGCAGCAGGTTGAGAACCAATGTGCTAAGATTCTGATGGGATGTCAAGGAGTGAGCTGGCAGTGAGATTTTTAAAGTTCCCTAGGAGATTCCCATGGGCTGAGCCCTGCCCTTTCGAAGCCCTGAGCAGTGGGATCAAACAAGGATGAAGGAGATGTGCCCATCAAGGACACACTCACACGAAGCGATTCTGTAAAAGGACTTAGATGGGTATGATCTTGGCATCCACTGCTAGCTGCCTGCATCATATACATGTTTCTCTTTATTCTTTGCTAATAGAATACCAATTTTGTTCTGGTGACAATGTGCCCAGTTTTAAAACAGCACATTTCCCAGCTTCTTTCAACTCTGAGTCAATGTGAAAAACTTCTGACCAATGAGATGAGCGGAGGTCCAAGAACGAGGATTCTAGAAAGGCTCTCTAAAAGGAGCCAACTCAGCTGCAAGTGCTTTGGCCTTTGGTTCTTCGCCTTATTCCTGCCTGAAGCACAAATGGGAGGCTGGAGATTAGATAGCCATCTCACAACCAAGAGGGCACAACTAGCACACGCTGAGGACGTTGGAGCAGAAAGCTAGAAAGAATCTGGGGTTCTGCAGCTGTAGAGAGCCACCACCCAGCCTATCTACAGACTTCTTGTATGTGAGACAATTATCCCTGAATTCGTTTAAGCTCTCTACCCATCCATATTTCTGTGATGGATGACATACCATCCAAAGTAGAAAGGGGCAAGATCGGAGAAGAAGGTAGCCATAGCAAAAGTAACAAGGAAGTCAGGTGCAAAGTGTGAACTAAAAACAAGGAGGGAAGAGACAGCGGTAATGTGGCAGAGAACACTTGTCTTTGAAGGATAATGCCATTATTTGGAAATGTCATTACTTTCTTTATCTTGTTTTGTCACTTGTTTGTCCCCTGACTCTGTAGTTTTCTTGAATCTGGCTGCTTTTCAATTTTCATGGCTCTAGAATTACGGATTGCCATTCATTATATGCATATGTAAAGTAATATATAGATAAAAAAACAAGTGAAGCCATTGGTTTTCTAACATTTTTGAGCACAGAATATTTTTTTTTTACCATTTTTTTTGTTTTAAGTATTACAAATAGTAGTACATATGACAGAACATTTTTTTTAACCCCTATCCCTGAATAGTAGTTTGTAGAGTTTTCCTTTTTTAAAGTAATCCTCACCCACAGATATGTTTTATTGATTTGAGAGAGTGAGAGAGAGAGAGAGAGAGAGAAACATCAATTAATTGCCTCCTATATGCATTCCAACTGGGGATCCAACCCACAACCTAGGTATGTGCCCTGACTGGAATCGAACCCATCACCTTTTGGTGTAGGAGACAACACTCCAACCAACTAAGCCAACTGACAAGGCTACAATATTATTGGCTATACTAGAGGCCCGGTGCACAAAATTCGTGCATGGAGGGTGTGTCCCTTAGTCCAGCCTGCACCCTCTCCAATCTGGGACCCCTTGAGGGATGTCCGAATGCCCGTTTAGGCCCGATCCAGGTAGGATCAAGCCTAAACGGGCAGTTGGATATCCCTCTCACAATCCAGGACTGCTGGCTCCCAACTGCTCACCTTCCTGCCTTCCTGATTGCCCCTAACTGCTTCTGCCAGCCAGCCTGGTCATCCCCTAACCACTCCCCTGACAGCCTGATGGGTGCCTAACTGCTCCCCTGCCAGCCTGATTGCCCCTAACTGCCCTCCCCTGAAGGCCTGGTCACCCCTAACTGCCCTCCCCTGCAGGCCTGGTCCCCCCAACTACTCTCCCCTGCAGGCCTGGTCCCTCCCAACTGCCCTCCCCTGCAGGCCTGGTCCCTCCCAACTGCCCTCCCCTGCAGGCCTGGTTCCTCCCCTGCTGGCCATCTTGTGGTGGCCATCTTGTGTCCACATGGGGGCAGCCATCTTTGACCACATGGGGCAGCCATCTTGTGTGTTAGAGTGATGGTCAATTTGCATATTACTCTTTTATTAGATAGGATTCCCTATGCTATACTTTACTAGTATATTCCCATCACTATTTTGTAACAACCAATCTATACCTCTCAGTTTCTTCACCGTTTTCCACCAATCCCCTCCCCTCTGCAACCATTAGTCTGTTCTCTGTATCTATAAGTCTGCTTCTGTTTTGTTTGTTCATTTATGTTGATCTTTAGTGGAGTTGTCTTTTTTGTATAAACATCATCCATAACCCTATATTCAATTTCCTGTTTCTGTTTCTCTAATGAGGGGTGAGAATTAGATCAGTTGTGAAGAAATCTGGGTGCAAAGGTCCTTCTACCCTTGCACAACTGTTTCCTCTATTATAAGAATCACCATTTTTGTTAACTACTCACTTTTATCATGTCTTTACAAAGCATTCAACTTAGTTTCCATTGAAATCACAAGCACACCTTGCCTTCTTTCAAACTCACATTTTACTTCCCTAATTTGATTTAAGTAAACTACATAGTCATAATAAGTAAAATGTCATTTGGGGGACAACTCACCCACCTACTAGGAGCAGAAGTCACAGCCTCGTGCACACATGCAAGGTCCGCTGTTCCATGCGCTCGGGAAGGAGAGCTAGCCAGCGGTGTCTGTTCAGTGGGGGTTTGCTATGGGAGCTGCTACTGGGTTTTCCAGTTTGGAAATGTGTATTTTGATAAGTGGTGTTTATTGCTTTGGGACTTTGTGTTCCATGTGTTTCCTTCTCTTTTGATTTTTTAAATGTTTGCCTCAGAGTACAGATGATAGAATGATTTGTACTGTAATTGCTTAGAGCGTGCACATGGGAAACTGGGCAGGGCTGAGAGAGCTCTGCTGTCTGCAGAGCGATCCAGTGTTTCCCAGCACTTACCTGCGTGATCTGCTATGTGTCACAGCACCAGAGCCTTATGGGAATTGCTATCTAGACAGGCTAAAGGGGACACTAAGGGCCTTTATGAGTCTAGGTGATCTGTGAAATAGGACTATTCTCTCCCATTGGCTGCTATGATTTTTGCTAATAAAATGTTTGCCATTTCCCATGCATACTCGATAATAAGGCTCAATAAGAAGTCTTCCTAGTGCTGAGAGTCCTCCTACCTTTGTGTTGTTTGGGAGTGTGAGATGTGAGAGAAGGAGAGCTGTGTGTGTGGGTCACATTCATCTTGATTCATTTTGCAGAGCTCAAGAATTCTGCTGTGCTCTATGAGACCGAAACAATTCTGAGTTGTTTCTCTTTTTTTAAGAAATCCATTAAAACAGCAACAAGATGCCATGATACAACTATTAGAATGGCTAAAATAAAACAACAACAAGCAACAACAACAAAAACACCCTGATAATACCAATCACAGGGCATAATGAGGAGCAATAGGAACCCTCGTTCATTGCTGGTGGGAACGTAAAACGGCACAGCCCCTTGGAAAATAGTTTGGCAGTTTCTCACAAATCTAAACATACTATATATACAGGGTATAAAAGTCGACACATACATTCCCTTGCTCTATATGACCCAGAAATTGTGCTCCTTGGCATTCACCCAAATGAGTTCAAGACAAATCCATGCAAAAACCTGAATGAAAATATTTATAGCAGCTTTACATGTAATTGCCAAAATCTGGAAGCAAACACGATATTCTTTAATAGGTAAATGTATAAACAAACTGTGGTATATCCATACAATGAAATATTATTCAGTGATTTAAAAAACAAAAAGACATGAGTGAACTTAAATGCTTGTTGCGAAGTGAGAGAAGCCAGTCTGAGAGGCTACATATTATGTGATTTCAATTTTATAACATTCTAGAAGAAACATGTAGAGATGACAAGCAGATCAGCTGTTGCCAGGAATTCAGGAAGTAGAGGTCAGGGTTGAACAGATGAAGCACAGGGATTTTTAGGGCAGCGAAGCTATTCTGTATGATATTGTAACATTGAAGCATTAAGCATTTTGTCTAAACTTGTAGATAGATACACCACAAACAGTAAACCTTAATGAATGCAAATTTAAGAAAATCATTCTGGAACGCAGAGGATCCAAGAGTAGGATGCAAAAGTGACAGAAAGGAATCTGAGTGCATCCCCAATGTATGAAGCAATCTACTGAAGGTGTTGGAGGAGTAATTAGGGAGTACCTACCTGGTTAACTTTAGAAATGAGTGGATTCTTTACGGTTACGGGAACTATACCAAAGAGCTGAAATCTGGTTGACAGAGTGGCTTCCCACAGTGGGACAGGCTAACAATTCTGATATAGCTATAAATGTGTTCTGGAACTGGACAGTTCAGTTAATGGACAGCTCATAGATGGGATGGTGGGAGCCAGATTTCTCACTGCTAGAGTGAGAATTTACATAAAAGCAAGGAGAGGAGGCTGGGATAATACATGTGGTAATAGTTTAGAGTTGAAGACAAGAGTATGAACCCATACTTTTTAGTTTAATTTAGACTCAGATTATTGCATAGGGAATGTCTGTAGAAATTCATATATACAAGGTGTAATAGTCTACACATGCATTTCCTTGCTCTGTCAGCTGAGAGAGTCTAAAAGCAATGATAGTTCAATAGCAAAGAACAGACTCAGGACCCAGATCTCGGTTTTAAGTACCATTCTCCAAGAAAAGGACCCAGGGCTCCTTGGAGAAACGGCTGGTGCGAGGCTGGTTCTAGGCCTGGGGCAAGAAATATACAAAATGAGCCCGGAGCATCTTGTAGTCCGAGAAAGGAAGGAAGTATATCAAAGGGACATAGGAATCATCAGGAAGATTCCCAATGACCACAGCTGGAAGAATCAGAGCAAGAAAATAAGTAAAACAGTATTGGGTTTTTGCCCGAAATATAAAGTAAGTGTCCATGAGCCCATACTGACACATTACTGAATAAATGAATAACTGGAGAGAAAGAATTCCAGAAGAAGAACCCCAAGTTATTCGTGCAGATGCTCTGCTCTCACGCAGTTGGGGTTGTGCACAGTGACTTCCTTCCAAACATGCCCTTCATCCCAGAGATGGAAGCCCCCTGGTTGGTTAACACATCATCCGAATGACCTCCAGCTGAGCTGGCCAAAGTTGGCCAAATGTGGAGAGGGTGAAATCTGTTTTTGTCTTTTCCACTGGGCTTCAGCAGAACAGAGGGGTTTCTCTCATCATGGAGCTGATAAAACTCCATCACAACAGGGAGGTGATTCTATCTTGTAGGAGGGGCCACCAGCATGCAAACTGCCCGAGGAGCTTGCTAAATACTATGAATATTTCTGAGCTGCATCCCAGACCTCCTCAGTTTGATGGGTGGGGGTCGGAGAGAGTGGAGGGGAGTCAGAGGCCAGGAATCTGCATTTAAAAAAAGTATCAGGTTACTTCTATCATTGGTATTAAAGCTTGAGAGGACAGCTATAGAAATTGGCTATGTCGCTACCACATCAATAAAATGTTTAATTTAAGAGAGAACATAAACAACACCACAAGGAAAAATATCAGTCTATTTCAGAATGAGGACATTCTATAACACACCTACCTGATTTCTTTCACTAGACAATGACCTAGATAAAAGGAAGAGAGATGAAAACTGACTTTAAGGACACTTCCAATATAAACTAATTAAACACAATGGATCTTGTTTGGATCCTGATGCACACAGATCAGAGGCAAGACAGAATCTTAGGACTATTGTGGAAAAGTAAACATAGACTATTGATTAACACCAAATAATGTTAATTTTGTTAAGGGGGTTATATAAGAAGATGCTGCTCCCTATTTTTAGTTATATACTTGAGATTTTTGAGGGAAATTGCATGATATCTGGTATTGGTTTTAAAATGCTCTAGCATTTTAAAAGTGGAGCAGTGGATGTGGAGAAATAGATGAAACAGGTGTGGTGGAAGGTTGATGGCTATTGAAATGGGTAATAGGTACATGGTGTTTGTTGTATTCTAAACTTCCAATTATGTTTGCAAACTTTTAAAGCAAATTGTTATGAGGATCTAAGGAAATGGAAATGCAACAGAATCAGTTGCCAAAGGTGGACTTCTTGGAAGGAAAGCAGCTTGACAGTTCTTCAAAAAGTTAAACATAGAATCAGCGTATGACCCAGCAATTCCACTCTTATGTACATACCCAAAGTACTGACACCATGGGACTCAAACAAATGCTCATTCATAACAGAACTAATCACAATAGCCAAAAGAGGGAAACAGCTCAAGTATCTATCAACAGATAGATGGATAAACAAAGTGTGGTAGATACATACTATTGAGTATTATTCAGCTATAAAGGTTATGAAGTTCTGGTACATGTTTCAACATGGATTGAAAACATTATGCTAGCCTGGCCGGTGTGGTCAGTGGTTGAGTGTTGACCTATGAACCAGGAGGTCATGGTTTGATTCCCGGTTCAGGGCACATGCTGGGGTTGCGGTCTCGATATCCAGTAGGGAGCGTGCAGGAGGCAGACAACTGATGATTCTTTCTCATCATTCTCTCTCCCTCTCCTCTCCCTTCCTCTCTGAAATCCATACAAGTTTATTTTTTTTAAAATAAAACATTATTCTAAGTGAAATAAACCAGACACAAAAGGACAAAGATTGTACAATTTCTATTTGAGGTATGTAGAATGGGCAAATTCATAAAGACAGAAGGTAGAATAGAAGTTACCAGGGCTAGGGAAGAGAGAATGAAAATTTATCACTCAATGGGTACAGAGTTTCTATTTCTGTGGTGAAAAAGTTTTGGAAGAGGAGGTGGTGGTTGCACAACAGTGATGTACTAAATGTCACTGAAATGTTTCATTTGAAATGGTTAATTTTATAAAATAGTTACTTTTATGTTATGTGTATTTCACTTCAACTTAAAACTAAAAGGTGAATACTAGCCAGCAGGAGGAGGAAAGATTTTGAGGCGCAATGTCAGGGTACCTCCCATGACCTCTTGCAAGTATCCTGTGAACTGCAGCTCTAAATGTAGCTACTGTCTCTGTGACCAATGGAAATGGTGTATGAACAAGGGAAACTGTAACAAATGACTCCTAACATTCATAGGACACTGTGTTTTATAAGCCTGCAAAATATTTTATTCCCATGAACTTCTTTGATTCCTTGGAGGGAAATTTCGCGTGTGATTAAATTAACTCAGGTCCAGAGTCCTTACTCAGGAAATATTCCTGTTGAGGATTAGTTGAATTAAACCCACAGAATCAGACTAAATTTTAATATATTGTAGATTCTTATTGACCCCATTATGCTGTTTAACTATTAGATCTGTCAGATCGTGGCAAAAGGGTAGCAAGAACTGTCAGCATAAATGCCTTCCCCAATACAAATAAGGCCTCATCAAAGTCCGGAGAATGTCTTGACACTAAGTCAGCTAAAAAGATGTTGAAAAATAAAAGGTGTCCTACCTCTGTGCTCACGGAAACCACTGGCCTAAGTCTCTGCCTGGTGTTAAGGGATAATTCTACATAAAAGATGGATCTAAGGATTACATTCCATCGATAACTTAATTTCAGTCATTTCTTTGTCATTGTGTGCAATTTTCCAGGACAACTTTATTATCTTTTTCCCCTTCTAAATCTAATTTTTATTCAATGTCCCAAATTATTCGCATAATTATTTCCCCCTGGACTCACTTTGCGGTCAGAGTGTGGACAATAGCAGTGAAAATGAACAAACAGTACTTTATCAGGGGTTGGCTATCGTTGGTAACCTGGGGTGTCTGAGCTGTTGGAGCGTGCCGACAGGTGACAACACGAGCTAGATGGAAAAGTTGTCTTAGAAATTTAAATTTCTCATCATCTGAGTTCTCCTTTGTCCCAGGAATATTGAGGTAGTCATTCTAAAGCTAGCCTTGGATATGGGGCAGTAGATGATCTTTTCATTAAATAGCTTGTTTGTTTTTTTAATGTAGCTGAAACAGATTCACTATTCCCAGCATGGACATGGGTATAGTGAGGAAATTGTAGAAAAACTCTTTCAAAAGAAAAAAAGGCTAAATGGGAAAATAAGATGATAAAATCTCACAGTGTGATATGGTAACGACAGAGAAAAGACCTACTTTATAATTTTCCTCTAAAAAATTGGTCAGAGTGAAACCAACTCAGGGTATAATCGCACAATATGAAAATGAATGAGAAAAAAAAGAGAAGAAAATGAATGAAAAGCTTCAGCGTCCAGGCCTGTGCCGCAGAGCTGGGCACGTAGAAGGAGGGATCTGGGGGAGAATCTCCTGCCTGCCCCATCAAGGCCCCGGGCCAGCGAGAAATTCGGGAGTGGAATGGTGTTCCTGATGACTAGCAACTCTCGTTCGTAGGTGCTGCACATTTCTTCATCAGAAAGAAAGAAAATGCACTTGGTTAGGTGTTTTCTCGTGTAAACTTACACCAAGGTCCAGGGAGTGCAGTTAAAGAAAAACTCAGCAGGGCTGACACACTTCTCTGCTAGACGACATCTCTCCCTAATTTCAAATGTGAGAATGAGGCCACAGGGAACGAACGGCTGTCTAATGGACACCGACCAGGGCCTTACATGCAGGTGGGTGGACAGCTGCTGAGGAAGGTGGGCTGAGCCGCAGCGGGGGGCGAAGGGGGGAGGGAAAGGCTCGCTCCGGGGCAAGTTGGCTTTGGTGCCACGACCATTTCTCTGACTCCTCTTTTTTTGGCTTTGGGTTTTAACTGGGTTCTGTAAACCTCAAGTCCAGAGACTTCTTCAAGCCATGCTAAGTGGAATTTGTTAACATTTTTTATTTTTTTTAAATGGCAATCTTCTTTGTATGGAAAGTGATAGGGATTTTCCATTTGTGATATAAAGTGTTGTTTTAAAATAGATGAACTTAAGTTTCCAAAGTGGTTGTTTGAAAGCAAACTGTTTTTTTCCCATTGATTTTGAGAGAGAGAGAGAGAGATTTGTTGTTCCACTTATTTATGCATTCATTGGTCTATTCTTGTATGTGCCCTGACCAGGGATCGAACATGAAACCTTGATGTATCAGGATGCTGCTCTAACCAACTGAGCTACCCGGCCAGGGCTGAAAGCAAACTATTGAGCAAACAATTCCATGATGGTAGAGGCTGTGAGACAAAGCCTGCTTGTCAGTGACGGCCAGTATTAAATCAGCAGCACTGAGCCTTCCGCACCCTGCAAGGGGGGGTGTACGAGCCTCAGCTGACAGAGAAGGAAGTTGACTCTTTAGGTTAAATTCGGTTGTGAAAGATCATTCAGTAAGAGAAGCCAGAATCGGGTCAGATCTGGCGCCGAAGCTGTGTTCTTCTGCGTACAACTCAGCGCTCCCGGAGTGGGGCTGCCCGTCTGCGCTGTGAGAAGGGCACTGCCCCCTGAGTCCTTCCAGGTGGGAGCTCAGACTTTTCCGTTTCCTTCGCTCCTCGTTTGCTTCATACGAGAGCCAGGACCCGTTCTCGTGATCTCCATGCCCCGTCTGAACACTTCTTCCTCCCGGAACCCGACTTCACCTCCATCGTTATGGAAACACCCATCTCCCACAACCTAGTGCTGCAATAGGATTTGCTGGGAGGAGGCGGGACCTGCTGACCTCGGTGCGAATTAAAATATAGCAAAGGGTCCAAGTTTTAAATTGTCAGACCTCCGCATCCAGGAGCAGGAACTCCATTTTCAGTCAGGCCCCAGCCAGAGATTAGCAGCTTGCAATCACTTTGACAGCATCAGTCGCTCTATTGCATACCACAGGGACTTTTAATTCCAGCCTGTGAAATTGTAATTGCTTCTCAAGGAGGAGCGGGGAACCCTGGGTAATGGCCACCACCCGGCTCGGTGTCAGAGTTGCCGGTGGCTGCCACATCAGATTTTACTTGCTGTTATTCAAAAATCACTCCAGCTTTCCATATGGGCAGTTGAACTGGGGAGTGCAAGTAAATTAACAGAAACTGTCAGCAGCTCAGAAGAGCCCAGACAGCAGTGTGACAGAGGTGGGCGACCTCCCATCAAAAAAGGTAACTTTCCCTCTTTTTTTTGTTTTTCCGTTAAGATAAAGAGTTTCACAAACAAATTTCATTACTTAGGGCATGCAGCTAAATGATGTCATTATTAAGCAAAACAAAACAAAACAAAAATTATCTGGTTCATGGCACGATAAGATTAAAAGCTGCCAATTTCTATTCACTCTTTCCTGGAAAGAGTTGGGGGTTTGGGGGTGGGTGGTGGAAAGTGGCCCAAAAGAGTAATTAAAATAATGAAGATAGCAAGTCCATGCCAGGCTGAGGTCCCCAATGGATTAAAATTACCTGCTATCAAAGTTAAACTGTCTGAGAAATTGCTTCCTGCTATGTTTGGGATAAAGAGAATTTGGAGCTGCTGCATCTGATCACAAAGCATGTAGGGATGAGAAAATCATCTGCAAAGGAAGGGCCTACCACCTGCCACCCTGCAAAGAGGGAGCTTCCTGACAGGTCCTAAGTGGTTCTGAAATTAAGTCTTTTCTGCTGAGGGTCAGAAAGGAAAGAGAAGGGGCTAAATACGATTGCTTAAGAAAACACAGTGTTTTGTTTTGTTTTTTGTTTATTTTAAACAGAGACATTTCAGAGTTGGGTTTTATGTATCCTCATTTGACATTTTGGGGGCAAATTTCATGTATCAGAAATTTCATGTCATCTCTCCCCCAATCCTCTACGCCTGTCTCCCCAGAACTGGGGCCCATCTCGCACCTGGCTGAATCCAGTCCTCTAGTGGCAATCTGGTTTACAGCCCTTGCTTGCCCCATGATCTCATGACGCCTGCCCCTCTCAATGTACTTACCTGCTTTGCCTCGCTCTTCACTGGGTTCCCCTTCCTGTAGAAAGCTTCCATGCACCTGCCCTGTCTGCTGAGAAGCTCTTCCTACGCCCTGATAATTCCCTGTGTTCCCTGCCTTGAGTATCTGTGTTACTGCCTCCAATGTCCGTCTTGTCAGATTTTTTCTTTTTAATCCCAATGCCAAGCTCAGTGCTTGGCACATAGCAAGTGCTTACCAAATATGTATCAAGTGTCTTTCCTCTTCAAAAGTCTCGGCCAGAATCCTCTAGGACTTGCTACTCCCAGTGCCGTCACATGACCTTGAGCACCTCCTAACTGCTGAGCTACCTGTGTTCACCGACTCAGTGCATCTGCTGATGCCCTGCCCACGCCCTCCTCCGCCTGCTGGTACAGGGTATGCACATGGCACACCCCACAGACTCCAGCTGAGAGCAGTAAAGCAAACTGGTGAAGAGCAGGGTTGTAGAACCACAGGCCTGGGTTATAATCTTGACTTGGCCACTTACCAGCTACTGACCTTGGACAGGACACGTCTAGCTGCCTTCGTTTCCTCATCTAGAATAATGGTTCTTTCTTCAGGGCAGCTATGAGGGTTAGATGAGCTCCCATGTTTGGGAAAGTCCCTGGCTCTGTAAATGGCAGCTGCTGTGAGGGGGGCGAGATGGTGGCAACCAGGTGTGGAGGACGTAACTATTTGCTGTTGCTGTTACTGCTGCAGCATCTGCTTGGCCACTGCTTCAGCTGGCCTTGACTCTTTGCCGACCCAACCAACCTTCCAACGTGGTTTCTAAAACCGATAATGATGAATGACCATGACCGCAGCTCTCTCCGAAGTGGTCATCCAGGACTCTGCTCCGTGTTTCTGTTCTTTTCCGGGTCCTCCCATCATCTCCATTCCTGGGTTTTAGCATTGGCTTCCTGTTCTGCTCTCACCACGGAACACACACTCCAGTACCATGGCCTAGACATGCCATTTCCTTGCCTCAGACAGTGTTTCCTGCTCCAGTCACAGCCCCAAATCTTAACCCAACCAGTAAGTTGAGCAAGTGTCCCTACTGATAGAGGATAAGTTAGGGTGGCTTACCTTTTATGCTGTGTAGGATGTAAGGCACCAAGTATGGTAACAGAATTAGGGGGTGAGATGACCAGCCGTGAGGCACTGGGCAGTCCCGGCCCTGGGGGTTGTTGGTGATGCCGGGGGTGGGGGTCGGGGGATCCCCAGCCGGCTGCACTGAGTGACCACAGCTGCTGCAGGGAGTCCTGCCCAGTCGGAGGATCCAAGCCCGGTGGAGAGTAAATGGGGCCATAGGGTCAGCCAAAGGGGGAAAGAGGAGGGTGTGCACTGTCCTGGGCATGGAGGAGGCTGGGATTCCAGATCTGGTACCTAAAATCAAGAGCAATGATCATTACATTGTAAAACACAACACAGTTGTAAGATCTATAAACTCAGGAGCGTAAGGAATATGAATTTTTTTGAGAACCCCACTAAAGGTTCTTCATCCAGCTCAGCTTTTTCTAACCGCATGCCAGTAGGGAGAGAGTCAATCTGGGTCAATTCCATCCCGCACCTGCACTGCCTTCTCTTTGGGGTTTGGACTAAGAACGCAGGAGATGGAGGCAGCTGCAAGGACACCTCAGCCCAGCTGGCACAGGCGGCACAGGCCTTGTCTCAGTGTGAGGGGAGCCTCGGGACACAGGTCTCCACCCCAAAGCATCTCCACACCAGAGGGCAGTTGCGATCCTTGTTTAGAAATGCTGCAAACTAGAGCGATAGCTTTAGAAAGCCACTCAACTCTTCCTAACCTCAGTTTCTCCTACAAAATCAGAGGGTCCACCCTCACTGTCTCTGAGCCCCTCCTGCTCTTGTCCTAGGCTGAGCTTCAGGGCTTGTCGCTCCTGCCTTTTCCAATGAGCGCTGGTCCCAGGTGAAGAGGAGAGACACACACCGATTCCCCTGTCACAGCGCTGAGGAAGAGCAGGCTACCTGTGCACCCTCCTCAGGTCTCAACTCAAATAGCAAATACTATTGTAGGAGAGTTTAAACCCGCTGACTCATTCCAGAGAAACAGAGGCTGCTTGGGAGGGATTACCAGAAGGCAGCCGGTGGTGACTTTCTGGGAATTTATATTTGTGACTTCAATGTTGGGCTACCACAGGTTTTGCTTTTAATATTAATTGGAATTACTGCCATTCCTCAGATAGACTGCTTGACTTTGCCACATAGCAGGAGGGAAAGCTGGTGTTAAATCACTCTCTCCTCCCCACCCCCCACCCCCACACACACCACTTTCCTTTGTATGTCTGAAGACATTAAAAATAGTTTTCAAGCTGAAATACGACAGTTTTAGCTACTGAACTTATAGGTTGTGTGATTCTTACTGCCCAAGGCAAGCTGGTTTGATAAGATTAAATTTTTTAGATTGGCATCTAACCAACTTTTACTTTGTGTAAGATTGTTTTGGAACTTTGAACCTTTTTGATATCAAATATCTGGAGGAATGTTGTGTTAGAGGGAAAAAGAGAAGGGGTCTTACTTGGAAGCCTGAGAATCTTACCCTACATGGATGGGGTTAGTGATCTTAAACTTAGGAGGACTGTGTGAGGAAGAAAACTGCTGGAGAATCAGAGATAAAAAAGATATGGAATCATGAAAACTGAGACGTGGCCAAGGGCAACAGCTATAGCAGATCACTCTCTTCAGCGACACAAAACCCAAGCCATCTTGAATGTTTCTCCTTTTAAAAGTATATTTCAGAGGGAAGGGGGGTGGGTAGGAAGAGATTAGCCACTGAACTTAAATGCATGTATATGCATAGGCCATGGACAGACAATAGTGCAGGGGAAGGGGTTGGAGTGGGGGCTGAGGGGTTCAATGAGGGGGGAGGAGACATCTGTAATATTTTCAACAATAAAGATAAATTTTTTTTAAAGTATATTTTAAAAGGTCCTTTACTCTCTCTAGATAGGTGCAGACGCCATAAGCGCCATCTTTGGGTGGTTTTTATGTTTGACTCTGATTTTACTCTCTGATCTGGAGCCCAGTGAGACATGCTGTTGATTGTCCTCCATTGTTTCCGGGTGAGAGATTAGGCTATGGTCAGGTTTACTTACTTGGGCTCAAAACACAATGTTGAGACCAAATTAAAGTCTGGTGTTTCTGGTCTTGCAGGCATGACAAGTTTTAATACTTCAATGAGCCAACAGTCAGGAACTTAGAGTTGTCCTGGGAAGTTTGGAGTCGAGGGTAGTGGCTCGTGAATGGGTTCTTGAGCAGCAGAAGCCCTCCCCTGTGATCTCAACCAGGGAAGGTGGCAGAGATCACACCGGCTACAAACCACCAAAACAAATAAATAAATTAACAATCAAACAACAGCCCCACGACATAAACCCACCAACGGACATTCAAAACAAAAAGCTGATAGCATCTGCTCTCTAAGATCAGGCCTGGGATAATTATCCCTGGTGGCTTTTTGGTTAAGTTTCAAAACCATTTATCAAGAATAGAGCATACCAATTCTTTTTTTTTTTTAAGCATACCAATTCTTAACCAAACAGGAGTATTAATAGAATCTGAGATGCAGGAGATCAAAATCAGAAAGCTGAGCCACTCATTTGAATTCCAGGTGATAAAGCAGGGAAGGTAGCAGGTGCAGAGGGATGGAGGGTTGCTAGGTCCCCAGAATCTACTCAGTGTGAACATGACAAAGCAAAGATTAAGGATCAAAGATGCTGAACTAGATAGATAAGAGCTTGACTCCTACTGAGGCACTTTCTTAATTAAAGTAATGATGGCATCCACACATCGGGTCTTCGTTATGTTACAGCAACAACTGTAAAACAAACCCTCAGTATCGGCAATATTAGTGTCAGTAACAGAATGACAAAATCCACCACCAGCTGGCTACGCTGAGGCTTGCGAACAGCTCTCCCGGAAATGGACAGATTTACAAGCTTGGCAGCATTTAAAAACTCAAATGCAAGGGCAGAGATTTAACTCTCCTGGAGACTTGCTTCTCGGTCCCTGAGAAAGTGATTACTACATTGTACGTTTCCAAAGTGTCAGTTTAGGGGAAGGTGAGGGGAGCCCCTGGGTCTGAAGGAGACCCAGCCATCTCCACAGAGCATCAAAAGGAGAACAGCCATCTCCACAGAGTCACTGCTTATCTTTACAGACAGGAATCTCTTCGGGGCCTGGGAAGTTAAGAAGCCTCTTTAGAGCAATAAAGAAAGTCTCCATTCCTCAGAGGGGCATCAAAATCTTTCACCATGTGGCCTGAGCTTATTTCTTAGTCTAATTTCCAGTTACTTCTCTTAAGATCCTCCACTCTAGCTACACTGTTCCTCAAATCCACCATGCAATTCTATACTATACTATAACGCTTTTATCATCGTAACCATTTGTAAGTATAAAGTTCAGTAGCATCAAATATATTTACAATGTTGTGTAACCACCCATACATAGAACCTTTTCATCATACCCAACATAAACTGTGCCCATTAAAAAATAACTACCCCGTTCCTCCTCCTCTCACCTGGTAACCCCTGTTCTACTTTCTCTCTCTGTAAACTTGTCCATTCTAGGTACCTCATACAGGTGGTATCATTCCATATTTGTCTTTCTATGTATGGCATATTTTATGAAGCATAGTGTTTTCAAAATTCATCCATGTTGTAGCATGTATCAGAACTTCACTCCTTTTTAAGGCTGAGTAATATTCTATTGTAAGTACGTACTACATACTTACAATAGAATATTACTGAAGAATACAATAGAATATTACAAAAGAATGTTTATGCATTCTTCCTTAAATTCACATTTGGGTTGTTTCCACCTTGCGGCTATTGTGAATAATGCTGCTGTGACCATTGGTGTACAGATATTAGTTCAAGTCCCTGCTTCCTTCCTTCCTTCCTTCCTTCCTTCCTTCCTTCCTTCCTTCCTTCCTTCCTTCCTTCCTTCCTTCCTTCCTTCCTTCCTCCTTTCTCTCTCTATCAGGGGTATATAACTAGGAGCAAAATTGCTGAGCCATATGGTAGGCTTAAATTTTGAAGAACTGCCAAACTATTTTTCACAGTGGCTGCACCATTTTACATTTCCACCAACAATGTATAAGGTTTCCAACTTCACATCCTCGTCAACATCTATTTCTGTTATTTGCTGATTTTTTTATGGCAGCCATCCTAATGGGTGTGAAGTAATATCTCACTGTGATTTGATTTGCATGTCCCAAATGAGTAATAATGTTGAGCATTTTTTCATGTGCTTTTTAACCATGTGTATATCTTTGAAGAAATGTCTAATAAAGTCCTTTAGACATATTTTAATTGGCTCGTTTGCTTTTGGGTTGTGGAGCTATGAGTCCTTTATATGGGTGGGCTAAGTGGGCTTACAGTTGTAAGCATGCAAAACACAGAGTTAATTCTTGTATTATTTATTAACTATTGTATGATTTTCCATACAAATAACTGCAAACCTTTTGCCCACCCCTGTATATTCTGGATATTAACCTCTTGTTAGAGATACGAATTGCAAATATTTTCTTGCATTATGTAGCTGTCTTTTTGCTTTCTTGATGTTGTCTTTTGATACACGAAGTCCTTAATTTTAATGAAGTTCCATTTATTTATATTTTTCTTTTGCTGCCTGTACTTTTGGTGTCATATCTATGAAATTATTGTCAAATCCAAATGTTGTGAACATTTTCCACAATGTTTTCTTCTAAGAGGTTTATAATTTTAGATCTCAAGTTTACTTAGGTATTTTATCTATTTCGTGTTAATTTTTATGTGATGTAAGGTAAGGGTCCAACTTTATCTTTTTGTAAGTGGATATCCAGTTTTCCCAACACTATTAGTTAAAAAGACTGTCTTTTCACTATTGAATAGTCTTGGTTTGGCATTGTTTGACCCAGTGATCCCACTTCTAGGAATGTATCCTAAGACTCCTGAAACACCAATCAGAAATAATATATGCACCCCTATGTTGGTAGCAGCGCTATTTACAATAGTTAAAATCTAGAAACAGCCTGAGTGCCATCTGTAGATGAGTGGATAAAAAAGACATGGTACATTTACATGGTGGAATACTATGCATCTGTAAAAAAAAAAAAGGATCATTTACCCTTTGAGACAGCATGGAGGGACCTGGAGAATATTATGCTAAGCAAAATAAGCAGTCAGAGAAAGACAAATACCACATGATCTCACTTATCTGTGGAATCTAATGAACAAAATAAATTGACTAACAAAATAAGTCCAGAGACATAGGTCCAGACTGATGAATTTCAGAGGGAAAGCGGAAGGGGAAGAGGGAAGAGATTAACCAAAGAACTTATATGCATATATGTATAACCCATGGACAAAGACAGTAGTGCAGTGAAGGCCTAGGGTGGGGCAGGAGCTGGATGAAAGGCGTAATGGGGGAGAATTAGGGTGACATCTGTCATACTTTCAACAATAAAGATAAATATTTTTAAAAATGAAAAAAAATAAAATGATTGTATATGTGAGGATTTATTTCTGGAATTCTTTTCTGTTAGTTCTATGTGTCTGTTCTTATGCCAGTACCACATTGTTTTAATTATTGTAGTCTTGTTCACTTTGACCTTGGGAAGTGTTTGGGAGCCTTTCCACTTTCTTCTTTTTTCAAAATTCTTTTGGCTATTTGGGGTCCCTTGCAATTCCATATAAATTTGAGGGCTGGCTTTTCCACTTATGTGGAAAAGGCTATTTCAATAGAGATTGTGTTGAATCAGTAGTTTGTTTTGGGTAGTATTGACATTTTAACAATGTTAAGTCTTCCTATCCATGAACATGAGACACCTTTTTATTTATATACTTTAAAATTTCTTTCACCAATGTTTTATAATTTTGAGCATATGAGTCTTTCAGTCCTTTTGTTAGCCTTATTTCTTAGTATTAATTATTTTAGATGGTATTATAAATAAAATTGCTTTCTGAATTTTTTTTTTTGATTGTTCATTGCTGGTGTTCATAAAACTGATTTTTGTGTGTTGATCTTGTAATCAATTTTGCTGAATTTGTTTATTAGCTCTAGTAGCTTTCTTATGAATTCTTTGGAATTGTGTCTCTCTCAGACCATGCCATCTGCAAGTATAATTTTACCTCTTCATTTCCAATTTGGATGCCTTTTATTTCTTTTTCTTGGTTAAAAGCTCTCACTAGAATTTTCAATATAAAGTTGAATAGTAGCATTAAGAGCAATCATCCTTGCCTTGTTTCTGATCTTAGGGAATAAAAGTTCAGCCTCTCACTTCTTGAATATGGTATTAGCTGTGGGTTTTTCATAAATACCCTTTACTGTGTTGAGGACTTTCCCCTCTATTCCTATTTTTTTCATGAAAGGTTGTTGGAGTTTGTCAAATGCCTTTGCTGTGTCAATTGAGGTAACTACACTTTTCCCCCTTCATTTTATCAATGTGTTTATATTAAGTTGGTTTTATTTTGAACCAGCCTTGAATTCCTGGGATAAACCCCACTTGGTCATGGTTAATAATCATTTTAATATGCTGTTGAAATCAATTTGCTAATAATTTGTTGTGTATTTTTCATTTATGCTCATATAGAATATTTGGTTTGCAATTTTTTCTTGTAGCATATTTATCTGGCTCTGATACCAGGGTAATGCAACCTAATAGAATGAGTTAAGAAATGTCCCTCCCTCTTGAATTTTTTGAGAGTTTGAAAAGGACTGATGTTTATTATTCTTTAAATGTTTTGCAGAATTCACCTGGAAGCCATCTGGTCCAGGACCCTTCTTTGTTCATACTGTTTAGGGGAAAGTCTAGTGTTTAAGGGAAGAAGGTCTTGCTGCAAGGCATTTTCTTAAAAGGACCAAGCTCGACAAAGAATTTTCCTGGGGATCCCTGCCAGTACACCTAGTTTAATGTTATACTTCACTCACCAGATATGGTTAAATTACTTCTGGTAATTTCAAAACAAATTACACCTCTAACAGTAGAGATTATCACACAAATTCCTCCTGTAAGGGCAAAGATTCACAGGATTGCAAGAGGAATTACTTTCAGGATTGTCATCAGAGACATTCCAAAGTGACTCTTTGAGGGAGATAACACTCAAATTAAGATGGAGCTGCAGATTATAATTAGGCTCTTTACTTATGTGAATGGTATGCTTTAGTTCACAAAGGTGAAGTCCAAATAAAATGAGTCATAAAATGAACATGCTTTATAGCTACAGTATTTGAAAAGCTTTGGGTCTGTTTAAAAACCACATGAATTTTATTCCTCTTTATGGAAATTGGGGGTAAAAACAGAAGTTAAAAGCTTAAGTCTCAGAATCAGACAGTCTGGGATAACATCTATAGTTGCTATGATTAATTAGACATATTAAAAGCAGATGAGATAAACCCAAAAGTAAAATTCCTAGTTCTTTAGGCCTCTAACTTGAACTTTCCCCTTACTTTGATCTAAGATTTTTCATATATATATATATATATATATGTGTGTGTGTGTGTGTGTGTGTGTGTGTGTGTGTGTGTGTGTATTCCATATATTTATTTGTTCTGGGCACTTGCCTCATCAGTACACATAAATGCATTCAGATGCCCATAAACTAAGAAGACCATAGAGACCAAATGAAACCCTTTGATTTAACTGCTACACAGTCCACAGTTGGGGTATTTTGGCTATAGAACTCTAGGAAATAGTACTAGTAGGAAGTAATTGACAGAAAACTAATGAAGAATAATAGTGTCTGCATTTCCTTTTACCCCCAAGGCAGGATGGGGGAAGGCATGACTTCTAGGCCTGCCTATTAATCTATTTGCTCTTTTCATCTTTGGGCATGGAAAACCTCCTTCTTGATCTAAGATCGGCCACCCAAACCTGCTCTACGCCATTCATTAATTTGATCTCCTCAAATACAGCTGCAATCCATTTTCTTTGAATTTTTCTTCCTTTCCTGCATTTGTTAGAATTAGACTCTAAGTCCTTGAAGCAGGAATCTTTTTATTTCATATATAACTCTATTTGGTAGTCATGTGCTAATATCAGAATTTATAACACCTAACTTTATTTGTAGAATTGGTTTACAGGCTTAAATGGCTAAACTAAATATGAAAAGGGGAGAAATGATGTGTGCCAGAGACACAGGACTTGACATATGATGAGCTGATTTAATCATCCAATGACCCCGCAATGGAATCATGCCCTTATTTTACAGATGTGAGAGAGAAAGTGGCCTGCTGCCATTGAAACCAAACCTTTGCTGATGTCAAAAATCTCATGCTCTTTCCCTATCTACCTCAAATGTGTATTGGAAACAACTGAGATATGAACCTAGTTGAGTCAGGTCCTTAGCTCCTTCACAGTTCCTTAACTCAAATTTATGGTTTGGACACCATAAAAATCAAGCTCTGTGGTAAGGCAAGTACAACTTTATCAAAGTTTGGCATGAAATCTCTAAAGTAGGTTGTATCATAAAGCTGAGGTCCTCAAGCTTTCTTGATTCATGGCACCCTCAGGGCCAAAACAGCTACCCATTCTGTTCATTAAGTAGGCAGGCCCTACCAACTTAATTAATATGTATGTCCTCATATCTTTTAAAAAGTTTAAAAAAGTAATACATGTAAATTGAAAGAAAATATTTTATTTCAGTCTGAAATGGTCATCATTACTTATTAATAGAAACTGCGCATCTGTTGGGCACTGCACAACTCTCAAACCTTGGAATAAGATCACCTTCATGTCTTGTCCCACATCCATTTTCACTTGATACATCAAAGCAACTGCTGAAAACCCACTTACAAACATAGGGCATCATCAAAAAATGTTGTGAATTCTAATGTTGACATTATGAACTATTTTGAGCTAGTAGTAGTTTGCATGAATCTAACAGATGTTGCTGTGTTGATCTTGAACATTTAAGATAGCAATGGCATTCCTGTGAGTGCACTGCAGCACCTTGGGGTGCCTCAGGGGCCAAGGAAGTCATAAGAATATCTTTTTTCTTTTCCTTTTTCTTCTTTCCTTCCCTTCTCATCCTTTGTCCCTTCATTTTTTTCTAGTTTAATAATTATAAAACCTCTTGAAGCTTCATTTATAACTCAAATTCTCTCTCCATGACATAACATATACTGAAATTTCAACCAGAAATGAAGTCAGTAGAAAAGCATGTTTTGACAGAACAACATATGGAAATCTGATGTTTGTAGACACATTTTCCCAGCAACAAAGTTTTTAGAAAAGAATTCTTTACATCCTCCTATTGACTATCTTCTTTTTCTTGAAAAACAAAAAAGTGAGGGAGAGGGGAAGGGAGGGAGGGAGGAAGGAAGGCAAAACTTGATTAATACATCTTCTTTATTAAGTGCATCTAGTACACGCACATTCTTGGAGCAGGACAACACTGAGAGAAGGACAGAGCTGCCCAGAGTCCAGGCATCCACACGGTCCCTCCCAGATACAGATCTTTTGGCACAGTCAATTTCAGGTGGAAGACAGGGTTCAAGGGAGCAGGACGAGTGGAACAGTGTAGAAACTTGGGCTTTAGAGTCAGGCTGTGTTCAAGTCCTGCCTCTATAACTTAGTAGTTCTGAGTCCCTTGGAAGTTACTTAATCTTGTGAATTTTAGATTTTTTTTCATTAAAATGGGAATAATACTTATCCAAAAATTGTGTTTTGAGACTGATTAACACTTGTAAAGTGCACTTCATAATATCTGGCACATTTAAGGGCTAGACAGTTATCAATATTATTATTACAACTAGAGGTCTGGTGCATGAAATTCATGCACGGGGTCGGGGTCCCTCAGCCCAGCCTGCACCCTCTCCAATCCGGGACCCCTTGGGGGATGTCCGACTGCTGCAGGAATCAGGCCTAAACCGGCAGTCAGACATCCCTTTTGCAATCCAGGACCACTGGTTCCTAACCTCTCGCCTGCCTGCCTGATTGTCCCTAACCACCTCTGCCTGCCGGCCTGATGCCCCTAACTGCTCTCCCTTGCTGGCCTGATCGCCCCCTAACTGCTCTCCCCAGCTGGCCTGATTGTCCCCTAACTGCACTCTACTGCTGGCCTGATCGCCCCTAACCTCCTCTGCCTCGGCCCCCGCCACCGTGGCTCTGTCCAGAAGTATGTTCAGAAGACATCCCGTCTAATTAGCATATTACCCTTTTATTAGTATAGATAGGGCTGACCCACAGGTAGGAGAAGGCAGAGGTAAGGTCTGCCAAAGAATGGCAAGGGTAGAGAGAGAAGAAATGGTGGGGAGAATGTTGGAGTTCATGTCAGTAAATGGATTGCATCCAGAACTCTGCTGGTGGGAATGTAGATTGGTACAACCAATTAAGAAAACCACTTGATAGTATTTACTAAAGCTGAGCATATGCATATGACCCAACTAAGCAATTTGACTTCTAGATTTATGCTCAGCACACAAATGCTTACATATGTGTACCAATATAAAAGTTTAGAGCAGCACTATTCATGATAGCCAGAAAATTAGAAACAACCCACCTGTAGGATGGCTAAATACAGTGTGGTAGTTCATACAGTATGATTCTATTCAGCAGCGCAAGTGAATGTACTACTGCTACATACAACAACCTGGATGCAACTCACAAGTAATGTTGGGTAAAGGCAGACAGGGAATAGTACATGCTTACGATGCCATTTTTATAAAGTTCATCCTCAGGCAAGCCAATCTATGGTATTAGAAATATGGGTAGTGGTTACCTTTTTGGAGGCAGAATTAGTGTCTGGGAAGGTGCGTGGGGAGTCTACTGGGGCTCGTTATGTGTATTCACTTTTGGAAAATCCATCAAGCTGCCCCCTATGATTTATGTACATTTTCATCTGTATGTTTTCCTCTAAGAGTTTACCTTTAGAAACAAAATGGGCCAAAGTATTGAAAAAAATCTTGCTGGAGATTGAATGTTTGTGTCCCCCGACCCCCAACTCATATATTGAAACCCAAGTCCCAATATGATGGTGGAAGGTGAGGCCTTCAGGTGGTGATTGGGTCATGAGGATGGAACCCTCCTGAATGGGGTTAGTCCCTCTATAAGAAGAGACCCAGAGAGCTCCCCTGTCCCTTCCACCATGTGCGGACGCAGCCAGAAAACGGCATCCATGAATCGCCATGCATCACATCTGCTGGCACCGTGATCTTGGACTTCCCAGCCTCCAGAACTGTGAGAAATATCTACTGTTTATAAGCCACCCAGTCTATGGTATTACTATAGCAGCCTAAGACAGACCTCTTTATAACTTTCCTTTTAGGCAGAGAGGGCCACTTTAAAAAAAAGAAAGAAAAATTACGAAAGGATTTTGGCCCTAAGAGAAAACATGAAAAGACAATATGAGGCACAACAGCAGCTATATTTACGAAGTGCAGGTCAACTGTCCTATGGTGACTGGCTCTGTCTGAATCAGGATAGGCTAGGTTATAACTCCCAAATCTCCGCGGCTTAACAAAACAGAGCTCCTTCTTGTTCTACACACGCTGGCAGGGGCTCTGCTCCTCATGTTCACTTGGGGGTCCCACCTGAGAGGGACTTCATCCTGACACACATATTACATTTATTGGGGTGACATTGGTCAATAGGATCACATAGGTTTCAGATGTGAATCTCTATGGTACAAAATCTGTATATCGCACCATGTGCCCACCACCCAAAGTCAAATCGTCTTCTGTCACTGTCACCATATATTAGGCCCCTTCACTCCCAACCCCCGGACTTGGTTTTCAAATGTGATTTCCTCTTAGACTCACATACCAGTTTCAGGAGAAATGTACTAACTCATCAACCGATGATATAATTAAATTTTAATTTGGATTCCTTACAAGACACATAAAAGGCTGAAACATTTTGTGATAAAAGGGAGAGCTGAACAAGGGTGTGGGTTTAAAGATGAAAAATGTCCTATGGTAACCACAGGGCACCTGATTTCCCTGTGCTGATACAATCCAAATAAGTTCTTTAAATTCTGATGATTTCTTATTACGCCAATTCCTTTCATTATGAAAGAAGCCACTTCCTTTAGTAAAGGCCAACAATGGCAGGTAGAAATAAACCTTTGATGCAATCGATCAAAAATGTCCGAAAAGGGGCACAGTGTGTTTCCGACTAATGCTGTTTTTGAAAGTACATGGCACTAAGGATTGGGCACTTCCTCACTTCTCCACTTGCTGCTGAGAGTCCTTTCAGTGGCAGAGTCGTCCATCCACCCCCCCTCCCCACCCCACACACACATTCCGAAAGGATTGAAGGTCCAAAAATAGGCTTTGCTATAAACTTTTCAGGAACACATCTGCTGTGAGAAATAAGATGTTTGTAGGATCAGGACTCCGAACAAAGCATAAAGAAGGAGATGCATTTAAAAATGTTTATTAAAGGTTGAAAAGTCTTCCCACATAAGGAAGAGGTGACCAGACCCACTCCGCTGCATGTCAGGTTCTGACCTGAAGATTGACGGTTTAAAGAGGATGCAGCCACTTGCATTTCTTGCTAAAAATAAACAAAAAGGAGCTTAATGTAAAAGATAGGCTACGGCAGCTGTTATGAAGTTTGAGCTCAAATAACCAGTGGGCCCCACTCCACGTGAGACAGGGTGAGCCTCATCAGAAAGTGTGGCTAAAAGGCAGCAAGGAGGCCAGCATAAATGACTGCCCTTTGAGAACTGATGTGGTTGCTTCCTGTTCACTGAAGACTTTAATTAGGAGTTTATTCTTCTTCACAGTTGCTTCATTTAGTTGTGTTTTAATTATAGAGCTTGACAAAAAAAGCCAAAAGAAGAGCAAAGAGGGCGAGGCCCACAGACACCGTCAGTGCTCCGTCTTGATGGAGCCTTTGCAGCCGCAGCCCCACTCTGGAACCAGCTGGGTCACGCTGGGACATCGAGCTCAGGGGACCCCCACACCTGCTTCTGAATTCCTAGGAAGAGAGAGACACAGGAGAAAATAATTTTAAAATGCAAAGAAAGCCTCATTATGATAGCAACCAAGTAATGGGTCCCAAGAAGGAACTTCTTCTTCTTCTTCTTCTTTTTTTTTTTAAATTGAGCTATAACTGACATACAACCTTGTCTTAGTTTTCGGTATACAGCCTAATGCTCGGTGTTTGTATACACTGTGAATGACCACCCCTGTAAGACCACTTAACATCTATCGCCGCACATAGTCACACATTTATTTGTCTTGTGATGAGAAGTTTCAGTGCATATATCCTTTTGAGTTAGTATTTTCATTTCCTTTGGAAATATTCCTAGAAGTGGAATTGCTGGATCATATAGCAGTTCTATTTTGAATTTTGTAAGGAACTTCCATACTGCTTTCCACAGTGGCTGGACCAATTTACATTCCTACCAACAGTGCACAGGGTTCCCTTATCCACATCCTTGCCAACGCTTATGTCTTGCCTTTTTAATAATAGTGATTCTAACAGGTGTAAGGTGACATCTCCCTGTGGTTCTGATTTGCATGTCCCTCTCACAATCCAGGACCCCTTGGGGGATGTCGGACTGCCAGTGTCGGCCTGATCCCGGGGATCAGGCCTGGCAGTCCGACATCCCCCGAGTGATGTAAGAGTGTACAAAGCCAGGTGGCCAGGGAGGAGCCTGAGCCCGGGCTGGGCAATGGGGGTGCACCGCACCGCTCCCACTCATCCCGGCCCAGCCGAGCCTGCCGCTGCCGCCCTTCGTAGCACTGCTGCGGAGGCGGGAGAGGCTCGCATCACTGCAGCTGCACTCGCCAGCCATAAGCCAGATGCCTCGTGCCCTTTGGTCAGTTGAGCAGTGCTCCTGCTGTGGGAGCACACTGACCACCAGGGGGCAGCTCCTGCATTAAGCGTCTGGCCCTAGTGGTCAGTGCACGTCAGAGCAACTAGTCGACCAGTCTTTTGGTTGCTTAGGCTTTTATATACATAGATTAAGGCCACAGAACCAGAAGCGTAAGGATCCAGTAAGAAAAGTGGAGGACAGGCTCTATGCAAAAAATGCTAAGTAGCATATTTATGGACACACCACATGCCCAGTAGTGCTCTAAGTACTCTACATCCCTCTCTCCTTTGTACCACCCAACCTCCTAGGGAGGTAGTTCACATGAATAAATCCCAACTTTAAGTACTCATGCAGTTTACAGATAGTAGGAATAAATGGTGGAGTGGATGAGAGGCTGGGCTTTAATCATGCTAAGGTTAGCCTTGGCAGTAACCGATCATTGATAATGCAATATAAAGAAATAAGAAAAAATCATGGCAGTACCTAATTATTAAAATGACTATCAATATCAAGACCAAACAGACTTTCCCCCTTCTCTGCTACACAAACTCAGGAAGGCAAAAGTGCTGTTTTGTGTTTCTCTACAGAAGGATTGTCCAGGAGAGCCAGCCTCAGGTTGGGCACACTCTACACACCTGCCTTGCAGTTCTGAGCCTTGCTGAGTTTGCAAATGTGACCTGTAGATGGCACATTCCCGAATATTCTCTGAACATACGCACACATACGTGATCTGCTCGCATTAGAACATGTTGCAAAATGTGTTTTAATGAGGAACAGTTGGTCTGGTTCTGCTCAAATAAAAGATATCTCTGTAAGAGAGTAGCCACCTGTCTTCCCATCTTGCAGTGCAGCTTCTAAATGAGCTCTTCTGTCCCTGACACCTGCAGGTGTCACAGGGCCCTGAAATCATAGGCCACGTGCCAGCTCCTTTCCTGAAATTGACAGGCAACCTCGGTCCTGTGCTCGGTGTCATTGCCAGATAGCAGGGCACACAGGGGAATGAGGGTGCCAAGCTACCTTTCTCCACTATTCTTCTAAACATTCTTCAAATTGGGACCATCTTAATATCATATAACCAGATCTACCTAATTATCTCCAAACCGAAGATGTTAGTATTTTCTAGTTTTTATAGTCTACGTAAATAATGTCTTATGCATTGTCCATGAGCATTACTGATACGCTGGCATTTAATGGCCTCAGCCATTAAATGTGGAATCAATTACATGTTTTCATTTGTTTTGAGAGGACATTTACATTTTAAAACCTCTGTCACAGAGTTAATGATGACAGCACAGTATTGTCAAGCCCTTCTGTATCACTTTTGGGCATGAGCAATTCTAAATCAGACATTATCCTTATGTCATTTTTCCTCCCCACTCACCTCAAATGCATAATTGCTGTCATTAGAAAGGCAAAAAAATTTTTTTTTACACTGGAACATACACACACACACACACATTACTATCACCTTGATTTTTTTATCTTATTTTGGTGATAGCAGAGTAAATACAAGGCTTTGCTAATAAGGCCAGACATGAATTATTAAACTATCTACCGTATGATCAAATGCATTTCAGATTGTATTCTGAATAATTCTGCCTTGACGTTCACCGAAGGAGAAGATCTGATGTGCCCTGCAGGGTCTCAGTGGGCCTCTCTTTCAGAGTGCCCAACCCTCTGACTCAAACTGCACCAAATGGAAAAGAGAAATAATCCAAAGCTCACATCAGCCCGTCACATAATTATTGCTTTATGTAAGACCTTGCTTCATCCTACTTACATATGAAAACAACTGAGCTCCCAATGTTTTTTGATGGATTCAAAATATTTCTCATGTGTAAAATTTTCTCATGGCTCAGAGGCACTGTTAGAGCTTGAAGTGGACACTAACAGCAATAAAGAGAAATAATTAGATGGCTCATAATTCAAGGTAAATTACAGTTTAGGATATTTATTTTAACAAAGCCTAGACATATAGCCGATGCTGGAAATCTATCAAAACCAAATATGTGATCAATGAGAGGAAGTTTTCTTAAAATATACATTATGTGGTATAGCACACCATCAGAAAAGAACCTTAAAATCTGCTGATTTTGAAAGACTTCAAATACAAAATTGCCTTCATATCCAAAAGCTATCTTGATCATAATTGCATTTTACGCTGCAAAATATAAATTGAAGGCGGCCCCTCCTAAGGTAAGCATCCCTAATGCAAACTGCTACGTGGGTCCCAGATAACAAGGAGTGGGCAAAGATGGCTGCTCAGCATTTGCAATGCCTTCCCAACCCTCTAGTTGTGGGATTCTATCTGAATATCCTCATCTTCTTTGATGTTTTTAATCCTTAACTTAGCACCAATGTGCATTCAAATGAGCTTACATATTTCTAATTTTTGACTTGTTACATTGATGAAAATAAGGGGGATGTTGCAGGACAAAAGAATCAGATTTAGAATTAATAACACAGTATAGAAATCTTTGTCAACAGTACTGCATTGTCATTTGTTTATACATAACTTCTCTAGTTCTACAAAAAATGAGAGGTTGCAAGCTTTGCCAAAGGTATGCTATCAGAGATCTGGTAGCATCTTAGCTGGAGATACATTTATTTTTATGTCTTTACTAGAGGCCAGGTGCATGAATATTTGTGCACTCGGGGGGTCCCTCAGCCCAGCCTGTGCCCTCTCGCAGTCCATGATCCCTCAGGGGATGTCCACCTGCTGGCTTAGGCCCGCTCCCCGGGGGATTGGACCTAAGCTGGCAGTCAGACATCCCTCTGGTAGCTTGGGAGCCCTTGGGGGATGTCCGACTGCGGCTTAGGCTGTGGAGGAGGTTGGGAGAGGCTCCCGCCATGGCCACTACGCTCGCAGCCATCAGCCCAGCTTGTGGCTGAGTGGTGTGCACTGACCACCTGGGGGCAGCTCCTGCATTGAGAGTCTGCTCCCTGGTGGTCAGTGCATGTCATAGCAACTGGTCGTTCTGCCATTAGGGTCAATTAGCATATTGCCCTTTTATTATATAGTATTGTTACTAAATTTTTCCTTCTCAAAAGAGGAGCTTTTCTTATTAGCTATACTTAATAAAATTATTCTAGAACTTAGGTAGGTGTCTCTTTTGCTAACTGAGTATCAGCCATAGATGTAAGACAAGTATAGACACACACAACCTTGAAATAAAGAAGGAACCAGAAGGCTCACATAGAACTATGCAGTTTCTAATCGCAATGTTCATACAATGCCAGAAATCTGAACTCATCTATTCCAAATTATTGGCTGGAGCTAAGCACTAGTACAAACTAAAGCTGCTCCACAGGTGTGACAAAGCTGAAGGAAGGAAGAAAAAGTTAACTGGGTCAAGATGCTCTATTGATGATGAAGTCCTTTTAATAATCTCTTCAACCACAACTGAAACCATCCTCCTTCCATGGAGTACACACAGGAAGCTGTGAAGTAGGATGTTGAGGAACATAACAATTGCGTGTATTAAAGTTAATCTTTAAGTAATCAATTCAACTCAAAATAATTACTCCTAAGAATTTCTTTCAACTAGGTAACCATGAAAGTGTGTTGGCAGATGTTTGTGCTTTAAATGAAAAAGAAGCCATGATGTTAACAGCTATTACAATGCAACCCTCTCATCCTGTTCCAAGTACCATTTTCAATGACACCGGAGATATGGTTTTAGCACCAATGAGCTCCATGAACTGCATAAAATGAATAAAGGGATGGCAGGTACTTTGTTTTGTCTCAAAGAGTCTCATAAAATGATGAGCTAACATGTAAAATGTTTCCTATAATGCACCATGATATTCAGTTTGGAGAACTGAGATAAACTAGTTAAGAACATAGTACATACTAACTATAATTACACTGAACTCAGTCACCTGGAGAAAGTTCACATCTCTACCTTTTTTCCTATCACTTCCAAAGTTCCATTATGTGTACTTCCAAAAATCCACTCTAAGGAATGCCTGTTTTCTCTTTCAATTTTTTATTTTGAATACGGACAGTTTTTAAAAAGAAATAACAACAATCCTATCAAAGTCACTTAAAATAACTGGGAGATTAATATTAAGAAACTTAATAATTCATATGACTATAAAAGTGTAGTGGGCAGCCTCTAAAACAGCCCCCAATAATCCTTACCTCCTGATATTCACGTGCTTGTGTAATACCTTTCCCTTAACCATGGGCTAAACGTACTGACATGCTTCTAATTAACACTTGACATAAATGATGGGGTGTCACTCCTGAAATTAGGTTACAAAAAAACTGTGGCTTCTTTCTTCCTCACTCTGTTTGCTTGCTCTGTGGGAAGCCAGCTACCAAGTGTGGGATGCCCTATGCAGAACCCCCATGAGAAGTCACTGAGGGAGACCTCTGATCAACAGCCAACAAAGGACCAAGACCTCGATTTAATAACCCATGAGACACAGAATGCTGGCATCAACCCACAGGTGGACTCAGAAGCATGCCCTTCCCCAGCTGAGCTCTCAGTTGAGACAGCATCCCTGGTTGACTCCCTGACTGCAACCTCATGACAGGCATCAAGAAAGAGGCACCCAGCTAAGCAGTGTCCAGATTTCTGAGTTACTGAAGCTCTCGGATAATAAATGTTTATTGTTTTAAGTTGCTAAATTTTGAGGTAATTTGTTATACAGCAGGAGATAAAAACAAAAAATATGCCAGGTAGAGGGCTAGAAAATGATTCACATGTAAGTTTAAACATTATTTGTAACAGAGGCATTGCAGACCAAGGAAAGATAGACTTTCAGTAAAATTTTCTGGAACAATTCATTATACATTCATAAAACAATGAAATTTAGCCTTTACCTACCATGCTTAAAATCTATTACAGATAGATTGGTTTCTTACCTAGCAAAGGCAAAACTGGAAAAATTTAGAAGACAATATGGGCCAAAAATCTGTCTAATCCACAAGGGTAGGAAAATAGTTCTTTTTTTTTTTATTGTTTTAAGTATTACAAATAGTAATCCATATGTCTCCTGAAAATAGTTCTTAAATCACAAAAATACACACAGTTCTATGAGCACCAAAAAGAAGTTAAAATACAAACCAGAAAATGGGAGAAGACATTTGCTTCACATATAGCTGATTTTATATAAAGAAATCCTAAAAATCAATAAGATGGTATCAATTCAATAGAAGGAAATAAGCAAAAGACTTACACAGACTATTTACTGAAGAGGAAATCTTAATAAATATATAAAGAAACCAATCAATATATTAAAATGTGCCCAACCTCATTCATAATTAAGAGAAAAACAAGTTAAAAACAAAGTGAGATATCAATTCTCCACCAGGTTGGCAAAAAGTAAGAGGCTTACCAATCTAAGTGTGGATGCGAATGCAGAGGCATCAGACCACATCAACACGGCTGCGGGTGGGATCTAAATAAACTAACACAACCCCCTTGGGAAACAGTGGAGCATTATCTGGTAAAATGGAAGTGGTGCACACCTGACAACCCCAGGATCCCACTCTTGGGTGTGTCACCAAGACTACAGAAGTCATTGCAAGTACGGGTCAATCTCAAGTCCCCATCATGGCTGACGGGATTTGAGTTAGATGCTCTAGCATAGTTTAGAGTAGAGAGGGAGGTGGGGGAGGGGCTGGTCAAAGGTAGAATAAAGTAGCTCTGGAGTGTGAGGCTCAAGCTGTGGGGCCAGGGCTTCCTGAGAACATTAGCTTTCCACACTGTTTCCCTACCAACCGGTTTCTTCTTTAAGGTGGGTCCCAGTAACTAACCTACCTCTTCTCCTTTAACACTCCTCCTTTTCTTTCAATTCCTAAGGTGTTCCTCACCACCTTTTAAAAGATTACTGGCCAATGTGGAAAACAGATGGGACATAAAGGACCACTCAGTTGCCAATAACACATCTTCTTATTTTTCACTTGGGTTCTATGGGATAAGATCAGTTCCTGTATTCATTTCCTAAGGCTGCTGTACCACAAATTACCACAAACTGAGTGGCTTAAAACAACACAAACTTATCATGTTACAATTCTGGAGCTCAGCAGTCTGAAAGGAGTCTCACTGGACTACCACGAAATGAGGTGTAGTCCTCCTTCGGGAGGCTCTAAGGGAGACCCACTTCCTTGCCTTTTCCAGCTTGCATTCCTTGGCTCCTGACCCCCTCCCATGGTCCAAAGTCAGAAATCTCTTCACTCTGACCTCTGATTCTCCTGCTGCCCTTCTACTTTTAAGGACTATCTTGATTACACTGGACCCACCTAGATAATCCAGGATAATCTTTAATCTATGGTCAACTGGTTAGCAAATTTAATTCCATGTACAACATAACCCCTGGGTCACCATGGAACTTAGCACATTCACGGGTTCTGGGGATTAGGATGTGGACATCTTGGGGGTTGTTTTCCTGCCTACCACAGGCCCCAAGGGTGATAATGTTGAGTTGAGCCATGGCGTACACACATCTCAGAGAAAAACACCATACTCCAGTGTACTTAATATTTCCCAATAGAGGACCATGAGAAAATTCCTTAACTTACACTTTTACATTTTGGATTCCTTATGCAAAAATGAGGTTGTTTGGTGTGTGTTTTTCTAAAAACCAGATCCAACCCTTCCAGTTCTACGACTCAATATCTAAATATAAGACATTGAGCTGTAGAGCTGGAGTGACTGGATCTAAGGTTCAAGCAGAATGTGAATTCTTATGGGGCTACAGAAACAGGGTGGAGAGATGTGCAGCCCACAAGCAAAAAAGCCAGGATTTCATAGCATGTGGCAGAATGACTATATTCAAGGTCCTAGTTCTTCAGACTGCCTGTGTCTGTGCCTTCTATCACATAGCTATGTAATGCTCTCCCTGGTCTTGACCATGTGACTTACTTGGCCAGTGGGATGCTGTAAAAAATAGTGCATGCTGTGAAACTGAGCATTTCTGCGTGCTGTTCTTCCTCTGTCTTCACCACAAGAACATGCTCTATGGCCTGTTTTGGATGAGATCCATGGAGCAGAACAGACTCATCCAAATCATCCTCGCTGAAGCCATTCTAGATCTGTCAGCTGAAGTACTGGGCATGTCAGCCAGCCCACCAAAGTGAGAAGAGCTGCTCAGACACCCTATAGCTGACTGCAGACACATGAGTGAGCCTCATCGAGATTAGCTGAACTCCACTAAGGTTTTGTGGTTGTCTGTCATGAGGCATATTAAGTATAGCTAACTGATAACATAGAAATGACAAGATATTTGGCCTTCCACTCCTTTTTAGTAAGGGATGTACTTGTACATATATCCCCAGCACAAATACATTCACTCAATGGACATTTACTAAATATCTGCTCCATGCCAGGCAGTGTTCTAGACATTAAGGGCAAAGAAGTTAATGAAGCACAACATACCAGCCCTCATGGATGGGGCTTCCATTTTAATAACTGGAGACAAGGAAACACATACATATTTGATGTGTCTGATAATGAGCTGTATCATAGAGAAAAATAGCATACGAATAGGGGGTACTAGGCTGTGACAGATGGGGGTGGCATTTTACAGAGGGTAACTCAGGAAGGTCTCACTGATAAGTTAGTCTTTCAGCAGAGACCTGTATGAAGGAGACAGCAGACATGTCACATAGGCATCTGAGAGAAGCACCTTCTAAGTAGAGGGACTAGCAAGTGGAAAGTTCCTCCTGAGGGAGGGTACCTGCTGTGTTTAATTCAAGGAGCAGCATGAGGCCAGGGTAGCTGGTCCAGCATGTTTGAGGGGGAGAATGGTCAATGAAGCAAGGAGGGGTCAGGGCACTAAGTCTCATAGGCCATTTCAGGACACTGGCTTCCACTCTGAGCATGCGTGGAAAACCCTACAGATTTTTCTTTTTAATTTTTTATTGTGTTAAGATATATGTAACATAAAATTTACCATTTTCATAATTTTTAAGTGCACAATTCCGTGGTATTAATTACAGTACTCATGTTGTACAGCCATTATCACTGTTGATTCCTAAGATTTTTTATCACTCCAAACAGAAACTCTGTAACCAGTAAGAAATAACTCCTCATCTCCAACCTTAGCCTCTGACAAGCTCTAATCTACTTCCTGTTTCTATGAATTTGCCTATTCCAGATCTTTCATACAAGTGAAATCATAAATATTTGTCCTTTTTTTGTGTCTGGCTTATTTCACTTAGCATAATGTTTTCAAGGTTCATCCATGTGAAATTTCATTTCTTTTTATGGATGAATGAAATTCTACTATATGTGTATATCACAGTTTTTCTACTCATTGGTTGATAGACGCTTGCATTGTTTCTACCTTTTGATTATTATGAATAATGCTGCTATGGACATTGGTATACAAGTACCTATTTGAATGCCTGTTTCAATTTTTTGGGTACATGTGCTGGGTCACATGGAATCCTTGATGGGTGTAAGCTGAAGAGAGACATGATCTGATCTACATAGAGTGTAGGAACAGGGAGACTGATTAGGTAGTTGTGTTTATTTTCAGATAATATAGAAAAGAAAAAATCACCTCCTCAAGAAAGAAAAACATCTGTAGCAAATAATGCTACCGTGCTTCATAGATGCTCTGTGATTGTTCAGAGGAATTAGCCTCATCTGAGGGATAACAGAAAAGACAGAGCAACTCAGTCAACCAAAAAAGGGAACTGAATCACAATCACAAAGTTTTAATTTTAGGCAACTATACAAATGCTGTTGCTGGTTATAAATGTGCCTGAAAAGACCAGTGACCAAGTCCTCTTCTCACGGTATATGCACTGAGTGGCCAGATTATTATGATCTCTGAACGCATAATAATCTGGCCACTCAGTGTGTGTGTGTGTGTGTGTGTGTGTGTGTGTGTGTGTGTGTGTGTATGAATTCATATATATATATATATATGAATTCGTGCATGGGTCGGGTCTGGCCAGCCTGGCCAGGAGGAGGAGTCATGGGTGGTTGAAAAAAGTCATGGGAAAGAGCCCATGTCCATAGACGTGATATTACCAGTACCATGATTCACTAGGCCTAGATAAATCTTCACAGGCTATCACCATGCCACCAATTTCACACCACATATTCACTGATCCCTTCCTATATGCCAGGTACTGCTCTGAATGTTTCCCATGCTTTATCTCACTTCACTGTCAAGATCACTATATCAAACAGATTCTATTGCCCCTAATTTATAAAGCGGGAAACACATCTAGAGCGTGACCAGCCAATGACCACAGTTAGTAAGGGATAGAGCCAAAATTCCAAATCCACACAGCATGACCCTCAAGCTCCTGTGCTCAAGGGGAAACTTGATTCTTTTGAAATGGATGTTTGCAAGAAAGAAGTCCTTGGAGCCAGGGCCTCTAGGAGAAAAGGTCGATGATGATAAAATATACCTGCAATAGTCCTTTGCTTTTCTGGCCCCTGAATTTCTTGTAAGTGGTGGCAAATGTGAAAGGCACTGCATCCTGTTTTTATAGATTGACTTCCTACCAGGTAACTGTCACCTTGACATATGGCTTGAATATTTACGTTTCTCAGTAATTTTGTAGAATTGTACTGAGGAGACAGAGGGACAGGAGAAAATTTGTTTCTCCAAGGCCCTTTAAATTTAAAACACTGAAACTATGTTCAAAACAAAGATATTCATGGTTCTATTATTTTAGGCACAACTCAAAGTCAATAGCCTGAGTATGACAGGAGAAACAAGCTATCACTTTCATCACGAGAAAGTAAAAGGAAAGAAAACGAAAATTTATGGTTAGAAGCATGCCCAGCTATAAAGTACACATCCTTACAGTTCCCATGGAAAGAATTTAAATTTGCAAGATTACTATCAGTTTAAAAAGGGGCTTTTGCAATCTGCTTAGAGATATCAAATGACTTCAAAGAGCAGGTTGGGTGGCTTGCCTATGATGATTTTAGCCCTTGAAAAATATATTAATATCCTAGGTTGAAGTAACAGAAGATTTTAACCTATTTTTGTATTCTCAACTTTCCAGCCTCTGGTTGAGAAACCATCTCATCCACCTTGCATACCACTGAAAGCCAAGTTCATTCAACAAATATGTACTGAACACCCCATCTGAGCATGATACTATGCTAGGGCCTGGAGCTGGTGATGCAACAGACAGATAGCCCTGCTCTTAGGAGCTTTCCTTCACTGTTACACTCAGGCTCAAAAACTTTCCAACATGCATGGTAGAAACTTCTAGTATTCACTCTTGTGTACTTACTCATACAGGAGTATGTATTTCCCAAGTTCTTGAAATTAGGTGGGGCCATGTGAATAGTTCTGGCCAATGGATGTGAAAAGAGATACCACATGCCATTCCAGTGCCAAGGTGGTGAAAAGCCTGGTTCTTTAGCAGTTCCCTTTTTGCTGTCAACTGGGGCCCCAAGTGACTGTGTGGAACAGGCAGTCTCCGATTCCAAACAGCCCACTAAATGCTATAGATGTGCTATAGTGTGAGCAGGAAATAAACCTTTGTTATGTCAAGCCTGAGATTTCATAGCTAATTGGTTATTGCAGGACAGCTTAACAGCTCGGCCCTAACTTATCATGGACTAATACATGTGTTTTATTGTCTAAAGTATTAGCTGTAAGTTTTCTATTTGACTTCAACATCCAGAGGCTCCACTCTTTAGAGAACATGATTTTCCACTGCCTTCCGATTTGCTGAGGGATGCCCAAATAAAGTCAGATTTACTCCTATTCATTGTGTCACCTTTTGAGCAATTAATTTCTCATTGAGAAAAATTTCCTTCTTATTTGCCTGATTACCCTCAAAGTCCAGTTCTAATCTCACTACGTCCATGTAGGAGAAATTGTTTGAGTGCTCTCTCCACACAGACAGTTCTCCACAGAACTAACACAGATTCCGAGGAACATTTCCCATCCTCCTTTGTCCCCGAGGGTGCAAACTTGAGACCCAGGTCCCATATTCAGATGCAACACATGTGAGGCGCTCATTATGAAGCAAGCTCCATGAGGAAGCAGACAGGGCTTGGGACCTCTACTTGCTGGGCAGGGGGCAGAGGTAGCATCTCCTACCAGCAGCCTCTATGTGGTTATGGGTATTATTTTCTGAAAAACTCAGAGTCTACTTCACAGCCCTTCTAACAATTCTGTGAACTATCTAGTGTCTCTTTTTAAACCCCTCCTGTTTAAACTCACTGAACTGTTCTCTGTTGTCTGTAAAGAATGCAGACACATACATTTCCAGATATTACAAGCATTCAGAGGTCGCCTATCTTCCAATCGCTTATGATCTGATGTCATCTAATTTGGCACTTGATATATTATAGATTTTGTTTCATACACACCTATCTTTTCTCCCTAACCAGACTTGCATCTACTTGAGGGCAAGAAGCACATCCCAGGCCTCCTGTATCCCAGGCCTCCTGTATCCCAGGCCTCCTGTATCCCAGGCCTCCTGTATCCCAGGTCGCCTGTATCCCAGGTCGCCTGTATCCCAGGCCTCCTGTATCCCAGGTCGCCTGTATCCCAGGCCTCCTGTATCCCAGGTCGCCTGTATCCCAGGTCGCCTGTATCCCAGGTCGCCTGTATCCCAGGTCGCCTGTATCCCAGGCCTCCTGTATCCCAGGTCGCCTGTATCCCAGGCAGTGCTTAGCTGGCCCCACTTCAGGAAACTGATGGGATGACCATATAATTCATCATCCAAAATAGGACACTTTGGGGAGTGAAAGAAAGGGCACTGTTATTAATTAAATCAGGACAAAGGGTATAAACCAGTCCTGTTCCAGACAAACGAAGACACACTGTCATACCTGGCACTTATAAATGAAAGACATTTGAAGGAAAAGTAATATAGTAAAAATCAGGCATGAAAGACACCTGGCACCTGGTTACATCATCACAGGAGATAACATTCTCCTGGAGCAGTGGTCGGCAAACTGCAGCTCACAAGCCACATGCGGCTCTTTGGCCCCTTGAGTGTGGCTCTTCCACAAAATACCACAGCCTGGACGAGTCTATTTTGAAGAAGTGGCGTTAGAAGAAATTTTAAAAATTTGGCTCTCAAAAGAAATTTCAATCATTGTACTATTGATATTTGTCTCTGTTGACTAATGAGTTTGTTGACCACTGTCCTGGAGTACCCTTAGACCCAGCCACCAGGACACCGGCTCAGATGACCGTTCAGGTCTGGAGGTTTCTGAAACATGGTGTTGCTTTTCATAGGAAAGCTTTTTCCATTTGGCACTTTTATGATGAAGAATAACCTTTGTTCCCAATGAATGCATTTAGATTTGGTAAAAATCACCCCATAACTCTAACCACAAGAGCAATTATGCTGCACAGGGTGGCTAGTGAACCTACATAAGACCCTCTCTCTCACCCCAATCCCTCCTTAAAGGTGTCACAATAGACTAGCATTATTACTGGAAGAACATCCAGACTAAAATCTCCTCAACGGTCAAGAATCGCTTTCATTATTTCTATCTCCAACATTTAGTCCAGTGCCTAGATAATATTAGGTTGAATAAATGCTGACACATACCATAAGAAGCCAAGCATGACCTGCATGCTGTATGTGTCAGCAATTTGGGCTCAGGTGGCCTGATTCTCTTCTCTTGCCCTCAGCCCTTCCTCACTCTGGGCGTCTGCACATGCCTTTGCTGTGGCTTGCTATTCTTTCTATCCCCTCCCCCAGTGTGGGCAGAGCATAGAGAGGCGGGAAGGCCCAGTGTCCCTCTAAAATGCCTCTTTGTGCGTGTGTACAGCAAAGAAATGAATACTTCATGTGTCCTACGTGCCTTGGTCCAGGCTAGAATAAAAAGTTGAGATATACAGGTAGAAAGCCTTAAAACTAAGCACATAGTAGAGGTTCACTAAATTGTAGCTATTATTATCAAGTCAGAATTAGTTCCTTAGCGCAGGCAATTTCCCTCACCAAGCCCCAGCTACGAGCCCCAGGAGGAGGGAAATTATCATCAGTGGTTGTACAGTCAGTGAGGGAAGTGAAATGAAAGCTAATTGTTTAGCATCAGTTAGCTCTGCTGATACTTTGGATGGCACTCAAATTGCTACATGAAAGGTACTGCAAACATAGCAAACACGTTTTGAACTGACATAATCATACTAAGTTCGGCTGTAATGCCCAATTAAAACATAGCTCAACAGCACAGAACAAAAGCTATGCATCCAGACTGTGAAACCCAAATATTTCCTAATGGGCCTGCAAAAGAGACTAATTAGATGCAATATGAAAGAAATGCACTAAATATTAAATGTACTGTGGTATTAATTGTTGGCGACACCACTTTAACATATGGGCAATGAAGAAGAAAAAGACACTAGAAAAACTGCTTGGGACTGGAGCCAATATCTTTGGGGTGGAAGGAAAATAGGAAGGAACACACCCTCATTTGCCTCTAACACGGTTAGCTGATCTGTTTGAAATTAGAACCACTTTCAACTGGTTTAACTTAATTATTAAACCATTTCTTAACCTCATGGATGCAGTTTTCATGTGCTTTCAAATCTGGCCCTGAACTAATAGACCCTTTCACTTCAATGGTTTTGGAAATGAACGTGAGATGGAGAGGAAAGCACTTTAACAGTGCTTTTCTAAGGGTCAAAGCTCTGAAAATATAGAGTAGCCTGTACATAAAACTCAGTACACCGGCATATCCTGCTGGCCTTTGTCTGGTAATGAGGCGAACCATGCCACCCTGGCAGACTTGTGCTTCCTTTCTGAGCGCAGTGGGCTGTGCTGGTGCTGAGCTAACTGCTCAAGTGAACCCATCATTAGGATCAAAATCCCATAGACGAGGAACAGGAGGTAGCCGGGCACCCCAGGGCGCCTTCCCTTTGTGAGGAACAGAAAGGTAGGCCCAGCGCTCATTCTACAATAACTCTCTGAAAAGGGGCATAAAGAACAAGAGGAAGAAATGTCTGTCAGAAGAACAGCCAATGATGTGAGGTTGTTCTTGAGTCTCTGTTACTTTGTCACTCTCATTATGTGGGGAACCTCTTAAGATGGTCTGTTTCACCTGCCATTTTGTAGGAAATCATGGCTGATAATTATAGCATTTGAATAAAGGGTTGTGCAATTTTTACCTTCATTGCTTATAGTAAAATAATGCCTTGACATATATCAAAAATGAATAATGATAATATTAGTAGTAGCCAACACTTTTTCACTGCTAAGCCGTTTCCATGCAAATCCTACAAAGTAGGTACTATTATCCCTGTTTACGGGAGAGAGAACAGGGGAAGAGATGTTGAGTAACTTGTTCAAGGTCATTTTTCTTATAAGTGGTGAAACAAGTATTCAAACCCAGAAAATCAGAACCTAGAATCCAATGTTCTTTTTTCATAAGTATTTTTATTGATTTCAGGAGAAAGAGAGATGGAGAGATAGAAACATCAATGATGAGAGAGAATCATTGACCAGCTGCCTCCTGCATGGCCCCTATTCGGGGGTTGGGTGGGGGAGGGAATCACACCAAACCCAACCACTGAGCCACACCAGCCAGGCTAGAATCCATGTTCTTAACTGCTATATTACTCTACAGAGTGAAAACCAATGAAAGCAAAGTATTTTTTAAAGTAAAGTAAAAAACTTAAAATAAAAGCCAGGAAATCACTGTTTTTAAAAGCTATCCTTATTGAACCCCTTCATCAAGCATTAATACAACAACTTTGCACCAGGCACTTTGTACACATTATCTAATTTAATTCTCTGTGAATCAGTTATGTCCATTTCACAAATGAAGAATCTGTGATTCAATAAGTCAGCTGTGCAACATCATAGGAATTGTTATTGCAATTTGAACCCAAAGCTGACAGACTCCAAATCTTGAGCTCTTTGCACAAAGCCATCCTACTTCTTCTTTCTTTAAAGTAATTCTTTATTACTAGGAATAAATTCAAAAAGAGAAAAACTTTGGAGTAAAACTACTTATAAGTTAAGAATTGGGTGAGAATTTTCTTTTTTGTCTATTTCTACGGGGCACAAAATAGCTCTGACTTTTTAAGTACTGATTTTAGAAATTGTAGGACTCAAGTGATTTGTTAGAACACGGGCCATCCAAGGAGAAAGAATGCCAGGAGTGAAATGAGTCAGCTTTTGTGAATGGGCAGTGTTCCTGTTCTCTTGTCTTATTCAGGCAGACATGCAACTCGAGTAGCACTTGTAACAGAACACGAAGAAGATGATTAATACTGTCCATTCTCTCATCTTAATTTTCTTCTCTCTCTCTTTTTTGTGTGTATACCTGGTGTAAGCTTACTTTGGTATATAAAAGAAAACTAACGCCCAGGAATGAATGACCAAACATCTTGCAATTCAAAAGGCAAGGGGTATAGGCCTGGATTAAAAAACCCAGGCTAACCTCACACTCATCAGGATGGCTACTACCAAAACCAACAAACAAAACCCACCAGAAAATAACAAGTGTTGGCAAGAATGTGGAGGAATTGGAACCCTTGTGCACTGTTTGTGGGAATATGAAAACTGTACAGACACTGTGGGAAATAGTATGGTGGTTCCCAAAATAAAATAAAAAATGTAACTACCAAATGATCTAGTAGTTCCACTTCTGGTTATGTACCCAAAAGAATTGAAAGCAGGATCTCAAAGAGATATTTGTACAACCACATTCATACGAGCATTATTACTAAGAGCCAAAAGGTGGAAGCAACCCCAGTGTTCACTGACAGAGAAATGGGTAAACACCATGTGGCATATACAGACAATGGAATATTACTCAGCCTTTAAAAGGAAGGAAATTCTGACAAGTGCTACAACACAGATGAACCTTGAGAAAGTTAGGCTAAGTGAATAAGCCAGTCAGAAAAAGATAAATACTGTATCATTCCTCTCATATGAGGTATCCAGAATAGGGATACCTCATATGAGAGGTGAGGGGTGAGGGGTGAATGGGGAGCTATTCAATGGGTATCCCTATTCTGGATACCTCTCATATGAGGTATCCAGAATAGGGATACCTCATATGAGAGGTGAGGGGTGAGGGGTGAATGGGGAGCTATTCAATGGGTACAAAGTTTCAGTTTTGCAGGATGAAAAGGTTATGGAGAGGGTTGCACACCAGTGTGAATGTTCTTAACACTCCTAAACTGTACACTTAAAAATGCGATGTTATGTATATTTTACCACAATTCAAAAAACACACACACAAGCTTGAAAGTTGTTAAGACCTGGATATAAATCCTGGCTTGCCTTTCATATCTTCTAATTTTGTGACTGTGGATAAGTTATTTATTGAGTTACTCATGCTCAGATTCCTTATTTGTGAAATAGAGATAATAGTACCATCCTCATAGGGTTACGAGGATGACATGAGTGCATGTGTGCAGATATTTAGCGTAGTACTGAGCCCATAATAAGAACCACGTAAGTGGCATTGAGTCATAGCGGTAGGCATGGAATATTTAGCCAATAGCAGAGTAGGTATTGAGGGAGGAAAAATCCATTGCTTTCTCTCAAGAGGTCACATGAGGAGAGAAATCCCCCTTTTGTTTGGCTCTCAGCCTTGAAAGCCCAGAAACGAAAATTCACCCACAGAAGAGACCACATTGGTAGGACATAGAAAACCAACTTATTAACAACACACTTAGAGTGGGCTGAACAACCGTTTTCTTACTGCAAGCAGATTTGCATAGGAAAGCAAATTATAATTAGAAGGTTGCCTGGTAAACATGAACTCAACAAAGGGAAGTAAATGCAAGGAAGCTCTAATGGCACCAGGCTAAGGTAAATGAATGCCATCATTTCCAAATTGAAATGGTCTTCAGACTTTTTGAAGTCAATTGGCAAAAGTGTCCTCTCTTCTGGGCTGCAGGTGATCGCTGCCATTGTAAGCTTCCAGACCTTTGTTTACACTGACTGACCACTCCTACCTTGAAATGTCCTAAATGTTGCAGTAAATTCTTATAGGCCCAGGGGCTAATGAATTTTGTCTTTTCTTTGACCAAAAAGATGTTTGATCTCATACAGAGCAATATTATTCATCTCAAATACTAGAGCAATATAGACTTTCATGTATTTTGTTTAATAGCCTAATAAAAATCATTAAAAATATTCACTGAGTTTCTATATACTGCCAGGCAGTAACCATCAAAATATATTGTTCAGTGAAATAGCAAAAGTATGTACAATTTACCTCAGAAGGAGGTGACAAACATATGTACATGTATTTTTTTATATTGTTAAAACAAACCATTGAGAGAATAAACTGAAAAGGAAAACAAAGAAAATGCTTAAATAGATAAGGGAGGTAACCAGGTGGAGAGGGAACAGTAGAAGTAGAAGGTAGACTCCTCAGAACATACCTGTGTAAATTTAAAATTGTAAAAGATTTTACATAATTATGAAACAAATTTAATTTAAAAAATTCTAAAAATTGGAAACAAAGCAAAATAAATGATTCTGTGTATTGCTTTATTGGTATAACCATAGGGAGAGGAACAATCTCAGATGACTTTAAAACCATTATTTGCCTATAGATCTTTGGAGGGATAAACCCTAAGAACAGAAACAACTTTGAAACCACCATGACATTTTAAGGTATTTTTAACAATCACATATTGGTGGTCGTGTTGGTATGGTTACATGAGACAGTTATATGAGTATTACAAGATAAAGCAAGTGAGTGATTAAGTTACGTTATTGGGAACTATGATTTTCAATGTGGAAGAAAGACGTTACAGACATAAGACAGAAAATTCCTAAAGATGACTTGGATGACAGCATGAATTGGAGTGAAAAAGAGGATATTATCAACTATCAGAGACTTCAGGACCTACATCAAAAATATTGAGGAACCAATCTGATGAGCCTCCACTGTCTAAAAATGCAACCATTTGAGCACCAATTACCAGTATAATAATGGTAATGGATAAAAACACATCAAATCTACAGAAACCTATACGTTCATAGTGACACTTAAAAAAGCCTCACTAGTTAGTTTTGGAAGATGCTAGACAATCAACTCAACTTTTGAAAACTGGTAAACAGAAAGAAAGGATTAAGCCCTTTCCTCACCATTCCTGTAGAAACTGTACTTCACGGTGAACAAAAATTGTAAGAGAACGTTAGTCTTCATAGCAGTATGTTTGTTTAGCTAATACACGGGGAAGGGATGATGGAATCAGGATGCCACTATTTGCAACCCCTCGTGCCTTAATGAATCTCGGCCAACCACTAACACCATAAAGAGAGACCACCAGACATTTTCATACGCCACAAAATGAAAATGCACAGCATCATATGGAATAATTTTGTAAAAAACTCCAATCTGAATCTGTTTAAGCCTCAAATATAACTACTGATTTATAAAACAAACAGGCAACGCAGAAGCCCATTACACTGTATGAGAGAATGCAATTAGAAAATTCCACACTGTGGGAAATGCCACAGTACAAACAACCTGGTTTCTTCCACAAATAAACTGCAATGCAAAAAGCGAAACGAGAGAGCCGACAGATTAAAAATGACTTCGAAGACACACCAAGTAATTGCAATGAATGGGACTTATTTGCATCCTGATTCAAATAAACTGTTTTAAAAAACTGAAAAATTTGAATATGGCTGGATAAAGAATTAACGTTAATTATCTTTAGATGTAATAATACATTGTGGCTATGTTTTTATTGAAAGAAACTTCATTTCTTAGAGATATTTTCTGATATATTTAGATGAAATGGAGTGATAAATGAGATTTCCTGGAAAATAACTGGGAGGATGGGCTGAATAAGAGCACAAGTGACATAAGATCAGCTGTGAGTTGACAATTATTAAAAGTGGGTGATGGGTATGTGAGGTACTTGTATTATTCTCTCTACTTTTGTATATGCCTGAAAATTTCAAGAATAAAAAATTTCCATAATAGAGATAAAACAATTCATTGATCCCAATCTTTGATAATGGTCATGGATTTGGTACAGTTGATGTTAGGCCCTGGTTACACATAGGTTTTCTTTAGATTAAATGAATGACTGGACAGCATAACAATTTTCTAAGGGAACTTCAGTTGTATATAAAGATCACCGCATTGAAAAGGCTATGTTATCACAAACTTAGGTTCCATGAGAGAGCATGGTAAAGATATCAATGCTCTTAACATCTACAAACTGTGTTTTTCTCAAGGTTCCTATTCCTCTGGCACCTTTCACTAAACAATTCCTGCTCCACTCCCCTGACACCCACCAACACTCACCCACATCCACATACAACTTTTGCCTATCTTCAACACCATCTTATCTAATAAAAGAGAAATATGCAAATTGACCACCACTCCAACACACAAGATGGCTGCCCCCATGTGGTCAAAGATCCTGCCCCCATGTGGACACAAGATGGCCAGCAGAGGAGGGCAGTTGGGAGGACCAGGCCTGCAAGGGAGGGCAGTTGGGGGCGATCAGGCCAGCAGGGGAGGGCAGTTGAGGGGGGACCAGGCCTGCAGGGGAAGGCAGTTAGGGGTCACCAGGCATGCAGGGGAGGTTAGTTAGGGGCAATCAGGCTGGCAGGGGAGCAGTTAGGCATCAATCAGGATGGCAGGGGAGTGGTTATGGGGTGATCAGGCTTGTAGGCAGAAGTGGTTAGGGGCAATCAGGAAGGCAGGCAGGCAAGCAGTTGGGAGCCAGCAGTCCTGGATTGTGAGAGGGATGTCCGACTGTGGGATCAGGCCTAAATGGGCAGTCAGACATCCCTTGAGGAGTCCCAGATTGGAGAGGGTGTAGACTGGGTTGAGGGACACACACCCCCGTGCACGAATTTCATGCACCGGGCCTCTAGTCTATATATATATAAAGAGCCAGTGTCCGTAACATCTAAAACAACCAAAGGCTTGACCGAACACCAGGCTGCGCACACAGCATGCCGAGCAGGCTGAACTGCTGACCTCTCAGAGAGAGAGAGAGAGGCAGGGACTTGCAGCGGGGACTTGCATGAGGCTGCCTCATGGCACCCCGCATCCCTCCCTGACCGACCACTGTGACTCCAAGCCGGCGAGGGCCACCTCCAGGCCACAGCCCCAGGTCCCTCACCCCCATCCCAGGCCTGAGAGCGTGGAACCAGGCAGGGGAGCCCAGAGGTCTGGGAATGCAGCGTGAGGGGCCAGCATGGCGTGGGGGGCTGTGTTTACACTGCCAAGCACCCCAGCCCACACATCCCTCCTCCCACCCCTCGGAGGCCCAGCTCCTGCCTATGTGCTTGCCTTGGCAAGCCCAATTGCACCAGGGAGAGAGCTGTGGCAATCGGGACAGCCACTTCCTGGGATGGGATGGCCGGGCTGCGGCGATTCATGAGGGTGACGAGGCCCACAGAGCACACGCAGCCCTCAGGGCACATGCAGCCCTCAGGCAGTGGGGGTGGCTGGCCAAACCAAGTCTGGCTTCAGTGGGGCCAGAGGGAGCCTGAGGCCACCCCAGCCACCACAGGTTATGGAGCGGACCGTGGCTCAGTGGCGAGTGGTGTCTCCATGCACAGTGCCCGGGGGCGGCCGTAAGCTGCTGCGACCAGCCCCACGCTTCAGGAAGCGGGAGGAGGCTCGAAGCCACTGGTGCCCTAGGCCGCACTGCCTGTGCAGCCGCCTGCCAGGCTGGCAGGGTCCAGAGCAGACGAGCTGTTCCCGTCCCCTGGTGGTGGAACAGGGAGAAGGGCGCTGGGTGCAGGGAGGGAATCTCAGACGGGATCCTCCCGGTGCAGGAAAGGGGCCTGGCCCGGGCCTGGTGCGGAGCTTAGGAAGTCTGGCTGAGCAGGCGTTGGTTCATACCAACTCTTACTCTGCCATCTTCCTCCAGCTCTCCAAGCTAGCCCCCCTGCCCCGGGGCACGGGCTCTGGGAGACCGCCCCGATCACAGACTGTGGACCCAGAGACCTCAAGGAAGAGTGCCCAGTGGGGCCCGGGTGGGGCCCAGTGCAGAAGTACCAGGGCAGAGCTACTTCTGTGTCTCAGTGAAGTTTGCACCAGACCCAAGAAGGAAACCGAGAGGGGAAAGGCTGGGAGGCGTGAATTCCCAGCACTTTAGCCACTTTAAAACAGCCCTGCTTAGACTGTAAGGCAGCTTTACATTCAGCTGAGAAGTGAGGGGCTGAACCCCACCGTCGCTGGGCTCCTGTCGGTCCAAGGCCCGAGTGTCCACCACGACAAGGAAAAAATGGAGGGAGGAGCCCGGAGGAAGGGAGGACAATTAAAGGAAACCGTGTCTAGACTTTCCCCAGCCCTCTCTCTCTTTCCACTGCCTATAAAAGCCCCAGGCCCTGCCACAGTTCTGTCTCCACCTTTCAGTCCCCTGTTCTCCAACCACAGAGGAAAGAAATAAGGAAGGAGTCAGTGCTGCCTTCAGAAAGTATCTATATACCTGATAGGTCAGTTGCTTCTCACAGAGGGATGCCAGACTGCGGGGAGCAGGCCTAAACCATCAGTAGGACATCCTGTGAGGGCTCCCAGACTGAGAGAGGGGGCAGGCCGGGCTGAGGGACCCCCCCTGCCACGGCCCCCGCCCACACCCCCTGCCCAGTGCACGAATTTTTGTGCACTGGGCACTAGTTTTTATAATAACCTTCTTAAGAATTACTGCTTCCCATTCCCTTCTTCCTGCTAAGGCTCCTGACAGTTTCCAGATAAAAGTTTTTTATCTATTTTTTCTTTGATTTTTATACATATTTTAAATATTTTATTGATTTTTAGAGAGAAAGGAAGGGAGAAAGAGAGAAACACTGATCATCTGCCTCCTGTATACCCTTACCCAGAATTAGACCAGCAACCTGGGCATGTGCCCTGACCTGGAATCAAACCAGCAACCTTTCGGTGCACAGCACAACACCCAACCAACTGCGTCACACTCACCAGAGCTCTCTGATTTATATGTATCCCTTTGAACTCTATGAGCCTTCCATTGGATAACTTTTATATAACCTTTTTCTAAAATGAATTATCCTTAAATGATACTTATTCAGAAATGTTCCCTATCAGGTTGGAGGTGGCATTTTGGCTCCCATCTTCCCTAATATTCAGACTAGTTTCATCTATTTTTCCTATTCTCTTCTTCTTCTAGTCCTCCATTCCTCTGCCCAAACTGAAAAGAAGAACAGTAATAATCATTAAAAGATGTCACTATGTATCGTTTCCACTAGAACCGTGGTCGGCAAACTGCAGCTCATGAGCCACATGCGGCTCTTTGGCCCCTTGAGTATGGCTCTTCCACAAAATACCACGGCCTGGGCGAGTCTATTTTGAAGAAGTGACTTTAGAAGAAGTTTAAGTTTAAAAAATTTGGCTCTCAAAAGAAATTGCAGTCGTTGTACTGTTTATATTTGGCTCTGTTGACTAATGAGTTTGCCGACCACTGCACTAGAATATCATTTCTTAGAGGGCAGCAACCTTTTGACTTTATTATGGCTTTCTTTTTCCATCAGGTTCTGGGCATCTATTATTATTTGAAAATACAAGGTCTGTTTTCTATTAATGTTTATAGAATTTACAGTCCTGCCACAAGGTAGGCATTCAATCCATTTTTATCAAATGTAATATTTCAATCACAGAATCTCAGAGACCACTGAGGTTCAAGGAACCTATAAGATGCACAAAAGGTCACAAAAACCTGTTACTGCAAACGTGAGGATTCTATAGTCCGGAGCTCGTGACCCGCCTGTGCTGTGCTTCTCCCCCATCTGCTGTCCTCACCATCTGATCAAAAACGTCACGGGGCCTACAGTCTGACTAAAGAAGCCCAAAGTAGCAGGGACTAAATACTTAAAGATTAAACATAACATTCCCAATTAAGAAAATACATTCACTAGAGAAAATAATTTGTAGCACAATATTTTGCTTTAGGTGCTTTGGCCTCTCCAGAATTCTTTTTTAAAAAAATATTTTTATTGATTTCAGAGAGGAAAGAAGAGGGAGAGAGAGTCAGAAACATCAATGATGGGAAAGAATCATTGATCAGCTGCCTCCTGCACACACCCTCCTGGTATGTGCCCTTGACTGGAATTGAACCCGGGACCCTTCAGTCCATAGGCTGACGCTCTATCTACTGAGCCAAACCAGCTAGGGCTCCAGAATTCTTTATGACGTGTGTAGGGAAGGTTATCATACCGGAAAACTCAGGAAAGCCTAGAAAATTCAGAAAGACAGAAATTCAGCTGGGATTGGTTTTCAAGCGCTGAGTATATGATCCTCACAGAGTAATTTACTCCCTCTCCTGCCTCTGCACACCATGTTCATGGTAAAATGATGAACAACACTGAAAATGTCAGATCCAGGCCATCTGCAGAGTCTGTTCTTTCCAGATGGGACTAGGTGTGAAAGGGACAATGACCACTTAGAACCTGCTGACCATGTTCCAGGAATAGGATTCGGTAGCTTCTACACATGACTGACTGTGTATATTCCTTTCAACAACCCCTGAGAGAGGCATCATCATTCCCACTTAACAGACTAAACTAACGCTCAGGAGCCACGTGGCTCGGGTCAACTGGCCAGTCTAGATGCAAACCCAGGCCCAGCTGAGCCCAAGGCCATGCTCCATCCACACGGTTAAGCTGGTTCTTTTCATTCGAGAGTGCCAGCACCTTTATCAAGTTCAAAGAGCCCCAAATGTCTGAGACATGATTATAACCTCTACCATCTACTTCTCAAGCCTACAAAAATGGAATCTGTTCTCTTCTTGCTTAATTTACTTTAATTCCTATCATCAGCCAAAACATTTTAACATCAGGACAAAGTCATTGAAAAAGGCTTTTCGACCCTGAGTTTAGCATATTTTTAAAGCCTTTAAAGCTGACAAACAATGAAGCGTAAAGCTATGTTCCCTAATTTATATGAAGTCACACATGGTGATAACGGACTTGCCTGATGTTTCCCTTAATGTTAACACCCAATTCAATATTCCTGACCCTGGGGCCTCATGCACACTGTAAGACCATTCCTAGGACTCTTCTGGACCATCTCAGCTCAGAGGAGGGCCGGCGGCAGCAGTGCTGACAGCACCATCGCACAGGCCAGAGGGGGAAGAGGAGAACAGAAAAGGCTGCCCCGTGGAATTTAAGTAGGGCTACTCGTCTAGAGAGGAACACAAGATAAAGAAATGAATAGAATGGTACTACTTTTCCTGACCTCTGTATCATTAAAGATGATGTTTTAAAACACCATCCTTTTTAATAGGCATACATGAAGGAATGCAATCAGGTAGGGCTGTTGGAATAATAATTTGCTGGCTACTACCATTTGTTGTGATCTTTTCTTTGTAGCAATTTAAAATCAAGCTTGTAAAACACACTGTGTAGAACAACAAAAGATAAGCCAGTTTCCTTTAAGCATTTCTGATGTAAAAGCCACCTTTCTAGCATTATCATTTAAATGCTGGGTTTCACTGTTCCCTCTTGGCCATCCACCCCAACTCCAATTATGATTTCTTTATAAAATAACAGCAAACATTAGTGGTTATGCTTATCAAGTTTTCCAGTTCACTCCTGGTCGAGCAGAATGACACACTTGGCAGGGTCTGGACAAAGGCGAGTCTGCGTCATTCCGTTATCAGTCACATACGATGCACACAGTTCTCACATGTACTTGTCAAGCTCATGAGGGGTTACTCAGGTTTGGACACCAGAGTGTGACACATTCTAAGTTAGAGCATAGAGAATGGTACCCTCTTTGTCCCTACTCTCAAAGTCCAGTTAACATGCCTTGTAGTATATTTTGAGGGAAAAGATAATACATATATTAAAACAATTTTGGAATTATATGGCCAGATAAATACCACTTATTTTTTTCCCGTACATGAAGTCATTGCTATATACTTTTCTTGGAGTGTTTAACAATTGTGCTAGAGAAAGGACATCAAATGATGCTTAGAAATGTGATACACATTTTCATTTCACACTCCATCAGCTTTTACAACTGTAGCTCAATGAAATGTAAGAGAGAGCTTGGCAAACAGCCATATTTACCAAGGTATAAAATAGTGGTCAGGTTACTGTTTTATAGAATTAAAAAAAAGTTTCATTTTCAGTCCACATGACTAAAGCAGATATTCAACTAACACCCTACAGCAGTGATTTTCAACCCGTGTGCCATCTCAGGCACCCTGGTGTGTGCAAGAATTTTTAAAACATGCAATACCTGACTATTTAGTTAGGGCACTGTCCTCTTTTCCCTTAGATTGTCAAATAAAAAAAAATGACAACAGCCTGCCCGGCCAGCATGTCGCAGTGGTTGAACAATGATCTATGAACCAGGAGGTCATGGTTCAATTCCTGGTCGGGGCACATGCCCAGGTTTCAGGCAGCCAATCAATGATTCTCTGCCATCATTGATGTTTCTATCTCTCTCTCCCTCTCCCTTCCTTTCTGAAATCAATAAAAATACATTTAAAAAATTATACCTATTTTTTTTTTGCGAGACTGACATAAAATACGTTTTTTTGTGTGCCGCATGATTTTAGTAACTAGTTTATGTGTGCCATGGGATGAAAAAGGTTGAAGATTGCTGTCTGAAAGGCACCATAAGCACATATACTGACATGGTTTAGTGCCTGTTTAACTATAGGTTTTACTATATTATAAACAGCTTCATAAAGCAAGAAACGATGTCTTCCCTCACCCGGTTCCACTCAGGATTTACTGAAACAGACACACACCGGATCTGACCATCTTTGGTGTTATATCTCTCACTTGAAAATAATGGCGTTTGCCTTCTGCATCTAGACCAGAAGCAGAAACAGCTGATTCCCTTAACAGGCAGAGAAGAAAAAGAAAAAAGAAAAAAGCTAAAGGCATCAGCAGAACTGCACCTTTCTAATTCAGATTTCAATGTGTGGGAAAGGACTGTAGCCTCCTGCAGACAGAGAGGGGCTGTGCATATCAGAGCCACGGTCTGCACCCTGTGCCTCCCCAGCTGCTTCTTACTGGCAGGGTGGAGGGGAGCACCTTTTACTCACCTCGGTCAAGCCTGAGACTTCTCCTTTGGCTAATGGTTTGCTGATGGATGGCGTGTATACTTTGGCGTCTGCTACTGGCTGCCCTTTCATAAAATGCTTTCCTGATTCATAAATGTCCACTTCGACCATTTTCCCCATGAATGTGGGGTTCTTTGGCACTAAAACCTTTAAAAAAAGTTCAGAAGGCTCAATTTAAAATAAACTTTTAATTTTAGAACAGTTTTAAATTTATAAAATTACTGCAAAGGGAGCATAGAGTTCCTCTATAGCCCATACTCAGTTTCCCCAGGAAAACACTACACCAGTCTGCCGGACTTGTCACAATGAAAGAGCCATTATTGGTGTCTGACTATTAAGTGAAGTCCCACTTTATTCAGAATTCCTCAGCTGTCAACTAATGTCCTTTCTATTCTGAGATCCACCCAAGTGGGCTCTATCTTCCAGCTGCTCCAGGACCCGGGTGGGGACCTGGGGGAAGGGCAGGCACTCTGGGAGGAGCTGCTGCACACAGCCTCCTGCACTGCAGGATGCCTGCTGTCCTCAGGCATGTGGGAGGCAGACCTGGGAAACCCCAGCAGGCAGCCAGTCACTTTTGGACAGGCCTTTGATATTCTGCTCTTGGCTATCCCATGCAATGAGGGAAACCAAGACAACACTGATGAAAGCCTCCTGCTTTTAATACCTTCCAAGTTAGCTATCAGAGTTCTGGTTTGAGTAGACACTTCAAATAAAGGCCTGCATGTTTGTGTGCATGTATATGTGTGCGTGCGTGCATGAGCGTGTTTTGGGGGAAGAGAAAGAACACTTAAAAGCAACCTTTTCAGTATCCTAAACATGGGTAACATGGAGGTAAATAGCTCCTTTAACTGGTTGCCATTCAGTTCTTTTGCTCTGTAATAAAACGCGTGTATTGTGAGCGCTAACTCCACATAGAATCAGCTACTTTGGAAGGGTACTCTGTCTGGTTCACAGGAAACTGTCCTATGGCCTCTTTCCACTAGAGATTTCAGGTAAAAGCACTTGTTTACCTCGAGCAAATCTCTCCCCTGCTTTGGGACTTACAGGTAGTCTGTATGCATTATGTCTCCCTCTATTTTAGGACTAGCTACTGGCCAATCTTTTAAAGTTGGGATCCAAAATAAAGAGACTAATTCTGACCCAGCAAGACTTTGATATCTTGATGCAATCTTTCCTTCTGGAACTCATCTCAGTAGGAAAATAATTCCTGTGAGATCTCTGGGACTTAGTTGTAGAGACAAAAAGGTCAGAGGAAGCAGAGGCTGCATTGCACAGCCAGTTTCTCAGAGACCGCAGTGGAACTCGGTCCTTCTGAGTCTGATTTTCATGACCACTGGGTCCACCGCTTCATCAAAGTGTAGGAAGGTCACCTTGGTGGCGAGTTACTCACGGTAAGCAGACGGACTAAGAGCTTTAGTATCAGAATATGAAAACCCTTTTAAATCAATTTTTATAGGACGAGAAAATCTCCAGAGTAAACTATCCCGGGGAGATCTGGTGTGATTCTGGGGGAAAATAACTCCCCTTGATCTGCTGCCTTGATCTGAATGAAGGGCTCAGTGTTTTTCCCCCTCCGGTTTTAATAATTGGAAAAAGCCCGGCTGCTTTAAATTGGAGGAAACAGCTAATGAGGCATGCCATTGCCTTTAAAATGAAGGGGGAAAAAGTTCCCCGCTGAGGCAGAAACCCAGATGGCAAGAGAAAGGAGAGGGAAGAGGCAATGAAAATACATCAAGCTCCTCCCCAGGCTGAGCAGAGAGCGGGCCTGGGTAGGAAAGTGGCCCTCTGGAGTTAATTAATGAGATGGAAAGTGAGGAGAGACTCAGCTCAAACACGGGTGTTGGAAACCCTTCCTCGACGGTCGCCTCCACAGGTAGGGACAGGGCTTGTTTAGTCTGGGTCTGGGAAAGCTCCCCGCCTTTCCTGAGGACCCAGGCCTGTCTGAGATGGCTGCTGGTGGCACATCAGTGCCCGGGGCCTCTCAGCTACTGCTTCCCTGCTCATGGGCGCAGTTGGCTACCCTTGACTGTCCTCGGCATGACTTGCCCACAGTGGTTTTAAGGGCCTTCCCAAGCTCTAATTCTGGCCATGACCCATAGAAAAAATCCACTTCTCATTTGATCTTAAAAGTTAATACAATCCAGGATGACCCATGAAATCCCTTGTCCCCATGCAAATCCCCCACCTGAGAGGGCATATCCCACCCCCATATCCTGATGCCCCTCGAGGAGGCATGCTGTTTTCTTTAGTCACTTTCTTTACCTCTGGGTAAGTGGAGTCCCAAATGCCAAGACAGAATCTGGCTACTGGGGAGTCAAGGCAGGCTCACTTATGTGGGCTGGGAAAAAGCCCCTGCAGTTGGGTTTGGAGAAAATTCTCAAAGTAAAGTTGTTTTGATCCTTGCACTGCTCTCCTCACACAATCAGAGTTGAATCCAAGGAATAGACTCTTTTCTCTTTGCTCCCAGCATTTTTATCAAGGTGGGAGTTATAAAAACAAATAGAAAAACTAAACAGGACTAAAAACCAACCAACCAAGAAACCTGTATGAGTGCCTTGACAGTGAGAGGAAATCCCTGCCCTTCCCACTGATGTTGCCTGTGCAGACATCCTTCCTGCCTCTGGACAGGACTCTGCCAGGCTGTGGGGATGTTGGCAGAACAGCTGCCTGTTCCAAACTCCCCAAAGCCTAAGTCTGGCCCCCTCAAAGACTAGTGAGGATTGAAATACACGTATTCCTTCATAAAGAATGTTTTGCAGACGAAGCCACGAAGATGAGGCCCATGTCAGTCCTGCTGGCTAGATGCTATAAAATGCCCTGCTGCCCAAGATTCTACAACCCTCCCCCCTTCTAAGTTCCTTTTGCTTAAGCAGACTTACTTTCAGAATTCTTTGTCATTTTGGAGAAAATTTAAGAACACAGAAATATTTCTTACCTGTTCATAGAATCGATTGTGTGCAACATAAAACTTGGAATCAAAAGATTCTTCTGTTACTAACACTTGTTGTCTTTCACCAATCTGAGAAGAGAAGGTGAGAAAAAAAGGAATGATATGGGCAAACACCTAAGAATTCAAAACAAATGCCAGCCCAGTAAGTAGTATCCTCCTGAATTTAAAGTAGGCTCTAAATTGCTAGTTACTTACCAGCTAATAAAGAATCACCTATTCAAATTTCCTGAAAGACTTTATTAACTATTTGGTAATAAAAATGAGCCTAGTATGAAATCTTATATTCTTAACTATGAAACAAAACTTGATTTTATTTCCTCCTTCAGCATAAGATAATTAAGGCTTCTAAGACTTACAAAAATCTTCTAAATATCACTTTGTTTCTTGAAACAAGGCTGCAAAACAAGCCAGAACAAGCTGCTTCTAATCCAAATTCATGAAAATATTTTGGCAATATGAAAGAGTAGTAATAAACATTAATTTGAGTTATGGGGAATGTAACACTAAAGAAAATGCTTCCAAAAACTAGTCATTAAGAGCTTGCATCTAAACATTTCACATACTATTCTGAAATTACTAATTAATTCACACAGCTATTTACTTGTCATATACATTTTCTCTGTCACAGGCAACTGTCTCCTCTTTGTTGCAGCCATGACCTCATATCCATATTTTTAAAGAGAAATACAACAAAAATAGGGGACTGTTAATTCTCTACAGGATCAACCTATATGTATCTATATTTATTATCTAAGCATGCATTTTCAATAACCAAGAAGTTAAATCAGACAAAATAAGGAATAAAGAAATTTGACTTCTAAAATATTCTACCATTTCCAAGTTTATTCCACTGTGAAATGTAACATTTAAAGTATCAATTACTGATTTTTACAAGGCTGTCAAAATGTCTGATGTAGCAAATATTGAATGACTTCATTGAATGACTGTGCCCGGAATTACATTTGCCTTTGTTACTTGGTAAATATAACCCTCTATATTAAAGCACGTTGGCATGAAGATTTAAAAAAAGCAATCCCCAGTTTCATAGGTAGGGACTTGCCACCATGTTCAGGCAGTTCCCATTTAGGAAACATAAACACAGCTGCACTAAATAGACCACCAATACAATTAAACACACCCTCTTCTATGTACAATGCCAATACCTAAATACACCATAATTTACTATTTTTTTAACTATCGCATTCAAAACGTAGCCCCCTTAGTCAAAGATTGTAAGGTTTCTAGGGTGACACTTATCAAAGACTTATTTCACTTTCTGAAAACTAGTAATAGTTCCTGCAACACTAATTTCTTTTAAAAATCAAATGGCAACAAAAGCAAGTTCCTGAAACTTCTACTTTGAGCTTTATTTTAAAAAAACAAAAAAACCCTGATGAATATTGGGTTTCATGAAGTATATTTTTCTTAGAATGTTTGCATACATTTCACAGTGTGAGTTGCTTATAACTTAGGATAAGTATCTCTCGATGGTTCTTAAGGAAATTTGCAATTACACTCCATGTAACATTAAGTTTTCAGGAAATTAATCTAACAATAATATGGGATTGTAGAGACACTGAAACTGTATGCTGGTTCTTTCCTCTTGTTGGAGTGAATGCAGTCATCGTTTTTGGGCTGTCCTATTTATATGGACATAATAATGATAATATGTACACAGAATTAGAAGACTTGCTATGTTTATACAGTAGAGGGCAGGGCTTTCGATCAACCATCAGAGAACTACTTGTAGGTGAGTATTTAACTATTATTTGCCAAAGGGATTCAGGAAAACTGCTATGTGCAGTCATTTATAGTGGCAAACAACTCTCCAGTCACCCTTTTTGTCGTCTCAGCCACGGATATTTCATCTCACTCACTGGTGAGGCTCTTATACTTCCTCAGAGAATACTGGGCAAAAATGAGCATAAGAAAGCTAAGACCTTGATCAAAAGTGGCTACAATCTATCTCCACCCCCTAAAATACCAACGAAAACGAATACATGCACTCCTCAATATTTTTGTAAGGATAAAGTTTCAATGAAATGAATATAAAATACAACCTTTAAGATAATCAGCTATTTCAAATAACCTTAAAACAACAATGATACTAAGGAAGGGAACTCTGGAAGATGCAACTTTGCCTTGGTGACAGGGAAGAAACTTACGGGCTAAGGACATGTATAATAAACCTCACATCTTTTTCTTTCTTTTTTTTTTTTTTAATGAGCCACCTCCCACTATACTTTCCAACTGTTTTCTCCTTTAACCTAGCCCTAGTGTGGTAAAAGAACTGCATTTAACAAGAGTGAAGATGGTCATCTGGCTTTGCCTATCAATGCCTCTGTTATCTAGCAAGAAATCCCAGTCTAAGAGGAAAAAGGCAGGGTATTTTTGAAGAAAAAAAGGCCACATATATCCTAAGACAATAGGACAACAAGCACCCATCCAGGTATTATGTTAATGACTGAGATAATCCACTAGAAGTGATCAGACCAGTCTGTCTTACAGATAAGGATGGAGATAAGGTGTGTCTCACCTGACATTCTGATATTCCCCTGGGAAGTAGCTTCTATGGCTACCTCACTACCATGGATAGAACCTTCCCTAACAACTGGACCCACTGACAGAAATGCAAGGTTACACCACTGGTTTAAAACAAACCCTTTTCAGAACAAGATTACAAAAAGAATGCTGTGTAATTTTTAAAATGAACCAACTTCTGCAAATGTATAAGGTTGAAAATAATGTTTTTATGAACTCTGTGACTAACAGCAAAATATGGCTATTCAGCAGAGATGATTAAGATGAAAGTGAAATTGTAAACCTAAAAAATGATCTAGAAGGTGGATTTAAGGTAACCGGAATAGTCAAGGCTAGGAAGAAATGGGAAGAAGGAACATGCCTCAATGAAATGAAGGTTATATATGACAAACCCACAGCCGTATCATATTCAATAGACAAAAACTACAAGCATTTCCCTTAAGATCAAGAACAAGACAGTACTGGAAGTACTAGCCACAGTAAACAGACAAGAAGAAATACAAGGCATCCAAATTGGAAAGGAAGAAGTAAAATTGTCATAATTTGCAGATGACATGATACTGTATGTATAGAATCCTAAAGATTCCACCCACCCCACCCCCCAAAAAAATACTAGAACTGATAAATGAATTCAGTAAAGTAAAAGGATACAAAATTAATATCCAGAAATCAGTTGCATTTTTACACTAATAATGAACTATCAGAAAGAAAAACTAAGAAAACAATTCCATTCACAACTGCTTAAAACCAATATCTAGGAATAAATTTAACCAAGGAGGTAAAAGGCCTGTACTTGCAAAATTATAAGACATTGAAGAAAGAAATTAAAGAAGATACAAATAAGTGGAAGAATTCACATCATTAAAATGTCCAAACTACCCAAAGCAATCTATGAATTCAACCTAATTCTTATCAAGACATCAATGGCATTTTTCACAGAACTAGAACAAATATTACAAAAATTTATATAGAACCACAAAAAGCCGAATAGCCATGGCAATCTTGAGAAAGAAGAATAAAGTTGGAGGAATCATGCTATCTGATAGCAAACTATACTATGCAACCATTGTAATCAAAACAGCATGGTATTGGCATAAAAACAGACATATAGATCAATGGAACAATGCAGATTCTTGAAATAAACCCACACCTTTATAGTCAATTAATATCTGACAAAGGAGGCAAAAACATACAGTGGAGGAAAGATAGTCTATTCAATAAATGGTGTTGAGAAAATTTGAAAGATACATGCAAAAAAGTGAAACTAGACCACCTTCTTACAGCATACACAAGAATACACTCAAAATGGATTAAAGACTTAAATGTTAGACCATAAAAATCCTAGAAGAAAAAAACATAGGCAGCAAAATCTCAGACATTACTGACAGCATTATTTTTTTCTGATATATCATCCTGGGCAAGGGAAACAAACAAACAAAAAAAGTAAACAAATGGGACTACATAAAACAAACAACAAAAAAATTTGCACAGCCAAGGAAACCATGAACAAAATGAAAAGATAACCTAATGAATGGGAGTACATATTTGCCAATGATACATCTGATAAAGGGTTAATATCCAAAGAACTTATAAAACTCAATACCAAAAAACCAAAACAATCCAATTAAAATATGAGCAAAAGACCTAGATAGACACTTCTTCAAAGAGGACATATAGATGGCCAATAGACATATGAAAAGATGCTCAGTGTCACTAATCATCAAAGAGATGCAAATTAAAAGGACAGTGAGCTATGTCCTCACTGGGAGGAGGGTTCTTGGCTGGGTGAAAAGGTGAAGGGATTAAGCAATGTCACAGACAAACACAACAGTATGATGAGTACCAGAGGGAAAGTGGGGTAAGGGAGGTTGAAGAGTATAGGGAGGATAAATGGTGCTGGAAGGAGACTTGACTTGGGGTGCTAAACACACAATACAATACCCCTACCCCCGCTCCCCCAGAAAAGGAAGAAAGGGGAAAGTGATGAAGTGGGAGAAGGAATGGTCAGAAGCAGAAAAGCATAGTTCTAGAGGAAACTGGGGGAGAGGAAGTGTTACTCAAAACATCCTATTCCACATATTTGAATTGGACAGAAGAGTGGGAAGACTCAGGGTTTGGGTAGATTGTTTCTAAGATAAAAGAGATTTGACTACATTTTGGGCCTTCACATTCATCGAAAAGATGAGTTTGGTAGAAGTGACATGCCAGTGGAGAGAGGAGAGTAGGGCTGAACAGGAAGTAGGTTATAATATTTAAAGGACCTTTCAGATCCAAAACTGTTGTCATTGTTCATGGCAGATCTGTAGGTTAGGGGCTGGTATGCTCACAAGGTTTCAGATAAGGAAATACTCACTCTAAATCCAGGCTCCTTTTTCTGACAGTAAATGTATGCTTAGAGCCCTCCATAAATTGCAGCTAATTTCTTGCTGCCCTTAAAGTAACAACATAATCATTAATACCCACTAAGAAACCTGAACCTAAAGAAACCTGTCAAAATCTTTCCAATGAAGCCCCCTCTTTTTTGTATTATCCTAAGGAAGACATCCCTTTTCCTTTTTTTTAAAAAAAATATTGATTGATGAGAGAGAGAGAGAGAGAGAGAGAGAGAGAAACCTTGATTTTATTACTCCACTTATTTATGGATTTATTGCTTGCTTCTTGTATGTGCCCTGAGTGGGGATTGAACCCTCAACATTGGCATTTCAGAACAATGCTCTAACCAACTGAGCTATTCGGCCAGGGCACCCTGTTCCTTTTGATTTGCTTTATAGACATATAATTTATAGTTGACTGCATAAAATGCCTATTTAATTTCTACAACATTTAAGGGCTTGGGGTGGGAATACAATCCCCCTGCTGTAGTATTTCTATGGTACATTCAGTTTCCACTGGCAAAGTTTGACCTTCAGGACATCAGTCAGGACTTGTGAAAGTGGCTGTCTGTCCTGGTACCTGTTTTCACAGCTAGGCATACTCTCCTTCACTCATCAAATGTCAGTGGAGAAAGCAATGTTTCCTAGGATGTACAGAACTTCACTTAGTCTATCTAAACCTGACTTTAAAAGACATTTTATGAAAACGAATTATAAAAATAGTCTTGTAAAACCACCTGTCCATTTCACAGAGTGGGTCACTGGAGTGAGGTAAGGTGCAGGACCCCAACACCCCAGGCCCCACATTACTGGTAACTTTGAAGTTCCTGGGAACTGGGGCCTGGCTAGGAAAGAATGAGGTGGTACAACTTTCTACGACTTGCTGAAAAAATATGAGGAAAGCTCTTAAGCTTTTTTTTAAGCCACAATGGCAGAAAACTTGACAATTTTCCCAACTTAACAATGAAGGTAAAAACCTGAAGGGGGTTTTGCAATCTCTGATTTCACAGAGGGGAAACTGAGGTCCTGGCAAATGCAGAGATTCGCGCAGACGCAGAGGCAGAAAGAAGGAAAGGAAGTCTGGGGCGATTCCCTCTACTTGATCCTCCTATTAAATTGTTAGCTGTAGAGAACACACAACATCATGGATCTAATTCTGCAGCACGTGACTTTTCTTTGAGTAGAGAAACATCTGTGACAAACAAAAAGCAATGTTTTTTTAAATTCAATTTTTGGGTAGATTTTTTCAGTACTATTACATAATCAGCTAAGCTGTGTTATTTGTGTCACGTTTCTGCTTAAATTTTCCCGAGTGTCTGAAGTTGTGAGAAACATCACTAACCATATGGCAGATAACACACACAAAACACATTAGCGTTAAAAAAGCAGTGGTTTCCAACAGAATTTGGTCCCTGAATGAATGCTCATTCAAGTACACTCTACTTCTCCATTTGTCCTAAAACAAACAATATTCTACATGGCTATATAAGGATTTCAAGAGAGAAACTAAAAAGAATTGCTTCAAGACAGGCAAACAATACCAAAATTAAACAAAAACATTACAGTATCTGGGCCTTCACTTCTAACCCAGTAAGAAATGTTACTGGTATAAATACTCCTTGGACTGGAAGAAGCAAAAAGTTTATTTTGAAGTTACATATGACTTTAAATATAAACTTTACATCAAGTTTACTTTACTCTTCTTTACTTTTTTCCCCTTCTCACTTTTGTTTTCCTTAAACAGAAAAGCTGAGATGTGGTTTTGGAAAATAATTTCAATTCAATTTCTACTCTGAACAGTTAGATGAGGTTAGAGTTCAATATTTCAATATAAATGCCCAGAGTATCTGAAAAACATTCACAAAGGACAGATGTATATTTGAGAACTGGTGTAAGAGAAATATTTATTTCTTGAAAACACTTATAAGAAGGTAAAGAAATTATTTGCTTCCCATGAAAAGTTTCTAGCAATTAATTTTTTCTGTCCAATTGCCTGAGGGAAAAATGGAGATTAAAACACACATATCAAAAAGCTCTCATAATTATGTACATCAAGTTCCTAATAAACTTGAATTCTATCTCTGTTTATCCTACAAGATATTCTGACATGCTACCATGCTACTTCTGCAACTATGTGTGCTTTTTTGTTTTTTATTGCAGGTAATAAACAATTTTTCTACCTGACTGGTTTCTGAATACATGACTCTGGGAAATGTCAAATGTCCTTCTTTAGTTCCAGTCAAATTAGTTTTTTATTTTTATTTTCCCCCCAAAGCTGCGTGGAACATGTTAAACACAAGGCTGTGACCTTAAACTCTGAAATAATATTTCTAGTGTCTGTGCAAGAGCTGCCCTCACATGCACCTTTAGACTAATTACTGCAGTGTAATGTTGCCAGTGAACCACCGTAATTACACTCGGAAAAAAAGTATGGTCTTGTTCTTTCCTGGCTAATGAAAATGATAACCTTTCCATTTTGATCCATCATTCACAGCAGCAGAGCACGTGATGCAGGGTCTCCAGGGTATACAGTCATTTTCCTGACTGTTTATGTACACTTCTGTTTTCTGGCCCTGCAAAGCTAGAATTAAAGAACCAGCACACTTATGCTAAAAACAGTCAACAGTAATAATAGCAATAACATTAAAATTTAATATCCTTACTCCACAATGCTATTCAATAATGAAATAGGGCCATGACACAGGAATGTGTGTCAAAATGATGATAGCACAGAAAACAAGTAATGAGACTCGTAGGCCATCGTATTCAAAAAATGCTTGACGTTAGTTTACTGCTCTAGGTAAGGATTTTTGAGAGATGTTGGACAGTTTATTGTCAAAGTGGCTGGCCTTGTATGTGACTTTTAAACTATGTCAGAAAATACATTCTATTAGATTTTTAATAGATTTTAAACAGTATCTTCTGTGTTAAAACACCTTCTTCAGCTTTACTTATTAATACAATTAATACATTCCAAATGGAAAGAATGTTCCTTCAAGTATTTAACCTATATGTATTTATTAATTGCCATGAGTATCTTAGTGGCCCTATTATTCCTTCCTCATATTTCAGAAATAACGTAAACATGAAGGACAACTGAAAAATAATTTGGCTTTTTAAAGTCCTTCCTCCCAAAGCAATGACATGAGATATAAAGACCAGACCCAAGGTGGTTCAGATGGATCAAGTCAGACTATGACATTTCTTCTGACAACAGCCAGGTGTGCTTTTTTCTTCAGACACCAGCTAATATTTTTTCTAGCCATGTGCTCAACCCAGTAAGAGAAAGACAACCCAAGGGAGTCTCTTCCCAGTTGGAGGCAAAATCCCATCCTTAGTAATAAAGCTATTCCATCTGCTGGCTGAGAGCTGACAGGAAAGCACAGGAACAGTGCTTTGTTGATCTGGTTGCAATAATTCTCAACAGCAAAGTTACATGGCAAAGGCCAATCTGATCCCTTTCATATCAGAGACCTATACCTGAGTGCTGACTGAACTCCAGTTCAAAAAACAGCCAACTCTGAGCCACCTGCTTGGACATTTTTGGTATTTTTGAACATTCTAAGGGTTACCTACATGGCTTTGGTGGAATTTTTAAAAATCCTTGTAAGAACACATCACATGAGGTCTACTCTCTCTTAACAAACCCAAGCAAGTTGCCCTGCCTTATCACAGGCCTGGCGTAAGTATGTTAGAGCTATTTTTCCCACGCCAGGGAAACTCCAGGCAGAACAGCAAAATGCTCAACCTTATAACTATCCAAAGTCCTGTGGTTAGTAGTATCACCTATGAGATCCTATTAATGGAATGGCTAAGTGGGACCAATGTGGGGCTACATGTGGAACCCTTTTTTACTAAAAGCCAATTTTAAGATTGAACAACTGTCTCCATCACTCCCACCTTCCTGGTCTTTTTCTCATTGGTCTCCATCAGTCTTTCCTCAGAAGTCTGCGCCAATCTCCTTTCATGAGCTTCTCAATAAAGCACAAAGGTGACACGTACAGCTCAGAATGACTGACAGACTGCCTTCCTGGAAAGCGTCTTTAGAATTTTTGTTTCACATTTTTGATGGCACAATAAATGAGCCAGATTACAAAGAGAAAGGAAGAAAGATGGACAACCAACTTTTAGAGATTTAGTGTTCATGTAATCCAGTAATATAAGGAATTACTTGCCAATTCTCCTCAACCTTTGCTCAAAGCCCTCATTCCAACAGCACTGGGAGATGATTGGAGAGCCAGGTACCTGCAGTCTCCTACACACCAAACACTTCATCAAAGCAGTGGAAGACAAGAACCCAAAGAAAGATTCAGACATTCTGAAGAAAGAAGGTGTGGGTGTGGTGAGGACACTCCCATTTTCCTTGTGGGGAAAGAAGGCTCCTTTTCAAACTTTAAATTATAGAACAGGATGGATAAGTTCCAGCTCACCCAGCCTCTACATATGAATTTTTTGGAACCATGAATTCAGAGCTGGCAAGGGTGGAGGAATTAATAAGTTAGAAATTAATTTAGATCGAAGGCTTCATTTTACAGATGAGGAGACGAAGGCCCATTAGAGGTTAAGTGATGTGGTCCAAGTCACACACCTCATATGGATTTTATACCGACATTTGTTTTTGAGCAAGTGCAGTACTGATTGACTCTAAGTCTGCACCACCTAGTGCAGTGGCCACTAGCAACATGTGGCTGTTGAGCACTTAAAATGTGGCAAATCCCAATGGAGATGAGCTGCAAAATACACTCCAGTGTAAAACACACACCAGATTCCAAAAAGTTAACATAAATAAAAGAATGCGAACTCTTTATTAATTTTATTTTATTACATGTTAAAATATTCTTTATATACTGGGTTAAATACAATATATTATTAAAATTAATTTCACTTCTTTCTTTTCACCTTTTTAGTGTAGCTACCAGAAAACTTAACAAAAAAAAAAAATAGCTGTTGGTTCACACTATATTTCTATTGGACAGGCTGCTCTAAAACATTACTACCTAGTTTTTAAGAATTTAACAGAAACTCCATTTCACTATTTAGAAGGAATCATATTTATCATTTAAAAATATTTTTTAACTTATCACCATCTACTCTTAATTGTAATAATCATGTAAATGAAACACCTTAATTTTAGGAAAGAATGCATATATGTCTATAAGTTGTAAAGGCAGGAATTTTGAATTGCTAAATTTTTCTTTTTGACCTTTAAATTATTGCTTCCATCTTTCTGGTTGACCACAGCCTGCCCCAAAACTAAGACATGATAAAATGCTTGTTATTTTTAGGGAAATCCAGGCATCCAACCAGAGGATATCTAAATTTTCCAATGTGTCATTTCCCATTTTGTATAGCTACAAAAGCAACCATATAAAAAGCAATGAATTGTATTTGTACTAAAAACGCAGAAATCGATCATTCTCAAATTCATTTTTTCAAAAGCCCCAAAAGGATGTCCAAAACACGTACCGCCATTGATAAGATAAATCTTTCATTATCAACCCTGTTACCAAAGAACTCAGCATAGATGCGAGCAATAAATAACACATGCAGTACACACCATCTTTCAACCATTTGCCAGTCAGGATTGAGGCTGAGGAAGCAGAAAGGATTAAGCCGAAATCAAAGACAGCCCAGCTCTAAGGGTGTCTAATTAGCATAACAAAAGACACTGCCACAGTCTTTGGGCAGTGGGCAATACATCTCATTAAGAAGACTGAATAACAATTATTCTCTCGGCTCCCTCTCTCCACCCCCACCCTTCTTGGCTCAGCTTTGGGAGACCCTGAGAGCTCAGCTTGAGAGCTTCTGCTTTATTGGCCTGGCATTCAGGCTGCAGGCTGAAGAGCCCACTTGTGTTCCTGTGCACCTGCAACTCAAAGCTTGATCCTGATTCCCTCTCCCGCTGTGAAAATGTAGCTTCTTCAAGCACACACAAGTCCTGCTATGCAGTTTATAGGTATATAATATTGAGAAATGGCAATGATGGCCTACATAAAGGAATACGAGTTCCCCCTAAAATGTCTTTATTTAAAGAAAATTGACCTATTTGTTCTCTTCATTTATTCTGTTTTTCCCTTTTAATATTACTTCAGTCTCAGAGTTAATGAAGCTAAATTAAAATTCTATGAAATTTTATTGCACCCGTAATTAGCTGTGAGCACATGCATGCACAAACGCATGCACACACACCTAGAGACACACATACATACACATATGATGCAATTTAATGGGAGTAAGTTTGATTCGGTCTTATCCTCTTTCCCTATTTCCTCTTAATGCTAGACAATTGAGAAAACATGGAACTCAACAAAAGAAAATTGAGGTTGCAGGTAAACGTGTGGGCAGTTTTTATATAAATTTTAACCAAGAATAAAAGAACATTCTTCTAGGGCAGTGGTTGGCAAACTCATTAGTCAACAGAGCCAAATATCAACAGTACAACGATTGAAATTTCTTTTGAGAGCCAAATTTTTTAGACTTAAACTTCTTCTAATGCCACTTCTTCAAAATAGACTCACCCAGGCTGTGGTATTTTGTGGAAAAGCCACACTCAAGGGGCCAAAGAGCCGCATGTGGCTCGTGAGCCGCAGTTTGCCGACCACTGTTCTAGGGTGATTACTAAGAAAGAGGAAAGCTTCAAGTAATTCTCTGCACTTTTCCATATCAATCCACTTTGGGGGAAGGACTGACTGAGAGGGAAGGGGAGAGAAACGGATGAAGTTATTTAATCCACACAATTTCCAATTCTGCACGATATTCTTTGGTCAGTAACAAAAGGAATCTAGTTATGAGGGCTGCTTTGATATTTTTAAAAACCCTCTTCTGCCAAACACAAATTACATAGCCTCCTTAAACCTGAAGACTTCCAGGTCTGTAAACTGCTCTAGGAAAGTTTGTTTATTACAGATGTAGACAGGAACCTCTGCAATTGTTAGTGAGGCTAAATGCAGAAACGAGCTAATTCACTTCAGTAGCTGGGAAAACCTACTGAACCTATTTAGTAAGTCTGGATTTTCCAAACCGCTGTAAAGTTACTGCATTGCAGGAACTTAGAGACCTTGAGAATATTCGAGTCTTTAACATTATAGACTGGAGACATAGTGTGAGACATTGTAATGCTATACATACTCTGCATGTGGCATTATACAGTTAAAATAAAACTTGGGACATCACCCAAATCCTAAAAGCCTTTCTCTATGTGGCAACCTACTCAGAATTCAAAAGCCAGCCAGTTTCTGCCTTCCATCCTATAAGTAGAGTGGATTTTCTTTTAATCCTCTCTCCTACTGAATTTCTCTTGTTTAATAGATAAATCACACTGTAATGTTTTTAAAAAATTCTTGCCTATTTCCACCCTACAGTTTTACCAAAAGTAGTATCCAGATGTAACACATTAATAGAAATTCTATACTGCTTTATATTTTAAAACACAGTAATTTTGATTTAAATGCCCAGTCACTGACAGACCTTTCAGTCTATGGCCTTCCATCTTACATAAGGGCTTCTGGGTCCACTGGTGCAGTCTCCTTCCCTTTAAGACAGAACCCCAGCCCACAAGAGAAGAGCTTGAAGATCATTAGTTAGGGGGTCAAGAGGCCTTCAGTTCACCTCTGCCACTAACTAGCTCTTTGACCCCGAGCAAATCATTTCTCATTGGGGTCCCAGTTTCCTCATCCAAAAAAAGAGGGGGGGAGGGCATTTGAAATCAATAACCTATAAGGCCACTTGTGACTCACACATCCTGTGTTTCTACATTAAGTGTTCCATGGCCTGCAGGGTGTCCTGCAGCGCACACCGGTGGGGAAGGGAGGGTCTGCTGCCAGCGGCTGTGGTGTCCCAAGGCCAGGCCAGGCCTGTCACTGTCTCCTCACCACTAGTCCTGCCTTTCATTCTGGAGCTGACACCGTCTGGGATTAACGATGGCTGCCGAGTGCAAGGATGAATGAAAGAATGAACAGAGCAACATTTCAGGGATTCAGTTTACCTGTCTGAAAGAAATAATTAAAATACTTGCCAGGCTTGAATCTGGAGTTGTCTTCAGATTATAACCTAGCATTCCAGAGTCAGTGTAGGTGCTGGGAAAGCTTGACTACTGTTGGTAAATACAGCTGAGAGCACTCCTACTGTCAGGAGTAAACTTCAAAATTTCACGCATTTTCCATTTACTCAGAAGCCAGTGCTGTGCGCTGAAGCACATTCCTACTGGATATCTTGATTCAAGTAGTCAGGGGAAATTTTTAATTTCAAGTAGAAAACTGTCTTGGGGCTCTATCTAATTACTGCTTCAGAACTGTTAGAAAGCAACACTGGATGGCTAAGTGTAGAGACCAGGCCTTTGCTAACCAGCTAACGAAGTGGAGGCTGCGGGAGGAATGTGGCTGGGCGTGGGGAGCATGCTCAGCAGTCCTGCTGGGCTGTGCTGTCCCTGGAGGAATCTTGCCTGAAAAGCAGAGATAACTCTTGTATTCCCTTTTCAAAGCCATGACTCAAAAGGATTTCAGAGATGTAAGACAAAGCATATTTAATGGGGAGAAAGGAGGAAAATGGCCAATATTGATAAACCTAAATTCATTTTTTCAGTAGCTGTTGTAAAGATGAATCATGCTGGGGAAAAAAGCCTGAGCAGCTTCTTGTCATTCCTAAAATATGATCCTGCGCCTGCCTGAAAGAGTTAAGGGTGTATAAATATTTATCATTCTTCTTTCAGAAAGATAAGAAAAATTCCTTTTGCATACATGAATTTCAGATTCCTGAGCAAGCATTAGGATATGGTCAGGGGCCCATCATCTTAATGAGGATATGATAATATGTGTGTGTGTGTGTGTGTGTGTGTGTGTGTGTGTGTGTGTGTGTGTTTAAACTTATATGTGATTAAAAAAAATCAAACCCTACAGATTTTGATTTTATACTTAGGAACACACAGACCCAAGAACAGTTACTGCTTTTGGAAGCATACTGATGGGATGGATGACAGGAACCAGGGAGACCAGGGTGAAAGGTTCATTGAGAGTGATAAATAGGATATGCTTTTCTTAATGTTTTGCAATTGCATATTCAATACTGCAGGCCAGTGAATATGCATTTTAACTGCATTTTTAAGAGAGCTTCCAGATTTTAATTACAGATTAAACAGTTATTTGTAAATCAGTACCACTTCATTAGCATATCAGAATCACAATAAACAATGATTCTCTGTCACTAACTAGTATATAGGACAGTGTGAATTTACAAACAGTCGATGGCCCAGCATTACAACAGGGCAAAATATCCTATTTACCTCGAGTAAGCTGATACCCTAAAATATTTTAAGGGAAACATTCCAGATGAAAGCTCACTATATTCTAAATTCTATGAGACTAGAGATTTTATTTCTTTTATTTGTAGCTATATCCCTAGTGCTGAACACCATGCCTGGCTCACAGATTTTCAGTAAAGATTTGTTGAGTAAATGAATGAAATAACCAGCCCTTTTACAAGTAGATAGTTATATTTTTGTACTTATATGACCATGCATTGATATTTTTTGACAAAATGCCAAACTGGAATAAAATCATCACTGAGGATATTTTCAAAAGATTTAATTTTATAATTTCTTCTAAGGGATGTAGAAGAAATGCATTTTTTTTGTTACCACCTTCATAACAAACAGTAGCTGTAATAATCTTATTTCACATAGTAATTTGTTTATTTGTTTTTACCAAAGACTATGTTTTAGAGCAGTTTTAAGTTCACAACAAACATGAGAGGAGGGTGCAGAGATTTCCCATATTCCTCTTGCCCCTGCACATGCCTACCCTCCCCCACTAAGTATCAATGTAGGTTCATTAGCAGTAACAAATGTACCGCTCTGGTGAGGGATGTTGATAATAGTCCCTTATTTTTCATCTCTACAGATATTTTTGTTGTTCTCAACTTATAGATGAAGAACACAGAGAATTTAGGTAACTTGCTCTTGGTTACATTGTGAGTTAGACACGGCTCCTGGGAGCCCAGCTCCTAGCCGTGTTTTCTGCAGCATGCAGTGCTGCGCCACCTCTTTGCTACTTATTTTGTGTCTGTATAATGCACAAAACAAGCTCGTAAGAGAAAAAACGAAGCAGTATAATAACCACACAACACAGCTAAGCAGGGAAATAGAAGAGGAATTTTCATTATCATCATTCAACTAGTCAATAGAGAAAGAAGGAAAAGAATTAAAATATTTTCCCAAAACTATATTTCCCAAACTAGAGTTCTATGCTTTGTGTTATTACAACATATCAAATACAGAAATGCTAATGTCAAACTGCAGATTAAGAAAACTGTCTTAAAAAGTCAACTTATGCTTTCTTGTGAGCTGATTTCTAAACTGACTTCATAATATGACGATGCACTGGACTTTCACAGAAACTAGGAGATTTTGGAGAAAAGGAAGTCAGATGTGTGGTACAATGCTTGTTTACCAGATCACAGAAGACAAAACCACAGGAGGTTCTTTAAAAGATGTACTTGTTCACTTTATGGGAACACACAAGCTGAATAAAAATTCATAAAGCAAAATTGAGAGCCCCATGGACCATTCACAACCTGGCAAAAAGTACTTGGGAAGAAGTTTTAAATCCAAAATGCAAATCCAGTTTCCTTAAACAGTTATTTCAGAATGGTTGAGGGTTTCTAGAAATCAGCGCAAGACTAGATAATTGTAACTGGGACCAGACAGCTAACTTCTGCTTGCTTCTAACAACTTTTGGAGCTGTAAAGACCTAGCTTGACCAAGCTATTGGTGTATCCCAGTTGTGTATTCTAGTTGATATATTTTATGGTATCACAAGGACTAGCAAGTGTTATAAAACTTAAAGGTTGCAAATTTACTGTTTCAAATAATGGTAGTGGTGGGAAGGGTTCATAAGAAAGTCCAAGCAAAAAATTCAAGCAACAGATGGAGAAAATTTTATTCTACTCTTTATTTCTATTAACCACAGTGGCTATGAGCACAGGCACCCCTTACCACTACTTTTGTTTCTGTGATAAAATGGTTTACTTATTCTTCACCAAATACTGTACAGGGTAGGTAGTGACTTATCTTCACTCCATAGATAAGGAAATTAAAACCCACTGAGTAGTTTTAGCTAAAGTTACACAGTTTATAACAAAGAGGTTGAATGATTTCATTTAAAATAAATTCTAAAGTTCAGAGTGACAGACATCTGTTACTTGAAGTATACACAGACAGACTTGTGTAGCAAATTAAAAATGCTGTTTTATGAATCTGGCTGGTTTTCAGTGGTTAGATTGTTGGCCTGCATACCAAAGGGTCTAGGGTTCGATTCCCAATCTAGGATATGCACCTGGGTTGCAGGTTTGATCTCTGGCTTCAGTTGGGGCATGTGTGGGAGGCAACCAATTGATGTGTCTCTCTGTCTCATCCATGTTTTTCTCTCTCTCTCTCTCCCTCTCTCCCTTCCACTCTCTCTAAAAAAATCAATGGAAAAGATATTCTCGAGTGAGGATTAACAACAACAACAACAAAATGTCATTCTTTGAAGTTGATAGTTAATAGCTTAAAATATTCAGTCACAAATTTTTTTTTTGTTTTTAAATAAATACAAAGATATATTATTATTAATAAATTATTATTTCCAAATTCTTGAGCTTGCCAAAAAGACAGTTGGTAAAAAAGCATGAAATGAATTTAATGCTAAGCATAATAAAATACATCCCTCAACCCCAGCATTTCCTAGAACACACAAGGGAAATGCCCCTGAGGAATACTTGCCCCTAACTAAGCATCTTTGTTGAGCATTATTCTTGAGGTTAAATAAGGCCCCATACTGATACACTGGGAAAGGAAGGAATTATCTGAGTATTAACAAGCAAACTCATGATAATGAATTGTTGAGTCAGGGCAACTGATAAGCCTAATGCAAGTGATGGTTCCATTATGGCCCTATTTGTCCTCAAGCCTCACTTCATAGTAGCAGTACATTCAGGTTTTCTCCACTGAAAATAGAGCTACAGCATAAATGATGAAGGCTTTACAAAGAAACAATAGGCACTGGCTTTGTGCAAGAATTTTATCTTATAAAAGATCCTTAAATGTATATACCTGTCATATTGTTTAGAATGATGATAAGAAATGTAGTTTCATGACTCTCCTTTTCTCTCATCTTACTCTTTCCCAGCACAACACCCTGGCCTTGGGTGCTGCTACATGACTGCCACTTGAACCTCCATTTCTCATCCTCTCCACCGCCCTAAGCTTGCGACACTGGCCTATACTATCCTTTAAGTCGCATTTTCTTATTTAGTTGACAGAGCAAAGTATTGAAGGCTGATCAAACAGGTTGAGTGTAAGTGAGGTTCTGACTTTTATTTAGATAAACTACTTACTTTTTCCATCTATGAAACAGGAAAAGCATATATCTAATTACCTTAGAATTAAAAAAAATATAAAAATATCAGCTAAAGTACTATAAAATACACTTAAAATTTTTACTTCTCACATTGGGTAATTCACCATTTCTGGTTAGGTTGCTAGGCTTTGATACTTTTTAAATATAAAAAATAAACTATTACTCTAGCCCTGGCCAAGTGGCTCAGTTGGTTGGAGCATTGACCCATAAAGCAAAAGGTCAAGGATTCCATTGCAGGTCAGGCACATGCCCAAGTCAGGGTACCTATAGGAGGCAGCTGATCAATGTTCTCTGACATCTCTCTCTCTCTTTCTCTTTTCCCTCTCTCTCCCTCCCTCTCACCTTCCCTCCCTCAGCCGGGTGAGGATTAAAAAATAAAAATAAACTATTACTCTATGTATTTATTTTCATTATCTTTTTGGAAAATCATCAAATATATCTGTAAATGATGATTCTTCAATTTCCTTATAGAACAAATGATGGAGTAGAACCGACAGTCATTTTTGAGACAATGTATCTTCTAGGAAAAAAAAATAAAAATCAGTTGAAAACTTAAGTACTACCTAGACAGGTTGATGAGCATATGATACTCTTTAAATCAAGCCCTTCATTTTGTAAATCAAGTACCTTGGTTTCGTTCAAAACATCTGCTGTCCTCATGTATTCATTTTAATTGTTAATAGAAAGGGAGAAAAATCATATAAATTGAAGTTTTCAAACAGAATTAGGCTGTTAAAATCAAATCTATGAAAAATTCATAATCATTACAAACTAGAACCAGTTCTTTTATATACTTGATAACGGATATATTCTCTACAAAATGAAGTGTTTGTGTATGTGTGTATGGGTGATGTTCAATTTATCAAAAAATAATTATCATGATATATAAAACTATTATAAAAATGGAAATAAGCCAGCGTATTAAAGTGGAGGGGAAAATCCCTTCAAAAGTAGAAGGGAAGAGATCTAACTTTAAAAACAAATGTAGTACAGGTATTTTATAGATCTTCATTTTATTCAAGTCTACCTAAATTAACGAGAATACCAAAATATCTAAAAAGGCATATTTTGGTATGATTCTAATTTAAGGAGAACTGGTGCTTATATAAATAACTTAAATGAGGAGTTGTGGATTTTAAATCATAATTCTTCTCTGATAGTCAGGGGACTGAGCCCTGCTTTCCAGGAACGAACCCCACCCTATGCAGACTTTTTCAGACTTAGGGGCAGAAGACCCTTCGCCTCAGCTGTCTGTGCCTAAGACTTCATATTCTAGTGCTCGCACCACCCTTCAAGTACAGGCAGCTATCTAGATGTATGAATTCAAAGCAATATTGTTACTCCTTTCTTTAGACTCTAATTTACCAAAACAAAACAAAACAGCCCAAGCCGATGAAGAATTTCACCGCTGGGGATATGAGTTGCATATGTAGCACGTTTGCCATATTTGCACATTGTTTTAAATGCCAGCCTTTTGCTGCTCTGTTTCACTCTCTGGCCTTGCAACAGAAACCCCAACTTCATCATCACAGACACAATAAACAATCTTCAATTTTAAATCGATTAATGTATAGAAAAATGGTCTTCTCTTTTAGAAGTATTTTACATGCATGAAAAACCCAAACCAAAGCTTTACATCTTTAATGCTTCTCTTAGCACAGAGTATGAAATGAATACACATCTATTCCATCTAAAGATGCATGCTATTCATTTCTTTTTTTCCTCTTTTTACTTAAATATCTATAGCAAGTGCTCTGCAAATGCTGCTAGTTCAATGCTCAAAACAACCTCATGCAGTAGGGACTTCCTCATAGGAGTCTGAGGCCCAGCGATGCCAACCCCTTGGCCATGATCCCACAGCTGGGAGGTGACAGACACAGTCCGAGTTCAAACCCTGCACTCTGGCTCCATAGTCTGAGCTTCTAACTACTATGCCACACTACCTCCTCAACCTTCAAGTCAAGTTACAGTTTTAAAGAGATTTCACAAGTGCTTAATTAATCAGAGCAAGTTGTTAACTACCATGTAACCTGCTATGGAGTTAAAGTGGTCCCTTTTTTATTAAAAGAGCTTTGCTAAACCAATATGAAATCTTCACAACTTTAAGAGTTAAGAATCAAATGATACCTTTAAAGTCACCAAGGGATCTTACAGCATGCATGGACCTAGAGAGCATTACGCTAAGTGAAATAAGCCAGTCCGAGAAAGACAAGTACCATATGATTTCACTACTATGTGGAATCTAATGAACAAAATGAACTGACAGGTAAAGTAGAGGCAGACTCACAGATAGAGATCAGGCAGACAGCTGTCAAAGTGGTGGAGGGATTGAGCAAAAAGAAAATAAAATAGAAAAAAACTCATGGACATGGGCAACAGTGTGGTGATTGTGGTGTGAGGGTGGAGGAGGGTATAGGGGGTATAAATGATGATGGAAGGAGACTTGAATTGGGATGGTGAACACACAATACAGTGTACAGGTGATGTGTTGTGGAGTTGTGCACCTGAAATCAGTGTCATCCCAGTAATGTCCATAAAAAAAATTCACCAAGAGACCAAAGAGACTAAAATGTGGCTAAAATGATAACTTTGATGTTCCTTTATTTATTAGTCATTCTAAACCTGTCAAGTTTTTAAAATGGATAATCAGTACCCAATAAAAGATACACATAACCACACAGCTTTTGAGAATGAAAAAGTAAAAAAGATTAAGTCTATGGAGGAAAATGTAGAGGATAATTACAGTAGTGCCTCATCCTTCATTTGTGGTTTTGCTTTCTGAGGTTTTAGTTAACTGTGGTCAACCATGGCCTGAAAATATTAAATGAAAATTTTCAGAAACAATTAAGTTTTAAAGTAAGCGCCATTCTGAGTAGCATGATGAGATCCTGAGACTTTCCACTTCATCCCCACCAGAATGTGAATTATCCCTTTGCTAATGTCTCCACAAAGTATAATCTCCCTGACCCTTACTTACTTAGGGGTGGTCTTAGTTAAGAGAGAGAGAGACCACATTCACATAAATGTTATTATAGTACATTGTTATAATTGGTCTATTTTATACCAGTTATTGTTAATTTTTTTACTGTGTCTAATTTATAAATTAAATTTTACCATAAGTATGTATGTATGTATAGGAAAAAACATAATGTATATATGGTTCAGTACTATCCGCAATTTCAGGCGCTCACTGGGAGTCTTGGAATCTTCCCCGTGGATAAGGGGGGGACTACTGTAAACCCTAAACCTAAGCTATATGGTCACTGCAGTTGAGCACTGAATTTGTCTCTGAGCTTTCTGAAAGTCAAGCAAAAAAAACAGCATGGTCACCTAGATGAGCTTCATTGCTTCAAAAACAGGAGGTGAAAGGCCTCATTTGTAAAGAAAACTTAATAAAACAAATAGATTTATCATTTTAGTAAATTTGTACTTTTAGTAAAGATCAGTAAATAGATTTTACAGCCGGGAAACCCGTTTTATCACCCTTGCCTAGGAAAGTGCTTTGTATCAAGGAGCTGCCCAACAAATGCCCTTTAAAATACAATGCAAAAATATATTGCCACATAAGAGTAATTTTTGGCCGTGTAACAACAGTTTCAGGGCCACCATCAATTGCTCGACCGGATTAACAGCCAATTGTAATGGAACTCTTGCCTCTATTTTATGTCTCTCTGGTCCATTTCCCATAATCCATCTAGAGAGAGATTTTAAAAATTCAAGCCTGGTCATGTCACGTCTTCCCTTAAAACACCACAATAATTCCCCATTGCTCTCAGGGGAAAGTTGCCACATAAAGCCCTACTTTATTTATTATTTTTTTAAGTTAGCATACAGGAGGCTATATAATGTCTATGTCAAAATTTACTTAACTACTTTCCCATTAATAGACATTTGGCTTGTTTCCAATTTTTGGCTATTAATAATAATCTCTTTGGACACATGGATGAGCATGTGTCTAAACAGAATTACTTAGGTCAAAGGAAGAATATTTATTTATGATTTTCATATATACAACTAAATTGCCCTCCAATATGGCTTTATCAATTTATATGTTCCGTCTTAGCACATGAGGGTTTTCTTGCCTACAGTCATCAACACTGTATATTATCAGTGGGGAAAAAAAAAACTGCCAACAGAAAAGATGAATAAATATTTTTGTTGCAGTTTTAATTTTCCTAATTGCCGGTGAGATGGAATACCTTTCATGTTTACTGAGTGCCTTTGCCACTTTTCTCTTCAGTTACAATTATTGAATTACAATTATTGCAAATATTTTTTCTTGGTATGCTGGTTATCTTTGAACTTTGTTTATCATGACATTCATTATATTGAAGTGTTTACCGTTTGGCAGTAAAAATTATCAAAAAGCCCTGTTGGGCTTTTGATTAAGATGATATTGACATACGGAGAAACCAAGATGGCGGCATAGGTGAACACCTAAACTGCTGCCTCGCACAATTTCAAAACTACACCTAAAAGACAGAACGGACATCATCCAGAAGCACAGGGAAGCTGGCTGAGAGGAAATTCTACAACTAGAAGGAAAGAGAGGGGCAGACGGAGACTCAGAGGAGCTGCAAAAGGCTAAGGCACGGAGACACGCATGTGGAGAGGACGGGCAGCTGAGCGGCTGGCTAGCTTTCTCTAGCAGAAGAGAGACAGAAGCTCCCGACTGCACTGAACCCCAGTTCCAACTGCCCTGAACTCCAGTTCCGGGTGAGACCCTGGGGTCCCAGACTCATACAGGAGGAGTCTGGACTGTTGGGAAAAGAGAGGAGCACATGGAAACTCAGGGAAGTCACGAAAGGCAGAGGGTCTGGAGGCGCACACACAAGTGCACACAGAGAGGACTCATTGCTGAGTGTGCTGTTGGCTTTCTCTAGCGGAAGGAAGGCGGAAGCTCCCGACTGCGCTGAACTCCAGATCTGGGAGAGAATCTGGGAATCCAGACTCATTGGGGGAGAAACTGGACTGTCTGGCAGTGGGCGAAATTCAAGGGCGCTTTCTCTCAGAGGTGCTTGCAGCAATAACTGAGGGACACTGAGACCCAGGGGCCTCATAGGGAAGGACTGACGGGAAGCCAAGGCTGTCTGCTCAGCCCTGAGACTCTTCCCCATCCAAGCTGAGCACAGAGGCTTTTGCAATTTTGCAAGTCTTGTCTCATAAGGCTGTCTCCAGCACAGAAGTTCTCCTGGCGTAGACACAGCTGATCCTCACAGCCAATTGGCCTGGAGGTCAATTCCTCCCAGTGATACCAACAACAATGAAGGCTTAACTACAACAAGGCTGTACACACAGTCCACAAAGGCGCACACCAAGAGTGTCCACCTCAGGTAACTGGGGAGGCTGAGCCACTAGGCCATACAGGACACCTGGCACACAAAGCTACTCTACCAACTCAGGGAAGCAGTGAAAATGAGGAGACAAAGAAACAGATCACAAACGAAAGAAATGGAGGAAAGCAAATGACTGGATATAGAGTTCAAAACCACGGTTATAAGGTTTTTCAAGAATTTCCTAGAAAAGGCCGATAAATTTAGCAAAGGACCAACTAGAAATTAAACATACACTGACTGAAATAAAATAATATTATACAGAGACCTAACAGCAGACTAGAGGAATGCAAAAATGAAGTCAAAGATTTGAACTACAAAGAAGCAAAAAACACTCAAAGGAAAAGCAAAAAGAAAAAAGAATCCAAAAAGTTGAAGATAGTGTAAGGAGCCTCTGGGACAACTTTAAGCGTACCAACATCAGAATTATGGGGGTGCCAGAAGAAGAGAGAGGGCAAGACACTGAAAACCTATTTGAAGAAATAATGACCGAAAACTTCCCCCACCTGGTGAAAGAAATAGACTTATAAGTCCAGGAAGCGCACAGAACCCCAAACAAAAGGAATCCAAAGAGGACCACACCAAGACGCATCATAATTAAAATGCCAAGAGCAAAAGACAAAGAGAGAATATTAAAAGCAGCAAGAGAAAAACAGTTAATTACCTACAAGGGAGCACCCATACGAATGTCAGCTGATTTCTCAACAGAAACTATGCAGGCCAGATGGGAGTGGCAAGAAATATTCAAAGTGATGAATAGCAAGAACCTACAACCAAGATTACTCTACCCAGCAAAGCTATCATACAGAATTGAAGGGCAGATTAAGAGCTTCACAGATAAGAAAAAGCTAAAGGAGTTCATCACCACCAAACCAGCATTATATGAAATGCTGAAGGGTATCCTTTAAGAAGAGGAAGAAGAAGAAAAAGGTAAAGATAAAAATTATGAACAACAAATACATACCTATCAACAAGTGAATCTAAAATTCAAGTGCATAAAAAAATCTGATGAACAGAATAAACTGGTGAATATAATAGAATCAGGGGCATAGAAAGGGAGTGGACTGAAAATTCTCAGGGGGAAAGGGGTGTGGAGGGTGCGGCAAAGACTGGACAAAGGTCGTACACCTATGGATGAGGGCAGTGTTAGGGAGGTAAGGGCAGAGGGTGGGGTGGGAACCGGGTGGAGGGGAGCTATGGGGAGAAAAAAGAGGAAACATTGTAATAATCTGAACAATAAAGATTTATTAAATTAAAAAAAGAAGATATTGAACACAGAATAATATAAGGAGAATTGACATTATCATTACATTAAATGTCCTATCTGAGAATGTGTTATGGTTTTAATGTCAATATATCTTTTATATTCTTCAAAAAATAATCAGTTTCATTATTAAGATCTTAAACATTTCTTGTTAAATTTATTTGTAGGTATATATTTGCTTTGTTTCTACTGTGAATGATATTTTTTATTATATTTATCTATAATTTATCTTAAAACTTGTTTACTTTAGTTATCTCTCAATAAATACATTCTGTATACTGTATTTAAAAAACCAGAGAGGGATGGTAGGAAAACAATTTAGAAATGTATTTAATCTTTTTATAACTAAAGTATAATCGTATTGAAGAAAGAAGGGAAGCTAGAGTTAAAAGAAGCTAATTTATAATTTTGATTTTAAAAAATTCCAGAGAATGACAGTGTCTAATTTTTAGAGAAAACAGCCTAAGGGTGTTCCACGTCTAGCTTCTTACTTAAGTCATCTTTATATTTTCTAAAATCTTAAAAAAGCAAAGTGGTTATACAACTTTCTTTAATTGCTAGTTTAGTTTTAAACAGTCTTTGCTGTCACAATAATTCTTTATCAGGTCTCCTCAGGGATCCCCAAACCAAGTTATATTCAGCTTGTTTGGTGGTGCGGTGTGGCTTTTCCCCAAGAAAAGCTCAGACAGTCCTGCAGCTAAACCAAGTTCTATATGCTATCAGATAAACTGTGTAAGTGTGTGTGTGTGTGTGTGTGAGTGTGTGTGTGTGTGTGTGTGTGTGTGTGTGTGTGTTTTGTTTGCTTTTAAAGAACAGTACAATGAAACTAATTTGATAGTACTTAGTTTCAACAATTAACTCATGGGTAATATTGCTTCATGTATTACCACCTCTTAGCTCCCCAGATTTTTTTCTTTTTACCTTTTGATGCCCTTCATTTATTTGTCCCACCACACCCACCCCTGCCTCTGGCACTCACCATTGCACTTGGCTGCAGTGAACATGCATGTATCTTTTCAAATTACTGTTTTCATTTTCTTCAGATAAATAACCAGAAGTGGGATTGCTGGATCATATGGTAGTTCTATTTTCATTTTTTGAGGAACCTCCAAACTGCTTTCCATAGTGACTGCACCAATCTATATCCCTACCTACAGTGCACAGGGTTCTCCTTTCTCTCTACATCAGCACCAACACATATTTGTTGTTTTTCTATGATAGACATTCCGACAGGTGTAAGGTGACATATTACTGTGGTTTTGATTTGCATTTCCCTGGTGATTAGTGAAATTGAGCATCTGGTTAGCCATCTCTATGTCTTCTTTGGAAAAATGTCTAGATCTGCCCATTTAAAAAATTAGATTGTCTGTCTTTTGCTGTTGAGATGTATGAGTTCTTTCGACTATTTTGGATATTAGCCCCTTATCAGATATATGATTTGCAAATATTTTCTCCCATTCAACAGTTGCCATGGTGTTTTGCTGATGGTTCCTTTGCTGTGCAGGAGCATTTTAGCTTGCTATGGTCCCACTTATTTATTTTTGCTTTATCTTTTGGTGTCAGATGAAAAAATATCATTGCCAAGACCTCTGCCAAGGAGTTTCCCACCTATATTTTCTTCTAGGAGTTTCATGGTATCAGGTCTTCTACTCTTTAATCCATTTTTAGTTCATCTTTGTGTATGGTTTAAGAGAGTTGTCCAGTTTTCCCAATACAATTTATTGAAGAGACTGTCCTTTCCCCATTGCATATTATTGGCTCCTGTGATATAAATTTACTGTGGGGGTTTATTTCTGGGCTCTCTATTCTGATTCATTGATATGTGTCTATTTTTATGTTAATATTGCTTTAATTACTACAGCTTTGTAATATGGTTTAAAACCAGGGAGCATGATGCCTCCAGCTTTATTCTTCTTTCTCAAGATAGCTTTGGCTATTCAGGATCTTTAATGGTTCAGTATAAATTTTAGGATTATTTCTTCTATTGCTATGGAAAGTACCTTTGGAATTTTGATAGAGACTGCGTTGAATATGTAGATTACTATGGATAGGATGGATGTTTTAACAAGATTGATTTTTCTAATCCATAAGCATAGAATATCTCTCCTTTTATTTCTTATTTAATTTCTTTCATTAATGTCTTATAGTTTTTAATATAGATGATCCTTGACTTATAATAGTTTGACTTAGGATTTTTCAACTTTACAGTGGTGTGAAAGTGATATGAATTCAGTAGAAATAGTACTTTGAATTCTGAATTTTGATCTTTTATGGGGCTAGCAGTATGTGGTACAATACTCTCGTGATACTGGGCAGGGGCAGCGAGCTACAGATCCCAGTGAGCTGCAGATCTCAGTCAGCTACTTTATAGCTGAAGGTTAACAATGGTGTATCCATTGTGTTAGATGATTTTGCCTAACTGTATGCTAATGTAAGTGATTGAGCACATTTAAGGTAGGCTAGGTTAAGCTATTATGTTTCTCATTTTGACTTGCCATACTTTCACCTTATGATGGGTTTATTGGGACGCAACCCCATTGTAAATTGAGAAGTATCTTTCAGTTCCTTGGTTAAATTTATTCCTAGATATTGTATTCTTTTTGATGCAACTGTAGATGGGATTATTGTCTTAATTTTTTTCCTGAGAGTTCATTATTAATGTATAGAAACACAACAGATATTCATGCATGGATTGCATACTGTGACTTCACTATATTTGCTTCTCAGTTTTTACAGTTTTTGATGGAATGTTTATATATATATATATATATATATATATATATATATATATATTCATGTAATCAGTGAATGGTGACAATTTTACTCCTTCCTTTTTCATTTGAATGCCTTTTATTTATATTTCCTGCTTGACTACTCTGGCAAGGTCTTCCAATACTATGCTGAATAAAAGTGGCAAGAGAGGGACTTCCTTGTTTTGTTCCTGATCTTAGAAGAAAAGCTTTCATGTTTTTGTCATTGAGTATGATGTTAGCTGTGGGCTTGTTATATATGGTCTTTATTATTTTGTGGTATCTTCTTTCTACTCCCACTTTGTTGAGAGTTTTTATCATAAATGATTGTTGAATACTGTCAAATGGTTATCCTGCATCTGTTGAAAAGTCCATATAATTTTTATCTCCCATTTTGTTAATGTGGTATATATCTCATTGACTTATTTGTGAATGTTGAACCATCCCTGGAATAAATTCTACTTGAAAATAGTATATCATCCTTTTAAATGTATTGTTGGATTTTATTTACCAATATTTTGTTGAGGATTTTTATGTCTATGTTCATTAGGAATACTGGCCTATAATTGTCTTTTCTTATGGCATCCTTGAGTAATGTTGCCCTCATGAATGGATTTGAAAGAGTTATCTCCTCTTCTATTTTTTGGAAGAGCTTGAGAAAGAGAAGGATTTGTATTAATTCTTTGAATGTTTAGTAGAATCCACCAGTGAAGCCATCTGGTCCTGTACTTTTGTCTGTTGGGAGTTTTTGATTACTGATTCAATCTCCGACTAGCAACCTGTCTGTTCAGATTTTCTATTTTATAACTTAAAGTGTCATTTTCCATTTAGTTTTGAGGGGATCTTGGAGCTGGATCATAATCAGTTGTCTTATTAGTTTTTTAGTTACTTCTCTTATATTTCCTGTAATTGTTTGTATACTTGACTGTATTATTGACTAGACTAAAATTTTCATGAGAAAGGAGACTAGTTCTACCTTTTCACTGTCATAGTCCCACTACCTGGCACAGCTCTTGGAATACAGTGGGCAACCAATAAATATTTGTTGAACTGAATGGAATTAAAATGTAAATCCAGGTTTCTCTTTTCATATACGGGTATCAATGCATGTTCATTTCTTTCTACAATAGTCAAACTTCTTAAAGGAATCAACTTAGGATTCTACAATCCAAAAACTTAATGATTGCCCTAAGAAAACACACATACACAAATTAAAAAACCTTTCTTCAATAGTCAGTGGATCAAAGAGAAAAGAAAAACTCCAAATAAGTCAACTTAAAAATAAAAAATATCGGAACACTATACGCTTGACATGTAATAACCAATATTTACTTTAGCAACTAGAAAATTAAGAATAACAATGTCAGCACAGCCACACTCTAAGAGATGCAGAAGAAAAAATACAATTAAAAACAGAGATAGAGCCTGGCCAGCATGGCTCAGTGGCTGAGTGTCGACCTATGAACCAGAGGTGATGGTTTGATTCTGGTCAGGGCACCTGCCTGGGTTGTGGGCTGATCCCCATTGTGGGGTGTGCAGGATATTTCTATCTCTTCCTTCCTCTCTGAAATCAATAAAAATATATTTTAAAAAATAGAAATAGAGAGTACAAAAAAAGGAACAATTAAAGAGCATATTTGTGGGGTTCAGAAAAACAAAACACAGACAAAACTTGAGTAAAACCAATCAAGAAAAAAGGAAGACAACTGACAAAATGAGGAATGGAAGTGGTACGCTAAAAACAAAGGAATATTATATACGACTATATGCTAAAAATGAGGAAAAGAAAATCAATGAAATGGGTAGCTATTGTAGAGATGTATTATAAACAATGACTCAAAATAAAAACCAAAATGCACACAAGAAATTGAAAAGGGAGAAAGAAAAAATGGTGGCGGAATAGACAGACGTGTCCCGAGCCTTATTCCAGAGCAAACAGAAAGAACAGCTGAGGGTCACACGGGGAGTGTCTGTTGGTGAGTTGAGGGACAGCTATACTCCAGGAGACAGTGGAGGACTGCTGGACAGGGTTCCCCTGACTGGGCAGCCCCCACTGCTGCTGGGTTCCCTCCCAGAGTGATGGCTTGGACGTGGAGACCACACCATTTTGAAGAAGAAAGTGGATGTTATCGGAAGTCTGAAAACCTACAACTATGGCACCCACCGAACAGCTGTGAACCCCAGAACACCGTTTCCCAATTGGTGCAAACACACGGATTCAGAGGAGCTCTACACTCCACCACAGAAAAGAGAGAGAGAACTACATAACCAGATACCCAGAAAGAGAGACCGTGGGGAGACAAAGAAACAGCCCCCATATGAAAGAAAAGCAGGCATCACCAGAAAAGGAAGTAAACGAAATGGAAGCAAGCAACCTGCCACAGAAAGAATTCAGATAAATGGTCATAAGGTGACTGAAAAGAATGGAAGACAAATTCAACAATATGTGTAAGAACCAAGAGGAAATGAAGAACCAAGAATAAATGAAAAATGACATCACTCCTGTAAAGAACTCAATAGAAAGCATCAAGAGTAGACTAGAAGAGGCAGAGAACCACATCAGTGAGGTAGAAGACAAGGTAGGAAAAAATACCCAAGTAGAGCAGCTTCTAAAAAAAAATTAAAAAGCAGGAGAGCCTAAGGGAACTTTGGGACAAAACAAAACAAAACAACATCCGCATAATAGGGGTTCCAGAAGGAGAGGAAACTGAGCAAGGAATAGAAAACCTGTTTGAAGAAATAATGACAGAAAACTTCCCTGATATTGGGAAGAAAAAACCCACACAAATCCAAGAAGCTTACACAGAGTCCCAAGCAAAATGAACCCCAAAAGGCCAACGCCAAGGCACATTATAATTAAATTGGCAAACACCAGCGACAAAGCAAGAATCTTAAAAAGTGGCCAGAGAGAGACAGAAAGTTACCTATAAAGGATCCCCCACCAGACTGGTGACTGATTTCTCAACAGAAACACATCAGGCCAGAAGGGAATGGAATGAAATATACAAAGTCATGAAAAGGAAGGGTCTGAATCCAAGAATACTGTACCTAGCAAGGCTATCAATCAAAATTGAGGGTGAAATCAGGAGCTTCACAGACAAGAAAGGACTAAGGGAGTTTATTACCATCAAACAAGCAATGCAAGAAATGCTAAAGGTCTGCTGTAAAAAAAAAAAAGAAATAGGAAGCGAAGTGGGAACACAGGGGTAAAGAATAAAAATGGCGACAAATAAGCACCTATCAATAATAACTTCAAATGTAAATGGATTAAATGCCCCAATCAAAAGACATAGTGTAACGAATTGGATAAGAAAACATGACCCATGTATCTGCTGTCTACAAGAAACCCACCTCAGAAAAAAAGACTCACACAAACTGAGGGTGAAGGGATGGAAAAAAGTTTTTCAGGGGAATGAAAATGAAAAAGAAAAGCTAGGGTAGCAATACTTATATCTGACAAATTAGATCTCAAAGTGAAGGACATAACAAGAGATAAGGAAGGCCATTTCATAATACTAAAGGGAGCAATCCAAGAAGAAGAAATAACTCTGGTAAACATATACGCACCCAATACAGGAGCACCCAAATACATAAAAAACTGGAGAATATCAAGGGAGAGATTGACAGCAATACAATCATAGTAGGGGACTTTAATACCCCACTATCACCATTGGACAAATCCTATAAACAAAAAATCAGCAAAGAAACATCAATCCTAAATGATGCACTAGACCAGATGAAATTAATTGACATCTTCAGAACATTTCACCCCAAAGCCACAGAATATACATTCTTCTCAAGTGCACATGGGTCGTTTTCAAAGATAGTCCATATGTTGGGTCATAGGTAAAGTCTCTTCAAATTGAAGAAGATAGAAATCATATCAAGCATCTTCTCAGATCACAGTGGCATAAGACTGGAAATCAACTACAATAAAAACAATACAAAAAAATCAAACACATGGAGACTAAACAGCATGCTATTAAACAATGACTGAGTTACCAAAGAGAACAAAAAAGCAATAAAAAACATCATGGCAACAAATGACAATGAAAACACAACAATCCAAAATCTATGGTGCACAGCGAAAGCAGTCTTGAGAGGGAAGTTCACAGCTCTACAAGCCTACAGCAAAAAACAAGAAACAATGGGAGAATCCAAGATGGCGGCGTAGGTAAACACCTAAACTGCTGCCTCCCACAACAATTTAAACTGCAACTAAAAGACAAAACGTCTATCACCCAGAACCACAGGAAAGATGGCTGAGTGGAAGTGCTACAACTAGAAGGAAAGAGAAAAGAGCATTGAGACGTGCACGAGCGCTGAAAAGCTGAGGTACGGAGGCGCGTGATCGGGGCTGGCTGCGGGCGACTGGGTGCATTGCTTTTTTCAACCCGAACAGAGACAAGCCCCCGATTACTCTGAAATCCAGTCTCTGGGGAGACACGGGGGACCCAAACTCCTACGGGGAGAAGCTGGACTGTCTGCCAGTGAGGGTGGCTTGCTTGCAGAGCTGCGCGCAGGAATAATTGTTTACTGCACTGGGGCACGGGACTCATGGGTGCCGTTGGGGACGCAGAGCCGGCTAACTAGCAGCCATTGCTGTTTGCCACGCCCTAACCTAGTGACACCCTGAGGCCCCGCCCTGCACAACCTGCAAACCCACCCAAGCTCCAAGCAGCTGAGTTAGCATAAGAAAGGCCTGCTCTATCGCTGCTTAACCTAGCAAACTTGCAGCCTGGGTCAGACAGCTCCAAAACCTCCAAACCCCAAGCAAAGAGGAGAAAACTGCAGCTCTCACTGTAGCTCCTGCTTAGTGGCCTCAGACAGTAGCTGACCTGCACCCCATTGGAGATCCAGAAGCCAGTGTACCTAGTGGTGAGTGTGAGACACCAGATTTCAACTCCTCACATCCATAAGTGACACATTCAAGAGGCAGACTCAGTGAGCACCAAAGCCCCACTGAAACAAGTCCTGCCCCATAAGCGTGTCTTCAGCGCAGCCGTTCTTCCATTATAGACACAGGGAGTGCTCACAGCTAACTGGCCTGAAGGTCAATTCCTCCCAGTGTACCAACAGCAATTAAGGCTTAACTACACCAAGACTTTGCACTCAGACCACAAAGGGGTGTACCAAGAGCATCCACATCAGGTGATTGGGGAGGCTGAGCTACTGCCCCCTATAGGTCACCTACCACACAAAGCCACTCCATCAACACAGGGAAGCAGCCAAAATGCAAAAACAAAGAAACATGTCACGAATGAAAGAAACGGAGGAAAGCAAACTACTGGATGACATAGAGTTCAGAACCACATGTATAAGGTTACTCAAGAATCTTCTAAAAACCGCTGAGAAACTTGATGACACTTCTGAGGAGCTTAGTGAGACCTTCAAGGACCTTAATGAGAATGCCAAAAAAATGGAAAAGGACCAGTCAGAAATGAAGCATACACTGTCTAAAATAAAGAATATACAGAAACTCAATTGTAGATCAACGTACCCCAAGAATCAAACCAAAGATCTGAAATATGTGAAAACAAAAAGCATCCAACCAGAAAAACAAAAAGAAAATGAATCCAAAAATATGAAGATAGTGTAAGGAGCCTCTGGGACAACTTCAAGTGAACCAACATCCGAATTTTTGGGGTGCCAGAAGAAGGGAGAGAGCAAAATATTGAAAACCTATTAGAAGAAATAATGACAGAAAACTTTCCCTACCTGGTGAAAGAAATAGACTTACAAGTACAGGAAGCACATAGAACCCCATACAAGAGGAATCCAAAGAGGACCACACCAAGACACATCATAATTAAAATGCCAAGGGCAAAAGACAAAGAGAGAATGTTAAAAGCAGCAAGACAAAAACAGTTAATTACCTACAAGGGAGTACCCATATGACTGTCAGCTGATTTCTCAACAGAAACTATGCAGGCCAGAAGGGAGTGGCAAGAAATATTCAAAGTGATGAACAGCAAGAACCTACAACCAAGATTACTCTACCCAGCAAAGCTATCATTCAGAGTTGAAGGTCAGATAAAGAGCTTCACAGACAAGAAAAAGCTAAAGGAGTTCATTACCACCAAACCAGGATTACACGAAATGCTGAAGGGTATCCTTTAAGAAGAGGAAGAAGGAGAAAAAGGTAAAGATAAAAATTATGAACAACAAAATGATATCAAATACATACCTACCAACAAGTGAATCTAAAAATCAAGTGAATGAAAAATCTGAAGAACAGAATGGACTGGTGAATATAATAGAATCAGGGACACAGAAAGGGAGTGGACTGACGATTCTCAGGGGAAGCAGGTGTGAGGGGTGTGGGAAGAGATTGGACAAAAATCTTACTCCTATGGATGAAGACAGTGGCTGGAGGTAAGGGCATGGGGAGGGGTGGGGAATCAGGTGGAGGGGAGCTATGGGGAAAAATAAAAGAGGAACACCTGTAATAATCTGAACAATAAAGATTTATTTAAAAAAACACACAAAAAAAACAAGAAACAAGGGTAATAAATTACCTAACCCTACAATTCAAAGAGTTAGAAAGAGAGCAAAAAGAAAAGCCCAGTGTAAGCAGAAGGAAGGAAATAATAAAGATCAGAGCAGAGATAAACGACATAGAGACTAAAGGAGCAATACAAAAGATCAACAAAACCAAGATCTGGTTCTTTGAAAGGATAAACAAGATTGATGAACCCCTAGCAAGACTCACCGAAGCAAAGAGAGAGGGCCCAAATAAACAAAATCAGAAATGAAAGAAGAGAAATAACAACAGATCCCGCCAAAAAACACAGGATTGTTAAAAAATACTATGAACAACTCTATTCCAACAAACTTGACAACCTGGAGGAAATAAACCTATTCCTAGAAAAATATAACCTTCCAAAACTCAATCAGGAAGAATCTAAACATCTCAATAGGCCAATAACTATGGAAGAAATTGAAGCAGTCATCAAAAAGCTTCCAGCAAACAAAAGCCCGGGGCCTGACGGCTTCAGGGGAGTTTTACCAAACATTCAAGAAGAACTACAACCTATCCTCCTCAGACTATTACAAAACATTCAAGAGGAAGGAACACTTCCAAGCTCATTCTATGAAGCCAGCATCACCCTAATACCAAAACCAGATAAAGACAACACAGTGAAAGAGAATTATAGGCCAATATCCCTCATGAACATAGATGCCAAAATCCCCAACAAAATTCTAGCAAATTGGATCCAGCAGTACATCAGAAAGATCATACACCATGACCAAGTAGGATTTATCCAAGGAATGCAAGGATGGTACAATATTCACAAATCAATAAACATGATACATCACATAAACAAATTGAGAGATAAAAATCACATAGTCATATCAATTGATGCAGAAAAAGCATTTGACAAAATCCAACACCCTTTCTTGATAAAAACTCTCAACAAGGTGGGAATAGAAGGATCATACCTCAACATAATATAAGCCATATATGATAAACCCACAGCTAACATCATACTATATGGGCAAAAACTAAAACCATTTTCCCTAAGAACAGGAACAAGACAGGGATGCCCACTCTCACCACTCCTGTTCGACATAGTACTGGAAGTATTAGTCATTGCAATTAGACAAGAAGAAGAAATAAAAGGCATCCAAATTGGAGAAGAAGAAGTAAAGCTGTCCTTATTTGCAGATGACATGATATTGTACATAAAAAACCCGAAAGACTCCATCAAAAAACTAATAGACTTAATAAATGAATTCGGCAATATAGCAGGATACAAAATGAACGCCAAGAAATCTATGGCATTTCTATACACCAATAGTGAACTTACAGAAAGAGAAACTAAAAAAGCAATCCCATTTATCATCGCACCAAAAAAATTAAGATACCTAGGAATAAACTTAACTAAGGAGGTAAAAGACCTATACGCGGAAAACTACAGGACACTGAAAAAAAGAGATAGAGGAAGATGTAACCAGATGGAAGAACATACCATGTTCATGGATTGGGAGAATCAACATCATTAAAATGTCCATACTACCCAAAGCAATCTCTAGGTTCAATGCACTTCCCATTAAAATACCAATGGCATATTTCACAGACCTAGAAAGAACTCTCCATAAATTCATCTGGAATAAAAAAAGACCCCGAATAGCCACAGCAATCCTGAGAAAGAAGAATAAAGTAGGTGGAATCTCAATACCAAATTTCAAGCTGTATTACAAAGCCATTGTTCTCAAAGCAGCCTGGTACTGGCACAAGAATAGACATATAGACCAATGGAATAAAACAGAGAACCCAGATATTGACCTAAACCACTATGCTCAATTCATATTTGACAAAGGAGGTATGAACATACAATGGAGTCACGACAGTCTCTTCAATACATGGTGTTGGGAACATTGGACAGATACTTGCAAAAAAATAAAACTAGACCACCAACTTATACCATACACAAAAATTAACTCAAAATGGATACAGGACTTAAGCGTAAGATGGGAAACCATAAAAATACTAGAGAAATCCACAGGCAGAGAAATCTCAGACATATGCCGAAGCAATTTCTTCACTGGTACTGCTCCTAGGGCAATGGAAAATAAAGAGAAAATAAACAAATGGGACTACATCAAAATAAAAAGCTTTTGCACAGCAAAAGAAATCATCAACAAAACAACAAGAAAGCCCACTGTATGGGAGAACATATTTGCAAATGTCATCACTGATAAAGGTTTAATCTCCAACATACACAGGGAACTTACACAACTTCATAAAAGGAAGATAAATGATCCAATAAAAAAATGGGCAATGGACTTAAATAGAATCTTTTTGAAAGAAGACAGAAGGAGAGCCAAGAGGCATATGAAAACATGCTCAAAGTCACTAATTATCCGAAAGATGCAAATCAAAACGACAATGTGGTACCATCTCACACCTGTCAGAATTGCAACCATCAACAAATCAACAAACAACAAGTGCTGGCCAGGATGCAGAGAAAAAGGAACCCTTGTGCACTGCTGGTGGGAATGCAGACTGGTGCAGCCACTGTGGAGAACAGTATGGAGTTTCCTCAAAAAACTAAAAATGGAGCTCCCATTTGACCCAGTAATCCTACTTCTAGGAATATATCCCAAGAAACTAGAAACACCAATTAGAAAGGATATATGCACCCCTATGTTCATAGCAGCACAATTCACTATAGCTAAGATTTGGAAACAGCCTAAATGCCCATCAGCAGATGAGTGGATAATAAAACTGTGGTACATCTATACAATGGAATACTATGCTGCTATAAAAAAGAAGGAATTCTTATCATTTGCAGCAGTATGGATGGACCTGGAGAGCATTATGTTAAATGAGATAAGCCAGGCAATGAAAGAAAAATACCACATGATCTCACTCATTTATGGAAAATAAAGAAATTATAACCTGATGAATAAAAAGATAGATAGAGAGGCAGTAAAGCACCGAACAGACTGTCAAATTACAGGGGGAAGGCTGGGGAGTGTTGTGGGGGGTGGGGAGGGAAATAGATCAACCAAAGAACTTGTATGCATGCATATAAGCACACCAATGGACACAAGACACTGGGGGGGGGGGGTGGGATGAGGGCATGTGACAGGGGTTAGGGGAGGCTGGGGAAAGTCAATGGGGGGAAAAAAGGAGATATATGTACTAATATATGTAATACTTTAAGCAATAAAAAATATTTAAAAAAAGGAAAAAAAAGAAATTGAAAAGGTTACAAAACAATTTCCTCTTAAAAGGTTCTAGGCAAGAAGCTTCTTAGCAGTGAACTCATTTAGACTAAAAAAAAAAAAAAACCACAAAAAACACCTAACAACCTCATGCTACAGACACTGATCCAGAGCATAGAAAAAATAGTGCAAATTGTTCCATGAGGTTTTAGAAAGCCAGCATTATTATGACTGGAAAAATCTTAATGTGAAAAAAGAATAATAAAGACCAAGATTTCTTAATCTCAAAGTGATGTAATTTCATAGATAAGAGAGAACAGGTTCTGAAGTGTGAATCTCTGCTTTCTTAATTACTAGCTACGCCACTTTCCTCGGGGAAGCCCCGATGGTGAGGATTAAAGGACATAATCCATGTAAAGTATTTAGCATCATTGGAGCAACAATATTTGAAGAGGAAGACTGTCCACAGTTCCCTTAAAATATGTAACAGTTGCATTGTGTCAGTATGCTCACTTTTCAGAGGGGAAGGGTCATGGCTTCCTTGAGATTCTTAAGTAAATCATGGCCCCCAAGGTTAAGACCCCACTGCCATACACTGACCTTACCTCTGAGTGCAGATGCAGAACAAAAGGCTAATGGAACATAAGGAAAATAACTACAACAGCAACAACATGGAAAGGATCATTCATCAATACAAAAAAAACTAATCTTTGAGACTGAAGGCTACTCTGGGTGAGTGTACACAGGGCAGCTTTTCTAGAAAGCAATTTTTCGAATCTATCAGGAACCCATAATCTAATAATATCTGTACTCTTGAACCTAATAACTGTGCTTCCAGGAATACATCTTAAGAAAATGGCCATTGAGAAAAAAATGTGTATAGATGCTCATTATGGGGCAATTTATAACAACAAAACAGAAACAATCTGAATGTCCAACAACAGAGAGATAGTTAACAAAATGATGCATCCATTCAATGGTGTAGTATGTAGCCGTTAAATGCAGGGTTTTTGACAACTTCAATGACACAAAACAATGCTCACATGTTTTTTTAAAGTAAGTTAACCAGTACATGCAGTATAATGCCAGCATTGCAGAATAAAATAAATGAACATAGCAACATAGTGTAAAGGAAGGAAATACACGAAAAGGCTCATAATAGTTAACTCTGGGTGGTGAGCTTATGAGCGATATATAATCCTATATAATAAAAGGCTAACATGCAAATCGACCAAACGGTGGAACAACTGGTTGCTGTGACACGCAATGACCACCAGAGGGTAGATGCTCAATGTAGGAGCTGCCCTCTGGTGGTCAGTGCGCTCCCACAGGGGGAGAGCAGCTTAGCCAGAAGCCAGGCTCACAGATGGTGCTGGCGAGCACAGCAGCAGTGGCAGGAGACTTTCCTGCCTCCAAGGCAGTGGTAAGGGTGCCTGACTGATGGCTTAGGGCTCCCAGACTGCAAGAGGATGCAGGCTGGGTTGAGGGATGCCCCCAGCCCCGAGTGCACAAATTTCGTGCACCGTGCCTCTAGTATAACATAATATCACATAATAAAACATGATATAATACATTATAATATAACATAATAATATATCTATCTTTTATGTATTTTATAAAGTAATATATATTTTTTACTTCTCAGGTATCCTAAAATGAGCATTTAAAAAATAATCATATTGAAGATATTTTAAAAATCTTACTAATAAAGGTGGGTAATTGAGAGGCTTCTCAGAACCACTGCTCTCCACATTGTAATGTCTGTTTATCACACTGTTTCAGCTTTCTGTTTAGTATTAAGGTAACTTACAAATACTGATGGTCAATGACAGAGCTGTAAACAGACTAGCACTTTACTAGCACTCTACAACTAATTGGTGCTGGTTAGCAACGTAATGTTTTGGGAGTTTAGGCTACTATCTTTCTCAGTCTCTGGAAATGGCATGAAGGTTTCCCTACCTTCCATATGAAAAGAGCAGTGAGAAATGTTCATTGCATCCATAACATTTTTAGAAACAATGTCAGATTTTTTCACTCCAATTTTATAAAGAAAGAAAACCTAAAAAAATCATTAGGTAGATCATACATATGAAATAAAATGACTAATTTTCCCTTATAACTCCATTATTACATGATGTTACATGACTTTCCCGGTCAACAACTCTATCTCCTATAACAGTAAAATATGGTCCAGGTGATCATGTTAGGTGGCATGCTTTAGGCATCTTATCAGACTGAGCTGAAGAGAGCACACACTAAACTTCACTGCATACACCACGGATCATTACTGTCTTCACTATTATTTCGCTTGTCTCACTGGTAGGCATGAATTCATCTACATTCATCAAAAATTTGATGGCTTTTCTATCATTTTTCTTCATTCTGTCAGAAAACTAACAAATCCACTGAGGGTTACATTGGTCAATACCTATCACTTTTAAATTACATAGGTTTTCAGTGGGGACACAGGTGCACAGCATTTGTAATATCTGCTTAGCTCTGTTATAATCGTGAGGTGGACTTTCTAAAATATTCTAATTGTGTTTTTTAATGTCCAACTTGTAGACCATCTTATTTTGCAACTTCCGTATTCCTTTCATCTGAATAAGATTGTCCTGCATACTTTCTCTAAACAAATAACTTCTTCCTTGATACTCACATGACTGCTCATGTCTTCACTGCCTGGGAACTTTGTCCTATAACCCAAGACACCTATCAACATTAAATCAGTTCCTGGCGGGGGGGAATAATACACTTGCATATTTATGTTTTGGTGCAGGAGGATGTTGATAAAGATGGAGGAGAAAGAGGTGTATGAAAAAGAGAGAGGACAAAAAGAGAGACAGGAATAATAAGCAAGATAGAGAATTACAGAAAAATATTGAAGTGCCTTTGGTTTGGAGATAAACATATTACCTAAAAGAAAACTGTTAAAAGCCTGTTATTAACCTGGGCTATGGGTACATTAGAAATTGTTTTTATAGCTTTTTGAATTGATTTTCAGAATATTTCCTTTAGCTCTTGAAATTAGATCGAATGCTTTTTATTTTGAAATCACCCCTATCAATTCTTCCCATTGTGGAATATTACTTTCTGGTTTGTAAGACAATAGCTCTGAGTCCAAGGATATATCCAATTACAGATGAAAATTTTTCCTCCTGTGTAGCTATGTCAGTTAAGTATCAAATATTCTTCCCACTAGTGAATCAAAATGAATCTCTGTAGCTTCCCTGTTACCTGCAGAGCACCTGCTCAAAGGAGCTGTTTTTCCAGGCTGGTTGACATTTTGGGGCCCTGATGAAGATCCCATGTTGCTTTCATCTCTAATGCCCTTTCCACACTGATGGAACAGCTTGAGTGCCTGGATGTGACCTGTCTGGAATCTGGTTCTCGCCGGGAGTAGAAAGCTGAGTTCATCGATGATGGAAGTTGTCTATCACCTTTCCAAAGAATACACTGATTCATGGACTTCACTTTCTGCTTCAGTACTAAAGTGACTAGTCAGTACTCCCCTTGGAGTCAACTGCAATCTTTGGCCACATACAGGATACCCCAAACACATCCTGGAACAAAACCTCACCATCTCTCAGGCTTGCTGTCAAACAAGAATGCTCTGCCAACTCTGCAGCCATTTGAAATCTAGTCTACTTTCTTGGGTATGCACATCTAGAGTCTATTTATCAGCAGACAACAGTTTCAAGGATTTCTAAAGACATCTGTAGAATGAAATGAAAGAAGGCCTCAGAAGCTCAGACATATATTCTGACATCAGCTTGCAGGTTCTTGTGTCTCCTTGAGAAACGCTTATGAAGCCTCGTGGTAAACACATTTTATTCAATTAAATAAAATAGGATCTATGACAATCCTAATTCACTTCAATAGCAATAAAGAATATGTTAGACAAGGTGCTCTCAAGTCACCATCATGTGTAATGTACTTAGAATTTTGGTCACTTAATTAATTTACAAGCTTTGCAGTAGTCACCTGAGAGTGGGTATTCTCATTATGTCAAAGGAAGGTCACAGCAATTTATTTTTAATAAAAACAGAATTTATTTTTATTTCTACCCTTCCATTGGCAACTATTAGTTAGTTCTCATTATCTATGGGTCTGTTTCTGTTTTGTTTTATATATATTTTAGATTCCACATATAGGTAAAATAATACAGCATTTGTCTTTCTCTTATTTCACTCAGCATAATACTTTCTAGGTCATCCATGTTGTTGCAAATGGCAAAATGTCATTCCTTTCTATTGCTGAATAATAATTCAGTGTATATATGTGCCACATCTTCTTTATCCATTTATCTATTGATGGACATGTAGGTTGCTTCCATATCTTAGTTATTACCAGTAATGCTGTAATGAGCATAGGAGTGCATATGTTTTAGAATTAGTATTTTTTTTCCTCCCAATAAATACCCAGAGGTGGAATTAATTGCTGGATCACATGGAAGTTCTATTTTTAACTTTTTGAGGAAATCTCCATTCTGTTTTCCATAATGGCTGAACTAATTTACAACCCCACCAACAGTGCCCTTGGGTTACCTTTTCTCTACATCCTTGCCAACACTTGTAATTTGTTGATTTATTAATGATAGCCATTCTGACAGGTGTGAAGTGATAGCTTATTACTGTGCTTTTGATTTGCATTTCCTTGATGTTAGTCATGATGAGCATCTTTTCATATATCTCTTGGCCATCTTTTTTAGTGTGTCCTCTTTGGAGAAAAGTCTCTTTAGGTCCTCTGCTCATTTTTTAGTGGATTATATTGCTTTTGGTGTTAAGTTTCATGAGTTCCGTATGTGTTATGGGTATTAATCCCTTATCAGATGTATCATTTGTAAATACCTTTTTCCATTCACTTGTTGTCTCGTTTTGTTGACAGTTCAGAGTGTATATTCTTGACCACAATAAGGCCAAAAGTTTTTAAATAATTCTGGTGACACAGACAAAATGATAAAGTTGAGTAGCTATTGCTAGAAAAGGTCCTCATGTCTACTGTCAGCTAGCTGTTGTCTTTGTTTCTAAAGTAATTAAATATTTTCTGGTATTTATTAACTAGCCCTTCCATGGTTCATATGAATCAGTCATGGTTACTTAGGGAGGAACTGTCATTAAACGTCATTAAGTCAATCAACTACCCACTTTGACAGTGCATTTGGCAGAATATTTTAGAAAAGCAAGCCAAAAATTAAAATTTAACAGCATGGCTACTCAAAGTCCATCTTACATGGCTTAAAAACACCACAAAATAAAGTCCAAATTCAAAAGTACTAGAGGGTAAACAAAAAGCTTAACATAGCCCATGTTAGACACACAGCTTGTCCAGCCATAGTGCCTACGCTGCTCTTCTGCTTTCACATCACTCACCTACATTAGCATGTGTTCCGCACGATAATATTTGAAGTATTATCTTCAGAGCACAGACAATAAACCCAGACTCCCGGAGCTGAAGTGACTGCAAGTCTCCCACTTTCACACCCACCCTCATACTGCACATCACTGACTGAGTGGCCAGATTATTATGATCTCTGAACGCATAATAATCTGGCCACTCAGTGTATATCCTATATAATAAAAGGCTAATATGCAAATTGTCCCCTTGACCAGGAGTTCGACCAGCAGGCAGTCTGGCCAACCGTCCATGTCCCCTCCCTCTGGCCAGGCTTGCCGGACCCCACCCATGCACGAATTTATGCACCGGGCCTCTAATATATATTATATTACACACACACACACACACACTGAGTGGCCAGATTATTATGCGTTCAGAGATCATAATAATCTGGCCACTCAGTATAAATGGATGTTTAGGAGCAGTGCACAAGACAAAGTGGGGTACAATGTATTTAGTAGCTCCTCCCAGTTGAAAAAATCCAAGTTCCAAATAGCTTGCAGTAGGTCTAAAAGTTTCCCTTTCAATAAAATTTCCAGTTTTGCTCTCTTTGATTAATCTAATAAAAGCTAAGCCTTTGTCCATAAAGGTTTTCAATACAGGCATACCTCATTTTATTGCACTTCGCTTTATTGAATCCCACAAGTGCTGCGTTTTTTACAAACGGAAAGCAAGCACCTCCACCAGCAAAAAAATTACAACTCACTTTAACACAGCGCCTGAAAACGAACCTGCAATATCTCTGAGGTGCACCTGCCTCTAAATCTGAGAGGAGGACGGCATGCCTGTGTTAATGTTTGATTGGGTTGACGACTAGTGTCCTAAAGGACCTGGCCTATCAAAAGGTATTAAAGCAATCAGCCTTAACAAGTTTGCAGGTAGTATCCCCTTCCCGCCACTCCTGAAGGCCTACTTCATTTCTTGCCTGGCATGTTCTGTTTATGTTGTCCTCAGTCTCTCCCTACCTTTCCCTTTTTCAGCCTGAGCACTGGTAGGAGGCTATTCTTTACAAAGTACAAATCTACTTGCCTGACACCTTTTAATGGGTCCTCTGCCACCCACAGGATAAAGTCCGAGTCCCATCTGTTTGCACATTTCTCACCTCTTTTTACTCTGATATGTAATACCTCCTTGGGGCAACACTGAAGAAGTACATGAAGTTCTCTGAACGTACATCTCTCTCATATATCTGTAAGCCCACATTTGGACCCTTTTTCCTAATTCAATTATTGGGCCAACTCCCAATAACAGTTTCAGGTAGATCTACACCAGGCACTGGACAATGCAGTCCTCCTCTCATGAAACAAAGTGGAAGGAAGGGAACATGAGGTTATCTTTGCTGCAGCCAAAGCTGCGGTCAGTTAATTTGCAATGAGATTTTAGTCAGGAAGGAGGTCTGTTCCTCTGAAGAGATGCTTGAGGAGGAGGAGAGAGAAAGCATAGCTTCCACCCTCATTAACCCCAGAGGAGTGGTCCATGCTTTTCCTTTCAGTTCAGAGTCTTCAGTGTGTGCTAAGGTCATGAGGCTGAATAAGCCAGATCCCTTACCTGGTGGCACTTTCTAGGTTAGCAATGGCAACAGACATAGGAGAGAGATTCTCTCCAACTTAATGTGCTTATGATGCTTATGAGAGCAAGCCCGGGGACAGAGCAGAGACTGGCACACTGCCAGTGGGGCTGGGAGCTGAGCACACTTTTCAAGGATGAGCACAAGGTAATCAGGTTTATAAGGTGGGGAGGCTGGTTCAAGCAGAAAAAAGTCTGAAAGAGGACAGGGCATTATGATTTCATCTTAGATGCTGAGGATTTTTTGACTCCATATTTATGAATATAAACTTGTGGGTTTACACTATACCAGTGGTCGGCAAACCGTGGCTCATGAGCCACATGAGGCTCTCGAGCTGCGGTTTGCCGCTCTGTTGACTAATGAGTTTGCCGACCACTGCACTATACCATCATTGATAGATTTTTTTTTTTTTTTTTTAGTACTTTTAAAAATGAATGCCATCAAGCCAGTTTAGCTCCAGGATAGGGGATGGTGGGAGATGATCATGGAAAGCAGACAGGGCCAGCTCCCGGCCTTTGTGTATTACAGTGAAGGCTCTGGAACTGTGTTAGTAGCTAATGGTGGGTACTGCCGAGGGTAAGACGTGGTTACAGCTGTGTTCTGGTGAGATCATGGTTCCTAGTTTTTTGGATTGTGAACACTAGTAAAATGGTGGTGGTGGGGGGGGCAAGGTAAAGTTGTTTGTTTGTTTTTCTTCTAAAATACCCAGTTTGTATACAAGATTAATACTTTTATTTTACAAGTACGGACATACTGCTTTGAAAATTTAGTATCTATGATCATAGTCACTGTTTAATTGGGAAGGATATTAAAGAAGAATATTTTATATAGTAAATTTAAACTTACTGTATTGTATTGCCCTTATTTTTAGGCCAGATTGCTGAAAACGTCATCCTGGACCAGCTGGCATTTAATAGTCCAATTGCTGGGCCCACTGGGATAGATCATTCTGGGATATAATTTACACAGAGCTACAGGGGCAAGACTGGGGGCAGGGAGCCCAATTAATAATTAAAATGATAGCATTAGCCCTTGCCAGTTTGGCTCAGTGGATAAAGCATTGGCCTGTGGACTGAAGGGTCCTGGGTTTGATTCTGGTCAAGGGCACATGCCTGGATTCTGGGTTCAATCCCCAATAGAGGGTGTGCAGGAAGCAGCCAATCGATGATTCTCTCTCATCATCGATGTTTCTATCTCTCTCTCCCTCTACTTTCCTCTCTGAAATAAAACATATATATATACTTAAAGATTTTTTTAAATGGTAGCATTATTTTAAGACTACAAAGTTTAGATAAGGTTTGCTTAGAACTCAATTCCATATACCCTTTTCTGATTTTCCCCTAATAAATGTCTGTGGTTTAGGAGCCTCCACAGAATAAGGATTTTGGCTAACTGGTTAGAGAGCCCTTGAGATAGAATGGAAGTGAAAAGAGTGGAAAAGAGACACACAAGCAAAGGGGGAGAAGCAGCAATTGAACTGAAGGTTGTAAAGCTACTCCACCCCTCAACTACAGAGATTCTCTCTGTGGCCCCAGATTGATGTCTGTTTTGCATTAGTGTGAAGCCTAAGAGGCTAGGACCCAGCTTACAAGACCAGTGATGAACACCAGGCCTCTGCATCACTGAGAGGTATCAAGTAGAGCAGGGAGGGGCCGACGCACCTAGAGCCCAGAAAGGGGCCGACGCACCTAGAGCCCAGAAACCACCACTCGTCTCAGCCGTCTTAGGAGAAGCAACCTTTTCCCACGGCAGCCCTGAGCAGGGTCGGGGAGGTGCAAAGAACCATTTGCTATTCATACAGCAGGCATGGCTTTAAAACCAAATTCTGAGTGCTGTGAAGTTACATCCTAACAGTGTTCTGTGTGTGAGGTAAATGTACCCGGGCAGATTAGAACAGATGGGTTCAGGTGTGATGCTAGTAAATGAGATATCAACTCAGCCTTATTCCAGGTCCTTAAGAGCAAACAAGAGGCAGAGAAACTACAAATTTGATGCTAAGCCTGCATGCACCAGGTGGTTTTTGTTTTTATTTTCAACATTGGGGCAAAATCTCCATTCACTGGAATCCATCCAACTCAAATCCTGGGCCTCAGCAAACTGTGGAATGGGCCTCATAGTGTTGGGCCCCATGAACCCTTTTTCCATCAAAGGCACAGCTTTCAGTACTAGGGTCTCTTAAACTTAAAAACATTGTCTCTGTTGGGGAAATGCTTATTTTTATGACCCCAAAGAGATGAAACTTTATGGAGAAATAGGAGTCAATGTGGAGAGAAGAAGGAGGTGTAGCCTATCTGTTGTCCTGACAACCACACCACCAGGAAATACTATTGGATATTCCTAGACTTTGGGAGAAAGCAGTAAATTAAAGCTCATAATCAGGGATATTTTTAAAGGCAAAATTTCAAGGAATTTTGTGGTGTCAGTAAAGTTCAATACCTTATAGTATCCATAGATAGAATTACCAAACAAGTTAATATTCACACACACACACAAAGATTCTAAAGAATCAAAGATACTGTACTCACTAACACATTTTAGGCAGAATTTTAAAAACAAAGGTTAAAACGGAAAGGATGCCCTGTTTGACCAGAAGGCAGCTGTCCAATGTTACAAACCACCCAGAGCCCACCACTGAGTCCTGGAACTGTCGTAATATGTTTCCTGAGTCAATAATCAAATTGAAAACCTTTCTAAGATTTAATTTGATCTGGCAAATTGGTCACTTACGTTTTTGGAGTTTGAAACCAATCTCTCCCTTCCTACCCAAGCATATCTCAACCTCAAACTTCTACTTCCTGCAATTAACACTGTTTCAAGAAAATATCAGTACAAATGAACTCATAGAAGCAGTGTCTGCATTACTCACTAAAAGCCTCATGACAGGCACGATAGATCCTAGAATGCTAGTGCTGAATTAATGAAAATGGCACTTCGTACTCTCCATCCAAACATGCCTTTCCTTAGCACCATAGTTTAACTTCTTTCTGAATGTAGCTTTTAGTAGAAAATGTCAACAGTTATGAGCCCTTTGAGATTTAGAATCTGAAACTCAAATTATCAAGCCTTAATAGAAGCCTAATAAATTCCTCTATGTGTTATATTATGTCTGCTTAATTACTCCAAGCCCATAAAGGAAGCAATGCAGAGGCAGAGCCTACAGGGTAGCTTTACAGAGGAGTGATTTTTGAGACTCGTTCCTCTAAGTTTCATTTTTATGTGTACACTTAAAAACATAGATTCAGAAACATTATAAATCTGAAACATAAATCACGCCTATAAATGGGTAAATTCTCTTGGGAGGCAAAAAGTGATTAAAACCACCAAAAAGTTCTTTATTGTAAACAGTATATTCTCAGTTCAGTGGGCATCTCTTTATTATTGCTAACAGTTTATCTCTTACTCTGATCAGAAAGAGACACAACTTGCTTGTTGAAACTACCATTCCAATGCTGTTTCTACAGAACATAAATAATCTTTTAATAAAGCTTGGAGTCACTGTTACTTAGAAAATGGTCTTTGCTTATCTGCTGTTGTGAAAAAAAATCGCAAGTAACATTTTTTATTTTGATAATGTTAATCCTAAATACTAGTAGTATCTTTGGCGGGGAAGCAAAAAATGTTCCCTTGTCAAGCATACAAGGAGGAGGGGCCCATCTATATTTATAAAAGGCTAAGTGACTGACCGTATGCACATCCGACCATCCAACCGGCTGGTACATATGACTTGCACTGGCAATTTAAAAATAAATGCTGACTTGTCCATGTGCGATACATGTGAAGCTCTTGCTGGTGCCTATTGCACATGTGTGTCATTGTTGATCATGAATTTGGTTGTTTATTTTTAAAATATATTTCTTTATTGATTTCAGAGAGGAAGGAAGAGGGAGAGAGAAACAGAAACATCAATGATGAGAAAGAATCATTGATTGGCTGCCTCCTGCACACCCCCTACTGGAGACTGAGCCCACAACCCAGACATGTGCCCTTGGCCAGAATTGAACCTGGGACCCTTCAGTCCACAGGCCAACACTCTATCCACTGAGCCAAACTGGTTAGGGCTGAATTTGGTTGTTTTTATTGACATTCTGAAGCTGAAAGAAAGCATCATCCTTGTCAGAATATGTCTGAAGACCAACTATTGGCACAATGTATCTCTGAAGCTCTGTGATGACTATTAATAAATCACAAGGACAAACTTTAGACAGAGTAGGAATATTCCTACCTGAACCTGTTTTCACACATAGTCAGTTATATGTTGCTTTCTCTCGAGTTTGAAGAGTGTGTGATGTTGAAGTTAAAGTTGTAAATACTTCATCACAAGGGAAATTAGTCAAGCATTCTGAAAGTATTTTTACTCTTAATGTGGTATACAGGGAGATATTAGAATAAGTTTAATCAATTTATCAGTCATTTTTTTTTCAATGTTGTTTTTATATCAGGTTTTTGTTGTTTTTATATCATGTCTTTGTTGTTTATTTATTAAGCAATTTACATATTATTTTCATATACATTTTACCAATTTTCTTTCATCTCTGACAATTCTATTATAGAGAAAAGGCAAACAGCAATATTAAAATATTTCTTCTAATTAATTTCCTTTCAATGTGCACGAACCTGTGCACTGGACCACTAGTACAATATAAGGCTGCCATAATGTCTGTACCTCAGAGGAGCAGGGTACTTACTCTGGACTGACACGCAAGGTCAGCCAGGTGTCACCAGGAGATAATCTTCCCCTACACTCTGACCATACCTTCACTGCACCCTCAGCCAACAAAAGGGGCTTCCTGTGTTATGATCAACCCTTATTTTTCTAACATGCATTTTCTAATTATCCAGTAGCTAGTTTCTTGACTAAGTCAGCCACTTTTAAAGTAAAAATGTGTTCCAAAACTATAGTAAATAAAAAAATCACCTTTTCCATCAAAAGACAAAAGATAGAATGAAAACAAAAAGGTAGGAAACGCCGATGCCATTTCTTTTCTATTTATTGGAGTGACAACCACTCCATCCAGGTTTCAAGTGTACAACTCAACAAAACACCATCTGCACATTGCACCATGTGCCCATAGCCCAAAGCAAAGTCTCTTTGTGTCCCCATTTATCCCCCTTTTGCCCACCTCCACCCATCCCCTTTCCCTCTGGCTATCACCACATTGTTGTCTGTGTCAAGCGCAATTTCAAAGTCAAAAGATTCATATTGATCTTTCTCTGAAACTTTCATACTGGGTAGATGTGGTTTAAAGTGGATTGCACAAATATTGACAGACCATGAATATGCTACATACACTGCCCAAATCAGCAAGGTGCTTCCTTAGAGCACTACCACAAGTGGACAAAAGCAAAAGGTGATCCAAAATCACAATCTGGTGCCAAGAGGTTTTTGTGGGGTTTTTTTGTTTGTTTGTTTGTGTGTTGTTGTTCTGTTCTTAACATCTTTTGTTATAGAAATATGTGTTATTAAAATAATCAGGTTCATTGCAAAGATCTTTTTCAAGGGTAATCAGGGAGTCAATAATCTTTCCCTTTTGTCTCTTATGTATCCTTACACCCAACCACAGCTGGTGGAACTAGAAGGAAGATTATTTTTTTAAAATAAATCTTCATTGTTCAGATTATTACAGATGTTCCTCTTTTTTCTCCCCATAGCTCCCCCTCCACCCGATTCCCCCCACCCCCACCCCATGCCCTTACCCCCACCACTGTCCTCATCCATAGGTGTAAGATTTTTCTCCAATCTCTTCCTGCACCCCTCACACCCCCTTCCTCCTGAGAATTGTCAATCCACTCCCTTTCTATGCCCCTGATTCTATTATATTCATCAGTTTATTCTGTTCATCAGATTTTTTATTCACTTGATTTTTAGATTCACTTGTTGATAGATATGTATTTGTTGTCACTTTGTTATTCATAATTTTTATCTTTACCTTTTTCTTTTTCTGCCTCTTCTTAAAGAATACCCTTCAGCATTTCATATAATACTGGTTTGGTGGTGATGAACTCCTTTAGCTTTTTCTTGTCTGTGAAGCTCTTTATCTGACCTTCAATTCTGAATGATAGCTTTGCTGGGTAGAGTAATCTTGGTTGTAGGTTCTTGCTATTCATCACTTTGAATATTTCTTGCCACTCCCTTCTGGCCTGCATAGTTTCTGTTGAGAAATCAGCTGACAGTCATATGGGTACTCCCTTGTAGGTAAGTAACTGTTTTCCTCTTGCTGCTTTCAAGATTCTCTCTTTGTCTTTTGCCCTTGGCATTTTAATTATGATATGTCTTGGTGTGGTCCTCTTTTGATTCCTTTTGTTTGGGGTTTTCTACACTTCCTGTACTTGTAAGTCTATTTCTTTCACCAGGTAGGGAAAGTTTTCTGTTACTATGTCTTCTAATAGGTTTTCAGTATTTTGCTCTCTCTCTTCTTCTGGCACCTCCATAATTCGGATGTTGGTACACTTGAAGTTGTCCCAGAGGCTCTTTACACTATCTTCATATTTTTGGATTCTTTTTTCTTTTTGTTTTTCTGGTTGGGTGTTTTTTTGCTTCCTCATATTTCAAATCTTTGGTTTGATTCTTGGGGTTCTTTAGTCTACTGTTGAATTTCTGTATATTATTCTTTATTTCAGACAGTGTATGTTTAATTTCTGACTGGTCCTTTTCCATTTTTTTGGCATTCTCATTAAGATCCTTAAAGATCTCACTAAGTTCCTTGGAGGTTTCTAGAAGATTCTTGAGTAACCTTATAACTGTGGTTTTGAACTCTATAACCAGTAGTTCGCTTTCCTCTATTTCTTTCATTTGTGACATGTTTCTTTGTCTCCGCATTTTGGATGCTTCCCTGTGCTGATGGAGTGGCTTTATGTGGTAGGTGACCTATAGGGCCCAGTGGCTCAGCCTCCCCAATTACCTGAGGTGGACACTCTTGGTGCACCCCTTTGTGTGCTGGGTGCACAGTTTAGTTGTAATTAAGCCTTGATTGCTGTTGGTACACTGGGAGGAATTGACCTCCAGGCCAATTGGCTGTGAGGACCCGCTGTGTCTATAATGGAAGAACTGCTGTGCTGGAGACACCCTTATGGGGCAGGACTTGCTTCAGTGGGGCTTTGGTGCTCATTGAGTCTGCCTCTTAAGTGTGTCACTTATGGATGAGAGGAGTTGAAATCTGGTATCATCTCACACTGACCACTAGGTACACTGGCTCCTGGATCTCAAGGAGGTGCAAGTCAGCTACTGCCTGAGGCCACCCAGCAGGAGCTATAGAGAGATCTGCAGATTTCTCCTCTTTGTTTGGGATTTGGAAGTTTTGGCGCTGTGTGACCCAGCTGCAGTTTGTTAGGTTAAGCTGCAAAAGGGCAGGCCATTCATATGCAAAAACAGCTGGACACAGTTTGGGTGGAGCGGGGTCTCAGGGAATCACCAGGGCGTGCAAACAGTGATGGCTGCCAGTCGGCTGTCTGTGTGTCTCTGCATCCCGCACCCCAGCGCAGTAAACAATGATTCCTGCGAGCACCTCTGCAAGAAAGCCACCCTTATTTTCCGACCAGATGGCAGACAGTCCAGCTTCCCCCTGTAGGAGTCTGGGTCCCCAGAGTCTTGCCGGAAACTGGAGTTCAGAGCAGTCAGGAGCTTGTATCCCCTTCCTGATTGAAAAAAACAATAACAGCGCACCCAGCAGCCCGCCCGATTCACGTGCCTCCGTACCTCTGCTTTTCTGCGCCTCTGCACATCCTACCTGGTCTCAATGTGCTTTTATCTTTCCTTCTAGTTGTAGAACTTCTACTCTGCCAGCTTTCCTGTTGTTCTGGGTGATACTCATTTTGTCTTTTAGTTGTAATTTTGGTGTGGTTGTGAGAGGCAGCATGTACAGGTGTATACCTTATGCCACCACCTTGGTTTCTCTAGAGGGAAGGTTTTGAATCCCAAACCCTGCCTGTAGCAGGGACCTACACTGCAGACCACAAAACAAATGCACAAAGGTAAGATCTTCACAGAGTGTAACAAAGAAACTAGGTGTCACTGCTAAGAGTGAGTATCTGTGAGTACTGTATAAACTACTGAGGACATGCTTTCATAAAATGGAATATATTACAGATATGCACTGGGCTGGGCTATGCTGATGCCGTGGTGAGCAGAACCAGATATGGTCCCTGTCCTGATGAAATAGTCTAATGATCTAGATGAACCATGATCACGTGATCACACAAATGTAAACTCGTAATTTTGATGTGTGTTAAAGGAATGTCACCTGCTACTATGGGAGTGCACATGTGCTGATTTGGCCTAGTCACAGAAGACTGGAAAAGGTTCTCTGAAAAGCTCTGGGGTGAGATCTGCAAAGTGACCAGGAGCTAATGGGGTAGAGAGGGCTTGAGGGAACAGAATAAGGCCAGGTGTATCTGGAGCAGAAAGAGCAAAAGTGAGTGTGGGAGTCAGCCTCACACTCGGAGGGTTTTGCCTTTTCCCCAAAAGAATGGAAAGCCATTGAAGAGTTTTAAGAAGAGAAATGATATAATTATAGTTGTTGGCATAAAGAACATTCTAGTTGCCCTTTGGCAAACATATCTGAGAGGGAAACAACAATGAATGCTTAGGGGCCAGTGAGAAGGTGATAGCTATACAGTAGGCAAGAGCAGAGGGGCCAGAGTTGATATGAAATAGAAACATACAAGGATTTCCTAGTCTGTAATCAGCGCGGTGTTTCACTATTAGCAGATACTCTTATACACTGAAAAAGAGAAGTTGCATTCTATCCCAGAAATGAAACCATCTTTTGCCCTGTTAACCTTTTCCCTGGAAAGACAAATCATATGTAATTATATATACATGACTATAATTATCTAAAACTAAAATACATAATTAGATACACAGGTGTAAAGGTTAAAAGTTAAAGATTTAAGAAATTAAATGGGAAATTCATGTGCATGTTTAGTTATTCTGGACTGAGTTTTAAAGGATACAATATTTCTACTTATCTAAATTAAATCACTCCGATTATAGACCACATACTTGTAGTTAGTGATGAAATTCACACTAAGTTCCCAGACCTAACCTGTCAACACTTCTAGGAATGCTACATTACATGATTTGCGTGTAGTTACTCATGTCTCAAAAGAAGAGAAATGGAAACATGTAAGCAACTAACAGCCACATGACAGTGCCCGGCAGTGGTCCAGGAAGGGAAACGGTGGGGCACAAACCCATCCCAGGCTTTAGGGGAGCAGTTCCCTGGTGCCTGCAGTTATCTGGCGCACAGCCTTCATCGCCATCCTCTGAGCTGAGCCCCCGAGTAAAGCAGGAACAGCATATCAGATCCCGGCAGATGCTGAAAGCTGAAGGCGGCAGAGAGGAAAGCTTTGACATCTGTCACTGGAATGACAGGACAAAATGGACTGCAATAAACAACAATGCGAGCAGGATAATTTGATACAGTGGGACCTTAAGCTTCTCCAGATGCTGAGCTCAGCTTGGGATGTGAGATAAGAAGACAGCATTTACCCTCTTGAATAAAGTAGGGTCGGTAAGAGCAGGAAAAGAGAAACCTCCTCGTGTAAATAGAAACCAGTTCACTCACATGCATGCCCTTAGATACACACATCAACTCACATATGGGATAATAGAGTACATGCAATACTCACATATGTTACAAACACATGTAAAACATCATACTTATGCATATGTATAAAATATAACTTATCTGCTGGTCTAATATTCAACGTGGAAGGCCAGAAAGAAAAACAAGTGCTTGTGAGGAATCTTAACATGGAAACAGCACTAGACCAATATTGAGCTCACTTAATATCATATTGCTCCACAACTATTACAAATAGAATGCCTCTGAATAACATTTCTTTTCCAAATAAACAAGCACATGCAGACACAGATTTTGACTGTGCAGATTTAATTCACAACAGAAGGATGTTGCTTATGGAGTGAGAAGTGAAATCACAGTCCCCCTGGGCACACCCAGGTGCCTGCCAGTTTTCCGTAACGAGGCTGAGTGATGTGCTCCATTCCTCAAAGACTGTTTTGTCCCAATAAGGCGAGCGTAGGTGACTGGTGGGTGACACAGTGAAACAAAAGCGCCACCACACTACTGACAGGTGAGGATAACTCAGAACTCACAAAGCAGCTTGCTTTCCTGGTGAGGATTCTGACCTAGCTTTTCTTTACTTAAGTCAAAAATTTACAAAGACGATAAACAAAACAAGACACCAACACAAGCATATGATTTTGTAATTATAAGATACATCATGCTTGCATAATCAAGAACAATGAGAAAAGATAATCTTAAGAACAAGAGCAAACATTTATTAGCTATTATGTTATTGTAAACGGCATTAAGCTGAAGACTCTACATTTATCTTAAGACCCTGCAAGGTGATTGTTATTAGCCTCAATTTAACATGACTGGCTCAGAGCATAGAAGCAGAATTTGTCCAAGGTCAAAGAGCTTGCAAGTGATAGAGCAGGGATCAAGCTCATGTCTGTTGAATTCTGCCAAGCTCAAAAGCCCATCTCTTCCCACCCCCCCACTGTCTTTCAAAATATTACTGCAGAAACAAAGAACAATGTTCAGAAAAAAATCCATAAACACATACCAAGAGCCAATGGGATACATGACTAAAATGTACTTGAGTCCTGTGCTGAAAAAACCCACCCAGGCAGACAGGAGACCTTCCCCTCAGCAGAGCTTACAAGGCCTCCAGGATTCTGTTTTCTAGAACCTTCTTCATTGGGCTTGATACTTTTAGAGGATTCCATGCCAAGGCACTGACAAAGGCATGCCTATCAATCTTGCTGCCCAGGATCCTGGGATCTCTCTGAACCTTTCCAGCTATTTGAACTCTATTAATCCCACCATACAAATTCTTTGGTGGCTGCTACTCTTAACTGATGAGCCATCTCTTTACAAAAGCATTAACTGCTTTACAAATTTTCAAAAACTGAGAAAGGGACAAAAAACAATATAAAATCACCAGGGAATCACTTAGAGATAACTATTGTCAATACTGTGGTATGTATTTTTTCTAAGCAAATGTATAATAATTTTTTAATAAAATTGATATCATATGTACATATTATCTTATAAAACTTTTGAAATTTTTGAAATATCAATGAACTTTTCCTATCATTAAATATTCTTTTATGACATGCTTTTCAAGGGCTGCATGGCATTATATCCATAGGAAGGTAGCATATTTATCTAAATCATCACCTATTATTGGATATTTAGTTTGTTTTGAACATTTTCGTATTGAACATCCTCATAGATTTGTTTTTAGCCAGATTCATGACTGTTTCTTTATAATATACTAGAGGCATGGTGCATGAAATTCATGCACTCAGGGGGTCCCTCATCACGGCCTGTGCCCTCTCGCAGTCTGGGACCCCTGGGAGATGTCTGCCTGCCGGCTTAGGCTTGATCCCCCCAGGTGTCTGACAACCCTCTCACAGTCTGTGTCCTCTCGCTTCTTACCGCCTGCCTGCAGAGGAGGCGGGAGAGGCTCCCGCCACTGCTGCTGCACTCGCCAGCCATGAGCCCAGCTTCTGGCTGAGTGGCGCTCCCCACTGTGGGAGTGCACTGACCACCAGGGGGCAGCTCCTGCATTGAGCGTCTGCCCCCTGGTGGTCAGTGCACATCATAGTGACCGGTTGTTCCACTGTTCAGTCGATTTGCATACTAGGGTTTTATTATATACTAGAGGCCCAGTGCATGAAATTCGTGCATGGGTAGTGGCTGCCGGCTGGGGCCGCCCTTCCCCAGCTGCTGGCTGGGCCTTCCTTTGTTCTGCACCATCACCTGGTGGTCAGCGCATGTCATAGCGAGCGATCGAACTCCTGGTCGGTCGAACTCCTGAGGTGATACTTCGCATATTAGGCATATATATATATATAAAATTCCTCCACACATTTGCAAGTCCTTGATACATGCTGCCAGGTTACCTTCTCACAGATTTTATGAAATTTGATTCCCAGCAAGAGTAATAAGTACTAATGCATGTGAAATGGGTCTCTTGAATACAATAATCACCAACTTGCAAAGTAACTTATAACTGAATTAACTCAGTCAACAAATACTTATTAACCTTCTAAATATGCCAGATTCTGGGGGGATAGCAAGCAGGTACAGTCCTTGCTCTTACAGAGTTTTCTTTGTATCAAGACAGAAAACGAAGGAAGTAATAACAATAAATTGTTCAAAAATGCAAACATGGGACATCGTGTCATCATGGGACATCATGAGAATGACTAGGCTGGAATGGTATCCAGAGGTGGAATTGCAAATCTTGGGACTGATAAGTGTCTTGGGCAAGGTCAGGCTTTGCCATGAGCTCCTCAATAAGTGCTGCCACCACAACATTCCCCTTACCTCCTACACTTGTTTCTAGCTTGAGTGGAAGTAAAACAGAATAGAGCTGACCCTTGAACAATAGGATTGAACTGGGTCTATTTACATTTGGATTTTTTCAACAAATACAGTAAAAGTATTTTCTCATTTTTATGATTTTCTTAACAACACCTTCTATTCTCAAATTTATTTTATTCTAAGAATACACTACATAATACCTATAACATATAAAATATATGTTAATTGTCTGTTTATTCTATCAGTATGGGTTCTAGTCAACAGTAGGCTATTAGAAGTTAAGTGTTTGGGTAGTCAAAATTATATGTGAATTTTTGACTGTGCAGGGGTTGGTGCCCCTTACCACAATGTTGTTCAAGGGTCAAGTGTATTTTATTTAAAAAGTCCCCTCCCAACTATAAAAGAAATTACTACTAAATATAAGTTCTTCAAGTTAACTCCCACCCTTCATACACACACATACACAATGATTAAAACCAGAACAATTCTGGAAAAAAATTAAGTAAAATAAAGCAATTACTTAGGAAAAATATTTTTCTAGATGATTATGCAGATTTGAATGATGGTGTTTTTCATAACTAAATTTCTAGGTATTGTAACTAATATGGTAAACAATTCTCAGGAACATAAATGGCTACCAAAAGTGGTCAGCAGTAAGTGGCCTAAAGATTTTAAAGGGAAGCAATCAAAACACACAGTAATTACATTATCAACATAACATTATCCCTGCATTTTAATATTTTACACAATATAGCATTTAGTAACCACTGAAGTTCATTTCTACATAGTAAGCCAATTTTCCATTTCATGTAGACAAGAGCCAAATAGTTAAAACTTTAACAATTATATCTAACGAGTATATAATTACACCATTGCCTTAGAAACAGCACCACATTTTTCTTTCTCAAATGTATGAGGATATGAAAATATATCAGGACTTGATAAAATTCTGGTCCTTATTAGGTGTTATAAAGACAGAATACTTAATCAATTTTTATTCCTTAGAATGAGTTTACATGAATAATTTCTTTGTAATTAAGTTTTAAGCATATATATGAAAAGCAAACCCAAATATATCCTATAGATGTTTGCATGAGTATAGGTAATGTATGGCATTTATCCAGTGCTCACTACATGATTTTCTAATATCTTCACATGTGTTAATTTATTTCATCATAAGATAACCCATTGAAAAAGATATTTCCATTATTTCCATTTAATGGATAAGAAAACTTAAGCACAGAGCAATGAAGAATCAACCCTCTTCCAAGGGTACGCAGCTAGTAAAAAGCAAAGCTGAGGATCAAAGCCAGGAATGAATACATATGAAATTCAGATGTCATCTGGGGTCTCCCTGCCCTGTTAGCTCTAAGCTCCAACTTTCCACATCTTATCCAATGAAAAAAGTTCAGTGCGCTTCTTGCCCTGGTAGGTGTGGCTCAGTTGGTTGGGTGTCATCCCGTGCACTGAAGGGTTGCTGGTTTAATTCCTGTTGCAGGCTTGATCCTTGGGGAGGAAGGGTGTGCAGGAGGCAGCCAATCAATGCTTCTCTCTCACTTCGATGTATCTCTCTCTCCCTCTCCTTCTCCCTTCCTCTCTCTAAAAATCAATAAAATATTATTTAAAAGGAAAACACAGTTCAGTGCCCTTTGACTTTAAACATCTAGGGTACTTTATGACTTTAAACATCTAGGGTACTTGCATTCTCAATGTCATATCTAGCTCCTAACTTTTGGTCTTCTGACTTTCTTTTTAAATTAAATGCACGTGGAAAACATGCAAACTGAGTATCAGTTCTCACCATTTATCCCCTCTTTTATCACCCTTTCTCTCTTTTATAAGAATTCCCTTTATTATTCTATTGCGGAGCAGTGGGTTCTATCTTTCATGGCATTCTAACACATGGTCTCAGGTTCTACTTCCTTTTTTAAGAGGAATCTGTTGCTAGCTAAGAGAATATCTTTCTCCCCATATGTGCACACAAATATGGATGTGAGATAACATATATTAAGATTGATATAAAATATTGCTACAGATGATCACGCAGCTGCCATAATAGAACAAATCTGATATATACTCACTGACTGATCAGAATAGAGGCACAGGCAATCCAAGTTCAAATGACATTAGGTTAACTTATTAAAGGTTTAAATAAATCCATACGGGAGTAATTCTTTTTCTTTGCATTTGAGAATCCGTGGTTAGAAATGAAACTGCTTAATGAAATGAAATGAAATCACATACCTTCCACCCTGCCAATGTGGCTGTTAATATATGTATATAACAAGTGCTTAAAAAATCATGTCAAAATACTATTAGAAAAAGCAGGTAGGGATATAATTGGGGGCATATACAAATTACCAAATCATGTGTATCTTATACATATAAAAATGAATTTTCCAAACATCACCTACTCTGATACAGTGAATATAAATTATTCACATGCCTTTCTACACTAGGGGGGATTAAAAGGAATTGGAGAAAGGACTCAGAAATAAAATTTAGAAAATGAAACAATGATTCATAAATTACTGATGTCCTAAGAGCCAAACAAAAATGTTTCTTGAGCAATGTTATGCAAGGCCAACTAGATTGCAGTGTGTCTGGACCCCCTGGAGCTTGGCAGTGCCTGGCCTGAGTGGCTGCGTGAGCTGGTCTCTGTTGAGGGTATTCTGTCAGATGGCCATGAAAGATAAAATGTTTTTGCAAACCAGCCTTTTCCCTCAAAATGTCTTCAAAGTAACTGAAGAAAAACTGCATTAAGCATTATGAATATATATAACTTACTTCATAATTTGGGGCAGAGAATAATTAATAGTTCAAAATGAGCAGTCTAGCTGGTGTATGCTCTAAGAATGGCATACACGGTGTGTGCCTTGAGAGCAAGGACTGTCATTAGTAGTCATCGTGCCCCTGATTTTGACTCACTAAATGTTTGCTGCATGAATGTTTGTGGAGGTGATAGGCCAAGTTACCTGTTGAATAAGTTTGGCAGGTGCCAGCTTATTTAAGAGAAGGAAATCCATCTTATTCAAGAGTATACCCTTATTACTGGGCTCAATGCTTGGTACCTTTAAGTGCTCAATTCATGGTTAGCAATTTTATAGTAATGAAAGAAGATAGCAAATGAAAGTGGAGACTATTACTATGCCCATCTGAAAGTAAAAAGAAGGGAGTCCTAGAAAAGGGGAGACATCACAACTACTGGGGACAACTGGTAGCATCCCAGGAAAGCCTTGAGCCCTGACTGAGAGTTGAGGGGAAGGAAGAGCTTCCTGAAGGAAGACAGCCACCTATTCTGGGACAGGAAGGAAGGGAAAGATCATGAATGAGGCACAGAATTATTTGTACGGGGAAAGGAAAGACCATCAAATAAGTCACAGAGGTTTCCACCTTCTCACTTAATGAAAATGACAATACCCATTTACAAAGCACAGAGGCAACTGACAGCGAAGACTACCCCCATTCCTCAACAGGAGCGAGGATGAAGTGAGTAGGAACTGGGCCTTGGGAATGGCAAGGGCTGCAAATAATCAGGGTATGTGTTTGGGGTGGGAGCGGCATGCTAAGGAGAGCTGGGAAGTTAAAAAACATTAGATAGGAACCATATTTCTCAAACCAATACTTTGATTGTTCAATAATTTTATCAAGAACTGTGCTAGGCACTGTGGAGGATTTAGAGAAATGTAAGATATGGCTCTTGTCCCTGAAAAGTTAAATAACAACCCAGAGATACTTCATGGTAGAATGTGAATATATGCCAAAAAAAAAAAAGTGGAAGAGATAAAGGCAAAACATTCCATAACAAGAACTATATTCTTTCATTGTTATTTCTCTTATATTAAATTCTAATAATTATTTCTTCTACTTTTTCTTGTTGTTTACAGTCCACAGAGTCATTTTCTGGCTTTCATAAAGGAAGTTATTTTGATAAGTATTTGAGTTCCTTGTTTTGTGAAAAAACAGCTTCCCCTCAAGGTTTACTGAACAAAACAGATCACAAAGCTCTGGCTAAGCCCAGGGTGGCTTCTTAGGTAGACAGACTAGACTCTCTTTAAGAAACATTCTTTGTGCAAATGCAGGCCTGCTCCCCAGAGTCACCCAACCAACAGAAACTGTTATTACCACCCACCCACACTGAGCTGGGCCTGAGAGGGTTAAACTAAAAACCAAGTTATTGTTGCTTCTCTTTTGGTTCAGTACAGCCTTTCCGTAATTCTCTAGAGCTAGGCAGCTGACAGCATGGATTTTTATTGAAGAAATGCTGTGACATTTGTTCTAAATGTCACATTTCTCCCCCACAAACTAAAAATAGCACGTCACCATACCCCTACCCCTAATAAAATTGTTGGCTTGGAAATGACACTGATAAGCAAAATGAAGCATATAACCTTTTCTACCCTTCTCTATAAATGTTTTATTTATTCCTGAGTAACATTTGGTATCTTTTGTAGGTTGAGATCAAAGGGACAAATCAGTTAATTTCACCACTGAAGTTGTCTTTACAGTATGGAATTGTCACTTTTAAAGCATGTTCCAGGCAGGCACCGCTGTCATTTGAGCAGTGATCTAGTGACTGACAGAAAGTATGTGTAGAAATAATGTGTGCTCTCATAGTAATGTGACATTTTATGAGCAGTTTGACTGTTTTCATTACTCTGATTTCAGGCTGGTGAAGAGTAAGCTATAAAGCCAGCGATGGAATATGGAAAGCCTGTCAGGATGAAGTTGATAGGACAACCTTGAAATCAGGCTACTGTATTTAATAAGAAGGTGGCAATTATCTGAAAGCACTTTAAATATTAAGTTGACTTGAATGCTCAATCTGATCAATCCCAAGGTCACTGGTTTTATTGACAAAGGGTGGCTACCTGACATGAAGAGCCATTTCAAGCCAACTTTATGGATGCTTTGGGTACACTTGCCTTCATTATCCAACTAGGTTTTGCTTTAAGGATGAAGATTTAGTTACCAGGAAACTTTAATCACAACAGACTTTATCTCTGAACTATTCTGTTCAGTCATGGGATGCTGTTAGAAAGAATGCATTGCTGGCGAACACAGTCCTGGACTAAAATCCACGAGAGCAACGTTCTCTGAGGAATCACCAGGAATTTTGCTTTCTAGTATGGCAAATAAGGAATACCTGTGTGCCTTGCTTCTGAATGCCCAACATTCACTCAATGCGCGCTTGGTTTGGTACATGTGCAGTTAATGTGGGATTTTATAGATCCTCACTACTCATTTGAAATGAATGTTCAGGACACACAATTTGGAATTCCCAAATTACTTCAAGATTGGTAGATAGAATGGATTCGTTTAAAGAGTGAATTTAGCCACATTCCTAGTATTTTAATTTTTACACGGATTCTTTACTGTCAGTGTACACAGTCACTTTCAGGAAGGCCTGAAGGTGTCATTCTAAATTTTCAATTACATTTATTGGCCTAAATTAGGGGTGCAGCTATAAACTATAAGGTTTCTTGGGAACTTGAGAGTTCACAAAGTAAGATTTAGAATGTATAGTCAACAAAATTGCAAATGTCAAAGACTGCTATCTAAAAATTATTGTAACCAGATAAGTTGAGTGCTATTTCCACTGTCTGCTACCAAAATAAAGGTACTAGTATATAAATACCAACTGAAAATATTTTTTTTGTAAGCAAAATACTACATTTCTGTAACTCCTAATTTCCCGAATGCTCACTTACACTGTATGCCCCTCAAGGGAAGCTTCTAGCCTAAATGTTTGTATCCCTAAGCACCTAGCATGTAGCAGGCACACAATATATGCTGATATTTCCTTCACAATACTAAAGCTAATGTCTCTTACAATTACAGATGTAAGTAAAACTTCATCCTAGTATTCTATGACTTAATTAAAATTTTAGTCTCCATTTCACATAGTTTATTATTTTTTAATCATGGATGGTAATCTTTCCCATCTGAAAAGTAGATGTACTTACTTTTGGTCAATAGTCTGCAGCTTGCACAGTATCTTGCCACACCACCCTACCCCATCCCCTCAATATTATTTTCTATTTATGTATTTTTATCAGTATAGCACCACACTTTGAAATGACAATCAAATGCTTCAAAAATTGGAGTTGCGCCCTAACCGGTTTGGTTCAGTGGACAGAGCATTGGCCTGCAGACTCAAGGGTCCCAGGTTTGATTCTGGTCAAGGGCATGTACCTTGGTTGTGGGCACATCCCCAGTGGGGGATGTGTAGGGGGCAGCTGATCGATGTTTTTCTCTCATTGATGTTTCTAACTCTCTATCCCTCTCCCTTCCTCTCTGTAAAAAAAATCAATAAAATATATTTTGAAAAATTGCAGTTGCATAAAAAAAAAAAAATCCAGGAATAAACTTAATGAGGAGATGAAAGACCTGTACTCTGGAAACTATAAAACAATGATGGAAGAAATTAAAGAAGACACAAATAAATTGAAGGATAGATCATGGTCATTTATTGGAAGAATTAACATTGTTAAAATGTCCATACTACCCAAAGCAATCTACATATTCACTGCAATCCCTATCAAAATACCAAAGCCATTTTTTACAGAACTAAAACAAATAACCTTAAAATTTATTGGAACCACAAAAGACCCTGAAGAGCTAAAGTGATCTTGAGAAAGATGAACAAAGTTTTAGGTATCATGCTCTCAGATTTCAAAATAGTAGTATACTACAAAGCAATAGTAATCAAAACAGACACATAAATCAATGAAATATAATAGAGAGCCCAGGAATAAACCCATGCTTATATAGCCAATTAATTTACAACGAAGAAGACAATAATATACAATAAATGGTGCTAGAAAACTGAGCAGAAATGTGCAAAGAAAAAAAAAAAAAGAAAAAGATTGGACCACTTCCTTATACCATATAAAAAATAAACTCAAATGAATTAAAGATTGAAATTTAAGACCTCAAACCATAAACCTCCTGAAAGAAAACATGGAAGTAAACTCTTCGACATTAGTCTTAGCAATAGTTTCTGGATATCCCCTCAGGTAAGGGCAATAGAAGTACAAACAAATAAATGGAACTACATCAAACTGAAAAGCTTTTGCATAGTGAAGAAAACCATCAACAGAATGAACAGACAACCTACTGAATGGGAGAAGATAATTGCAAATAATATATTAGATAAGGGGTTAATATCCAAAATATATTAAAAAACTCAAATAATTCAATATCAAAAATATAAACAATCTGATTTAAAAATGGGCAGTAAACTTAAATAGATATTTCTCTAAATAAGATAAACAGATGGCCATGAAAAGATGCTCAAAATCATTAATCATCAAGGAAATGCAAATCAAAACCACAATGAGATAGCACATCACACCTGTCAGAATGGCTCTGATAAGACAAGAAGTGAATATAAGAGAAACCTCATACTCTACTATTGGGATTGCAAACTAGTACAGCCACGGGAAAACAGTATGGAGGTTCTTTACCATACAACTCAGCAATTTCCACTTCTTGTTATCTGAAGAAAATAAAAACACTAATTCAAAAAGACACATGCCCGGTGTTCAACACAGTATTATTTACAATAGCCAAGATATGAAAGCAACCCAGGTGTTGCCTTTACCTGAGGGGACATCAATAGACAAATATATAAAGAACATGTGGTACATATATTCAAGGGACTATTACTCAGCCATAAAAAATAAATTCTTGTCATTTCAACATCATAGATGGACCTAGAGGGTACTATACTGAATGAAATAAGTCAGATAAACAAAGATAAATGTCTTCACTTATATGTGGAATCTAAAAACAACAATGACTAAAGGACTTAAATGTAAGACGGGAAACCATAAAAATTCTACAAGACTCCATAGGCAGCAAAATAGCAGACATATGTCGTAGCAATATCTTTACTAGTACAGACATAGCTCCTAGGGCAATGGAGACTAAGGAGAAAATAAACAAATGGGACTACTTCAAAATAAAAAGCTTCTGCACAGCAAAAGAAACCATCAACAAACAATAAGAAAGCCCACTATATGGGAGAACATATTTGCCAATGATATTTCCAATAAGGGTTTAATCTCCAAAATTTACAGAGAACTCATATAACTTAACAAAAGGAAGATAAACAACCCAATAAAAAAATGGGCAAAGGATCTAAATAGATGCTTTTCGAAAGAGGACATACAGAAGGCCCAGAGATACATGAAAACATGCTCAAAATCACTAATTATTTAAGAGATCCAAATAAAAACAAAAATGAGGTACCATCTCATACCTGTCAGAATGGCTATCATTAACAAATCAACAAACGACAAGTGCTGGTAAGGATGTGGAGAAAAAGGAACCCTCGTGCACTGTTGGTGGGAATGCAGACTGGTGCAGCCACTTTGGAAGACAGTATGGAGTTTCCTCAAAAAACTAAAAATGGAGCTCCCATTTGACCCAGTAATCCCATTTCTAGAAATATATCCCAAGAAACGAGAAACACCAATCAGAAAGGATATATGTATCCCTATGTTCATAGCAGCACAATTTACAATAGCTAAGATTTGGAAACAGCCTAAGTACCCAACAGCAGATGAGTGGATTAGAAAAATGTGGTACATCTACACAATGGAATGCTATGCTGCGGTAAAAATGAAGGAGTTCTTACCATTTGCTACAACATGGATGGAGATGGAGAGCATTATGCTAAGCGAAATAAGCCAGTTAGAGAAAGATAAATATCACATGATCTAACTCATATGTAGGATATAATGATCAACATAATTTGATGAACAAGAAAGCATCAAGCAGACTGTCAAATTACAGCGGAAAGGTTAGGGAGAGGTGGGGGAAATAAGAGATCAACTGAAGGACTTATATGCATGCGTATAAGAATAACCAACGAATGCAAAACATTGGGGGGTGAGGGCATGTATAGGAGTGGGTTGGGGGGGGCAATGGTAAGATATGTACACATATAATACCTTAATAAAAAAAAAGAAAAAGAAAGAATAGATCCAGAGACAAATGGTAGGGGGTTAGAGAGCAAACAAAGGACTTGTATGCATGCATATTAGCATAACCAATAGACACAGACACTGGGGTGGAGGGGGCTTGTCTGGGGTGGGGATGGCTTGGGGGGGCAGTCAATTGGGGGAAAAGGAGACATATGTAAAACTTAAGATAATAAAAAATAAAAATAAATAAAAGCAACAATGACAAATGAACAAATAAAAGGAAACAGAATCAGATACAAGAACAAATTGATGGTTGCTGGAGGGAAGGTAGGTAGGGGATGGGTGAGAAATGTGAAGGGGATTAAGAGGTACAAATTTCTGGTTATAAAGTAAGTAAGTGATAAGGATGTAACATATAGCACAGGGAATATTGTAATAACTATGTATGGTGACAGATGGTTAATGGACTTATCACGGTGATCACTTTGTAAGGTATATAAATGACAAATCATGTGGTACACCTGAAACTAATATAATATTGTATGTCAACTATAATTTAAGAAAAGATATGAATTAAATAACTAAAAAATCAGAAACCCAAGCCAATAAACTACTAAGTCAAAAGGAATGCCCTGAAAACAAACAAATAAACAAACTGATCATTCTCTCCAATTTTGAAAACATAATCAGTGTGATTTTAAAAAGCCTGAAGTAGTTTTTCAAAAAAGAAAACCTGTAATTTTTTTAAAGGTACAAATAACTTATTTGAAACTCAAAGCTATAGTACTGTAATTCCGTGCATTGTTCAGAAAATACAAAACACTGAAAAACAGATGCTTTTGAATTTCAGAAAATAATTACATACCCTATATATATTTTGTATAGATGAATGAGATTATTGAGGTATTTGACTGGCTGGTGGTTGTATAGTCTATTAAATCAGATTATCTTAAAAAAAAAAGAGAGAATTAATGAAGATTGTGTTCCCATGTAAATGTAGCTACAAGGTGGGGTACAAAAAGGCAACACCATGTCCGCAGTGGTGAAATCCGGAATGGCTCATGGCCCCCCAGTTAAGGCATAGTCTCTTCCTTGGGTTCATTCATAAACACTCTGATCTTCTTGTCTGCCTTCCCATCCCCCTCCAAAGCAAAACATTTATTAACCGAAGCTTCCAACTGTGACAGAAATTACAGTCATGTTAATGGTACAGATGGTGTAAGAAATGCAATCTAAAAACATGATTAGAAAACTCAGGAGCTAGGTAACCCAAGTTCATCTCGGATATGGCTGACCAGACATCTATGAGGAAGGAAATACACATTTTTGGATAATTAGTTTGCTTTTATCCATCCCTGTAATTAGAACATGCTTTTCCCCCTTCTTAATCCTAAAACAGTCATTAGATTTAATAAACCTTTCTAGATTGCCACAAATGAGAAAATGAATTAGTTAAAAAGCAAGCATTAAGCTGGTATTAGCAATATGATTGTAACATTATGTGAATAAAAATGTTTTGTTTAATTATTCAAGATTAAATATATTGTTTCATTACTTGTTATAAAAGAATATACAGATTTTTCCCTTCTTCCTTATGCTGGTTCATAAGGTAGTAAAATATTAATGCTGTCTCCACAGATTACATCCCAACAAATGGAAGTGATTATTAATCATTCTTTCAAAAGAAAAAAAATCAACCCTAATTAGCTTCTTCTCAAGTCAAAATAGAGTCAGAATCCCACAAGAGTGAAGGAGAGAGGGTGGTCTTGGTTTCAGGGCACTAACTGGGAAGCTTGGCTTATATAACTTTCAAGGCTCCTGTGAATTGGCTCTGGAAACAGACCTGCAGGTGAACCTTTGTTATTCTCATTATTCTAACTTCTAAGCCTTTGTGTGATTACATGATTTCTCAGGGAATCCAGTATGGACTCCTAACCCCACAGGTCCCATTAATCTCATCACACTCTATTGCCAATATGGTTAGAAAACCAGTTACTCACAAGATGCTACTGCTCAGATGATTAAATGTTAAAATCATTTTTTAAAAATGTTTTCGTTGATTTCATAGAGGAAGAGAGAGGGGAAGAGAGATAGAAACATCAATGATGAAAGAGAATCATTGATTGGCTGTCTCCTGCACACCTCTCCCTTTGGGGATGGAGCCCACACCTTGGGCATGTGCCCTGACCAGGAATAGAACTGCAACCTCCAGGTTCATAGGTTTATGCTCAACTACTAAGCCATGCTGGCCAGGCTAAAATCATTTTTTAAAACTGAAAACAACCTATATATATAAAAGGCTAATATGCAAAGTGTCCCCTCAGGAGTTCGACTGGGAGCTTGATCACTTGCTATGATGTGCGCTGACCACCAGGGAGTGACGCAGAACGAAGAAAGGCCCCAACTGGCAGTAGGGAAGGGAGGCCCTGGCCTATAGCTGGAAGGCCACGATCAGCCCTGATCACCAGCCAGGCCTAGGACCCTACCCATGCATGAATTTCATGCACCAGGCCACTAGTATAATATAAAGCTGAGGATCCAAGCTTTCCAGTCTTTCATCATGTTGAACATTCTCTGTACTAAATAAAGTTACTCTTTGTTGTGTGTCAAGAAGCATTTCAATAAAATGACTTCATGAATTAAAAAAATAACCCAAGTTGGATCTCATTTGGATCTTGTGATACAGTTACAGCAAAACACTATCATTGGACTATCATTGGATGGCAGGTTCTAGGGCATCTGTGTTTCTTCCCACCACCCGCAGCCCGTGTTGGCTACAACAGCAATGGGTCATGGCCTCCAGGGCCCCTGCTGCTGCCCAGTTTTCAAAAGAGCAGATTCGGGCATGAATCAGATGGGAAAGTGCAAAGGAGAGGAGGTTTATTTTGATCATAGGACAATGGCAGAGATCTGAAGGAACCCTGGACAGGAAGGTACTTCAAGAATGTCTTAGAGCAGGCTGAGAGAGGACAATGGGGGGAAAAAGAGGACATATGTAATATTTTTAAAAATCTAGAATAATAAAAGCATAATATGCAAATCAACTGAACGGCCAAACAGTGAGACAACCATCTGGATGATCATGCTATGACACCCACTGGCGCCAGGCCAGCCAAGGCGGGTGCGATGCAATTGGTCAGGGGCCCAGCCATCGCCCCATGATCACCCTGCAGAGGGAGGCCCAGGCCACCAACCGGCGGGGTAATTGATCATTTGGGGGGATCACCTCAAAGAGGGAGGCCCAGGCCACCGACTGGCGGGCTGTGGTAGGTGGGGGTGGGGGGATACCTCTTTGGTGCAATTGATCACAGGATTCCCATACTGTGAGAGGGCACAGGCCGGGCTGCGGAACACCCCCAACCTTGAGTGCACGAATTTCTAGTAAAGAATAAAAAACAAACAACATGTCTTAGAGAAACCAGTCTATCTCAGGAATACACTAGAGGCTCTAGAAACGAATGTACATATTTCACTCCTCACTTGAACATTCATAAGGTTAAGAGGGAAGGAAATGGAGTCCAGTTGGGTTATCCCACATTTGTTCTGAGCTGAACCTACCTTGGAATCTGTAGGATAGACTAGAAAGGTTGGGGTCGGACATCGAAAACATTTTTCCCTCCCGACTATGGAACATAAAATAATTTTTTGGTAATTTTTATGGAAAAATGATGCTCCATGGAACTATTTTAGTCAGTCAAGTCAGCCATGTTATTGTTTTAAGTTCAGAGTAGGGAAAAGACCAAGACCCAGCAAGTCCATGCTGGAGCTAAGGCAAAGGCCTGGTCCCTGAGCCCCAAAGCCCTATCTGAGGATACGTTTTCTTTTATGAGGCAATAGCGTTGCATACCGTCCAGACCCGTTAGGATTGCGAAAGGACACAACAGGATACCAGCAGTTTAGAAGTGACCATCTCTAAGCCAATTTCCATGTGCATTTATTTGAATAAAATGTTGCATAGCGTTTAGAAAATATCACTTTTGATGTTGTCTAGTGTCAAGCACTGCACTATAGGGTCAGCCACAGATCAGCCATGGTTTTAGGTAGACACTCAGCTTCCGGGGCCGTGGCTGCCATGTTGCAAAATGAAGTGGTTAGATAAGATGACCTCTATGAGTCTGTAAATGACTTGACTTCACTCTATTTCCTAATATCACACATCACAAATCTGATTTACTGTTCTTTGTTGAGATTAACTTCGAATGCTCCCTAAAAAGAAGCTGGGAATTAAGTTAAGAATAAACTGCTTCTTTATAAATGAGGTGGAATAAAAGAGACGTGTGTCAAGATGGATGCTTGACCTGAAGGTTAATAGAGAATTCCAGTTTTCTGGGATGTTGCTAACACAGCTTCACAGGAGACCAAAAAAAAAAAAACCAACAAAAAAAAAACACACACACACGCAAAAAAGAAACAAAAACACAACCTCTTTCTCACAATAACATTACAAAAATTTTGGAATTTTTTTAAAGGAGTTACTACAAAGGAGATATTTATTCTAAATGTGAAAAGATCAGCTTAGTAAATAAAAACATTCACAAAATCCTGCAGCTCCAGGTAGCCTGACCTGAGCACCAGCAAAATGGGAGAACATGACCACCTAGCAAAAACGGGAGAACTCATTTTGGACATGTGATGAAGCTGAAGCCACTTTCTGAAAATCTCAGATTTTAGAACAAATAAGAATGGTTCAAACAGGACATCTTGGAAAAATATGTGCAGTGATGGCATTCTCCTGTCTGCCTCCTCACCCCAGCCCCAGCTTGCCTGGTCTCATTTCCTTCATTTTCAAGAATGAACAGGTGATTCAGTATGAACGACCCCACTGCAGAATCCATTCCCAGTGTGTGATACGAGGCTTCCTACTACAGTACTGTGCACACCACGTGGTAGTCGCTTTGAAGACTGTTGTGGATAAATGTATGGGCCCTTCTTCTAGTGAAGGGAAAACCAAACATTTGCTTGCTTCAGTTCCATGTCATTTGACCTTCCCCATTTTATGGGCTTAGGAGGACAACTTATAATTGTATGCGCATTATTGCAGATCAGAACACTGAGGATCAAGGAAGTTAAACATACTCAAGAGAACAGAGCTTGGTGGTAAGAAGATTCAATGGAAAGTGCTTTGTATTAAGTACTGTACAAATGGAAGTCATTAATATGATGGTTTTAGCTTATCTCTATAAATCAAAACAAAATTTAAACTTCAATATAAAATGGTACTTCAGTCTTTTCTGAATACAATATGCCTATTTTGGTGTTTTTCACCTTCAAACTCCCTTCTCTTAACCACAAAGGAGGACATGCTGCTCCTTTATCCCCAAACAGCAGGGGTCCACAGGGTGAAGTGCACTGTTCTGTGACCTGAGCTGTTCCAGACAGGCTGTCACTAGGCGCTCAGCACAGAGCTGCAAGATATACAATCACTCTGCTGCCCGGGTCCCCAGAGACACAAGGCTGGAGAATTATGGCGCTGAGAAACGGTGTTTGGTGCAATCAATAGTCTTTCAGGTTGACTTAATGTGGAAGGAAAACAGTATGAAACAATTATGCCGCACATGAGCATTGTATGTAAGAGTGCATAGTTGATCATTTTTATGGTCTAATAAAAATGGATTTGCTTTTGTTTATACATCAGGAAACCGAAACACCTAACACAGACTGGCAGTTGGTTAGCAAGACCCAGTTAGAAAATAAAACCCTAACAAATTTTAAAAATAAAATATCAATTTCTAATTTAAATAACATCAAGCCAATTTTGTTTAAAAATAAACAAGCACCAAGTTTTTGTTTGAGAGTGTTAGTCACCTTCATTTTCCTTCAGTAGAAAAATTAGTGGAAGAGCTTTTGTTGTGAAAAGCTAATATTAAAGGTTATACGGTCCGACTTTGCATAGAGGAGATTTATTATTAGTATTACAGATACATTTGCTTTGATGAGGCAACACTCAAGTAGAAAAGAAAAATAACCCTACAAAATAGAGAAATGTGGACAGAAAAACAAATTTTTTTGAAATTTACTATGGTGTATTTTTAACTTTCCTAATTCAGGGTACACTGACCTATACTTGGTTGCTTTTATTTTTGACCAAGCAACATCATGTTTTCAGTTTCTAAGAAATAAAATATGATTAAATGAAATAAGAACTTACAGGTATGTTTCACCATCTGAGAATAAGGATTAGGCTGAATCAGCAAATTAATTATGTTCCCTACATTTTGAACCTGATGGAGTGATTAGTTGGCTACATGCTGTATAGATCATACATTCTTCTCTGTAACAAGGCAAATTAGATATTTATGCTTCTATTCCAAACAAAACAGACAGGCTGTCTGGTGGGAGTTTTTTCCTACACTATAACTCCTACAAGTAAAGCTTAGGAGTTTCATCACGTGGCACTTCAGCTCTACACAATCTTTAGGAGGGTCAGACTGTTTCTTATTTAACAGTCAAGAAATGCACTATTCGCATTACCATCTCTAACTTCTTGTAATAATTTTGTAAAAATAATGTTTCTTTGCTTGAATTTGCACAAATTCGTTCACATTCATTCTTTAAAGCTGCCCTGCTAGAATCTGTACTCACCTTTTCTCCTAAAGCATTCTTTTTGTATGCTTGCCTCTCTTTTGGTTCAGATTATCAACCCAATGGCTCATCTCTAAATCTTCATCATGCCTGGCACAAGGCTCCTTATGGATATAAGGAGGCGTATCAGCTACTACCTCCCATAGCCGGCTTAGCAGCTGCCAATGAGGGTCCCCCTACTAAGAATCCAGCAGCTTCATGTAGGTGGACAGTACATTGGTGGCCACCAGCTCACCATGAGATCGGTGCTAGAACTGGTTGTGTTACCACAAACCCTGCTGCTGGAAGTAGAAACTAGGCACCCCAGTATCTGTGAAGTCCCAACTCTCCGAAAACTCCTGACAGGCTAGCTTCACCCACACAAGTAGGTATTTTTGTTTCTTGCTTGGTACTGTAGCTCAGGGCAGGTGAGAACTGCAGTTCTGTCTTACCCAGAACTCCAGGTACTCAGAGAGGACCCTCATTCTAACCACCTGCTCTTTCTCTAGTTAGCCATTCCCTTGCGAGGAGCAAGAACCGGAAAGGCAGGAGCAGCAGTATGTTCTCACTTCCTCAGCACCCAGCCTGGAGTCTGGTGGGAAAGGAACTCGTCACCATACAAGGATTACCCACATCAGGGATGCTCAGACTACCTGTGGTGAAGACCTGTTTTATAAACAATTTATCCTCCTGCACTGCCTTGCCTTGCCCTTCCCTGCCCTGCCTTGCCTTGCCTTTCCAAAAAGTGGTTCAGATGCACCAGTAACCAATCCCATATAATAAAAGTGTAGTATGCAAATTGTCCCCTTGACTGGGAGTTGTCCAAGAGTTCGACCAGGGGTCAGGGCCATCCGGGGGAAGGGAGGGAGGCCCTGGCAGCAGCAGGCGGCTGGGGGAAGGGAGGGAGTGCCCGGCTGGCAGCCGACAGCCCCTAGGGACCCTACCAGTGCACGAATTTCATGCACTGGGCCTCTAGTTTACTTATAAAATACAATAAAAATTAATCACTAGAAAAATGAAATTAAAAAGACAAGGTATAAGCCCCAAGATTTTTAGTATAAGATTCAAGAGACATAAAGTCATTCTGTCAAATTCCTAAATGCTCACTCCAGCTCCTGTAGTCAGCTTATTGGAGATCAATACATTTGTGTTCGTGGACTGACTGGGTCTGAGGACCACACTTAGAACAGCTCTGGCAGGGCCTCTCCTGCTGTCACGTCCCAGGGAGTGAACCAGACTGAGGTAGCCCACCCTGAGGGGTATTATGTACCTTTGCACAAGGGTTCCTCCCCACCCACAGTGCCAGGGTTGCCAACATCCTAGCATGCCTCATGCCAAGGCTCTTCCTGGTTATGAAAAGGACACAATAAATATTTTCTGAAAAAACTAATTCCTGCCTGAAAATGTCATTGATTCATCCATCTAAAAATTATTTATTCAGTGCTCAGTATGTGTCAGGCACTGGGAGAGCCCTGGGACACCCACCTTGTTCTTAGGTAGCTTCTAATTTAGTGAAAGAGAGAGAAAGCACACAATTAACCAAAAGCACATAAAGGTGCCACTTATCCCTTTCTGAGTTTGTAAGGAGCTAAGGCTTCTTGGAGGAGATGGTGCCTGGGCTGAGTCCTGAAGGATGAGAAGACATTCACTATGAGGAGAAAGCAGGAAAAGAGTAGAGGAAACAAAACCTGCAAAGAGAAAGACAAAGACAGAGCATAGCATGATCAAGAATCAAGAAGCTCAGTAAAGCTTAAATATGGAGGGAAGGAAGGAAGTAGTGAATATGAGGTTTGAGTTGAAGGAAAGGCAAAGGTTTTAAGAAACCTATTGTTTCTTAGTGAGGTTACGGTGAACACAACCATCTTTTTGTGAAGGACTGTGCAACAATTAGGATGTTTAGCATCTCTGGCCCAAGAGCACTAAATGCCAGCACACTGTGATGGTAGCAGTAATCCTGGTTGAGAACCTTGAGTAGATGGATGATTTTGTAAAAGAAATGGACAAGTCTCTTAGAAAGAGACTGTGGTATCAATTTGCCTAAATTAAAGTGCTATCCTGTGCAGGGAAAACCACATCAGCCACGTCCAAGGAATTTCCAAAGAAAATCACATCAGACTCCTAGTGTTTACATCTGGCCTCTACATAAGTAATTTGTAAGTGACTTTACCATAAATTCAATTCCACTCAGCAAGTATTTACTTAGAACCTATTAAAAATGTCAACTTCTAGCCTCGTTTCCTTTAAGGCCACTTGAAAATATAAGACATAGTCTCTACCCATGAGAAATTTACAATCTAGTTGCTAAAACATAATTAAGCAAACACACAAGGCTGTATATAACCCAGGGTGACAGTGTATTACTCACATGCTTCATGGAAACATTTAGTAATTATGTGGATTCCTCTTTTTTCCTTTTCCTTGATTTGTCATAGCTGACCCACATCCACTATCAGAAGAGTTCAACAAAGAAACATAGTCAGAAGAAAGCTGAGATGCTCAACAATTACCTACGAGTCTTCTCAGTCTCTCTTTTATTAGGGACTCTGTAGAAAATACTATTTTAATTTACTTGAGAGAAACAAAGATATTCCTACTTGAAATATATACCCTAATAAGTAGCAAGATTTTCATTTACTTTCACATGTTTTCTATATGTGAAGATTTTGAGGAAAGTCACAATAATACAGACTGTTGAATCTCAGAGGGAAGGCGGGGGGTGAGTGGGTGGGAAGAGAGCAATTAAAGAACTTGTATGTGTATATTCATAACCCATGGACACAGACAATAGTGTGTTGACGGCCTGGGGCAGGGGACAGAAGGCAAGGGCCCACTAGAAGAGGTTAATAGGGGAAAAAAAGGAGACATATATAATACTTTCAATAATAAATACTTTAAAAAATAATACTGATTTTGCACTGAAGGTGCAAGTTTTTCTTCAGCTCCATTAAGTCTTTCTTAGGCTATGCCGATGACCAGCTGGTACCACATCTGGTAACTATGTTGTAGGTGCCGTCCTCTGCTCTGTCCCCGTTCCCTTCCTTGGTGACACTGTGCATTTTACAGGACCATGTGGGCAAAAGTGTAACGGACTTCTGCTTGAAGGGAACAGGTTCCAGTGCCCTGCAGATCTCTTTGCTGGGGTCAAAGTCATCTTTGCATCTCAAAGGGGAAAAAGCCAATCCCCAGTCATAATTTTCAGGGATGCTATACATTGACAAGTTCCAGAAAGTCTGTTAGAAAATGGGAAGTTTTACTAAGATATGGGATCAACAATTAGTAGTGAATACTTCGGCTTAAATCCTGGTCTCTTCTGTTAGAATGAAAAGAGCCTAGGAGATACTCATCTTGACCTTTTTCAATAATTTATACCTTGTAATGGATGTGTTTATCACATTCTTTTCTGAAAGCTGGCTTGACTGTGGATGACTGGAGACAGCAAGGGGTTGTGGGGTTCATAAGCAACAAAAAGGTCAGGAAAAGGGAAAGGGAGGAGCTGGCTGCTAGCAGAGGCAAACTTCACAATTTTCTCGAGGGTTGGGCCTGACTTGGAATTTATGTATAAAAATGGGCCTGGCCGACTGAGCTAATCTATGATGTGCTTTTCCATTATAATGTATTTTTCTCAACTGCCTGGCAAGAGATGAGAAATAACACATAAAAATACAGGGTGGGGCAAAAGTAGGTTTACAGTTGTTTGTATGAAAAATAATACAATAAATAATAAATAGTAAGCCCTGTGTTTCAAGTGTTCACAACTGTAAACCGACTTTTGCCCCACCCTGTATTTAATAACTTTTTAAACTTTTTTTTATTGTTTAAACTATTACAAATAGTAGTACATATGTCTCATTTTTTTCCCCAATTGACCTTTCCCCAGCCTCCCCTACCCACCGGCACATGCCCTCACCCCCCTCCCAGTGTTTTGCGTCCATTGGTTATGCTCATATGCATGCATACAAGTCCTTCAGTTGATCTCTTACCTCCCTCCCCCTCCCCATAACCCTCCCCAGCCTTTCTGCGTAGTTTGACAGTCTGTTTGATGCTTCTCTGCCTCTGTCTCTATTTTTGTTCATCGGTTTATAATTTTTTATTATCCATAAATGAGTGAGATCATGTGGTATTTTTCTTTCACTGACTGGCTTATTTCACTTAGCATAATGCTGTCCAGGTCCATCCATGTTGTTGCAAATGAATGTAGACTGGTGCAGCCAATGTGAAAAACAGTATGGCGTTTCCTCAAAAAATTAAAAATGGAACTGCCATTTGACCCAGTGATCCCACTTCTAGGAATATATCCCAAGAAACTAGAAACACCAAACAGAAAGGAAATATGCACCCCTATGTTCATAGCAGCACAATTCACCATAGCTAAGATTTGGAAGCAGCCTAAATGTATTTAATAATTTAATACTTCCAAGTATCTAGACCACCAAGCATATTAAATAGTAATTGTTTAGAAAGAAGGAAAAAGAAATGGGTAAGATATTTTATGAGTACTTACAATGAATCAGTTTTCAGAGGTTTATTTCTCACAAAAAAGACATATAATTTTCCCTATTTGAGGTGACAAATGTGAGGGTCAAATAGATTAGGAAATGTGCCCAAGTTTCACAGCTGGTGAATGAGAGAGTGCACACTGCAAGCCAGGCTCACTTGTACTGCAAAGCATTTGCTCACCTGCAAAGCAAAGCATACACACCACACTGCCTACATGTTTTAACAACTCTGGATTACAGAAATGTTAGGAATAAAGTTATGTTTGTTAAAGGATGGGAATTTAGAAAGCTTTAGGCTGTGATTGTCTGTGGTTGAAATGATAAAATCACAGTTTCCCCCAAACTCTCTTTCTCTCTCTCCCTCCCTCCCTCCCTCTCTCTCTCTCTCTCTCTCTCTCTCACTGATAATGTTGGTTATTATGGCTGAGCCACTGAATTTATTTGGAGAAATCATTTTCTTGTGCACAACAAAATATAGATGGCAAAATCTATTTATGCAGATCTTTTGGTGTTGAAGGCCATAAGCATCATTTGAAATACAAACATGACCCTACTAATATGTGAGAGTGAATTGTTTTTCTTTTCTAATTTTCAAGGAAGAAAGGGGGAAACAAACAAAACAGCAATAAAAAACTGAAATGAGAGAGAAAGGGGGAAGGAGGAAACTCTGAGTATGAGGCATATGTGCATGTTACACAGAGAGCTTCTCTAGAAATGTTTATAGATAATAGAATGCAAGTTGAATAGCTCATATTAAGACTTTCCACTCTTGGGAAAAATATGGACACCATGGTCTATAAATTATTTGATTCCAACAAGCATCCTCCTGCCTCATCTAACATTTAGGTATACTAACCATGTAAGAGGCTTGAATGTTCTCATTCAGTGTTTCTGCCATGTGAAGTTAACATGCTTAAACAAGCATTCACACTGTCATTTTACCCGTGTATAGATTCATTTAATGAAGAATTGAAACGAAATAACTGTTTTAGAAAAGAAAGCAATTCATATTTGTATATGTGTTTTATAAAAAAAAAACCCTAAATCATAAAAATACTCTTCTGAAAGATAAGGATCTCATATATTTAGAAGAAGAATTTAGCCTATTTATCATTTCAAGGCTTCTTCATGCTTTAACCACCTTTTGGAAACTGTAATAGGCTGTGGAAAAGGAAGTAAGTGAGGGAAGAGGAGTTCCTTTCTCCAAACCATGAATCTGCCTTTGGCTGCGAAGGCCAAGTAGAGACTGTACATAACTAAATTATCTTCCAACTAGTAATACACAGGTTGACCAACCTCATTAAACATAAGTCGCTTTTTTTTTAAGCAAGAACAGTATCTTCAACCTGAAAATAATTGCAGCATACAAGGTTAACCATGAAAGGAGGAATTCTGAAAAGCACATGTTCGCTCCCCATTATAAATGTGATGAGTCTTGGTGACCCTTTGTTCACATTAATGCTGACAAAGTCCACATAATGCATGACTGCCCCACCCTCCAGCCCCTCCTGATAAGAGTTTCCTGCTTTTATTCCCACCAGCGTATCCTACAGCTCTAGATGTGGGGCAGGCTACATTAGTACGGGGGTGGTGGTGGTGAATGGCAAAGGCAGACATCAGTCTGGACTATCCGTAACCTTGGATGCCTTTGGGAAGAGCGGAGGGCAAATAATTTATTGCAGTAGAGGAGAGAGAGCTAGGAAGTAATTCCTCAGTAGTATCTTTATGATCTGAGATAGAGTCAAAAGCAATCAGACACGAGAGTGCAGTACTATTAAGGAAAAAGCACTGGACAGTTATTTGGACAGGTATGTGCTCTGTTTCCTGGTTGTAATTTAAGCCAGATGTGAAATCCAACACGGTGCGTTGGGACCATTATGCTCTTGGTGAACAGGCACAAGGGTCCCAACAATGTAGACAAACCTCTAAACACGGGTTTAGGGAGGGAAATGTGGGCATTTTTAGGTCTTGGGGAATGAGAGATATCATTTTCTGAGACAAGTAATAAGTGAGTCTTAGTTCCTACAACTGATTCCAGGCACGAGGCTAGCACTGAATTCCTTCTGCTTTCCCAATGGCCTTCAGTTGAAACTTTTATAATGTGATTCCTTTAAAATAGATTTATGCTTTGCTACTAATACCATTCCCAGTAACACAGTAATTAATAATAGTGGTGTTAGTGGCATTATGTGATACTGTTAAAATTAAAATTAGCTGCTCACCTCCATCCTCCCCAGCACACTGTGGGGCACTGAAGCACAGGACCCACAACATGTTATTCTTTGTCTTCCTAGTGCCTTGCACACAGTGACTGAATAAACAAATGCGACTTTTCTAAAATTTCATGCAATGACTACTGAGTCTCATTTGTAATGCTGGCTTGAGGGGAGATCTACTGCTTACAGACCAAAACCTGCTCTCTGATACCAGCTACTGTGTACAGAGGACATCTGATCCCACCTATAGTCAGAGTGAACACAATATACTGCCTAGGATGAAAGTCACTTTACTGATGTGGTAAACCATACGTATGTCTGGTTGTCCTTCAGATAAGCTGGCAACATTAAAAGGTGCTTAAAATTCTGTCATGATGTAAACGTTCATATATTCATGATAATGCAAAAACATAATAGTGTAGATTCAGTAAAATGTTACACATTTTTAAATCTCTTGTGCTTTCGTATTTCCATATTTGAAAGAGGTCTCTTTGGCATTGGGGGAGCTGACTGCATTTTGCATCCAAGTCTAACCAGGACCGTGGAGGAAGGGAAAGCTGTCTAGTTTGCTAACTTGCCCATCTGTTCGTGCCCTCCCTCCTGCATGGCACAGTTCTCCAATCGAAGTGAAGCGCTGGCCTTTGAAAGCTGTCTTTCTGGCAGACCTCCCTACACTAATACATGTTTTGGTTTAAAATTCCTCCCCCTTTCAGTCCTGTCCGAGCTTCCGGATGAATGTCCTGAATTTTCAAGAAGCTCAGTCCAATAGTTTATATGTTGCTTGAGACAAAAATTAAATTATGCTGTATTTCACTGGCATATGGTCCTTTACAGGGGGAAAAATAGTTTTCAACCACTGCTGTAAACTCCAGAGGGAACTTATACGAGAAGAGGAGCTTAGGCACCAGGAAGCGCATGTGTTCATCATCTCCCTGGTTCTTCCATTTACGGCGACACAGGAAGAGAATGTATCACTGTGTAAACTCTTATGAGCATAACAGATGAATTTCAGGAAAGTTTAATCAACGAAAATGACAGTACGTATATTTTTATAGCATCTCAAAGTTTATAACACATGCACGTTATCACATGTGACCCTCCCAACTAAATGTAGTTAGAGCAGGGATAATCTCCATTTTCAAGATAAGAAGCCAAATTTGAGATATTTCTTTTTTTAGATAGGAGTCTCGCTAATACCATATATCTTAGAAAGAGGGTTAATCTGGAAAGAGGCCAGCCAGTTTGAACCCATTTTCAATAGCGTCCAGCTGGCTGAGTGGCAGAGCCAAGATGTGAACCCTGTATTACCATACACAGCAAAATCAGTGCAGCTCTCAGAGCCCTAGAATCACACCCACAGACTCCTGGTCACACGCCTGTTTAGTGTAGAGTTCCTAGTCTCTAGTTTGTCAATGCAGTGTTCTTGCAGGCAGTGTATTTTTAAAAAATCAATTACTAGAGTGAACTAAGCCATAATGGGATCTAGATTATTAGAGGAAACAGCTAAAAATAGCTTTAAAATAAAAAAATGGATGGGCTGAACACTTAATTTTACTGATTTTACTCCCAAAATGATTTTTCCATGTTTATTTCTTAAACTCTTGAGATGTCAGATTATACAGGTATAGTTTCTATTGGTATTATTCATAGTGTTTATGTGACTAAACCTCAGTGACATTACATTTCAGACAGAAGCTGTAGCTTACTTATTTCTCAACAAAAGCTATGATCACCTGCCCCATTTCCCAGGCGTTATTTCACGATGGATCACTGTTGCAGTGTGGATTACACTGTGCGCTCTGCAGCACACAAGCACTAATCTCCATTTATTCTGCAACAGTAAAATTCATTAAAATGCATGCTTTGAAATTGGGTCCCATGCAAGAAGATGTAACCACAGAGGAATATGTGCTGTTATGACAAAACATAATTAATAAAGCGTAAAGCATGTGTTATGAAGCTATGGTTTTAATTTGCTACCTGAAGAAATATGCTCTAGCAATTTTGTACAAGGTAACCTCCCTTGTACAATTTAAATCCCTACCCCCCTTCTCTAGGTACCAAAGGGTTATGACTAATGCACACTAAATCTCACTCAGCTGGAAAAGGTCCTAGCAAATCTCCAAAAGCAGATTTAAGCTACTGATACCTCTGATGGTTCTAAACCTGGAGCAAACTTGGTTTGACTTGTGAATTCCTATCCTGCCTCTCCTGGCTTCTCTCTTTTCTTTTCTGGACCTTATTACACAGCAGGGGACAGAGTGTGTCAACGTGGGCCCAGCTGAAGGAACACAAAAGAGCAGGGCCACATACACCCCAGAGACCCCAGAAAACGGATGACCTACATTTGAGGCAAGTGGTTCACGTGAGAAAAAGTGAGTCTGTGCTGCAGCTTGCATTTAACCTGTATTTTAAGCGGCAATTAGAGAATAAAGCAAATATGGGTAAGATAAGTATTACAGACATACATCACTCTAAATTCATGAGACATCAGCCAAACTATATATGTTCATGTAAATGTACACATGGTCTTCTTTCTCTTAATTCCTCAATCTTCGTAAACAAATGTACTAGGGGGAGGTTAGCACAAGTGAAAACAGCATTAATGGGCCGCATATTAATATTTATGTTTTACTATATAAAGACCTTGCATACATTATGACTCTGTTCTGCAGGCTGAATGAATAACTAATGCTACATTATGTATGGGCACATATTAAACAGACATGTCTACACTTTCTTAGTTCAGGATATGATTAATGCAGCCTATCAGAAGCCAGATGGTGCAGAACCAGAACCATCAATCAAAGTGAAAAGACCACTGCATGCTATCCACAATGAGGTTCTCACAAATGGAGATTCTGTTCACAGACCCTCACTGGTAATAGGCAGAAAACGCCAAGAACATAGCTGCACTGTCCCCCTGGGATGGGAAGTCGTGGCTCGGGCATGGCTAGATAGAAAACCTGGCACAGGAACCCTCATGGCTGGAGCCCCAAGCTGCAGAGCTGGGGAAGCGTGGACGAACCAAACAGCCTGTTCTTAAGATTAAAAAAAAAAAGAAAAGAATTAGAGGCTTTTTAATTATTTTAAAATAATGTTTGCACTGATGGTAGTATCTGTCAAACAGAACCCATTTCCCATTTGATTTAGGATGAGACAGTGCCACGTAGTAACCAAGCAGCTGCCACTGTCTGCCCGACACGTGAATTGGCATCTTGCTTCTCTCGAACAGGCTTTATTATAAATAACCCCAAATGCTTCAGTGTTACTTTGCAGCCTTTCTCCATGGATCCGTGGGAAACAAGTTTAGTCTCTGTTATGTTTAATACTAATGACTATTTTTGGGGCAGTTATAGGGAGAAAGGTAGTCAAAAATGTTTCCTGTTCCTTTAATAGCTTTACATAAAAATAACTACAGAAACACAAGGTGCTTTGTCTTTGTAAATGGGTCATGTGTGTTTAGAAAATGTTAAATAATCCACACAAGCTGTAGGACCTCAAACAGTAAAACAAATGTATAGGTTCAAAATCGCAATAGCCACTGAAATACCATTTCAAAATTCTAATTTTGTGGTGTTTTGGGAGGTAGACAGCTGTGAGGGTATGGAGAAAATTCCAGGAAATACAAACTTCTTGAAGATTATGGTATAGTAGAATGAAATACTTAAATAATACATTAAAAACCACAAATATAAAAGGCTAATGAAAATGAAAACATTTGGAAAACCTAAATGTGTTATCTAAAGATATTCCTGCTTTAAGGTAAAAATTATATTATGAACCTCAAAACTTGGCATGTGAGATAATATGAGATGAGAACAGCCTACATATTTTTTTTTTTTACTTTTGTAGTGATAATGAAAAAAGAAGTGACTACGCATATTGCTATAGATAACACTTTAAGTAGAATGGTTGACTTTAAGAAAATTTTTAAATTTCAGTATTTCTTTCTGTGTTGTTAAATTATTTTAAAATAGGACTGACATACTAACTTATGCAAAATTTTATTACCATCTCTTCTTTAATAATGTGACCATTTTCCACATTGTATAATTTCTACCAAATATATATTTATCACTTGGGTATTATCCCACTGCATTATTATGGTTTACTTATATAAGTAATTTTATTATTGGTGGACATTCAAATGTTTCCCTCTCCTATTATTAATAATAATACAGTGAAATTTTGGTGAAAAGTGGTATTTCTGACTTTGTTATTTCCTTTGAATAGATTTTCAGAAGCTCAATTGCTGAGCTTAATGATATTAACTTTAAGACTCTCAAATTTATATTCTCACCACTTATATTCTCATCTAACACTTAACTAAAATTAGTCTCAATGGAAAAAATATTTAGAAATTTTATAGATGAAAATAACACTTTATTGCAATTTAAATTTGTATTATTTTAATTACCAGCTAGGTTAAGAATTTTTCTGTGGTTAAACAACTACCTTTCCTTTTTGAAGTCTTATTGATATCTAATATGTATCATCTTACCTATTTATAAAAAGAATCACAAAGTACTCCTCCTTGAAACACTACATTTGTCTAATTATTTGAAAGTTATAAACTATATTTCTTAAAATTATTTAAAAAGAAATATTTTCCCTAATTCAGACCTTGCATACCTTATGACTGCTCTGAAGTCTGAATGAATAACTAATGCTACATTATGTGTGGGCACATATTAAGCAGACATAGCTATACTCTCTTAGATCAGGATATGACTAATGCAGTTTCAGTCTCCCTTGAAACTACTTCAAATCAGTGAAAATGTAACGTACATGACTAAATGCTCTAAGCTAAGCAGTGCTAGAATAGCCGCCAATTTTTATGCCCCCCACCCCAGTGTTAGGAATGACAGCTTCTCAGCACTCCCTCCCATGAAATGTATCCCTGTCTTACTTTCTCCAAAACTTTGATATTGTGTGGTTAGCATCAAGTTCCTTTTGACTTGTTTATGCTTACTTTTCTGACAGATATGTAACAATATGGACCACACCACAGTAATGAAGATGCCTTGTATGAAAGAAAAGTTGTGATCAAAACATACAAGACCACATGATCAAAATGGCCTGACAAGAAAGTGGATATTAATTGACACAGAAAGTATATATCTTTCTAGAACTAGATGTAATTAGATGTAATCCAGACAAATATCCAATAAGGCAGCACCTGTCATGAAGAACTTGGTATTTCCAAAATTCAGTGATGCTTATATCTGAAGCAAGCAATACAGTAAAATAATTAATAAAAATTGTTATTATTATTATCAGAGCCAACCAGATTTTGAAAAATCCAAATTTACTCTGGCCCAGCCACAGCCTTTTAAAAAGAAAGTAATATTTACTTCTTTTATTCCTCTCTATGGAAACTGTATTAAATAAAAGGTAGACAATTCAGAAGCACAAATACATAACAATGGCATCATACTGACTACAGTGCTTTGTGACTGCCCTTTAAACTTTAGCATATCATCAGCACTATCCTGAGTCATTACTTAGTCTTTTAGTACCAGCGGGGCAGTCCATGCAGAGGGAAACCAGGATGAGGACTACAGCACTGCTGACAAAAGAGAAGCCAGGTTCACACCCCAGGCAGGTCCCTTCTGTCCGGGCACTGGTGGTCTCTGTCATGCCTTCCTCTTACCACTCTGCTTTCCCAACCCCAGCTACTTTTTCTTTGGGTGCTCACTATGGAGAGGTCTGCCAGGCAGCAAAGGAACCCAGCCTGGCCAGTTCTGTGGCTTTCGGTCAATAGATCCAGCAGGTCTACATAACCACGAGCAGTGCTGTACTACTGTAACCGCTCCCGTGGTCTGCATGTGTGGACTCTGATAAGAGCCAACCAAATCACCTGGAAATTCATGCTGAGGTGAGCAAGTCAAGTCCCAATCAATCTCAGCGGTTTAAAACGTTAAATTCAGCCCAGCCAGCATGGCTCAGTGATGAAGCATCGACCCATGAACCAAGAGGTCACTGGTTCGATTCCCAGTCAGGGCACATGCCCAGCTTGCAGGCTCCATCCCCAGTGAGGGCATGCAGGAGGAAGCCGATCGATGATGGATATACCTCTCTCATGGATGTATCTCTCTCTCTATCGTTCTCCCTTCCTCTCTCTCTAAAAATCAATGAAAACATATTTTAAAATGTTAAGTTCAGGGTGCTAAAAGGTGGAGTGTACTGGAGTTTTCAATCCCAGAAGAATTGGAAATAAACATAGAGTAAAATTATAGTGGAACTTCAGTTCTCAAACTTAATTCATTACAAAAGGTGTTCGAGAAGTGATTTGTTTGAAAACCGAATCAATTTTCCCTCATTAGAAATAATGTTAATTGAATCAATCCATTCTAGACCCCCAAGTGATTGCCTGTTTTAACCTCTCTCAATTGCCTATAATTGTTGTTTAGTGATCACTTTCACGCTCTTACTAATATCAGCACTCTTGATGGCCTCTTTATGTTTTAAAATTGTGCTGCCCTAGTTGGTTCAGCCTGTGAACCGAAGGGTCTCTCCCAGGTTTGATTCTGGTCAAGGGCATGTACTTTGTTTGCAGGCTCCTCCTGGGCCCGGGCCCTGGTTAGGGGCTTGTGTAGGAGGCAACTAACTGATGTGTTTCTTTCACATAGCTATTTCTCTCTGTCTTTCCCTCTCTCTTCCTCTCTCCCTAAAAATCAATGGAAAAGTATCCTCGGGTGAGGATTAAAAAAAAAACAACACAAAACAAAACAAAAAATTGTGCTAATCATCAATTTAGGCATGTCATACTCGGTAACCAGATCAGACATGTGTACACCCCTATCATACTTTGCAATTATTTCTTTTTTAAGCTCTATTGTTCTCACTACTTTCCTTTTCACTTTGCTGCTATCATTAACCTTCTTAAGACCCATGGTGACTTACTGTATGTATTTAATATAATAATAAGCAGCAACAAAAGCAAAAAACATGAAAATATTCACAGCACAATTTCCTGAGACGTTAACAACACGAGGTTTAGTGGTAAACTGACTCATACTCATGCATTCTCTCCTTTGTTTGTTGCCTGAGAGTCTCGTGACTGATCATACAGGCATCAGCACAAAAGAACTGTTGGGTGGAGAACCAAAATTTGGTTGGACAACTGAGACTAGCAACCTCCTCCCCACCCCCTGGTCCCCGTGCCATTAACAATTTGGTGGAGAACTGAATTGTTCCAGATGGGAGATGTTCAGGAATCCAGGTTTGACTGTATTCAAAATCAACAATAGTTATAAAAAATTAAATACACAATGACCCCCCAAAAAAATAAACATAAAAAAATAAACATAAAAAATATATTGTGGTGAAGGTAAAGGCCTATCAGACTAGGAATCAGAAAATTTGACTTTTAGGTTCAGTTGCATTATTAATTTAGCCAACTGCCTATGGAACTTAACCTCAGTGAGCCCTGGTTTCCACATCTAAATTAAAAAAGAAGAAACTGTCATAAGCTGACCTTACATTCCCCTTAGAGCTAACATTTAGTTATTCTAAATATCTACCCTATTACTTTGATTATTTAAGGGACAAATGTAAAAACCTATCTTTACCAACTTATTAGTATGTAAAATATTCTAGGTAATCTTATTTTGGGTTACGTCTAGAGTTATCAGTATAATTATTCTACTTTTTCTGCAGAGTTAGAATTTAAAGACAGTATCCTAAAGGACAATAAGGGAATGACTACACCCCATCAACACCCCATAGTCTATGATATGCTAATGAGTCCACACACATCGTACAATTGGAAGGTTCAGGTGCTGTCAGTGAAAGTGTGATTATAAGGTTTGCTCTGGCTTCACACGTTAGTTACCTTTATGACCCTCCCCGGCACAGGTTTTTCACCATTACGATAACTTGGAGTGCCCTGATGCCACTGTAAAGTGACTTGTATTTTTTTTTTAAATAAATAACAGAAAAATGTAATCAGCTCTGAGAAAACCAGGGCAATATTTTCATTTTTCTCCTTTCGATTTCCATCAGGTTAGATTTTTATCTAGTTGAGAGACCTTGATGATACTTTCTAATATCTAATCACATGCATGCTTTAGTCACAAAATGACATCCCTGCTGATATTCTTTTACAGATACACAATTATAGTAATAAATGTTTATTGATGGAATTTGTAATAATAACTGTTATAACAACTTATTAAGCACTTACTACATGCAGAACACTGTACCAATCTCTTCAACATATATTCTTTCACTTATTCCTTATAATAACCCCATGGAGAGGGAACTACTTTCTATCTCCATTTTAGAGATGAGAAAGCTGAGCTCAGAGAAGTTTAAGCAAATCACCTACAATACACAGCTAATAAACGACACATTAAAACCCAAGCTAGAGTGCTTCTCTATTGAAAACTGTCCAAAATCGTTGCAAAGCTTATTGGGTTTTGTAAATTTTATGGTACAATGGGCCATTATGCTGTTCAATGCCCCTTAACAGAGAGATTGATGAGACATAGTCTATTTCGAGATGTGCCTTAAGAAAAGGCAAGTCCTTTTGAATGATACACTTTTCCTTATTACAGAACGAAAGCTGTGCATTTAGCTGTTTATCTATTTGCCTCTGCTTCCCAGGAGGCCGGGCTGTTATTCTCAGCTGGAGTAGTGACTCATCTTGTGAGCGAACAACAGAGCTCTTCTTATTTTGCCCTAAAATATCTTACTGTGGACTTTTTATATAAGCCACTCTCAGGCTTCAGACAAAAACAAAACTAAAAACTAAGCTTGTTTTAAATCATGAAGGCAATGTGTTAGTAAAACAGAATTACATTTTAACTGTAATATTTTCTATGGTCAGGAAAACTCAACCTGATGAGGTAATAAAAAAAGTAACAAGTGTGTCTTTTATTATAGGCTTTAACATATATTACCTCGTGTGATACAGTGACTCTGTGAGATACATAAGACAGGTATTATTTATATCTGCATCTAACAGACAATAAAATAAGTGACCAGAGAAAATAACTTTATCCAAAGTCAAGTGACAAAAAAATAATCTGAAGTCAGTTCTTCAGATTCTATTATACTATACTTATAATGCTTAGTGGTTACATTTCATTATTTGTGAAAAGTTAAACATAAATTCAATGACAGAGTGACTTCTTAGATTGCTTATAAAAATAGGACATATTATGATTACTTTTTTGCATTCACTTCAAAAGTTCAAAAGAGATTCAAATGTTCCAATATGACACAGCAATTTTACCATACATATATGCATATCTACATATACACACATGTACTACATATACACACATATACGACACTTCAAATTAAATATATATTGCTCAAATGTTGACAAAACTCCATAAATGATAGCAGTATGATAACATGCATCCTTGTAAACATTTGTCTGTCCTTTCTGCATTCCTTCTTCACCCCTGGGGACTCACCATCCCTGCATCCCTCACACTCCAGCCAGTGTGGTCTGAGTGGGTTAACTGCACACCCAGCATCTGGGATGAGAACCATGACTGGCTTAAGTCAATAACATACTAAGTCCCAACCCAGGGAAGTGCACACAACCTGAACCAGTCAGGTTGGACCTTCCAGGACAGTGGACTTCTCTCTTCTCTATACTGGGTAGTAGGGTGCGTGAAGAGGGACGCTGCAGCAGTCTTTGCTAACGCCAAGGAGGGGAGCCTGAGAAGAGCTGACATAGCAAAGCTTGCAAAGTGACATGGCAGAGAGTGCTGCTGATGACCCCGCCTGAGTCCTGACTGCAGCCGTGCTTAATGCAAAATCTACCCTGACACTTCAATTAAGGAGGCCCATAAATTATAAATATAAATGATCTCTTTAAGCCAGCATGAGTTGGGTTATTCACAACATAATCCTAAATAAAATATCTAATAAGTCCATTAGAATCCTTAGGGATATGTCACATTATCAGATTAAGTACAATATGGGTAAAACTAGAAATTCAAAATGGTATACTCAAGTCTGCCGTTTGAGCAATATAAGCAGAAGACCAATTCATGAGGGGGCTGTATGTGTGTGTGTGTGTGTGTGTGTGTGTGTGTGTGTGTGTGTGTGTGGACATGCATGAAGTACATGTAAAGGTGAGGAAAGAAGAGGACTGAGGAAATTGAGAAAGGTTTAGAAAAACTGACAGGAGAAAAGGGACAAGGAGCTGACTGAAGATGCGAAAAAAGAATTAGGGTTGAGGGATCAGCTGAGATGGAAATGCACAACTTTAAAATGAAGTCCATTTGCTCATTTAAAATATTTGGAAGCGGGGGGAGGTCAATGGGAGGAAAAAAAAGGAGACATATGTACTACTATTTGTAATACTTCAAACAATAAAAAATTAAAAAAATTAAAATAAAATATTTGGAAGCAATGCAACACACACGCACGTGCACACACACACATTGTGTAGACATGTGGGACCCATGCAGGGTATGTTAAAATACCCCAGCAACTCCAATGGGCCATCAAGTTTGTGTGAACCTCTGGTAGAGAAGCAGCCGCTCCATTAGGAGGAGCTTGCACACTCTTCAGATAGCTGCAAATCATCCTCCTTAATTTTATGTAAATGTAATGTAACTGGCAATAGAAAAGATGCATTCAATCAGAAATACAGAAATCCTGCTTGTCCACACGAGCCTTTTAATTTCTCGTGTGTGCATGGGATACAGAAGATGCTTCAGAGATACGTATCCAAGAGCATCTGTATAAAGGGTTAGACCTTAAACAGTACCACGTTCGCTCCTTAAATTAACTTTTATTGAACATCTCTGCATCAGCCCGTGGACTAGTCCTCAGAGCTACAGACCTGTCCCTGTCCTTACCTACACAATCCCTGTCCTCTAAACAACTAGTCATCCAGGGGGACAGAAAGGCAAGGAGGCTGGGGAGCCAATAAAAGGGACACCTAACCCTGGAGTGGGTGGGGAGTACAGGAAGACAGGGATGGCTTCCCCAAGGGAATGGCTGCCTCTGAGGTCTGAAGAGGAAAGATGAAACAGGTGAATGGAATAACAGAGGCTTTCAGAAACAGGAAACAGCCTGTACACAGACACAGAGCACAGAGAGTGTGCAGCATCTGGGAAAGGCATCTAATTCAGTAAGGCTGGTGTACACAGTAAAAGAAAGGAGATCCTACCATAAAGGGCCTTGTTCTACCCTGCTGGGCTTTCTTCGGTAGGTACCTGAGGGCGGTGGGAGTATTTTATGCAGGGGATTCACACAATCTGAATTGCATTTTATAATTATCCCCCTCAGAGCAGTGAGAAAATGACTTAGGGGTTGGGAGGACAGTGAAAATGAAAATAGGAAAACCAGCTGGTGACAGATGAAGAAACCCAGAAGAGACCTGCCAAGGGCCTGCATAAGGCAAGTGTGATGGAGACGAGTCAAATCCAGAGAAATCAGGAGCAGACTGAGAAATACTTGACCATCAAAAGTAGTGGGTAAAGGGAGGGAGGAGTCCAGGATGACATTCTGATTTGCAGCTGGAAGGGTGTGCTAATAGTCATCAATGTCATCAATGCAGAGCCTATGTGTTGGGAGGGGGCAGAGCAGAGAGGGAGGACGAGTTTCATTCCGCAAACAGGGGACTGAGGTGCTGCCCAAAAGTTAATGCCTGGGAGCGTGTTGCATGCATGTACGGATGCATAGGGGCACCCGTGGGCCCTCGAGGAACAGAACACTATTGTGAATGAGGAACAGCAACATCAAAGAGACCCAATGAGGAGAATCCTGGAGGGAGAGACCAGGGAGGGGGCCAAAAAGCCTGGTAGAGAGTAATACACTAACATGCATGCATTGCTATTAACCTATTACCCAATATTATAAAATTATATACTTGAGTATCTTACAAACCTTGAGGGGAGTTTTAAATACATGTCTGTTACATATTCAAAATTTATTATGAATACTTAATTTGAAAAAGATTTTTCATCCATGAGTTAAGACCATTTGTCTTTATTTAGAAATGAGTACATTTGCAAATTATAACTGAAGCGAAAACTGGTGAATGTTTAAACCTATCAAAGTACAAGAGGGATCACTAATCAGACCTGAAGTGTTAGCAGCTGCTGATTCTCAGGGGCACGGGTTTAGTGATAGCTTGGCAGCATTCTAACCTGTTGTTCTAGCTGCAGACTGCGAGAGTACTTCCGTAGGCCATATTAGTTTTGCCGCTATTTTTCGTAGCAAACTTTCAGTGTTGACCTTAAGTTCTTTGTGTCAGTAAGAGGTGAGTGACTGTAACATCAGATAAACTCATGGACAAAGGGTAGCTACATGAACTCAAAGACCTAATTATTTGATTTTTGTGGTCATTTCTAACAACTGAATGGCTACACTCAAAAGAGAAACATAAATTAAAACTATAAGAAGATCCCTTTTCCCTACCAGGAAAGGATTTGAAAGGCAGGGAGGGTGTGGGGAACAGCACTGTTTTACACGTTGATGGGAGGGGGCATCAGAGCATCTGGCCTAGTGGGCATCTGGCACTTCCGATCATGACTTAAAATGCAAGCACCATAATCAGCCATTCTGCTTTGAGAAATGTATCCTACAGTTAACATTTATGCAGGCACAAAATAGCATGTCTGTGAGATTATACACTGCAGCCCTGCCTGTAAGATCAAAGGTCAGAAGCCACCCAAAGATCCATCAGGAAGAGTCTAGTTAAATAAAGATGGCAAACATCTGCTATGGAACATACACATCTGTTTAAAACATACAGAACAAGGCGGTTCTTTAGGTCCAGATTCATATTATCTCCAAAATACACCATAAAGTGAAAAAGAAACAGAAGAGTTTGTAGTATGTGAACATTTGAATTAAAAAGCATAAATCTATATAAAAACACACATGTATGTATGTGTGTGTGTTTGCAAAAAATAACTCTCGAGGTATACACAAACCAGAACGAAGGCTTGCCTCTCAAAAGGGGAGCAGGGTCTGTAAAGGAGGGTTAGGATGGAGACTGTCTTAGAATACATTAAGTGCAAGTATTAACTATTTTGTCATTAAAACCCCAAAACAAACTTAGTAAACCCTCCCATAGCTGTGGTCATTACACTGGAACATTGCAACTATGAAATGACATGAGCAGAGCCCAAACTGGGAATTGAAGTACTGGATTTTAACCCTGTATTTGCTGTGGGATAATGGGAAAGTTCTTTGTATAGTTAGGGTATGCAGATCAAAAGAAAAGTAAAGCACACTTCATATATACAACACATTAAATCCTAGGCCGTAATTGAGGGTTTTTTCCCCTAGAGCGGAAGAAACACACAAATAAGATATGATTCCCTCCTAAAGACATCCACAGTGTCACAGGGTGGAGAGGATATGTCAACAATAAGTATATAACACAGCAAAATAATTTCAGTATTTGTTGCCATCTTGCCCTACTGCCTCCTGGATTATAACTGTCTCATCCCAGTTATTGTGCCTCTACCCTAGAAAAAACCCCTCCACATGTTTCCTGAATGGAACTGAATTCTGAGAGCCTAAGTCAAGTCATAAAGGCGCCTATATGCATGCCATTGTGGTAGCAGAGAACAATTTTCTGTGTGCATCAGAAGGTGAAATTAAACTGGGTCTTAAGAGGATAAATCTGCAGCACAGAGGGGACCTTCCCTCACCTACACAGTACAGTTGGGATGGGGAGAGCAGTAGGTTACGTGAGCTCTAAGGACCTTCCCAGCTCTATGGTTTGTGACTCAGAGAAGAATGGAAGACCCAGTGTGAGCTTTATATCACTGTCTCCAAAAGAGGGGAAGCAGAAACAGAAGGTACCAGGTTGAAGACCCTAAGACTTATACCCACAAGCAGAAACATAATGGAGGGTATAAAGCAAGAACATCTAAGAAATTGTGCAGAGAAATGCAAAAGGAAGTGGAATAGTAATAAATATGAATACAAAGAATGGAAGATAATGCATTCTGGTGAGAAGATAATCAGCTGGTGTTGAGACAAACAGAAAAAGCAATAGAAAGTAAGTGCCCATGGATGAGGGCGGGCCAAGCCAAACAACCTTCACTACATCAACTTGAATGTTGTTTTAAGTAAAATTAGAAAACGAATGTTGATAAGAAATAAAAAGTGAGAAAAGACAAACAAACAGCTTTAAAACAATCCCCATCTAAAAAAGTCTACACTGAATTAGAGGGATTTCTGGTTTATGCATAGCAGCTGTATTATTATACTTTACAGTAATTAAAAGTGAAAGTCTCCCTTCTTACCCATGTGTTCCATATAATAATAGTATTAAATTAAAAAGAACTTGCGTTTTTAAAACTCCTTTATTTTCATTTGACACATTTAAAATACCTCTGGAATTCTGAAAGGCACCCAAAGGTAGAGTGTTAAATAATGGAAAATATTAACAACCATAAAAAGAAGCTGGTAACTTATTTTCTTCCCAGATGCTAAAACTCTCGCTTTCCAATTTCAAGGGAAGAGTGTTAATGCGCACATTTAAAAAGTACAATAGATGCTAACTGGAATCATGTCTTCTTAATCTTGCACAAAAACCCTAGAGAGAATGAATTATTGGCCCATGGAAATACTTTCATTTCACTATTCTTTGTCAAGAGAATTGTGGAAATTGTGCAAGTCAGAGTCTGTATGGAAGGTTGGTAATCATGTGAGATGACAGGGAGACTGGGGCTTTTCAGCTGCCTTCATAATGTGCTGAGGAAGACACAGGCCAGGCCTGGGAGCCGGTCCTCAGTCAGCATCAGCGCGCACTCCACCAATCACAGGACTCCCGACAGCCTTACAACTGGAGCCCAGAGCTCGAGAAGAGAAACGGCAGTAATAGCTTTCTCATTCCTAATGGATGCCTCCATTATGTGCTTTAAGCACCGCCAGCACGACTATTCTCAGTGCATCTCAATAAAAGTAACTTCAGCTACACACATGTCATGAATTATATTTTATGATAATGTGCTGCTGAGAAACTAAGTGTCTTTTTCAGGGGGAACATAAAAATTCTTCTTCCTTGAAGATAAGGTATGGACACTTTTTAACTGCTTGGTGCCTTCCAAACGACTTTCCTGACAGACTCCCCAGGTGAAAATGCTGTCATCAGATTTTAGAGAACCAAAGTCAAATGAGTAAGTTGTTTCATCTTTTCAAGTGAAATAGGAAATGTCTGAAGAACTACATCTGACATAGGTGTCAGCTTTGGACTGGAGGCCAGGCACATTATATCAGGGTGGAGGGAGGACTAGGAACCAACTGCCTCAGGTCCTTCACATTAAACACAGTCGAAGATTTAAGATAATTTTTTATTTCTCTCCATTTTGGCTTTTTTCCTTTTCATCTTTCTGTCTCAAGGCACCCAAGTGAAATATGTAGTGGACATATAACTAGGGTTGCCAGATGATAACAAGACATCCAGTTACACAGGGATATCAGGTAAATGAATAACTTTATAGAAAATATGTCACACATGTTGTAGTGGTCATATATTTAAGCAAAACAAAATATTATTTACCTGAAATTCAAACTGAACTGAGTGTCCTATATTTTTCTTGGCTCACTAACATATCAAGTGGATTGTATTCAAGGCAAGTCTGTTGTCCCAGCGGGTATGGGAAGGGTTGGTCCGTGGTAGTGCACATAAGTGGGGAGACATAGGAAATGGGCATGAGTATGGTGATACATTTGAACTGGGTGCAAACTTATGACAAAGGATGAGCAGGGGGAGGCTGGCAGGGTAGTGGGAAGCATTCGCCCAGGGGAGGTGGTGCCTACATATTCTCTGGTCTTGGTTCCAAGCAGGTCCTCTGCCCTCTCTGCTGGTTCTTCCTCATCCCAGTGAGTTTCGTAGTGGTAGTGTATCACCAATAACAGTAGGAACTGAGACGTTTTTAGATTTGATAAATACTTTGAAAATACAGTAACTGCCATGTCTATGTAGATCTTCTTTGACTATTTTTAAATCAGTGCTTTTATACTAAATGTTTGCAAAGTATTTGATCATGAGCTTTGCTTTCCCCTATTCCTACTATTCCTGGGAATGCCTGGGTAGGGAGGTAGAGGGGAGAGAAAATGCTACTAAATAGGACATTCGTAAATAAAGACCTGGGAAACGTTCTATCTTCTGTCATGACCCCACCTGCCCATAAAGGGAAGTTCCAGATGCTCGCTGGTGTCCTGTTGAATGGAACAGGGCAGCATTCTCCCTGTTTCTAGCCTGCCTGATGCTACCTTCTCATTTCCAGGTATCATGACTTCGGCTGATTCTCTCCTCAACCATTCTCTGTGCTTTAGGTTTTAGGTTCTGACTCACCTATTCCTCTGGCATGAGCACGCCCTGTTGTGTTGGTACAAAGGATTCCAATCCTTTGGCTGGTACCATGGTGCTGCCAACATGCTCCATCCCCACCCCCACTGAGGGGCTGGGGAGGAAAGACTGTTAGAAGCCCAGTGCCCAGTAGTGCCTGATCCTTGTCTATTAGTCTCTGAGGATATTAGCCTTGATGTCCAGCTTAAATCAATCGAGTTTCCTTTGCCCCAGGCTGGTGGTGAATGAATCGGGGCGGGGGGGAGGGGGCGGGAAGAGTGGAGGTGCTTTACAGGGAGGTCATTCAATGAATCCTCAGTGCTCTTCCTCTATTACTGTCCTCTGTCTCTCCTTATTCCTTTTCACATAATGTTTCTATTTCTACCGAATGTTCGCCTATTGAGAATGAGAGTTGAGTTAGACAAGAGAGGCAGAGTAAGAAGGCCACTTCAGCCCTGAGCCTGAGGTGTGTTGGTCAGTCCACATCTTGCACTGTGGGTATTTGGTTCCTTGTGGCATAGAGGTTGTGGGCATAGGCTCTGGAGTTACACATCTCTATAACTTGTCAGATGTGTGACCTTGAGCAGTTACTTAATCTCTCCGTGTCTCAGTTTCTTTATCTGTAAAATGGGAGATAATAAGAGTACTCATCTTACAGGTTGGTATAAAAGTTAATGAGTGACGTGTGCATGTAAAGCTCTGGGGATGGTGCCAGTTACATGGTGTGCTTTAAACAGTTGAATAGTAACAATAACAACAATCCAGTTGGATTCAATTCTCCTGGTCAATCCTCAGGGTAACTGGCAGAGCCAAATTCTGGCATCTATGGGTCCCCGGATATCTCATTGTAACACTAGACTCTCTGCCATTTATACATCCTTCCAATACCACCCATCCCTGAAGTTATACTAACAAAATAAAATAAACTAACATGTAAAAATGTTTAATTTTTAGAACGATGTCACAGTGGAAGGAAAAGAAAAAGACATACAGATGGTATCAAAGGTAGGCTCACAAACATGATCTGCTACTGAACTTGAATCACAAGCTGAGGAGTGTTCAAAACTGAGGACAAAGCTGTGGGGCAGGTGGCAGAGGCCGGGAAGCACCAGGTGGTTACAGATCTTGACCGGGGAGCTGTGTCTGCACCTTCTGCGACAACTGCAAGATCACCTTGAGAAACAAGGTACTTGAACAAATGAAAGCAAAGTTGTTGCACCCAAAGCTCCTTTATTTAGTACGTCCTTTATTTGGAGGCTGAGTTATCCATTTGGCTTTAGAGCGGAGTTGTTGGCGACAATAAATGGGTTTAGTATTCACTAAAGTGCTCACTTCCCTGAGCATGGTTTTAGTATGACATGTGAAAATGTAACAGGAAGGGAACTCAATCAATTAGACATTTATCCAATTGTTCCCGATATTTAGCAACATCCCTAAAATTACTTTTTAAACATTTTTTAGTCTTTGCCAAAGATGGGGAATGGAGTTAAGTGCACAAATGGCTTTGGACAATCTGCTGCCGAGGACTGTTTTAAGCTTGGCGTAAACATGCCAAATCAATAACTGGTTTCTTTATCTGCATGTGCCATGAAAATCTGGCTATCATAGAGTGCCGGATCCATTAAAAACTGAATTTGCTATTTCCAGACAGCAGATAGCTCAAAGCTCAACAGGGCCAGCAGGCAACAATCCAAATTCCCATCTCCCTCTCTAGAACAACTCAAAGCACTCTGTTGCTACATTATGTTATTCAAAGCCCAGGAGATAATGAAGGCTTGACAATGCTGCGGCTGCCTCAGGATTGAGTCAAATGGCCATTATTCTTCAAACATAAAGAGCTGGGTAAAGTGACTTTTATCTTAAATCGCCAGACAAATCTGATTAATGGAGAAATGTAAATCAATACATGGTTTCCAAAATAAAACTGTTCTTTTCCCTTAAGGTATGATATATGTATTTATGAAACAATGTCACAGAGACTATTAGTCTCTTAGAGAAGAAAGGACAAGTGGTAGAAACCAAGACTTTCCCACCCCCTAGACTTTGGAAATAGATTTTTGCTATACGCTTCTGTCCAAACCGAGCTGCAGAGAAGGTTTTGCTTTTTTTTTCTTTTTCTATATATCACTGTATACTAGTGGATATGAATTCCCAGACATGTTTGTATTAATAACAGTTCTTAAGGTAGTCTTAAAAATGTGAATTATGGAAATACATATGAATTGTTTTGTATGTTTAATGTTGCAATTGAAATGCATATACGGATACATTAACTTACTATTATTCCATTCAAGTTATGCCTAGAATAATCTTTTTTTTTAAAATATGTTTTTATTGATTTTAGCAAGAGATAAAGGAAGAAGGAGAGAGAGAAAGAAACATCTATATGAGAGAGAAACATCGATTAGCTGCTTCCCACATACACCCATACTGGGGATTGAGCTAATAACCTGGGCATGTGTCTTGACCAGGAGTCGAACTGGCTACCTTTCAATACACTGGGCAATACTTAGAATAATCTTAAGGATAAAAATACTTTATAGTAATTCTCAAAGACATTAATATCTTTACAGTATCTAATTATATAATGAACTAGAGACCCAGTGCACGAAAATTTGTGTACTCGGGGAGTCCCTCAGCCCAGCCTGCACCCACTCGCAGTCTGGGACCTCTCGGGGGATGTCTGCCTACTAGCAGTCAGATATCCCTCTATCCCTCTTGCAGTCCGGGAGCCCTGGCTCCTTACTGCCTGCCTGCTTGCTGCTCCTTACCATTTGGCCAGCTGCTCCTTAGCCCTGGCTTGGAAGCGGGAAAGGCTCCTGCCACTGCCACTGCGCTCACCAGACGTTAACCTGGCTTCTGGCCAACTGGTGCCCCCCCCCTGTGGGAGCGCACTGACCACCAGGGGGCAGCTCCTGTGTTGAGCATCTGCCCCTGGTGGGCAGTGTGCATCATAGTGACCGGTCGTTCTGCCATTCGATTTGCATATTAGGCTTTATTATATAGGATAATGTGGTAGGATATTGATTTCACCCTCCTCATCTTTTATGCTCAGACACACTTTTTGTCCTTTGCCCAACTACCAACACATGTTCAACCACTCTTTCACTATTTCTCTCTTCTTAAACCACTCTCCAGAGTAATACTGCATTTATCTAGTTGTTCCTAAGAGAGTTTTCAAGTTAAACTTCATTCTTAAAATATCAATGTTTCTAAAAGTAGGTTATACACATCTCTACTATTTTAAAATAAAACATCTGTTTCTTGATGCAATTTAGGCCAATTATTTTACCCTGGAACTACTAAAATGTATAGGGATATTTGGGTATCTGGGTCCAAATTAAGTGGTCGTGGGCAGCTGCACGTTTAGAGTTCCTCTGTTAATGACTTACAGTTTTATGGCCTTGGCCTTGCCTTCATTTAGTACGCTGCCACTTCTTAATGGAGCTCTGACTTCTTGAAGCAATAACCACTGCCTTTTTAACTGCTGTTAGGGTTGACTGTGGTTTGGAAAACCAGGCATCTTTGTTTGTTAGGACTGTTTTTTGTAAAAAAAAGTGGACTGTTTGTAGATGGGGGACTAAAAAAGTAATGAAGTGGGGAGAGAGAATTAAACAATAATTTTGGCAGGCTGGGCCCAGGTTAGCTTATCTGCAGGTTCTGAGCTGCGATTACTGCATAAAAGACCCTGATTGAGTAAAGTACTCATGTTCCTTTTCTATCTTACTCATCGGCTAACTAATCAAGTGTCTTCATACATAGCTGGCTGCTGTTGTTTTTTGACACATATGAATTTGTTTACAGTTCAAGTGATATATGTCTATGCATGTAGAAAGTTTATTTAAATGACACTAGTCACCAAAAGAAAAAGAAAAGCTTACTTCACCAATACAGGAGCTGTATAATAATGTTACTTCTCATGTGTGTCCACTGATTTATATCTTTAAGCGTAGAAAATTATTAAAATAACAATAGTCACTAAAAGAAAATAAGAAGCCCTCTTCACACAATACAGAAACTATAATAGTGACAATCTGTTAAGGACTCACTCACCTTTAATAGTCTAGGATATGTGCATTCATACAGGTTGACTGTGTTTAAGATCTTAGTCAACTGTGCACATGTTAAGAACCACAATAAACCCAAACAGAATTTTGTAACTTTTTCTTTCCAAGCATTTTCATATTTTATAATAGCTTTCTACATGAGCAGCTTATTAACACCTGTGTTTGACTAATTAATCTAGATTTCCCCCTAAACACATAATTCTGATAAAAATCTAACAAGAAAGAAAAGAAGGAAGGAAATAAGAAACATCTTTTATATGCATAGTAATATTTTCTTCAAGCTAAAGACAGAAAGTACATGCTAATTTGCATAGCTTCCATAAAATTGTTCTAATTATATCCTATTCTACTTACCTGTGACTTATCCAAAGGAAAATTCAACTCCAAGCTGGCTTTCTGTGACCTCGAAGGTCTGTAACCCTGAACCTTTCCTGGTAGTCAGTATGATGTGTTTCCAGAAATTATAAGCTATGTTTATTATGATTCTTAAAATAACAGAAGAAATACATGAACAAAATGCCATTCGATTACCTGCTTTTTTGAATTCCCTTTACCACTGTTACCATTTATTAGGGCAGATAAATGGGAATTAGCTTTGGTAAAAGCCTTTCTGCATTTGTCTATATTATAAGAACCCCTGAAAAAAATTTTTTTAAATAGACACGGAATCAGAGATTACAGTCCGGAATGAAATTCTTCCAGTCTACAGGAAAATTTGCCTTGAAGTATAAAAAAATGAATCAGGTATTTCCCTTGAGGCTCATTCTGAGTGCACATTTTGTTCTAAGCTTTGTTTGCCTTTTGCAACAGCATTTAAGAGAAAACCAACTGACCATTTACAACCCAAACAATGGCTTTAGAGCAGCACCATTAAGGACCACACCTGGCCAGACTCAAACAACATGTCTGTTTAACCTGGTGACTTTCCTGTGTCTGGGGTCAGGCAGGAGCAATCTTGGTTGGGGGGAAGGAAAGAAGAGCAAATATAACTGACTCACTGAGAACAAAACAGTTGCACCAACTATGCTTTGTCATTACAACTGTTTCAACAGTTGCTAGTAGGCAAGGCTGTCATTTAAGTAACCCACTATAATTTGGGACAAAGCCCCCGGAAATTATGGCACTTCATAACAGGAGTACATTTCTGAGTTTACTGAGCATAATACACCCACTGAAATTCGGAGTAGTCCTTCTTTGGTATACATTTACATCAAGGGAAACATTAGCAATAAAAGTAATTTAGCTAGAGAGGAAAAGAATACCGTAACATTCACGTTTGGGAGCAGACCATAGTTTATTTTACTTTTGCATCTTTTTCATTATGCACTATTTTAATCATATAGAAAATATACAGGGAATAGAACCATTAGCCCACAAACCCATCATTCAGTTTCAATAATCAACATTTGGCCAATCTTATTTTACTCTACCCTACCCACTCCCCTCCTTGAATTCTTTTTGAAAACAAATCCAACACAGCCTATATTTTATTTTATAAAAGCTTTAATTTATGATGTAGGTACACATTTAACCTAAAGATCACTCCACAAATCTTACTAAGCATGACATGTTTTAACCAACTTTAACCACCCCTTTAAGTATTTTACACTAAAACCTATCTGCCTAGAAAACTAATTTGTTTGAATATAATTGGTTAATTAAAATGACAAAGTAACTTGAATCATAACCCTCTATTATTTTATTTATGGGGAGGGGGAGGGGGAAGGAACATTCTGAGGTTGAGAAAATAGTGCATTTTATGCAGTTCCTGTGATTTTCATCTTTGTGGACACTGATCAACGAGAGACAAGGTTAAAAGTAATACAATTGGACTTGTCTGGATGGAGCTTAGAAAAATGGGAGGAGGCTACTGAGGGGCAGGAGAGCTGCCTAGCAGGAAACTTTTCCCTTTTCCTTCACCACACAGACAGAATAAATCAGAATGCCAACAGGCCAAAACCTGGAAGCTTCAAAAATCACTCATAGGCAGTCCAGTTACTTATAATAATTTTTACAGATCTTAAAGCAAAGATCAAAAGGAACTCCATCTAGCATTTATTTTCAATTCCTCTTTGCCTGATGACTAATTTGTAGAGGAATGAAGTCTTCACAAGGGAAGCCAAAATAATCTGAGGTGACTTTGATACAATGCCACAAAGGATATGAAGAGGAAGCCGGTAGAAGCTGCAAATGGCCAAGTTCCATTAAGAGTTCTAATAAAAGAATAATGGAATTTCCCTTAACTGTGAATTAAAAAAATGTTAGAAGTGGGCAAAATTTAGACAAGCCAGGCAAAACATTTGTCACAGCCTTTTGTTGTTAAATGTTAACTTTAGCCACTGTTGCATTTATGTTCATTACATGGTTTCATCTAAAAAAATGCAACTTTCCCATCAGAAATCTAGCCAATCACATTCCTTTTGCTTTTGTATTTTACTTATCAGCCTGCACCTTCCACCTGCATTGTCAGATACTATGAGCTCTCTCAACCTCTTTCAAACAAATGGCCATATTCTGCAAACTGATCGACTTAACTCCAAAAAAGCAACTTGAAATGATATAATTTTTAGTCATGTATACAGCTATAGTCACATGGAGGAGAATAAACGTTTCTTTTAAAAATTTTTGGTGCTTAAGTCAAATTGGTCACGATAGAAACACTAGAAGCTATTCAAATTCTTTCAACTTCTATGAACAACTGGCATGATTTTTCCCTCCTGAATCCAGACATCTTCATATGCAGAGCTGAGGAAAGTAGTTTTCACACTACTTATTTTGGCTAGTTAAAAAATCCCCACCACATGTCTCCCTGTAAATTCATAGATAAAGATTTAAGTTATATTAGCAATTCGACTGTGCAAATTTTTTGTTTGCGTCTGAAGTCACCTCAAATGAACAGATTTACTGAAATTTATGTGATAAAGAAGTTTTACACAACTCTCAGAAATCTCGCAATGTATTTCCCTATGAAGATGTGATATTGAGCATTTTCTTTAAAAACAGTTATAAGTGTGTTTTTTAAAAAAGAGTGCATATCTTTTACAAATATAGTGAAATACTTCTAAGTAAAAAGATGTCTGGGAATTCTTCAAATACAGGCAGTGGAGAGCCAGGGGTATTAAAGAATTAAAGCAGGCCCAGGGTACACAAAGCTGTGGGATGGATGTGTAGGGTCCCTACACTGTTTGGTCTTCTGTGTAGCAACACTACTGGCAGTGGGTATTTCACATATAATGCTATGCACTGCTTTTTGTTAGGGTTTTTATTTGGAAAATAACTTTCTATCAGGAGCAATGGAGAACCAAGAATTGGCAGTTAATATTTTAATTATCTGTACCAATCCAAAAGCCAAGTCCATCACTACATTGTTTGGTAAGAAAAAAACAAAAAATAAAAACCAAACAAACAAGCACCCCAAAACTTGTCTTTGCAGTCTTTGAGATTTCAGTGACAATATGTAACTATATTTTAATGTGAATAAAATACAATTATTTTAGTTCAAAATACAAATTTTCTGGTTTCTTTTAAAGACATAGAGTTGGAAATGAATATAGAAATGGAACTGGTAAGTGTACTTTAAAATCATTACATATCACGGGACATTGTGCCATACATTCAGAAAGACTTCTCTACCACCCAGTATCTCTTACCTTGTGATCATATGGACTGTAAGAGTGAAATACCCGAGAAAGATCTTTTGTTCTTTGCTTTTTCTGTGGAAGAAAACACAGACATCTGAGTTGATAGGTGGCAAAACATACATGTGCATATGTATCTATATGTACATCTATCTCTCTGTATTTATTTCTCTGTCTATCTGCATTAAGATAACGTACATTGAGATAGTCTTCCTTGTGCAAGGTGAGGGGCTCCAGTGTCAACATGGGACATGTGTATGAAATTAGAAACCAAAGCCACTTGATGGTTATGTGGGTCATGGTCACAGACCAGCCAGGCCACTTCTTAGAAGGTTGCATAATTACAACATTAATCATCACAAACTCTATTTATAGACACATAACTTAGAGACTAAAATGAAAAAAAAAAAAAAAGGAAAGAAACCTCTGAATTTCATTGTAATATCAACTGCTGTTACTCTAAATTGGGCACTTGCATTGTCTATTTAAACAATATACCTCCTTCAGGCCCCAGGTCACAGCTTGGGTCTGCCAGACTGAGAGTGAGAGTGAAAGTTTTTCTTTTCTGTTAATCCTCAACCGAGGCTATATAATTTTTTCTATTGATTTTTATAAAGAGTGGAAAGGAGGAGTGGGGAGAGAGCCGGGGGGGGGGGGGAGAGACAGAGAGAGAGAGAGAGAGAGAGAGAGAGAGAGAGATGGACGTGATAGAGACACATGGATGAGTTGCCTCCTGCACATGCCCTGACCTGGCTGGGATTGGGCCTGCAACTCAGATACATATCCTTCACCAGGAATTCTTGGGGCAACGCTCTAACCACTGAACAAACTGGCCAGGGCATGAGAATGGAAGGAGTTTGTTTTTTTAAAATATATTTTATTGGTTTTTTACAGAGAGGAAGGGAGAAGGATAGAGAGTTAGAAACATCGATGAGAGAGAAATATCGATGACAGAGAAACATCGATCAGCTGCCTCTTGCACACCCCCTACTGGGGATTTGCCCGCAACCAAAGTACATGCCCTTGACCGGAATCGAACCTGGGACCCTTCAGTCCACAAGCCGACAATCTATCCACTAAGCCAGACCGGTTAGGGCGAGTGGAAGATTTTTAAAGGATAAATTATAAAAATTCAGTTGCAGGATCAAACAGTATGCACGTTTATTACATTGATAGATACAGCCCTACTGCTCCCTACCCCAAAACACTGTACCAATTTGCCTTCTCACCCAGAGTGAATGAGAGGAAATTACAGCTTAAGTTGAAAAATCTTAATATCTCTTTTCCATTTAAAGGTTGTAACATTTCTAAATTTATAGAACAGATAAAAACATTTTTAAAACAGATATCGAACATCTTCACAGGTGCCTATTATAGAATTTATTTCTTGTACATCATAGAATTAGACACTACCACATACTAACATTCCATCATGAGAATGTCTGGTTTGCCCTTACCCTGTGTTGCTTCTGGTTCTACTTTGTTGATTTTAATCCCACTACCAGGTAAATGAATTCTTCTATCTTCACTTGCCTGGAACCCATTTCCTAGGAAAGTATTTCCTTCCTTTAAATTCCAGTATCTACCTGAGCGTGTCTGTGATCCCTCCCCAATGCCAGGGAACTAAGCAGATCTCCTAGGTTCCACAGGATCTTCTGCAGCCACTTGGCTAAGTATTCAAGTCTGCTATTAATTAAGACCTTGTATCAGAGTCATTTGTACACACTCATGGTTTTCCCATAGATTAGTTTCCCTATTTCAGAAATGTGTTTGGAGCCACAACTCCCCTTGGCCGTCTGTCAAATCACTTGGCCTTGTTTCCACATTCTAGACCCACTAAGAGTTATCCTCCCTGCCGCTCAGCCAGAATTCCCACCTCCTCTGGTCTATCTCTCAGGTGTGCTTCTGAGCATCAAACTCTAAAGTAATTTAACATTCCTTTTCCCCAGACAGCAGAGATGGATCTTGAATTGATCGGAAACAGTCCTTTGGCTCTATGAGCCCTGGAATCTGTTCTGAACAGGTCACTTGACACCAAAGTTTTCATTAGCTTATAATTTTCTCAAAAGAAAAATGACGGATACTAACACTTCCTTTGGTAAGAAACTTAAAACATGGAAAAAAAAAATTTTTTTTTCCAGAAAGGAAATTATGCTAGAGAAGATAAACTAGGGAGCAAAGAAGTCTTAAACTTAGGAGGTGTCCCTAGATCTTTTCAGTCCCAGAAATGGTTGAGCTACCAACTTGAGTTGGCAATGGATATGGAATATTCAGAGTTTGTTTTGTGTGCCTTTGTTTGTGAGTTTTGAATCTATTTTGATAGCTAAAGATGCATTTTATTATAAGCTACTTCAAATTATTTTGGGAAGGAAATGGGGTATAAATGATAAACACACTATTCAGATTAGCCCCCAAAGAAGCCAGAGAGGAAAGAATGTTATTTTTTCTGACAACAAATTTATTATATACACATACAGTGAAGTCTTGGCTCTGAATATTGAAGGTTATATGTATTAGTCCAGTTTACTGAAAATTACTGCTCTTTTTCCTGTGATGTCAGAGTCATATAGCCTAGTGGCATATCTTCTTGGGTCCAGAAGAGGGGTTGACAAATGATGGTCCATGGGCCAATCTAGCCCACGACCTGTTTCTGTAAATATAGTTTTATTGATACATAGCCACAGACATTCAGTTAAGTATTATCTATGAACTAGAGGCCCGGTGCATGAATTCATGCACCAGTGGAGTCCCTCAGCCTGGCCTGCGAGATTGGGCCAAAACTGGCTCTCCGACATCCCCCAAGGGATCCCAGATTGCAAGAGGGCGCAGGCCAAGCTGAGGGACCCCACTGGTGCACAATCGGAGCTGGGGAGGGATACGGGAGGTTGGCCAGCTGGGAAGAAACTATGGGAGTGCTCCAGGGCATGTCTGGCCTGTCTTGCTCAGTCCTGATTGGCTGGACCCCAGCAGCAAGCTAACCTACCGGTTGGAACGTCTGCCCCCTGGTGGTCAGTCATAGCGAGTGGTTGAGTGGCGTTAGCATATCATTAGCATATTACTCTTTGATTGGTTGAACGGACGACCGGACACTTAGCATATTGGGCTTTTATTATATAGGATGCTTTCATTCTACAACAGCAGAGTTGAGTGGTTACAACAGAGATTGTATGACTCATAAATGCTAAAGTATTTACTACCTAGCCCCTTACAGGAAAAGTTAGCCATCCCTGATCTTGAATGTCTATCTTTGACCATGTCTATGTCTGCTGGAAAGCTCCCCAAACCAAATGAACAACTAATGATCCAGTAAAATTCCTTGTTCTTTTTAATTGCTTAATGAAGACAGTTCAAGAAACAACCAAAACCTAGATCCTGACACATCAAGATGAACAACCAGCAAAATAATCATTAGCTGTCTTGTTTTCAGGATTTTACCTTCTGAGCATCCTATATTCAGACAAAAAACATAAGTTGGTTGGTGTTTACAGCATGCTGAAATAGATGTGGGACTTTCAGAGACCTCTGTATTCGCATTTTAACTGCTAAAGTCAGATACTCTGAAAGGAGACCCTTTATTAAGTTCTAGCACTAAAGCCACATAGAGGGTTTCATGTACAGATAACTATAGAGTGTGACCATTATTGCTAGTGAACCAGTTTTTCATATGAAGACAATGTTAAGTCTACCATGCTACAAAATAGGCTTGTTGAGCCTTGCTAGTTTTAACTGAAACCAAAAGCTGAGCCAAAAACAGAATAATTAGGTATTTTCCTATTGCATCATAGTGTGTGTCTAAATTACCTCCCACTTTTTTGCCTGTTAAAACAAACAGCTCAGTCATGCAACCACCTGTTAATTCTCCAAGTGTTTAAAAAGTAAACATGTTAAACAAGTTGTGTGATGAACCTGTAATGAGGGTGGCCAAAGTACAGTGAGTACATCAGACATCCTTCCCAGAACCGTCTGAGGCACCTTCAAGTAACCTTGGTCATCAATCCCCAGGCCACAGAGATGAGAGCTTATTAAAAAGCAGCTACATGCCAAGCCCTGAAGTTATGTGGGTTGCAGTTTGGTTTAACAGATGAGGCAGTATGCAAATTTGGTGAAACTTCTAGATTTCTGACAAGCTAATCCCTGCAGATCTCCATCCTATAGGTACTTCCTCAATTGCTTTTGTACTTCACTCTTCAAGGACAGAGCACATGCATGGCCCCTTTTATGCCCATGTTTATACTCCTTTTCAGACAAACCTAAACAAAACTAAAGGCCCCAATTAATGGAGCATTTCTAATAGTTCAGGGTTCTGGACAATGTAATCGTTTTACTTTTAATCAAAGGTATGCATATCTCAGATCTGAAAAAGGCTCTGCATGTGATGAGAATAGACATTTTGAAGATGAGGTATACCATCAATTAAATTGTAACAATATCCACCAATTTAATGTCTCCTGGTTCCCCAAACTAATTCAATGCTTTCTGTGCTCATTCTCTACTTGTAGATTAAAGCTTTCTCGAGTAAAGTAAAATAAATAGTATTACAAGGCAAAACAATAACACTATGAACTTCATATGGATTCTCAAAAAGTGATAAAACCTACATATGAGCTTTCAGAGAGTTTGATATGCTTACACTATATTCTTATAATAAAATATAAAGGTTTCAGCAAGCCTTCATCATACTTGGTGGTAAGCAGCCAAAATAGCAGGATAGAGTTTCACTGTACTAACTCCCAGTTTTCTCTTCCACATGTCAGGGGCATGGAAGTCACCATTCTGTCCCAACAACAAGGAACAGACTGAATAGCCTGGAAAGCAACAGCTCTTCCTGGATCCAGGAGAGAGGGGCAGGCACAGAGAATACGGCAGCACTGAAGACTAACAGGTGCGTGCAGGGAATGTGGCCGCCTGGAGCAGAGATGCAGGACGAAGCTGCCGCAGGAACCAGTGTTCAGGTGGGAAAACCTGAATGGCAGTTAAGGGAATGCTGGAGCTCAGTGCAGACAGCTCATGAAGTTAAGAACTCCAGGGGGATCCAGTTGTTGGGGAGGGGAGGGAAAAGTGGGCACAATACTATGAAATTTATCTGCAGGAGCTCAACCGGGTTCCCATAGTAAATATCAAAGAAAAATTCCTGGGCTTCCTTCTGGCAGAGGGAGGGGAAAAGGAAGCATTTTGAAATATACCAGAGTACTCTGTTCTTCTTAACAAGGCCTGCCCTCAGGTGTATTAATCATCAAAACAGAACTGACCTGGGGAAGGGCAATAATGAACTCCAGCCCACCCAGCTAAGCCTGGGAGAGGAGAAAACTGAGGAGCACTTGCTAAGATCACAGTTCAGAGGCACAGACTCCCTAAAGGACTGAGATCTAGTCACAGGAATAGAGAGAAGGCTCCCTCTCCCTTCACCTCACCACCACATTGCTCAAAACTAATTTATAGCAGTTCCTTTTAACCAGAATATCATGTCTGGCTATCAAAAATTTTATAAGGTATAACAAAAGGCAAAAAACACAATTTGAAGAGACAGGGCAAGTATCAGAACCAGACATGGCAGAGATGCTGGAATTATCTGACTGGAAATTTAAAACAATTATGATTAATATGCTAAGGCTCTAATGGATAAAGCAGACAACAGGCAGGAACAGATGGGCAATGTAAGCACAGAGATGGAAATCCTAAGAAAGACCCTCCCTGCTCCTCTCCCCAAAAGTTAAAGCTAAAAAAATCTAACAGACACGATAAATGCCTTTATGGGCTTATTAGTAAACTGTACATGGCTGAGTACAGAATTTCTGAGCTAGAGGATATCTCAATAGAAACTTGAAAACCAAAAAGCAATGAGAGCAAAGACGAAAACATGAGAATATCCAAGAACTGTGGGACAACTACAAAAGGTGTAACATATGCACAACGGGAATACTAGAAGGAGAATAAAGATAGAAAGGAAGAGAACAAATATTTGAAACAATAATGACTGAGAATATCCCCCAAATTAATGCCAGACACCAAACCACAGATCCAGGAAGCTTGGAGAACACCAAGTAGGACAAATGCCAAGAAAACTTTGGCATATCATTTTCAAATTACAGTAATCAAACAGAAAATCCTGAAAGAATCCAGGGAGAAAAATACCTTGGCTATAGAGGAACAAAGATAAGAATTACTTCCAGGGTCTCTTCAGAAACCATGTAAGCAAAAGGAGAATGGAGTAAAATATTTAAGAGTTGGGAGAGAGAGAAATCACCAACCTAGAATTCAGTCCTTGTGAAATTATCTTGATAAATAAAGACTTTCTCAAACAAAAATTGAAAGAATTCATTGCCAGTAGGCCTTCCCTGCAAGATATGTTAAAATAAGTTTTTTAGAGAGAAGGAAAATAATATAGGTGTGAAATTCAGATCTATATAATGAAGAGCACTGAAGAAGGAATAAGTAAAAATAAATTTTTCTTTTTCTTAATTGACCTAATACAGTGGTCGGCAAACTGCGGCTCACGAGCCGCGGTTTGCCGCTCTGTTGACTAATGAGTTTGCCGACCACTGACCTAATAGATAAGTGTTCAAAAAACAGCAGCAACAGTGAGTGTACTCAATCATGTATGCTTATGTATTTATGAAATGAATGGCAGCAATTATACAAAGGATGAGAGGAAGGAATTAGGATTATTTGGTTATTATAAGGTACACTGTGAAGTAGTATCGTATTATGTGATTAGTTGTAAATGTATATTGCAAACTCTAGGGCAACCACTAAAACAAGTTTGTTTTTTAAATTAAAACTGATATGCTAAGAAAGGAGAGTTTCAACGTACTTATTTTTTTCCTGACCTCTTTCTGGAAGAGAGCCTAAGAACTGGTTAACCAATCAACTGGCAAGTAGCACCAGAAAAGTCAAGAGTGGAAAGATAAGGAACCAAGACAACTTGCTAACTGGACAGTAAGGTTCTGAATAGCTGACCTTTGTGTCAGGCAGGTGCACTTGAGACAACGAGTCCAGGATGGTGTAGGACAAATGCCAAGGGGAGTCTCTGAGGGACTAGGAGAGTTAGGTTCTAAACAAATCCCATAATTCCAGGCAATAAAGGCTAGGGATCAAGGACTGAGCAGTTGCTATATGCCATGGATAGGCATTCAGAAGGGAAGTCAGAGAATCACAACCTGAGGCAAAAGAGCTGAAATAGCCAAGAGGTGCAAGATAAAAACATGACCAAGGGTCAGGGAGTCCTTGGTGAAGAACTAGTCAGGAACTGAGAGATTCACTGTGAGGACAGGGCTTAGCAAGATGCAACAAGAGACACTGGCGTCAGGGGTAAGAAATGAAGTAACTACTAAGGATGTGAGCTGATACTCAGGTCGGTCTGAGTTTCCTTGTGGCATCTTCTATTATACTTCCTGCAGGGCAGTCTCCAGGTGTCAAGGGACAGGCATTGCTTGCCCTGATAAGTTCTGTCTAGAGGGAACATATTATACCATACCTTACTGGAGAGTTCAGTTTTTTATAAAAGCCAAAATAAAAGAACTGAGTATATAGATAGATTATGCATCTACATAAACTGTAAGAAAGTAGCTTGGGTACAGGCACACAGAGACAGGAAGGAAAAGTGGGAGCTTTGTTGAATCAAAGAAATGACTAGTGCATGTGATGCAAAATATATAACAGTTTCAACAAAATGATCAAATTTGTGTTTCAGAAAGAGCTCCCTATTGGTATAAGAGACGAAGCATGGAAGCAAGGCTAGAGGCCGAAGATGGTGTGAGAGGATGTTGCAGTGGTTCAGAAAAAATAAAAACATTCCACATTAAGCTCGGAGCAAGGAGGGTAGGTGGGATGGGTGTGAGAAGCAGCTGGGAGACAGGATGGACAGCACTTGGTGACCGATTGGACAGGCACACGGGGAGGGAAGAGCAGAGGAAGACACCACGATTTCTGGCTGGGATTACAGAGGGGAGGGAAGTACCCCATCTGATGGAAGGAATCTAAAGAAATCAGATTTGAGGACTGGGCTGAGGAGGGGAATTCGGTTTTTGATATAATGAGTGTGAGGTGGCTGCTGTGAAACATTTGGAGAGAAAATGAGAAGGAAGGTAGAGAGATGGGAAGGGATGGTGCTAGAAGAGAGAGACGTGGATCTATTCATATAATTAAAAGCAGGAGAGGGGATGTAATCACCTAGGGAGCATATACAGTGAATAAGATAAGAAGATAAGACAGAAGTTAAAATCCAAGCAAATAGCAGCTCTCTGACCTTGGGCCAGGTATCTGCTCAGGTATCTTCATAGGTAAAATGAGGCAGTTGGATTAGGCCAGTAGTTCTCAGCTCTGGTTGCAGGTTAGAATCATTAGGGAGTCTTTAAAATATACCAGTGCCCCAGTCCTAGTCCCCAGTGGCACTAATTATATGGGCAAGTCCATTATTTAAATGCTCCTATGTTTTTCAACATGTGGCTCAAGTTGAGAGCCAGGGGCCGAGAGGATTCCTAAATTCTCTTCCCATGTTAACTTTTATTGTTCTGGATGGGTCTCCACGCCTTTTAGCTCCTGCCAGTCTAGATTCTGAATTCTATCAGGCATTTTCCTTCTCAATCTCTGCTTTGAAGCATTGGCTTATTTCCTAATCTCTTCCTTTACTTAAAAATGGACTCCGAGTAGGAATTCCTCTGGGGCATACAGAGGCGTTGGCTGAAGAGAATGGTTGCTGTTATCTATGTAGTTCCCTACTTGGTGAGTGCTTTTGAAAAATAAATGGAAAGCTAATTTAATAAGCCTGCACCTTTATTTTGTTATCCATGTCTAAAACATCAGACGTTTAATTAAAAGCTCTTGACATTATCAGCACTCAATCACAACCCTGCTTGTATAGTGTGAATATTTGGGTTGTGTCCCTGCAGTGATAATGATTCAACATCATCGTGAGAAGAAAGAACAGGTCCCTGGAATTAAAACAAACCTCAAGATTTAGAATCAATTTAGAAAGTCAATGATGTGAAATATGTTTGGCGATCAAATAACCAAAAATACTTGGGACATACTCTTCAAAATTTCATCTGCTTTTGTGTTATAAGGCACATACACCATGTTCTTTCACGTTCTCTGAGAAAGAACTGAGGATGGTAGAGAAAATTTTGGAAAGTCTGCTCTAACTCTACACATTTTTACACCTCTTCCTTTCTAGTAAGATCTGCGAGGTAACTGAAATGACCATACACACTGCTGACTTGGATTGTGGTCTTGAATCTCCTCCCTTCCAGTTACAGCAAATTCAAGGAGAGTCATCAGTTTCTTTATTTTCTCAAATCTGCACTGGAGGGGGGTGGGGTGGAGGGGGTGAGTGGGGTATGCAAGCAATTCTTAGAGGACATTAGAACAGCAGAATTCTAAGAATGGAAGTTAGAAAACAGATAAAGTGAATTTGTTCACCCAACCATAATGGTTTTCACATTAAATAAGCAGGCAAACGTGGAAATGTACCACTTACTCTAAAACACAGTGGCTATCAGTGGGAAACACTTCTTTGCAGCCATACGGTTTCTAAAATCACCTTAGTGGCATTGAAGGTGTACAATCAGCCTCTCATTTTCACAGTGGGGGTGGCAGGTCCCTAACCAGGCAACACAAGCTGCAAGGAAATGCAAAAAGGAAATTCTGCATTCATTCAGGGACAGCCCATAAGGACAATGCAGGCAGCCCTATCTTCCTATATCAAACTCCCCTTGTTGTCTAAAGAGAGCATTTGTTTGCAAGGAAAAGGTCATTTTCCAGGCAACAAAGGCAAGGCTGCCACAAGAAAAGAAGGAGACTTCACTACATGGTAGCACCAGATGTTGCTAAAATGAATAGCCTTCACAAGAAGTTAGAAAAGAAGCAGCCTTTCAATATGAAACAAATCCCTGCAAAGTGAAAAGACAAAGTCCACGGTACTGAGTCCTAGATGCACACAATGGTTCATCTCAAGTTCCTTTGTGTGACAATTTCTGGGTGCTCGGAAGTCGCACACAAGAACAAGAGTTGCTATAAATATCAACTCAGTATCACTTATTTTTCATTCTGCCCTTACAATGGGCCACAAAAGAGAGCACTACTTCTCATCTGGATTATGGTAGTAATATTTTTTCCCTGAACTACCTGGGTTCAATCTTTACCCCCTACAGTAAGAGCCGGCAAAAATGACCCGTGGGCCAATTACAGCTGGCCACCTCTTTTTTTGTATATTCTGTTACTTGTTTTTTGCATTTTTTAATGGCTGGGGGGAAAACCAAACCCAAAAGAAGAAGATATACTGGTGACATGTGACAATCATAGGAAATTCAACTTCTGTAAAGTTCATTGGAACACAGCCATACTCATTCCTTCATGCATTGTCTGTGGCTGCTTTGGTGCCACCGTGGCCGAGCTGAATGACTGCAACAGGAATAGCATGGCCTGTAAAGCCAAAAGGATTGACTTTCTGGCCCTTTACAGCAAGAGTTTTCCAGCCGCTACTCTAAACCATTGGTGTGCAATTCTCGCTGCACATGGAAATCGCCTGGGGATTTAAATAATACTCATGTCTGGGTTCCACTGACATAGATTCTGATTTAATTGATCTGGGCTGCAGCCTCGGATTTGAAATTCTTAAAATCTTTGCAGGTGATGCTAAAGTGAAGTGAGGTTTTAGAAGCATTGTTTAACCGAGGCTCTGTGCTGAGGCCAGAGTGGGATTTCTAGTGCGTGGTCATCCAATGTCATGCATGCACTTCTTTTAAAGCCTTCAATGGTTCCCTAATGCTCAGAGAATCAAATTTTAGGTACTGCATTAGGGCTTGGCCACATTTCCCCACTAGTACCAAAGGCAACGTCTTGTTCCTAGCAGGTCCTGTGTTTTCTTGAGGCCACATCTTGCCAATGCGATCGATCTCCTTTGCCTCGTACGCCTTCTTGAACATCTTCAAGTGTTAAATTCATTCTGAAGAGCCTGGGTCAGAGATCACCTCTTTCATGCTGGATCGCCCAAACAGAAATAACCTTTTTGACTACCTGTTTACACAGATCTCTGCTGTTTTCACAGTGTGCCAATACTTCTTTGAGGGCAGAAACCACATCCTGGTCACCTGGGTGGCACCTCCTCCCTCCACAACACTGTATTACAGTGCCTTGCATATGGAAGCTGTTTGAGAAATGCTGACATCTCCTTGATCCCGCAACATTTTGGTTTTACCTTCATCGAACCTTCTGATCCTTCAAACTATCCACGAAGTCACCTTTCCCTCCAAACTCTCAGTTTATGACACACTTCAACTCTAGTATCCTCCATTTCCCTATTTCTTCTCCCTACAGGCTCTTGCTACTCACCTTATGTTAATCCAGTCCCATGCCCTGAGCCATTTGGACACCTTCTGTGCACTGAGGCCATCTCAGCATTCCTTGGTCATGGCTCCCTAATTAATCAGCTGGTGTTCTTATTCCTCCTAAGTTTTTCTGTCCCTGTCCTCAGCCTCTACATCTAAAATCCATTCCCCAAGCTCTAAAACTTAGTTATTAATTGAATTATACATTCGTTCATTTGACACAATTACTGTCCATCATGTTGCAGGGACCACATTTAGCTCTGGTCAGATGGAAAGCAGGTCACTGGACTCAACAGACCTTACAGTCAATCTGGTGGCGAGAATAAATTACTGTACGGGTAGGCAAAAGTAGGTTTACAGTTGTGAGTATGGGAAAAAGAGTTTATTCTTGTAGTATTATTAATTACTAGAGGCTGGGTACACAAAATTTGTGCATGGATAGGGTCCCTAGGCCTGGCCAGCAATCAGGGCCGATATGTTGAGTGACCAGCAGGGCAATTGGGGGGGCCCCCCCGCTGGCACCCGCCTTGGCTGGCCTGGGGCCTGCGGGCTGGAGGCAGCTCCTGCATTGAGCATCTGCCCCCTGGTGATCAGTGCACGTCATAGCAACCAGTCTTTCCACTAGTCATTCTGACATTCGGTCGATTTCCATATTTGGCTTTTATTATATAGGATTGTATCATTTTCCATACAAACCATTGTAAACCTATTTTTGACCCACCCTGTACTTAACCAGGTACCAGCACATATTATCTACTCAAATGTTTACTGAATAAATTCTTAAAACTCTGGATATTAACCTATGGTATTAATGCTGCTCACCAAGTGGTTGTGTCAATGAGTTACCTGTTTATGATTTTTACACAGATAACTAAATCAAATACAACTTTATGTTAAAATTATATTTATAACTAGAATTGGTACTTCAAGATGCTAATTGTAGTAACTCCAGAAAATGAAACTTGTTTCCCATGGGGTTTTGCTTTTGCATCAATTTCTATTTTATGCACAATTTTTTAAACATATCTGCTCCCTCATAAAGCTTTCTGAGGAGTTATGTACAGGATAGGGGAAGGAGAGCATCCAGTATCTTTTGGGGGATGGAAGAATACCAGGAAAGAACAAAATCAATAGCTATAGATAATGGGTTATCTTTAGCTTCAAAATCAATGAGTAAAGATAATAACCAGTAGTAGTTCAGAATGTAGTCAGATTCCTGATTTGCTGTCCATATATTAGACACTAGGTTTTATGACATATAAACCCCCAGAGGCATAAGAATAAACATGTTCTCCTCCCTTTAGTTACTTTGAAGCTAAGAACTTTGACAAAGCAAAAAAAACAGGTTTTAATCTAATTCCTGTTACATTTTCTTCCTCACAATTGTAGTACATCTAGACCAACTCATAGACACAAGTGTTACCCATACATGAAGAGGTTTCACTTTTATTTCTCAAATTTAAAACATTTCTTTAACATATGACAAGACAACTGTTTTCACAGTGATATTTTCAAAAGATTAGCAGTTACTGTGTTAAAACTCAAATTTTCTTCTCTCTAGGTACTGCAGATTTTTACTTTTGTCTTTAAAGTCTTACTGTGCTATACTAGCAAACTATTTGAAATTAGGAAGAGGCTGGAAACAAAAGTAAATAATTACCTTTTCCTACTTGCTTAATAATCATGTCTGATACCTGTAAGTTATTTTAGTAAGGTCACACTATACAATTGAACAAAAATCAAAAGTAGGAAGTCATATTAGAGTCATAACTATGAGAGTAATATTTTGCAAGTGGATAAAATAAATGCAGTGTGGGTTTTTCTAATTAGTATCCTGGAATTATAAGTATTTCTGCATTGTTATTAATACTTCTCTTTCTCTTATATATAGAGATAGGAACGTGCCTTTACTGAATCGAACACTCAGTGAGAATGAGCGTGACGCTCAACATTGCGAAAGACAGGGCTGTGCAGCCTGGATCTGCACGAACTCTGTTAGTGCTCGGAGCCTCATACCAGCTTCCAGAGGCTAATCTACAGAGCCCCCAAGGGGAAAGAACGAAGAAAGAATGGAGAAAACGAAATCTCTCTGACCCACAGATAAGCTGCTATAGAGTTCTAAAAACTGATCAAAACCAATGCATCTCCTTCATGGCTGCGAATAACCCCTGCTGTCACCCCATTTGAAGAGAAGCTCGAAAATTGTTCTGTGCCAGTTATTGCTGCATCTCTAGATAAGCCCGCAACTCGTTTTTATTATGATTCCACGACTGGGACCTGGAAGGTCAGACGTGACAATGTAGGCTTGATAACTCTCCTACTTTCTACATCTAATTTAGCACCTACTGTAAAAAATCATTTCTATCAGCAATGCAACCATCACTGATATCTCTCTCCATCCCATCACACCAATAATAAGAGTCTAAAATTCATTTCAGGGGTGGCTGGGCTTTTTGACCTATCTTCTCCTCAAGCACTATGTCAAAAACAGACTTATTTTCGTTCCATATATTAAACATACACATTTCCTTTTTTATCTTTGGCCTTTATGATAAAGGAGTCTTTATTTGATAACCAGAAGACAATTTAATGTACAGCTCAATCTTCTCCACTCACCCTTCCTCATGTCACTGCAGACATTGCTCGAGTCTTTTTTTATGTTGTAGGGCAAGTATACTACACAGAAGATGAAAATTTCTGAGTTTGGCTGAAAGCCAGCAATCTGTGCAACTACTGGCAGGAAGGGGACAGGAACGCACATGTGGGATGTGGGGGGAGGGATGGTGGTTGAGGGCCTAGGAAATTAGAAAAAGGGCAGGCAGGAGGAACACGGAAAGCTGAGGTTTCCCCTGTGCCCATTCCAACACCGCAGACAACTCTACTTATATACAGTATAATTCATGTTACAGAAGAGCTTTCAGAGAAATTAACCCATGTTCACACAGTAGAGAAAAAATGCACCAAGTATAGGTACCATATGACAGGCCTGACCACTCTAATGAGAAAATAGGTAGGCCTCCTTGGGGGCTAAAGTACTGCTACCCCACCATCCAGGCTCTCCATTCTTATGGAGGTCTATGCCCATCCCCTGAAGAATCGGGAATTAGAGAGGGCTGTCCATCAGCCCCAGGATCCCGCCCACACAGCCCCATCAATCTTTCATCTCCTGCCTTTCTTTCCTTCCTTCTTCAGCAGTGAAGAGCTAAGCATCTTATTGTGTATGTTGTATGCTTTCTGCTTTTTATTGGGAGAACAGCCCAAGGTATTTAAAAAAGGCCTGTACATTTAACATACATACTAAATGATAAATGTCTTAGAAAAAAATGAATACACAGACTGGCCATGATCATATTAAAGGAATTATGCTAAAAGTAACTTGAATCAATGTCAATGTCCAAACATTTTTTCACATTTATATAGTGCTTCATATTTTCAAAGTATTCATAACTATCCTATCTAATAAAAAGTAATATACAAATTGACCGTACCTCTGCTACACCCACAAGCCATGCCCACCAGCCAATCAGGAGCAAATATGCAAATAAACCCAACCAAGATGGCTGCAGCCACAGAGAGGAGGAGGCTTGGGTTTCCACGGCAATGGAGGAAGCCAAGCTTTCCGCCTGCCCTTGCCAACCCAGGCCTTCATTCAATGCTACAAAGTTTCAATTATAGAAGATAAATAAAGCCCAACAGAAATGGCGGTAGCCACGGTAGCCATGGAGCTGGAGAGAGCAGGAGGCTAGGGTTGCCCACGGCGATGGAGGAAGCCAAGCTTCTGCAGTACTGGCCTGCTTTGGCCTCCACTTAAGGCTACAAAGTTTCAATTATAGAAGATACATAAATCCCAACATAAATGGCTGCCGCCAGGGAGCGAGCAGAAGGCTTGGCTCCACTCCAGGCTACAAAGTTTCAATTGTAGAAGATAAATAAATCCCAGATCCCAGGGCCTCCACTTGGGGCACTGGGGGGCATGGCCAGCCTGCAAATCACCACAGGCCCCTCGCCCAGGCCACCCCACACCCCAAGGGAACCCCAACCCTGATCCGGAACACCTTTCAGGGCAAACCAGCTGGCTCCCACCCATGCACCAGGCCTCTATCCTATCTAATAAAAGAGTAATATGCAGATTGACCCATCACTCTAACACACAAGATGGCTGCCCCCATGTGGTCAAAGATCTTGCCCCCATGTGTACAGAAGATGGCCACCATAAGATGGCCAGCAGGGGAGGGCAGTTGGGAGGAACCAGACCTGCAAGGGAGGGAAGCGTGGGTGATCAGGCCAGCAGGGGAGGGCAGTTGGGAGGGACCAGGCCTGCAAGGAAGGGCAGTTGGGGGTGATCAAGCCTGCTGGGGAGGGCAGTTAGGGGTGACCTGGCTGGCAGAGTAGGTAAGTTTGGGGTGACTGGGTCTGCAGGGGAGAGCAGTTGGAGGGAACCCAGGCCTGCAGTGGAGAGCAGTTGGGGGGACCAGGCCTGCAGGGGAAGGCAGTTAGGGGCAAACAGGCTAGCAGGGGAGCAGTTAGGCATCAATCAGGCTGTCAGGGGAGTGGTTAGGGGGTGATCAGGCTGGCAGGCAGAAGTGGTTAGGGGCAATCAGGAAGGCAAGCAGGCGAGCAGTTGGGAGCCAGCAGTCCTGGATTGTGAGAGGGTGCAGGCTAGGCTGAGGGGCACCCCCCACCCCATGCATGAATTTCGTGTACCGGGCCTCTAGTAGTTTAATGATAAGCATTCACTCAAAGATTTACTGAATGTCTGTGTTACACATTTTATTAGCGATTACAGTTGACCCTCGAACAATGTGGATTTGAACTTGTGTTTTAACACAACTTACTTTAAAAAAAAATTACTTTTTGTTTTCTTAATCAGAAACATCATATAATGGGGTTCTGAACCTTTTATGGGATAAGAATCCCTTTAAGAATCCCATAAAAACCAATGAGTCCCTCCCCCAGGAAACACATTTGTATAGACTCTTCCACTGTCCACACAACCCAGCTGGTTGCCAGAGCCTTGAATCCTATGGATGGGCTGAACCAGGTGCAGAAACTCCTGGATAGATTTAAATTCCTTCAAGACTCTCCTTGAGGCCTGGGGATTTGGGAACATTCATCTTAGCACTTAATGAACTTATAAAGAATGCTGGTTACTCTTTTTTGTTTTTAACCCTTTAAAAGTAAAATAAAAATAAAAAACCCTAAATGCTACAATTTTAATTCCCAGCAGTACCATATGTAGTTAGGATGCATAAAGCATGACACTGTCTCCAAAAAAGACAATATATAAGGTATTATTTAACACTGTAATCATATTGTTGAGACTGAGTAACATAGTTCCAATCCTAGCCAAAAACAGTGTTGTAGAGCCACACATTAATGAAAGAAATTAGTAAGCAGTAACACAGTTCCTAACCTTTGACAAGTTATACTCTATAGCTTGCTTTTAGGTTGGTTGTTTGGAATCAGGCTGCACTTTTTTCATTATAAATAATGACTATATTCTGATAGAACTTACATTCCCCTAAAACCCCAACCAATAATAAAAAAATACAACCAATTATTTAATCTAGATCATGTGTGTTCCTTCCACTGTACTTAAGTACCATTTATGAACTACTTTCATGAGTCCTTTTCCAGTTTCACATCACATGGCATTAATCTGTAACTTTCTCTTTTGTTCTGCCCCAGATTTCTGTGAGCACAGGTTCTGGAAATACTATCTTGGTTCTTGACCTGTTTTTCTCTCTTAGTTTTATATGAAGCACATACACTAATCAGATATTCAAGTTCTCAAGAATAAGCCAACTTCTCAAAGTTAGTGTCTTTATCCAGCTTCTTCTACAATTAAGTGCTCAGCCTATCGTTAATCTTTTATTCCCTTCCACAAGCACTCATTGTTGGTATCTGCTGTCTACAAGGAAATATCCTAAAATGGCTGTCCTACTGTGGACAGGAAGTAGGCCAGTCAGGTGACACTAATCACTGTGCATATGGGTCCTACGCAGGGCCAGGGATGGCTTTAGGATATCTATGTACTCGAAAAACATACTACCATTTTGGGGCAAATTAGGTTTTAGCTTGGAAGAGTGTGTGTGTGTGTGAAATAAATATTTTATACATACATAAAAACAGATTCTTATAAAAAGGTTAAGAACCACTGGTCCAGGTGGGGATAGACGAAGGTCTCTTGTAAACTATTCATTTGGTGTCCATGGAAGCCAACATTCTTTAAGTATTTGGGGTGTTGAGCACTCTGCGGGAGGGAGCAGACAGTAACAAGTAGTGGTATCCTAGCTTGTTCACTGCACCATGCAAACCAAAAGACCCAAGGAGACCTGGGCTCCCCCTCTTTAAAATGCAGTACATCAAGCATATCCTTTGGGGGTTTGAAGCCCCATTTCATGTAGCTTCTCAAAGTCCTAGTTACAACCCGCATATAGTCCCTCTCCCTTAGCAGAGTTCTAATAAAAAAGCGGTCTCCATCTCAATTAATGAGCAAGAGAGTCAGTAGGCCAGAGGTTCAGAATACCATCCCAATCAATGCCTGATACATACACGTTTCCTGAAAATGATTTTGTTTAGGACAGTGACTTCTAGGTCTAGCAAGATAGTTAAGAATTAAAGATGAGTGACTATGATATTCTTTAACCTTTGTGAATTTCCTCAAAGTTTTCATTCTTTTCTATTCCTGTTTTCAATAGAGATTAGCCAAACAAAACAAAGTGAAAAAGGATTTTGGGCACAGCAAGGAAGAGCGAAAACCCTAGACCTATTTGTAGCCAATCTTGAAATGAAAGAAAACATGGGGACTATTGGGAAAGCAAAGTGGAATGCCTGGGAGCAGGCTAGACCCTCAACACTTACAGTCACCCCTTCAAACAGCTGGAACAGGACTGGTGTTTGCCAATGGTGCCCTGTGTGTTCACCCATTTTGGCCCAACCATGGATGAAACATTGGGTAAATCATTTTACCTCACCAAACCTCAGTGAGTACAGATTTCTACATCTTGAAAGTTGCCATGCTGGTTAAAGCATTTTGCCTTTAAATGAACACAATTTTGGCTCCAAAATTCTATACATTTAAAATAGGAATTGAGGACTCTGTATTTTAATGAAGGCTCTTACAGCTTTATTTTAGGCACTGCTTTTCTTTCTCCCTTGCCACCATAGTTTATTATAGACAGAGTGGCTAGGAGTCAGAGTATAGACACCAAATGCTTGATTTTAGATCATAGCTCCACCACTGGCTGTGTGATGGAGCAAGTTATTTACACTCTTTGTGCTTTAGTTTCCTCTAGTGTAAAATGGGCATAAGAATAATTATTATCTAGGGCTGTTATTAAGATGGAATGAATCAATGTATGTGAAGCACCGAGAGAATGCCTGCACCTGGTGAGTACTACACATGGTGGAAACTACAACTCCATTGAGTCTACACGTTACAGGAGTCTTCCCTTCAAGTCCCTCATTCGTTCTTTCCCACATTCTCTCATATTTGCCATCAGTGCTTAGACCTCTTGACCTCATGGCCACACTATTTTTACCTTCTTAGTTTCTGCTTGCACCTTCTTCTACTTTGATGCATCCTGCACATTGTTCCCAATTCATCTTCCTAAAATACTACTGAAATTGTGTCACTCTGAGAAGAGACATCTAAACAGTGGATGCTGCCTACAGAGTATAGTAATATGCTTCTGGTGACTCAGCGTGTGGTCATTATCTAGGAACAGGCCCAAGGGCTAATGAGGTTGTGAGTCCTGATGTGATTAGAGTCCATATTCCCATGACTGGCCCCAAACCACCTTACAGTCTTTCTCATTATTCACTGCAAACCCTGCATCTCAGAAGAACTAAACTTCTTAACATTTTCTAGAAAGCATACTATTTTTCATATAGTGAAAAGCTTAGCTTTTAAAAAGTTCCTTTGGACAGTGGCCTTGATCGTCTCACTCATGAGCCTCTAAGTTTTACAGCCCTTTGTGTCACTCTTACAGCATCTGAAACACACTACCACTTATATCATCTTTTTCTTCCTTCCTGGATGGCTCTCTGAGAGTAAGGTACACTTAGGAGTCATCCTGACACGTCATGGTATAGCAGCCAGTCCGGGCCCTTCCCAGAGGGGCTAATCTGATACTAGGTAAATTAATTAATGGTACCCTAACTATAGTTTTAACTATGATTTTTAACACTGCAGTAGTTCTGATTGCCAAAGTGATCAAGAGACTTAAATTATTCCCCAAAGCCACGTTTTTGGTCCTTATGGGCACCAGGACGGCTGTGGTTATAAACACAGGTGAGAAGTGCTAGCTGAGTCTTCTTCCAATCTATTCCATACTGCTGCTAACAGAAGATAAAATAAAATTAAACTACTTCACAGTGGTCTTTAAGTTCCTTGATGGGATAGCAAATTATCTATTTGGATAAACTTTTAAACCTTGAGGGAACACACTGATTTCCATCTTAATAACATTTCACTGATCTCCATTAACTTGGTAGGAAGAACGAGGAGGGTGACTCCTTGAGGCCTCTGGCTCCTGGGGATCTCTGACACTTAACATCAGCTAGCTGGGAGGAGATCATCAAGTACTGCTTTGCATTAACTCTGTAATGACCTAGTGATACCAATCATGTTTTTGTGTTAGGTTCCAAAACTAACAGCAATTTACATGTGGACTTCCTCCTCCATAGTTTTAATATTTGTTTGTCCTAAGTAACAAGTTCAAAACTCACAGAAAGTAGTTTGAGAGGCTACTCTGTGGTTTTCCCAGATAATAAAGGTTAAGAGGAAAGGCAGTACAGGAATATAGACTACGTGGAAAGTATTTTTCACTCCAATAGTGTGCCTTGATACTAGTAATATCCAGAGAGAGTTGGTGAAGATCAGTGTTTTAGGATAAATATTAAGTTCATGACCTATGAATTACTCCTAAAATTAGATGTTTCATCTATGAGTTTTCCTAGCTGCTCTTGACCCAACACAAGTTTTTGATCTGCAAACTTTTTGAAGATGAAACTTCTACACGTACTACCTGCTGTGTAAATATTACAGGCACCTTAATGAAATAAGTTTCTGCCTTTCCAATTTTAGTTTCCCATGTCATTGCACTCAATTTAAAGTATCTTATTTAAAAATATATAGTCTAAGAATGAAAAACTGTTAAAATAATTAAAAGATTTATAATAGATTAAAACAAAGAAATAAAAAATCGTTTAGGCTATGTGGTTGTGACAGTTGGAGCCATCATAAAATTGAAAGTGTCAACTAAATCACTAAGATTTTTGAGTTTTCAAGGCCTATGTTTTCTTTCTTCTATGATCCAATTAAATAATTGGGATTAAAAGTTATGCTAAAAATGGATAACTATACAGTGGAGAAACCAGATAATGCATTAACCAAATGATATAAATTAACATCACCAATAAGGGGCAAAAATGCATGTGACTCCAGATGTGATATCATTTATTTAGTTTCCCAGGGAAAAGCATATAATATAAATCAAATAATAAAAACTAAAGCCCAAATTGAGGGTAATTCCATAAAATAACTGGCTAGTATTCTCAAAAAATGTCAATATATCATGAGAGATAAAACTCAGGAATGTCCAGATAGAGAGATATAACAATCCTATCTAATAAAAGAGAAACATGCAAATTGACTGTACCTCCGCTATGCCCACAAGCCACACCTATCAGCCAATCAGGAGTGAGTATGCAAATTAACCCAACCAAGATGGCAGTGGCCACAGAGCTGGAGAGAGCAGGAGGCTTGGGTTGCCCCCGGCGATGGAGGAAGCAAAGCTTCCCGCCCACCCTGGTCTCTGCTCAAGGCTACAAAGTTTCAATTATAGAAGATAAATAAAACCCAGATACCTACTTCTAGTTGGCCCTGTCCTCTGCTCAAGGAGGCACTGAAAAAAAAAAAAAAAGCAAAAAAGGAGGGAGCTTGGGTCGCCAGGGGCCATGGCCAGCCTGCAAACATCAGACCCTCACCCAGGCTGACCAGGCACCCCTGCGGGACCCCCACCCTGATCCGGGACACCCTTCAGGGCAAATAAGCTGGCCCCCACCCATGCACCAGGCCTCTATCTATACTAATAAAAGGGTAATGAGCTAATTAGACTGTGAGACTTTCCAGGAGACCTTCTGGACTTTCTTCTGGACAAAGCCATGGTGGCGGGGCCAAGGTAGAGGTGATTAGAGGCCAAGAGGGGAGGGCAGTTGTGGGTGATCAGGCCAGGATGGTACAGCAGTTGTGGGTGATCAGGCTGGTGGAGGGCGGGGCCGTTGGAGGTAAGCAGACCATCAGGGGGGCCAGTTGGGGGCGAGCAGGCCATCAGTGGGGGTCAGGTGGAGGTGATCAGGACAGCGGGGGGGGGGGGGCAGTTTGGAGTGAGCAGGCCAGAAGGGTCAAGCAGGCCAGTGGGGAGGGAAAGTGGGGCAAGCAGGCCAGCAGGGATGGCAGTTGGGGGTGAGCAGGCCAGCAGGGGAGGCAGTTGGGGGTGATCAGGCTGGTGTGGGAGGCATTTGGGGGTGAGCAGGCCAGCAGCGGGGGGCAGTTGTGGGCGAGCAGGCCAGCAGGCAGAGTGGTTAGGAGCAATCAGGCAGGCAGGCAGGCAGGTGAGCAGTTAGGAGCCAGCAGTCCAGATTGCAAGAGGGGTGTCCGACTGCCGGTTTAGGCCCAATCCCTGTAAACTGGCAATAGGACATCCCTCGAGGGGTCTCAGATTGGAGAGGGTACAGGCCAGGATGAGGAACACCCCCTTGCCTCGCATGAATTTCGTGCACCAGGCCACTAGTTAAATATAAGACCTGATCCTGAGCTGAGTCCAATATCAATAGCTATAAAGGACATTGTCAGAACTCTTGACAAAATTGAAATGAATTGTTGATTGGGTAAAGCACTGTTATCAATGATAAATCTTCTGAATTTGACAACAATATTGTGGTTACATAAGATACTCATTCTTAGGAAAATACACACTAAATCTTAATGTCTGTAATCTGTATGTCTGTAATCTACACTGAAATTGTTCAGGGGAAAGATATCTATGTATAAGTTTGTCTATCTTTTGAGGAAGAGCAAATTTAGCAAAATCTTAAAAACTGATAAATTTTGGTAAAGGCTTTACTGGAGATATACTATTCTTACAACTTTTCTATAAGTTTAAAATCATTCTTGGGGTAGAGGTAGGTGGAGGCTAGAAGAGGGTCAATGGGGAAAAAAGGGGATGTTTGTATTACTTTCAATAATAAAGATTTTTTTTAAATGGTTAAGATGGTAATAAATAAATGGATAAATAAATAAATGTCTGGAGCAGGGGGGGTGGGCGGGGAGAGGAAGAAGTTTAAAAAATTTCTAGGGCCTATAAAACATCACTGCTATAACAGAAAAACAACTTTGGAAACCAACAGTTTTTTTGGTCAAAAAGTTTTAGAATTATTTTGAATTTCTGGGATAAATGTCTGTTCTACTGTTTATATGAGTGTGGAGCAGAGGAAGAATGGAGTCTAAGTCTCAGGCATCTGACTTAGTCATGTAACCTTGGGCAAATGTACTTCTTTGAGGCTCAGTGAAAAATAACAGCAGAACCTGGAAGAATAACATGAGACAAAGCACACACACACACACACACAAAAAAAAAAGCAGACTATGCTTGCTTCTGGCACATGTTAACTTTCAAACAATGGAAGCTTCATTTTCCTGCCCTTATAACTTCTAATCTTATGTACCACTTCTATAAAGGTACTTTTATTATGAGTAGCAAAAATAAAGCATCAGGATATTCATCTTAGATATAAGATTTCAGATAGGACATAATTAATAGAGTATATTTTATTATTATCCATTTAAATGCTTATCTGATTATATTTGACTTATTAGTCCTTAATTATGAAATAAACAAGAGGCAAGAGTTTAGAAAAGTGTCATGTTAATATTACTGAATATAGTATGTCGACCTAAATACACATTTAACAGTAGCTCTAATACTTGGAACTACACTTATAAGTCCCTTGGAAGGTAATAAACATAGAGTAATTAATGAACCATAGTTATAGAAAAAATAGCAGAAGATCAAAAAATAAGGTACAGCATTATAAGGTTCTTTATCTTTAGAAGTAGCTCCAAGAGTCTACTCACTTCTCAAGTTGTTATTAAACTAATAAAAAGTGAGTTCAAGTTGAGTATTTTGAATTGAATACAATTTTAATAAACCAAGTTCATATGAAAGACATATAAGAATTAAGTAAATCCTTGCAATTTTTCTGAAATTTATATAAAACAAGGCATGTAACCATTACTGAAAAAAATAGATTGAAATATAATAAAGATGACCTGCCAAAGAATGGAATTTATATTCTCTTTATTTAATATAAATTCACTCAGTCCTTCTTAACCCTAGTACCCATCACCATTCACCATCAGAGAGAAAAACTTATAACCACACCTATTCCTACTGTTTTTATTATTATACATTCATAAAAGAAGCAGGATAAAAATTGACAAAAGGAAAGCAAAAAAAATTAAATAATCATAAGAAACAAGCTGAATGTAGTTTCTCTACATGATTTTTAAAAAGATTTTCTATGGGCTGACTATGAAGTACAAATTAAGACTGCTACCATTGAACTGAAAGCTCTCAAATCATATCTGACTCTTCGCAGTCCTGAAGTTGTTTTATTTTAGAACACTTGAAATACTAAGATTCCCAAGACAAACCATGATCCCAAAGTATAGTCAACTCCGATTTTTTTCTTTCAATAACTTATAATTAACAGAGGAATCACACGAAAGGGCTCTAGATATCAACAAAATCTGTGTTTTCTTTTTCTTATCTTTACCATCCTGAACAGAAACCAATCCCACAAAACCATGGCTCCATTCTGCAGTTACAGCCTACATATGTCTAGTACATGTCCTGTCCTGTGGGTCTGACTACACGAAGCTGATTTATGTGATAGTGGAATTCAGTTCATCAACGTCACATCAGGACTTAATAAAAAGTTAGGCAGTGCTCTGTGACAGCAGACAAGAGGTCAGATTCAGAAGGTGGGGATTTAGGGGATCAGTGAGGGTTGGGGTTTTCTGAAGGAGTGATTCAGTCTGAGAGGATTCAGGAGCATGCTCTTAAAAAAAGTCACTCTGGCAATGAAAACTAAAGAGGTCTCTCAGGGAGCACCTCTCTCCTATGCTGTCCACGAGGCCCTGTGCACAGGTCGCAGGGTGGTGAGGTCCTGCATCAGCCATATCATGCATACTGTTTTCGCCCCTAGGAGCACTTCCTTCTTAGAAAGAGCACTTACTTTTTTTTCATGAGATTTTGATAAGATACTCTGCTTCTGGTTACTCCAAATGAATCACACTTGTTCAATTCTCTAACATTTCAGGTTCAAGATGGTAGACAACCAAAAGGCTTGACAGTACTGGCAAGACGAATGCATTATCGACATTGAACTTCCCTCTGCACAGCCGAGACTTAACAATTATTGTCATTTTCATTCTTCAAAGCTCCAAATGTTATCACCATCCCCCACTTTCCTTCACTCTTTTAGAGTGAGAGAAGGACAAAAGGGAATTTCCCTACTCAAAAAGAAAAAAGAATGATCTACCTTCTTCCAATGTTCCCAAACCCAGACTTTTCTACAGGTACACACACACACACACACACACACACACACACACACACACACACACACACAGTTGATAAGCTTATCTTATGGTGCTTAGAAAAACAAAAACACAAAGAAAGATAAAGAGGTTATAAGGAAAAAGCTAATTCTGTAACTGCCATGTAGACACAGTTTGGGCAGAGATAAAATTGTGTGGGGGAAGAGAGAGAGAGCAGACTTGGACAGGGGTCTGGAGGGGCTGGCACTTCTCCCTTGAAGTACAAGTGACCCCAGGCTGGTCCAGGAGCAATCTCATGGCCATCAGGAGACAGAACATCAACAGCACCAGGAGGAGCAAAGGCAGAAAGAAGCTGTAATGCCCTGAATGTCAGGCATGGTTAAGGGTCCTCATAAGATGTCCTGGCCTACCAATACTTGACCTGAGAGCCCAGAGTCCATCACAAGCCAATTAAGTGACCTTCTGTCAAGTAAATACTCTCCACTAAACACAGAACCACTTTGCTGACATGGAGCTAAGCTTGGGACTTAGAGTAAGTCCAAAAGGAGAGTATTTATTGAAGGTCTCACGAATAACTCACCTGTTAGTCTCCACACCTATCTTGCACCATCTCTTATTTGGCTTTTTATTCCCACTCCACTACACCCAGAATGAGCTTTCAAAACAAACACATGATCACTGCTCTTCAGTAGCTTGTTCCATCCCACAGGACAGTATAAAGTTATTTAACTTAGAAGGGCATCTTAGTCTAGGCTTTGCCTACAGCTCCTGACTTATTCCTTGACAGTAACCTACACCTGCCGGTTGCCCCCAACCCCAGTAAAATCAAGCAAAAACTGCAACATATCTTACTGCCCCAAATATCATGCATTTTATGCTCATTAAAAGTTCTATGTTCTCTTTATTCCCAGGTTTCTTCCCATGCTGATTCCTCTAGGAAACTAGAGGTAGAGAAGATAAACACAAAGGCACGTGGGGAACCATAAGCAGCCAGGTTTTGTGGGTGCATCAGGTTTGTTAGAAGGAATGGCAGGATCTAAGAATGGAGAGGGAGGCAGGAATGTCTCTCTGTGATCTTAAGCAAGGTATTCATTACTCTTAGCCTCTGCTTCCTCATCGTTTGTGCAAAACGACTATAATAGTGGTGCTTACTTCACAAAGTTGTGAGAATGAAATTAGGTAACAGATATGAAGTGCTCAGAACAATGTCTAACATACACTGATTGCTTAATAAATGTTAATTCTTATTGTTATTTTTGTTATGTCATTATTAGGATTAGGGCTACAGATTATTGTGCCTGCAGGTAGCATCAAGTATAAGCTTTCACAGACCCAGGAATGACCATGTGTCATCGAGTGGCACAGCAAACTCTGGTTAGCATACAGGGCTGAAAGCTCAAATAACTTAGCTGTATCAAAAAGCCAGACAATGCTCCCAGATCAAAATACTCCACAGTTAGTATATTAGTTTCCTATTGTTGCAATAACAAATTATCACTAACTTAGTGTCTTAAAACAACACAAATTTGTTATCTTACAGTTTTAAAGGTCAGACATCTGAAATGCATTTTATGGTAGAAAATCAAGGTACGGCAGAGCTGCACTCCTCGCTTAGGCTCTTGGGGAGAACCTGTTCCTTTCCTTTTCCAGTTTCTAGAGGCCTGCCTGCATTCTTTTTAGTCCCCCCCCCCCTCCCCAGGATATAGTTTTCCCCTCTAGGTATGTGCCCTGACTGGGAAGTAAACACACAACCTTTTGGTGTACAGACAGCGCTCCAACCACTGAGCAATCTGGCTGGGCAGCTGCCTGCAGTCTTTACTCACATTTCTATCCTTGATCTTTGTTGCTGTCCTGACATGTCCTTCCTCTAATTTTAAACCTCCTGTGTCCCTTTTCTGAGAACTTTCGTTGAGGCCAACCAGATAATTCATTATAATCTCCCCATTTCAAATGCTTTAACTTAATCATATCTGCATAGTCCTTTTTACTATGTAAGGTGGCACATTCACAGGTTTTGAGATTAGGACATAGAAATCTTTGGGGACCCATATTCTCTCCACCACCAAGGATCTCGTTGCTGCCATTTTCAGCCCCCATAAACAACTAATTTAACTATGTTACAGAATTCCTAGTTTATATTCCAGAAAAAATGAGTAAAGTGATTAAACAAAAATCAGCAGATTTTTAATAGAGTAAAAGGTGAAAAAGTTGGAAAGTTTAGATAACATATTTAGGCCAATGATATAGAAAAAACAAAACACCTAAACTTTATAAATATGGTTTAAAAGGTGGCCTTAAGCCCTGGCAAGTGTTGCTAAGTGGTTAGAGTGTCGGCCAGTGTACCGAAGGGCTGCAGGTTTGATCCCTGGTTAAGGATATGTACCTGGGTTGGGTTGTAGGTATGATCCTGGCCCAGGTCAGGGAGTGTGCGGGAGGCAACCAATCAATGTGTCTCTCTTACATCTCTCTCTCTCCCCCCCCCTCCTTCCCTTCCACTCTCTCTAAAAGTATCAGTGAAAAAAAATATCCCCAGGTGGGATTAACAAGAAAAAAAGGTGGTCTTACTTCATATAATAGAGAATCAAAGATTAAGCAGAATTTCAAAGACCTCATAGCTTATTAAATTCAATTCTCCATTTGTCAAATGAACACCACCTATAATAAAACTCATACAAGGTAGAGGTTTCCAACACTCCCTCTAGATTATACTCTAGTTCTTACTTCCCTGATGTTACTACAGTCATCTGAAAGACTATTACATGATCTGCTGAATTCTAAATACAACAAAGCTATGGTCAGAAAAAACAAACAACAACAAACTCTATCAAAAATGAAAGTAAGAAGAGAAATGATATGTCCTGAAATGAGGAATTTTTTAATTTATCTTTTTAGACCAACTGGAGGGACTAAATACAATTAATTGCATAAGATTCACAAAATATTCATTCTAAAAGAGAAGTCAAAATAAAAAAAATATCTTGAGAAAAGGGGGCTTTCCAAAAGGTGTGTTTGGAAATCAGTCTAGAATAAAATGTCCTGAAAATCTAGAGTATAAAACTCTTGAAAATATTTTTTTCCTCTCCCCCAAAGAAAAAAAGTTTAGTTTGAAAATCAGGGACTGTGTAAATAATATAATTATGTTATCTAGTAAAGTGTTAGGATTTCTTCCTTTAAGGCAGTTTATACACTAAACTACTGAGTTGTTAAACTTTAGAATCATGCTCAGAAATAACAAAAAGTTTTAAAAACATTTAGAGAAAGCAGTAAAGTTCTTTCTATATAGTATGTTTCTCTATTTTGCTTTTTAAAATAAAGTGTGTCCTGGACTCACAGGTAGCTAGATTTGGGAGAGCCATTATGTGAATAAGCTTCTGATTGTCATTTAAGAACATTCCTGATTCAATATCTATTCCAAGTGGTCACCTTGCCTTGGTTTGAATACCTCGAACAAAAATTCATTTCTTCACAGGGAAAACTCCTGTGGACAGTTTCAGCGAAACTGTCTGTATCTATCTGCCCCAAGGATGGCCCTCCAGCCCTCCCAGGAACACAACCCCCCTTTCCTCAGGGTTGAGGCAGGAAGTACTATTGTGGCCTCATTATCTTTAGGATAAATAGCCTAGAAATTGCAAGTAAGTGTGTTATGATTTTTTCATGCTGACATCTATTTAAAGATATTATTTTTACACTCTGTTTCCCAGACTTAAGATGAGCAAGCAGGTGGATTTAATATCACAATTTTACATTTTAAACCGATATGAACATTCCAACAGCCACTCTCCTTGTCTAAAGACATTTTCTTCAAGTCATGGATCTCTTACAATAAAGATTTCATTATGCTATTATTTTCATCAGCATTTTCTTAACAACAAAGTCAGAAGAGATAAGGATCAAAAGACGTTTTAAACTTAAGGACATTTTCTAGGCAAATTAAGAATCTCAACCACAATTTTAAAATACTATTGGAATTATTTATGATTAATGAAGACTAATGAAGGAAGACTCAATGGAATAGAAAATATAAACATGCAAAATTGACCTTTCAACTAAAAGTCAAAGGTCACTCTCATCTGGTTTAGGTGATTTCACTATTAAATCGCCTATATAAATAATCTTGCAAAAGCTAAGAAAATATAAATTTTAGTTTACTCTGTTCATGAAAATATATTGCCTAATTTATTTTCATTATAAATTTAAGAAAGTCATAACTCTTTTTTAGCAGGATTAGCAAAAAAATTTACTCCTCCCATCTATGTAAGTGCCAAATTCAACTGAATGTACTTTATCCATTTGGTGATTTAAATGATTAAGAAAAACACATAATTTAGTTAACTTATCAGAGCTCTACTATAAAACATTAAATATAATGAAAATTATTTATATTAATACTAGTATTTATGTAAAAGTAGTTTAAAGAAAGAGAAAGTGTACTGAAATTATTTTATGTCATTCATATGGGACAATTTTTTTTTGGGGGGGGTTGATTTTAGTAGAAATAAAATATATTTAAGAAAACAATATATTTCCACTAAGAGGCATTCTAAAGCCAGAATAAAAAGCTGTTGTTTAAAAGCAAATGGTATTGTGCTCTTCTTCCAATAATGGGTTAGATTCTGCTTTCATTGTTGATTTTGTTGGGCCAGGAATTGGGAAATATATTAGATAAGGAAGAATTGCTACCCATTTTGTTGCAATGCTTTATTTTAGTTGCTAAGCAGCTTCATAATCTATCTGAGACAGTGTTAATTTTTTTATAAATTTAGGAGAACAAAGAAGAGTAAATGCATATCACTTATCCTCTTTCATGGCAGATCTCTATAGTTTATTACTAATGCTTGTTTCTTTATTTAATATTCAAGATATTACAAAGATAAAATTATTCCAGGCTACAGTTTTTACCTTGAGCCTAATTATAGAAATGAGAGAGTACTATGGATTGAATTGTATCTCCCCCCCAAAAAAATATGTTGAAGTCTTAACTCCCATCTCTCAGAATGTGACCTTACTTAGAAACAGGGTCACTGCAGATATAACAAGTTAAGATGAGGAGTAGGGTGGGTCCCTAATCTAATATGACTGGGTTTCTTACAAGAAGACAGCCATGTGAAGACAGAGAAACATAGGACACCCTGTGACAATGAAGGCAGGGGTTGGAATTATGCAGCTGCAAGCGAAATACAAAGATTACCAGCAAACCACACAGGTTGGAAGAGGCAAGGAAGGATTCCTGTTCATGGTGCAGAGGGAGCAGGGGCCTGCCTTTGGAATTCCAGTCTCAAAAACTATGAGACAATACATTTGTGTTGTTTTAAAATGAAATGAGCTATCAAGCCATGTAAAGACATGGGGAATATTACTCAAATGAATGTTAGTAAGTGAAATAAGTCAGCATGAAAATAATATATACTGTATGATTCCAACTATATGATACTCTGGAAAAGGCAAGACTATAGAGACAGTACAAATATCAGTGGTTTCCAGGTGTTATGGAGGAGGAAGGGATGAACAGGTGGAATACAGAGGGCTTTTAGAGCAGTGAAGGTATTCTATATGGTACAATAATAGTGGGTATAGTCATTACACATTTGTCCAAAACTATAGAATGCGCAACACCAAAAGTGAAATGTAATGTAAATTATGGGCTTTGGGTGATAATGATGTGTCAGTGTAGGTTCATTAATGTAACAAATGGACCACTCTGATGTGGGATGATACTGGGGAGGCTGAACATGTGTGTGAGTAGGGAATATATGGAAACTTTATGTACTTCCTGCTCAGTTTTGTTGTCAACCTAACATAGTTCTAAAATATAAAATCTAAAAAAAAAAAAATAAAAAAGGTTCTACTATGCCAGGACTGGGTGTCTAAAGCTAAACATGTAAGGAAGATGCTAAGGGCTATGTTTACAAGATAAAAGACTAGAACAACAACAAAGCATCTGCAGCTGATTTGAGGAGATGAGCTCTGCTCTGCTTCTGGCCAAGGCAAACTAGCTTGTATCAGATCAAAATCTTGCCAAAAACAGTAAGAAAAGGTGAATAAAATTTATAATATGTACTGTTTGAACATCAAAAATCACAAAGGCAGTGATGACCTGAGGAACCAAGATCCATTACCTCAACACTGGAAGACACTCTTCTCTTCTAGGAACTCATTAATTTGTAAGTAGTTGCTGGGAGGCTGAGTAGCCACGCAAAAGCTAAGAGGCTAGAAAACTATTCAGAGGCTTATGCATTCTTATGAGCCCAAAAGACAAAAATAGTGTTGAAGACCCACCAAAAAGAAAGGCCCTGGTTCCCACTACAGAAGAGCTCCACTCAGTGGTATGTAGGATCCAGCTTTTACCACCTGACTGTGTGCATCTCTTTCCAGTTCTGTGTCCAGTGATGGCACATTGGTAGTTTGAAACTGATACAGTGGAAATGTTTATACCACGGAAATTGGCAAATGCTACAACTTGGAACACTTCCTACTGAGAGTCAGTTTTAAACACCAGCATGCCACAGGCTGCATTGAAAAGGTAAGGCAAACCAGAAATAAACCAATCCTGAGACAGACTAAGAAACAGTTCCAAATGTCAATCTCAGACAAATTAATCAGTCTTTACCTTAGAGCCTGGTAGAAGCAAAATTAAATTCTCCTAGAAGATTATAGTCTAGATGCTATAGTTTTTTAAATTTATTTTATGTATTTTATTTTTAATTCTCACCTGAGGATATATTTTTATTGATTTTTGAGAGAGAGAGAGAGAGAGAGAGAGAGAGAGAGAGAGAGAGAGAGAGAGAGAGAGAGAGAGAGAGAGAGAAACATCAATCGGTTGCCTACCTAACTCACTCTGAGCTGACCCGGATCAGGGATCAAACCTAAACCTGAATATCTGAACCAGGAACAAAACCCACAACCTTTTGGTGTATGGGGTGACCCTCCAAGCAACTGAGCCACACTGGCCAGGGCCCTATAATTTTTTTAAAAAAATGAACAATGCTCATCTTTTACTAAAAATAATCAGATGCATAGAAAGGGAAGACAACTGGTCAAAGTCAAGGAAAAAAAACAAAACAGAAACAAACCAAGACAAGGCCTACATACTAGAGAATTCAGAATGGACTTTAAGATAAGTAATATATTAAAAAATACAAAAGAAAATATGAGGATTTCATTAGAAACCTCAAACCTATGAACAAGAATCAAGTTATAATTATAGAAGTTAAAAATAAACTAAAATTAGAGATTTTATAGATAGTTTGACAGCAGATTAAAAACAGATGACCAAGGGATTAGTGAACTAGAACATTACTTCACAAACTTCGATGTATACAAAAGTCATTGGAGATTCAGATTACGATCAGCAATAGGATGAATAAATTGGGATTTATATGCAATGGAATACTATATAGCCATGAAAATGGAAGAACAATAGCTACTTGTAAAAATACAGGGTGTCCCTAAAAATGTATACTGGTACACACTTTAACAGCTGATAACACACTTAAGTTTCATTGCTTTTCAGATTTAATTTATTTGAAATAATGGGTAAAACCAGACTAAGCTTTGAACAAAGAAAATTTATTCACTAGACTTTTTTATCGGAATACATAAAAGATAGAGTTTATGGTACAAAATTGGCAACAGTTGACAAAGAGAGGGCACACAAATACTGAACGAAATGATTCTTGATGTTTGCGATTCCATTGCTTCTCATTATCAGCAGTGACTGGACCAGAACAGTCATCAGTTTGAAAACAGATGTTGACAAAAAAAAATTATTCATTTCTGTAGATTCTTTTAAATTTTGAAAATGAACTGCATGTTAATAAACATTGACTGTATAATTATTTAAAATGTGTGTACATTTTTTGGGAAACCCTATATTTTTTATCGTTGTATACAAGGAAACTTGTAAAATAAAAATGAAGAAAAGTTTGAGAAAAGAAAGAATGATACTGACTTCAGTTTTACTGGGGGAAAAAGTCACATGCACACACATACACACACATATACATATATATGCATAAAAACAATAAGCTTTGGGTTATACTTTTTAGTATTTATTCATGAAAGCATTTAAAGAAAATTAATGGCAGGGCACAATATTTTTTAGTTATAAGAAACAAAGTAGAAAATTTTCAGTTAAAAAAATTCTACTTCCTCTTAAGGCTCTATGTTTTTCCATGTTCGGCTATATAACGTAGAAACTAAATATTTGTTTGAGACTATTAATTTCTGGGCCATTCTGGGAAACAGTTTGCCTTTACTGGATCTCAAATTTTATCACATTTATTTTAAGTCATCTTACTGTACTATATCTATGATCATGTAAGAATAAAATTATATTGTTTATTGCAAAATAAACACATACCTGAGATAGACAGATAGATAGATAGATAGATAGATAGATAGATAGATAGATAGATAGATAGTAAGCATCAAATCTATACCAAGGAAAACCATAAGCAAATTATGAAAGGGTCTCTTTCAAAGTAGTGTAAATATGATGCCTTCTTTGCTCACAGATATTTAAATGTTGCCTGGTTTTGAACCAAGAATTTATTTTATAAACATAGGCAAATACTAATAGTTAAAATGTTCCTTCCCAATGTCACCTGAACCTTATTCATCAAAAGAAAAAGAGGTTACACTTTAGTTGCCTAAGGTCATTTAACTTATCTAAGGTCCCCACCCTGACTCCAACTGGAAAACTCCCCATCTTTTATAATGTAAGCCAAGTGTGCTAAAATAGGCAACAAAGATGCATTTTTATAGCTACTGGCTAAACACAATACCTTACAGAAAACCATCTTACCACTTGTGCTGGAACTTGTTCCATTTTTGCAGCAGGAGTTCCTGGTCTTGGGTAAAACTGGTTAATAAAGAGGCTTGGAAATTTGTATTCTTCAACAAGTTTCACTGTTTCTTGAAAATCTTGATCTGTTTCTCCAGGAAAACCACAGATAATATCTGTAGCAATAGTTATTCCAGGAACTCTAAAAAATAATGAGACAAAAATGTAAAAATTCTACTACAATCTATAATTATTCTACTTCTCTGATATTTTAAATACCATTGTTCCTTTTAGAATTAAATTTTACTTTCAGGAAAGAGATATTTGCAAATACTTTTAAAGAGCCCTAAGTACTAAGAATTTATGAAAAACAGTGGACCTCTGTCATCTGCAAGAGGTACCCATTTTTAATTTTTTAAGATGTTTCTTTGTTCTTTTCTATTTTAAGATACTTATCCTACTATTTCTAGATTTACTTATTTTAATGTAGTATTTACTGACTTCTCTATTAAGGTAAATGAGGATTTAGCTCGTTAAACTACTCTATCCCTCCCTTCACTATACAATCATACACAATTTTGGGTGAAATTAATAGTATTTTCATTGGTATAACTGCAAAGATATTGTTCATTGCAGTGCCCACTGGTATACTATCATGAAGTTTCTTTTATCACAATATTGAATTTTTCATAAAGTTAATAGTTGTCTCTTTTTAAAAATTTTTCTCAATATTCTAAATATTCTATGTATCTATGCTAATGGTTTCAGAAACTCCATCAAGTCTATCAAAAACCAAAACTATTTTCTAAACATTCAATATCTATAATAATGAAAGCATAATATGCAAATTGACCTAACGGCTGAATAGTGGAACAACCGTCCGGACGACCTTCCAGATGAAGCCAGGGCTGTGAGGGCTGAGGCAGTCACTGGGGCTGCTGCCTTGGCCCAAGACAGCTGGGGCAGCAAAGGCCTACTCTTACAGGAATTTCATGCATCAGGCCTCTAGTATTATATAATTGACCAGTTCCATTCCATCTTCCCTCCCATCCTCTCTAGAAATGCCACTCTTACTTTCTTCAAGTGTGTGTTGCATTCATAATAAAGCAGCTGTAATACTTGAATGTTATTCCTTGGTCATCTTTTTACACTCGTGTTTTTTACCTGGATCCCATGTCCTCTTAATTCTTGATTATTCTATTCTCCATAATTTTACAGGAGCATTCTTTCAGAAGTGTCATTAAAAAAGAGAGCTAGCAAAATCTTGTTATTGTCCTAGGATGTCTGAACTCTCTCAATCTATGACTGATTGTGGCTATACATAGCATTCCAAAATGAAAAGTATTAGCCACCCAAATTTCATAATGTTCCTCCCCCCAACTTTTTTTTTAAGCTGGCAAGGTTAATAAAGTATACAGATTTACTCTGAGGCACACTTCTTCATATGTGCCCCACTCTCTTTTTGAAAACTTTTAGGATATTAAATTTATTCTTAATGATTTTAAATTTTATGATAATAGGCCCTGTGTTAGGTATTTAAGTTTTTGTACAGGATACAATCTAGAGAGTCATGTTCTTTAGGTCTATGTTCTTTTTAAAATCACTTCTTCTTTCTTTTCTTTTTTTAAATATATTTTTGTTGATTTCAGAGAGGAAGGGAGAGGGAAAGAGAGATAGAAACATCAATGATGAGAGAATAATTCATTGGCTGCCTCCTTCACGACCCCTCCTGAGGATAGAGCCTGCAACCTGGGCATGTGCCCTGACAAGGCATTAACCTCCTGGTTCATAGGTTGACACTCAACCACTGAGCAACACTGGCTGGGCTAAAGTTATTTTTTCTGTCTCTGGGATGCATCTCCTTCAAATGTTGAAATTGGTGAATTGAGTCTCTAAGCTTTTCCACTGCCATTTTCAATCTTTGTCCTTTTATTCAACTTTCTGGAAGATTTAGTTGATTTTATCTTCCAACTCTTCTATTGAAAAAAATTTAATTGAATATCTTATTTTAAATTTCTCTCCTTCTCCAAGTTTCCTTTTCAAAGCATAGTGATTTCATTTTAGAGATACAACATATTTTCTTATATCTGAGGATATCCACTTTTTTTTTTTTTTACAGTTTTCCCTCTGCTCAATGCAACTATGTCTATTTCCTCCAGGTTTTTATTTTTATTTTTATTTTATTTTGGTCCCTCTCATTCATAGTTAAGGCTTTCCATCAATAAACAATTAATTTTTGTTATCTTTTATTATTTAAAAGTAAATCACTAAACACTTTCCATTACAGAGTGGTTAGGTAAGCAAGCTGCTTTTGCTTTTGATAGGTCCAATGTTAGCATCTTAAAAAATCATTCCTCTATTGACTTTCTCAAGTATGCTACAATTGTTTATTGTATATTAACAGCATAAGAACAACAAAATAACATTAACAGTATTCAAAATAGAATCAATGGAACAACAGGAAAAATTTCAAATCACAGAATACCTAGCTATAAAGATTGTTCTACCACCTAAATGCAGTTCTATAAGAATGAATAGGACAGTTTATCTCAACAAGATATATTAAATATTTGGGGGCATAACTGAGAACAAAAGGATGTAACATGGGGAAAAATCAAATTGCTGAAAGCCTAATATAAACAGTTTCATTAAAATAACAGCTTTCCATACCTAGTTTGTATAATCCTTTAAAGCATGTGTGAAAGAAGAATGACGAATTTATTTAAAAAAATATTTTCTTGATTCCTACTTAGTCTCATTTAGCGATTAATTTGGCTGAACTTTAATCAATAAGATAAATTACAAAGACAGAAACTTTTCTCTGTGATGATAAATAGAAAAAGAGACAATATGCATAGAGAAAAATAAAATGGTATATTAAAAAACAATTTTTATTTTTATTGTAATATAAAACACATTTTCTTCATTAAGGGTGATTATTAAAATTATGTTGGAAAATCAGAAAAACATGCTTTTACAGTAAGCTACAGATAATAAGACCATTTTCTATACTTATTAAAGCATGTGGAATAGAAAAATTTGCTTCAATTAGCTAATTTTTATACTTATAACTACTCCGGAACAAAGGTAAAAGTAATGGTAATGGATCACATTAGAAATGACAGAGGAGTCTATCTCTCCTAGGAAATTAAAAAAAAAAAAATCTTAGAAACTGTCTGGGAAATAATGCAGAAACAAAGACAATTCCTTATTGTCCTAGGCTGTGAATTAGAATGAACTTGGCACTAGACTATGGGGTATTCCCACAGGAAAGTACCTTACTGATTTCTCCCCACCCCCCAATCCTTCTTGATCCAGGATAGTTGAGCTCAGTATTATGCAACACCTGCTTACTTTGGCTTCAAGGCCCACACTGAAAAAGGAAAGACAAACCTTTGCACTAGTCATCATAAATGTTAAGGAAGGAAATGTCCAATGTATGGATATGTTTGATAATCTACAAAACAAGTTGATTGATAACAGGGGAGGGAGCAGGCCACTATGAAAGACCTATGTTAGTCAGAACTTAAAACTAAAAGTAGTTTAATTGTTTTCAAATTTTATAAGAATATAAACTGATTGCCTATAAAATGTTTTCAAAGTAGAGACTGCATTTTAATATTTGATGAGGCTCATCTATACATTAATTTTTTATCTGCAAATGATGCTATATATGTTCTTAAAAATAATTCAGTTTCTTAACTGAACCAACAACAAAAAGCTCCTCATAACTACAGTGTTAATTTGCTCAGTAAATAATTCTCTTCAGTATATGAGAAAATCAAATTTTGAAGTGAACCAAGTTCTAAATTACATATGATTTAAGTGGCTAAGAGGAAATTATATGAGGGGTAAAATACAATATTAATCCAAATACTTATTATGCTAATTATGACTAAATGCTGTTTTTGAGAAGCTTTGAATTTTCAAAATATTAAAAATATTAAAATTCATTTCCATGAATTTATTAAAACTGTGAGTCTAATGAATATAATTATGAGGTATTATGTGTTTTTAAAATTTAAAAGACCTTCTATATCTATATTTTCATAGTAGTATTAGAGAATAATTCTGAAAGAAGAATATAGAAATGTTTAATTATATTAAAAACAGAGACATTTTGACCTATTATTGTTTCTGACTTACACAAGCCATTTACTGGAAAAATGGGTTCATTAAATTACTTGGAAATGGAATTAATGAAAAAGATTCAAATTATACATCTGCGATGGCAGAAGCGGTGCTATGTCTGATCAGTTAAGAAATCTATCAGCACATGTAGGAGAGTACTACCTATTTGCTGGCCCTATGCTAGGGCTTTTAAAAGCCCCAATATTTTAAGACTTATTTACCTTGAGTAAAACTACATATATCCCATACTATACTTGAAATACTATTAAAATGTAGTACTTTAATTCGTCTCAAGATTTTCACTTGCAATTTGGTGTTACACTGGCAAAAATAGGAAAAAGGTTGATTCTAGTTCATTCCTTAGATCAAAAAATTCCACACGTGAAAAAACTAAAAATAACATATATTCTATTACCTCAGGAAAAGAATCAGACCTATTAAAATTATTAGGCATAAACTAAACACATGGTTGAAAAATATATTTTAGTTTATGGATATTAATTCCAGAACAATTACTCAATACTTCCAAGAAAAGCAAACTAGACAGAGGCAGGGGGAAAAATATCTTGAACTGAATGGAAATCAAAATATCTAAATATATGGGATACAGCTGAAGCAATGCTTAGACAGAAATTTATAGATTTAAATGTCTGTGTTAGAGTTAAAGACAATAATCTAAGCTTCCATCTCACGAAGCTTTAAAAAAAGAGCAAAGTAGGACAAAGAAAGGAAATAACTAAGGTACAAAAACTCAATGAAATAGAAAATAGAGAACAAGTAAAGGTGCCTCTTTATAAAACAACAAAATTACTAAACTACTAGCTAGACTGAGAAAAAAAAGAAGACACAAATGACCAACTTCAGGCATGAAGGAGATAGCACTACAGTCAAGATCAACACTAAAAGTATACTAAGATTAATCGACCATATATATGTGGGTTTACTAGTATTTTGGGGCTCTCTATTCCATTCCATTGCTCTATGTGGGCATTTTCTTTCCAGTACCATATTGTTTTGAATACTATAGCTTTGTAGTTTGAAATCAGGGAGCATAATCCTCCACTTTTGCTCTTTCTCAAGATTACTTTGACCAGAGAAAATTTAGGATTATTTGTTCTAGTTCTATGAAACAAGTCATTGGTATTTGGATGGGGACTGCATTGAATTTGTAGATTGCATTGGAGATTATGGACATTTTAACAATATTACTTCTTTCAATTCATAAAAATGGTCTATCTATCCATTTATTCATATTGTCTTTAATTTGCAGCCACTGTGGAAAACAGTATGGAGGTTCCTTATAAAATAAAAAAACAGAACTACCATAAAATCCTTCAATTCTACTTCTGGGTATTTATCCAAAGAAAACAAAAACACTAATTTGAAGAGATATATGAACCCCAATATTCATTGCAGTTTTATTTATAAAAGTAAATATATGGAAGCAACCTAAGTGCCCATCAATAGATGAGTGGGTAAAGATGATGTGGCATATATTGCACATCTATAGTCACCCATAGATGTGCCTTTGTGGAACACAGATTATTTTAAGCTAAAGGTAACTGAGACCCTGTGGGCTCCAGAGAAACTTCTGCCCCTCTTTAATTACTCAGAAGAATTTAAATTAGAGGTCTTGTTCGTAAGAGACTATCAGAGATAACTTTTTTGACTTATCTATAGGGCAGGGCAAACTACTAATTACTTAATATTTGCTCTTCTTATCATCCTGAAACAACCTTCCTCCTCCCTGAATCCCGAAGGTGCCTTACCTCATCCTTAGCTCAGCATGCCATACATACCTCATTTTAACTTTCTGTATCTGAACCTCTCTTGTATGTGGCATCTCTGACTCTCTCATTATGTGAGGTTCCCATACATACATATGAAATGAAATTTGGTTATTCTCTCTTGTTAATCTGTCTCATGTAGACTTAATTATTAGATGAGCTGATAAAACCTTCAAGGATAGAAAAATGTTTTCTTTTTCTCACACAATATGTTCAATGGAATATTATTCAGCCATTAAAAAGAAAATCCTGCCATTTGAAACAACATGGATATACCTAGAGGGTATTATGCTAAGTGAATTAAGTTAGAGAAAGACAAATGTGGTATGATTTCACTTATAAGTAGAATCAAAAAGTAAATATACAAAACAAAACAGAAACAGATTCATAGATACAAGAAACAAACTGGTGGTTATCAGAATGGGGAGAGGTTAGAGGGTGGGTAAAATAGGTGAAGGGGATTAAGAGATATAAACATCCAGTTACAAAATAAGTCATAGAGTTATAATGTACAACATAGGGAATATAATTAATAACATTGTATTAACTTTGTAAGGTGACAGATTGTAATTAAATTTATTGTGGGGATCATTTCATAATGTATATAAATATTGAATCATTATGATGAACACCTGAAACTAATAGGATTTTATACTTCAACTAGAGGCCCGGTGCACGAATTCATGCACGGGTGGGGGTCCCTCGGCCTGTTTGGCAATCGGAACTGATTGGGGCAGATTGGGACCGGCCAGCTAGGGGGAGGGACCATGGGAGGTTGGCCAGCCATGGGAGCTTGGCTGTGGGAGTGCACTGACCACCAGGGGGCAGCTCCTACATTGAGCATCTGCCCCCTGGTGGTCAGTGCATCGTCATAGTGGCCGGTCAACCGGTTGTTTGGTCAACCGGTCATAACAGTCGCTTAGGCTCTTATAGATTATATGTCCAAAGAGATACTAAGGGTAATGGGCAAATTATTTGAAAGACATAAATTATAAAAAGTGACTCAAGAAGAAATAGAAAATTTGATTAGTTATTTATCTATTACAAAAATTGAATTTGTAATTTAAAGATCTTGCCAACAAAAGAAAACAACACAGAACAACCCAGGTCCAGATGGCTTCCCTAGTGAATTCTATGAAACATTTAACAAAGAATAAAACTAGTTCTACAGAAACCATTTCAAAGATAGATGAGAAAGGGACTAATTTTATGAGTACAGCAGTAGCCTATATGAAAACAAGAGAAAGAGATTAGAAATAAATTCTAGACTAATATCCCTCATAAACACAGAGACAAAATTTCTTAACAAAATATTAGCAAACTGAACCCAGAAATATATAAAGAGGATTGCACAGCTCAACCAAGTTTTTAATCACAGGAACACAAGGTTAGTTTGATATACAATTATCGATTAATGCAAAAAACCATATTGGAAGAACAAAGTACTCTTAATAGATACAGAAAGCTAGGTTGACAAGTCCAATGCCCATTCATGATAAAAAAAAAAACTCGCAGGAAACAAGGAATAGGAGGAAACTACCTCAATCTGATAAAGGGTCTACAGCTATTATCACACTTATTAGTAAAAGATTGAATGAGTCCCCACTAAGATTTCTGTATCTTTTCAATTTGTCATATTACTGGAGGTTTTTCTCAGAGTAGGTAAGTGAGAAAAATAATATAAATTTAAGGAGAAAGAATAGGACATTTTTTAATACACTTAAGATAATTTTCTGCAGTTTTAAATTTATTTTCATAATTTTATGAAAAAAATTTCTTAAAGATCTTAGGCTGAAAACAGAAAAAGCACTAAAACATTTAGAGAAGGGTTGAAAAACCCTCCCTCACTCCACCCATCTGTTTATGTCTCTAACTGTGGTATTCACTATTTACCTAAAATCACTGAAAACTCCCCACTGAAAACTCATAAGAGGGTGGTATATATTTATACTATACATTTAAGGTAGCCATGCTTAAGATGAATACAGATTAAAGAAACACACACAAAAAAATGTCAATGCCAAGAATGCCCTTTCTTTATGTCAACCTAGAGTTTCTTTTCTTAGAGTCTGTGGACTCCCTAAAATTGCATAAAAAATTGTATGTATATATTTCAGGGAGAAGTGACCATTGTTTCTTTCTGATTTGTAAAGGCTTCTGTGACCCAAGTAAGAGTAGGAAACATTTCTGTGACTGCTTTTGAATCAGCAAAATAATATATTAGGAAAAAAATGGAAAATAGGCAATATTTGACACAGTCTATATATTAGAGAAAGTTCATCTGACCAATGTGAGTGAAATTATCATCATGGGTCCAGCCGGCATGGCTCAGTGGTTGAGTGTCGACCTATGAACCAGGAGCTCATGGTTCAATTCCCAGTCAGGGCACATGCCCGGGTTGCTGGCTAGATCCTCAGTGTGGGCTGTGCAGGTGGCAGCCAGTCAATGATTCTCTCTCATCATTGATGTTTCTATGTCTCTCTCTCCCTCTCCTTTCGTCTCTGAAATCAATAAAAAAAATATTTTTAAAAAGTTATCATCATGGCCGGGTAGATTTAATAGAATCTGAAAGTTGAGTCATATGATATTGTTGTTTTACTTGTTTTGGGGGTGTTGTTTGTTTTTGCAAACCAAAAATGGTCAGATATAATCAATTTCATAAATTTTAACCTAATAGAAAATCAGTAACATAAAATGTGTCCCACTCTGTCCGTTATGAGATTACTTGAGAGAGAAAAACTGGTGTTATTCCTGCTGGTTCTTAGCCTCACATGCATATATTCTGTAAGGCAGATAATACTGGAGCTAGAAGTCCCAAAAGTCCTTTTGGTTCCTTTGGTAGTGGCTTCCCATTAGGTCCTGAGAAAGGAGACCTGGAGAGGAGATCAGAAGGTGAGAGCAGGAAGAAGCTAATGGGTCTGAAAGTGGTTACCTTCTGTTTCTGAGGCAGTATCACAGTCCTTGCTCCTAGATTCCAGTAACACAACCTCTTCTTTTTGTTCCCTTAACCCGGTGGCAGTGACTGCTTTCAGCAGTTACTATTCTCTGGTTACCTCAACTCCCAATCTTTACTTTTCCAATATTCTATATAATAAATTTCCTATATTAAATAACATCTGGTAGAAATACCACACCTAGCTTTTCTTCCTAACAGGACACTAATCAAACAAAACAATCAACTTCACCAGTGCACACATTCTACTACCTAAATGAGATCACATTTACACAGACCAAAATTTCTTAGAATAAAGTAATAAAATTGGAAATAAATAGTAAAAAGATAGGTTTAACCCCCCCAATACTATTTGTTTGAAAGCTAAATACAATAAGAATACAGATGTATTCCTACAAATAAATAGCCATGATCTTTTTCAAAGTAGAACTCAAATTTCTGACACTTCAGGAGAAATTTAAAAGGAATTATTTTCAAATAGTAACCAAAATAATAACTTCCTAACATAAAATTCACTTATTAACTTTAAGTGATATTTATTTATAATCAAAGATAGCTTTTCAAGGCCTCCTCATGAAAAAAATTTAATACCAATTAGTTTTTTTTTAATTATTCCCTGTCTTTAAAAATAATAAAATGACTTTTACTAAGCTAAAAAATCCAAATGACTTATTTAGTTTAAATTTGGTACAATTTTACATTTTTGAAGTAAAAAATTAGTATGTATAGGTCAGGGAAAGAGAGAAGAATATGGATATAATGATAAAAGATTTTGCTAAAGCTTTGGAAATTTCTGGATATCCTGAGAAATCAGAATTTAAAATGGTAAAAAAATAAATAACTATTACATATATGTAGTAAAAACTGGTCAAGTATATAGGAAACACATTTCTAAAATGAAAAAAGAAAAGTGGTTGTCAAATAAGCCAAAAATAAGAGAGGGGACCAACCAGAAGCAGATGCTACCAAAGAATGTGGTATCACCTATCACACTCCTAAACCTGCTATAAACCCAAAATATACAGTTTGACTTTAAGCAAAAATCAAAAGAATTATCACTATTAAAAATTAAATAAATACTTATGTAGAGTGTTTTTTTATCCTATAACGCTATGCTTGTATTCTACAATGAATATTTGGAAATAAGCACAAAGCCTTACATAAGACCTAATATATTGCTTTAAAGATTAAAAGTAAGCATACTGGATAATATTGTTATAACATTTAAAAGAAACCATATTAAAATTCACAGAATTTTTGCACATCTGTTACTAAGATCATTTTATGATATTGCTGGTTGAAGTGAAGGTATTTACTATCTATGGTACTGTTAACATAATTCTTATATGAGTTTTTCTGTTTCTATGGTAACATGAATTATAAGGTTCAATGAAGCCAGATTCAGTAATGTGTATTTTTCTGTTATTCAAGGTGAAAAGGAAATGAAACATTTCTAACATTCATAAACTGCAGCAAATGTCTGAATTCCATTTAGCGATAAGACGATAATTACTAAAGTAATTAGAATTCTTGCTGGATGGAATTATTTTGCACACAGTGGAAATTTAGACTTGGGAATGAAAGCAGGGGCCAGAGTATATTCAGCATCAGTAATTAATTACAACCAAAACGAATATGCTATTCTGATACCTTGGAACAGACTATACTTTCTGTCTGCTTCTGCTACAATATGAAAGAAATTGGTCCCCCACCCCCATCCCTTAAGTCAGAAATATAAAGTGGGTGAAATCATTTTATCCAAAAGAAAATCCAATTACAGAAATAATCAACTTTTCCTTCTAGCTTTATTTTTTTTTTTTCATATTTGAAAGGGCATTCACATTAGCAGAACCAATTAAATGAATATCAGGACAGGGCAAAAACTACGAAGTTAGACAAGTTTCCTAATCTTTTAAAATTAAACTCCAGAAGAAAAAAAAAAACACTTATGGAAATTTTAGAGACTCAAACCAGATCATAGCATTCTTCAAAGGGAAAGCATAATTAGAAGGTAACTAAACATCAGGTCTCAGGAAGAATAATTATAAAGTTGTACAGTCATAATGCCTCTAATATCCAGTGCACTACAAGTAAGAAATTAGGCAATTTTTACTTTTAATGGGAGTGTTGTCATCATCAAGAAATGGCAGTCAGAGGCATTACATTTCATATCTTATGCTATTCTAAGATGTAATGTGTATAGTACCATAGAAATAATGCTGAAAAAAATACACATGTGGAAAGAGCATGCGAGTGCCTGCCCCAGAAGTCGTCAAATCAAAACGCAGAATTATTCACAATTACTTCCTTTATTTCTTATTAGTTGAACTTATGTGTTATTTAAATTCAGTTTACGCTAAAAACCAGATCAAGGGGTGGCAAACTATGGCTCATGGGCCAAATTCAGCCATTGCCTCTTTTAGTAAATAAAGTTTTATTGGAACACAGCCACACCCATTCATTTATATAGTGTCTATGCTGCTTTGGCTATAAGAGCAGAGTTAAGAAATTGTGACAGTTGCAACAGAGATTGTTTACACAAAGCCAAAAATATTTATTATCTTCAGAGAATAACCAAGCAGGCCCATGATTGAGTTTTTGTTAAGTACTCCCAAGGACACCCCAAGCTGAGTTTGAGGAGAAGTGGCATATGATGCTCCCCAAAACGTAGCCCTAAATCAACCTTTCCATTATCAGAATTCTCATTGATATGATTCAAATCAGAATACTTCCTCCCTGAGCAAAGCATGATCCACAATCTATTAGCACTTATCCACACTATTCATCCCCTGTGGCCCACCTCTCTGATGAAAATTTTCCTGATTTTTCTCTCCTCATCTCAACTCATTGAAGTTCTTCCTTTACACCTCTGATGATGGCCCTATGTCCTGCCTGGCACCTCTCACATTTGTCTTAAGCCTCCTAGTAAATCACAAATGCCTGGCAGACTAGGGTGGGGCCATATTCATATGCTTACACTGCAGCAATGAGGCGAGAGCCTCACAGTTAGTTGAGGCTCAGAAAAGGTGCCTGTTGAATTGAAGGTGACTAGCAAGGGAGAAGTGGGAAACCGACAGGGGCAGTGAATAAATGAACAATAAGGCAACAGACTTGAATCACACCTTCTAATGACTAATCCCTGTGTTGACTAACACAAGTATCAGCATTTTACTTTAAAGTCCAAGAAGTGTGCTTCCAGACCTAGAGCAGGGTGACCGAGGTTCTGTGGCAGGCTTCTCTCTGGGCTAAAGGCCGCTGAGCTGGCTTGTCGTGCTTACAATGAGGGTATGACTTCTCAAATGAATATTTAAGAATAAAATTGTATTAGTTAAAACAGTTTTTTCACCTTAAATTCATATATTTAGAAAAATTAAAACACTGACACAGGGTGAAAGATTATTTTAAATAACCCGAGGTCCTTTGCAGCTTTCAGTTTAAAATTTGGGGGGAAGGGGTTTAAGCTGGAATCCTGGACGTTGAAGCAAGAGTTATGAGACTCAAAGAGGAGTTTTCATTCCAATTTTTCATTACAGTTGCTCTCCTCTATTTTTGAAGATAAGTCCCATCCTTCAAAAACTGCTTATTAACTGGATGGTATGTTCTTGGCAACATTCTAGCTAGTCAACATCTATGAGGGCTGCTGTGGCAGAGAGGCAGCAAGTGGCCAGGTGTCCTTTCCATACGAAACCTCATGCAACATGTGTGTTCATTAGACATGGAAGCCTTTATGTCAATTTTATGACACTGCCTGTTGGATCCCCTTTTGGCACAAATCTCTACCTCTGAGAGGGCAATTCCGTTCGTCTCACCCACGCCTGGCTGGCCTGTCAGCTGGGTCCACAGCCACACAGCACTGCCTGAGACCTGCAAACACTCGCAGGCTCTTCCTGACTGTGAGTAGCCCAATTAGTTCTTGCCACACAGCAGCTCCCTGGAGGCCACCTGCTTCTGACACAGCTGGCTCGGCAACACTGGGATGCTGGGCATTGCTTTCATGCTGGTGGTGGCTGATCCTAAACCATCACTAAGCCACCACATCAGGAAACATCAGGACACTACAGCAACCCCCAAAGTCATCGTTTATGGAAGGAAACAAGTGAACTAGTCACACGTGAACTAGCTCAGTATCAGGTTGGTACAGCGGCATTTTCTGCCACCAGCCTCTGTGACCCTCACTGAGAGCTCACCCTGTGCTAGACACACTTTCAAGTGCTTTTTAGATATTGACACATTTACCCCCAAGGCAGCTAATGAGACAAGTACTATTTTCTCCATTTTATAGATGCAGCAGGGAAAGCACAGAGAGAGTATGTACATTGCCTAAGGTCACACAGCAATAAGCAGTAGAGTCTGGAACTGAATCCTAATTGTCTTGTTTCAGAGTCTGTGATCTTAAATGCCTCTCACTGATGGAGGACAGCGTGTATCAAGTAGATACACACTTGTTCCAAAAAGCCCTCTGTTTTCAGAAACAAGAATATCAGGCGTCATCGTGAAGCCACTAGTTTGAGACGCTCATTTAGAAGCATGAGCGTCATCTCATGATTCCACAACTACTAAATAACAGAAAAACCCACTTCACACGATCTTTTCAGCCATTCCTCAGTTATTTCATGATTACTCTTTGTTAAAGGACAAGGACACTGGAATTAAGTTGTTTGTCCATAATTACAGAGCTGGTGAACAGGAGAGGAAGCAGGGGTCGGGTGTTCTGATTCCTCATGCTTTACTCATGTGCTTCTCCTTTCATTGAAGGAAAAGAAATGCAGGAAAAACTCCTCACCAGATACTGCACGAGAGCTCAGATTTTATCACACACATTCTCACTGGTGCCAAAATTACAGAAAGAGAGATAGGATCCCCTGAGACTAGAAACATTAATAGACATAACTAGCCCTTGGCTCTGAGAGGCAGTGAGAAAACAAAAAATCTTGTTAATTTTTAACACTTCACATCATGTCCCCAACCATGCAAGGTCTAGGAAGTAGCCCTGATTACATCATTATCAGCAAACAAATCGCAGGAATTTAGATAACTATGTGGTGCTTGATACCGAATCCTGGGCAGTTCACAGCCTGGCACAAAAACCAAGGTATCTCTGTCTTTCACATAATTCAGATCCAATTAATGGCTATAGAGACCCACAAGAACACACATGCTGATATTCTTTTTTCTATGCTATTTCACAGACATCAAAACAGCCCTGTGAGAAGGGGGCGTGAAATGTTTACTGTGCAGAGGTTCAGAAAGGTGAAGTATTTGCACAGAGGAAACAGAATTTGAACACTTGCCACTGCCTCTCAAACTTGCTAAATTGACTAATTCCCAAGCACAACAGCCCATTCAAGAGGGCTATGATTTAGAGAGAAATAAAGGACAAGCATTTGTCTGTGACCACCAATGTACAGCAAGTGTGTAAATGTATGATGCTGTCTACTAGACAGGCATCAGGGTAATAAGTTCTACAAGATGAAAGCCTGATTTAAAAACAATTTGAATCAACTCAACCAATGATAACTGAATACCTAAAAGAAAGGGTATAAGAAACAGAATCAGAGTATATTATGTGTTGCACTGAATTTACAGCCACCTGTGGAGGTAAACAGTGACAGGCTCAACAGCATACAAAGGTGAAGGTGGCCCTAGCCAGTTTGGCTCAGTAGCTAGAGCATCGGACCGTGGACTTAAGGATCCCGGGTTCAATTCCAATCAAGGTTAGGTACCTCAGTTGCAGGCTCGATCCATGGCCAGTGCAGGAGACAACCAATCAATGTGTCTCTCTCACATGGATGTTTATCTCTCCCCCTCCCTTCCATTCTCGCTAAAAATCAATGGAAAAATATCCTCTGGTGAGGATTAACAAAATAACAACAACAACAAAAAAGGTAAAAGGTGGGATAAGAGGAGATGGTGGAAGAAATGGGACTATGAGCCTTAGAGAAGATGAAATTAGGAAAAGCACCTCATGGGAAGTGGGAGGTGGGGAGAGAAAACACACACACAAAAAAGCTGCAAAGGTGTGTTGACATGACAAGATACAAATGCCACCTCCTCATGTAGAATCTGCTGAAATTAACTGCAACAAAGTATAACATCACTAGAATTTATATTACACTCCAGTCTAAGTGTGTAGCTCCAATCACAGCAACTGCTTTCTTTAGCAAACAGCTTTAACAAAGTCAATTTCTGATCAAAAAGAGAATGAAGAAACCCCAGGTGGTAAAATACAAGTAATGACTATTTCATCAGAGCTGAAGTCCAAGACACAGGGCTGCGTTGTCCGTGACAACAGGCTTCCTGCACACAGCCTCCTCCTCCTGACGACAAGGCACATGGTCCAGGCAGCCCTAAATAAGAGTTGTTCTTAATTGCATGGTGATACTTTTATAAAATGTGAACATAAATGATATAAGGAAAATCACAGGAAATGACACCAAGAGAGCAAAATGCAAAGGCAAGTACTACCACTAAAGTAAGGATGACGAATAGAATAGTTTTCAGATGTATAAAAGGGCAAAGCAAATGAGAAAATGTGGACATGACAGACTCTTAAGAGTTCTTAACATGCTTTATAGAAGGGGGGCGGGCGGTCTGCATGTGGCTCTAGGGGTCCTGCCAAGGAAGCATCCACAGGACAGTAAAAACAGAATGAATCAAGAACCACTAGCACACACATTTGGGGACTGAAAGAATCTTTTTTTTTTTAAATATATTTTTATTGACTTCAGAGAAGAAGGTAGAGGAAGAGACAGATAGAAACATTAATGAATAAGAGAGAATCATCAATTGGCTGTCTCCTGCATACCCCATGCTGGGGATTAAGCCCGCACCCGGGCATGTGCCCTAACTGGGAATGAACTGTGATCTCCTGATTCACAGGTTGACACTCAACCACTGAGCCATGCTGGCCGGGCTGAAAGAATCTTAATGTTCACATAGCTCACCCCTGTATTGAAATCATTTTTGTAAAATGTGGAGAGAGAAGTCACTTTGGGCTTTGATGTCTTCCCAAGGAAAATTCAATTCAATCAACATTATTAATGACCTTGATAAGTGTTATAATCAATATGTAATTTAATACATATCATAGAAGGTAGGCCTCTATGTCTAGTACTGTGCTATATGAAGAGTTAGATGCTACACCTGCCTTCAAAATCCGCAGTCAGAGATACATCAGGTAGTCACCACTAGTGGCAGAGTATTAGCAGTTACAGAAAACATTTATACAGCACATTGCACCAGCCAAGATTCTAAGTGCTTCCCATATATTAACTCATTTAATTCTCAAATATTCCTGTCAGAAATTCTTATCATCTCCATTTCACAGAAGAGGACACTGAGCTGAGAAGGCTAAATACCTTCCACCAGGTCACAGTTAGCTAGGAGTCCCCTCATGTGTGGTTTCCTTTTCTGTGGTTTCAGTTACCACAGCAACTCCTGCATTTTAAACTGTGTGCCATTATGGGCAGCATGATGAAGTCTCACATCACCCCGTTCCGTCCCACCCAGGACGTGAACCATCTTCAGTTCAGCATCTCCACCCTGTAGGTGCTCCATGCCTGTTAGTCACATAGTAGCCTCCTTGGTTATCAGATCTTCTGACGTGGTATCCCAGTGCTTGTGTTCAGGTAACCTAAGCTGCCAGAGTAGTGCTGCTGGCAATTTGGATTTGCCAAAGAGAAACTGCAAAGTGCTTTCTTTCAGTGAAAAGTGAGTACAGTATAATATGGTATTGTGAGAAAGACAACCTTCACATAACTTTGATTACAGTATATTGTTATACTTGTCTTATATTATTACTAGAGGCCAGATGCACCAAATTTGTGCAAGAGTAAGCCTTCCTTCCCCTGGTTGCTGGTACTGGCTTCCCTCTGGCACCCGGGATCAGGGCTTCCCTCCGGCCACCAGCAGGTACCCAGGAACCGGGCTTCCCTTGCAGCCCTAGCTTCATCCGGAAGGACATCCAGTCTAATTAGCATATTACACCTCTATTATTATAGATTGTTGTTAATCTCTTATTGTGCCTAATATACAAATTAAACTTTGTTATGAGTATGTATTTAGGAAAAATGACAGATGTATAGGGTTTGGTACTATCTGCTGTTTCGGGTATTTGTGGGGGATCTTGGATCATGCCCCCACGATTAAGGGGGTTACTCCTCTGTCAGAACTACGATGTGAATCCAGGCTTCTTGGTCCAAATACTGAGCTCTTCACTCAGTGTATCCTATCTCTTGATAAATAACCATAATGCAAGGCCCAATGAATAAGTGCTACATGAGCATTGTGAACGAATCCCACAGTCATGCAGTGCAGAGGGGAAAGAGACACAGGAAGCATTCAGGAAAGTGGCATATGAACTCACACAACAGAGGCAAACAGTATAGGGCAGTGTTATCCAATAAGAACACAATGTAAGGACAGGGAACCAAAATGGTGGCATATGTAAACACCTAAACTGCTGCCTCGCAAAACAATTTCAAAACTACAACTAAAAGACAAAATGTCTATCACCCAGAACCACGGGAAAGCTGGCTGAGTGGAAGTTCTACAACTAGAAGGAAAGAGAAAAGAGCATTGAGATGTGCACAAGCGCTGTAAAGCTGAGGTACGGAGGCACGCGAATCAGGCTGGTGGCAGGCAACTGGGTGCACTGCTTTTTTCAACCTGAAGGGAGGAGACAAGCTCCTGATTACTCTGAACTCCAGTTTCTGGGGAGACGCTGGGGACCCAAACTCCTACGGGGAGAAGCTGAACTGTCTGCCATCGGGTTGGAAAGTGAGGATGGCTTTCTTCCACAGGTGCACACAGCAATCGATGTTTACTGAGCTGGGGCGCTGGATGCGGGGACTTGGAAACGTGGAGAGGCAGCCATCACTATTTGCCACGCCCTAGCCTAGTGACTCCCTGAGACCCCGCCCAGCACAATCTACAAACCCACCCAAGCTCCACACAGCGGCTTTTGCATATAAATGGTCTGCCCTATCACAGCTTAACCTAACAAACTGCAGCTCTGGTCAGACAGCTCCAAAACCTCCAAACCCCAAGCAAAGAGGAGAAAACGGTAGTTCTCGCTGTAGCTCCTGCTGGGTGGCCTCAGACAGTAACTGATCTGCACCCCACTGGAGATCCAGAAGCTAGTGTATCTAATGGTCAGTGTGATACGACACCAGATTTCATCTACTCACATCCATAAGTGACACATTCAAGAGGCAGACTCAGTGAGCACCAAAGCCCCACTGAAGCAAGTCCTACCCCATAAGTGTGTCTCCAGCACAGCAGTACTTCCATTATAGACACACCGGGTCCTCCCAGCCAATTGGCCTGGAGGTCAATTCCTCCCAGTGTACCAACAGCAATCAAGGTTTAACTATACCAAGACTTTGCACTCAGCCCACAAAGGGGTGCACCAAGAGTGTCCACCTCAGGTGATAGGCTGAAACACTGGTCACCTACCACAGAAAACCACTCCATCAACACAGGGAAGCAGCAAAATGCAGAGACAAAGAAACATGTCACGAATGAAAGAAATGGAGGAAAGCAAACTACTGTACATAGAGTTCAAAACCATATTTTAAGGTTACTCAAGAATCTTCTAAAAACCACCAAGAAACTTGATGAGACCTCCAAGGAGCTTAGTGAGACCTTCAATGACCTTAATGAGAATGCCAAAAAAATGGAAAAGGACCAGTCAGAAATTAAGCATACACTGTCTGAAAGAAAGAATATATAGAAATTCAACTGTAGATCAAAGGACCCCAAGAATCAAACCAAAGATCTGAAATATGAGGAAACAACAAACACCCAACCAGAAAAACAAAAAGAAAAAATAATCCAAAAATATGAAGATAGTGTAAGGAGCCTCTGGGACAATTTAAGCATACCAACATCTGAATTATTGGGGTGCCAGAAGAAGAGAGAGAGCAAAATATTGAAAACCTATTAGAAGAAATAGTAACAGAAAACTTTCCCTACCTGGTAAAAGAAATAGACTTACCAGTCCAGGAAGTGCAGAGAACCCCCAAACAAGAGGAATCCAAAGAGGACCACACCAAGACACATCATAATTAAAATGCCAAGGGCAAAAGACAAAGAGAGAATCTTGAAAGCAGCAAGAGAAAAACGGTTAGTTACCTACAAGGGAGTACCCATACGACTGTCAGCTGATTTCTTGGCAGAAACTATGCAGGCCAGAAGGGAGTGGCAAGAAATATTCAAAGTGATGAACACCAAGAACCTATAAACCTATAAAACAAGATTACTCTACCCAGCAAAGCTATCATTCAGAATTGAAGGTCAGATAAAGAGCTTCACAGATAAGAAAAAGCTAAAGGAGTTCACCAGCACCAAACCAGGATTATATGAAATGGGTATTCAGTATTATATGCTGAAGGGTATTCTTTAAGAGGAGGAAGAAGAAAAGGGTAAAGATAAAAATTATGAACAACAAAATGACAACAAATACATACCTACCAACAAGTGAATCTAAAAATCAAGTGAATAAAAAATCTGATGAACAGAATGGACTGATGAATATAATAGAATCAGGGACATAGAAAGGGAGTGGACTGACAATTCTCAGGGGGAAGGGGGTGTGAGGGGTACGGGAAGAGATTGGACAAAAATCTTACACCTATGTATAAAGGCAGTGGCGGGGGGTAAGGGCATGGTGTGGGGTGGGGAATCAGGTGGAGGGGAGCTATCGGGGGGAAAAAAAAGAGGAACACCTGTAATAATCTGAACAATAAAGATTTATTTTTTTAAAAAAAGAACACAATGTGAGCGACATATGTCATTTTAAGATTGTTAGTCATTACATTAAAAAAAAACAAATGAAATGAACAATATTTTATTTAACCAGATGTACACAAATGGTATCGTTTCAGCACGCAATCAATATAAAAATTAATGATATGTAGTTTATTTATTGTCTAAAATTTTACATATGTCTCCTTTTTCCCCAATTGACACCCCCACAGCCATTCCCACCCTGGGGAAGCCCCAACCGCCCCAGTGTCTGTGTCCATTGGTTATGCTAATATGCATGCGTACAAGTCCTTTGGTTGCTAACACTCCTCCCCCTCCCCCGCCATTTGTCTCTGGATCTATTCTTATTCATCAAATTATGTTGATCATTATATCCCACATATGAGTGAGATCATGTAATATTTATCTTTCTCTGACTGGCTTATTTCGCTTAGCATAATGCCCTCCAGTTCCATCCATGCTGTTGCAAATGGTAAAAGTTCCTTCTTTTTTACAGCAGCATAGTATTCCATTGTGTAGATGTGCCACTGTTCTCCAATCCACTCATCTGATGATGGGCACTTAGGCTGTTTCCAAATCTTAGCCATTGTAAATTGTGCTGCTATGAACATAGGGGTGCATATATACTTTCTGATTGGTGTTTCTGGTTTCTTGGGATATATTCCTAGAAGTGGGATCACTGGGTCAAACGGGAGTTCCACTTTTAGTTTTCTGAGGAAACTCCATACTGTTCTCCACAGTGGCTGCACCAGTCTGCATTCCCACCAGAAGCGTACAAGGGTTCCTTTTTCTCCGCATTGTTGCTAGCACTTGTTGTTTGTTGATTTGTTGATGATAGCCATTCTGACAGATGTGTGATGGTACTTCATTGTCATTTTGATTTGCATCTCTCGGATGATTAGTGAGTTTGAACATGTTTTCATATGTCACTAGGCCTTCTGTATGTCCTCTTTCGAAAAGTATCTATTTAGGTCCTTTGCCCATTTTTTTATTGGATTGTTTATCTTCCTTTTGTTAAGTTGTACGAGTTCCCTGTAAATTTTGGAGATTAAACCCTTATCTGAAATATCATTGGCAAATATGTTCTCCCATACAGTGGGCTTTCTTGTTGTTTTGTTGATGGTTTCTTTTGTTGTGCAGAAGCTTTTTATGGCACATCTCAATTTGAAGTTGCTACATAAGACACATGTGGCTCCTGTATTGGACAGCACAGACATGGACAGAATGCGAATAAACACTCTCAACAGAAGGAAAAACAAGAGCAAAGGCATTCAGGCAGAAAAGAAACAAGCAACAAACGCCACAGGATGGGTATGCGTGAAAGGGAAGGCTGGAATTTCCCGTTCAAAAGGAGGTTAGGGCCAGCATGGAGAGTGGCAAGGAGGACTACCAAAGGCTCTCATGGGGAGCTACACCTTTAAAACTGTGCACCAGTAAGAGGACCCTGGCAACATTTAGTTGAGAGAGAAATGATAGAGAGCTGACAGAGCACAGGTTATAATAGTCCAAGACCCTTAATATACTGTTTTTCCCTATACACACATACCTACGATTATGATCAACTAGGACAGCAAGAGGGGATAGAATGGGGCAGGGGGAAAGAGATGGTAGAAGCAGTGGAACTGTGGGTGATGAGGTGACTGACCTGAGTGGCAGGTGGGGGTGGAAAGGAGTGGAGACAGTGAAGAAAGTGAATCAATATGAATCTGGGGTTCAGCCTGGAAGAGGAGTGAGGCCATTCATCTAGACATTTCACAGAGGATCAGTGTCACTGTAGAAGTGCTCCTTGTATAACTGGTGAACTCCAAGTACAATGAGGGCAGGACCATCTTACATCTAGTGTTTCTCTCCTGAGCGCATAGAGAGGTTCTAAAAAAGCATTTGCTAAGTGAAATAAGCCAGTCAGAAAAAGACAAATGTCATATGATCTCACTTATATGTAGAATCTAATGAACAGGGGGCTGGATAAAAAAAAAAAAAATGTGAAGGGATTAAGCAAAACACAAACACACACACTCAAAAAAAAAAAAAAAATAGACTCAGACAACAGTATAGTAATAGCCAGAGGGATGAGTGCATGGGGGTAGATGGAGGTAGGCGAAGTGCAGATAAAAGGGGACAAAAGAGACTTTACTTTGAGCGATGGGTGCATGATGCAGTGTGCAGATGGTGTTTTATTGAGTTGTGCACTTGAAACCTGTATGGTTTTATGAACCAATGTCACCCCAAAAAATTAAATTAAAAAAAATTAAAGTATTTGTTAGCAGAGGAGCAGGGATGGGGTGAATGGTGGTACTGGTAGTGGAGGAGGATGGGTGGAAAATGAGTTTACAGTTAAAAGACAAGCAAAAGTACCAAGTGATAAGAAATGTTGGGAAGCTGCAGCTGAATCAAATGGATTAAGAATTGCACTTTGACTCTATATTTTCCCTGATAGTTAAATATATTAAATGGATAAAAATAGTGCATAACAGGAACAAAAGGAAAACACTTTCACTAGAAAGCAAATTGCACTCTAGATCAGTTTATTTAAAACTAAAACCATGTTATGTATATAATTTATTGTATTAAAATCAGTTTTACTAATGAACATGAAACAAAAAAGAAATGTGTCTTTGCACACTGACTATATTAATGTGATGTTTACAAGTCTGTATATTACTAACAATAAAAATTATAACCCAGAAATACATAAAACATTAACTCCCTATTCATCAAAAAATAAAAATGCTACAAAAACCTTTATCAAATTACTCAATGGACAAATAAAATATAATAGGCAATTATTGGATGTTAAAGTATTTTTTAAAATCTGAAATACCAAGAAAAATATGATTTTCAGAGTAATAGTGAAAAATCTAAGATAGAAAGATAACAATACAAAAACTGTACTTTATTAAATTGGAAGTTCTGTTTAAAGAAGTTACATGATTTTAAGCTTGAGTTTTTTATTCAAACCTTCTGTTTCAATTACTTCTTACAAATTTCAATCTGCTTCTGGTGTGCGCATTTCCAATAACTACAACAGCATGAGATGCCACACTAGCAGGACACCTGCTAACATCTTTTATTCATGTACGTGTTCCCAGTGCAAAGCAATTATATTATTTCAAATATTTTAAAATGTTTTCTATTACTGCCTAACATAACTGCAGGTTACCTTACAAATCAGCGTTTTCCTTTTGCACTCCCTCTGTCTAAATCTCTGAAAAAAAGGCTTAATTTGTGGTGTTGTTTGTAGAAGTCAATAATAGCTCACAAGTAATCTCAGTCTGGTTTACATGAATCTGACTGTAGACATGAGAATATAGCTGCCTATCAAATGCAAGAAAAAGGCGTGCATATGTAGATTGTGTTTCTTATCCTTGATTTAGCTCTTTGGAACTGGTTCCCAGTGCTATATATTCTGGAGAAGAAAATAAGTGTAAAAACTAGTTATTACAGCTCTGAAACACTGCAACAGTCACTGGTCACCCATCCAGGGCTCATCACACAGGCAACTTCAGTCTTGTCAGCTTCTCCACTGCAGGTGTGGGGCTAAAGGTACACAGGGGGCATGCTGCTTGAAAGAGAGAGGGGTGTGAGCCACTAGGGAAAGAGCAATGCGTGTTTATGCCATATTTCTCTATATTTGCTAAAAGGACAATCATTTAGATGCAGCTCACAACTGAAAATGGTAAATATGAAGCAATGAATTTCTGCATATTAATTTTAGGTCACTGTAGTATGACTCTATTATGTCATTTATTCTTAGTACAAGTACTTGAGTCAGGGGGAGAAAGGGTCACATTGGAGATTAATAAAGATATTTTAGGCATTGAAATAATGACCCCAAAGAGTAAGAATATTTTTAATACATATAAAACTATTCATTGACATATGCCTTTAGTGGAGCCATTCAAGCTATTTAAAACTATTAGTTACATGACTTCTAAAGTATTAATTGTAGCTAATATCTAATTGTTAGTTGCCTATTATTTACCCTACCCTTTCTCCTTTAACTTTCTCAGTAATGGTGACTACTCAACACAAAAATAGTTTCAACCTCCACTTGACTGAGAGGCATTCATGTAAAAGAGAACAGTCTCACATGAAGCATTATCACAGGGGACAGGTCATCAGACCATTATTGTTTTATGACTAAGAAATGAGTGACTTAAGACAAAAAGCTCAAGATCCTTAAACTTCATTTCTATTCATTCTCTAATAAATACCATCTGGTGTGTACTTTAGGGATATAATAATACCCATCAAAAACTCCATCGTATTATGAGAACCGGCACCAAGTTGATCTGAAATGCATATTTGAACAGATGTGTTTAAATTACATCTCCATCTATCCACATGCATAAATTCAGAGCAAGCGTGTGTTGATTTAAAATGCATAAAAAAGGGATTTGGAGATGCATCAAAAGTGAACAGCATCTCAATGGATCAAGGCTCACATTACAAAAGGTCATTACTCAAAATAAAGTTTGCATTTATTAAGGGTTGCACCAGGGCGCTGTTCGTGGGAACTGACTTAATGTTTGCTGCACAAAATCAGCCACTGAAACTACACTAATTTTTTTACAACTCCTCCATGTAAAACATTAAAACTGTCATGCATGAACAGGAAAAAATGGAATAGTAGACATCAAAACAGAGAAAATTATATGGTGTGTCTACTGAGTGACATTGGTTGATATGACTCAGTCCCCTGTTTCAACCGTATTTTGCATTTCTCTAGGAAAAAATATCCGAGTGATTTCTGTTGTCATAATACTGTTCTGATTCCATTTTTGCAGATATGCTTTCAGAAGTTAAAGTTAACTAGATATTTTTGGAATTATGAAGTTCAGTGTTTAGCAAGAAATTAAATATACAAAAATCCAAGTATGAAGATACAGACCTTAAATGTTCTCTATATTCCACAAGTTGCTAATTTCTATTTAGATTTTTCACTATTATTATAAACCTTATTGGTGAGCTGCTGAGAGTAGAGCCTGCTATCCATTAGGTTAACAGAATAAAAAGAAGAAAACTAATTGCTAAGCGAAATTCCTGGTTATTAATATCATCAACAAATATTTAATTAATTCATACTATCTTATATGATACATATGTATAAGCAGCTTCTGTAGACTCAGCTCTCAATGAAGAAGTTGAAGAATTAAATGTATAACACTCATTCATGGATATTCATTCATAGGTAGTTCTATTACTGAAACCAGTTAATATTTCCTTTATTCATAGGGGAGGGAAATGAGGATTTAATGTAAAACGAATAGAGGACAAGCAGTATATACCAACCATCTTTCAAATTAACATTTAAGACTTTATAATATGCTAGGGTGGTTTACTAAAAAAAAAAGGAATGACCATTTCAAAAGGAACTTCAGATTTGTACAAAAAAAGAGATCTCTGAAGCGCAAGAGGAAAGCCAGCTTTTTCTGAGTATATCTAGTTACGTAAAGGTATAGATTTATAGTTGTTCTTACTGATAGATCCAGAAAATCTGCTGAAGCTTGAATCAATTAACAAGGGGTAGTAGTAAGAGTAGCCATTCGTGTCCTCTCAGCCCTGCATTCTATAGAGAGCTGACCTCTACAGAGTGCATCAATTGCTCCACATCTCACATGACAGTCCAGCACCACTGCACTTCCATTCTCTTCTTTGAAGCCCCATGCATTCTAGCCTGACTTTTTAATCAAAACAACTTCAGATTTGATTGTTACAGATTGGGTTTTCCCTTATGATTTTTAAATTTTTTTCCAATAAAAGACAGTGAGGCCAAGCAAACAAAGAAATTTAAAAAATGAAAAGAATAAAACAAATAAACCAGCCTTAGCTGGTTTGGCTCAGTGGATAGAGCATATGCCTGTGGACTAAAGGGTCCCAGGTTCAATTCCCATCAAGGGCATGTGCCTGGTTGCAGGCTTGATCCCCAGTGTAGGGCATGCAGGAAGCAGCTGATCAATGATTCTCTCTCATCATTGATGTTTCTATCTCTCTCTCCCTCTCCCTTCCTATCTGAAATTAATAAAATATATATATTAAAACAAAAACAAACAAATAAAAAAACACAAATAAACCAAAAACATACACACCAAAAAAAATGCACACAATGTTCCAGAAGATACATTGTCAGCATTTATGAATGACAAGCAAGTAAGGCCCATCATAATCTATTTCTGGTTCCTCTCCTCCCACTACCTTCTTCTCAATGTTCTACAAACACTGAGTTGAGGACAATGGGATCAACAGTCAATTAGAAAATATTTCAATAATATTGTAATAACTATGTATAATGCCAGTTGGGTACTGGAAATACAAAGGAAACACTTTGTAAAGGAAATGATCATATTTTAAAATCCATTAAACTGTGATTGAGGAGCTTCCACTAACCTTCAATTAGAAGTGATAAAAGACAAATACTAAGAGAAGAATCTAATAGAATTCTATAAATGCCTTCCAAGTGACAAATATGTTCAATCAGAACCAATACACTGATATGAATTGATATCTATATTTGGTATTATGTATCTGGGTGAAAAGACATTTTCCAAAAAAGAAATACATGAAATCTCATTACATATCAGCAATGACAAGTGAACATTAGTAATTGACTCTGATGACAGGGAATATTAAACTTCGAACCCAGTAAGTGAAATGTTGTCCAAATAAAGTAATTCCATTATTCTTATTAGTAGATCTATATTTTAAATATTATACTACATTGTTATTATATTTTGAATTTCGCCCATGAAAAATTTGTTTTCCAGATAGATAGATAGATGATTCTTGATTTTGTTTATTGGCCTACAAAGTGTAAAATACTATTTGGCCCTTAAAGGAAAAAGCTTGCTGACCCCTAGACTACCAGTATATGCTTGTCTAATGACCCCGAATAGTTTAAAATATATATAAATGGAAAGTTTTCCTCTCAAATATGAATTATGCTCAAATCAAAATCTATGGCTACTATATAATTTTTTTAAATAGTAGAGTTCAGAGTACAGGAACTAAGCAAGATGTGCCTTCTCTAAGGGATTGCCTGTGCTTTATTCTGAATAATTCTATAAAAAGAATTTCAGTGGATTTTTAACAAGCCCAGTCTCCAATCATGAGTCTGAGAATCTTGTTATTGAGAACTCAACTCTTGAGGCCATAAATAATGTTAATTAAATATATGGTCTGTGATTGCTGTTGATAAATATGCTGAAATAAAATGCATACTGAATCACAACCACAAACATCAACGTGAACAAACATTCCAAGAGTGAATATTTCAATATGAAAAGTTCTTAATATGTTATTTAAATTTTGCACTGAAATGAGTACCAGTAAAAGACATTGTGTTTATACATGACATGTAGGCACTTCACCACATTGTGAAATTTATAGATTAAAAGATTTTAAAAGTAATTGAGTTTACAATCCACAAATAAAATTTCTAAAATGAATTTTAGTGCCCTGTGGTACCTTTGTTTAGATAGGAAAAATGTCATACATGAATTGCTCATATTTGATTTCATTATATTTATCAAATAACCAAAATTGGTTATTTTAGAAATAACAACAAAAATAATTTGCTGAGATTAGATTACCCATTTTTTGCTTGGATGAACAAACAGCTGTACTAAACTAACCCTATGTTCACATGAACAAGTCTTTTATGTGTTGAACTTGAAGGCAGTTTGTGTTAGCCTGATAACAAAACAGATGTTTCCCTTAGTGATTTGGCTAGCTTTATTAGGTCTTGGGATCAAGCTACATGTATGCTTTAAAAAACTATTTAATCTGCAAAATAAAACCTATCAGACTAGCTCATCCATGAGTCGATTTATTTGGCCACTATTTGAAATTAAACAGGTGTAATTCCACACACTGATTTTTATTTTATAATTTTTAAATTAAAAATACTTAGAGGATGTCACAATCTCCAGAGATATGACAGTGATGGCTCAAAGGTACAGCTGGGGACTCACAAGAGTCAGAGCTGCAAAGCCAACAAGTAGTGACAGAAGATAACACTGGCTCCTTAACTAAGAAGACAGAGACCATCTGGCAACACCAGAATTTTGTCTTCATCCACATATTTCAATATAGTTTGATTTAATTTTCAGTATCTCCCTCTCAGCTTATGAGGAACACATTTGCTGCTTTCTCCATAACTTGCTCTGGATTCCATTTTTCTAGAACACTTTATGGGCTTTCTTGTCCTTAATGCTTCTTTTTCTAGGACACTGCCATATCTTCCCTTGCAAGTCAGGCTCACCTATACTAAGGGGCAGGACAACCTCGCCTGTTTTGCCTAAGTCCTCTATCCCCTTCCAAATATGTTTCCCTCTTCCTTTCCCTTCTAGACTTTAAGAAGAACAGTCTCTTTCTGATGCTTATGCTTCCTTATTATTAACTTCCTGGTAAGTCCTCTATAACCTGGCTCTTGCCCCACACAGTGATGAAATTCTGATCTCATCACTGGCAAATCCACACATTTTCTTTTCTGTCCTAATTCCATTTGACTTACATACTGTACTTGACACTATTAATCATCCTTTCCATACTCTTCATTTGACAAATGATGTGACGGGGTGGGCTTAAAGTGCATGGGCTAAATAAAACTAGGAGTAGAAAGAGGGGCTAAGGAAGATAGGACTTACAGGGGTCTAATAGTACAGGCAGTGTGTATTGTTTATCCCCCAAACACAGACACTGTTGCGTGAAAGTGGGTGCTATTAAGTAAATATGCTAGGACAACAGATTAAATCAGGATGATCCTGGGCAAACAAAACAAAACAAAAAAGGTCACCCTAGATAAAGGAGGAATAAAGGGCTAGATGACTCCATACTTCGGGAAACCTTGGGACATTAAAGCATTTTCCAAATAGTGTTCAAAAGCCAGGCATATAATACACTGGAAGAGATTGGGCGTTGGTATGGATATAAAAGCACGATATTTAAAGATTTTGTTTGACCTCTAACACATGAGGCTGACTTACATATCTACCACTTACAGTCATGAAAATAATCAACTTCATTGGGTCCCACTACCCCTACCCCCAATTCTGACTTCTATCCAAGATGCTGTTTTCCACCCTATATCCTAATATAACCTCAGACAAAGCACAAAGCAAGGTGTGGTAGGCAGAATTCTAACATGGTCCCCAAATTCCCAGCCCCTGGTGGGCAGATACCTTGTTTAGGTACTCATCCAAACATTACTAGGTGTTGGTGTGATAAGATCTTGCAGCTATAATTAAGATGCTAAATCAATTGACCTTATGATATGATTATCCTGAAGGATCTGACCTAACTAGGTGTCCTTTAATAGAAGCAGAGTTTTTCTGCCCTTGCTGGTAGAAAGGAATGAGCGAGGAAAGTGCTCTGACTGGCCTGAAAGAAAGCAAACATGCATGCTGTAAACTGGGTAGCCTCAAGGAGCTGAAATGGTGCCAAGACAAGTTAGTAGGATACAAGGATCTCTCATACAATGGCCAGGAAATGAATTCTATCCGTAACCAGTAAGGTTTGAAGTGGATCCCAGGCCCCTAATGAGAACAGAGCCTTCCATCAATATCTGGATTTCAGCCTCATGAGAGTCCATACTGAGGACCCAGCCACACTGCGCCAGACTGTGATATACATAAATTGTGAGGTGATACATTTGTGCTATTTTAATCCATTAAGTGTGTGGTAATTTGTTATACAGTAATAGAAAATAAATATACAAAGAATGAGATGAGGAAAGTACTGGACATCCACCACTACTCCTGTTAGCATTAATGAAAAGAGAATGGGCCATAAGAGTAATTAAATCAACTCTTCTCCTAATTAAGAACACCCTAGAGAAGGAGGAACTGAGTGGCTATAATGAAAGACCTACTTTTCAATGTGTCCCTTTATGATTTTTGAACTTTTTCCCCATGCGCCTGCATACCCTATTATAAAATAAATAAAAATAAATTCATCATGACATGTCAGCACAAAATTTCAGGGGAGCATCAGAAGAAGGGGTTTATTGGAAAACTGATGGTTTTACCATCACACGACCTTGAATTAGGACAACCAACCTATTAGACCCCAGAGCAAGGTTGATGGGCCAGGGCCAGAAACTCACCAGGGCAGAAAGCTCTGGCTGCCTCGCAAGGGGGAAAACTGGGAAAACAAGAACCTCACCCCCAAGTAACCTATCTCCCCTAGCATATCACTGATCATGAGGTTTGGACCATGGATCTTTCATATCGCTTGTCAGGTAGTTTAGACCCCCTGACCTTTTCCTCCGTAAAGATAACACCTAGGCCTCAATTGTATTTCAGCTCCAGGCCCAGAAAAGCAGTAAAACCAGACCAGTGGCACCATGGCTATCTCAGGACCAGCTACAATGATTAATGACACCCTGCCCTGGCACCGACCAAACAGTGGAGACCACAACCCTGAAAAAGCACACCTGGAATATTGATGAATATTCTATTGAGATTCCCCTCCCAGCCCTGCCCGAGTCCTCCCCCTAAGATTTCCACCTTCAAGAAAGAAGGACCAAGGACACAGTGTGTTCTCCCTCCAAGGAGCACACCCTTGTTGTTCTCCCACAGACACGTATTCCCCAACCTCTAAGAGACCCTATGAGACTTACAACTAGGGGAGCAATGGGCAGTGGCAGCTCATCCTGGCTTCCCCCTGAACCTGTCTCTAAGGCCCCCTTTTCTCCAAGTAGCCTTTCCTTTTGGTAATCCACCCCTACCCCCTTTCCTTAAATAAATTCAATTTTCCTTAAATTGCCATCTGAGATGGCTATTCAGCCTGCCGGCATTCACCACCATATTAACCTTTCACATCCTACATGTCATACCTTCATTATCCTAAGGAGCAAGCCCTAACAGCAGTTTTGAAGAAAATCTCCAAGGAAACAGTGCTCTCCCATGACCATCTCCATCACCATGACTTCTAACACTCTCTCCTACTTTTACTTTCATCTTATCTCCCTTTTATCTCTTGTTCATTCAGAGAGTGAGCAACATTTTATTTAAAAAGTTAGTGACAACTAGTTAGATGTTGGATACAGGGAACAAGAAGAATAGCATCAAGCTCAGTATGTGCAAATTTTAATTTGTGGCAACTTTAAAAACTTAAGTATAGTGAAGAGAAATAGAGCCTTACAGTTGTGAGGTTGGCTTGAGGAAGGGAACATACATTCTGTCATAGCTGAATTTGAAGCATCAATGGGATATCCAGGATAAAAAGTATAGTAGGCACTTGGTAACTAGCTATAAGATCTGGAGCCTCTATAAGCCACAGTCTAAAACTGAGGACAATACCTAACTAGCTGAATGCTGGAAGATCAAATGAGACTAACATCTGTTCAGTTTTAAGATACAGCCCAGCACAGAGCCAACCTTTAAATAGTAACTATTATTACTATTGGAAATGTGGGAGGTGAGTCAGAGTCAGACAAAAGACCGATAGGAGTTTCTTTCCATAGTGCAGCCAAGATATTTTATTGACACACCCCCTGGGTTTACCATCATCACAGTGATTCCATCCTGTCCAGATCCACTGGGTCACACCAGCTTCCTTCAGAGTCCCTGCTATGCGATCCCTCCGCAATTTCTATGTTTAGTCCACTTGTATTTCTTCCTCTCTTGGTGCTTATTCAGCACCCAAGGCCTAATTATCTCCATCTCAGACTGATGGGCCCCCATTGATTTCAAAACACTGCCAACACTGGCCTCTCTAGAACCTGGCATAACCCCTCCCTTCATTTAGGGAAATGAAGAGAAGAGTATGAAGAGAAGAGTGACAATTCTTAGGCAGGAAGGATACAGAAACTGGCCAGAATATAAATGCATTTGGAGCTTGACTGGAAAAGAAAACACACTGATGAACAAACAGCAAAGGGGCTCAATGAGATTAAATAATATGACTCATTTAGTAAGGTTAAGCCAGGCTTCTATAGACTTCCACTTTCTGGAGGGGAAAGTGGGTGCTGGTGGTAGGGCCAAACCTGGGGGTGGGTAAGATTAGAGGTAAAAGAATGCCAAAGCCGTTATTAAAGAACATCACTAACATAGAAAAACATGGAGTCCAAGCCAAGTGGAAGCCAGAAGATTAGAGAATTAGGAGAGCTCACTAAAGAGTTATAGACAAAATAATGTATAAATTCATGTCTAATAACAGATCAAGAGGTCTCTTGAAATGAAACCATTTTCTCTGATAACATTTTAGGACAACAGATCTATCTGGTTTCACACATGGGCCGTCTTCACTTTTCTCCAAAATCAATTCCTGGAAAATGCATGTCAGCCTTTTCTCAAAGGAATAATAGTCACTGGTTGCTGCCATCTTGGTTGTCACTCAGCATTAAGTAAATTACAGATAATACCAAGAATCTATACTAATAAAAGGGTAATATGCTAATTAGACTGGATAGACCGGACGTCCTCCCAGACAAAGCCACAGTGGCGGGCCCAAGGCAGAGGTGGTTAGGGGCGATCAGGCAGGCAGGCAGGCAGAGGAGGTTGGGGCGATCAGGAAGGCAGGCAGAGCAATTAGGGGCGATCAGGCAGGCAGGCAGAATGGTTAGGGGCGATCAGGCAGGCAGGCACAGTGGTTAGGGGCAATCATGCAGGCAGGCAGAGTGGTTAGGGGCAGATCAGGCAGGTGAGCAGTTAGGAGCCAGCAGTCCCAGATTGTGAGAGGGATGTCTGACTGCTGGTATAGGCCCAATTGGAGAGGGTGCAGGCTGGGTTGAGGGACCCCCCCCTCCCCCATGCATGAATTTTGTGCACCAGGCCTCTAGTATATCAAAAAGCAAAGATACAATAATAATCATGCACAACAATTTAAAACAGTAAAACTGTGTTCCAAGTTATTAAAATGATAGAATTTTAGAGCAAAAGTGAACATTAGATTTTGTTTAGTCTAATCCTCTCACTCAAAAGAAGAGACTCAAATTAAAACCACAAAGATTAAATCCATTTTCCCAATTCAACAACAAACGTATTTCTTGACTCCCAGTCAAATAAATGCCTTCACAGCCTATTTCAAAATCCCATAAAATGAGCAAAATTATACAATATATTTTTAACATACAGGAATATACAATTTACTTTCAGTAAATCTACAAAACAAAAAATACAACTATACTGTATCATGGTTTTATAGTGTTAATAACTAATTTTAACTTGCTTCTATGTTCTCCACTTCAAAAATGGAGAGTTAGAAATAGAAAACAATCCAAATGTTGAAGAATGAGGAACAACTAAACAAAGACTGAAATACAAATTTAGTAAAATGTTATATAATCTCTAAAAATGATAAGTATATGAACAACCTTGAATAATAGCAATGTTTTTTTATTCAAAGTACTGAGTCAGAAATGAATATAAATCAATAGGTTTTAAGTTGTAAATTCAGAGATTATACGTAGTTGGAATTTACCTTCATTGTATTCTTTTATTCTATAAAGTCATTCTATGTCCACATAAACCAACAAAAAGCAAGCAAATGAGTAAGTGGTCAGGGGAGTTTGGAATGAAGCTTTCTTTCTCTTGATAGATTTCTTTGCAACTAGAAATAGGAACAGGGGTTTATAAAATCACCTGACCATTTATTTCAAAGGGAATTTTTAGAGCATTCAAATATTCAAAGAATTTCTAAAAACTTTAACTTCCAGGCCTAGCAAAAATAGTTTTGTCTTTTTGTTCATCTTCATTTCATTGCTCACACCTTCCTACCCCCAAATAAACAAACAAATCAAAATCTATGTCTCCAAAAAGAGAAATAAGTCAGAAGGGGTGGCCTAAAACTTCTAGAGTAAGAACAAAAATAGGAATATTCATTCATCTTTGCATTTCTTTAAAACTTGCTTAAATTTATAATAAAAATAAAGCTAAACCAAATCAAAACATAAAACTAGAGCAGATATTTACACCTTTAAGAGAAACTGAACTGAGAACATTAAAAAACATATAGATAGGAGTGTGCTTAATCAGAAAAAAGTATGCCTATTAATTACATTGAAAAAACGATACTATCCTTCCCCATTTCTATAATCCAAATAGCAAAAAAGAATTTGGGGGAGGGGAATGGAAGGGGAAGCTGACTGTAGAGGTGACAATGAACTGAATCAATTTTAAAATGATTTCATATACATCCTATCTAATAAAAGAGTAATATGAAAATTAACCATCAGTTCGTTATACCCACAAGCCACGCCAACAAGCCAATCAGGAGCGAGTATGAAAATTAACCCAACCAAGATGGCTGCGGCCACAGAGAGAGCAGGAGGGAGGCTTGGGTTTCCCCGGCGATGAAGGAAGCCCAGCTTTCCACACACCCTGGCTGGCTCAGGCCTGCACTCAAGGCTACAAAGTTTTAATTATAGAAGATAAATCCCAACAAAAATGGCAGCAGCCATGGAGCTGGAGAGAGCAGGGGGCTAGGGTTGCCCCTGGGGATGGAGGAAGCCAAGCTTCTGAAGCCCTGGCCTGCCTTGGCCTCCACTTAAGGCTACAAAGTTTCAATTATAGAAGATAAATAAATCCCAACAGAAATGGCTGCCACCACAGAGCAAGCAGAAGGCTTGGCTCTGCTCCAGGTTACAAAGTTTCAATTGTAGAAGATAAATAAATCCCAGATACCAGGGCCTCCGCTTGGGTCGCATGGGGGCATAGCTGGCTTGCAAACCAACACAGGCCCTTCGCCCAGGCCACCCCATGTCCCAAGGGAACCCCCACCCTGATCCAGAACACCCTTCAGGGCAAACCAGCTGGTCCCCACCCATGCCCCAGGCCTCTATCCTATCTAATAAAAGAGTAATATGCAGATTGACCATCACTCTAACACACAAGATGGCTGCCCCCATGTGGTCAAAGATTCTGCCCCCATGTGCACACACGATGGCCACCACAAGATGGCCAGCAGGGGAGGGCAGTTGGGAGGGACCAGGCCTTCAAGGGAGGGCAGTTGGGGGTGATCAAGCCTGCAGGGGAAGGCAGTTAGGGGTGACCAGGCCAGCAGGGGAGGGCAGTTAGGGGTGACCAGGCCTGCAGGGGAGGGCAGTTAGGGGCAAACAGGCTGGCAGGGGAGTGGTTAGGGGGTGATCAGGCTGGCAGGCAGAAGCGGTTAAGGGCAATCAGGAAGGCAGGGAGGTGAGCAGTTGGGAGCCAGCAGTCCTGGTTTGCGAGAAGGATGTCCGACTGCCCGTTTAGGCCCGATGCTACTGGAATCGGGCCTAAACGGGCAGTCGGACATCCCTCGAGGGTCCCCCCCCCCACCCCGTGCACGAATTTCATGCACCAGGCCTCTAGTAACTTTATAAAGATTAAAGTCATATCTGACAAGTGGATTTTTTAAAGCCTGTGGATCTATCTTTAATTGGCAACAAAATACAACCCTATTCTATGTATTGTTCAGATAATACAATATCTACCTTTCTGCTATCTAATATTTATCAAAAACCTAGTCAAATAGCACAGCACTGGTTGAAGGATGTACAGGCCACCCACTCCACTATGGCCTAAGTTTATGGTTGTATTAAGCTGCACAGGGAGAAGACTTTATATCCAGACTACTTCTGAACTGTGGTTTGGTATTCTCTCACTTACACTGAGGAGGAAAGGAAAACCTCTCCCATGTGGTCACTAATGAGGACATGGTATGTTACAAGAAAGGTCTCATGCAAAGTTTTTGCTTTAGTCTCAATACTAAGCATAGCTGTGTCTCTGAAGACAGACATTTTGAATTCCACAGACTTAGTATAAATCATGTACTTGACATTATTTCTCCCTTTGTATTAGCATCTAGAAAGCCTGTGGTCAACCAAGCAGTCCAAGTGTAATAAGCATGAGACTGGAGAACATGGCTCTTTGGTGGTAACCTTACCATTAGCATCATCTGAGTTTTCCTACATTATTTTTCTCCTTTCTCTGGATTTCTTCAACTGCATTTTAAAAATTTCAGCATGGGCATGTTTCTCTGTAAACTACTAAATTCCTGAGTGCAGGTACAAAGAAATAAGTTATTTCAATGTTTAAAAAACACACTTATGTCACCTATTAAACTGTCTATACTTTGTCCCAGGAAAGAAAATTGCTTCCCAATGCTTACACTTTTATTTTTTCACCTCTGAAGTTAATCCCCACAGTAAAGTATATCCTAGCAGACATAAACATAAGAAAATATGTACATCTTATTATTCTCTTGGCTAAAATATAACTGCCAAGTCTTGTTATTTTACTATATTTATTACACATTTATTTTAAAAATCACATATAAGGAAATGCCACAAATGAAAATTCATGAAACATTCTTTAAATGAGGACAGTTACCCCTCATTTGAAGACATGATGTAAACCAAAGAAAATAATCACACCTTTCCGCCTCCATGTCACAGCCGGCAAGAAACTGGCGAGCCCACTAGTGAGTGACACAGGAGAAAAGGGAAAGAGCAGTGATGGATTTGCTCTCATTCCGTCATGGAAGAGCTAAATGGAGATGCTCTCTGGTGAATAAAAATACATCGTGCCAGTCTGTCTATTGTTTCTATCCTCATGAAAATGTGCTCTCTGATCTAAGACAGATAAACACTAAACTGGAAACTAAAATAAAAACCAGTGAAATTTTAGCAGACATTCTCCAAGGGACAAAATTCTCCTCATTAGGAAAATGGAACCATCTATAACTGAGAAGCAAATCATTTCATTGATTTGGAGACTTTCAACATTATAACAGGAAGGAGAATAAGGAATGAAGTTCGATAAGGGTAAGGAAGAAGAAAATTTCTTGACGTATGTACTTAAAGGATTGGGCTTTCTATACCAAAAACTAATTTGCTAAAAGAACACAAAGGCAACTCTTATCAACACACTGCTCTCAAAGTTTCCCAAGACTCAGAGCCAGGTACAAACAGGAGGGTGTGAGGTTACAGTCACCTTGAAATGCCCTCCGAGGTTCAGTTTCCTCTTAGTACCTCACCATTCAATTTAAGTGTCCTTTCATGGACTTACTGAAACAAGCATACTGATGCATGGGCTTTAAATCACCTCAGAGTAAATAAATTTAAACTGGTATCTAGGGGTGACAAGTTTCTATTTGTGTGTGTGTCTAAATTTTAAATTGCTACTGCTTATTTTCAAAGGCTAATGGTAGAAAAAAATGAATTATGAATTGAGAAACATTTACCTTCAAACTTACAAAAAAAAAACTTCACATTAAACAAACTGCTGTTTTGCTATATTTATATTATGCTTTCAACCTTAGATCACTCTTCCAAGCAGTATTTAAGCTGAATAACCTAATCAAAAGGTAACAAGAATGATTAATGCTGATGCCATGTAATTCCTGCCCTGTCTGAGCCTATAATATATGAACTCCCAATGAAAACCATGAAGTGCTATATAGATGTGTGGTATGATAAAGTGAATACTAATGGATTTCTAATTAAATATCACCAACAAAACTTGAAATGAATAGAAATTACATACAGCGCACAGCATATTGGCAGTTCCCTCGGCATGTGGCTACATAACCAGTGATGGCAGGACTAGTATAAAGAACTGAAGCCTGAGCTTAATCAGAAAGGGGTCCCAGCCAGGCTATGAGGCTTCAGTGAGTTGGAGGAGGTTGGAAATGACCAGAGGGGTTGTCCTCTCCCCTCCTCACACAAAAGAAGTGTAGTGCACTGGTAATGGTTTAGAGGTAAGCCAGCTGACCCAAACTGGTACCAATTCTGAGTATGAGTCAAGCTCTCTTGACAACTTAAATCAACAGTTTGGGTGCGGTCAACCCGCCACTTACCTGAGTTCCCGCCACTCTATTGTTTAGAATTAAATGAACCTGACTAATCTCCCAGGACTCTGGGCAGCAGCCAGGCCATTCCAGTATTGAAGATAATTGACCCCCTATAAATAATGCTCAAAAATACATGTGCCTGAAACTGTAGAATAACTACAGACAATATTTTTATGTATTTATTCTTAAACAAAAAAGTGAAACAAGACAATGTTTTACACTATCCAAAGGTCAGAGACTTGATTCTGATTTTAAATGCAACTAAATTCTATCCTGGGAACCTACAAAAAGGAAGGCACTGCTTGGAGTGTAAGTGCCATTCCATAGACTGGTAGCTTCTCCAAAGTGCCCTGGTGGGTCCATTATAAAAACACTAGAGGCCCAGTGCATGAAATTCGTGCACAGGGAGGGGGGGTCCCCTCAGCCCAGATACACCCTCTCCAATCAGGGACCCCTTGGGGGATGTTTTGGGGATCGGGCCTAAACTGGCAGTCGGACATCCTTCTCACAATCTGGGACCACTGGCTCCTAACTGCTCACCTGCCTGCCTGCCTGATCACCCCTAACTGCCCCCCATGATGGCCTGATCACCCCCAACTGCCCCCCCGCTGGCCTAGTCACCCCCAACTGTGCCCCCCCGCCCCCGCCGGCCTGATCACCCCTTACTGCCGGCCTTCCCCCCGCCCCCCACCAGCCTGGTAGCCCCACGCAGCCTGCTGCTTGGTCATTTGGTCACCCCTCACTGACCCCCCTGCGGGCCTGGTTGCCCCACACAGCCTGCTGCCCTGTTGTTTGGTTGGCCCTCACTGACCCCCCTGTGGGCCTGGTCGCCCCATGCAGCCTGGTCAGTTTTCCGTTCAGTTGCGATGGTCGCTTAGGCTTTTAGATAGATAGATAGATAGATAGATAGATAGATAGATAGATAGACAGACAGACAGACAGACAGATAGATACCTTCTGCTCAGGGGCAACCAGTGCTGAAATTTCTCCGTGAACAAAAATTGTTCGCATATTGGTCCTTCAGAGTTCCTAACAGATTCTTGTTACTTCTTTTTCTTTAAGACATTAAAGACCTCAGCCAAATGCAAATTTTTTAGAAAAGAAGTTTTCTGGCATTATCAACCAACAATACTTCAAGAGGAATGAGTTTATACAACATTAACCACCAGTGACAAGGGCTATGAGGTGTTCCAGGAAAGCAAAGGTTTACAAGGAAGAGGACAGACTGAAATGTTTGGAGGACTGGCTCTACTATGGGTTGAATTAGGGTTTAGAGTGAATACAGGAAAAGGTCTAGAAATGGTGATGAGAACTCTGGTCCTGAAAAAAATGTCTATTTTCAACCCCGATGACCCCAGTTGATAGCACTATTCTTAAAAACATTAATGGACTTTGATCAACATGTAACTGATGCATAATCACTCTGTTGTCTCAATCTTTTAGATGCGTCCTGCTAACTAAACTATAGTTTTAATCTAAGAGGACATTCTATAAAATTTAGTGGAAAGAAAATAAAACAGAAAAATATTTTCAATGTGTTTTTCTTCATCTAAACTGATTTTTTTTGTGTGTATTTTATATTAAATAGCCTGTGCTTTGGGTTCTACCTATCATGCACCAAGTTTTTTATTTTTTATTTGTTAGGTTTCACTGACTGTGTTCTGCATTGAAAGTAGCAACAATCATTTAATGAGTGCTTACCTAAGCCTATCATAATTTCTACCATCTAATTTAATTCTCACAACAACCTTTAAATAACGGTATTATTATCCTCATTTTACAGATAAGAAAAACCAAGTCAAAGAGGGTAAGTAATTTGGTCAATATTACAAAAATTGATGGGATTTAAACTGGTTTATTTGACCTTACACCCGTGCTCTCAATTACTGGTCTAAATTAAAATTTTGTCATCAATATTCTGAGTCTGATTACTCCTACACAAAAGTTCTTGCTTGGAAGAAAATTATGACAGCACCTCATTTGAATATCTTACCCAAAGTGGCTGGATTCATCAGATACTCATCTTTAGCATTCTTTCTCATTGGCTTAAATTTTTTTAAATTATTTATTGCATTTATTGGGGTTATATTGGTTAATAAAACTATGTAAGTTCAAGATGTTCTATATTGTATTGTGTTCATCACCCCCAAGTCATGTATCTCTCCATCACCATTTATTCCCCCTTTACCCTCTCCTGCCCCCACCTCCATTTCAACCATCCTGTTGTATGTCTATGGGGGTTGATTTTTTTCCTCCTTAATCTCTTCACCTTTTTTCTAACATCATAGTATCTGTGAATCTGCTAAAGTTCCTTTCTGTCAAAACAGCAAAAACTAGTTAAAGATATGAGGCTATTTCTTCTTCTTTCTTAATATGTTCTTATTGATTCCAGAGAGAGGAAGGTCGAGGGAAAGAGAGAAACATCAAAACATCCATCAGAAGCCTCCTGCACACCCACTGCTGGGGATGAAGCCCGCACTGGGGCATGTGCCCTGATCCAGAATCGAACTAGCAACCTCTTGGTACATGGGGTGATGCTCAACCAGCTGAGCCACACTGGCCAGGCAAGGCTATTTCCAATATCACCAACTTATATAATTATCTCTGACATTTTGAGAGAAGCGACTTACATATTTCTAACATTTTGAAACAATCAGCCTTTTATCGCAGTTGAGTAGTACCAAGAAAAACTAACTGACCTGGCCATTATGGGTATGTGAAATAAATTAAAAAAAAAAATTAACTTCTCTGGGCTTTGGGTGAAAATGAGAGAAGGCAGACTATGATTTCGAAACTGCCTTCTAACTTCATATGTTCAGATCATATTAATTAAACTGGCAAAAAACACACATTTAATCCCTTAATTTTTCCTTCTTTTCATTTTTAGAAAAGATGGGGGGGGGGGAAGAGAAGAGAAAGAAATATTTGTTTCTAATAAGATTAGCACCACAGCTTCTAAAACTTGGGATATTGGTGTTAGAGAAGCATTTTTACTTTGGAGATAAAATATTTATTGGGTAAAGAAGGAAATAAAATGAGCTAATGGCCATTGTAGAAATACAAGGCTTTGAAAAAAGGTAAAAATTAAGCTAAAAGCAATTTTTAAGATTCTTTCCCCAATGCTAGTTGAAACAAGAAAATTACATGGCCATACTGTTATTTAGCATCTCCTAGTGGCCTGCTGGCATATGAAACATTTTGCAGGATGGACTTAAATAGGTTATGTTTTGCCTACTGCTGTATGGATGATGATTCCTATGTACATTAAATTAACTGCATAAGGAAAATAAAACACAAAAACAAAAGAACTCCCTGTAATACACAGTGCTCAAGATACAACATCAGAACCACAAGCTGCTGCTATAACTGAGTGACTTCTAAGGCTTTAAGAAAAAGGTAATATTTAAATTTCATATATCTTATCATAGCCAAAACCACTAATATTTATGCTACATGGCCTCCAGTCTACTTTAAATGCAAAACAAACTCCTTTAGGAACTCTAATTCTACACTCAGCACCTGACACAGCAATAGAAAGAATACCACCTGGGATCTTCATTAGGGAAAATAGTGTTGCAACAAATGGCTGCCAGTAAAAATAGTTTCTTTTAAAAATAGGAAAGAAAAGAAAAGGCATAATTCAATGATGAGTCAGCAGAAACCAATTTATTTAAACAACAATAACAACAACACACCCAACATGATGTATGTGACAGATGACAACGCAAAAAGATGAAATAAAGTGGGCGTGGTAAACCTGCCTTTTGACACTAAGAAAAATCCAGTTTATAGGTGGATATTACTTCATTTCAATACTGTGAGGAACTGTGGAATGGAAAGAGTTCACTTCCTACCTTCACAAAGAAAAACCTCACCACAGTAAGTAATAAAAAGTATAATGACTGGAAACAAAGTAATAATGTAGGCACTTAAATTATTCAATTTTAGGCCATTAAATATTTGCTTGACCTAAGAGTTAATCTTTATGAAAAGCACCCAATATCATAATATTCCCAAAAGAGTACACAATTCTTACATTTTATATCTAAATGTAACTTTTATTACTTATAAAGAAGCTTATTCCAATATTTAGCATATGGTAATTTCATTTTTATAATACATTTTAAGGCAAGATGAAATAAACATCAGCAAAAATTGCTATATATATATATTTTAAAGACCATCTTTGGTTTTTAACACTTTGTTTTAGGTAATTAGCACCAAATTCCTTTATTTGGAATCAACTTTCTTTTTCTCAGCAGCTCTTATAGCAAAACTCAGAAATATAAAACCTTGTCTTAAAACATACGGTGTGGAGCCTGTCTGCATATCCCTTGGCTTGATTCTAGAAAAATAATCTTGGGCTCTATGTCTAGCTGTCCCTGAAGAGGCAAATATTCCAGCAATTTGGTGAAGGAGGAAACCACTCTGCCCTTTCTGCTGGTGCACTGAAGTGAAGACTGTATGGCTTACCCAAGGGAGGGGTTCAGAGAAAGCAGACTCCTGTTTGACCCCTGCTGGCAATCAATTTATGGCCTCAAGCATGGAGCTTGATAGCCCTTGCAATTCAATATTAGCTTTTGTAACTCTTGATATTATTCTTATTCATAGAAATGTCAAATTCCTCTTGGTAATCCCAACCTAAAAGTGTTCATAACCTTAGTTTACATCTTTAAAACATCTCAGAAATAGAGGGATTAAATTAAATTTTGTATTTTTTAAATTAAACACCCAGGAAAGAGAATTAAAAAGAACAGTTTTTGCTGCTAAATATAGGATAGAATGCTATGTGAAGGTCAATCATTTAAGAAATAGAAAACAGCTTGGAAGAACAGCTGTCTTATAACAGTAACAATGAAATCCCTGTCTTTCAGTGAGGATGGTCAGTGGTGACGAATTAGACAAACTAGAGTTAGAAAGGAAGCTGACTTTCCAAGGCTATTTTCTACACAATACAATCATTGTGCTAAAACATGCTGCATGTAGGTGTGGGGTGGCTGTATGCACTGAACCAAGCCACAGGGATAGTCATTTTTGCACGTTCCCCAGTCCTGCTGCTGTCAGGTGCTAATACATCCTAAGCACTGGAGAGAGGGGCTGTGCAGAGTAACAGGGCCCTGGCTCTCTTGACCTAGGACTAATCTCTGCCAAGTCAGCAGTCTTTGCGTCTTTCCCATGAGCTTTTCTACTAGAGGAGCCTGAAATCTGCATGTCCTATGACAACAATAGAAATCCTTCATTCAACAAAGATAGAATGGGTTCATGTTTTAGGCACTGTAATAGGTGCTGAAGATTCACATATGAAAAGACTCATGAAATTCCCTGGGGGATGGGGAGTCTCTGGAGGGAGACATATACACAAACACAGAGCAGTGTGGTAAGTACCACCATGGAGAGAAACTGTAAGGAAGTTAGATAAGATACTTTGCACAGTTCTGCCAGCTGGTACAAATCAGTGAAGGTAGATGGTATAACTGCTGTTGTTATTGTTTCATGTACTGAAGGTAATGGGGAGCTAGGGAAGAATCTGATCTAAGAAATACAAGGTTTGTATTTTTAAAAAGAACATTTCTAGCACTAAAGGGCGGACTGAAGGAAATGAGCCTACAGTTAGGGAAGGGATTTAGATAGAATTCAAGACAACCTTCTCAATGAGGCAGAGACAGTGGGGATGAGGAGGCAGACCTGATCCCTTAGTAGATCAAATTCATGGAACCTGGTGGCAGATTGGACTGGGTGGGTGAAGATGAGAAGTCAGTCCAAAAAACTACTTCTGATTTGGTTAGATGGGTAATGGGGTCTTTTACTAAGATAAAAAGGAGGGCAGGAAGAGTAAGTGGGAAAGGTGAGGACTGGGTGCTTGAAGAACGCACAGGTGGAGAGTTCTCATTCAACAGCCAGACAGATTAGAAATATGTATGTGAGGGGTGAAGGTGGGAAAGGAGGGAAAGAATGAGGGAGGAAGGGAAATACTAAAATTGATTCAAGGAGGTGGGGATTGGCCAACTTAAGAAAAAAAAAAAAAGAAGACTGCCTGGAGTCTACCATTAGGAATTTAACAGCAGTCATAGTCATGAGGAAGGAGAGTGAGCAGAAACTAGATTACAGCTGACAAAGAAAAGGATGGAAAGTGGAAAAGGTGGGACAGGCAGCAGGGGTCATTTTTTTTTTTAAAGGAAATGGTCCATGAGGAGGAATGAAGTGCAGCTGTAACAGAGCAAGGTAAGGGTTTCTAGAGAACAGAGATAGCTGGAAAATAGAAAAGGAAAAGCTAAACAAAGGAAAATATCAGCATTTTTTTAGTTAGGCTGGAATTAAAATAGTTTAGCTCACCTTTTTATTTTACAGATGAGGACACTGAGGGACTGCTAAATCACAGTCTGCCATTACAACTAGAAGCTGCAGCAAAAACATCTGAATTTCCCATTCTAAGAAATAGTTGCTAATAGATGGAACTACGGTAGCCAACAATCACATAAAGTTAAAAATCCTCTCTAAGAAGTCATAAAAATAATGTCTTAACAAAGGAGTAATAAATGACTATGTTGTATCATTCTTTTTAGGTTTAATGAGTCAATTTTTATAAATAAACCTTAGTTATTAATCTAACTTCTCATTTATAAAGATAACTGGCAAAAAAGAAAAAATGTCTTGAAAGGTTTTAACAAATTTAAATAGGTAATTAAATGTTCCAATATGAATGTTACCAGAGACAGAAGAATATGTTTCTTTGTGTTGCAGAATAAAAAGCAGGCTTTGAATTCCAAATCCACCACATATATACCTTCTCTGATCTTTAGTTTCTCAACCTAAAACACAGGACTAGCAACACACACTTTGGAGGGTTACTGTGAGAAGTGAATAAAATTATGAATTTAAAAGCACCAAACAGCAAAAAAGGCACTCTATTTAGAGCAGTGCTTCTTGAGTAACCGGTTTTCCCTCCAATTCATTATGGACTGACATTTCTGGAACACGACTGAAGTGAATTACTAAAAAACACACCATAAACTGATGTTTTGGAAATGTCAAATGCTTTTGTTGTACACTGACAGCAAAGAGTGTACAGACAGGTGGTCTCTGAGCCAGTGTTGGGGTAGCACTCATTAGAGCAGAGTGAGTGAGATATGACAGCCTGCAGAACACACTGGAGTCTGCACCAGGCAACCTACTACCTATGCAACTTCAGGTCTCTGTATCTTAGTTGTCTCTCATGTAAAGTATCAATGAAACCTGTCTCCTAGAGTCGTTGTAAGGATTCAATGAGTTTATATATATATATATATCAACCGATCTGAAGAGTGACTGAGGCATTAAGTGTGCAATAAATATTAGTAATCAATATAATTATTATTTGAGGGCAGTGAGTATTAATAAATAGTAAGTCCTCATTTAACATCGTGCATAGATTCTTGGAAACTGCACCATAAATGAAACAATATATAACCAATTCTACCCTTGGCTAATTGATAGAAATAAGAGTTAGGTTCCTGGGCATAATTCTGGTCACAAAAACATCGCCAAACTTCTAGCAGAGACCTAAAACACTCCTAATATTAAACACTGAACTAAATGTGAGCTTTAATCATTTGAGAAGGGTTAATAAAAACAAGTCAGATAATGATTTTCCAGCCTGCTTATTCCAGTTCAGGGTCTTGCTTGGCAGAGCCACTCCCAGCAGCTCAGAGTGTAAGATGCCCACCACACACCCCCATCTCTCATTGCAGGGCCACCCACACCCACACCCACACCCACAGAACCATGTGGACATGCCAATTCATCTAACTGTGCATGTTTGGAATGTGGGAGGAAACTGGAGCACCTGAGAAAACCCATACAGACATGGGGAGAATGTTCACACTCCACAAGGACAGTGGCCTCTGCTGGGAATTGTTATTTTTTTTTCTTCATCAATGTTATAACGTAACTAGTGGCCCAATGCACAAATTCGTGTGTATTGAAAGGAAATTAATTAGAAGAAATATTTTAGTATCGCTATTCACCCTTTCTCTATAATAGAAGTGTCAACCAAATTCATGATCGACAATGACAGATTGAAACACACACTTGCAATTGGTGCCAGCAAAAGCTTTATATGTATTGCACATGCGTAAGTCAACTTAGTCTTTTATATATATATATAGATATAGAATAAACTTGCTTAATTAGACCTGCTTTCTGTGTAGTTATACTTTTTCCAGCCCAGTGAAGCATCCAAACTTCTCTTTCTGGTAATTGTCAGCAACACAGCAGTAAATATCAACACAAAACAGATTATTCTTGTAGATCACACAGGGAGAACAAAGGGCAAAATATTTAACTGCAGCAATTTTTTACTATATTCTGCACAGTGAGAAAACCTGCAGTCATTTTCAAGGTCCACCATTTCTTACTTCTTTTGAGTTGGGTCAAATTTCCAAACTTTCTAAATCTCCATTTTCCAGCTAATGAAAAGAAAATAGGATTCCACCAAATCTCCTATCTACCTACTCCAGGACTTCTATGAGGACGAAATGAGATGAGGCATGGGAAAATGCTTCACAGACATTTGGTTACAGTGTGAAATGTATGCACCTGGCTATAAAGCAAGTAGTGTTCCTGGGCTGAAGAAACTGCAAGCAGGCTAGTCATCGCTAGGGAGAGGAAGCTGGATGGTGCTACATGATGTCATTACCCAGATGGACACTTAGCATATTAGCCATATATATATATATATATATATATATATATATATATATATATATATGAAGTTATTCAAGAACCTCCTATATATAGAAAAAGTCATAATTCTAAGGCTATTTTTATGCTAATGCTGTTTTTCTATTAATATATTTTTGAGATTTCAAATTTATTTTCGCCTATAGAAAGAGAAAACATACTTATATCTTTCATGCACAAGAAATACTATTTTAAAATTCATTACAATTTAAGCAACAGTTTTTCTTAAACTCCCTATGTACCTGAATTATGTCTTTTTTACAAGTAGAAAAACACTCTTAAATTTTTAAATGTTTAATTGCATCTTAAATGTTTAAATGTTTAATTGATTCTTAAAAGTACAAATTATTTAAAAGGGAGAAATTTAAAAATGAAACCAAATTAGAACAGTAGATAAGAAATAGAACAAATTGAACAATTTAATAAAATTTTCTGAAAAATAAAAACCTCAAAAGCATAATATATTTTTTCAAGATACAATGAAAAGATTTATCCACAACAAATAAGGGAAAAGTATATAAAAAAAGATTCATGATTGGACAATGGAGTTAAAATGGCATTTTCCAAGGAGATTGAAGCTTGGTCTTATTTATATGATTAGACTAAAAACAATCCTATCTAATAAAACAGTAATATGCAAATTGACAGTCACTTCATGACAAAGATGGTGGCACCCACAGCCAATAAGGAGGGAATATGCAAATTAATGTGACAAAGATGGAAGCAGCCAGAGCGAAGGCAGGAGGCAGTGCCCAGAGCAAAGGCCTGGGTCCTGGATGCCAGAGGGAAACTGGAGCCAGCAGCCAGGGGAAGGAAGGCCTGTTCTTGCACCAATCTTCGTGCATCAGGCCTCTAGTTAGTCTAATGAAAAAGGGAAGAGAGGTCTGTTCACTTTAAAGGCTTTTTAACAAGAAACTATTGATTCTACTCACAAAAATAAATTCGTTTATAAGGAGAAAATTCTTTTAGAATTTAAGAGACAAATTATAGCAGAAGCAGATCAAGCAAGTAACCCCATACCAATGAGAGGAAATACTGGGTTGGAAATAAGCCTGCACAGACAAAAGATAAACATGAGCTATTTCTGTTGCTACATGAAAATAGTAATTCTGGCAGCAAGCCAACTTGAATGTACTGGGCATCTTGAATTGGAAATGGTGGCAGAAGAAATATATGTAAGAACTTGTCCTTATTTTTTTATGTAGTGTGATGGAATCAGGAGATGGAAGGATCAGCTATAAGAAAAGACTTACCCTGAGGCTGAAGCAACTGCTACATACACACCACAGAAAGGAAATCAAGAACAAAACAAAAAAATTGAGGTAACACTGATTCTTGTTTGATATTAGAAAAAAATAAGATCTAGGAGTTAAATTTCTCTGTCTTTCATAAAATGGTATTTTCTGATAACTATTCAAAATAGACAACCAATAATATGCCAAAATATTGTTTTAGTTTGTGAGATTGTTTTAGTAGAAACAATTCATTTTACAAAATGAAAACATCACCACCAGCAAAAAAAATTAAAAAAAGAAAAAGAGTGTAAATTGACTTGTGTGCAAATCCAGGCATGACACCTAAGAGAAAACAACTAGGTACTTAGAACCAGATGCTTAAGGTGATTATAAATTCAATTCTTAATAGGAGTAGCTATCAAACCATAACATCAAACCTTTTAAAAAGCTTTTGTATATTTATGTATATAAAAATTACAGTTTGGTATGAAATAAAAAGAATGGCATTAAGAAAGTAGAAGTTTACTTTGCAGTCGTGTAAGTGAAGTCCAGAGCAGGCAGGAGAGCTGCTTTAGGCATATCAGGGAAGCAAGGCACAGCTTTCATCATGTGCAAGGTGGCCTATGTGAGCGCCAGCCATCAAGTCTGCATTCCAGTCTGTAGGAAGGTGAAAGGCAATGAAGGGTATGTATTCCTCCCCTTCAAATACTTTCTGCAAATCACACCTGTCACTTTGATTATATCCAATTGGTCAGAACTGAGCCACATGTCAAAGGTAGCTGAAAGAAAGGCTAAGCAAGGTAGTCCTCAGTTTGAGTGGTCTGTGCCCATCTGAAAACAAAGGGTGCTGTTGAAAATGAGCGAAGGTGGGATGGAGGAGGATAACTTGTAGTCTCTGCCACAGTTTCTGTTGGTTGGCCATACCGCCCACTACATGCAGAATTTACCATTTGCCTAAGAGGGGTAACCCAAGCCTATCCTCTTAACCTGTCCTGTTGTCCATCATGACCTCTACTGAATGTGCTGACCTTTTCAGGTCTAAACGTGGCTTTCGGAGGACCGATGGCTATAAACTGAAGGGCAATCCCAAGGTCCCCACTTAAAATGGAGTATGTATGAGATAGCTACAATTTTTAAAACTTCCATTTGAGAAACGGGAGAATGAGAAACCCACATAAGCAACTACTGGATAGGAATTTCAAGACCTGCTTTGTAGGAGGCATGAAGACTTTCTGCCCGGCACTGAGGAGTTCTTACCATACTGATGAGCCCTGGCTTTACCCTGGGTGAAACTCTCGAGTTCACTGTTTTCCACTGCTCCTGTCCTCCATGGCCCCTCGTGGGCAGGCATTAAGGGACAGGTTCATCTAAGTGGGTTCCATGACTGCTTCCTTCTGGTGCTGATCTGAGGCCTGGAACTTGCTTTAAGAGTTGTAGTCACGGAGTTTTAGGAATCCAAGATGGCGGCGTAGGTAAACACCTAAACTGCTGCCTCCCACAACAATTTAAACTGCAACTAAAAGACAAAACGTCTATCACCCAGAACCACGGGAAAGCTGGCTGAGTGGAAGTTCTACAACTAGAAGGAAAGAGAAAAGAGCATTGAGACGTGCACGAGCGCTGAAAAGCTGAGGTACGGAGGCGCGTGATCCGGGCTGGCTGCGGGCCACAGGGTGCGTTGCTTTTTTCAACCCAAACGGAGACAAGCCCCCGATTACTCTGAAATCCAGTCTCTGGGGAGACGCGGGGGATCCAAACTCCTACGGGGAGAAGCTGGACTGTCTGCCAGCGAGGGTGGCTTGCTTGCAGAGCTGCGTGCAGGAATAATTGTTTACTGCACTGGGGCACGGGACTCGCGGATGCCCTTGGGGATGCAGAGCCGGCTAACTAGCAGCCATTGCTGTTTGCCACGCCCTAACCTAGTGACACCCTGAGGCCCCGCCCTGCACAACCTACAAACCCACCCAAGCTCCAAGCAGCAGAGTTAGCATAAGAAAGGCCTGCCCTATCGCAGCTTAACCTAGCAAACTTGCAGCCCGGGTCAGACAGCTCCAAAACCTCCAAACCCCAAGCAAAGAGGAGAAAACTGCAGCTCTCACTGTAGTGGCCTCAGACAGTAGCTGACCTGCACCCCATTGGAGATCCAGAAGCCAGTGTACCTAGTGGTCAGTGTGAGACACCAGATTTCAACTCCTCACATCCATAAGTGACACATTCAAGAGGCAGACTCAGTGAGCACCAAAGCCCCACTGAAACAAGTCCTGCCCCATAAGCATGTCTTCAGCGCAGCAGTTCTTCCATTATAGACACAGGGAGTGCTCACAGCTAATTGGCCTGGAGGTCAATTCCTCCCAGCGTACCAACAGCAATTAAGGCTTAACTACACCAAGACTTTGCACTCAGCCCACAAAGGGGTGTACCAAGAGCATCCACATCAGGTGATTGGGGAGACTAAGCTACTGCCCCCTATAGGTCACCTACCACACAAAGCCACTCCATCAACACAGGGAAGCAGCCAAAATGCAGAAACAAAGAAACATGTCACGAATGAAAGAAATGGAGGAAAGCAAACTACTGGATGACATAGCGTTCAGAACCACGTGTATAAGGTTACTCAAGAATCTTCTAAAAACCGCTGAGAAACTTGATGACACTTCTGAGGAGCTTAGTGAGACCTTCAAGGACCTTAATGAGAATGCCAAAAAATGGAAAAGGATCAGTCACAAATGAAGCATACACTGTCTAAAATAAAGAATATACAGAAACTCAATTGTAGATCAATGTACCACAAGAATCAAACCAAAGATCTGAAATATGTGGAAACAAAAAACATCCAACCAGAAAAACAAAAAGAATCCAAAAATATGAAGATAGTGTAAGGAGCCTCTGGGACAACTTCAAGCGAACCAACATCCGAATTTTTGGGGTGCCAGAAGAAGGGAGAGAGCAATATATTGAAAACCTATTAGAAGAAATAATGACAGAAAACTTTCCCTACCTGGTGAAAGAAATAGACGTACAAGTTCAGGAAGCGCACAGAACCCCATACAAGAGGAATCCAAAGAGGACCACACCAAGACACATCATAATTAAAATGCCAAGAGCAAAAGACAAAGAGAGAATATTAAAAGCAGCAAGAGAAAAACAGTTAATTACCTACAAGGGAGTACCCATACGATTGTCAGCTGATTTCTCAACAGAAACTATGCAGGCCAGAAGGGAGTGGCAAGAAATATTCAAAGTGATGAACAGCAAGAACCTACAACCAAGATTACTCTACCCAGCAAAGCTATCATTCAGAGTCGAAGGTCAGATAAAGAGCTTCACAGACAAGAAAAAGCTAAAGGAGTTCATCACCACCAAACCAGGATTACACGAAATGCTGAAGGGTATCCTTTAAGAAGAGGAAGAAGAAGAAAAAGGTAAAGATAAAAATTATGAACAACAAAATGACATCAAATACATACCTACCAACAAGTGAATCTAAAAATCAAGTGAATGAAAAATCTGAAGAACAGAATGGACTGGTGAATATAATAGAATCAGGGACATAGAAAGGGAGTGGACTGATGATTCTCAGGGGAAGCAGGTGTGAGGGGTGCGGGAAGAGATTGGACAAAAATCTTACTCCTATGGATGAAGACAGTGGTGGGTGGTAAGGGCATGGGGTGGGGTGGGGAATCAGGTGGAGGGGAGCTATGGGGAAAAATAAAAGAGGAACACCTGTAATAATCTGAACAATAAAGATTTATTTAAAAAAAAAAGAGTTGTAGTCACAGGTTATGCAGACAATCCTGGTGTCTCTTAGGTAACCCAATTCCCTTAAAATCTTAGTATGCTTCCACTTTATTTCTTGTAGTTTCATGTAGAATGTAGTAAAAATTAATGTCTGGACATAGTTTTGAACTTGAGGACTCTACCTTTTATCGTTGGCCTCTGTCCTCTGTTCTATCCATGACCCATACTGCTTCTAAATTTACTGTTGACCTCCTTGAGGCCATATAAAACACACTTAATCCCATCACTGCCAGAAAACTGCAACAGTGTATGAGGGGGAACAGATTCTACCTTCTCTGGTGGCTGTGGCACTGTAGCCAATGCTTATAATTGTTTTGCTTGGCTTTTGCAAGCCTGCAAACCTCAAAATTACAGGGGTCTCTATCAAATTAGATTGTAATCCACAAACAGAGCGAAGTTTCTTAGCAAAGTTTGTTTTTTTAAAATCTTAGTGTGCAATTGGCTAGCCCTTGTCTGTGTTCCTTGTTGCTAAGATCACTAAGGAACCAGCTGATATTTAACATTCTGAATTTTTGATGATACTTCTATTGCTACATACTTAGTACTTGGTCTATCTTCCAAGATTCAGCAGGTGACAGTTTGACCAAATAAATTGCTAACATATAACATATTAATTAGCTTCACAACCTGCATGAGTCCTTCCTACCTGCTGCCCAACTAAACCAGTTCCATACTTTTAGGTCTTATAACATATAGTACTCCACATAGGATCAAACCAGTATTTCTTTCTTATCCATGGAAAGCCTATAATAAACATTTATGCTCCTCCCACCCCAATAAATATGTCAGTCACTAGGAGACAGTTACCGAGTTTTACTAATCTCTTAATATTCTATACTTAACAATGCCTATATCCTATATAATAAAGATGTAATATGCAAATGGTCATTACTGCATGAAGCGTAACAACCGACCACGTAATGACGGGATCACGGATCAGCGAGCTACAAGCAGGCGGTGGAGAGCTACAGGAGGGAGTAGGGCAGCAAGCTATGAGGGGGCACGGGGGAAGGGCAGTGGAGAGAGGGGGACAGGGGTAGCTACAGGGGGGCGAGGCAGCAGGCAGAGAGATACTGGAGGGTGGCAGCGAGCTACTGGTGAGCTACTGGTACACGGACTTGTGCGCAGGGCTACTAGTAGACTATAAGCAACAAATATTGAGTAAATGCAAGATTTTGGCTCCTTTGAAATTCGTATTAATTCACAGTGATTTTGAGGGGTCTTACTTCCAGAATTCAAGTTGGTCAGATCTTAATAGTCTGAGATTCAATCTTTAAAGACAATGATGGGGGAGGAAGGGCAATGAGGGAGAAATGGGCACCTACAATACTTTCAACAATAAATATAAATTAAAACATATATATATGGGTTACATTATCCCATTTTCCTCACTGTTTGCTGCTGACTTATAGTACTTTTCAGATATTACTGCAAAGTCTAGCAGAACATTCAAATCACATGCACTGCACCTACTCCCTTGACTTCTTCCTGGTTCAGGAACATAAGGTACTAGATGTAATAATGCAGATTCTGTAAATATCCCTCAAAGAATAATGTTGAATACGGGAGGCAAGAGTGACCAATAACTGACTCACTCCTTGTGCCAGCAGCAAGTGATAAAATGGATCAGTGCTAGGGGTTGAGGCTGTTTATAAGCAGGAGGGTGAGCTGAGGAATTAATATACTTGGCTCTAGGAAAGAAAGATAAGCAGGAGGCAGCAATGAGTACTTACAAAGGTTTACAAACACAGCAGATTATGTAGGATAATAGATCTGCAACATATAATAACCAGAAATACAACACTTTTATTTTAAAACGTGTACTTGTACACACACTTCTCACAGAAACTGCAGTTCACAGTTAAAGACGTTGGTACAGATAAACTACTCATTACTTCTATTTGTAGTTTTTCACCATGTGGTCATGTTCAAAAATAGCTTTTTATCACCCCCTTACCCAGTGCCTCTCCACCTGCATGGCGAGTGAGAGTAAAAAAGAAGGGACACTGACTATAGGAAAATACATAAAAATTTAGGAGAAAGTATGTGTAATTTAAAATTCCCTATAGAACTATTTTTAATTGGAAAAGTATGATCATCCCTAATATTTCCAAATATCACCCTAACTGGAAGGCTAAATGCTATAGTAGCAATGAACAAAGTTCGGTGGTTACCAGGCTGGTGCTTGAATCTGAACTCTTCCAGTTAATAGCCAGTGATTGCACAAGTCACTAAGCTCTATGTGCCTTCATTTCCTCACCTATAAAATGGGGTAATAATATCTCCTCTTTAGTATGTGCTATTGTGAAAATTAGGTTAGTTAATCTATGCAAAGTACTGAGCATATTACACTCAACATATTATACACTCAATACATGTTACCTAATAATTACTGTTAGCTATTAACCAGCAGGGATTCTCTGAACACAGACTCTAAGAAGACAGAGTATTATGTTTCATTATTAAAGGTAATATATCAGCTTCTCGGCAAAGAGCAAAGGATTTTCTTGATTATGAAAAGAGGACTTTAATTAAAACAGACTGAGAAATACTATTCTAAGCCTTAATTTTGGCTTAGAATTGGTTCCAGAGAAAGTGGCATTCGTTGAACAAGTACTAGGTTTACCGGTTAATAGTGCGGATTTTTTTCAATAGATGGAGTTACACATATGTTTGATATATATGCAATGTGGTATGTATGCTATTTTGTTGTATTGACAGCAAGCTTCAAAACTTCATATATCAAATTTTCTGAAGGTGTTAACATCAGATATTTTTACACATAAAAATGTTGAATTTTGTGCCAAAAAAAGAGCATTTGCGGGAAGTTTTAATTCATTACTTTATTTTGAAGAAAAGTGAACATGCTCCATCTCAAGATACTTGTGGACACCGGTTAATATGCTTTAAAAGTGATGATTTCAATGTGAAAGACAAAGAACGTCCAGGTCAACTGAAAAAGTTTGAAGACCAACAATTACAAGCATTATTAGATGAAGATGTGTGTCAAACTTAAAAGCAACTTGCAGAAAGATTAAATGTTGCTCAGCAAATAATTTCCGATCATTTACAAGCAATGGGAAAGATTTTAGGTATATCAGGGAAGCAAGGCACCGCTTTCATCGTGTGCAAGGTGGCCGAAAGACAAATGGAAAACTGAAAAGTCATCAGTAAATTGTTGCTTCAATGGCATGAAAGAAAGTCTTTTTTGCATCGAATTGTGACTGGCGATGAAAAGTGGATTTATTTTGAGAATCCCAAATGCACAAACTCATGGGTTGATCCAGGTCAACCATCAACATCGACTGCAAGGCCAAATCGCTTCAGAAAGAAGACAATGCTCTGCGTTTGGTGGGATCTGGAAGGTGTGGTGTATTATGAGATTCTAAAACTAGGTGAAACCATTAATACTGATCACTACCGACAACAAATAATCAATATGAACCATGCTTTGATCGTGAAACAACTAGAATGTTTCAGAAGACACAGCAAAGTAATTTTGCTTCATGATAATGCACTATCACACATTTCAAAACCAGTTAAAGACATGTTGAAAGATCTTGCCTGGGAAGTATTAACCCATCTGCTGTATTCACCAGACCTTGCTCCTTCAGATTAGCACTTGTTCTGATCTACGGCACATGCACTTTCTGAGCAGCACTCCACATATAAAGAAGTGGAAAATTGGGTCTCTGAATGGTTTGCCTCAAAACAAGAGAAGTTCTATTGGGATGGTATCCACAAATTACCTGAAAGATGGGGAAATGTGTAGCTAGCGATGGACATTACTTTGAATAAAGCACTTTTGATGTTTCTCTTGAAATTATCGTGTTTTCTTTTATTACAAAATCCACATTATTAACTGGTACATCTACATACTATCCTTCCTCTTGCTCTTATGTCCCTCGATACTGTGGATACAGGATGATGATAGGGGCAAAAGGGGATCTCTCGATGCTGTATATACAGGAATCAAGGCACACAAACCCAGTACTGTGCTAAAAACTGGGGATGCAGCAGTCAAAAGAGATACATGGAGACTTGTTCTGATCTGAGACATCACTACATCTCAACAGCCTTTGACCACTTACAATTCTTGGGAAAGTAATCCAACAATACTTTTTTTCATATAATCCAGAGCACCTAGCCCGTGTCTACTTACAGGAGGCAACTCCAGTTGACATTTGACCCTTACCATTTTCATTTTCCTAAAACTGCAGTGTCACTTGGCTTTTGTAGTGTCATTTCTTCCTGGATATCCTCCTACATTGGCCTGACCATGCCTTTTTAACCTCTGCCACACAATCCATCACTCCAATGTTGGTGATTTCTAGACTTCTGTTCCTAGCCTTCCACTTTCTTCTGAATGATCTCATCAACACAGCTTTATCTATGACAAAAATGCTGGTTACTCCCAAGCATTTATTCCTCAATCTTCAGCTTCCTCCTGGGCTCTTGACCCAGTTTTTCTACAGCTTAGGGGCTCTCTCCTCAATTTTCTACACAAGCATTTCAAATTCAATATGTCCAAAACTAAACTCATTATCACTTCCACCCAAATTCCTCCTTGTTCTCATTCTCCTATCTGGGGTAAGTACATCATCTTCTACTATGCCTTGATCTAAGACACCAGGGAGCCATCTTTGACACTCATGCCTATGTTCCTCATCCTTCCTTCCAAGATCATAGTGAAAATTCTATCTCTTCAACATTGTTGAGTCCATATTATTGTTTCCATTGCTAGAGCAACATGCCTTTGATTAGCATAACAGTACTGCAGAGTGGTTCAGTACTGACTGGCTCAGGAATCACATGGCCTGAGTTTTCAAGGTTCTATCACTAACTATATGACTACGGGGAGATTGCTGATATTCTTGAGCTTTAAGGTTTAAATAAACTAATATATGCAATGCCATCACAACAGTGCTTGGCAGGAAAGTAAAAGTAAAAAATATTAGCCATTGATTTTATTACTATTATAATATTATTAGTAGTATTTTACTGTCCCATTTATTACAGTGCTGGGCAGAAAACTGATAAATGAAAAAAAGACAAAAGAATCACTGCCTGGCTAGGGTTGCTCAGTGGCTGAGCATCAACCTGTGAACCAGGAGGTCAGGGTTCAATTCCTAGTCAGGGCACATGCCTAGTTTGTGGGCTCAATCCCAGTGTGGGGCATGCTGGAGGCAGCTGACTGATGATTCTCTCTCATAATTGATGATTCTATCTCCCTCTCCATCTCCCTTCCTCTCTGAAATCAATAAAAAATAAGGATATAATAAAAGCCCAGAGACCGGAATGGTAGAACGACCAGAATGACCGATCAACCAGTCACTATGAGGTGCACTGACCACCTCTTGGTTTGTCCCCACCCCCGGCCAGCAGGCTCCCATTGCCCGATGGCAAACGGGGATCTAAAGTGGGTGGCAGTGGGGCTGGCGAGGGGGTGGAATGGCCAACCTCTTGGTTCCTCCCTCTGGTCGGCAGACTCCGATTGACCGATGGTGAGTGGGGACCCAGGAGTGGGTGGCGGGGGATGCAGGTGGCGTCAGGCCAAGGCCCCCACCCTGCTGGTCGCCCAACACACAGAGGGAAACCCACAGTGGGGGCAGGGCCATGAGTGGGCAGGACGGCCGACCTGCAAGTCCCTCCCCCCCTTGCCATCAGGCTCCGATCACCCGTCCCATGGCAAACTGCAAACCCGAGTGGGTGGTGGCAGGGGGCAAGGCTGGCTGCCGGCAGCCAGGGAAGATGTCCCTGATCACAGGCTAGGCCTAGGGACCGTACCCATGCACGAATTTCATGCTCCAAGCCTCTAGTCTATAATAATAAAAGGGTAATATGCTAATTAGACCAGATGTCCTTCCTTCTAGTCAAAGCCCAGCAGGCGGGGCCGCAGCAGAGGCAGCAGAGGCCCCCTGGCCTTGGTGGTGGTGGGCGGGGGCTGGGGCCGGGGCCAAGGCCCTTGCATAAATTTTGTGCATTGGGCCTCTAGTATATATATAAAAAGAATCATTAATATGTATTACAAGAATTGGTAGGAAAATTGCTCCAGCGCAGAAACCGAGCATCTAGTCCCATTATGCATTAAAACAGTCTGGGCTTTTTAAGCATTGTAAATCCTGACATTTTTTATAGGAACAGATTAAAAATACTCATATTACATATTTGGCTAGGCTTTTGTGACAATATCATGACAATGCATTAGTCCCCCAGGGTAGGAAAGGCACTCTGAAAGGAAAAATGCTTACCATTAGTATATGACTTCATAGATATAGGGTTTGACCCTTATGTGTACAACCAATGTTGAAGTAGAGAAAAATGTACAAATGGTTAAAGGAACATAGTGTCTCAGTTTCTGAAAGGAATAACACAATCATATTATACAGGAAGGATGTAAAATAGAAGGAGATTAGGAATGATGAGATTTCTCTCTTGACCAGACTAGAAGAAAAAACAGAAAGCGAAATCAATAGAAAATTTACTTGTCTTCACACTACTGAATCAAATTTGGGATAATCTCCAAATCATAAGGAATTTAGCAGATGATGTCAAAATCTTCTAAATATAAATATAACATGTTGCAAAAGAAAAAAAGCCATTGTTTTCCTGTTGTATAAGTGTTCCAATGATATGCATTCATTCTCCTGAAAAAACTGAAAAGTAGCAAGGGACAGAAAGGAAAATAAAAGAACTTCACTAAGTCAGAAAGAAATATAAGAAAATATAAAACAGTGAACAAGACCTTAGGGACACCCAAAATAACTACCTAAAGATATAAGAAGTGATGAAATAAAAACAGAAAATATCTTTGAGGGAAGTATTTTCCCTAATTATTTTGGAGGTGGTTTTTCAGTGAACAAAAACATATCTGGGAATGCATCTGAAAGAAACCTTAATTATCCAATCCTTGCTGAATCATTCCTTTTTATTTCAATTTCTTTTTCTTCTAATCTGACAAATATTGCTACTCATGTCTCCAAGACACTACTACTAAAACAAGATAGGAGAAAAAACAGAATAATATGCAACTTGAACATAACTTGTCTTTTATCAGATTGTGTTCCAGGACACATGGGTGATGGGGATTAATGAAAGGAAGAAAAATAACTCAGGATGTTAATGATTTAGCATCATTTTCTGCAGAGAGACTGGGAAAGTATGTCATAAGACAGGCTGGACAACATGAGATAAGTCAGTGACTCACTTCCAGAAGTCATCCTGCCAAGTGACCCAGCCCCGTGCCCTTTGGGCCCCTTCACTGTCTGAGTACACAGTGGACAGGTCAGAGAACAAACCTTTCTCCGCAAGGCTGCTACTTCCCTCTAGTTCTCCCCACAAAAAGGTCCCCCTTAACCCCTCAGTGCTCATTAGTTATTGGTTGTTAGTTATTGGTATGTGAATATATGGTTTATTTTGGAGAGTAATTGTGTAAAGACAATACTGCTCCACTGAGGTGGACAAATAAAGTCTTATGTCCAAGGCCTTGGGAACCCAAATTACATCATCCTGACCATATCAAAGTGAAAATTCCTCTCACTGGGAAATAACTCTTTCAAAATTACATAATAAAATAAAAATAATTCAAGCTTTATACTTCACTAGGCAATCTCTGGGTACAATAAACTCAAGGGTGTGCAAATAGACGCCACAATGCTAAAAGGGTTAATATTTTATCCACTGTAGATTGTACATTAACAAATGATATTGGCAAATCCTGAGCTGGATAATGTCATGGAATTAGAAGTCAACACAAAGATGCTACAGTAAGGTATAACTTTCCATCTATGCTACTTGCAGGTAAAAATATAGTGCTCATGAATTCACAGTGTAGTTACTGAGGGAGGGAGATGGATCTGGTCTCCCAAGTTTAAGGTCTAGTTAACACAGACCAAAAGGCCACACTGGACTTCCAACAAAACAACTTGTGTAAACAGTTAGGTCCAAATAGATAAACTGCTTCATTTCTGATCATTCTTACATACTGCTTTCCCATAGTCCTGTGTGGATCTGATGACTTGGGGATCTTTTACTTAGCATTAGAACATATAGTGGGAGAACTCTGCATGTTGTCATTTTTTAACATATGTGAATATATGGTTTATTTTGGAGAGTAATTGTGTAAAGACAATACTGCTTCACTAAGGTGGACAAATAAAGTCTATGTCCAAGGCCCTGGGAACCCAAATTACATCATCCTGACCATATCAAAGTGAAAATACTGGGAAATAACTCTCAAAATTACACAAGAAAATAAAAATAATTCAAGCTTTATACTCCTTTTATCCCAGTTATGTGCTTAAAAGATCAAAGAAGAGGCAGTTAGTGGCAGGTAATTAAAAAAATAAATTTCTGAGTTATTTATTAAAAATTATAAAAAACATGAATCTAAAACTAGAATTGCACCTTTTGCTTTGTTTTAGGTAGGTTTTGTTTTTTATATCCCTACAAATCCCATTATATATTTCTAGAAATCATCTTATCTACTTAAATAAAAATAGCAAATTTCTTAATTTATTAGTTAATTTTCTGACTGATAAATGCATCTGACTATAATAATTTCAGTTATATGATTGTCTGCTCTGGCCTACTGTCTTAAATTAGTGTATTAAGTAATTTAGACACTTTTCTTTGCAAAGGTTGCATGATTTAATAAACTCCCATAGGCCTCAACATGTGCCAGCTCTGCTAGGTTATCTCCAATCCAGCTGCTGTTATGATAACAGTTGCCAACTTTCAAACAAATGAAGGGAATAATGAATCAGCTTCAAGTTGGCTCGTATGTAAACTTATATTGCTCCCAGTAATAACTCGGGCCAATTTCAACTATAAAGAAAATTAATTAAAAAGATTTCACCTCCACTGTTCGAGAGACATGGCACCAGGCATGCTGCTGAATTAGCGTTTATGAGCCTGAAGCTTCAGGGAAACTCCCATAGTTTGGATTTTAGGCTTAAGTGCTATAGGTTTTTTTAAAGACTGAATTTTTTGAGGAAACAGATTAGAAAATACCTGGTCCTTAATTCATAAGATGACTATTTAAGAAGCCTCACACTGCTGGGAAAAAATAAGGGCTTATCATACAAAAAAGGCTTGAAAGACTTCTGAGGAGGAAAGGACATGCCAATGAAAATGGGCCCACTTATACAGGAGCTGAAAACCAGGAGAGAGCACCCCTCGCAGGGCTGTAGGCCAGGGCCACTGTAGAGCACAGTGGTAAGCATAAAACAGGGTGACATGAGAGTGCTAGACCCTTTTTCTAAGAATGACAATACTGTATTGAATTTCAATAAACTGGACAAAACAATTTTTATGCTGGATCTGTTATCCAGACTAGTGGTTCTATAGGACCACTGAAACTCTGGTGTTTCCAATAAGCACTAGTCTGTTTGGCACAAAACTGTAGCATTTTTATAGAAAGAAATAAGCAGAATATCAGACCAGAGGTTGTTTAAAATATGCAATTCATTTCTAAATGTCCATTCTAGTTGAAAATTATTCCCTGGGTGGGTTTGCTTCCTTGAGAGGACAGGGAAACTCACTAGCGAGCAAAGCTGGATCACAGTGTCCTCACAGAAGTGAGGGTATGTTACAAGCAACAACGGGATGAACTGAACTAAATATACAGTTTTATGGCTGAGGAATAAAACTAGTTAAGGATTAGCATATTGATAGTGATAATACGATTTTTTTTTCCAAAGGGTACTAGTAATTATTCTCAGTCATCAGCTATCTATATCAGATATATTTTATTGGCTGCATGCTACAGTCTTTCAATACATCTTATAGATTATAAAATTACAACTAAGTGTGAAATTGTATACCATGATTGCTTCTGCCCTCACTGCATATACATAATACAGAGTTGAAAGAAAAAAGAAAAAAAAGCCCTCTTGGGGATGTTAAGTGGTTAGACCACACTCTACAATTCCAGTGATTCACAGCACTTGAAACTGAAACTATGGATCAATGGATGTAGGATGGGTGTCCTCTCTAGGCATCTCCAATATCCTCTCCTGGGATCGCTAGAGCTGGAAACACTGGTGATGCCTAAGTGGAGTACTTGGTTCTAGGGTCTTCCAGCCAGCTGGAATGGTTCAAGGAAATCTCCATGGATGCCTCAGGGTAACTTGGAATCCAAAGAAAGGACTACGAGCTTAGCCCATGAATAAAGAAACTATTTTCTAATACTTTGACGTGATCATCATTGACCTCCATATAGCTCATGAATGCTATTGAAATTGTTCAAGATGCAACAAATTTAACAGGTCCATCTTTGGAGCAACATAAAAGGCTAGAACTTGTTGTGAAATTGTTGCCCAGTGAAGTAGCCACACTAGTTCCCGAAACAACTGAGTCAGCATTCACCCAAATGGAGGTAAAAGAGGTGCTGATTCCTTAACCTCACTGAATCATATGATCACAACAAATCATTTGGAAAGTCTTCTAGTCTATTCTGCACACATGATGCATGTCTGCACTTGGCAAAACCTTGTGCAACAGGTATGAATTGTGTGCATTATTTGCTACTGCTCTGGTAAACAAGAGACAAGAAGTGTCACAGATGCAAGGGTGTTTCTTTTTTCCAATTTTGAAAACATTCTATTCACTAGTGCTGGCGTGCCCAAAAGGATACTTACATGAGACAATTTTACCTACAATAAGCAAGAATAAATGTAAAAAAGAGATACAGGCCAACAACCGACAGATATAATATAAAAATCCTATTCTTTAGCCTTGACCTCAGTTCTTTCTGTTCAAGATCAGAAAGTATGAGAGGTGGTAGAGATCAGTCATTCTTCCATCTTCTACTTTGGAGGCTGTATATACTTATTGAGATCATTATTCTGGAATCCTAGAATACATATACCATCTATTCACTGGCTTGAATATTCAAACAATTAGCTACATTTGTCTGAATGCACACTTTATTTCAGGTTGTTAGAATAATCAAGAAATGATTAGAGGCTAAACAAATTAGACAGACACATAAAGGAAAGGTGAGGAAGGAAGGAGAAAGAAAATAGAAGAAAAAAATTTTAAAAGATCTATGTGTAGTCAGGATAAGTGACTAATAGACAGTGGAAAAAATAATTGCTTACAATTTATATAAAACCATCATAACCATAAAATACATGGTACAAAGGTACATAATTATAAACAAGAAGATGGAAATAAGAGTTGTCTTAATTAAGAAAAATAACAGAAGAAAAATATATGGAAGAAAATTATGGAAAGTAGGAAGATCCATGCCACAAATATGCCAGCTAAATGACATATCCCCAGAGGGAGAATACTGCCCTCCATTTGAGAAAGTTCTATGACCTTGGCTGGCACTGCTGTTTCCTTGTATAATCACAGAAGGCATTCAATGTTGGCGATGATGAGAAGGAGTTTTGAAGAATATAATTATGGACTGGAAGTGTTTTTGTGGAAACAAAATGATCATTTATGCCTGAGATTGTGTAAAATGCCTTAATTTTGGTCAACAACAATTTGAACTTTAAAAAAATTGAATCCCCAAACCTTCTTATAAATTCACAATTCTTCAAGTAAAGCATAGGGATAGCATGTAAAAGCAAAGGCGTTCCAGATACTCTTCAAGAAATGCTACTTAGTAGAAAATTATTGATTGTGTAGTGACATGATGTGGCCTACCTCCATGTCAAAACCAGCCTGCAAATTCAAAAAGCCACATGAAAGGAGACTTTAAGTAGAACAAAGCTTAAAGCAGTTTTCCTCTAGTGGGTCAGGTATAAAAATGGTCACAATACACATTACCTTGGAAGCACTAGCAATCCTACACAAATTAACATTGTCTGATGTACAGATGGAAGGTGGAGAGAAAGCAAAAAACCACATCAAGGTGCCTAAGGATGCAAAGGCTCTGAAAGCTTCAAAAGTCTCCCCTTTTCTCTGGTACCTTTAATTGTGGCTATAGTAAGTGCATTTTGCCACATGCTTTTAAAAGAAAAAAGAAATGGCCATTTTCTTAAGTGCTGAGACTTACTTCTCTTTCAGAAAATCCACCACTCTCCTGAAGTCAGCCACGCAGTATTCTCTCTTCATTGCTATGAGCACGGCGTCTGAGGCGGACTGCACTGGTATGTGCAGGAAAGCATACACACGGGGGTGATTAAGAACTTTCGCCATTTCCTTTAAAAATATGGAAGGAGAAAACATTAATCACCTTACCATGTCAGGGAATGGTGTCCTTCAGATCAGAACTCACAAGTGGAAGCAAATAAACACAGCTGAACACAGACGAATCATGTAGGCTCTCAAAGTGAATGTCACCTGTAGTATGCTCTGATGACATTTGGGAATTTAATATTCTTTTGGATGATTCCACTTCAGAGTTATTTATTCACGTTCACCATTTCTCTTAGATGACAAAACAGAGATAAACTCATGTAATGTCTAAAGAGTAAAAAGAATTTTGATATTTCAAAATAAACAATTCTCCTTTGCCTCATAGCAGCTTTATATTCTGCCTATTGCATTACTAGTAACAGGAGAAACAGCAATACAGGGGTGGCAAAAGTAGGTTTACAGTTGTGAGTAAGTGATTAGTTTATTTTATTCCTGTATTATTATTAATTACTGTATTATTTTCCATATGAACAACTGTAAACCTGCTTTTGCCCCCCACTGTATTAAGACAAACAGTTGGTGCCATATAATCCTGTGTACTTGGGTAAAGTTTCCAAATTCAGGACACATCAACACTTTATTTTTTAAAAAAATGAAGGAGAAAAATTAATCTATAACTTACCTATTTTTTTCCAGGTAGTTAATGAACACATTTTGTGAGAATTTACTATGCAAAAGGCATAGAACCAGACAATGACACTTGCCCTGGTCACTACTGACATCTACCTTTTAAAATGCCACCAAGTTTCAGAGAAGAGAAATAAGGGGAGAAGAGGATGAAGAATTTATCTTGCAAAGTTCAGGAGAGCAAATTTGAGTGAAACAAATTAGAAAACCCAGAGATTATTTTAAAATTCCTCCAAGGATACAAAGGGAGGAGGAAAAAGAGTAATGAAAGGAAAGCTGTAGTAATATAACCGTCTCCGCAAACAATGAGGAATATGGCTGATTTAGCCCAACTCCACTGTTCCAAGCAGTGTCTTCATCAATGGGAGGTCAGGAAAGGAGGTGAAGGTGAAGGGGAAAAGGAAGGACGGAGGGAAGGAGAGGACAAAAAGAGTGCAAAGAATCCAATAGAGATAAAAATGTTAAGAAAGGACCTTCTTTTTAAATAACTTGCATGTGTCCAATGGTTTTCAGTTCCCAAAGTCCTGTACTTTGACATGATATTTCATTTTATCCTTAGAACAATATTTTGAGAGATTTTATAGAGTCAAAGAGTCAGCTAATTCCACATGGTCATCTCCTAGTTATTCAGGGGTAAGTCATGCGTATATATCAACCATGCCCTCTGTTTCTCTATTTTCTTTCCATTGACTATGAAAATTGGCATTTTTACCAAAGTGGAAAAGCAATTAAATCTGTCACCTTCTTGGTAGCAGCTCAGTTGTTTTAAAAAATCTGTTCAGCTAAAAAATTCAAATAACCAGACAATATTACTCATGGATATCTTTTATCTATCTTCACTACCAGATTATACACTGAGTGGCCATATTATTATGATCTCTGAATGCATAATAATCTGGCCACTCAGTGTATATCCTATATAATTAAAGGCTAATATGCAAATTGTCCCCTCAACCAGGAGTTCGACCAGCAGGCAGGCCGGCCAACTGCCCATGTCCCCTCCCCCTGGCCAGGCTAGCCGGACCCCACCCATGCACAAATTCATGCACCGGTCCTCCAATATATACAGAATATATATATACACTGAATGGCCAGATTACTATGCGTTCAGAGATCATAATAATCTGGCCACTCAGTGTATAATATGCCTCACTATAATTTGGATACTATCTGTTTAATGTATTGGAACTGGAGTTGGAGAATTTCTTATTTAGCAGAAAAATAACTGATCAACATATTATCAGAAACTTCCCTTCACAGAACTGTTACAATCCTTGGCTGGGTATTTAGTCAGCAGGCCTTAGGGTAACACTAATCATGATGTACCCTACAGTAACTATGTTGGCCTTCTGCTATGGTTCTCTGCCTTTCACGCACTTCACATCTGAATATCCACATTCCCAAACAATGGGGGGAAAATGAAACAAAAAACTTGAGAAATAAAATTTCACTCTAATATCTATGCCTTGGTTTTCTCATCTGTAAAATGGAAAACAGTGGTAATCTCCACCTCAAAGGGCTACTGGACTACTGTGAAAATAAAATAATCCAGTATGTGCTTATATGTAACACTCAATATGTAAATGATCTCATATTGCCCTAGATGGTTTGGCTCAGTGGATAGAGCACCAGCTGGAGACTGAAGGGTCCTGGGTTCGATTCCGGTCAAGGCACAAACCTCAGTTGCAGGTTCCATCCCAGCCTGGGTCCTGGTCAGGATGTGTGCAGGAAGCAACCAATTGATGTATTTCTCTCACATCGATGTTTCTCTCTGTCTTTCCCTCTCTCTTCCACTCTCTCTAAAAGTCAATGGAAAAATATCCTTGGATGAGGATTAAAACAAACAAAAAAATGATCTAATCTTCTTATTCCTTGGAGAACATGTAAAATTCATGGGAACACATTTTCATACATATTAATGGAAACTCATCAATAAGTAGGACAGCTTTTCAATAAGCTACTTCCCTTAACTAGTAAGTGAAGGAGAGGTCATTTGTATATGCATATTTAAAGTGCTAAATTATATGATCAACATAAAATAAATTTGAAGGGTGTCCCCATGCAAACATGACCCCAACCAGAAAGGGTAGTGTAGTTTCTCTAGAAACACACAGGGTGGCCTACGGCTATAAACAGGAACTCACTGGAGGAAGCCTGCCCTCTTATAGTATGACCATTTATAAACTAAACTGTTAATAGGAAATAAGGAGGGTAAATGTGGTGGGTTTCCCCTTTGTATCTCAAAACTTCCCACTCATAACTTTATAATGGTAGGCACCAAAACAGAAAATAAAAATAAACTTGCCCTTCATTAAAGCCTACATTTTGCCTACTAAAATAGTCATGTCTGCACATAATATACCCGAAAGAAACAAAATTTTTTTTTTCTTCTATCCTGATCTCATTCAGCACTGTTGGTTCAAGATAACCTTTGATCTCTTCACCTGTCCAAATTCTTCTGTTTGAAGGTTCAGCTTATAGCTAAGGTTCTCTCATGCAAGGGATGCCTTCTCCTCTGTGATTCCCCTCATATAAGAGGATGCCTTCTCCTCTGTGATGCCTCTCATGTAAGGGATGCCTTCTCTCTCCTCTGTGATTCCTCCTGTGTAACTTGTTCCTAGAGTTACCAAGAACTCCCTTGCTTCTGCTCTGCAATATGATGACCGATTTCTAAGATGGAACAGGGGTTACACTTTCGTCCTCTCTCTGGACCTCTACAATGGCTGGAACTGTGTCAAGTGCAACTCCAAACTTATAAAGATATATGGGTTAGAACCACATCAGTATACATAGAAAGAGGTCTAAAATATAATTGCTATTTGATAGGAAGACAACTTTTCAATTAGTAACTAGCTAAAGCAGGTAAACAAGCACATATTCAAGCCGGTAAATAAGCATGTAATCAGCCTGCCTTGATTTTTGGAGTAAGTTAAAAATTATATGTAAATATACAAGTCAGTATATACATAAGTAAAACTCAGACACTTCATTGGTTCTATTTCTGAAAGGAGCTTCAGATTGGATTCACAGTGTACTATTGTATGAAAATGATGTATGGGGTACAGGTTCATCAAAAAGAAAAGGGCACTTAGTTCAAGTGTGGCTAACAGAAGAATGGCAGCCCTGAGCAACCTGAGCTCTGATTTGGGGGAGAGAATCTGAGTACACAGGTAAGTGTGCATGCAAACATTATCTATTTTAATATAAGGACATTTATAATTTAAGGGTTGATGTATCAAGGCTGCTTATAATACAGACGGTGGCCAATATGTAAGTACCAGAGAATGGCTAACCAGATTACCAAAACAGTAGTGTTGCTACCTGGTGCTTTTACGTGGAGCTCTCCTATTACAAACTGGTAATGATCTCAAGGTTTACCACATTTTTATAAACTTAAAAAGCAAAGAAAAAATAATGAATTGAATGAAAACAGGCTTAATTTTAAAAAGCAACCCTATGTATGGGAACATTTTTCTTTAAATGTTAAGTTTCATTTTTATTGCCCTGCAGTCATCAAATTAATCATCATATTCGACCTAGTTTCGAATATAAACACTACTAGCTTAACAAAGTCCCTCAGTGTGTGAGAGTTATAAAACATATTAATACTTGCATTCAGATGTCTCTGCATTCGCATTGATAATTACCAATCAGAAAACCCTCTCAGCTGATAGCTTTGTTAGGAAGTATATGCATATTTAATATGCTAAACTTTACGCAGTCATGTTGTTTTCAAGAAACCTAAGGTACATGACTAAGAAAGACAATACTTCAAAAAACAGAAACTACACCATTACCTTTAAGAATTTTAAAAATACCTTGAGATAAAATTCGCATATCATAAAATTCACCCATAAAAACTATGCAATGAAATTAAACTACATTTATAGGATGGCGCAACCCTCACCACTGTCTAATTTTAGAATATTTTCATTCCCCCAAAACAAACCCTGTACCCACTAGCAGTCTCTTATAGATGTCCCTCAGTCTACAATTCCTTTCCCCCAGCCCTAAACAACCAACCACTAGTTTACTTTCTAGGTCTATGAAGTGCTATTCTGGACATTTCATATAAATAGAATCATACAATATGTCTTTTGTAGCTGGCTTCTTTTACTTATAATGTTTTCAAGGGACACCCATGTTAAACTATGTAATTTATTTCATTTTTTCCAATTAAATAGAACAGGATTTTAGAATTTATTAAATATGTCATTTCATGCAAAACTATTAGCTTGATTAGAAGAATGGGGTAGGGCTATAAATGAAAAAGTTTTATGGTTCCCTTTGTTTTTTGTTTTATTGTGGTAAAATATCTGTGACATAAAATTCACCATTTTGATTGTTTTGGGGTATATAATTCAGTGACATTAAGAACATACAGAAGTTGTGCAATCATCACCACCATTCATATCCAGAACTTTTTCATGATCCCAAATTGAAACTCTCTATCCATTAAACAATAACTCCCAATGTCTGCTTCCTCTTAGCTCTTTACTTTCTGTCTCTATGAATGTCACTATTCTAGGTACCTCCTATAAATGAAGTCATACAATATTTATCCGTTTGTGTCTGGCTTATTTCACTTAGCATGTTTTCAAAGTTCATCCCTGCTGTAGCAATAATATTATTTTAAACTAGAGGCCTGGTGCACAAAATTTGTGCATGGAGGGGGGTGTCCCTCAGCACAGCCTGCACCCTCTCCAATCTGGGACCCCTCAAGGGATGTCTGACTGCCCATCTTGGACATCCCTCTCACAATCCAGGACTACTGGCTCCCAACTGCTCGCCTGCCTGCCTTCCTGATTGCCCCTAACCGCTTCTGCCTGCCAGCCTGATCACAGCCTAATCACTCCCCTGACAGCCTGATTGATGCCTAACTGCTCCCCTGCCAGCCTGGTCACCCCTAACTGCCCTCCCCTACAGGCCTCGTTCCCCCCAACTGCTCTCCTCTGCAGGCCTGGGTTCCCCCCAACTTCCCTTCCCTGCAGGCCCAGTCACCCCCAACTTCTCTCCTCTGCCGGCCGGGTCACCCCTAACTGCCCTCCCCTGCAGGCTTGATCACCCACAACTGCCTTCCCTTGCAGGCCTGGTCCCTCCCAACTGCCCTCCCTTGCTGGCCATCTTTTGGTGGCCATCTTGTGTCCACATGGGGGCAGCCATCTTGGGTGTTGGATTGATGGTCAATCTGCATATTACTCTTTTATTAGATAGGATAGAGGCCTGGTGCATGGGTGGGGGCCAGCTGGTTTGCCCAGAAGGGTGTCCCAGATCAGGGTTGGGGTTCCCTTGGGGTGTGGGGCGGCCTGGGTGAGGGGCCTGTGGTGGTTTGCAGGCCGGCCATAACCCCTGGTGACCCAAGTGGAGGCCCTGGTATCTGGGATTTATTTATCTTCTACAATTAAAACTTTGTAGCCTGGAGTGGAGCCAAGCCTCCTGCTTGCTCCCTGGTGGTAGCCGTTTCTCTTGGGATTTATGTATCTTCTATAATTAAAACTTTGTAGCCTTAAGTGAAGGCCAAGGCAGGCCAGGGCTGCAGAAGCTTGGCTTCCTCCATTGCTGGGAGCAACCCTAGCCTCCTGCTCTTTCCAGCTCCGTGGCTGCCACCATTTCTATTTGGATTTATTTATCTTCTATCACTGAAACTTTGCAGCCTTGAGTGGAGGCCTAGGCCGGCAAGGGCAGGCAGAAAGTTTGGCTTCCTCTATTACCCGGGAAACCCAAGCCACTATCCTGCTCTCTGTGGCCACAGCCATCTTGGTTGGGTTTATTTGCATATTCGCTCTTGATTGGCTGGTGGGTGTGGCTTTGTGGGAATAGCTTGTGGGTGTAGCAGAGGTGTGGTCAATTTGCATATTACTCTTTTATTAGATAGGATATCACTTTTCCAGGCAGTTGGTAGGCAGTTCTATTGTCAACGCCAGAGCACTTACACTTCTATTAGCACTTATTTCCTCATCCTGCAATTTCACTGTACATGCTCATATCCCAAGGGTATACTAGTTTGTCTGTCACTCCCTATTTTGTTGATCAATTCCTTTTCTTTAAAATACTTAAATTATATAGTTGAATGAATGAATGACTGCAATACCCAATCATTTAATCAACATAGAGGAAGTTCTACAAAGACTTCTAGCTCAAGGTCTAAGTAGCACAAAATGTTTGTGCTCCAGGACATCCTATTTCTGGAGTCACTTTCAACACTCCCAGAACATACAAGTCAAGATAAAGTAAGTCATATTTTAAACATTATTTCATTAATGACACTGTAACTGCCACTAAGTGAATTGCCAACACCTACATTTACTCTCAGCAATCTGAAAATGTGCAATCATTAGTGGCATCAGGAAGTGAATTAGGAGCATGAGAAGAGAATATTTCCAATCCTATGTTCCAAATGAAAAGGTTAGATATTGTGAACAGAGGCCAATTTAAATGTGATCTATAACTTTATTATAGCAAAAAATTCACTTCCAAACTGCAAAAAGTTAACATTTTCAGTTATTTGTATTAAAGTAAGTTGAGACAAATGTTCTACTAGCTTTCACAGAAATGCTAAAAGGATTTTGATGTTCCTTTACCATCACCACGTCACCTCAGTGTCAGAGTCAATAAGCAGACACTATATTATGGAGATAAAAGTACACATTAATACTAATGTCAAAATCCTAAGAGTTGTAATTATACACACATTAATTTTCAACGGATATTACTTGCTTTAGTTTTAAATTATGATTCTGCTCTGCTAAGGCCAAGAAATCAGGAGAGTTTCTGTATCCTCGTTATGGTCATAGTTACATGAATCTATACATGTAAAAACTCATGAAACTGAACACACATAAAAAAGTCAATTTTACTGTCTTAATTTTAAAATGAAAACAGTAACATCGGTGGTGATTCAAACATTCTATAATACTAGAGGCCTGGTGCACAAAATTTGTGTATGGGTGGGGGTTTCCCTCAGCCAGGCCTGCACCCTCTCCAATCTAGGACCCCTTGAGGGATGTCCGACTGCCCCTGTAGGCCCGATCCCACCAGGATCCCTCTCACAATCCAAGACTGCTGGCTCCCAACCGCTCGCCTGCCTCTGCCTGATTGCCCAAAACCACTTCTACCTGCCAGCCTGATCACCCCCTAACCACTCCCCTGCCAGCCTGATTGCCCCTAACTGCCCTCCCCTGCAGGCCTGGTCAACCCTAATTGCCCTCCCTTGCCAGCCTGGTCACCCCTAACTGCCCTCCCCTGCCAGTATGATCGCCCCTAACTTTCCTCCCTGCTGGCCTGATCGCCCACAACTGCCCTCCCTGCAGGCCTGGTCCCCCTCCCCCAAATGCCCTCCCCTGCAGGCTTGGTTCCCCCCTAACTTCTCTCCCCTGCAGGCCTGTTCCCCCCCAACTGCCCTCCCTTGCTGGCCTGGTCTCCTCCAACTGCCCTCCCCTGCCAGCCATCTTGTGGTGGCCATCTTGTGTCCATATGGGGGCAGCCATCTTTGACCACATGGGGGCAGCCATCTTGTGTCTTGAAGTGACGGTCAATTTGCATATTACTCTTTTATTGGATAGGATTATTAGATAGGATGAGCACGTACATGTATACTAAACACATAGTTGCCTTTTTTTTCTCATTAAAAAAGAAAAGAGTGAGTCTACTAAACACTAAAAGAACAAATTAAAAACACACTTATTACCTGATCAATTTAATGGGGAAAGTACAACCCAGTTAGATTGAGCATTCAGCTCAGATAATTCTATTGGCTTCTCTCAGACATGATATAACTAATTAAGGAATCTAATGGAAAGACAGATGTTAAAGATTTATTTTAAAATACTTTAAAATAAAATACTTAACTCATTTATCTATTATTCACAATAAGGTTGTTTTCGATAACTTTTTTTTCATGTGTTAGACAGTACACAGTAGAAAAAGTGTTCTAGTGCTGTAACCGCCCTAGTTAGGGTTGTTTGGTATATAAAATGAGCAGCTAAGCAAATATTTATTAAACATTAAAGTATGTTTCTGGGGTTGGGAATATGGGAATACAAAGAAATCAACCTCCTCTGCATTTCATAAACATGCAAACACTCTGTGGGGCAATTTGTATATATCTCACCTGACCCCTCACTTGATGATCTAGGACAGTGGTCGGCAAACTGCAGCTCACAAGCCACATGTGGCTCTGTTGACTAATGAGTTTGCCAACAACTGATCTAGGATATTTTTATTCTTTCTGTGGTAGCCTGTATCAGTGTTTGCGAACTATTCTGGTTTATCTTCTTGTGGGAGTGTTAGAATCATTGCCGCATTATACTCAAGAGTAGCTGTGTGACATGCAACAGCCAATGAAATGTGGGCAGAAGTGACAGTCTCTATTTCTGGGCAGAAGGTTTAAAGCCTGGTTCTCCATGTCTCTTTTTCTTCCCTCTTCCACAGTCTAGGTTCTGAAGTGGAGACAACTTAAACAGATCTTCAACCAACCCATGACCATATGTGGCATGAACAAGACAAACATTATTGTTGTCATAGCCACTGAGAATTTTGAGATCATATGGTATCCAGCATAACCTAAGGCATTCTACAAATTCATTGTCATTTTATGAAAGAAGAAACTAACATTAAGAGGCGTTGAAAACACTATTGCAATGAAGAGAAATAAGTGGAATAACTGGATTAGAACCTAAATCTATCAGACTGCAGCGTCCTTTTTCTTAACCAACTTTCAATAAATACTGGAATGAAAATGCATGTTGATTACAAAGAAGAACAGGGAGGAAGACATTTACTGTTATATGGACAACAGGAGGTATCACCCCAAATGGTATTAAATTCTAAATGATAAAAAATTTCCAGGCAAACTACAACAGGCTACACATAACATACCCTACTATGTGAGATACAAGGATGTAGATTTTGTAAAATAATCCAGTGACCTGTCATACCAGTTCTGCCTTTTTTTTGCCTAATAACATCAATTACATATAGAATGAGAAAAACTAATCATAGTTAAGACAATCACTGTTAAATGAAAAATTCATTGCTCTCACTATCACCTTGGAACAATTAGATTATAAAATTATAACTGATACTATCTAGTGGGTTTAGAAAAAGTGAGATGATTTTCAAAGACCAAAATATTAACCTAATAATATTTCCTGACAACACATCTTTCAATGCAAGCTTAATTTCTTGAAAAATAAAAGAAAACCTTTCTTCTAAGAAGGTCCCAAATTTCCTAGGCACTTACTCTCAAGGGGCTCATAATGCTGCCATATTAACATAACAGGAGAAAAAAATCTGAATATGAAAACAACAAACAAAGGAGAACCAGAGATAAAAATCATCAAAACATCTGAGAATCACTCCTGAAGAAGTTATTACTATTAGAGCAATGTTGTCCCTGGAGCTAAGATGAGAGTGGGAAAAACATACATGAAAGAAATGTCTTTGTTCAAAAAGAGCATAAAATGAGAATAAAATTAAAAGGGGGAAAAAAGGATGGGCTATTCTTCCCCACTCCCAAATTCATTGTAAGGTAAGGGAATTCTTAAAAGTCCTTTAAGAATTTGGTCTTAAAAGCATGGACCATAAGCAGTCATTTAATTAGAAAGATTATTTCAGGAACCACCAAAGCTCCCAGCCCTTTCCAAATCACATTAGTGGTGCAATAGTAATAGTAATCCTATATAATAAAAGCCTAATATGCTAAGTGTCCAGTCGTCCATTCAATCAATCAATCAAAGCGTAATATGCTAATGATATGGTAAGTCTGCTCAACCGCTTGCTATGATGTGCACTGACCACCAGGGGGCAGATGCTCTGACCAGTAGGTTAGCTTGCAACTGGGGTCCAGTTGATTGGGACTGAGCGAGATGGGCTGGACATGCCCTGGAGACCTCCCACGGTCCCTCCCCAGCTGGCCAATCTCCCACGTCCCTCTCCAGCCCTGATGCACCAGTGGGATCCCTTGGCCTGGCCTGCACCCTCAGGCTATCAGAGACCCCTAGGAGCACATCAGAGAGCCAGTTTCAGCCCTGCAGGACCCCACTGGTGGATGAATTCATGTACCAGGCCTCTAGTAATAATAATAGCTTAGCATCCTTATGTGCTAGACACACTGAGTTGCACTAATTATTTCACTTAAATTTCTGAACAAAGCTAGGAAGTAGTTGCCATGGTTGTAAAAAGCTAGTTAATATTAATATTGGAAGAGAGCAAAGGGGAGGCCAGGAATTATAAGCATGGTCACTTGGGCAGCTTCACCAGGAAGCTACAGCTTCACACTCCCCAGGGTACCACTGGTCCATTCCCTGTGGATCACTGGGGGAAGGTGTCCAACAAAGGGGACATGGGCACATATGCAGTGGCATCAGGGTGAGATAGGGTAGGGAAGGTGCTTGTATGTCAGTCTGGCCTGGAGAACAATGAATTGGCGAGGGGGTGGACCAAAGGAAGTTCTGGGTTGAAATCATCAAAGAGTTCCCTCTCTCCTGTTGTTTGCTCTTGTATTCTCTTGCTCTGTGACCTTCACATACCTATTCTCTCCATAGACATATGGCGTTAAGCAGCCACATGGTATATGACTATGCAAACCTCACATACAATGGACTGTAGCTGGGAACATGAGCTGAAGTTACCCAGATGCTGGACTAGACTTTAATATGGAGCAGAAACTCTGGGCAGTGGCCTTAATTCTGGCCCTGCTGCAGACAAGATTGGACTTCTTCCATGGCCAGCCAGACAGAGATGGGACCTTGGAGGGAAACCTCCTTAATTTTATATCATTAATAAAACTTTGCACAAAAGCCCATCCTCCCGTGGGGACCTCAGGAAATTCTTTTCCTTCAGCACCCCAGGAATTCCACTTCCACTGATAACAGTTTTACTCTAAGACTCAGAGAAGGTAACTACCTTATCCAAGGCACAATGGTAGAACTGAAATGTAAACATGGTCACCCTGACTCTGGAAAGGTACCAGAATATGACACCCTGACTCTGGAAAGGTACCAGAATATGACACCCTCCCTGGCTTATGAATTATTTTGAGCTAAAAAGCTCTAAAAACAGGGCTTGTTTTCCTTCAATAATAATAATAATAATAATATTTAAAAATGGAATTTTGGGGGTAAAAATGAATATATGAAAATTCCAAGTTAGGGAAGGGGGTACTTTTTACAACTCTTACCAATGATGAAGTCAAGACTAAGTCTACATGACAAACCTTAATAAATCATTCTTATTTACCATGCTCTTCCTGGTCACCTTCCTATAACTTGTCTCCCTGTCCTTAATGGCTCAAATGCCTTTTCTTTTGTTTTAGCATAAAATGGTATATGAACCCAAGTTCAAAACACCACTTTAGGTTACTGATATCTGCGTGCAATCTCTGTGTGATGCACATGTCAAAAGTCTTCAGCTTTTCTCTTATTAATCTGTTTTGGCCATTCTAACTTACAGAATCCCACCTGAAGAACCTAAGAAAGATAGAAGAAAAATTGTTTTTCTTCCTGACACTGCTCCATCAACGTGTCAAACAACAGCATCCCTCCTGTGGACTGATCTATGATCCTCCTTAAACCTAAAGTCATTCCTGAGGAACTGCACAAACTAATTCACGTGAGATTTAGAACCAATCATCCTGGGAGCAGGGTTGGAAAGAAGCAGCAGAGAATAGTTTCCCCAAAACAAGACATAAATAAGTATCAAGCACAATTTAAATTTTGCTAGTTTGCAAAATTCCCCTTATGTTGGATTTATTATAAATGTGTGGATTTTTTCAAATGTTTCAAAATGCAAAATGCATAGATTGTAAGGCTCTTATTACTTTACTTGAAATTATAAAATATAAGTTAATAGGATCTGTGCAGTCTTTTGCTACTAAAAAATATGGATTTTGAATTCACACTGATAAATGAGTATATAATTTTTATATGGCAACAAGGAGGGACGTATTGACTTCTTATTCTACTTTAATTGTTTTAACTTGGTAAAGTTGGCTTCATATGTCAGTTCTTTAATTGGAACTGAAATTAAAACATTACTGCATGGTAGGCTAGCTTGTCTAAGAACACCTTGTCAGAATATTTCTGAGACTCTAACCTGCTGCTTTTCTAAACACCATGACTCCAATGTTATAGGATTAGGTACTCAGCTAGCATGTAAAGAGAGATCAGAAAAAGCCTCCAGTTGATGAGCTAAATTTACATTTTAGGACTTGAGCTACTTTTAAAATGTCCTGTTATTTTTTAATCAAATGCAAGTTAAAATTATATTCAAAGTATGTGGCCTCTACAAATACAAAAATTTGATGCAATTTTTGTGTGCACAATTCTGTGTAATGATAATAGAATCAATCATTTATACGTAAGTGTTTTCAGATCTTAAATTTTGCCATTTTATAAGATTGAAAGATTTTTTTAAAAGAGCAGAGCAGGCTTTGAACTTCATCTTTCTAATCATCAGATGTGTTATACATTATTAATGCTTGATGCTAACTTCACATCAGAACTGGAAAAACATGGGTCTAAATAACAATGATTAAAGAAAATATGTACCATATTAAATGCTAAGAATTTCCTTCTGCCTTGGGTAAAAAAAAAAAAAATGACTTCAAAATCAAACACTGTCTTTTTAAATATTTCCAAATTAGCTACAGATTAAGAATAGTAGAAATAGGTAGGAAAAGAAAGAACTGTGTCTAAACTGAGTTGAACAAAATGTGCAATATGGATTTTGAATTCAAACTGATAAATGAGTATATAATTTTTATATGGCAACAAGGAGGGACATATTGACTTCTTATTCTACTTTAATTGTTTTAACTTGGTAAAGTTGGCTTCATATGTCAGCATGGTAAACAAGAATGTTTATTAAGGTTTGTCATGCAGACTTAGTCTTGACTTCATCATTGGTAAGAGCTGAAGTGAATCAGGATGGAGGGTGAGGGTAACCATGAACAGCGCTCTATATAATGTGTGGCTTGTTTCTTTTGTCCCATCCTCACAGGAAACTAATTAAGCTCTCCAAAGAATTAACCAAATGGGCACAGTTTATAGAGAGTATCTAGAAAAAACTAGATTCTATTCTGAAATGGTGTCACTGAAGAAATGGTATCAAGGAGTGGGAGAAGATGAGGAAATGCACTCCAAGTACAGAGGCTGCCCTAAGTAAAATTAATACTCTGAAATGTCTTCAGCTGAGTGAAATGATGAAAGGAAAATCCAATCTTTTAAAGGTATAAGAATTACATATTAAAACTATTCAGTAAAGTGTACAACAGCCCTAGTTGGTTTCTCTCAATGAATAGAGCTTTGGCCTGCAAACTGAAGAGTCCTTGGTTTGATTCTGGTTAACAGCACATGCCCGGGTTGTGGGCTTGATCTCCAGTAGGGGGAGTGCAGGAGGCAGCCAATCAATGATTCTTTCTCATTATTCATGTTTCCATCTCTCCCTCTCCCTTCCTCTCTAAAATCATTTTATTTTTTATTTTTATTTTTTAATAAATCTTTATTGTTCAGATTATTACAATTGTTCCTCTTTCCCCCCCCCCCATAGCTCCCCTCCACCCAGTTCCCACCCCACCCCTTGCCCTTACCCCGCCACTGGCCTCATCCATAGGTGTACGATTTTTGTCGTCTCTTCCTGCACCTCCCACACTCCCTTCCCCCCAAGAATTGTCAGTCCACTCCCTTTCTATGTCCCTGATTCTATTATATTCACCAGTTTATTCTGTTCATCAGATTTTTTATTCACTTGATTTTTAGATTCACTTGTTGATAGATATGTATTTGTTGTCACTTTGTTGTTCATAATTTTTATCTTTACCTTTTTCTTTTTCTGCCTCTTCTTAAAGAATACCCTTCAGCATTTCATATAATACTGGTTTGATGGTGATGAACTCCTTTAGCTTTTTCTTGTCTGTGAAGCTCTTTATCTGACCTTCAATTCTAAATGATAGCTTTGCTGTGTAGAGTAATCTTGGTTGTAGGTTCTTGCTATTCATCACTTTGAATATTTCTTGCCACTCCCGTCTGACCTGCATAGTTTCTGTTGAGAAATCAGCTGACAATCGTATGGGTATACCCTTGTATAGGTAACTAATTGTTTTCCTCTTGCTGCTTTTAAGATTCTCTCTTTGTCTTTTGCCCTTGTCATTTTAATTATATGTGTCTTGGTATGATCCTCTTTGGATTCCTTTTGTTTGGGGTTCTCTGCACTTCCTGGATTTGTAAGTCTATTTCTTTCACCAGATGGGGGAAGTTTTCTGTCATTATTTTTTCAAATAGGTTTTCAGTATCTTTCTCTCTCCCTTCTTCTGGCACCCCATAATTGGGATGTTGGTACACTTGAAGTTGTCTCAGAGGCTCCTTATACTATCTTCATATTTTTGGTTTTTTTTGCTTTTTCAGTTGGGTGTTTTTTGCTTCTTCATATTTCAAATTGTTGACTTGATTCTTGGAATCCTCTGGTCTGCTGATGGATTCTCTGTATATTATTCTTTATTTCAGTCAGTGTATGCTTAATTTCTAGTTGGTCCTTTTTCATATCCTTGAGGGTCTCACTAAGTTCCTTGGAGTTTTCTAGAAGATTCTTGAGTAACCTTATATCCACGGTTTTGAACTCTATATCCAGTAGTTAGCTTTCATCCATTTCTTTCATTTGTGCCCTATTTCTTTGTCTCTGCATTTTGGCTGCTTCCCTGTGTTGATAGAGTGGCTTTGTGTGCTAGGTGTCCTATAGGGCCCAGTGGCTCAGCCTCCCCAATCACCTGAAGTGGACACTCTTGGTTCACCCCTTTGTGGGCTGTGTGCACAGTCTTGTTGTAGTTAAGCCTTGATTGCTGTTGGTATCCCTGGGAGGATTTGACCTCCAGGCCAAATGGCTATGAGGATCAGTTGTGTCTACAATGGGAGACCTTTTGTGCTGGAGACACCCTTATGGGGCAAGACTTGCTTCAGTGGAGCTTTGGTGCTCATTGAGTCTGCCCCCTGAGTGTGTCCCTTATGGATGTGAAGAGTTGTAATCTGGATGGTCTCACTCTGACCACTGGGTACAGTAGTTCTTGGATCTCCAAGGAGGTGCAAGGTCAGCCACTGCTTGAGGCCACCCAGCAGGAACTACAGAGAGATCTGCAGATTCCTCTTCCTTGTTTGGGGTTTGGAGGTGCCCCGAAGAGGCTCAGCTGTGAAACAATGCAAGCTGCTGTCCAACCTTGGTCTTTCTTTTGGAGGCTCTAGGACTCTCTGACCCAGCTGCAGTCTGTTAGGTTTTAGATTGCAAAAGGCCAGGCCATTCATATGCCAAAGCCTCTTCGCACAGGGTAAGGCTGTAAATTAGGTGCGGTGGGGTCTCAGGAAATCACCAGGGCAGAGCAAAGAGCAATGTCTGACCATCAGCCCTGCCCTGAAGAGGTCCCCAGATCTCTGTATCCCATGGCACCGTGCAGAAACAATGATCGCTGCAAGCACCTCTTAGAGAAAGCCACCCTCGTGTTCCTGCCCAATGCCAGACAATCCAGTTTCTCCCCATATGAGTCTGGGTCTCCAGAGTCCTGCCTGGTACTGGAGTTCAGAGCTGTCGGGAGCTTGTATGTCCCTCCCAATTGAAAAAGACAACAGCAATTAGAGCCAAGATAGCTCAGTCGGTAGAGCATCAGAAAAAGACAACAGCATACCCAGTTGCCAGCCTGTTTCTGCACGCGCCTCCATACCTCCACACTTCACCTCCACAACTCCGCACCTCCTCCCAGTCTCAGTGCACTTTTCTCTTTCCTACTAGTTGTATAATTTCCACTCAGCCAGCCTTCCCGTGTTTCTGGATGATACCCCTTTTAGTTGTAGTTTTGATGTGGTTGTGCGCGGTAGCAAGTTCAGGTGTTTACCTTTGCCGCCATCTTGGTTACTCCCTCAATATATTTTTTAAAAGTGTAAAATAAATGAGATACTCCCATTTGGATGTTTAAATTTTGTCCCTTACTAAACTATAGAATGACTGTCTACAATCAATGAATACACACACACACACACACATATAAAACAACTCAGTATCGTTGAATGGAAAAAGCAAATGTGGTAATACCATTGAATATTATTCAGCCAGAAAAAAAGAATAAATTTCTGCCATTTGCAACAACCTGGATAGACCTTCAGGATATGATGTTAAGTGAAATAAGTCAATTAGAGAAAGACAAATATTGTATGATCTTACTTAAATGTGGACCTAAAACAAAACAAGAAAAAAAAACTCACAGATACAGAGAACAGATTGGTGGTTGACAAATGCAGAGGCTTGGGAAGTGGGCAAAATGGGTGAAGATGGTCCAAGGTACAAACTTCCAGTTATAAAATAAGTAAGTCTTGGGATTGTAATGTATAGCATACAGACTAGAGTTAATAACACTATTGTGTATATTTGAAAGATGCTAAAAGAGTAGATCTTAAAGGCCTCATCACAAGAAAAATAAATTTGTAAATATGTGTGGTGAGGGATGTTAACTAGACATTGTGGTAATCATCCTATCTAATAAAGAGGGAATAGGCTAATTGACCCTCAAATCATTGCAAAGATGACAACGCCTGCAGCCAATAAGAAGAGAATATGCTAATTGACTCTCCCACCCTCAAAGATGGCAGCGCCCACAGCAAATAAGAGGGAATATGCTAATTGACTGCCACGCCCTCAGAGATGGCAGTGCCCACAGTAAATAAGGAGGGAATATGCTAATTGACTTCCCTGCCCTCAAAGATGGCGATGCTCACAGCCAATAAGGGGAAAATATGCTAGTTGACTGCCACACCCTCAAAGATGGCAGCGCCCACAGTCACAAGATGGTGGCGCCCCATCCCCTCAGCTCCACGCGCCTGCCTCCGGAGTCCCCCAGTCACCTCAGCCTCCCAGCCGCCCAGGCCTGGCCCAAGGTGCAGGCAAGCCTTGGATAGTGGCTGCTCAGCCATCCAGGGCCGCCCGAGGCTCAGGTAACCAGGGCCAGCTGAGGCTTGCACTGCCAACAGTGGCAGCAGCAGAGGTGTGATGGGGTCGCCTTCCCCTGATTGCTGGGTTGCCTCCTGCCCCGAGGGCTCCTGGACTGTGAGAGGGGGCAGGCCAGGCTGAGGGACACCCCCGCCGCCTCCAGTGTGTGAATTTTCATGCACTGGGCCTCTAGTCTTATATAATAAAAGGCCAATATTCAAATTGACCAAATGGAAGAACGACCAGTTGCTGTGATGCGCACTGACCACTAGGGGGCAGACACTCAATGCAAGACCTGCCCCTTGGTGGTCAGTGTGCTCCCACAGGGGAAGTGCTGCTCAGCCAGAAGCCCTGAGTCAGGCTCACAGCTGGCAAGCTCAGAGGTGGTGGCGGAAGCTTCTCCTGCCTCCACAGCAGAGCTAAGGATGTCTGACTGATGGCTTAGATGGGGAGTGGCCCTATGCCATGAGTAGGACATCCCCCAAGGGCTCCTGGACTGTGAGAGGGAGCAGGCTGGGCTGAGCCCCCCGCCCCACAGAGTGCACAAATTTCATGCACCAGGCCTCTAGTCTATATACCCTATATGATAAAGAGCTAATATGCAAAATGAGCATCACACCCTCACAAGATGGCTGCCTATGACCAGCCGGCAGGGGGGTTAGTGAGATACGATGAAATGACTGAATAAGCAGGCTGTGTGGGGTGACCAGGCAGGCAGGTGGAATAGTGAGAGATGACCAAACAACTGAACAATCAGGCTACATGGGGCAACCAGGCCGGCAAGGGGGGAGGGTTAGTTAGTGGCAATGTAGCCGGTGGGGGAGTGCAGTTGGGGGTGACCAGGCCAGCAGGGGGTGATTGGGCTGGCAGGGGGGCCAGTGAGGGGCAACTAGGCCAGCAGGGGGGGCAGTTGGGGGTGACCAGGCCAGATGGAGGGGCAGTTAGGGGCGACCAGGCCAGCAGAGGGGGGCAGTTGGGGATGACCAGATCAGCAGGGGGAACAGTAAGAGGTGATCAGGCTAGCGGGGGGGGGGGGGCAACAATTAGGGGTGACTAGGCTGGTGGGGGGCTAGTTGGGGTGACCAGGCCGGCAGGGGGGCAGTTGGGGGCGATTGGGCTGGCAGGGGAGCAATGAGGGGCAACTAGGCCGGCAGAGGGGGCAGTTGGGGGTGATCAGGCCAGCAGGGGGGACAGTAAGAGGCAACCAGGACGGTGGGGGGCTCAGTTAGGGGCAACCAGGCCAATGCAGGGATGCAGTTGGGAGCAACCAGGCCAGCATGGGGGGGCAGTTGGGGGTGACCAGGCTGGCAGGGGGGCAGTTAAGAGCCACTAGGCCGGCAGGGAGGGGGCAGATGGGGGTAACCAGGTCAGCAGGGGGTCAGTCAGGGTGATCAGGTTGGCATGCAGAGGCAGTGAGGGACGATCAGGCCAGCACAGGGGGCAGTTAGGGGCGATCAGGCAGGTGAGCGGGGTCAGGCCTAAACCAGCAGTCAACATCCCCCAAGGGTTCCTGAAGAAGGTGCAGGCTGGGCTGAGGGAATGCCCCCTTTGCACAAATTTCATGCACTGGGACTCTAGTACTGGTATAAAAGCCTAAGTGACCGTGTGACTGGTAGCTATGACACTCATTGACCACCAGGGGGCAGAAGCTCAATGCATAGTCATAGGAACATGGAACAGAATGATGAATCTCAGAAGGAAGGGGAAAGGGGGGAGGGTGGGAAGAGATTAACCAAAGATCTTATAAGCATACTAGAGGCCCAGTGCACAAATTCATGCACTGGTGGGGTCCCTCGTCCTGGCCTGTGTTGATCAGGCTGAAACCAGCCCGGTGCACAGATTCATGCACTGGTGGGGGTCCTCAGCCTGACCTGTAGGGATCAGGCCGAAACCGGCTGTCCAACATCCCCCAAGGGGTCCCGGATTGCGAGAGGGTGTAAGCCAGTCTGAGGGACCCCACCAGTGCACAAATCCATGCACTGGGCCTCTAGTTTAAAAATATATACAAATACAAAATTATCAGGGTATACACCTGAAAGTAATATAATGCTTTATCAATTAAAAAATATAAACTCAGTATTTCCTTGCCAGAGTACTGTAACCATTTTCTGATTAGTTATAGAGTATTAAAGTCTCTAAATTTCTCACCATTTAGTAGCTATGTGTTTCTTATATTAGTTGACCCTCAGAAGTTTCTGATATTTTGCCATAACTATCTCCTGAATGTAACTTTGCACTGCCCAGGTCACATGCTTCTTTCTTACAAACAAACCATAGGGTAGATGTGGGTCTCTGAATGGGAGTAGAGTATTCCTGGAAGGAAATAAACTAGCAGGCAAGGGTCATTTAAAAATGAATCCATTTCCAGATCTTCAATTTCCATTTGTACTCTTTCCTAAATTTGATGTATCTGTGGTAAAAGGCTTCATGCTGAGTCTTCTTTCACACCTCCCTCTCACCTTCACTGAACATCTTCAAGTCCCCAAACAATTAGTGAAGCCGCCCTTTACAAAGCAATTTTATGTTCCCATGCCTGCCACCCTCACCTTCCATTTCATTAAAGATTGCATGTAAAATAAATTTTATATGTATGCTTAATAAACATTCTTACTGGTTTGATAATATCTACACATATAAAAACCTAAGTGACGGTTCCACTATTCACTATGACATGCACTGACCACAAGGGGGATGACGCTCAATGCAGGAGCTGACCCCTGGTGGTCAGTGCACTCCCACAGTGGGAATGCTGCTCAGCTGACTGATGGGCGCCAGATGCTGGGGTCATGGCTGGCAAGCACCGCTATGGCGGCACAAACCTCTTCCGTGGATACTCCTCCTGTGTGCCTCTCCCCCATCTGGACGAGGACCAGGATCGGGACCAGCATCGGGACTGACTAGGTGCAAGCCCGTGGCCAATTCTGGGTCATGAGTGTGCTGGTATCACCCTAGGACGGGAGCACAGAGACCATTGTGGAGCAGCAGCGAGCCTACCGAGCAGAGGCAGGCGCAGCATGGCCAGGATGAGCAGGAGCGGTGCAGCACCTGGCACCTGGCCCTGGTTCAGGCTCCTCCCCGGCTGCCTGCCGCTTCATGCACTATTACATCCCTCGGGGGATGCTGGACTGCTGATTTTGGCCAGATCCCCGCAGGGAACCAAAGGAGCCAACCGGTGCACGATGGGCCTCTAGTAAGTAATAATTCAATAAAAAGTGCTTTAAAAATAGAGACCAGCCAGTGTGGCTAAGTGGTTGTGTGTCAACCCATGAGCCAGGAGGTGGAGGTTTGATTCCCAGATCAGGGCACATGCCTGGGTTGCAAGTTCAATACCCAGTAGGAGGCGTGCAAGAGGCAGCTTGATCGATCATTCTCTCTCATCATTGATGTTTCTATCTCTCTCCCCCCTCCCTTCCTTACTCTGAAATCAATAAAAACATATAAAATATTTTTTAAAGAGTGGTGACAATATTGGTTTTCAATGTCAATGAAAAATGTATAGAGTGGCACATGTCTTCAAATATTATTTTGGGGTAACACCAAGCAAAAGTTTAATACCACTCACTGGTCTGCCACACAAAGTTCCAACACCTTAGCCTAGCACTCTTGCTCCTAAAATTCAGGCTTTCCAATATTGTTTCCCATTAATGGCTTTCCTCCCTCTTAACATTGACCAACTCCAAGGAAATATATTACCATTTAAAAGAGACCTATTGTTTGCCCAGCCAGGCTTAGACTTTCACCCTAGTTCAAATGTCATCCTCAGCCTAGAATGCAGCCCCCCACCTCTAAGCTACCACTGCCTGCTAAACCCATCCACACTACAATCATTAATTCTTTCTTGTTCTCCAAAGTACACACAGAGCTAATAATTTCTTTCTGATTCCATTTACAGCACTTTGTACCTCTATTAGGCAATTACAATATTCTACATCTTAATTAATACCACCCCCCATTCCCTCACTACATTGTACATAAAAAATATCTGGTATCTTTTTGTTGAGTTGAGTTGAAAAAAAGCTCATTTCACTGAGAGTCAATGTGTTTAAGTGGGACAAAGACTCAGCATTCACAATTCTCATTTTGGGATTTTTTCAATGACCTGGTATGTGCTTCCAGGTAAATGTCAACTTTAGATAGTTTATACCTAAATTTCTGCAGTTTAAGCTTGAAGACCATACCCCTATTTTTTCAAGTGCACAGCTGATAATTTTTGGTAAATTTGTATAGTAGTACAACCATCAACAAAATTCAATTTTCAAAGTTATTTCTTAAAAATTGAGATATAACTGACATAACATTATATTAATTTAATATAATAACACTAGAGGCCCAGTGCATGAATTCGTGCACAGGTGGGGTCCAGCTGTCCCGTCCCAATCAGGGCTGATCAGGGGTGGGGCTGGCAGTAGAGAGGGGCCACAGGTGGTTGTCTGGCCAGCCCTGCTCCCTGGTCGAACTCCCCATTGAGGGAACAATCTGCATATTAGCCTTTTATTATATAGGATAATAATTTGGTATTTGAATATATTGCAAAATGATCACCACAGTCCAATGAACATCCCTCACCACAAATAGTTATAAATTTATTTTTCTTGTGGTGAGAAATTTTAAGATCTACTCTCTTAGCAGCTTTCTAATATTCAATATGGTATTGTTAACTATAGTCTCCATGCTGTACATTATATCCTCAGAGCTTATTCACTTTATAACAGGAAGTTTGTATCTTTGACCATCTTTGACTTTACCTATTTTGCTCACGCCCGAAAGCCCACCTGTGGTAACCACCAATCTGTTCTCTCTATAAGCTCTTTCCCTCCCTCGTCCCCCAGTAATTCCACATATAAATGAGTTCATATAGTATTTGTCCTTCTCTGCCTGACTTATAGTATGTAGCATAATACCCTCTACACCCATCCAGGTTGTCAAAAATGGCAAGATTCCTTCTTTTATATAGCTAACTAGTATTCCATTAGATATATATACCACATCCTCTTTACCCATTTATCCACCGATGGACCTCTTAACATTTTATACAAGAAAATTTTTAATGAAAGATTAACCAACATAATTTTTGTCATCATTTGTATATATGAAAGACTAATTATGAGTACTCCTAAATTATAGTAGCCTAAAATCAAAACCCTTAAGATAAACAAGATAGTACTAGGAGAGTATATAACAAAGCAAATTAGTTGAGGAGTGAAGGATATTGCTCAAACACTATGGTAACCTAGTCCCTAAACTTATCTTAGGCTTCCTGCCCAAATAAGATTTTTAAACAACAACAACCAATAATAAAATGATTACATTCACTTTAATTTTTTAATGAACACTAAAATGTGTAACATGACAGAAAAACCTCCACTGCCTACTTCAGAAAGAATTCTATGTAATAAAAGCCTAATATGCTAAGCGTCCAGTCCACCGGTCAGCCATTCAACCAATCCAAATGTAATATGCTAATGATATGCTAAGGCCATTCAACTGCTCACTATGACATGTAGTGACCACCAGGGGACAGAAGTTGACCAGTCGCTATGACGTGCACTGACCACCAGGGTACAGACGTTCCAACCAGTAGGTTAGCTTGCTGCTGGGGTTGGGCCAATCAGAACTGAGCAAGACAGGCCGGACAAGCCCTGGAGCCCTCCCGCGGCCTCTCCCCGGCTGGCCATGGCCAACCTCCCGTGTCCCTCCCTGGCCCTGATTGTGCACTGGTGGGGTCCCTTGGCCTGGCCTGGGCCCTCTCACAATCTGGGACCCCTTGGGGGATGTTGGAGGGCCCGATCCCACAGGACAGGCTGAGTGACACCACTGGTGCACAAATTCGTGCACCAGGCCTCTAGTATACTATATGTCAACACTCAGTAATAAAACTATTAACTAACATCTATTTCCTGTTTATTTTCACAAAGCATTTTGCATTACCTGATAAAATGATATATTCTGCAGTAAGAAGAAATACAATATAAGGCCTCCTGTAGTCCCATCTGGATGTAATAAAGGAATCAGATTTTGAAATGGCAAGGCTGTGAAAGGAAACTTCTACCTTTAATCATAACAGAAACAGCTGATTGCCCTTTTTCCTACACTGTGGCACCTACTAATAACTGTAAGAAAAACACCAGCCACATGTGAAACTCTGAATCAGTGCAGGATCTGAAGAGCCACAAACTGGATGAATTCGTTTCAAGCTGACTACAAAATCCAGTCCAAAGTTGAACCTTTGCAACATTATATGTGGAATGTCCTTTAGGATTTTGATTACGTAGTGGCAGAGTAACCACATCTGTGATACATTACAAAACCAAAGTAGTTGCCAGTGAAGTTTTAGTATTTTATTTTTTAAGAACGTAACATTTTTGGTTTAGTAAATCCTATATTGTATCAGTAGTATAAAATTTAGATTCACTTCATGTCTTTGAACCTGTAACTACTTATTTTTCTTTGGAAGAAATTAATTTATTAAGTTATTAATTTATTAATTAGATATGTAAGGAAATAAGACATATTAATTAACTTTAAATGCATTCTTAAAAAAATCACAGAAGAAAAACTTGGAAAGAACCTAAGAGAAATACAGATTAAACTCCCCTCCCACTACTGCTTGGTTCAGACGAAGACAAAGATTTATAAGGGCCACATGACTCACCCCAGGTCACAGTTATATAGCACTAGAATTAGGGTTAGAACCCAGGTCTTCAGATTTACAGAACAATGCCCTCTTAAAAACAACACATAAGAATTTATAATAAAATATTTTCCTTATAGACTTACTTAAATTATATCAGAATGCATTGTAACAGAATATGTGGTTCAGTTATTCAATCTACCATCATATAAACACATCTAACATAAATAAAACCTCTATATTCTGAACTCTTTCATTCTCTTGAATAGCCATTACATCAACTACCCATTGGAAAAACTGACTCACTATCAATCCCAAACACTTCTCTTTCTCAGAAGAATATTATAACTGGGTCATCTGTTGAAGGTTCTTTACTACTTCACATTCAAAAGTCTATTTAAGAGAATAGTGGCATCTCTCACACAAGACTGATATTTTATTAAAGCCAGACATATGCCTACCCTATGGCCCAGCAATTCCACTCCTAAGTATATACCCCAGAGAAATGACTATACATGCCCACAAAAGGACACACATGATAATGTTCACGTAAGCTTTCCTCATAATAATTGAAATTTGGAGATCATCCTAATGGTCACCAGGAGAATGGCTGAACAAATGGTAGTATAGTCACATGATGGAGCATTTCACAACAACAGAAAGAAGCAAATTCCCAATATACAGAACAAAGTGGATAACTGTCACAGACATTCTGCTGGGCAAAAGACAAGACAGCAGCACTACAGCAGAGACAGCAGAGGCCTGGATGAACACTGACTACCTCCAGCTCTACCCACAGTCACTAGTTGCCTGTGTGCCCCTCTCCCCCCACAGCCTTGGAAAGTCTCACTTCCGCCATGAGATCCACTTCATGCCCTCACTAGATAGCTTTCTCCTTCCCTATGAGGAGTCAGGACTTCAGGTTGCTCTATTAATCATGAGATTTCGGATGAAAAAATATGTAAAGGGTGGAAAGCTCTAACCAAAAGACACCTTTGCATGGGGAAATAAAAAACATATTCTGCCTCTGGATCTGTTCTTGTTCATCAGTCTATGTCGTTCATTATATTCCACAAATGAGCGAGATCATGTGATATTTATCTTTCTCTGCCTGGCTTATTTCACTCAACATAATATTCTCCATCTCCACACTGCTGACATGTACACATAAGGAACTGTTGGACATTGAAATTGGGACTCAAACATTTTTTTGTTTTGTCTTGTTTTGTTATTATATGTTTATTTCCAGTCTGCAAAGGCAAAACTTTTTAAAGGAAAGAAATGGTGGGAAAAAGATACAGAGGCAAAGAAGCATTGAACAGACTGTCAAACTACATTGGGAAGACAGGGGTGGTTGGGCGAGGAGGGCTGTAAGAGACCAACCGAAGGACTTGTACGCATGCATATAAGCACAACCAATGGATATAAGACACTGGGGCGGGGGGGGGGGGGAGGGTGGGCAGGTGAAGGCATGTCCTGGGGGGTAGGGGAGGTTGGGGGGAGGTCAATGGGAAAAAAAAAGGAGACATATGTACTACTATTTGTAATACTTAAAACAATAAAAATAAAATAAAATTTAAAAAAAAACATATTCTGTACTTTCAGATATGATGCAGTTTATATAAAATTCTAAAATCCTTATATAATAACATTAATAACGGCTAGTAACCACAGAGCATCTCCTATGTGCCAGATACTTTTCTAAGCATTCTACATATATTACTTCATTATCCTACCAATGTTATTCTATTCCAGGCTAAAACAAAATCTTAAATTAATATTATCTTACTAGAGGCTTGGTGTGGAATGTCCCTCTCACAATCCACACTGCTGGCTCCCAACCACTTGCCTGCCTGCCTGCCTGCCTGATTACACCTAACCACTTCTGCCTGCCAGCCTGATCACCCCCTAACCACTCCCCTGCCAGTCTGATCGATGCCTAACTGCTCCCCTGCAGGCCTGGTTGCCCCCAACTGCCCTCCCCTGCCGGCCTGGTCCCCCCCAACTGCTCTCCCCTGCAGGCCTGATCACCCACAACTGCCCTCCCCTGCAGGCCATCTTGTGTCCACATAGGGGTGGCCATCTTTGACCACATGGGGGCAGCCATCTTGTGTGTTGGAGGGATGGTCCATTTGCATATTACCTCTTTATTATATAGGATAAAGCATTCTTGATATGTTATTCTTTGTTCAGGGTAACTGCTATTATGCTGCCCATTTTCATATCTGAAAACATCAAAACTCAGAGAAATGTGAAAATTTGTCCAGTGTCCCACACAATTCAGCAACACAACAGAGACTATACAAAAATGGCCCTTGCCTGAGCCAGTTTGTCTCAGTGGCTAGAGCATTGGCCCATGGACTGAAGGGTCATGGGTTTGATTCCAGCCAAGGGCTGATACCTCAGTTGCAGGCTTGATCCTCAGCCCCAGTCAGGGCTCATACGGGAGGCAACTAATCAATGTGTCTCTCTCACATTGATGTTACTCTCTCTCTCTCTGTATCTCCCCATTTCTTCCTAAAAATCAATGGAAAAATATCCTTGAGTAAGGATTAACAACAAAATAGGCCCTGGCTGTGCTAGTGTGGCTCAGTGGTTGAACGTCAACCCATGAACCAGGAGGTCACAGTTCGATTCCCAGTCAGGGCACATGCCATTGTTGCCAGTTTAATCCCTGTAGGGGATGTGCAGGAGGCAGTGGGTCAATGATTCTCTCTCTCCCTCTCCCCTCCTCTCTTAAATTAACAAAAAAATATTTTTTTAAAAAATGGCTCTGACAACCAGAAATGCCCAGTTCTGTTTTCATGACTCTTTTTAAAATTCTAAAATTAAGAATGCTTCCTTAAGACAAAAGAGGCCCATAAGATATACCACACTTAGATCCATGTATTAACTCATTGATAAAATGTGCCTGAAAGTGAGGAAATAAACGGAAGTGAAGGTAGGCTAGGTTCATGGTAAGAGCAAGAGAAACAGAAGCAAATTACTGTTTATCCTGCTTTCTTTTGTAAACTTCTTTCCAAATATAGTAAGGACTCTGAGAAGGAGAGACTCAAAAAACTGATTGGCTTCCCCTGATAAAACAGAATACACAAAGAAAGAGTAGCTGGTACCTAGGAGACTTACAAAGGCAAAGAGAGTGCACCAAGCCCGGAATGATGGAGGGTGATGCTACAGGGATGTGTTTGAGGCCTCCTGGCGTCAGCCACCAACATGACCTCCAATTGCGCTCCAGAGCCATGGGTGGGAAACAAGAAGAGTCTATATGCAGAACAATCATTCCTTGAACAAAGAAGAGATCTTTGTGAAATGGTTTTCTGTAAATTTCACTTTTATACTGCCTTATTTACAATATGAAAAGCATTTGCAAGTGGGGAGGGCCATGATTTCCAAAAGAAATGTGTCTCTCAAGTGCTGGGTAGAAGATACAACTCAAACAAATGATTCCCTGTGCTCCCAATAAAAATAGAAAGCCTTTCTGTTCCAGGACTCTCTGACACAGGGTTATATAATGTGATACAACAACTGTCAATGTAAGAGTTTACACCAAATACCAGATCATGAAATGGCACAACAATTTTTTGAAATGTGTTTTTTTTTTCTTTTAAGTTCTAAGTCGCATCAAGTAAAATGAGTTTGGAAAAACTTTAAAAGGCTCAGAATTAGAGTTCAAATGGAAAATTTTAAATCTATCTCGTTCAGCCTTCAAAATGATGCTCCCTTTTCAGAAAATCTCAGATGTGGAGGGAATGATCATGAGTCAAGGAACTTGTCAGATTAATGACAAAACTGATTCAGACTCGGGTCTTTTATTTCTGTGAGCACATCATGACTCACAGTTAGGAGGATAACAAATAAAAACACCATAAAGATATTTTTAACAAAAATGCTGGTAATAAAACTGAAGCACTTTAAAATCTGTATTTCTTTCATGATAGTAAAACAAATTTACTGCAGAATTTGAAATGACTCTTTAAATCCAGGAATTAAATATTCTTGCAATAACAATATTTTTGAGTAGTTTAATGCAAATTTTAGAGTCTATAACTATTAATTGCAAGTTTGGTATCTTTTTAATTTAGTAAAGCAGCATCAACAATGAACACTTACTTCCTGATTAACAAATGCCTAATCTACTGATGTACAAAGACTGTACCGATGATAGAACACAGCACGGTAATGGGGATATCATCTATCAAAAAAACAAGCATTTTTATGATCTGAGACCAATAACAGCTTCAACAACATAAAAGATAGTAATCAGGGAAGTTGAATTATCTATCAGAATAGAAATGACAAAAATAATATTTAATATGGTTTTGAATTTTCAAAATCAGTTAAAAAACACAGGGAGGCTTATCTTCTACGTGGTGCCCAGAACTTTGAGTATCTAATGAGGCATACATTTCAGTCCATAAATATCTGTACTTTCTGTGAGGGTGATGTTTGCTATAGGTCACTGAGAGACTCAATTAATAGTGATCTTTTGCTGTCCATCTCTGCTAATGACATGAGCTCTTCCTCAAAACCTTTATGAGGGCAGATGGCCCATAAGTGACTGATGGCACCTTTGACATGGAACACAAATATTCAGCAAGAAAACTGACTCAACCCCACACTAATGGCCTGACATATAGAGGCAGCTCAATTCAAGACATAGATCATCTTTACTGCCCTGGCTGGTGTGACTCAGTTGGGCATCACCCCGGGTACCAAAAGGCTGCTGGTTTGATTCCTGGTCAGGACACATGCCTGGGTTGTGGGCTTGATCCCCTGTACAATTTCTCTCTCTCTTTCTCTCTCTTCCCCCTTCCCTCCCTGCCTCCCTCCCTCTTCATTCCTCTCTTTCTAAAAATATTCAATTAAAAAAATAATATTTACTAGCTTCAGCAGGAATGGCAGAATAAAGATCTCAGAAAATCTCCTCCTCCATAAGAGCAATGAGGTCAGTGACAAAAATGGTTAGGATCAATTTTTTTCAGAACTCTGAGTATTAACTAAAGGCTTGCAGCAATCTGGAGAGCATTTTTTTAAATAGAGGAATATAAGGACAGTGGGCTCTATATCATTTTAAATCTGCCCTATTCTCACCTTCACTCCCCAGTTCTCTGGTAGCCTTGAAAACCAACAGCTTCCAATTATGGTGAAAACCAACAACCTGGCAGCCACTGGAGGGGGCAGAAGAGGGTTGGAGCTCCCTCTAGGCCCTTTTCTCAGAAAACTGGCATTATTTGACCTGGTTCCATGCAAGACTTCACACATGGGGCTTGCCTGTTTAACTTGACCTGTCACCCAATGAGAGCAGCCTTTTCCCCAGGAGTAATTGTCAAAAATAATCAGCTGTAATTGTTTAACATCATGGCTGCCTCAGGCTATGAATAACAGGGCAAATAATAAGCAAACAAAAAGCTTACAGAGAAAAGCTAAGGAATGTGATGTCCAGAGGGGGGCTTTTAAAAACACTGCCATATTCCTAGAAATCTAGAAGGCCTTGTGTATATTAGGGCTGTGTGTATGTCCAGGTTGTACACATGCTGTGTAAAGACCTGGGCCCTTGGCTTTCACCTCTGGCTAACCTAAACAAGCAGGGAGTGAAGGTAAGGATAGAGTGTAAGCAACCTGGCTGAGCACTGAAGGCAGGCTCCCATATGTGCCTAGGGCAAAGACTGAGAAACCTATTGGTTCCAGCCATTTAAGAAAATCTCTGTCCCATCATTAGCTGACCACTAAGCTATTTGTGTAAAGACTCCACTGGCCACACATAATAAAGACTACAGATTTTACTGAATTAAGAAAAGTCACTGATTAAACAACTAACAAAACCCTGAAGAGAGAGAAGTATCTGATTTCCAGAGCTGCCATCTTATATCCAAATTTATATTCAGTGGTCTAGTTTTCAACAAAAAAATTATAAAACGCAGTCAATAGAAACTGTCATGGCAAAAGTTCAGATATTGGACTGATTAGAGAACATCGTTAAGTTGTCATTTTAAATATGTTCAAAGAAAGCCATGCTTAAAGAATTAAAGGGAAGCATGAAAATTATGTCTCATCTAATAAAAAATATCAATGAGATAGAAATTAGAAAATAACCAGATAATAATTCCAGTATAAAAAGTATAAGAATTAAAAATTAAAAATTCACTAGATGGGCTGAGCAAAAGATGTAGGCAGGAAGAAGAAAGTCAACAAACTTAAAGGCAGGTCAATTGAGGTTACTTGGTCTGAGGAACAGAAATAAAAAAGAATGAATAAAAATGACAGTATATCAGAGAGCTGTGGGACACCATAAAGTATAACAACATACACATAATGTGTATTCCAGAAGGAGAGGAAAGAAAAAGGCAGAAAAAATATTTGAAGAATAGCCAAAACTCACAAATATAAAGAAAAACATTAATCTACATACATTCTAGAAGCTCTACGGACTCTACGTAGGACAAACTCAAAGAGATCTACATCTAGACATTTCACAATCAAACTGTTGAAAGGCAAAGAAAAAGCCTGATGGCAGCAAGAGAGAAGCAGTGTATCATGTGTCCTCAATAAGATCAACAGTTGATTTTTTATCAGAAATCAGAGAGGCCAGCAGGCAGTGGGATAACATCAGACATACCTCATTTTATTGGTCTTTGCTTTTTTAGACCTCAGAATTTGACTTTTTTTAAAAAAACAAATTGAAGGCAAGACCCTTCAGCAGCAAAAAGAGTACGTCTCACCTTAATGTGATACTTGCTTCATTGGGATGGTCTAAAACCAAACGTGCAAAAACTTTGATATTTCCAAAAAATAGTATTATTTTGAAATAGGGTCTTTGTAGATGTAATAAAGTTTAAATGAGGTCATGCTGAATTAGGGTGGGCCTTAATCCAATCCAATTATTCATATCCTTATAAGAAGAGAAAGTTTGGACACAGAAACAAAAAAATAACAACAACATATGAAAACTAAAACAGAGATTGCAGTGATGTGTCCACCAGCAAAGAATGTCAAAGATTGCCAGCAACCATCAGAAGCTAGCAGAGAAAAATTGAACAGGTTCTCCTCAGAGCCTCAAGAAAGGAACTACCCTAGACAACCTCTGGCCTCCAAAACTGTGAAAGAATAAATTTCTGTTTGTTATCTTAAGCCATTCGGTTTGTGGTACTTTGTTAGAGCCACCTGAGGAAACTAATATAGAGGCAGTGATAGAGGAATAAAAAAACAAAAATAACTAGGATCTGTAGAGGTAGAAAAAAATGAAGGCTGAAAATATAGTAGCAAATCAATTAAAAGATTAATGTCTGAAATTTCAATTGATAAAAATGTAGGCTGATATTCCATATGAAACTATATAATAACAGTTGATATAAAACTTACTTTTATATATTTTAACATGTAACTCTAAAATTTAATTATTTGTTGCCATATATTAGACTTATCCACAATATTTTCTCTAATCAAACAATGCTTTAAATGTAGCAAACTTTTTACAGTGTTTTTAAAAACATACAAATATAAATACATGTTATAAAAAGAAAGAGAATAGGATTTCCACCCCCACCCCCAAAATAATGAGTAATTGGAGAATTTTCAACATTACTCTTAACAGCTCACTTTTCTCTGGCCCACATGTAGCACCTTGTGATTCTAACAATGATTTTCAGGCCCTGGCGGGGTAGCTCGTTTGGTTAGAATGTCATTCCAATATGCCAAGGTTGCAAGTTAGATCCCTGGTCAGGGCACATACAAAAATCAACCAATGGATGCATAAATAAGTAAACAACAAATTGTTGTTTCTCTCTCTCTCTCTCTCTCAACTTTTCTCTTTGTCTTTAAAATCAATCAATTAAAAAATTTTAAAAAGATTTAGTATGCATGGTCCATTCATGCCCATTATATTCTATTCAATAATTCTTCTACAACACATGCAAATAAAGAAGTTTTTAACAATACTTTAAAACATTTATGTTTCCAATTTAGGATACAACCATTATTTCCTATTAAATGACATTAAAGAATTCTGAACTTGAATTTTGAAAGCTTAACATCTTCAGTGGATTATTTTTATGGTAGGCAAGGGAAGATGTGGGGGAAAGGACAGATGCACAGTGTACCTGAAAACAGCAAACAATTTAGAAGGTTAGAAATGAATAGAAGCAAACTAAGAAACTACACTTCACTTTCTGAAAAACATGCAGAATGTACCTCAACTATTCTTTGAACCATTAACTTCATTACCAACCTTTCTGTTCTACACCATGAATCACCTGAAAATTCCATTACGGACCTGATATAAAATATGAGAATTTCATTTTACTAAGTGCTGAATTAGCAAGTGCCTCAGGTAACCTTTCATAGGCTATCAGAGCAAAGAAATCAATACAGAAACAATCCTAGAATCAGAAGAAAAGTGTAAAGGAAACGATGCTGATTGCCCCATGTGTTAGCCGTCCTCTCTGCTTACGAAGGAAAGTCAAAGGCAGCTTTTCAATGGCTTGAGTAGAACTGACTGCCTAAATTAATGAGAAAGATAAAACCCACAGCTGGTGTGCTGTGGAGTTTGAACTATACTAATTTTGACAGGTGACACTGAAACCTTCTCGGTCACTCCTGTAAAAAAAATTAAGGATTCAGGGGAATGTCTATGTGAAATGCCTTAAAGATGAAAATGAAACCACATACATATCTAATGCTCTCCTTTATAAACAGAAATGTACCCTAAAATTCTAAAAGATAAAATAGAAGTATTTGTAGGCCACAGTTGGGATATGTAAATTTCCAGACTTCTCAAGTATTCTAGAATTACATTAGAATTACATACGTGTGTGTGTGTGTTCTGCTTTGTTAAAAAAATATATACACAGAGAGACCTGGCTCCAGATATTTGACTATGACATCAGTTTCTTTATATATTTTTTACTGATTTCAGAGAGGGAGAAGGAAAGAGAGATAGAAACATCAATGATGAGAGAGAATCATCAATCGGCTGCCTCCTGCGCACACACACCCCACCCCCCGCCCCAGGGATCAAACCCATAACACACCCCACCCCCCGCCCCAGGAATCAAACCCATAACTTGGGCATGTGCCCTGACCAAAAATTAAATCATGACCTCCTGGTTCAAAGGTCGATCCTCAACACTGAGCCATACCAGCCAGACTGACATCAAGTTCTTTATAAAGCATTTGCAGAGTCTTTTTCACTCAACATCTTGACACACGTTTTATTTCTCTGTGCTTTTCCTCTCAGAAAAATGACCATCTCTTTTAGGAATGAATATCCCTATGTCACTGGATTTCATGAGCAATATTCAATAACTTAGGTCAGTGGCAAGAGAAAAAAAATTATATTACTGATTGAGAAATTCAGACAGTTTTTACCACAAAGTGGACTAACATACTCTATGATAACTAACCATTTATATTCTTACACAGGGTCTAGACTCCCATGGACACTAGTTAGTAACTTAGAAATTGGAACTGAGAGCACAGTGAAGCCCACAGGGTAGGTCCCTGTATAAATTATTGATGGTCATATAAAAATATTTTTTAAAGGCGTTTTCCATTGTCCTCTCCAGGAAGACAGAGGTACCCAGTATGTTCAACATGAGAGCCATTAATCCACAAAATAGTTCATTTACCCTGAAAACATATCTGGGATGCTAAGAATAAAGTTCCTGGTGAAGCTGAGACTGTCTCTGTGAGGGAAGCAACAACCAGTAATCTCTTGAGATTGAGTCTATCTGTTTATGATTTCTTTTCTGGGTCCTCTGGTCTGCATGTAATCAGGAGGCTTTGAGGCTCAGAAATAAGAAGCAATAAGTCAGCGAGAGACAAATGACATATGATCTCACTTATATGTGGAATCTAATGAACAAAATAAACTGAAAAAGTAGAAACAGAGGCATGGATACATGGAACAGACCGACAGCTCTCAGAGGGTATGGGGGTTGGGTGGCTGGATGAAAGAAGGTGAAGAAATTAGCCAAGAAACATGTATACGTAACACATGGACATAGACAACAGGCTGGTGATAGCGAGAGGGGAAAGGGGTGGAGCCTGGGTGGAGGTGGACAAAGGGAGCAAAATGGGGACAGAAAGACTTTGCTTAGGATGATGCAGTGTACAGATGATGTTTCATTGTGTTGTACACTTGAAACCTGTAAGGTCATCCCAATAAATTCAATTAGAAAAAAAAAAAAAGAAGCAATAAACTTTGTAAATTTTTCTGAGGGCTGCTGAGTTCAAGAAAAGCTTAGGCTTTTTGAGCAAAGCTCGGGTTGGGGCTAAACAAGTGAACAAGTAAGGATGGAAGGAGCGAACAGACTGCAGAGTTGGAATGGGGGCCAGAGCTGCAAACATGCTTATGAAGATGAGCATGTTAATTTCATCTTTTATCACATAGTCAAGTCATTGGACAAACAGGGCTGGGCATTTCTTCCATCCTTAGGTTCGCTTCCAGAGGAGCTGCTCCCAGATGTCAGAATTAACTGTTCCCAGTTAAGCCTGATAAACGTTTTATTATGGATATGGATTTCCTTTTAATATCTGATGAAGGTTTTCTCCCCCCAAATTTTCAGATAGGCACAAACTTTGGTTTCCAGTTTCAGAGGTTCACGGATCTCTTGAAATCTATTCATAAATGCCAGGTTAAGAATGAAGTAAAGTGCTAATGATTATAATCAGTAAGAAACCCGGTGCCAACAGTCTGATCAAAACACACACTGACATATCCCAAAAGCTATATGTGGACGGGAGAAATAAAGCATTTTTCCTTTCCATTTCCTTGCTCAACATAAATCATCTAGCATTTCCTTCTATGCATCAAAGGGGGAAATAGTTTGTATACAACATCACAAAATTGCAAAATTGGTTTGCATATTTTGCTATTATTCTGGAAAGTATAAACCTTAAGGGGAAAAATGAAAGACCCCATGTGAACCACTGACTTCAGTTTGGAAATGCTATATTGCTTTGATGAAACATAAGCACAGCAGGGACAGAGTTTGTTCTTATTTTAAAACTATGAGGCATTTTTTAGGTCTGCCAAGCCAAACACACTATTAATGATCATAAATTACCATGCAGCAAAAGTCCTTGACAAATATTATTGTCTTTTGCCTGATAAATTAATTTTGCTAAATATACACTTAGGTTAGAGTATAAGGTCAATTAACTAGAAGTAAACATACAAAAATCAAGGCTAGTGAGAAACTGATTTGTTGGAGTTATTATAAGACTGCTCAAAAACAGATGGAACATTTAAAATATCACTATTTATGATTAACCTTATATCACACAGACACACACACACACACACACACACACACACACACACACATAGCATAAATATACTTAATATAAATCTTGTAGAAAACTATATATTTTAATTCATGCTAAATAAAATATAGTATAATACTAATGTGAATGTTTTTAATATGTTTTTATGAACTTCAAAGAAAGGAAGGGAGAGGGAGAGAGCAACATCAAAGAAAGAAACATCAATCGGATGCCTCCTGTACGCCCCCTACTGGGAATTGAGCCCACAACTAGGGCATGTATCCGGACCTGGCATCAAACCTGGATCTCCGGGTGCATGGGACAATGCTCAACCAAATGAGCCACACCAGTTGGGGTCAATGCAAATATAAGTGTCAATATTTTCCAACCATATTTTACAGGGTAATATAAATTTAAAAATAAATAATTTGCTTTATTCATAATTTGAAGTAAAAGTCCTTAATAACAAGCATTTGTGCTCCTTATTAAGCAACTTATTTCTGTGTACCTGGTTGTTCATTACACACTGAAGCCCTGACAAGAATTTAAGATATACTGGCATCTTAAAGGGAGATAACAGCTATTTTTAATTATTCATAATACAGGGAAAATCAGAATAGCTTAGAGAAATAAAATCCTCAGATACTTCCCATAAGCCTTACTGGTCAACAGCTTCACTATCTTTTTCCTACTATCCAATCCAAACAACTAAAAGCAAGACAAGCAACCTGGTTTTCATTTCTCCTCCTTGACCATTCACTGCTGACTTTTCTGATGAAGCTTATAGAAAGCAGTGAACATTAAGAAGCAGAGCAATAAAGAAGCTAAGGGACTAGATAACCTACATCTTCAATAATCATACAATGAGCTCAGCTGCTGTAGGTAGTCTGAAAGATAATATCTACCACTGATATTTTAGCAGAGCAAATAAATAAAACACATCCCTTAGTCACAGAAATGTGACTCATAATTGAGAAACACTTATGACAACCATCCACAAATTCCTCCCAAACTAGATCCTTTGCACAGATATGAGGATACTTCAAACTATAAAAGCATGCAGTCAAGAAACAACTAAAGTTAGAGCTACCGCATCATTTAATATACATTTAGTAAGTGCACATTATCACAGGCACTGAAATGTGGAGATGAACAAGATAGCCTCTCCCCAAGATGACCACAGTTTTGTTGAATGTACATGTAAGTAAATGATCACGGCTCCCCATGAGGAGTGCAGCAGTGATATCTGGGACAGAATGAAAAAGCAGGAAAGGAACCTGGGAGCAACTGGGAAGGCTTCATGGAAGAAGTGGTGTAATAGAAAACATTTTAGAAGCAGACAAGATTAGAAACAATTCAGCTGCTACCTAGTTATGTAATTTGGTCAATTATTAAAGCTTTCTAAGACATGGCTTCTTAATCAACAAAATGAGGATAATATCTCTGCAGCTAGTTTATTATAAGAAGGGAAAAAGATATTGTGTGTAAAGCAATCACATGATTTAATAATAATAAGCACTCAATATATTGTTCTGATATTGTTATTGTTGTTGTTCAGTTTTGAAGAAAGTCACTAGTGATGTCTGGTGCTCAGGTAGCAACAGCCATTGTATCACCGTCACTGGCCTCATCACACCTTTTTGTGTTCACGTGTTTTATGATCAGTCTGAATTAAACATCAGTTATGCGCTACCTACACCTGGGTGGGGAAAAACTAAGCAATGTCATTTCAAGAGTAGTCAAATTCATAAGCCATCTACTTTCTAAAAGATCAGAGATCACTGAAGAAAAGTATGCCAGGGTTTTTACCTTGAGTGTTATTATTAGGAAGGCAAACACACAGGGAAAATATATCTTATGTGCCACTAAATGACAATTATATTAGCCTAAACACATAATAGCAATTATAAGTATATCTGATTAACACATTATACCAACTGTTAACATGTGGTAAGTATGGAATTAGAAGAAGTTGAAGTAAAACTTTCAGGAGTAAAAAATGGCCAAAAAAAACAACAACACAAAACCACCACCACCACCACCACCACACACACACACACACACACACACACGCACACGGCATCATCAGGGTACTATAGGGAGGAGAGCTGAGATATGGTGGAAGAAGCATCCTAAGGACCTGGATTTCATGCTAAAGAGCTTACCTTTAGCCCGTGGGTAATAGAGAGGCATTACAGGCTTTAAGATGAGGCAAACTATTTTAATCTATTATTTTACCTACTAGAGGCCTGGTGCACGGATTTGTGCACTGGTGGGGTCCCTTGGCCTGACCTGCAGGGATCAGGTGAAACTGGCTCTCCAACATCCCCTGAGGGACCCCACCAGTGCATGGATCGGGCCTCTAGTATGCATATAAGATCTTTGGTTAATCTCTCCCCACCCTCCTTCTCTCTGAGATTCATCAGTTTGTTCCATGTTTCCATGCCTGTGCATTGAGTGTCTGCCCCCTGGAGGTCAGTGTGTGTCATAGCTACTGGTTGAAAGGTCAAACGGTCTAATGGCTGCTTAGGCTTTTATATATATAGATTGTTTCTACTTTATACCTAAATTTAGTGTTACATAAGCTCATCATTATGTCTCTTCAATTCCAGGGAGTTTTTCATACATATTTGAGATATCTCTTTGTCAGCTATGTAGTCATTTAAAATGAATCCCATGTGGTTACCCGCAGTGATATGTTAACAATAGGTTTTGTAGATATTCCTGACACTTGACTACTTGCCTGCCTATTAGGGATCAAGAATTCTCCCTCCCTTCCATTTATTCACTACACATTCATTCAATACCTACTATATAATATGCCACATATAATATTAGATTCTTGATAAAACCTTAAAAGTGCACCCTATAATATGCATATAACTATAGTATGCATTTTCTGTTCCTATAAAGATGTAACAATGTGTGTTATCAACGGATCTATTTTTTCCACACTACTCTTAAACGGTGATAGAAACTGGTATTTTTCTTTAAATGATTACACCTTTAAACTGTTCAATAAAAAAAAAAAAGTAAGCTGGTAAAAGGGTTTAAAAACCATCTCAAGCATCAGGTAAATGGGAAGGGAACAGAATGAAGCAGGAAAACAGCCCAGTGAAGTGCCCTATAATTAAAGTCTGAGCATGAAGCATCTTCCAGAAACACCAATGTAATTCTCAAGGAAGCCTCCTTGTAAGGGCATTAAAGCACCAGTAGTTATTTCAAAAGTGGGTTCCTTCTTCCCTACAGGTCAACATAATCACCACCTGTCACTCACTGGTGTTATTTTTTTGTTTTGTTTTCATCTTGTCTCCTTTTTTTCTTTTTTTTCTTATTGGTGAACTCTCTTCAGCGCTCTTTAGATAAGCCGGGTAATTTCTTTAGAGTGGTCTAAGCTTAGCAAGAGGAAAACGGGGAAATATAATGTATTGGTGGTGCAAGGCCAGGTTCATCAGGCTGGGCTCCCTTCCCTAACGCCCTTGCTTGATGGAAAGCCGGTGAAGCCTCTGGCGACTGGTGACCTGCCCCATCAAGTAGAATGTGCCTGTGAACATGGAAAACTCTGGGCTCTTCCACTCCGAGGAGGAGAACACCAAGGTGGGAAGGTTTCCTCAAAGCTCTGACTTCCCAATGGTGTGGGTCTTTAATTTGTGGACAGCTTCGCTTGTTTCATTTTCATTTGTCTCCTTTGGATAGCTTTCTCCCTAGGTGTGGCACACGGAACTGCTTATAAAGTACACAAGAATGGGTGGCTTTCTTTGGGACAAACTTTCACCCTTGAAGCTCATTTACTTTGCCATATTCTGTTACCTCTTCTGGCCGGGATGTTAAGGCCTCACAATTTATTCTATGAAGAAGGCTCTTCTTTTGTTCTTTTGTTTATTCACTCATTTATTGATCCATTTCTGGGTGGGGTAGAACCAGAGATTGATATGACAAGGCCCTTAACCCAGGCAAATGACAACATAGGAGGAAAGGCCAAAGTTATAAATATCTTACAGCATGAATTTAAAAAGGGTAACGTCACAGCAATCAGAGATGATCATTCTAACCACAGTCTATGAATTAAACATCTGGTGTTTTTCCAGGTAAAATGTAAGGCTGTAGTTATCATCTTCTGTTGATTTTTTAGACACTCTCCTGGAGCATCTATCCAGAGGTCAACAACTAGCACTACTTTAGGTGCTGAGCTATAAATATGCTATCGGTTTCTGCAATCTTGCAATTAATTAAAGTGCTGGATTTACTCCAAGAGGTGTTTGGTTAGTCATCTCAGAGGCAATAAACGATGTTCCCCCTGTGTTTACTCCTTACCTGAACTTCTCTGACGAAGTACTATGGTTCCCTTGATCCTTGACAGAACTGTTTATTGACTATGTATTGGCAGGGCTTAATTCCCTTCCTTTCCACCACTGATCTAGCTCATGTCCTGGTTTTCATGAAGCATGTTTCATATCTACTGAAAACACAGCAAGACTGCAGTAGTCTCAGCATATTTGATTCTGACAGATAATCACTTGCTTTTTCAAGTGTTGAATCAGAGAGTTAAGTAAAAATTGACATGCCTGTGACTAATTTGTACATAGCAAATTATATTTGCCCTACATTGTCCAAAGTACCAAAGTTAACATATAAATTGCATACCTTTATTAAAAAATCTGGCTAGGAAAATGTAAACAGCAAAACTAAAATTGCTAAATTTCTTCATGACGATTTATAATTAACAATCAGGTTGCTAGCAACTCTGTTTTCAGAATATCTAAAATCTGCTGTTGATATTAGAGAGGCTTTTCAGCAACAACCTTAACAAGTATAGGTCTCAAATCAAATCAACAGAAACAATCTTTGAATATTCATTTGCATTTATGCATTAAATTTCAGCAACTACACTAGTTTTTAAATTGGGGGAATGTTATTTTTCTGCATAAACTAACTGCAAAGAACACAACTGATTAAAAATATATGACTTGTATTTATACTTTGCACATGACTTTCCAACAGCAATTATTAAATGTAGGCCTAAAATAATTATTTTATTCACTACATTAGTCATGGATCCTAGCATGTGCCTTTTCATTTAAATGACTGCTTCCTGTACATATTAATTGCTCATGTATTGTGGCATTTGTCATCAGGAACCACAGCTACTTCTGCACACGTCCAGTTTTCTAGTTTGACAGTAAGCTACTTGAAGGGAGGCATCCTGATCCATGAAGGTATAAAAATGAAACTAGGTATCTCACTTTATTACAACTCCCTTTTTCACAGTGATTATAAGAGAAACAAATGGAAGACTACCAACTCCGTGTCTCTTTGATGCTACTCACCCCTAACTATCTCCTGACAAAGGGATGAAATTCCCAACACTCTCAGACTTACAGTACAGTATCTGTACTGACGGGGCTAATAGTTGTAACATAGGCAATGTAAGGTTTCCGGTTAGCTGCAAAATTAATGCAATGTATTAGCAGCCCTAAACAAGACAAGGGTTCTAAATGGAGGAATTGAGGCAAATGTATGCAATGGAAAACTGAAGGGCTGCAAAAGAGAAACAAAGACCTGTGACAAGTGCTGGAAAAGCCAGGCAACAGTAATTAACGGGGAAGAAGCAAACAAGATGTGCAGACTGACAAAGAAGGGGACTTGAAATTCTCAATTCATCCTTGGTAACGTGGGACCACACACACACAAAATGTGAAAGTGCTTTTAAATGAAGCTCATGTGATAATGCCGAGGCTGCCACGCTGTCTGGGTTGGTTTTTGTTGGTGTCGGCATGGAAATGGGGTGCTTTTCCTTACCTCCAGATGCTCTAAAATATAGGGTGGATTTGTCATGCCCAGCCTCAGCATTGCTCCCTCAGGAATCACTTCAACCAGCTTCCACAGCAGTGTGGGGAGATCAATGCCAATATCTCTGCCATAAGCCCCCGTGTCTTCACTGGTCAACCATATCTCGCAAACACCCTCTGTGAATCAAAGGAGATAATGAACAAATCTGTTGCAGAGCTGTTTCCTTCATCATACAGCTGCTCACTCTTTTTAATGCACTATTTCTCAGCATTATTATGCAGGCAGTCTGGGTATTCAGTTGCAGAAAAAAAGCAGCTTATCCCATGGTAGCACTGGGTTATTAAGTTCATTTTATGAACACCAGAGAGTTACAACAATGCTGTAAATTATCAGTGCGTCCTATGGAGCGATTAACATTCACAGCCAATCAGTTCAACCCTGTTTCCTACAAAGTACTTTGATCAAGACTAAGGCTGCAGTCCCATCACAGAGAAAACCTACTTTATTGAACAACAGAAGCCCCAGAACTGAACAGTCGCTCTACAGAATAGGTCCTATCAGCAGTTACCTCACTAATCAGCCTGTCACCAACCCAAGGAAAAATGTCAAGTGTGGTGAAGGTTTAGCTCACAAATTATTAATTATGAGGCATCCATTTCTCCTGTAGTAACTATTCTAATTTGACTTCTTTAGTCAATTAAGAACAGAATGCAGGGCTTTGTTCAAAGAAGTTGGATGCTGTATAAGTATTTGTGTTGGGAAACCTGCTTACTGACAGTTGCATCCTATTTCCCATCCACCAGACCTCAGGAAAATGTCTACATGTTTTGTTGCTGTTGTTGTTGTAAACAATCCTGACTTCAAATAATACAGCCTACAATAACTTCCTTCTAAAAATCGAAAGGAAATACTTTTGGATAACCTAGTATTAATTAAAATGAATAAATCAGAGTTAGCAAGAGTTACCCAGGTTTGCATGGTACACAGAATGTTTCTGAATGCACATTCAATTAAAGGATTAGCCTATTTGAAAAGGCCAAATAATTCAGAAGTCTCAACAAACAATAAAATGGGCCTGTGAAATGTGTTCACGCTGAAGTGATTTGTCGCTGCTGAAGAACCTCAACACATATACAAGGCACACAAAGAAAGACCACAGCCTCAATCGGAAGTATATGTTTCTGGAAAGAATCTTAAAACTATAATTTTAAATCATCTTTAGTTGATGGAACAGAAGAGTTTCAAAAATACATTAAATATTCCTAGCCAAGAGAGACAACAAATAAAATACATGGCTTTTATGTGAATATAAACTGAAAACTAACAGAATATGGGAGCAAAAAGCAAAGAACTTCCCTCTCCTTAATGTGCTCCACAGAGGGAGAAACATACATGAAGTTAAGATCTCCAATCACTATTCCTTCCTTTAGAATAAGAGATGTAGTTATTAATCAAAAAACTAGCCAACCCACACAAAACATGTTCCCTTTTCCCTACTTGTCTTTTTGAGACATGCACATCCTCACCCACACCTAAACAACACAGGAAATACAAGGATAGAAATAGGATTTTCGTTTCCTGAAATTAAAGAAACAACTATCACAGAAAACAGGATATAACAACAAAGACAAAAAAAAGCTCTATTTAAAAAGTTAGAGATGTTTTTAGTATTTGAAAAGCAGTTGTGTTATGAATATATGGGTTTTCTTAAATTAAATTAAATACATAGTTCCAGAAAGTAATACACCTTTGTTTAGTTTTACTCATATAATAAAGAAAATGTATCCTCAGAAGAAACAGTCTAACATGTGTATAGATTCCCTGTGTAGTCTTACAATTTTATAAATATTCTTTGTCCATGGAGTAAATACTGTTCTATTTTTAAAAAATGGACTGCAATTAGTGGCATCACCCTTATTTTAATGTTACATATGCCATCAGACACTGGACTCATACAACCTTTTTTCTTTTAAATCTTATCACAAAATCCACTCCAGGAAAAGAGATGGCTAAGTAACAGCATAAACAGATTTTAAAACACTCTGAAAGAGGTTATAAAAACAGGACATTATCCATGATTTTCCAGTTACTGGCATTTGAGCAACACAATATGAATATTTTAAAATGAACAGAATAATTTTAATTTATAATTTTTCCATCCAAATGGTTCCACGTTACGCCTTATGTAGAGAGAGCAAGTTCCTGGAACAGTGCCTTGCTGTTGCTAGATGAATATAGAAGGGGAAAAATCACTATGAATAGGAATGGAAATAACATCCAAGCAGAAATAGCAGCCAGCTCTCAAGCTGCATAGGTGGGGACCAATAGCCCCCTGGTGGGCTGAAACTTCAAATTAAATCACATAAAGAGGAAGCAGCTGTAACACTAAATCAGCAACAACAGGAATAATGGTCTTGATGTCTCCAAGATCAAGGCTGCTAAAGTGCTCTATATAATAGCAACCTGGCTTAAAACACAATGAAATTGGAGAACGTGTGCAAAATGTGAAACCCATGGACTTAGGGAGAATTGTGCCTGGCCAATTCAATCCAAAAATTTGTCAAAGATGATTTTGCTCTTAATCAATGTGAGAGAGTACAGATTTTGTAAGGTTATATTTCAAGCATGAATGCTAATGAGAGCTGATCCCTCAAATACTTAGGATAGAGAGAGTCATTTCACACTAAAGGTGAAGCTAAATATGGAACCCCATCTGACATCCTTTTCCCTGGGAAGTCTTGTGATTACTCACAGGGCAAGCAGTTCCTGTCAGGTCAGCTTGCATATGAATTCACCAGGGAAACCGAAGGCTGGAGTCTGTAATCACTAATGGATATGGGGACACATGCATGCTTCTATCTGCACACTTAATTGGCTACACTGTGGACAGAAGTGCTTGCCTAAACAGCTTCATTCCTTAAGGACTTCAGTTATGAGCTCTATTCCTTTGCACATTCATTTCTTTATTCATCCATCAGACATTTATTAGGCCGTTACCTACTATGTGCCCTGCAGCAATTCTAGCTCATGACAGATATGGATTCATCATTAAACTTCTGTGATCTAAGATTGGCTGTTATCCAGGAGCTGGCAAGGGGACAGTGACAGACATCCTGGGGACTTCACATACATCACTAATGGAGGTGGTAGAGGGGGGTGGGTATTGAAGAACACAGCCTTAGAAACCAAAATGAAGGGTGAGCTGGAAGTGGATATGACGTCAGCCCCAATGAGATAGGCCTCGTCTGCAATATAATGTGGACTTTGATTAATACATGTCAGAAAAACAAACACATGGAAATGAAAAAGAGAAGCAAGCAGGAAGAACTGAGATAAGAGAAGTGAATGCCCAGTAAAACCTCCCATGTCTGTAAAAATAAATATATGCAAAAAAAAAAAAAAGAAAGCAATGGCTGGAAAAAGTGGGAGACAAAAATTAGCTTTTAAAGCATCCAAGGGGAAATTTTACTTTTTCCTAAAATTGTTCATCTGCCTGAGTTTTGTTCATTTTTCTTAAATTGTTCAGTCTCTGACTACTAAGGAATCTTAGGTTCATCTGTTCCTTTATCCTTTTGTTGTGTTAATTTTGGTAAAAGAAAAGCAAATACTATGAAGAAATGAAATGCATCTTGCAAGGTAAAAAACAACAACACAAAAAGCCTTTAAACAGCTTACTTATTAGGATCAATTATCATTTTACCCATGAATTTACTGATCAGACTAGAGTTGAAACACATTGCTATTTCCCCCTGAACAGAGCGCAACCTCAACAGCTGGATTCTGATCTTTGTTCCATAGTAATTTGAGATGACAGAGGATGGAAAAGTAGGAGACATAAAATATAATTTTCTCAACAAAATAGTCTCACAACAAAGAAAAATCCTTTTTGAAAAATCAAACTTTGCCAAAACTCAATTTCAAAAGATCATGATTCACTATAATTTTCCTGTGTATGAGCTTTAGTGCAATAAATTAAAATACTGGTAAAGATTGATTTCATCTGGTCCAAGGAATGATATTTCTCTAGTAGCTCTTGCTCTATCATGGGGGAAAATTTCCACCATAATATGTTGCTGCAAATGTCTCATCATGAGTAGAGTCTAAAAATAAAGACTACAAAAATATGAAAACTGTAAACTATAATTAATGGGATCAATCATTAAAGAACACTAGAGGGCAAGAAAATTACATCAAATACACATAATAAAGAAAAAACACCCCCAAATCTGCTAAACCTTTCTTCCTCAGAAGATGTGTTGACCCCCTTCTCCTGTCTTCTGCTCTGCCTGCCCCCCTGCCCTCCCCTTCCACCTCTCAATTCCACCTATTATCCCTTCTCCATCACCCCAGTCCAGCCTTCATGCTCCATTTTCTTCAAAGGCCAATAAGGAATATAAGTTAAATATACATTGTTATATTTATGCATGTGCATTAAATTTTCAGATCTTAATTCCTGATGCTTTTTTTAAAGGGTCATAGTGCATATTAACTAGATTTTTATAGACTCATTCTTCTTAAAAATAATCTTAGAAAATTCAGAAATAATTATGACCCTCTGTTTGAAAACTTCAAAGGTCATGAAAATTTATTCAATGGAGATGTTTCTAAGTAATAATATCTATTTATAGGCATCTTCTAGTTATTTAGCTTATTTATTTAATAGCAAATTAGACAATACTCCCTTCTAATCCTATTACTAGACATCAAGAGTTTTATGTTTTCCTGTCAGATAAAAAAGGATTTAAATGACAATTTTATTAAAGATTGCCTCTTAAGAGGACCAACTAGGGATATCTTATAATTATACAACAATGATATATCACTGATGAAAACCCAATTAATAGGCCACCATATTAGATAATTATTGATTACCTAATTCTTCAATTATATCATGTTTATACTATTTTTACAAACTTAAAAAAGAATTATTAGTGACCCGAATTATTTTTCACTCTAATGTTTTCTTTTGAACAATGTTGAATTTAGAGGAAAGTTTCAAGAGTCCAACATGAATAACCATCACTCCTTCACTCAGACTCATGTATAGCATTTTATCACATTTGTGAGCACTCAATCTCTCCACACCCACAAGCACATGGTATTTTGTATGTTCTTCCCCCCTGAACCCTTTGAGAATTAGTTGCAGACATGACAGCACTTTAAATCTAAATAAGTCAGTGCATATATCTTCTAAGATTAAGAACATTCTCACCCATAATCACAACATAATTACTGTTCTTGCCTATCTTTGAACAACACTTTCACTACAGTCAGATTGACTCAATTTTGTTTCCTTGTGCAATTCACTTAGGCAATGAGGAAATAATCCTGTTAGGCAATGAGAAAATGAATTTTCTTTGGACAATATGGAAATGCAGTTTGAATGTTGCAAGGTGTGTTGCATGGTCTCCTTTAACTTCTGCACAGATTAACGTAGAAGTTGCTCTACAGGAGTAGCTGGAGAGCACAGCAAATGAATACAAGTCGCTTTATTTAGAAGTAAGACTTCCCAATTACAGATAAATTCAGAAAGATCAATCACTCATAAAATAATTAAAGTTTAAAATTATCCTTTTTATTGCTTTAGTAACAAGAGTTAACAAGGAGACAGAATTTCCAGAGCATCTGACATCTGTGATTATAGTGATACAAAGAAACAAACTTGTTGGCATAATTGATAATGTTGTAACTAAACAAAAACAACCTGTTTAAATTATTTCTTTTGAAAGGTCATAATTAGGAAGAATATTGTTTATTTCCATGCTTCTACAAGAATTTGGAAATAATGGAAAACAAAACAAACACCACAAAAGGAAGACACACTTTCTGGAAACAAGGCATATGATTCTCCAGTGTCCAAAATCTGCAATAAGCCTCAATGAGGCAGATTATCCTGAATACCACAGTGTGTTTGTTCCATACATGGGAGAAATACAGACAACAGTGTCTATGAATGGGCCCTCTGATGTTTCAGCAGGATGCGGGAAGAGATGATATTTTGTCTTTAAAAAAAAAATCACAACAAGCTCAACTTCTAACAGACCCAGCATTACAGATACAAAAGGAGGTAGGAAGAAGAAAAAAGAAAATAGCTGGAAACTTGCAACGCAGAGCTTTTTCCTCATTAAAGATAAATATTGCTGATCATGGTGATTAAAGTAATTTATCTAGATTCCAAGACTAACTTAGAGAGTTATAGAATATTTTAGAGGGAAAAGGAAACTAAAGAAGCAAAGGATTTTGCATTGTTTGAGCCACTGAACTCAACTACAGAATGAAGAACAAATAGAACTTAAGTATTAAAAGAACACATTACTTTAATTAATGACTAACACTTTATGATCCTAAAGATCTTCCTCAAAAGTGAACTCCATGAAATCTACAGTCAAATATGACCTGAAAATCTTAGTTCCAATTAGGGAACATAAAACTTGTACATTATCATTGCAAGTATTTAAACAGCAAATACAGTTTTTAACTTTTACATTATATTCTCATGTTCAGTTGGAAGGTGCATCATAGATATAGTTTAGTTTTACTAATCCAAAAAAAAAATCATCATTCATTCATTTATTCATCCATTCTTCTTCTAACGAGTATTTGTTATTACTTTGTGCCAGATGCATTCTAGGTCTTAGAGACAAGGTCTTGGCTCTCGTGAAATTTATTCAACTGACAGAGACAATGAACTAAGATTAACGATATAGATCAAGTAAAAATAAGTGCTAACAAAAATTTTTAAAGCAGGATAAAAGGAATGAGATAAAGTGGTTGGGAAAGAACATTGCTATTTTTGACACAGAATAATCGAGGAAGACTCACAATGACATGACACCTGAATGAACCAAGGTAGTAAGCCACATAGATCAGTATGAGAAGGAAGAGTGCTGGAAGCAGAGGGAATATAAGTACAAAGACGCAGCATGAGCATAATTATAGTTCCCACGAAACCATAAAGAGGTCAGTGTGGTTGGGATGAGGTAAGTGCGAGGTGAAAAAGAATTACAAGATGGGAGCCAGTGGTGACAAAAGTTGTTGCAAGAGGGCAGAGCTAGGAAAACAAAAATTACATGTTGACAACCTATTCACTGTCATATGTGATGCATATGCAATAAATATATAATATTTACTAGTGAAAGCTCTCAATAGCTCCATGTTTTAAGATACTCTCATGCTTAAGCTCATAAATATTTAATACAGAATCCTCAAAGCACTAGATTTGGTATATAAGAAGGAACAGAAAAAGAAATAACAGAGCATGGAATTGTCCAGTCTTTCTAAAAGAAATTAATTTCTTTCACTCTTTTTTGAAGGGGGAATATATTACAATTGACTGAAATGAGTGAAACAAGACTAATAAATTTAAATGTAAACAAGTAAAAGAAATCTGAGACCATTAAACATTTATGCTTTCTAGTTGGTAGCACCTATAGGAAACTGAAGTGGTATCAGTCTTTTATATCTCCTCCTTTTTCTTCCTTCTTTCCACCCAACGGAACCTAAGTACTACTGTTGGGCCCCAACTTCTCACTTAGCATCAATTAAGTTAACATCCAAAAAAAAAAACTAACATTTGCAACAAACTCAAAGAGTCTTCGAAGAGGTTGAACCACTGCTACAACTTCTGAAGAAAGGACAAATAGGAATAAGTATAATAGAATCCTCTTATGAGGCAGGTAGAAGAAAGAAAAAGTCATTAAAGTTCATTAAAGAAAAAAGTAGCTCACTCTCAAAAATCTACTATGTACACACCAATTAACTATAATAATGGAATAATTCAGATCAGTTTTACTCTTTTTAACTACTATAATTGGCAACTGACCCAAAAGTAGGTTCGTTAAAATAGTCTTATAAGAATAACCTGTGCACTTTAAAAATTGGGAAGTATTATGAAGATGGTAGTTGTACCTTGACAAAAATTAGAATAATCAGAATAGAAAGTTCTGATACATACCCGAGATATCAAGAATTTAATAATCGGCTACTTCTTCAATTTAAAATTTCTATGAAAAAAGCACTAAAACACCTGCAGGTGGTATTAATAAAAGGTGATTTTAATATTGATTATAATAGAATAACATATACCAATCACCAACTCTATAACTTGATTACCCAGCTATGGTAATCAAAATTATATGTACCAACAGGTTCATTTCTGAGGAGGAATGTGTAATATCCAGTAAAAATTATGGACTACAGCCATGTTAATGACAGCACAAAACTTTAATTAAAAGGAAATATTGTGAGGACTTCCATTTATGCATACAGAGGATTAACTGTTACAGAACTGCCTTAATGCTATAAACAACTAGAAAATTTGATTAAATATATTTGGAGCCATCAGACAGGAATAACAGGCAGTCCAGGGTGTGATTTTTTAGAGAAGCAAACAAGGTGAGTCCTATGATTGCCCATCTTACTACCTGGAGGTATTTTCTAAGGCCACAGTGCAGAAGAGAGGAACCAAACAGAGCCTGATGATCTTGCTAAGTTGAGGAGACAGACATTGCATTACAAAAAGCTATAATTTACAGAATTAAATATTTAAGAAACAAAAGTTGCACAGAGATGAGCAGAGGGTTCCTCCCATTTTTAGTTGAGTACTATCTGGGCATGCATAAGATGAAACTAAATCCCATGGCTGGGGAAAGAATCACAAGAAAGCAGTGGACCAAACAATTCCTAAAAGTCATACAGGACCAAGAGTTTGTGTTCTCACAAGACAAGAGAAAGACATAGACTACATGAGTCATTAGATAGGGTCCTTAGGAGTGTATATGCCTTAGTGGTGGAGGAAAATTCATGTTAAACTAGAAGCTGCTCTGAACCTATACTAATAGACCTTATAAGAAAACCTCAAAAGATCAAACTAATTTCAAATAACTCAATAAAAGAACAAAGTCTAAAACTCTTATTTAAAGGAATGTAACAAAATCCAATGTTCAACAAGATGAAATTCAAGGAGGAATCCAAGATGGCGGCGTAGGGAAACACCTAAACTGCTGCCTCCCACAACAATTTAAACTGCAACTAAAAGACAAAACATCTATCACCCAGAACCACGGGAAAGCTGGCTGAGTGGAAGTTCTACAACTAGAAGGAAAGAGAAAAGAGCACTGAGACGTGCACGAGCGCTGAAAAGCTGAGGTACAGAGGCGCGTGATCCGGGCTGGCTGCGGGCGACTGGGTGCGTTGCTTTTTTCAACCCGAACAGAGACAAGCCCCCGATTACTCTGAAATCCAGTCTCTGGGGAGACGCGGGGGACCCAAACTCCTACAGGGAGAAGCTGGACTGTCTGCCAGTGAGAGTGGCTTGCTTGCAGAGCTGCGCGCAGGAATAATTGTTTACCGCACTGGGGCACAGGACTCCAGGACGCAGTCGGGGACACAGAGCTGGCTTACTAGCAGCCATTGCTGTTTGCCACGCCCTAACCTAGTGACGCCCTGAGACCCCGCCCCACACAACCTACAAACCCACCCAAGCTGCAAGCAGCTCAATTAGCATAAGAAAGCCTGCCCTATCGCAGCTTAACCTAGAAAACTTGCAGCCCGGGTCAGACAGCTCCAAAACCTCCAAACCCCAAGCAAAGAGGAGAAAACTGCAGCTCTCACTGTAGCTTCTGCTGAGTGGCCTCAGACAGTAGCTGACCTGCACCCCATTGGAGATCCAGAAGCCAGTGTACCTAGTCGTCAGTGTGAGACACCAGATTTCAACTCCTCACATCCATAAGTGACACATTCAAGAGGCAGACTCAGTGAGCACCAAAGCCCCACTGAAACAAGTCCTGCCCCATAAGCGTGTCTTCAGCGCAGCACTTCTTCCATTATAGACACAGGGAGTGCTCATAGCTAATTGGCCTGGAGGTCAATTCCTCCCAGTGTACCAACAACAATTAAGGCTTAACTACACCAAGACTTTGCACTCAGCCCACAAAGGGGTGTACCAAGAGCATCCACATCAGGTGATTGAGGAGGCTGAGCTACTGCCCCCTATAGGTCACCTACCACACAAAGCCACTCCATCAACACAGGGAAGCAGCCAAAATGCAGAAACAAAGAAACATGTCACGAATGAAAGAAACAGAGGAAAGCAAACTACTGGATGACATAGAGTTCAGAATCACATTTATAAGGTTACTCAAGAATCTTCTTAAAACCGCCGAGAAACTTGATGACACTTCTGAGGAGCTTAGTGAGACCTTCAAGGACCTTAATGAGAATGCCAAAAAAATGGAAAAGGATCAGTCAGAAATGAAGCATACACTGTCTGAAATAAAGAATATACAGAAACTCAACTGTAGATCATCATACCCCAAGAATCAAACCAAAGATCTGAAATATGTGGAAACAAAAAACATCCAACCAGAAAAACAAAAAGAAAAAAGAATCCAAAAATATGAAGATAATGTAAGGAGCCTCTGGGACAACTTTAAGCGAAACAACATCCGAATTTTTGGGGTGCCAGAAGAAGGGAGAGAGCAAAATATTGAAAACCTATTAGAAGAAATAATGACAGAAAACTTTCCCTACCTGGTGAAAGAAATAGACTTACAAGTTCAGGAAGCGCACAGAACCCCATACAAGAGGAACCCAAAGAGGACCACACCAAGACACATCATAATTAAAATGCCAAGGGCAAAAGACAAAGAGAGAATATTAAAAGCAGCAAGACAAAAACAGTTAATTACCTACAAGGGAGTACCCATACGACTGTCAGCTGATTTCTCGGCAGAAACTATGCAGGCCAGAAGGGAGTGGCAAGAAATATTCAAAGTGATGAACAGCAGGAACCTACAACCAAGATTACTCTACCCAGCAAAACTATCATTCAGAGTTGAAGGTCAGATAAAGAGCTTCACAGACAAGAAAAAGCTAAAGGAGTTCATCGCCACCAAACCAGGATTACATGAAATGCTGAAGGGTATTCTTTAAGAAGAAGAAGAAGAAGAAGAAAAAGGTAAAGATAAAAATTATGAACAACAAAATGACATCAAATACATACCTACCAACAAGTGAATCTAAAAATCAAGTGAATAAAAAATCTGAAGAACAGAATGGACTGGTGAATATAATAGAATCAGGGACATAGAAAGGGAGTGGACTGACGATTCTCAGGGGAAGCAAGTGTGAGGGGTGCGGGAAGAGATTGGACAAAAATCTTACTCCTATGGATGAAGACAGTGGCGGGGGGTAAGGGCATGGGGTGGGGTGGGGAATCAGGTGGAGGGGAGCTATGGGGGAAAAAAAGTGGAACACCTGTAATAATCTGAACAATAAAGATTTAATTAAGAAAAAAAAAAAAGATGAAATTCAAAATGCCTGGCATCCAAACAAAAATTCACAGGCATTCAAACAAGAAAGAAAATATCGACTATGGTTATGATCAGGAGAAAACTCAATCAGTCAGAACAGAGTCATAAGTAACAGAAATGATGAAATTAGCAGAAAAGGATATTAAAAGAGGTATTGTAAATGTGGTCCATGTGTTCAGAAAATATGAAGGTGATGAGAAAATAAATAGATGTTTGAAAAAAGACACCATTCAGGAAATGAAGTTAAAGACCCAGTAATAGAAATTATCCAAAATGAAGCAAAGAAAGAACACTGAGAATAAGAATGAACAGAGAAGAACAATATCAAGCAACCAACATATGCATTAGATTCCCTGAAATAATGATTGAATTTTCCAAATTTGATAAAAACTATAAACCACAAATTCAAGAAACTCAATCAAACTCAGTAGAATAAACAAAAATAAAACCACACCCAAACACATTATAAACAAACTAGAGGCCCGGTGCACGAAATTCATGCATGGGGGGGGGGAGGGGTGTCCCTCAGCCCAGTCTGCACCCTCTCCAATCTGAGACCCCTCAAGGGATGTCCGACTGCCTGTTTAGGCCCGATTCGTAGGATCAGGCCTAAACGGGCAGTCGGACATCCCTCTCACAATCCAGGACTGCTGGCTCCCAACTGCTTGCCTTCTGGATTGCCCTTAACCGCTTCTGCCTGCCAGCCTGATCACCCCCTAACCACTTCCCTGACAGCCTGATTGATGCCTAACTTCCATCCCCTGAAGGCCTGGTCACCCCTAACTGCCCTCCCTTGCAGGTCTGGTCCCTCCCAACTGCCCTCCACTGCTGGCCATCTTGTCGCAGCCAACTTGTGTCCACATGGGGGCAGCCATCTTTGACCAGGTGGGGGCAGCCATCTTGTGTGTTGGAGTGATGGTCAATTTGCATATTACTCTTTTATTAGATAGGATAGAGGCCTGGTGCATGAGTGGGGGCTAGCTGGTTTGCCCTGAAGGGTGTCCCGGATCAGGGTGGGGGTTCCCTTGGGGTGTGGGAGGGCCTGGGCAAGGGGCCTGTGGTGGTTTGCAGGCTGGCCACGCCCCCCAGCATCCCAAGCGGAGGCCCTGGTATCTGGGATTTATTTATCTTCTATAATTGAAACTTTGTAGCCTTGAGTGGAGCCAAGCCTCCTGCTCACTCTGTGGCCCCAGCCATTTTTGTTGGGATTTATTTATCTTCTATAATAGAAACTTTGTAGCAAAGGCCAAGGCAGGCCAGGGCTGCAGGAGCTTGGCTTCCTCCATTGCCAGGGGCAACTCAAGCATCCTGCTCTCTCCAGCTCCATGGCTGCTGCCATTTTTGTTGGGACTTATTTATCTTCTATAATTGAAACTTTGTAGCCTTGAGTGCAGGCCTGGGCCGGCCAGGGTGGCAGGGAAGCTTGGCTTCCTCCATTGCCGGGGAAACCCAAGCCTCCTGCTTGCTGCAGCTCTGTGGCTGCAGCCATCTTGGTTGGGTTAATTTGCATACTTGCTCCTGATTGGCTGGTGTGCGTGGTTTGTGGGTGTAGTGGAGGTATGATCAATTTGCATATTACTCTTTTATTAGATAGGATGGCTTTTTAAAAGAAAAAGTAATAAGGAGAAAATTTTAAAAGCAATTAGGGTGGAGAAGATGTTGTACACAGGCACAAAGATAAGAATAACAGAAACTTCTTGTAAGAAACTATGCAAACCAGAATGGAATGGAGAGACATCCTGAAAACACTGAAAAACTGTCCTAGAATTTTTTATTCCATGAAAATAGGAAAATAGTTATTCAATTTGAGGGAAAAATAAAAAAGTGAGACAAATAAAACAGAGAATTTCTTACTATGAGACCGCTACTCTAAATAATAAGAAAGAAAAGTCTTTAAATACAAGAAAATGTATTCTAGATGGGGGTGGGGGTGGGGAGAAAGCACTAGATGAGACATAAAGGGAAGAGCAAGACCAGAAATGTTAAATGTGTGGGTATATATAAAAGCTATTTTTTTCTCACTTCTTACCTCTTTAAACTATAATTGACTATTTTAGGCAAAAAACAACAACAATAACAATATAGTTGGGGGGTCTACAATTTATGCAAAAAAATGACAATAGCATAAAGAATATGAGGAAGGAGGAAATGAAAGTATACAACTATAAGATTGTGAAGGTGGATTTTGATAAGTTAAGCATGTATATTTAAACCCCAGAGCAACTATGAATGCATGAATGAATGAATCAATCAATCAATAAAACAGAGAGTTAAGCTTACAAGGTAACAGTGAAGACAAAATGGAATCACAATGCTCAATCTGGAAAAAGGCAGAGAAAAAGCATTGAAATGCTGGGAATTATAATGAATCATTAACTCTAGAGGAGACAGGAAGTGGAATAGAGCACAGACTCTTCAACATTATCTTTAATTCTTTTTCATTCAAAAAGTCTGAATTAAATGTGATAAAATATTAGGGCTTAATACAGTTGGTGAATTTTTAAAATGATGCTGGTTTCTATAGATTTTTATAGCTTGAAAATATACTTTAAAATTTGAATGACTAGTAATAATTCCTGTAATTAAATAAATATTGGTAAAGTCTCTCTTTTTTGCTTTATAAAGAAGCTAAATCAACCAATGAAGTCTGTGTGTTTTAAAATAAGTGGTTCTCACCCTGCCGGTGTGGCTCAGTGGTTGAGCATTGACCTATGGACCAGGAGGTCACGATTTGATTCCCAGGCAGAGCACATGCCTGGATGGTAGGCTCGATCCCCAGCAGGGGCTGTGCAGGAGGTAGCCAACCAATAATTCTCTCTCATCATTGATGTTTCTGTCTCTCTCTCTCACTCTCTCTTTCTCTTTCTCTCTGAAATCAATAAAGAAATATATTTAAAATAAGTGGTTCTACAAGAATAATTAAGTGCAATGACCTTTACTAAATTTTGTTATGCGAGGCTAATCTAGAGAGCTAATATTAGGTATTTAAAAGTAGAATGCTAACTCTCCTCTGGCCTGAAGGGAAAACAATGACATGATTTAATCCCTTTCAGAAGGAATTAAGGCACTGCTGGGAAGGCACTTGAGCATCCTATATTGGCCCCTCTTGCCTTTTGTGCCAAGAGGGACCCTCTTCTCACAGTCCAATTGATCTCAGCTGTTGCCGGAGCTTTCTGTTCATGCTGAGCTTGAAGCCTCGTGGTGGCTGGTACCATGAATCTGTCTCACACCCAATCATGTGAGCTGGGCCCGCACTGGAGAAGAAACCCGAGTTCCCCGAGATATGTGATCAGCGTCGGGACCCCGCCAGCAGGCCAGGGGATCCCAAGGCAGGTGCTGGGCGTGGAGGCCACGGGGGCATAGGCTACCAAGAAGACAGAACTGAACCTCACATCACCCTGCTTGGCCCCAGAGGATGACTGGTTAGCCAGAGACAGGTAAGATTCCTCAGGGAAGGAACAACCTAAGACAGGCACAGTCACAGAGGGGCCATCAGGAGAGAACGTGGGGGTCAACAGAGGTGGGGCGCAGACCCTCACCCTCCCAACCCTGAAGGAGCCTCAACCCTCACCCCTTCTGAGGGAGGTCTCCTGCCCCCATGGCTGCTTTGCTTCTCACACCCAGCTCAGATTGGGATACAGGTGACAGACGAGACTTGGCCCAGCTCAGATCGGGACTCAGGTAATAGACAAGAGACTTGGCCGACAGCAGCTGCCCTATATCTAAATCCAGCCTAGCATCAGGAATGCTCAGGGCCTACTCAAGAATGCAAATAATCCTTTCCACTAATATTTACTGGGTAAACTAAGATTGTTGATAGAGTATTAAATTTGACAGTAAAATAGTAATCAAGTTTTCAGATTAATTTAAATAGGCTAATTGGAATAAGTGAATATTCAAGTAAATTTAATTGTACTGAACAAAAAGCTGTTCCCAAAGTAATAACTAAAATTTCTATTGGTAGTTCATCTCATGGTAAAATTCCTGAACATGCAATTAACCTAAAGCAGTCATATTTTTGGGCAAAAAAATTAAAATTTAAAGTTATCAAGACTGCATTATAAAATTTACAAAAGCCTCCATTAATCAAAAAAAAATGGGGGGGAGGGGATAGTAGGGTAATATCATGTAAGGAAAAATATCCTATAAGTAAATTACATCTAGAAAATGTTTACTTTACAAAATTAATTTTCATTTGTAATGCTAACAGCAAGACACCCATGAAAAACACACATGGTGTCTAAATAAGACAAAGGAAAATCATTTGGGCAAAAATAAAAAGGATCCCAAATCAATTATATAGAAAAGATTCATTTATTAACTTTTGGTCGATAATATGTTTGTATATTTTCAGAAAACAACTCCAAGACCATGTGGATTCCTGCAACAGAGAGGAATTGACAAGTCTGCTCCAACCACGAAGACAAGAGGAAAAACAGTCCAGAGATGGAAGATGCTGACAATGCCTTGCCACGCTACCAGTCAGCAGCTGTGCACCACTGCAGGTTGCCTAGGACCAAACCAGAGAGGGTCGGACCTGCATTGCCACCATGTGCCCACCATCCAGATATCATTGCTGACATGTACACATAAGGAACTGTTGGACATTGAAATTGGGACTCAAACATTTTTTTTGTTTGTTATTATATGTTTATTTCTAGTCTGCAGAGGCAAAATTTTTTAAAGGAAAGAAATGGGGGGAAAAATAGATACAGAGGCAAAGAATCATTGAACAGAATGTCAAACTACAGCGGGAAGGCAGGGGAGGTTGGGCGAGGGGGCGTGGAGGATGGGGGGGCTATAAGAGATCAACCAAAGGACTTGTAGGCATGCATATAAGCATAACAATGGATACAAGACACTGGAGGAGGGGGGGGTGGGCAGGTGAAGCATGTACTAGGGGTAGGGGAGGCCGTGGGGAGGTCAATGGGGGAAAAAAGGAGACATATGTACTACTATTTGTAATACTTGAAACAATAAAAAAATAAAATAACTGTGATACATCTACACAATGGAATACTGCACTGCGGAAAAAAGAAGGAATTCTTACCACTTGCAGCAGCATGGATGGAACTGGAGAGCATTATGCTAAGCAAAATAAGCCAGTTAGAGAAAGATAAATATCACATGATCTCACTCATTTGTGGAATATAATGAACAACATAAACTGATAAACAAAAACAGATCCAGAGATAGAGAAGCATCGATCAGACTGTCAAACTTCAGAGGGAAGGTAGGGGAGGGTGGAAGTAAGGGGGAGAGATTAACCAAAGGACTTGTGTTCATGCATATAAGCCTAACCAATGGACATAGACACCAGGGGGGAGAGGGCATGAGTGGGGGGGTTGGGAGGGCAATGGGGAGATAAGGACACACATGTAATACCTTAATCAATAAAGAAAATAAATAAATAAATAAAACACCAAAAAATAAAAATAAAATAACTCATAGAGGGAAAATTATACTTTCTTACCATCAATAATTCAACTTTTCAAAGAAAGAGAAAATAGAGTTGGTTGTGACACTGAGGAAAACAATAAACCAATAGCTCTGTTGCCTTGCCTTTTCCATTGCCTCCATTATTCCAACTCAGGGCTCTCAATTAGTAACCAGATACGATATAAGACTTTAATAATGCCACACCTGAGAGTGAATTAAGGCTATTTTTCTCTCTCTTCATTGTCTATCAGCAGGCCACTCACTATAGTTCACTAAAGATGGATTACACTAGATCTTTTTTGTTTTTAGTAGTACAACTAACACAATTCATTTTAGGGTAATTAATCAAGTAGTATTTGAATAACAAATACAAACATAATTTTAAGAATCAAAATTGTCTAGCCAGAAAATGCCAAAATATTTTATTACTTCATTTTACAAACATAGACTTGAAGATCAGAAAGGTTAAGCGACTTGTTCAAAGTTATACAATAACTAATAGCACAGCAAGGATAACAATTAATCTCTTCCAAATAGGGAACTCCAGCAAAACTCTTTGATGTCAATTCAATGGCCCAAAAAGAACACCCATAATACTGTGGCTATCCTTATGGCAAAAAGAGAACCATCAACCAAAACCTCAAAAGACAGAATTGTTTCGTAGCATTAGAAAGAAAACCAATATGATGCACAAATAACATGTGAGGTGCATAAAGAATATAAACCTTCATTATCCAATATGATAGCCACCAGCACAATGTGGCTACTGAGCACTTAAAATATGATTAGTCCCAATTGAGATGTTCTATAAAGGACAGAGATTTTAAAGACTGACTATGAAAGAAGAAAGTAAATATCAAGATTTTTATACTGAGTATAAGTTGAAATGATTATATTTAAATATCTTAGAAAATAAACTGAACCTGTATCTTTTTACTTTACTTAGTGTGGCTACTAGAAAGTTTTAAATTACACACATGGTCCACGTATTTTTATTGGATAGCACTGTAATATAGACTATAGAACTGTCTGAGATGAAGAACTGAAAGAATTAGCACAAACTTTAGTTCATTCATAAATTGTACTTTCTCCTAAATAATTAATCAAGAGAAACTGAAAATTCTTTAAATAATATGATTGACAAATGTAAGATGCTATACCTTATACACTTTATGCTTTAACATGAGACAAACCCAATTGAGAAAGGACCTATAAAACAGCTGGCCGGTCCACTTCAGAAATATCCCAATTATGTACAGAAAGGAAGACAGTGGTCCTGTCCCGGATTGGAGGTGAAGAGACTGAGGAGATATGATAGCTAATTGTAAAATGGGATCCTGGATTGCCTCCTGGACCAGAGAAAGGATATTATGGAAGAATGGATGAAATCTATAGGGTCTGTAGGTTACATAATAGTATTATATCAATGTTAATTTTTCTAACATTGATCATTGTACTAGGGTCATATAATATATTAACATTTGAAAAAGTTGGATAAAGGGTAAATGTGAACTCTTTGTATTATTTTTGCAACATTTTTATAAGTCTGGACTTATTTCAAAATATAAGTTAAAAAGGAAGACCAAGGCAGGGCACTGGTTACCAGGACAAGAGACTGTGCTGCATATATGAAACCTTTGCTTCCTCTGAAGTTTAAGTAGGGCAGGTCCAGTCTTTTGTCTAATGCAAATCAATAACCTATTTCCCTCAACACTGAGTAGAGCTTCCTGATTTAAAGTAGCGAATGTCAGGGTGCTTCTAAATATTATCAACTTATTTTAAAAATCCGCCAAATGAATGCATGCTTCTGCAAATAAACTTCAAACACTACATAAACAAAAATGCTATATACGTATTTGCAATTAGAAAGTGAAAGACTACCTTTTGAAATATGCCACAGTGCTGCTGTTATCATCACCAAGCAGTATTTAAGTAGTCACCACCAACCCCTAGATGAAGTTTCCCAAGGCACATATACACAAAACTGATAACAGAGCTATGAAAGAGAAATAAAGAAACTAAATGTACAGTAAAGGTTTCAGTTAACTGTTTACAAAATAGGCAAATATAACCCTAAGGCAGTGGTCGGCAAACCACGGCTCGCGAGCCACATGCGGCTCTTTGGCCCCTTGAGTGTGGCTCTTCCACAAAATACCACGGCCTGGGCGAGTTTATTTTGAAGTGGCATTAGAAGAAGTTTAAGTTTAAAAAATTTGGCTCTCAAAAGAAATTTCAATCGTTGTCCTGTTGCTATTTGGCTCTGTTGACTAATGAGTTTGCCGACCACTGCCCTAAGGAGTAGGCCAGGGAGATGTGAAAACACATCATCAGCAGGCTGTGGGCAAGAATATGTTTTTGAGGCATTAAGCTTGAATATAATAAAGACACAGTACATTACATCTATACTTACTATGCATATATGCACTAATATGAAGGTGAAACAATAGGATGAGGTGTAGTGGTATAAAGGAATCGGCATAACATTTATATCTGAAAAAGAGAAGCCATTCGCTGGCAGGGAACTCAGTCTTCTCCAGAATAGGGCCAGGAAGCAGGTCCAGTGTGCGGCAAGAAAAGTCCAATTCCGCACAACACACAGGGCAGCTTTAACAGTTCGAACAAAAACAGCGGGATGAATGAGGGGGGAATTATCTAGCTGCCTAATCAATATATTACAAATTAGCCTTAAAAAACCATTCCTTTCATCCATTACCACTTAGAAGACCAAAGTTAAGAAATATTCATGATAACCTACATCTTTTTAAAAGTTATTACCAATAAGCAATGATGCTATATACTTAAACAAAGTATGTATGAAGCAGAATTAAAGGTATTTTTTTTTAATCCAATGGCTTTATAGTATGCCTTGAAGGTCAGAAGACAGTCTATCTACCCAACTAAGTATATGAGAAAGGCAAATTCACAAATGAAGATAATTTGCAGAATATGATTTTTTTTTCTTATAAATCTTTATTGTTCAGATTATTACAGGTGTTCCTCTTTTTTTCCCCCCATAGCTCCCCTCCACCTGATTCCCCACCCCACCCCATGCCCTTACCCCCCGCCACTGTCTTCATCCATAGGAGTAAGATTTTTGTCCAATCTCTTCCCACACCCCTCACACTTGTTTCCCCTGAGAATCGTCAGTCCACTCCCTTTCTATGTCCCTGATTCTATTATATTCACCAGTCCATTCTGTTCTTCAGATTTTTTATTCACTTGATTTTTAGATTCACTTGTTGGTAGGTATGTATTTGATGTCATTTTGTTGTTCATAACTTTTATCTTTACCTTTTTCTTCTTCTTCCCCTTCTTAAAGAATACCCTTCAGCATTTCATGTAATCCTGGTTTGGTGGCGATGAACTCCTTTAGCTTTTTCTTGTCTGTGAAGCTCTTTATCTGACCTTTAACTCTGAATGATAGCTTTGCTGGGTAGAGTAATCTTGGTTGTAGGTTCTTGCTGTTCATCACTTTGAATATTTCTTGCCACTCCCTTCTGGCCTGCATAGTTTCTGTTGAGAAATCAGCTGACAGTCATATGGGTACTCCCTTGTAGGTAATTAACTGTTTTTGTCTTGCTGCTTTTAATATTCTCTCTTTGTCTTTTGCCCTTGGCATTTTAATTATGATGTGTCTTGGTGTGGTCCTCTTTGGGTTCCTTTTGTATGGGGTTCTGTGTGCTTCCTGAACTTGTAAGTCTATTTCTTTCACCAGGTAGGGAAAGTTTTCTGTCATTATTTCTTCTAATAGGTTTTCAATATTTTGCTCTCTCCCTTCTTCTGGCACCCCAAAAATTCGGATGTTGGTTCGCTTGAAGTTGTCCCAGAGGCTCCTTACACTATCTTCATATTTTTGGATTCTTTTTTCTTTTTGTGTTTCTGGTTGGATGTTTTTTGTTTCCACATATTTCAGATCTTTGGTTTGATTCTTGGGGTACGTTGATCTACAGTTGAGTTTCTGTATATTTTTTATTTCAGACAGTGTATGCTTCATTTCTGACTGATCCTTTTCCATTTTTTTGGCATTCTCATTAAGGTCCTTGAAGGTCTTACTAAGCTCCTCAGAAGTGTCATCAAGTTTCTCAGCAGTTTTTAGAAGATTCTTGAGTAACCTTATACACGTGGTTCTGAACTCTATATCATCCAGTAGTTTGCTTTCCTCCGTTTCTTTCATTCGTGACATGTTTCTTTGTTTCTGCATTTTGGCTGCTTCCCTGTGTTGATGGAGTGGCTTTGTGTGGTAGGTGACCTATAGGGGGCAGTAGCTCAGCCTCCCCAATCACCTGATGTGGATGCTCTTGGTACACCCCTTTGTGGGCTGAGTGCAAAGTCTTGGTGTAGTTAAGCCTGAATTGCTGTTGGTACGCTGGGAGGAATTGACCTCCAGGCCAATTAGCTGTGAGCACTCCCTGTGTCTATAATGGAAGAACTGCTGTGCTGAAGACACGCAGGACTTGTTTCAGTGGGGCTTCGGTGCTCACTGAGTTTGCCTCTTGAATGTGTCACTTATGGATGTGAGGAGTTGAAATCTGGTTTCTCACACTGACCACTAGGTACACTGGCTTCTGGATCTCCAATGGGGTGCAGGTCAGCTACTGTCTGAGGCCACTCAGCAGGAGCTACAGTGAGAGCTGCAGTTTTCTCCTCTTTGCTTGGGGTTTGGAGGTTTTGGAACTGTCTGACCTGGGCTGCAAGTTTGCTAGGTTAAGCTGCGATAGGGCAGGCTTTTCTTATGCTAACTCAGTTGCTTGGAGCTTGGGTGGGTTTGTAGGTTGTGCAGGGCGGGGCCTCAGGGTGTCACTAGGTTAGGGCGTGGCAAACAGCAATGGCTGCTAGTTAGCCGGCTCTGTGTCCCCAAAGGCATCCGCGAGTCCCGTGCCCCAGTTCAGTAAACAATTATTCCTGCGCGCAGCTCTGCAAGCAAGCCACCCTCGCTGGCAGACAGTCCAGCTTCTCCCCGTAGGAGTTTGGGTCCCCCGCGTCTCCCCAGAGACTGGATTTCAGAGTAATCGGGGGCTTGTCTCTGTTCGGGTTGAAAAAAGCAACGCACCCAGTCGCCCGCAGCCAGCCCGGATCACGCGCCTCTGTACCTCAGCTTTTCAGCGCTCGTGCACGTCTCAAAGCTCTTTTCTCTTTCCTTCCAGTTGTAGAACTTCCACTCAGCCAGCTTTCCCGTGGTTCTGGGTGATAGACGTTTTGTCTTTTAGTTGCAGTTTAAATTGTTGTGGGAGACAGCAGTTTAGGTGTTTACCTACGCCGCCATCTTGGATTCTCCCTGCAGAATATGATCTTGATTCACTTTTAGTCAACATGTTACTCATAGTAATTCCACAAATATTATCGAAGTGAATCCATGTGTCTTATTCCGGGAATAAGACATCCCAGAAACACACTGCCTAGTGTTGTGTAGCAGCAGGAGCAACTTGCATTTAAAAAACAAAACAAGCAGCAGGGTAGTATTCCATTGTGTAGATGTACCACAGTTTTTTTAATCCACTCATCTGCTGATGGGCCCTTAGGCTGTTTCCAAATATTAGCTATTGTAAATTGTGCTGCTTTGAACATAGGGGTGCATATGTCCTTTCTGATTGGTGCTTCTAGTTTCTTGGGATATATTCCTAGAAGTGGGATCACTGGGTCAAATGGCAGTTCCACTTTTAGTTTTCTGAGGAAACTCCATACTGTTCTCCACAGTGGCTGCACCAGTCTGCATTTCCACCAGCAGTGTGCATACCATTTGCAACAACATGGTTAGAACTGGAGAGCATTATGCTCAGTGAAATAAGCCAGTCGGAGAAAGATAAATATCACATGATCTCACTCATTTGTGGAATATAATGAACAACATAAACTGATGAACAAAAACAGATCCAGAGACAGAGAAGCATCGATCAGACTGTCAAACCTCAGAGGGAAAGTAGGGGAGGGTGGGGGTGTGGGGGAGAGATCCACCAAAAGACTTGTATGCATGCATATAAGCCTAACCAATGGACACAGACACCAGGGGGGTGAGGAGGTGGAGAGGGCAATGGGGGCATAAGGACACATATGTAATGCCTTAATCAATAAAAAAAGGATTCCATTAAAAAAACAACAAGCAAACAAACAAAAAACATGCTTTGAATGGATGTCTACATTCAAAATTCTACTCTCCCCAAGAGATGAAACATCTCTAGCCCTGACTCTAGAAATGCTGGGTGAGACCTGCCACTGTGTGTCAAGTAGTCACAGCCATGCCTAGAACCACAATGCTCTCCCATACTGAAACTCTGCAACTCTGAAAGCTATGTATTTATTTTACTGGTGTCACTCGGATTAGACTGTTTTTAAGCCACTTACTGATCGTTGGTTTTTTCAGACTACTGTACCAGTACCACAGTCCATATAATGCTTTGAACATCACTAGCATTCAGTAAATAACAACCAGCTATACTATTAAAAATAAATTTAAAAACAAGCATTGAATGTAGACTATGGGAATCTCTATTGACCATAGAACTGCTGTCAGTGACACTAAAAGCTATTTACATAAAAGGCCCTCAAATTACAAAATATGCAAATTATCTTTATGCAAGAAATGTACCAAATATTCTAAGATCCAGAGTGCTTAAAAAATTCACCCAACTGGGATGATTTCAGATTAAAGAAAATAAGGACTGTGTAATTATATACACTTACCTTGACAAATAGAAAGCAATCTGTGATTAGAACATAGCAATTAGTTACAAAATGCTTCACATGGATTTAATTACCCATCAGTCTACATGTAGCTTAATTACTTTTATCTCATTGCATCAGTAAAAGATTTCTGCCTGAGGCAACTGCCAGTCATATATTTATAAGGCTTCTAGACTTTACAGTGAATACATTATAACATGCAGGCAAATGTGCTACAGTTACAGTTGCAGAGGCATTCTTCATTTTGAGTCTCTGGTTTTACCCATAAATATCTCATTGCTTTCTTAGAGTCCACTATCATCTAGCTTTCACAGTGATGGTGTCACCTATTTGGCTAAATAACATTGTTGATATAAACATCACCTCTGTTTATCCTAATCTTGTAAGAGCTAGAAGGAAAGACCTTTAAAACCAAAACAATTATTTTATTGCCCTGGGGCAAAGGATACTATATTCTTATGGGTAAGGTAAACACTTAAATTCAGAAAGGAGATGAGCCCTTTTCAGACAGCTGTAAGTTCAGAAAGATGGTGGCTTCACTGGATGGATGTTTAGTGTTTCAGAGTGGGAATTTTTCTCTCCTTAGAAGACAACTCCAGTTTTAAAATTCAGCCAACCATGGTTTGATTCCTAGCTCCTTTGGGGAAGTTATTTAATTGACCTGAGAATAAATAATAACCATCTTAATTTAACATAATTGCCAAATTCAATAACACAAAAAATATAGCTATTGGAGGGTGGCTCATAGCAAATCCTATATAACAAAAGGCTAATATGCAATTGACCAAATGGTGGAACTGGCGGTCGCTATGTCACACACTGACCATCAGGGGGCAGATGCTCAATGCAGGAGTTGCCCCCTGGTGGTCAGTGCACTCCAACAGGGGAAGCACCGCTCAGCCAGAAGCCAGGCTCAAGGCTGGTGAGCGCAGCAGCAGTGGCAGAAGCCTCTCCCACCTCCATGGCAGCACTAAGGATGTCTGACTGACAGCATCCCCCAAGGGCTCCCAGACTGCGAGAGGGCACAGGCCGGGCTGAGGGACCCCTTCCCCAAACCCCCAAGTGCAGAATTTCATGCACCGGGCCTCTAGTCCTATATAATAAAAGGGTAATATGCAAATTCACCCTAACAGCAGAAAGACCAGGAATGACTGGTCACTGTGATGCGCACTGACCACCAGGGGGCAGACACTTAACACAGGAGCTGCCCCCTGGTGGTCAGTGTGCTTCCACAGGGGGAGTGCCACTCAGCCAGAAGCTGGCTCATGGCTGGCTAGCGCAGCGGTGGTGCAGTAGCCTCTCCCGCCTTTGTGACAGTGCTAAGGATGTCCAACTAACGGCTTAAGCCTGCTCCCTTAGTCAGACATCCCCCCAGGCTGCTAAAGGGATGTTTGACTGCCAACTTAGGCCTGACCCCCTCGCCCCCCAGCAGTGGGCCTAAGCTGTCAGTTGGACAACCCCCAAGGGGTCGCAGACTGTGAGAGGGCACAGGCTGGGTTGAGGGATCCCCCTCTAGTATAAAATAAAAGTTAATAGAATTTGCTGGGTTCCACCAGAAGGGACCTGTGAGGATTACATGATTTCATCAGAGAAAGGGGTTCTTTGGATGGAGCTCAGTAGAAAATACTCTCCCTCCATTTTTCTTTAGAGAAACACTATTGGTGTTGATTGGGAAATTAGATTCCCTAAGAAGTGAGAGCTTTGGCATTAGGGGAATCTGACTTCATCTTACTTAAACCATTTTTAAAAACCCTTCTATAAGATAGGCAGGTCTCTAAGCCAGACGGCATTGTGTCAACTGAGCTTACAGAGATCTATGGAGGGTTCCTTTAGGGCTCATAAGTCATCAGGAGTCTCTCTGGAATTTTTTTACCCAAACCAGAGTTGCTTTTGTATCTGTTCAAATGTAAACAAAATTGATAACAAAAAGATTCTCAAGTAGTACTGTGCTTAAGAATCACCTAGAAAGCATTTAAAAAGTCAGGTGAGAGGCAGGGTGGGCAAGATTCTAATAAAGGATTCTGCGGTGATATCCAAGACTGTGTAACCTGGTGATATGACAACCACACTAAGAGAAACACTAGGTGAGGGCTCACAAGAATGTATGGCAACAAGTTAAACATATTTAACTATTAGAATCCCCCCCCCAAAAAAAAAACCAGAATATATTTTTATACCTTAAAAATTTGTTATTTGTTAAATTCCTCCTTGAATTTAGTTAACACTCACACTATGATTTTGAGTTCCCTAATTACTGATCCCCAAAAGGAATACAGGTTCCACATTCTTAAAAATAGCTTGCAAATGGCTCATGTATCACAAGGACACAAGGAACCAAAGTCGCACCTGATGGTCTCAAAGGTCCAGCTTTTGAAGTGAGCCCAGCTGATCTGCAGAATGATGAATTTGCATTTAGAAAGCTCAAGCTAATTACTGAGGATGTTCAGGGCAAAAACTGCCTGACTAATTTCCATGTCATGGATCTTACCGTGACAAAACGTGCTCCATGGTCAACAAATGGCAGACCATGCCCTGGCCAGTGTAGCTCAGTTGGCTAGAGCATTGTCCTGTGCACCGAAGGGTCATGGGTTTGATTCCTGGTCAGGGTACATACCCAGGTTGTAGGTTCAATCACCAGTCAGGGCACATATGGGAGGCAACAGATGGATGTTTCCCACATCAACGTTTCTCTCTCTCCCTTCCTCTCTCTTCCAAATTAATGAAAACATATAATCAGGTGAAGATTTTTTTAAAAGGCACACCGTGATTGAAGCTCATGTGGAAGTCCTGACTACTGATGGTTTATTTGCTTTGTCTATTCTATGCTGATTTTACTAAAAAATACAACAATACGATTCAGAAGATGTCTTAGGCTCAGCGTCAACAGGTCCGCCAAATGCATAAGATGATGAAAATCATGACTGAGAGATGCAAACAAATTGATTCCAGCTAGCAGCAGGAAGTCATAGGAAGGCTGGCCAATCTATTTATTCAATCCATGTTTTTGTTAAAAAAGGTCAAAATGCTGAGGAAGCCCAAGTCGACTGGGAAAACTCATGAAACTTCAAGGTGAAGGTGGCAATACTAGAAAAGCTACTGGGGATGAAGCAGTAGCCAAAGGTGAATGAACTGATGGATATGAGCCCCCAGCCCAAGAATCTGTTTAAAATTCAGACACAATGGTGACAAACAAACAAACCTATTTGCGATTATGTTTTATTCATGTAGATGCCTCCAGCTCTTCACACAAAGACTATATAGCACATAATAAATACTCAATTAATATTTGCTAAAGGAAGGAAAGGGATGGGGCAGGAAGGAGGGAAATGCTTCAAATGTTTAACCTAGGCAAAGTCAAATTTTCAAAAAATATTTTTCTACTATCCTTGTGGGTAGGAAATCATTTTTCAGAAAGTTTTCTAAATATAATCAGATGCCACAGAAACAGATACCAACACACATTTCAGAAAGAACATATTTGCTCTTTCATCTATGTCCCAGTAGTTCACACCCAGCAACAGAACAGCTTTGTCTGCAGAGGGCCAGCTGCTAGACCAGTGTTGGCCTCTCGCTGGCCAGTGACAATGAGCACAGTAATGGCTCTCAGGCCTTGTCTGTAAAATGGCCACAGTGACACTGGATGGTTCCAATCAATGACAGGAAATTTTCCACTGAAAAACAACAACAACATCCGACCTGATACCTGGCACACGGACAATTACCACGCAGTTACTTCTCTAAGTTGAAGTAGCTCCAAAGATAAAATGCAACTGGAAAAATATTAAATATTTATCAATAAATGTACCCCCCTCTAAACAGAATGGTGGCTCATGTCAGAGAAAGTTTTAGAGTCAGCTTGGTTAGAATTCTCGCTCCACCATTCATTAGCTAGGTCGCCTTGGTGGAGCTACCTACATCTCTGAGCTTAGGTTTTCTCAGCTCTAAAATGAAGGCAATCATTCCATACCTCAGAGGGCTGATGGAATAAGAGAATCCATACAAAGCAGTTCCCACTCTGCCTGGCACACAGTAAACAACAAACACTAGCAACTGTTACTATTGTGCGAGACACCAAAGTAACAATGAGGAGATATGGATCCATCCCAGATCTCAACAGGGGTGGGTTTTGTTTTTGTTTTTTGTTTTTGCTGGAGCAGGAGCCGCTGCTTTTGGAAATTGGAAATAATAGTATGTGTAGTAAGACATTAGAGTTACTCTGGAATTTCCATTTGGAGAAGAAAACTATTTCTGTTATAGTCAAATTACAATAAAAAGGATAATTGTGGCATAGCCTGTTCAGACCTATATGCAGAAATTGCCCCGTTTGCAAATGGGAACTACCCAAGCACAGAAATAGAGCTTGATGCAGGGCTTTAAAAACAATAAAGTTAATTAAAAGAAAAAAAATACTTTTTATAGAGTTCAAAAACAAGTTAATTTTTTCTCAAATTCACGTTTATAGTGTTAACAGTCAAGGAGTTAAAAAGTAATGAAATAAATGCTTAAAACCACTTCAACCGACTTCTATTATAAGAAGCTTTCTGAGTCTGCTTTTTAACTCATTAAGTGTTTTTCAAGTTAGTTTTGTTGTCTCAATGCAGCTTTTCATGGTGATTTTGTCAAGAAAGAAGTCCAGAAGTCACTTACACTTTTGATTTGGAAAATCTAAATCGTCTTGATGAAATTATTTTTCTTATAAACCAACATTACGAAGATGAATTAAAATTAAAGAAAAATAAGATATATAGTTTAAGTATTAAAACAAGTACTAAAATCAATAAACCAGGAGCTAACACCCTTTAAAAGAACCAATGTCCAAATCCCTGAGCCTTTTTCCTTTATATTCTTGGGGGTCGAAGGAGGAGACATTGACGTGAATTGGCTTTTGGATGATGTGCAGAACGGGGCCATCAGAAGCCTATCTGCCAGTGGCAAGAACACACCTGCCATTGACCTCGGACGTGGACAGGAGCAGATCTTCAGGTTTTGTGTCAGCCAACAAAAATTAAGCATAAAAAAATCAGCCCAGGTACCGCTTCCTACACACACACACACACACACACACACTTTTGATAATTATGAATAGAAAAGAAAAAGCCACACATAAAGCAAAAATCACTGCTATGAACATCAGAATACAGACAGATTATTAAAGACTAAACAGGGAATATCCAAGCTGTCATTCCTTTACAAGCATCTCCATCTCACTATTTTCTTGCCTCCCTTTCTCTCCCTACTACTGCTCTCGCATGGGGACCATTTCTGCGCTTCTGGGTTCTCCCTTCCATTTTCTCCTCCACTGTGCTGCATTAGAGACTGCTTTCATTGCCACAGCAGCTAGCCTTTAGTGCCAGGAGAGTGGGTTAGTACCTTTATATGCCCCCTCCCTGGAGAAGACCTAAAGTATCCCCAAAGAGAACCCAGTGAATGAGTGGCTGCATACATTAAAGCCATCTGTTGTCACCATCTGCCCAGGAAAGTTATCCCACTAAGCCTGGCCCTTGAAGTGATGATCCTCTCTATGTCTACTGGGAACCCTCCATATTGTTTGGAACTGTCAGGGTTTATTCTAACAAATTTTAGGAGAAGGAGAGGCTACATCTCCACTGTATCGTGTTAAAACTAGGCCGGGGGAGGAGGCATTACTTTCACTTACAAGATGAAATGAATATCAACTGGCTTCTATAAATAATTTCTTCAAGTGAAGATGGAACTCAAAACAATATCCTTGAGATATTATGAATCCAGGACTCTAACTACATGTATTTTGGTTTGAATATATTTTTGCATGAAAAAGATTCGTAATTTTTTCAACTCCAGATTCTGAACTTCCAACTTCTAAAAAATAATGGAAATCTCAGGGACGGTTTATAGTAGATGAAAAAATTTTAATTGTAGCACTTGCAATGTTGTCTCACTCTAAATAAGTCACTTGAATTTGCTGAATCACAGTTTCTTTATCTGGAAAACAGGAGATTAGACCAGATTATTACACTCAACTTTTGGGGTTAGAGATCCCCTTTGACACTGATGGAAGTCATGAATCCCTTTCCAAAGATAAGGCAAATACAACATTTTACTTGATGTATCAGGGGATTCATGGATTCTTAGATATACATCTGTGGAGAAATTCCTGAGTTTATGCTAAAATGTGATGCTCACTCAGTGCACAGAACAAACCATTTTCTTAGAAGATACATAATTTTTACTACTAGAAAATCAATTAGTTCATACTCCCACTTAATAGCTGTTGGATAATTCCTTGAAAAATATAAGTTTAATGAGATTCTGAAATTACACACCTGCTCATGGAACCCACATATACCCATTCATTTGGTATAATTGTAAAATAATCACTCTATCAGCCAAGAATGGCCACTTTTGATTGGCAAGTGACTTAAGTACAACAAAAATCATAATTTCTCTGGCTTGAGACTTTCAAAGCTTTCACCAAATATTAATGAAATTGTTATTCTAAGCAGCCATCTCTGAAAAAAAGATTTTCAAAAATAATAATTTCCCTTTTAAATCAAACAGGCTGTTCACTTAGAAAAAAATGAATAAAACTGGTTAAGAAAGAAGCATCTCAACTGTCAACAGTCAAATGATACAGTTTATATATAATCTTCCAAGATTTTAATAAAATGTATTTAATTTTTATATTCAATAAAACTCTTATTAAAAACAGTAGCTTTTATGAGGACTATCAAAGAAAGTAATATAATTAAAGATGTATAGTTCTGTGAAGTTTTACTAGGAGATACCATTCTGAGGGGGTTAGAAATGAACATCATTCCTGGATTCAGGCTTATTAGTTACCAAGACAAGTAGAAAAAAGTAAAGCCAAAAGCACATCCCTCATTTAGGAACTCTAGGACATGATTCCCAAAGTACCTTCCACGTTCTAGAATTCTAGCATCTAGGACGTATCTTCCTGTCAACATAAGTCAAAAATTTGAATTTTTACTTATCTTTGCTACTATGGGTAAAAATCGATGAAAAAGCAATAGTAATGCAAAAGAGGTATACTCCTATTGAATTATTAAGAGACAATACAACTGTAAATGTTTTTGTTCACCATTCTTCACTGCCCTCGCAAACCATTTCAAAATGGGAGCTGCTGAAGCATGAAGACTGTTTGCAGCCATTGCTTTCTGAAATCACAGCGCTGGGAGTTGGTGGTATTCTTACCTCCTTGGTTATTATCGGGCATTGTGAACTTTCTTTGAAAGCAGACTATAAATTCACAAGGAGGGTCCTTTTCCTTCAATCAAGGAAATGTTTAAAATGACCCCCATCTGCCATTTTAATGTATTCTTCTCAGAGACTGCCATAAATATTTAATATAAAAAGGCACCGTTTAAGCACAATGAATAGCTTATGAAATTAAGGTTGGCTGATGAATTACACTGTAAACAATGACAAAGAAAATAAAAGCAGCATTACTAATTTCACTTATTTCTCTTGACATTTCTTAAGAAATATTCAAAAAATATTTAGATATGAAGGTCAACTTAATTGGCATAAAAGGGTGACTAACTCTATAGAACCATTAAACTCTTGACTCTATATCTAACATCTAGGTACAGTATCCCCACTGAAACAATAGCATATTGATTTTCCATTTCTCAAGAAATCTCACTTAACCTGTTAACTACTTTTACAAAAAGTCACAGAAGTAGGAGGATACCTTATATCTAGTCCCTGGCTTAGTCTTTTGTATTCAAACAGGAATCAACACCTAACGGTTGACTTTTCTATGGAAGACATTCAGCACTCATTTATCAAATGAGTGCACACCGTTATTATCAGATGCAATTATATACTGAATTCAAAATTGCTGAGAAAATATGCTTTTTCTTTCTGGTATTATTACAACAACCAACTTGCATATTTTCTATTCTCATTAATATCCAGAAAAAAAATCCCTTATTCTAGGTTGTTGTTGTTGTTTTTTTTTTAATGAATAGCTGTTATTTCCTCTCCTCATAACTCCTAATATCTCAATTCTTCCATTTAAATCAAACAATTTCAATTTCTTTTTATTTTTCTCAGAGGTTTCTTTTTCTAATACATTTTCAATGAATTTCTCCAGAGTATAATAGAAATATTATTTCTCAATACTTATAAAGTTTAGCCAAAGTAATGTTAACTCTTACAAGAATAACATAACCTTGACATAATAAGTGTGCTGCCCAGATTCCCCTGTGGGGTTAGGGCCAACCCTCAATTCTAAAGCTTCATAGTTCAGCATACTATATACCTATGGATGTTTTAGACCAAACCTTACACAGTTAAACAATTTCTCCCATATTGATGTCATGCATCAATACCCTTTGTATGTTTTTACTAAGTAAAATGCAATATTGTTCCACATTAAGTATATCATCTGTAAAAAACCATCCTCAGGCTATAAACAGAGCTCTGTAGATTATTCTTCAATATGAATGCATTTTCCTAAAATTCTTATGGGAAAAATATACTGGGAATTCTCAACATTTTCATTTATGTAAAGATAGTTAATTTAATGGTTTCCCTATTTTTATATGGGCTATAATTCCATCATAAAAGAGAGAAAATTGATTGGAAGCATTCTGCAAAATGTCATAGTACTCACTAATTAATATAATTGGCTTGGTATTTTGACAATTGGTTGAGGTTCTACTATCTCCTCAATCCTTATCATTAGTATGATTTATAGATATGTCTATTTAAAAGATGATTACTGTATATAATGGAATCTAAGACATCTAAATACCTTTTAAAACCACCTTTTGATAACTTTTAGTTTGCCTTAATAATATATTTTTTACTCAAATACCATTCCACCCAATAAGTATTCTTATGCCTAATACTTAAGATATATAACAAACATAAATTATGCTATTCATTAATTTTAATAGATATCTCAAATGGTATATAGCAACAGCTTAAATTACAAACCATTTGATAAATGATGGAAGTTTCTGTGCATTATTTAGACTCACTAAAACAAACTTTGTAATGAACACAAGCTTCCTAAGTGAGAGTTCTTGCCTGAATAAAGTCAAAATATAAACCTCAATCCCTATTTTTCTATTCTCACCTCAATCTTAAGTCGTTCTGAAAAAGCATGGAGTTATTTAAGTCAAACAATTACAGTCTTATGTTGAATGAGATGAATGTAATGCACAGGGAAAATAAGCATTCCTCAGTTTACCCTCATCATTCTTTCATTATAGCAGCTTGCCTGTTCTTTTCCACAATATCGCACACACACATGCTACTAGATATACAAAGACTCAAAATCTTCCATTTAGACACAGTACCCTCCTTAATGCTCCTGTATTTCTCGGGTGAGATAATTATTTTGTTAAGTTCTTCCCTCATCCCCACATGACCTTCCCAGCAATCAGGATTACTTTAAGAGAGTAAAGAAAGAAAAATTTCAAAATGGGGGTTTCTTTATAGCCTAAAATATTTCAAAAACTTTACATCTCCATCTTGAATATATGACTCATTACAGCAAGTACAAAGGACATTTTGAATGTTGGTGAGGCAATGACTTATTCAGGATGGGCCACAGGGCCACTCTACTTAGACTCTGAGATCAGGATTAGGATAAGCAATTAAAGATTACTAAGAAAGATACCTTAGTCTCCTTTTGTTTCATTTAAAATTACTCTGAAACATTAACTTGAAATAGACCTAAAAAGCCATAAGCAAGTCTCCTAACTCAGCCTTGTGCTCTTTCTAAGACAGGGATAACAACTTATCTCATTGGGTGTTGTAAGGCTCAAGATCATTCAAGTAAAACATCTAACATAATGACAGGAAATAGTCATCATTAAATAAATGAAAACTATTTTTACTATTACCATTTTATTTTTTAATAGAACATTTTGAGCAGGAACCTTTCTATTACAGATGGATGAGGGGGCTTTGACTAAGACAACCCTTTGAATCTCAAGAAACAGCACGTACAGTTTACTCATTATTAAAGCAACACTGTCTCCTGATAGTCTTATTCCCTAACTACTGGGTAAGTAAAACTCTCAATATTCCTATAAATCTACCAAGCCAAGAGTGTCTGAATAAAAATGTCATAGGTCCACAGTTTCTGGAGGTATATTTTCATACTAAGTGCTCTCTGAGGCATAAAGCTCACTAGTAATTAGAAATTTAGCATCATTATTTTAATACTAACTAAATAGAAGCGTGGATGGCAGTACATAATCCTAAAAACAATAAAAATATTTTTATTTGGTCAATTTTATACATAATAGACAAAACCTGATTCTTTGAAAGTTTTTAAGATCATATGGAAATATGACAAAGGGAAGTCAAAATCAGAAAATAGTACTGAATACTCTCAACAATAAAGATAAGTAAAAAATTTCTAAAACAAACAAAAAAATTACATATATTTCAATTTGTCAACCAAGCATGAATCTAACCTAGTCTACTGACTTCACTACCTTTGATCACTATCCTCACCTTGTCTTGGAGTTAGCTTTTTCTATAGTGGCTCAAACCTTGATCTTGAACTCAGTCTTCACTTCACAGTTATAGGTATACATTTCTAGGTCTAATCCTAAAACCGATATCATTCATTCAATTATGAGCCCAGACCCTGCCTTCTGCTCTTACATGTCACTAGAAAAACAGCCAGGCCAAATTTAGTCTGGACATCCTAATAGCATATTCCACAGTGCTGAGAACTGATATAATTCTAGCTTACAGTTATAAGGAATGTCAGCAGATTCTGAGTAATCACATAGAAAAGGAATTTATTAAAGAAATACTGAGAATGAGATTAATACTAAGCTTCCAGATACAAAGAAGTGCAAAACAGGCCTGAAAACAGTGCTTCTGCTGCAAACTCGGCCCCCCAACAGCTGGCTGCAGCTGCTGCCAGTCAGGCTAGCAAACATGGATTCTGGGTGGAGCCTCCATTCTTAGCTTGCTCACTTCTGAATTGGTTTATTGATGGGATCTAGGTCACATGCCTGTGCCCTATGAGAAAGGAGCTAGTTTTCTGAGTTCTGTCTTAGGGAGGTGATTATCATGATGGTAGAAGTGGCCTGGATTACAGGGTAAGTGTTCAAAAGGTGCTGGGCAGCCAAAAAACACAACGAAGGTCAACTGCATAAAGTTCTAAAATGCTAAAACCCAATTAACACCCAAGTAGAGATGAAAATTACTACTCTCCATCCCTTCATCCTGGAAAAGAGATGTGTTTTTAAAATAGTTAAATCATTAAATATAGTAAACAAATATGGTTTGGCTATAGCAATGTCTCCAATCATGATTTAAGTCTTTTTTTATTGTTTAAAGTATTACATATATTAGTACATATATTACCTTTTTTTCCCCAGCCTCCCCTACCCTCTGTCGCATGCCTTCATCCCACCCCCTCAGTGTCTTGTGTCCATTGGTTGTGCTTATATGCATGCATACAAGTCCTTCGGTTGATCTCTTCCCCCCTCCACCCCACCCCGCTCCCCAACACTCCCCAGCCTTCCCTCTGTAATTTGATACTCTTCCATGCTTTACTGCCTCTGTATCTATCTTTATGTTAATCAGATTATAATGTTCTTTATTTTCCATAAATGAGTGAGATCATGTGGTATTTTTCTTTCATTGCCTGGCTTTTTTCATTTAACATGGTGCTCTCCAGATCCATCCATGCTGTTGCAAATTGTAAGAATTCCTTCTTTTTTATAGCAGCGTAGCATTCTATTGTATAGATGTACCATAGTTTTCTAATCCACTCATCTGCTGATGGGCATTTAGGCTGTTTCCAAATCTTACTACAAATAGTGAAGATGAAAACTCTGTAACGTTCCTAACTGCCTCATGCCAACTTCTGCAATCTCTACTCACTATGCTTTACCTTTTCAAATTGTGTAGGCACAGCTGATGCTTTAGGCCCCCATACTGACTATGACACACCTTGATTAATTCTGCCCCCTTTTACCTCTCTCCCCTTTTTCCCCTCCTTTTCCTTCTAGCTTCAGTAGTGCATGTTAGTTATACCTGAGTTCTCATAGAAAACCACTTTCATCATTAACCATGTGTATTCAAGTAGAACCATCTTTGTCATATAAACTTTGTCATGACTCAAAAAAGGAAAAATTCCAGGATATGTTGCACACAACATTGCTATTGGATAATACGGAAGGTCAGGGATATCCATGAAAAATAAGTATTGGAAGTCTTACTTGGATAAACATCTTGTATGGATCAACACAATGAAGAAGATAGGCGGATCACTGTTTCTTAATGTCTCATTTAGCATTATTTTATGTAGTCTCCCATGTGCAAAGTATATTTAGGAATAGGAAGAGGCATAAAGAGACGGAAAGTGAAGTAAAAGAAATATCACCTCCAAGCTAAAGTCCCAAAACAAATAATATGCAATTTTATGCCTTAAAAATTATTAGAAGGATACACAGAAACTTCAGAGTATTTATAGAGGGCCCAGTGCACAAAATTTGTGCACTGGGGGTGGGAGGGTCCCCCTCAGCCCAGCCAGTCCCCTCTCACAGACTGGGAGCCCTCAGGGGATGTCCTACTGATAGCTTAGGCCCGATCCCCATGGGGAGCGGGCCATAAGCGGCAGTCTGGCCTCCCTCTGTGGGAGGCAACCGGGCTGATCAGGGGAAGGGACCAACCCCATCACCCCGCTGCTGCAGCCATTGCCAGCCACTGCAGCCACCAAGGTGTTTTCATCAACACGGACTCCAGTCCCTTCACTGTGAAAAAATGACAACTTTCTTTAGGCATTTTCAAGATGTGTCTTTCATAGGATATGACATTTCTTTCTTTCTTTCTTTCTTTTTTATCCTCTCCTGAGGATATGTTTCCATTGCTTTTTAGAGAGTGTGGAAGAGAGAGGGAAAGAAGGAGAGAAACATCAATGTGAGAGGGACACTTTGATTGGTTGCCTCCTGCATGAGCCCTGACCTGGGCCCCGGCCAGGGAGAAGCCTGCAACCTAGGTACATGCCCTTGATCAGAATCAAACCCAGACCCTGTGGTCGGCAGGCTGAGGCTCTATCCACTGAGCCAAACTGGCTAGGGCAGGATATGACATTTCTTAGCCCTCCAGCAGCAGACCTTCATTTTTCCCTCCAGGGGTGTGGTAGAAAAACCCTAGATCACCTTTTTGGATTCTTATTACCCAAGTTACCAAGAAAATTACCAGTGGCGTACAGGGAGCTTAGCCAATGAGTGGTCAGAAAAGGTGTATTCTCTGCAGCTCATGCACAGAGGCAGGACTGCTGGCAAGCCAAGGCTGGCACACACCCCCTGTCTCCAGGTCTGCTCAAGCCTCCACCGTGGCTTAGGCAGGGCCCCCTCGCCCCCCTTGCACTCCCTCCCCGCTCCACTCAAGCCTCCACTGTGGCTTGGGCAGGGCCCCCCGGCTCCGCTCAGGCCCTGCTCTAGCCTCCGCTGTGGCTTGGGCAGGGCCCCCTGGCTCCACTCAGGCCCTGCTCTAGCCTCCGCTGTGGCTTGGGCAGGGCCCCCTGGCTCCGCTCAGGCCCTGCTCTAGCCTCTGCTGTGGCTTGGGCAGGGCCTCCTGGCTCCGATCAAGCCTGTCCCCTGGCTTGGGCAGGCCCCCCCCGGCTCTGCTCTGGCCCTGCTCAAGCCTCTGCCACCCGCCCCCGGCTGCTCAGCGCCAAGGCCCGTAGGCCAGGAGTGGCCAGGGGTGTTCTGGGACCCCAGCCGCTCAGAGCCTACACGTGGGCCTTCAAGGCTCGGAGCGGCCTAGGTCCCGAGGATGCTCCCAGGACCCAGGCTGCTGGGTGCCTATGTACGCAAATTAACCCGCCATCTTTGTCAGGTTAATTTGCATACTCACTCCTGATTGTCTGGTGGGCATCTCGGAGGTACGGTCAATTTGCAACTTTCTCTTTTATTATTGTAGATGAGCATGTTTTATACTTCTCCAATTAAGAGGAAAATAAGCAGACTTGCTTATTGAATAGTCTCCCAAATATAACTAAACCCATAATCATGTTCCAACAAAAGTCAATTCAAAATTATTATGATTCTAATTTTTTAAAATACCATATTTATAAGTACCTTTTACTGAAGAAAGTTTTAAATCAGATAAAGCTTGTGATATTTGAATGGCATAATAAATCTCTTTTAAAAATATGTGTGGTCAGGTAAAGGCAACCTCTTTCCCCACTGCTTTTCAACACTGTATTGGAAGTACTAGCTAATGCAATAAGTCAAGAAAAAGAAATAATCACAGCATCAATTATTAAGACTAGGAAATTGACATTGTTATCATTCTATTAACTCAACTATAACTCTTATCTGGACTCCACCAGTTTTTCCATGAACTAACTTTTTTGGGGGGTAAGGGGTAGGAGTAAGAGGAAAGTTCTATAAATTTTACTACATAGATCCATGTAACCACTACCACAATCAACATGTAGATCTGCTCTGTCACACCCAAAATAACTAACTCTCTGATGTTATCCCTTTAGTCATTACTCCTCCCACCCCTAACTCCTGGCAATCATTAATCTATTTTCCAGCTCTATAATTTTGTCATTTCAGGAATGTTCTATATAGACTCACACAGTATGTAATCATTTGAGATTGGCTTAAAAACACCCTCAACAGAATGCTCTTCAGATTCAATCAAGTTGCTGCATATATCAATACTGTGCTCTTTTTTTTTATTGCTCAGCAGTATTCCATTGTATGGATATATTACAACCTATTCATTTATTCACTTGTTGAAAGACATTTGGGTTGTTTCCAGTTTGGAGATATAAAGCCACCATGAACATTCATGTAGAGTTTTTTGTGTAAATTTACATTTTCATAAATACTCAGAAGAGGGGCTACTGAGTCATATGTTATTTATAATGATTAGTTCCTCTATGTCAACTTGGCTAGTCTACATAGATTTTTCACAGTCTAGATGTTGCTGTGAAAATATATTTTTCAGATGTAATTAACATTTAAAGCAGTAGCCTTTACTAGTAAATAAAGCAGATCACCCTCCATAAATGGATGGGTCTCTTCCAATCAGTTGAAGGCCTTAAGACAAAAGACTGAAGTTCCCAGAAAACTAAGGCATTCTACCGACAGACTGTCTTTAGATTCAAAACTGTAACAGTGATTCCTGCCGGAATTTCTAGCCTGCTCTACAGAGTTCAGACTTGTCAGTCCCCACAATCATGTGAGCCAATTCCTTAAAATCAATCAGTCAGTCAATCATTCAGTGTGTGTGTGTGTATGTGTGTGTGTGTGTGTAATTTGCTCTATTTCTCTGGAGACCTCTTACTAATACAATACCCTATGATTGGGAAGTAGGCAGGGATAACTGTTCTGAGCACTTCTTTTTAACTTTTCCCATTATTCAATTAAGCTGATTTTCAAAATATGAATCAATTTATAATATATACAATTATTTATATATAAATACATAAAAATACATTTATAATAAATATAGATACAGGCATATTGGCTAGCCAAAATTAATAATTTAATAGAAAGATATGAAAACATCTTATAAAGTCCATTAGTATTTCAGCAGGTAAATTCTGTATGAAGTAAAACAGACTATGCTTTCTCCAATTTTACACCCACACTGGTAAACTAAGTAGAAATATGTCCAGGCACATTGTGTGAGTTTGGAAGTGAGGAATACCTTAGATATACAAATGATATGCAAATTTTGTCAATGTGGGTCCACAGTCATGAGAAAATCTACACTTTAAAAAGGTAGGAAAATTGACTATTACTTCAAATAACTATTAAAGACCTTTTTAGGGAACACTATAAAACTACAGAATACCGTTAGGTTCTAAGCAGTAATAGCAGAAACATTTTAAAACCACTTTAAATAGTAGTGATTTAGATAATAATGCAGGAATAGATAGGTAGCCTTAATCTCTCTGTCATGAAGACAGCCATTAAAAAATTCAACAAGTTTCGACTGAGCATCTATTAAGGTCTAGGCTCTTAGGAAACACCAATAAAGAAAACATATTGTCTAAACTTTCATGGAATATACAATGGGTTGGTGTGGGGTAGAAGAAGTAAAAAAAAATATATATGTAATAAGTCATAAATCATAATAAATCCTTAAGAAGAAAAGTAGATCTGGGAAAGCAATTAAAAGATGGAGGTGTGGGTGGAGGTAGGTGCCATTTTAGATAAGACGGACAGAGACGGTATCTCTGAGAAGGTGACATCTGGGTGAAACATGGGCTATTTAAAGCTGGGGTGACCTGGGAACATGAAAAGAGAGATCCTCAGATTTCATTCTTGATTACCTGCCTCATTCAGCTATTCCTGGATCAAGACTATATCTAGAATCCTTCATGACTTTTCCTTGGTTAGCAACTGAAGTCCTGACCAAACACAACATGTTCCTCATAAAACTACTCATCTGCAGAAATGAGAAGACCAGCCTCACCTCAAGAGGAGCTGGACTCTACCCCAGGCACAGTCCAGGAGGGCAAGCTCCTTCCCCACCCAGGCAGGGAAAAGAAATAGGGTTACCAACAGATGAAGGAAGAAGAAACAAATAGCAGCTACATAAAAGGTGGATGTTAAAGAGAGAACACTGAAAATTTTTATGAATTTGAAAGAAATAATAATAATAATAAAGTTGTCAAATAGTGTCCTGGTAAAAATCAACAACAGAAATGGGGGCTTCTTCATGTGCTTTCATTCAAAAGAAAATGGAGTGGATCATGGGTATCTCAATCACTGTGTGGTAGAAAATACAACTATCAAACTATTGGGTGGTCCCCTCAGAGGGAAGTTGTCAAATGCATCTGACTTTGATCTCTCATTCACAGAAATAGCCTGGAGAAACTTCTCCACCCCATAAAAATAATAAATCTCAAAAGCCACATACTGTGGAGGCCAGAAACCACCTCTGGTGAGAAATCCTGGTTGTCAATGTACTAAATAAACATTAACTGTTAAAATGCTGAACCAGAAACATTACAGTAAAACCCAAAGGAATAAAAGTCTGTAACAAAAAGTCTCAGGGGTTGAGGAAGACACAGAAGAGAAAGAGAGGTAGAATCTATATCATTTCTTACATCAGAAACCATTTAGGGAAGCTATTAAGCATTAATAAGAATGTAATATCCAGAAATAAAATTTGAATATATCTATTATAAGTTAAAGTCAAAATAAAAAAGAGCCTAAATAAAAATGTCTATCCTATCTAATAAAAGAGTAATATGCAAATTGACCATACCTCCACCATACCCACAAGCCACGCCCACCAGCCAATCAGGAGGGAATATGCAAATAAACCCAACCAAGATGGCTGCAGCCACAGAAAGCAGGAGGGAGGCTTGGGTTTCCCTGGCAATGAAGGAAGCCAAACTTTCCCCCTGCCCTTGCTGGCCCAGGCCTCCACTCAATACTACAAAGTTTCAATTATAGAAGATAAATCCCAACAGAAATGGCGGCAGCCACCCAGCTGGAGAGAGCAGGAGGCTAGGGTTGCCCGCGGCAATGGAGGAAGCCAAGCTTCTGCAGCCCTGGCCTGCTTTGGCCTCTGCTTAAGGCTACAAAGTTTCAATTATAGAAGATACATAAATCCCAACAGAAATGGCTGCCACCAGGGAGTGAGCAGAAGACTTGGCTCCACTCCAGGCTACAAAGTTTTAATTGTAGATGATAAATAAATCCCAGATCCCAGGGCCTCTGCTTCGGTCACCAGGGGGCGTGACAGGCCTGCAAACCACCACAGGCCCCTTGCCCAGGCCGCCCCACACCCCAAGGGAACCCCCACCCTGATCCAGGACACCCTTCAGGGCAAACCAGCTGGTCCCCACCCATGCACCAGGTCTCTGTCCTATCTAATAAAAGAGGTAATATGTAGATTGACCATCACTCCAACACACAAGATGGCTGCCCCCATGTGGTCAAAGATCCTGCCCCCATATGGACACAAGATGGCCACCACAAGATGGCCAGCAGGGGAGGGCAGTTGGGGGTGATCAGGCCTGCTGGGGAGGGCAGTTGGGGGTGATCAATCCTGCTGGGGAGGGCAGTTAGGGGTGACCCGGCCAGCGGAGGAGGGAAGTTGGGGGTGACCGGGCCTGCAGGGAAGGGCAGTTGGGGGGGACACAGACCTGCAGGGAGGGCAGTTAGGGGTGACCAGGCCTGCAGAGGAAGGCAGTTAGGGGCAAACAGGCTGGCAGGGGAGCAGTTAGGCATCAATCAGGCTGTCAGGGGAGCGGTTAGGGGGTGATCAGGCTGGCAGGCAGAAGCGGTTAGGGGCAATCAGGAAGGCAGGGAGGCGAGCAGTTGGGAGCCAGCTGTCCTGGATTGTGAGAGAGATGTCCGACTGCCCACCGGGATCGGGCCTATACAGGCAGTCAGACATCCCTTGAGGGGTCCCAGATTGTAGAGGGTGCAGGCTGGGCTGAGGGACACACCTCTACCCCCCCACCCCCCATGCACAAATTCCATGCACCGGGCCTCTAGTAACAATATAAAAATCTTACCCACCACTTGGTAGCTACTATTTGACAATGCCAAGACTCTCTTACTGAGCTTTGGTTTTCATCCATAAAGTACTTAAATGAATAGTACCCAACTCACTGGTTATCCTAAAGGTTAAATTAGATATACATAAAGTGTCTAAGGTTGTTATTACAAATATATATATACATATATATGTGTATATATAAGTATTATATATATTGTATTTTTATATATCAATTTATATGTATATGTTCCATATAGTCCATATGTATATATAATAAATACTGTTAAATATGATCTCCTTCATCTATGACTCACTGTGTCAGCTAGGTAAGCCATTTACTCACTCTTGAGCTTTAATTTTTACATTTGTGAAGTGGAGATTACGCTACCTGTCCAGCCTAAATTCAAGAGATTATCCACCCAAATTAGTGAGGGAACTCATCAGCCCAATTTCTGTACTGCCACGTTTATCAGTTTGCAAGGGTTGCCTTTCAAAGTACTATGAACTGGTGGTTTAAACAACAGCAGTTCCTGTTCTGGAAGCTAGAGATCCAAGACCAGGTGTTAGCAGCACTGGTTCCTTCAATGACTGTCAGGAAAATCTGATGCCTTGCTCCTAGCTTCCAGTGGGTTGCTGGCACTCTCTGGGATTCCTTGTGGAAGCATTGCCCAGGTTGCTGCCTTTACCTTTGTATGGTGTTCTCCATATTTGAGTGTCATCAACAACATTGTACTAGTATAAGGACAGCAGTCATATTGGAGGACAGTCCATTCTAATAACTTCATTTTAACTCCATTACCTCTGTAAAGACACCATCACCAAATAAGGTCATGCATACTCTGAGAAGTTGGGGGTTAGGACTTCAACATAAGAAATGTAGGGGTACACAATTTAACCCATATCACTATACTTCATTTAAAAGGCTGCAAATCAGGGCACACACAGGGGGTGTGACATACCTACATTGGAAGTCCAAGAGAACTCTAACTCTTGGCTAGAATTCATTGGGCCCCAGGCTACAAAGTTCAAATACAAGTAGCTGTATCTGCAACACGAATCTGTTATCTCCACAGGCAGGACTGCCACAAAGAACACCCAAGTAAATCTGAATTTAGATAAACAATGAACAAATTTTCAGTTATGTCCCATGAGCCTCCTACATCTTCATTTGGTAAATGGGGCACCCCACCCACTGGTGGATTGCTGGTACATGCTGCACTGAGCTAGCTACTCAAGCTAGCTACTTAAAGTTCCCCCATAAGAATTGCCTGAGGTATCTGTTATGCACAGAAATTCCCAGGCTCCATCCCAGACCCACAAAATCAGACCCTCCAGGGAAGGAGCCTGGAAAGCTATAGGTTTAACCAGTAGCCAGGATGATTCTTATAAAAGACACTTGGTAAACAATGGGTTAGATGAGGACAAAGAACTGTTGAAGAGCTATTAGTAAAAAGAAGAATAAACTAAAAACAGAATTGAGAAATGAACAGCTGGGAATAACAAACATCTTTCTAATTTAGTATATGGGAGTGTAGAAAATAGGACTAGATAACCACAAATAATTAATGCTTACCTTCTGGGGAGGTGGAGTTTGTGTGGTAATTGCATTAGTCAGATTGTTTTCCCCTGTGCTTACTCCACACCAGGTAGGACCCTGCTAAACCTCCAGTGCCCTGAAGCCATGGCCACCTCTTGGTGGAAATAAGCACCTGCTCTTCGGCCCTCCTGGTACTGCCTTCTGGCTCTACCTGAGGCCTGCCCAGGAGCAAACTCCCACTGCCTCGGGATTCTCAGCCTCCCTAAGACAGGGAAATCATCTTTCTCACTACAAGTGAGAATGTGAGGGCAGAACCCTGCCTGGTTTGTGGGTGGTCTGGCTACAGCTCAAAGTTTTGAAATATGTTTCAAATACGGGGTGCGGCGTGGGGGTGGGGGGGAACAAGCAAAACAAAGCAAGTACCACATTAAAATAAAATCTGTGTTTTAAGCTGATTTTAAATAAAGCACCTAAAGCATTTAAATCAATCTCATTGACTGCATTTGCAATAATAGTTTAGATGTGACTAACGGCCATTTAAAGCAAAAAGTATATTGGTTTACAAAGCTAAATTATAGTGAGTAAATAAGCACTTCTTGGATTAATTCTACAAGGTGCTGAACTGTGATATATTCTTCGGACAATCTGACCTGTTTTGGGTCCTTTCATAATTCTGATTACCTAATCCCAAGGTTCTTCTTGTACTAGATAGTTGAAAAGATTTCTGAGCTCTGTGTAGTTTGAATTTTGTCCTGTGGAGGCTTAAGTTCAACAAAAGCATTATACATATCACATCATAGACACAAATCACACAGTAACACACACCCATTTTTATAACATTACAGGTTATTTTAGCTTTTGGATTTTAATGTACAGAGTTTGACTTTTTATTGAATATAGTTCGGTTTATTAGGAAAGGATGTAGCAACAACAAATGAGAAACAACCAGGAAACTTAAGAATTCATGACAACAGATCCAATGTCTAGTGCTCTTTCAGATACATTATAGTGAGATACCCATGGATAAAATGACAAAAATGAGTAATATTCTTATGACCGAGGCTAAACCAGCATTTTCACTGAAAATATAACTGATGATTCCTCTGAGGAAAATAGCCAAGAAATAAGAGTATTTAAATTTTAATAAAAATATCCTGTCACATTATAATTGCATCGAGACAGACATCAATGAAATCAGACTTAAAATGTAATGCAGGGAGTCTATTTCATTACAAGGTTACTTAGGACAGAAGTGTTTATTATGTAAGTTAACTTCAAGTCAATTGAAGGAAACTTTTTTCCCTCAAGCAGCAATTTTCAACTGGTGAGCTGCAAACATTTTTAAAACATGTTTTAAAAACTATTTACTCAGGAGCACTGACTTCTTTTCCCTTAGATTGTCAAATAGAAAATGACAACAGCCAACACAACAAGAGCTGTCCGGTGTGAATGAATCAAAATTATACCTTTTCTTTTTTTGGGCAGATTAGCAAAAAAAAATGATATATGTTGGTGTGTAAGAATTTTAGTAACTATTTTAAGAGTGCCATAGATGAAAAAGTTTGAAAACTGCTGCCCTAAAGACCTGGTAATATCTGAAGGTTGAATAATGCTTCATAGTTTCTACATGTATTATTTCCTTTCATCTTCATCAGTAAAGAATGTAAGGATGAGAAAAATTAAATATTTATGTAAATATTTCTAACAAAACAGTGTTAAAATCCAAACTGAGTAGTGACGTCTATGCAGTGTGCCTTGTCATTGACCCACCAATGAAGATTCAGGAAAGAATCCACTATAATTGTTTGATTAAATTTGTATTTATAATTCCTATCTTAAGTAAAATATGGTATTTTTAATCAATACGAAATATTTTCAAGTAATTATACTTAGACCCATCCAAATCTGATAAATATAGACAGGACCCAATCCTTATTAAATTGATCTTACATATTCAAGTCTGTCATATATCTTCTAATGAAAAAGACATTAACATTTCTTTTGTCTCCGTTCAATAATTCCGGCATCTGAAGCAGTGGAGAAAAATATCAATGTTCAGGAGCCCCGGTTATTCAGGTTCCATATTCTGATAGCTGTTCTGTGTCAAAGGGCTCAGCTAGAATCCCCAGAGTGCCCTTCCTGCATGGTTCTGAGTTAAAGCTGGCAGAGCAGGGATTCACATGAGATTTGCAAACAGGAGTGAAGCAGCAGCCACTGCTCTCTGAATGAAGATCATCCGGATTAGAGGTGGTGACAGAAGTTGCCGAGATGTGGTCGGGTTCCAGCTTATCCTCACTATCTTCTCTGTGCTTCCAGCAATTCTGTCCCTGTTACCAAGGCCCAAGGCTCAAGGCCCACCACCAAAAGCCTGGCAGCAAACCCACAGAGGCAGCTGCTACACAGAAGCACAGCTGCTCACAGCCCTCCATAAGCTTCCCTTTCACTGTCCACTTGGGTGGCTGGCCATCCTTAGCTTCTGACTCTGCTCCTCCAACTCCCACCTGGACTGCACATGCCCCCACACTGTGGAGCTCTAATTCCTGTAGTAAATCCCTTATCCCACAACGCACAATGGTTCCACTTCCCTTGATCGACCCTTGACTAATACACACCCCTTCCAGACCACAATTGTGAGAGAATTAGCCAGTTTCCTTTTTTCTAATTACGATTTTTTTCTTCATAATCACTTTTAAGACTAAAACTCTAATCCTAAAAGGATATATGTTTATCGTGACAAATAAAGTAAGCCCAATTCTGCCCAGTGATATAACTGCATAGGGGCTTCAAAGTTTATATGTTCCTAAAGGAATCGTGGTTGTAAGCTCTTTCAAAAAAATTTTTCTATCTTCTTTGTTACCAGAATTATCTCTTCTTCTCAGTTACTATGCACTACTATATGGAATAAACAGTCATGACTGAGCAATCAAACTAAAGCATATAGGAGCAAAAAAAAAAAAAAAACATATTATCTTTTCCAATAATTATGCAAGGGCACTGTAAAAGCAGCGAAGTTAAAAAAAGGAACATCAAGATCGATCTCTGAAGACTTCTAAAATGATGCATATTACTAATGCTCAATTATAAAGTCTCAAAGGAACTCAGGCTGAGTAAAGTAATGAACATGCATTTACCAATTCGAGCAGCACTTTATTCAAGAACACATTTCCAAGTAATGTTGCTTGGTAGATTAAAGGAGATAGTGTTTCAAAGACTAATATCCACAGACAAGCTTTGAAATCAAAATTAAGATATTTAGCATTAAAGGTGTCTCTACATGTGTGTATAAAAGGGGGGGGGGGCAGGAGGAGAGGCAGCATTTGGTTATTCAAATACAGAATTTAGGCATAGTCTTCGGTGAACCGAACTAATAGACATGTTAAAATTAATTGGCTTTTTCCATCTACACATTCAAATTTGATCACTTTTCCTCAAAAAAATTAGTGACTTGCTATTAGAGCTACAAGCCATTTAGTCTATAGAATATGGTGACAACCACAGTACAAGACAGAGAAATGACTTGGAGGCAGAAAGCCCTGGTTCACTGAGCACATCAATACTTTCCTGCACCCTGGGAGGGTTTCACCTCAGCACATCCTTCATCCATCCTCTGTTCAGACTGCCTAAATGGCCTACCATCATCCATTGCCAATGGCCATTCTTCTGTTATTGCCTTTTGGATTGCTTCTTCTTTTCGGTACCTCCCAATTTTGTATCCCACACCTTTTAAAATATTATCATTTCTTTTCACTCTATACTCCATTTCTTAGAGATTTCATCAATATCCATGGTTTTAATGTAATCTACATGTCAACAATTCTCAAAAGTAGATCTCTAGCTGCAGTTCTTTTTCAAACTTCAGGTACGACTATATATTTAACTGGCTCCTTGATAATTCCCTTTGATTTTTTACTGAGATTTCAAAATAACATATCTAAACTTGAATCGCAGAACTTCTTAGCCAGATGTGTGCTTCCTCCAGTCTTCCACAGTCAGTACAGTATACCTTATCCATAAACCTGGGAACAATTAATGCCTCCCCTTCTTTTTCCTCACTCCTTATATCTAAATTCTGTTTGATCACATCAATATGCAGACCAGTGCATTTATCTGTATCTTCTGAATGTTTGTATGTGTGCATGTATGTGTATCTGGAATTTGTCCACTTCTCTCCCTCTCTACTGCTATAGCACCAGGTCAAATCATCACATGATTTGATCAAATAGACTCTTTTTCAAAAAAGGTTCTGACTCCCCCCTACCCCCACCCCCAACCCCACTGAGGGAAGAGATTTGATCATGCCATTTTAGTTAGTTATAATTTTTTTTTCAATTATAGTTCACATTCACTATTATTTTGTATTAGTTTCAGGTGTACTGCACTTAGGTTGCTGCCTTAGCTTGGCTATTATAAATAACACTGAAATGAACATAGGAGTGCATATATTCTTTCAAATTAGTGTTTTGGGTTTTTTCATATATACCCAGAAGAAGAATCTCTGGGTCATAAGGCAGTTTAATTTTTAATTTTTTATTTTTATAAATAAGTCTTTATTGATCAGATTATTACAGTTGTTCCTCTTTTTTCTCCCCATAGCTCCCCTCTACCCGGTTCCCATCCCCCCCATGCCCTTCCCCACCCATTGTCCTTGTCCATAGCTGTTCAATTTTTGTCCAGTCTCTTCCCGCACCCCCACACCCATTCCCCCCAAGAATTGTTATTCTATTGGTGCACCCCTTTCTATGCCCCTGATTCTATTATATTCACCAGTTTATTCTGTTCATATTTTTTATTCACTCGATTTTTAGATTCACTTGTTGAAAGATATGTATTTGTTGTCACTTTGTTGTTCATAATTTTTATCTTTACCATTTTCTTCTTCTTCCTCTTCTTAAAAAATACCCTTCAGCATTTCATGTAATACTGGTTTGATGGTGATGAACTCCTTTAGCTTTTTCTTATCTGTGAAGCTCTTTTTCTGCCCTTCAATTCTGAATGGTAGCTTTGCTGGGTAGAGTAATCTTGGTTGTAGGTTCTTGCTGTTCATCACTTTGAATATTTCTTGCCACTCCCTTCTGGCCTGCATAGTTTCTGTTGAGAAATCAGCTGACAGTCCTATGGATACTCCCTTATAGGTAACTGTTTTTCTCTTGCTGCTTTCAAGATTCTCTCTTTGTCTTTTGCCTTTGGCATTTTAATTATGATGTATCTTGGTGTGGTCCTCTGTGGATTCCTTTTGTTTAGGGTTCTCTGCACTTCCTGGACTGGTAAGTCTATTTCTTTCACCAGGTAGGGGAAGTTTTCTGTCATTATTTCTTCAAATAGGTTTTCAATATCTTGCTCTCTCTTTTCTTCTGGCACCCCCATAATTCTGATGTTGGTATGCTTGAGGTTGTCCCAGAGTCTCCTTACACTATCTTCATATTTTTGGATTCTTTTTTCTTTTTGCTTTTCCATTTGGGTGTTTTTTGCTTCTTTGTATTTCAAATATTTGACTTGATTCTTGGGATCCTCTAGTCTGCTGTTGGATCTCAGTATATTATTCTTTATTTCAGTCAGTGTATGCTTAATTTCTAATTCGTCCCTTTTCATATCCTTGAGGGTCTCACTATGTTCCTTGGAGGTTTCTAAAAGATTCTTGAGTAACCTTAAAACCCTGGTTTTGAACTCTATATTCAGTAGTTTGCTTTCATCAATTTCTTTCATTTGTGACATGGTTGTCTCCACATTTTGGCTGCTTCCCTGTGTTGATAGAGTGGCTTTATGTGGCAGGTGTCATAGAGGGCCCAGTGGCTCACCCTCTCCAGTCACTTAAGGAAGACGCTATTGGTGCACCCCTTTGTGGGCTGTGTGCACAGTCTTGTTGTAGTTAAGCCTTGATTGCTGTTAGTATCACTGGGCAGAATTGACTTCCAGACCAATTGGCTGTGAGGACCAGTTGTGTCTGCAATGGGAGAACTGCTGTGCTGGAAACACCCTTATGGGGCAGGACTTGCTTCAGTGGGGCTTTGGTGCTCACTGAGTCTGCCCCCTAAGTGTGTCTCTTATAGATCTGAAGAGTTGTGTCACTTTGACCACTGGGTGCACTGGCTCTTGGATCTCCAAGGAGGTGCAAAGTCATCCACTGCCTGAGGCCACCCAGCAGGAGCTACAGAGAGATCTGAAGATTCCTCCTCTTTGTTTGGGGTTTAGAGGTGCCCAGATGAGGTGCAGCTGTGAATCAATGCAGGCTGCTGACAAGCCTTAGGCCTTCTTTTGGAAGGTCTGGGGTTTTTTGACCCAGCTGCAGTTTGTTAGGTTAGGTTGCAAAAGGCCAGGTCATTCATATGCAAACCCCTCTGCGCACAGCTTGGGTGGGGTTGTAAACTGGGTGGGGCGTGGTCTCAGGGAATCACGGGGCAGTGCAAACAGCAATGGTTGCCCTTGGCCCTGCCCTGGATAGGTCCCTAGGTCTCTGTTTCCCATGGCACCTTGCAGAAACAATGAACGCTGCGACCACCTCTGAGAGAAAGCCAACCTCCTGCTCTGGACTCATGCCAGAAAGTCCAGTTTCTCCCCATATGAGTCTGGGTCCCCAGAGTCTCGACCAGTACTGGAATTCAGAGTAATCGGGAGTTTGTATCTCCCTCCTGGTTGAAAAAGACCACAGCGTACCAAGTTGCCAGCCTGTTTCCGTGCGTGCACCTCTGTGCCTTCATTCTTCCGCACCTCCGCACCTCCTACCAGTCTAGATGTGCTTTTCTCTTTCCTTCTTGTTGTAGAACTTCCACTCAGCCAGCCTTCCTGTGGTTCTGGATGATATCCATTTTTTCTTTTAGTTGTAGTTTTGATGTGGTTGTGCGAGACAGCAAGTTCAGGTGTTTACCTATGCTGCCATCTTGGTTCCTCTTCATTTTTAATTTTTTAATGAACCTCCATACTGTTTTCCACAATGGCTGCACCAAGCTGCATTCCCACCAGTACTGCACAAGGGTTCCTCCTTTTCTCTACATCCTCACCAATAGTTGTTTTTTGTTTATTTACTGATGATAGCCAATCTGATAGGTGTGCCAGATAGCTTCTTACCTTGTCTCTTCACTTATACTCTGGACCCCAACAATATGTTCTTTACACTGCAGCTACCAGTCTTTCAGAAATGCAAGTCAGATGACATCACCTCACTGACCCAAACCCTTTTTTATCTTTGTTGTTAATCATCACCCAAGGATATTTTTTTTTTTTTTAAGAGAGAGTGAAAGGGAAAGAGGGAGGGGGAAAAGAGAGAAACATCCATGTGAGAGAAATATATCGATTGTTTGACTGGGGCTGGGGATAGAGCCTGCAACCCAGGTATGTGCCCTTGATTGGAAATCAAACCCATGACCCTTTAGTGGGTAGCTGACACTCTAATACTGACCAGTGCTCAAACCTTTTGATATAACTTCCCATTGTTCTTAGGATAAAGTTCAAAATCCTTAACCTGGTCATTCATAATGGAAAACCTAATCCATTTAGAAGTCTGGATAGTGGTTCCTCTAGGCCTGGGGTGGAGAATGTTGGGTCGGAGAAATCATTTGGTCTGGCCCTGCCAAGGTATTAGGGGCGAGTTAATTAAATGTTTGACCAAATATAACAGGCTAATTTTTAAGTAGATAATTTTGTATGACCTGAGAATGATGTTATAAATATCCAAATGGCCCCTGGTAGAATAAAGGCTCCCTACCCCTGGGCTCTAGGCGAATGACCAGGGGATAGACACTTGTTTCTGAGTTGTTGGAAGGCCTTGTTTCTTAATCTGAGTGCTGGTTACATGCTTCCTAATTTTTATTTCAGTTTATAAAAAATGTATCAAACTACACACTAGAGATTTGTGCGTTTTTTTGTATATATGTTACACTTGAATAAAAATATTAAACAAAAATTCAAGAAAAAAAAAAACTCTGCAAATAAGGTAGCAATCACATATAAAAGCTCCATTTTCAATGTGTGCATCACTGAAAGGGCTATTGGACATGCATTCTCCTAGAGCAGTCTAGTCACACACTAGTCTGTCCGCCTTCCCTTCCGCTCTTCCTCCCACACAAAGCAACACTCGTGAGGCTGTCCCCTCTGATTTCAAAGGCCACCTCGGTGCTCAGCTTTTAATGTGTGAGTTCCAATGGACATTACCTCTTCATGATTATTAAAGAGGGCACATCCCATTGAAACTATTGTAAATTATACAAACCCGTTAGGATAATAAATTTTCATTTAATATTTAACTTCTAGGAAAATAATAAGATCTACATAAATGATGAAATATTCTATCATGCCCTGGCAGGTGTTTCCAAGTGGTGAGCATCAGTTCAAGGACTGAAATGTCTTGGGTTTGATTCCCAATCAAGCGCACATACAGGGTTGCAGGTGTGATCCCAGGCCTTGGTCAGTCAGGTGTGTGCAGAGGCAACCAATTGATGTGTCTCTCTCACATCAATTTTTCTCTCTTTCTCTCTTTGGCCCTCTCCTTCCTCCCTTCCACTCTTTGTAAAAAGGGCAATAAAAAAAATATCCTCAGGTAAGGATTAACCAAAAGGGAAAAAGTTAGCTTTCTAAGAAAAAAAAATTATACATTCTATCACATGTTCATAAAAGATTTCCTTAGGGAATGTTGCCCATTTTCTTACATTTAATAGCACATGATTTAGTCAGAAATACTATTGTAAGATTTTGAAAGAGAGAATTTGTGTTTTCCTTCTTTACCAAGAAATCCATGAGCAAAAATAAGGTGATTCAATGAAGAGAGTTGGAAATGACTCTAACCTACAGGTGTTGGTTAGAAGTGACATTTCTGACAGGAGAGCAGATGTTTAGGGGGAGCTCTTTGAATAAGCATACAGTTAATGACACTCAGCCTCATCATTAAATTTAACAGCAGCCTTTTTCACTCAAGTAGCCTATCTGTGATGTGCCCCAAGCAATATCTACTATGGTGCTGGTGCTTTAATTTGCATATTGCATTAGAGCTTGCAATATTTAACGTGAAAACATGGGAGGCCTCGTGACATTGCTGATTAGGATATAGGCTTTGAACCTCTCACAATTTACTAAAGAAGCAAAATTATTAGCACTGAAGTATATTACTACAACAGTTTGAAGGCTATCTTTTAAATAGTAAAAGATATAAAAAAATTGTTCTCATACTATCACTTTACCTGCATTGTCTTGAAATCTGGCTTTATTGTGATTTTAGGTATATGTTTAGTTACCACTTTTCATGAGGTCTGGGCCAAACACTCAATATCTGAGCTAGAATGCCAAACTCTATAGAGGCATAAACTAATAAAAAGGGAAGAGCCATTTAATCTCAAACTTTCTCTAAATAAAAGTTATTGCAGGTAACATTTAAGGACTAGAATACTGACAGTCAAATGTAATCTTAAACTGTGTCCTAGGGTATTCAGAGCAGCATCTCTAGTCAGTTATCAGTACTTAAAGCTAACACAGCTTGATCCTAAAGAGTCAACACATCTGTTGGTTGTGCTTATATGCATGCATACAAGTCCTTCGGTTGTTCTCTTACCACGCCCCCCTACCCCTTCCCCCACCCCCCGCCGCCGCCAACACTCCCCTACCTTCCCGCTGTAGTTTGACATTCTGTTTGATGCTTCTTTGCCTCTATCTATTTTTGTTCAACAGTTTATAATGTTCTTTATATTCTTTGGGTGGGGGGGAGGGTAGGGGAGGCCGAGGAGAGGTCAATGGGGAAAAAAGAGACATATGTACTACTATTTGTAATACCTTAAACAATAAAATAAAAATTTAGAAAAAGAGTCAATACATACATTACACTGATCAAATCTCTGAGGAACTCTTTGCCTCCATTTCCTCGTCAATAAAATGTGAATATCAATAACAACTCCACAGGGTTATTGTGAGAATATAACTGAAATTAACAATATGTAAACTGCTTAGCACAATACCTGGTAAATATTATAGCTCAAATAAAGGATTTTAAAAAGCAGCAGCATTCTATTGACAAGACTACTGCAGCAGGAAGAAGACACACTCTGCTCTGAAAATAGCACTCCATTGATGGGGTGAAGAGTGATGTGGGAGTTAAAGAATCAGAAGAGGAAGGAGTCCAGGGTCACTGTCTGGGTTGTGCTGAGTTAACAGACCAGTTGTATAACACAGGCAAGTCACTTAGCCCCTCCTGCTCCCTATTTCTATACAAATAAAATGTGGAATTTCTTAAGATGATGTCTAAAATACTCTTGGCACTGATATTTTCATAAGGAAAACTCTGGGAGCCATTTAATCTTAGTTTAAGCTACTTTGAGCAAACAAATTAAGAGGAAATTGTTTTTAAAAGTTTCATCACAAGACTATTACACAGAATTTTGTTGTTTATGAGATGACAAAATATTTACATGATTCATTTTACAAAACATTATTTTATGCAATAATTCTCATAATATTACTTAAAGAAAATATTTAGTTTATCAGTACTCTCATTTACTATTCCTAATCCTACTGAATACATAGTACTTAGAAAGAGCAATTGGGTTTCTAGCTCTTAGATTTCAAATGCCAAGGATCATAGTCATTAGATAAGAGTAAGCCACTTTAGAACAATTACAGTATTTCTATTAAAAAGAAGAACATAGGGAAGTTGAAATTCCAGGCCACTCTCAGAAGGAGAGTCACTTAGTGAATCTGCTCTAGCCATTCCTGTCTAGTCTGCCTAAAATCTCATTCAGAATATCCCACTAGAGGGGCCTACAAAGAGGAACAAGAAGAGACAGAAGGAAATTGAGAGGGTGAGGCAGAGGCAGAGGCAGGAGAGAGAGAGGGAGGAGTAAACAGATTCAGAAATTTAATTTCATCAATTCATCAGGCCTTCATTCATATAATCCAATTTTAAATGGATTGATTTATCAGTTCTGAAAATATTTAACAGAAAAATGAATAAACAACAAAAACATCACAGCTACCAACATATCCTCCTACCATTTGTGTACCACTAAGTGGTTTAACCATGTATTTTTAATTATTTTACATTTGGGGAGAGTTAATTTATGTTGATTTAGGAAGAAAAGATTATGTACATTCACTGTAAAAGTTCCATAGAATATAAAATAAGAACAACTAAATCCCTCTACTGAGAGATAACCACTTATATATTTTATTTCAATCAAGTCTTGTTTCTATACACACATAGATACATCATTTTCCCCCTAAAGAACTGTGATAAGATTGTAGTCCCTTAATGTAAAATTAGACTTATCTAACTAGAAAACTGAAGATTTGGTAGAAAAGAGACACAAAATTAGAGTTATTTCTATGAAGATTTTCCTAACAAATATTTGCTTTTTCTATGTTGTAGATGTATGTTAGTTGAGGCAACTGACTGCTTCTAGATGCCAAAGGTCAAAGAGGCCATACCTGTGGCCTCACTCTCAATCTGGTTGGAGCAAGGTTGACAGCCTCCCTTTAAGGGGCATGACATGCTGATGAATTCTTCATGTGAGCAAGCATCCTGCCATCCCACTGTGGGTTCTTCATTTCAAATGGAGGTTAGGAAATACAGCTGCTGTTCTGGTGGTGCTCCACCTGACTTAACTCATTTCTGAATAACCCTCCACAGTTGAATCATCTGAAATGGAAGAGTATAGACTGTGGTCTTCTTAGAAACCAAGGCTCCAACCAGCGATATACGATCATCTAATGTTTCTCCCCTCCTCTCTTAAGGCTGATGGCATGGTTCTTTTCCATAAAGAGAACCATGTCACCAGTGGAGAGCTGGTTGGTTGTTTAACACTTCAAGTCAATTGTCTGGGACCATTTTGAATCAATACCACTAGTATATGAATCCTGGGAACAATAAACTTAATAATTTGTTTCCAAATTATTAGATACATTTAGTCAAGACAGCCACACTTCTTAAAACTCTGCCTGGCATATCACATACCTATCTTTTACACATAAATCTCAAACAGAAACTTAAAAATTAACTTTTACCCACAGAAACTCTGTCTAAAGTCTTTTCTATTTTCCTTTGCACAGTAGGACTGAGTAAACAGTCATTTCTAAGACTATCCTCTGAACTCAAGAATATTTTATCCTGATTAGTTGCACATAATAGAGTCCAAAGCCACAGCTCTCTTTGAGAGGAGAGGTTTATTTTGAGAAAGCTAGGGAGACAGGGGAGGGAGAGAATTTTTATCCTGGAGATACCTCCCACACACCAAACTCATCTTAGTAACATCTAAGAGCCTTGGTCTCCAACAATGGGATGCGGAAAGCTAAACTAAACTGAAATGTTAACTGTAAAAATGAAAGAACCACATTAATTTGATGAGTTCATATAACAAACACAACTATATATATATATATATATATATATATAAAATTTCTAAACCACAAAACCCAATCCACAGCTTTCCTTATTGATTTAAAGTAATCTTTACTCGTTAACAGTAAAAACCACTCATCTAGGCAACTGTGAAAACATGCATTTTACATCAAATGGACATAATAAAAATAAATGTTTTACTTACTGATATGTTTGTACCAAGACTTTGTTATCTCTTCCCCTATAACCCACTTTTAAATTGCATAAAGTGATTTAAAAAAAAAAAAAAAAGAGCCACTTCCAAACCCCAGTCTCATAAATGTCATCTATCCATGTCCCCTTTCCGCCATTGCCCAGAGCCCAAGTTCTCTCTGACAGCTCCAGGGATGTGGGGACTATGCTGTAAGGGGCAGCATGCCAGAAGTTGCCATGGAGCAAAGGAAATCAAGACTTTGTTTCCTTCAAAAGGCCACCAGATTTAGAAAGTTGAGGAACACAATTTCAAGGAGTGGCAATCAATGAAAATATGCATATTTCCCAGGGTAATCATGCACCCGAGTGTGTGTTTGGACACAGTGTTACTTGCATTAGGGTGGATGATTAAGAGAAGCCATTCTCTTTCTTTCCAGGAATAATTATAAACAGTAGCAGTTAAATAAAGCTAAGGAGACAGAGACTTGATAGACCTCTCAAAACTGCCAATGTGAGATGTTATTTGGAAATCTTGAAATCTATTAATAGAAATTATCAACACAAGGATGATAAACACCCATTGAACAAATGCATCTCTAGCTGTCTAGCTGTCTCTGTATCTATCATCTTACACACACAAATACAAAAGAATACAAGGTATCTGTGTTCATTTTTCTTCTTCCTTTTTTTAATTTCTTTATTGATTAAGGTATTACATATGTGTCCTTATTCCCCCATTACTCCGCACCTCCCATACATGACCCCACCCCCCTGTTGTCTGTGTCCATTGATTAGGCTTACATGCATGCATTTAAGTCCTTTGGTTGATCTCTCCCCCTTATACCTACCCTCCCCTACCTTCTCTGAGGTTTGACGTTCTGATTGATGTTTCTCTGTCTCTGGATCTACTTTTGTTCATCAGTTTATGTTGTTCGTTATATTCCACAAATGAGTGAGATCATATGATATTTATCTTTCTCTGCCTGGCTTATTTCACTTAGCATAATGCTCTCCATCTCCATCCATGTTGTTGCAAATGGCAAGAACTGTTTCATTTTTACAGCAGCATAGTATTCCATTGTGTAGATGTACCACAGTTTTTTAATCCATTCATCTACTGATGGGCACTTAGACTGTTTCCAAATCTTAGCTATGGTGAATTTTACTACTATGAACATAGGGGTGCATATATCCTTTCTGATTCGTGTTTCTAGTTTCTTGGGATATATTCCTAGAAGTGGGATCACTGGGTCAAATGGGAGTAACATTTTTAGTTTTTTGAGGAAACTCCAAACTGTTCTCCACAGTGGCTACACCAGTCTGCAATCCCAACAGCAGTGCATTAGAGTTCCTTTTTCTCTGCATCCTCGCCAGCACTTGTCATTTGTTGATAATAGCCATTCTGACAGGTGTGAGATAGTACCGCATTGTTGTTTTGATTTGCATCTCTCTGATGATTAGTGACTTTGAGCAGGTTTTCATATGTCTCTTGGCCTTCCTTCTGTCTTCTTTCAGAGTGTCTATTTAGATCAGTTGCCCATTTTTTGATTGGGTTGTTTATCTCCTTTTTCTTATGCTGCATGAGTTCCCTATAAATGTTAGATATTAAAACCTTATCGTTGATATCATTGGCAAATATGTTCTCCCATGCAGTGCGCTTCCTTTTTGTTTTATTGAGGGTCTCCTTTGCTATGCAAAAGCTTTTTATTTTTATGTAGTCCCAGTTGTTTATTTTCTCTTTAGTTTCCATTGCCCTAGGAGCAGTATCAGTAAAGAAATTGCTTAGGCATATGTCAGAGGTTTTTCTGCCTGTGGATTCCTCTAGGTGTTTTTTTTTTTTGGTTTCTCATCTTATGTTTAAGTCCTTTATCCATTTTGAGTTTATTTTTGTGTATGGTGTAAGTTGGTGGTCTAGTTTCATTTTTTGCATTTATCTGTCCAATTTTCCCAACACCATTTATTGAAGAGACTGTCTTGACTCCATTGTATGTTCATGCCTCCTTTGTCAAATATTAATTGAGCGTAGTGATTTGGGTCGATTTCTGGGTTCTCTATTCTACTCCATTGATCTATATGTCTGTTCTTGTGCCAGTACCAGGCTGTTTTGAGAACAGTGGCTTTGTAATACAGCTTGAAATCTTGTATTGAGATCCTACCTACTTTGTTCTTCTTTCTCAGGATTGTTGTGGCTATTCGGGGTCGTTTTTATTCCAGATGAATTTTTGGAGAGTTCTTTCCAGGTCTGTGAAATATGTCATTGGTATTTTAATGGGGAGTGCGTTGAATCTAGAGATTGCTTTGGGTAGTATGGACATTTTAATGATGTTGATTCTACTAATACATGAACATGGTATGTTCTTCTATCTGTTTACGTCTTCCTCTATCTCTTTTTTCAGTGTCCTGTAGTTTTCCACATAAAGGTCTTTTACCTCCTTAGTTAAGTTTATTCCTAGGTATCTTAATTTTTTTGGTGCGATGGTAAATGGGATTGCTTTCTTAGTCTCTCTTTCCGTAAGTTCACTATTGGTGTATAGAAATGCCATAGATTTCTTGGCATTAAATTTGTATCCTGATACATTGCCGAATTCATTTATTAAGTCTATTAGTTTTTTGATGGAGCATTTCAGGTTTTTATGTACAATATCATGTCATCTGCAAATAAGGACAGCTTTACTTCTTTTCCAGTTTGGATGCCTTTCATTTCTTCTTCTTGTCTAATTGCAATGGCTAATAATTCCAGTACTATGTTGAACAGCAGTGGTAAGAGTGGGCATGCCTGTCTTGTTCCTGTTCTTAGGGGAAATGGTTTTAGTTTTTGCCCATTGAGTATGCTGTTAGCTGTGGGTTTATCATATATAGCTTTTATTATGTTGAGGTGTGATCCTTCTATTCCCACCTTGTTAAGAGTTTTTATCAAGAAAGGGTGTTGGATTTTGTCAAATGGTTTTTCTGCATCAATTGATATGACTATGTGATTTTTATCTCTCAATTTGTTTATGTGATGTATCATGTTTATTGATTTGTGAATATTGTACCATCCTTGCATTCCTTGGATAAATCCTACTTGGTCATGGTGTATGATCTTTCTGATGTACTGCTGGATCCAATTTGCTAGAATTTTGTTGGGGATTTTGGCATCTATGGTCATGAGGGATATTGGCCTATAATTCTCTTTCACTGTGTTGTCTTTATCTGGTTTTGGTATTAGGGTGATGCTGGCTTCATAGAATGAGCTTGGAAGTGTTCCTTCCTCTTGAATGTTTTGGAATAGTCTGAGGAGGATAGGTTTTAATTCTTCCTTGAATGTTTGGTAAAACTCTCCTGTGAAGCCCTGGGCTTTTGTTTGCTGGAAGCTTTTTGATGACTGCTTCAATTTCTTCCATAGTTATTGGCCTATTGAGATGTTTAGATTCTTCCTGATTGAGTATTGGAAGGTTATATTTTTCTAGGAATATGTCCATTTCCTGCAAGCTATCCAGTTTGTTGGAATAGAGTTGTTCATAGTATTTTTTAACAATCCTTTGTATTTCGGTGGGGTCTATTGTTATTTCACCTCTTTCATTTCTGATTTTGTTTATTTGGGTCCTCTCTCTTTGCTTCTTCGTGAGCCTGGCTAGAGGTTCATCAATCTTGTTTATCCTTTCAAAGAACCAGCTCTTGGTTTTGTTGATCTTTTGTATTTTTTTTTGGTTTCAATGTCATTTATCTCTGCTCTGGTCTTTATTATTTCCTTCCTTCTGCTTACACTGGCATATTCTTGTTGCTCTCTTTCTAGCTCTTTGAGTTGTAGGGTTAGGTAATTTATTACCATTGTTTCTTGTTTTTTGCAGTAGGCTTGTAGAGCTATGAACTTCCCTCTCAAGGCTGCTTTCCCTGTGTCCCATAGATTTTTGATTGTTGTGTTTTCATTGTCATTTGTTGCCATGATGTTTTTTATTTCTTCCTTGATCTCTCTGGTAACCCAGTCATTGTTTAATAGCATGCTGTTTAGTCTCCATGTGTTTGATTGTTTTGGATTGTTTTTATTGTAGTTGATTTCCAGTTTTATGCCACTGTGATCTGCGAAGATGCTTGATATGATTTCTTTCTTCTTAACCTTTAAGAGACTTTGCCTATGACCCAAATTATGGTCTATCTTTGAAAATGACCCATGTGCACTTGAAAAGAATGTATATTCTGTGGCTTTGGGGTGAAATGTTATGAAGATGTCAATTAATTCCACCTGGTCTAGTGAGTCATTTAGGATTGATGTTTCTTTGATTATTTTGTTTATAGGATTTGTCCAATGGTGATACTGGGGTATTAAAGTCTACTATGATTGTATTGCTGTCAATATCTCCTTTGATATCCTCCAGGAGTTTTTTTTTTTTATGTATTTGGGTGCTCCTGTATTGGGTGCATATATGTTTACCAGAGTTATATCTTCTTGTTGGATTGCTCCCTTTAGTATTATGAAGTGGCCTTCCTTATCTCTTGTTATGTCCTTCACTTTGAGATCTAATTTATCAGATATAAGTATTGCTACCCCAGCTTTTTTTTCATTTCCATTCGCCTGAAAAACCTTTTTCCATCCGTTCACCTTCAGTCTGTGTGCATATTTTATCCTGAGCTGGGTTTCTTGTGGACAGCAGATATATGAGTCATGTTTTCTTATCCAGTCAGTTACCCTATGTCTTCTGATTGGGGCATTTAATCCATTTACATTTAAAGTTATTATTGATAGGTGCTTATTTGCTGCCAGTTTTATTCTTTACCCCTGTGTTCCCTCTTCGGTTCCTATTTCTTTTTTTTTTTACAGCAGACTTTAGCATTTCTTGTGTTGCTGGTTTGGTGGTAATAAACTCCCTTAGTCTTTTTTGTCTGTGAAGCTCCTGATTTCACCTTCAATTTTGTACAGTATTCTGGATTCAGATCCTTCCTTTGCATGACTTTGTATATTTCATTCCATTCCTTTCTGGCCTGATGAGTTTCTGTTGAGAAATCAGTTGCTAGTCTGATGGGGGTTCCTTTGTAGGTAACTTCCTGTCTCTGTCTGGCCGCTTTTAAGATTCTTACTTTGTTGTCGGTGTTTGCCAATTTATTTATAATGTGCCTTGGCATCTGTCTTTTAGGGTTCATTTTGCTTGGGACTCTGTGAGCTTCTTGGATTTGTGTGGGTTTTTTCTTTCCTATATCAGGGAAGTTTTCTGTCATTATTTTTGCAAACAAGTTTTCTATTCCTTGCTCAGTTTCCTCTCCTTCTGGCATCCCTACTATGCGGATGTTGTTTTGTTTCATGTTGTCCCAAAGTTCCCTAACCTCTGCTCCTGCTTTTTAATTTTTTTTTCTAGAACCTGCTCTACTTGGGTATTTTTTCCTACCTTGTCTTCTAGCTCACTGATGTGGTCCTCTGCTTCTTATAGTCTACTCTTGATGCTTTCTATGAGTTCTTTACAGCAGCGATGTCATTTTTCATTTCTTCTTGGTTCTTCTTCATTTCCTCTTGGTTCTTATTCATATTGTCGAATTTGTCTTTCATTCTTTTCAGCTACCTTATGACCATATCTCTGAATTCTTTCTCTGGCAGGTTGCTTGCTTCCATTTCGTTTACTTCCTTTTCTGGTGATGCCTGCTTTTCTTTCATATGTGGGCTGTTTCTTTGTCTTCCCATGGTCTCTCTTCCCTGGTTATGTAGTTCTGTCTCTCCTGAATTGATTTAAAGGCACAAAATACAACACAACCAGGTACCACACACAAGGCACTGAACAGAAATGTATTCACGATATTAATAACCCCAAGTAAAGGTGACCACCAGAGAAAGGCAAATTAGGGGATAGGAGAGAAAGAAGAAGAGACCAAAAAAAAAAAAAAAAAAAAAAAAGACAGGAGCAACAAGTACCTGGAGATGAATACAAACTACAAACAACAATTAATATCAAGTGAGGTGAAGAAAAACTGATGCAAAAAACAAACAAGAACAAAGCAAACAAAAAAACAAAACAAAAAAAAAGAATAAGCAAAACAATCTGACAAGCAAGCATAAAAATAGATATAATCAACATTCAAGCAAACTACAACAAAAGGACAGAGAGAAAAACAATTTTTTGGACAGTGAAGACAGAGAAGAGAGAGGTGTGTATGAACTTAGAGCAGGGGATTGGGAATTAGATATATAAGTAGGGTGAAATTTTTACAGGGGGTAAAAATAAAGAATAGGGAAAATCTAAAGCCTAAAAAGGGTAAGAGAAACAGGAAAACAAAAGGGAAAAAGTTAGGAAGAGAGTGATGGCATAAAGGTAGAGTTGAGATAGAGTAGAATGATGCTAAAGGAAAGATGAAAATAGAATGCAGAACACTAATCTCAAAGTCAAATAAAGAGAAAATAAAATCACACTTTTTTTTAAAAAAAGGTAAAATAGTAGTAGTAATAATACTGATTGAAAATAAAAATGTAATAATTAAAAAGGTAAAATCAAGTGAGGAAAAAAATAGTTTCTTAAGTAAAAGATGAAAAAGAAAAAAAAAATAATAATAAATAAAATAAAACGTGCAGTAGTGAAGGTCATTCACTTCCTCTGTTGTTCTGTTTGGCACACCTGTTTCCCAGTGAGGACAGTATTGCAGTTCCCTGCGTTCCACTGCTCCTCAGTGTTGTAAGTCAGTCCTGATTTTTAAGCAAGCAGTGTGTCTTACTTTCTTGTATTCCTTACTTTGTGATTACACAAGAGTCAATTTGTGACTCAGCCTGTGGGTAGCAGTGTTTCTGGGTTGACTTCCAGGTCTATAGGTCTTTTCTAGCCTGTGCTTAGATCCTGCTTTCCCTGTGGCACTCAATACTGGTTTGTGGGAGTGGGCTGCCCCAGAGCTGGTTCTCTGACAGTTACTCCCCAACTCTGATCACCAGGTTCCAGAAAAACAACTTTCCCCTGCAGTCTCCTAGGGTGTTGCCAACTAGGTGATACTATGTATTGGGCTCAGTAATCCAAATCAAGGATTCAAAGAGGAGAAAGTGCGAGTGTGCGAACTCCGGGTCTGCGCGTAAGCCTGTGCAATCCCCCTTCCCCCCTTTATCCAAGCAGCCGGCGCACTCCCAAAATTTTAGGCTGTCCTTCTGCATCAGATCAAAATGGGTTGCTTTGTAGAGATCCCCTCTGTTAGCAGCTCTGAGGACCCCCTTCGACATTCACAGATCCCGCCAGCCCCAACAGCCACAGATTTTTCTAGGTGCAGACTTCCCCTGGTCCTCCAGCTCACACAGTGCACGTGTTTCTCTGTCCTGCTGGGACTAGAGACCTCACCTTATCCCTGGTGAAATCTGACCTTTCCGTGGTGGAGTGTAGAGCTCCTCTGAATCCGTGTGTTTGCACCAATTGGGCACTAGTGCTCTGGGGTTTGCAGCTGATTGGTGGGTTGCCTCAGTTGTAGATTTTCAGGTTTTCAATAATGTCCACTTTCCCCTTCAAGATGGCGCGATCTCCGCGTCTGAGCTGGTGTCTCCGGGAGGGAACCCGGCAGCAGTGGAGGCTGCCCAGTCAGGGGACCCCCGGCCAGCAGTCCCCCACCTTCTCCTGGAGTATAGCTATCCCTTAACTCTCCAACAGAGACTCCCCATGCGACCCTCAGCTGTTTTTTCTATCTGCTCCAGGACAAGGCTTGGGATACATCTGTCTATTCCGCTGCCATTTTCCACCCCACTCTGTGTTCGTTTTTCTGATAGACATTTTAGATTCTGATTTCCAAAGATAAGTAACTAAGAATATGGGGAAATGAAAATACTTACATTTGTGGAAGGAATGCATGAGAGCATTTAGGTAATATCCAGCAAAGTTAAAAAATAAGCATATTCATTAACCCAAGATTTCACATAAATGCAATATACCTTGAAATAACTCTCACATGTGTATCCAAGAAATAAACTCAAAGATGTTCACTGCAATTAGATTGTAATTGGAGACAACTCAAATATCCATCACCAGATGAATAAGTTATAAATTCATATAATGTAATACTACAGAGATATTCAAATGAGTGAAACAGATAAGAAACATAGACCAACATGGATAGCTCTATAAAATAAAATGTTGAGCCCTAGATGGGTGGCTCATTTGGTTGGAGCATCCTCCTATGCACTAATAGATTTGCAGTTTCAATTCCCAGTCAGGGCACATACCTGGGTTGGGGATTCAATCTCTAGTCTGGAGGCATATGGCAAGATCAATCAATGTTTTTCTCTCTCCTCTCTCTCTCTCCTTCTTCTTTCTCTCTCCAAAAAAAAAAAAGAAAGAAAAAAGTCTATGTAAACATATCCTTGAGTGAGGATAAAAAAATGTTGACTGAAAACAGAAAAGCTGAAATTTACAATAAGAAACAATTTTTAAATATTATAAACTTATAAAACATGCACCCCAACACACACACACACACACACACACATACACACACACACACACACACGATAAACACCAAATTCATGACAGTAGTTAATTCTGGTAAAGAAGCAGGAGCATAAAACCTGGCAGGAGATGACAGAAAATTCGACTTTATCTATAAACAACTTATTTCTGGAAAAAGAAATTCTAAAGAGCATGTGACAATACTGACTTTATTTTCTGTGGAAAATTCACCAGTTTTTGCTATATTATGCACTTTATCTGTTTTTGTCAAAACCAAAGTTAGAAAATACATAACAGTATAATAATAAAAATAGTGGTTATTTCTATAATTCAAGGGTTTATCTCTATACAGCAAGGTCAGTTATTACACATGTAACATGAAATAAAATCCTCCCCAAACTTTCCCTAATGGAAAACTCTCATTCAGAAGAAGAGTCTTTAGAGATTGATCCTCAAAATTCTTTTTAAAAAAAACTGCTTAAATTTAAGTCTTTAAAAATTGAAGGCGTTAATAAGTGCTTTTTTCCCTGATGCCACTTGATGAATTATTTACTACATGTTTAAAGTACAACAAAAAAGAGTGCATAATGCAAGATCAGAGGTTAAGTCTCCAAAGTTCTGATGATGACAAATTTACTACTGTCAAGTTAGAAAGACTATTTAAATATTATAAGAAAAAAATTTTTGTTGACTATATGTACTAATTTACAAAATAATACTTGACTAATAATAGTTAAGCTGACTTTTTAAAGAATTAAATAGTTGAGGTCAGTAATACACTGAATGGGAAATTACTGCATGAGGCTTATGCCAAAATAACGTTTTAGTTATTCTGTATGTAATCAATAAGCAAATGAACTACCAATATCCTTAACAATTCCAAACTCCCCTTGATTAAAATGCATAATATGCCATTTTAAATGTCAAAACTACATGTCAAAATGATTGACACATGTTTCTTTCCTATGTGTTTATATTTCATTTATAACTATACTACTTGAATTCTTTGATAAGGACCATTGTTATCATTAAATGTTAATTTCTGTTCTAGTAAGAAATGTTCAAAGTTATATACCTGAACTTTTTGCTCTCATACCTTACTATTACTAATATTAGCCATTGATTCATTTGAGCATTTATCCCATGCCCAGCCTTTGCTAAAATCCCTTTGGATACGTTTGTTCATTTGATTCCCACAACTCTATGAAGTGAGTTCTGTCATGATTCTCACTTTACAGATAGGCAACCAAGAATAGAGATGTTGAATAACTTATCCAAGTCATGTAGAATTATCAAGTAGAACAGTGATGCAGCTGACTGCACAAGCCAAGAACTTACTTATTATATTGTACATGCTATCAGAAAGAAAACCTTAGAAATAATATAGATAAGTGTAATTATGTGCTCAATAAAAAACTATGCAATGAGGCAAATAACACTTAAAGATTTACAATAACCCCACAGCCCCTCCCTACTCAAATAGTCCAACCTTAACATATCCCATACACATCCTGTAACACATTTTTCTATCATAAATATTGACAAACAGTTGCAACAGGCATGAGGTCCAAACTGAATATGCCAAGAACCATTTAGTTACATGGCGGGGAGGCAGGTGCGCTGAACCCTACTGTTCTCTTGCTCTGAGGCCAGCAAAAGGCCAGCAAACACCGCAGGCAGCAGGCTGCAAACTGCATCCAGTACAGCAACTTCAATAAATCATGATAATCCACTGACTGCAGTCAAGTCCCAAAGAATTTAGTACCTTATTAAGATGTCCTAATTCACTTCTTTGGTGATGCCAAGTCCAAAACAAGAGCTATTAAAAATGAGGCTGCACGAAGAGCTGCATATTTGGGATCATTCCAGACCCACTACAGGGTAATGTTATTCTGCTTCCAACAGCTGTTTCTCCTTACCTGAGGTGAGGCAGGTGCAGGACAAAAGAAGCAAATGACTCTGCACCTGCTCCTCAAATTCGACTCAGGTCCATCAGCAAAGCTGACCTTGCTGAGCCTTTCACCAGGAGCAGATGTTTCATGGAGGACCAGGAGGTGCTCATCCACTTGACTTGGCCCCGGCTGAATTCATTCAATTTAACCAATCTGATAAGACTCTATTGACAGATGCTTAAGGCAACTGCTTCCTGAAAGTATGGTTTATCCAGCAAACCTGTCAGAAAATACTAGAACAAAATCTTAGCAGGACAACATAAAAGTAGATAGTTTGTATGAGGTAAAACTCCTCAGAAAGAATCAGTTTTTTAAATGTTTTTATTTATTTCAGAGAGGAATGGAGAGGGAGAGAGAGATAGAAACATCAATGATGAGAGAGAATCATTGATCAGCTACCTCCTGGGGTTCGAGCCTGCAACCTGGGCATGTGCCCTTGACCAGAATCGAACCTGGGACCCTTCTGTCTGAAGGCCAGCGCTCTATCCACTGAGCCAAACTGGCTAGGGCAGAAATAATCAATTTCAAAGTAAGAACTGCTTTATTCATGCTGGAGGTTTGTAAAGATGAAGGGTGATAAAGCATGTATTTTTGTTTTAACTTTTCATTATAGAAAATTTCAAGCACAGACACATGTAGACAGTACAGTTTAATGAATCATCATGAACCAGTTTCAACAAACACATATAGCCCATGACCATCTATCCACATGCCCTCCACCCTCCCCCAACCCCTGCCAGAGATTTGAGGCAAATCATAGATATGTCATTTCAGCTATAAGCATTTCATTATTACCACAATCTAAAAAGTTTTAAAATAATTTTTAAATATCACCAGTATTCAGTTCTTCAGTTTTCCATTTTTTAAAGTTTGTTTAAATCAGGATCCATATACAGTCCACACACAGGAATTTTCTTTTAAAATCTTTTCATCTGTAAGGTTCCCCTCAATCTGTCCCCCTACCATCCCCTTCTCCCACCACCTCTCCTTTGTGGAAGAAACTCTATCTTGGGTTCTGTAAAGTTTCCCATAGCCTGAATTTTACTACCTGCCTCCCTAAAGTATAATTTAGCATGTCCCATGTCTTCTGTGTTATCTTAATCAAATTTGAGTACAACTTTTTCGTAAGGTTTCCTCATGGGTGGTGGTTATAACAGAGATATACAACCAACAAAAGTTGCAAAAGTGCTAAGGAAGAGGAAAGACACAAGCCAACAGCAACTCCAAGGATGCTACAGTAGCTGAAAGCAGAAATGGGAAACATATCTCTGGATATAAAACTAAATTTTAATACCAGAAAAATAAATGACCACTAAAAGCAGAGGAGCCCCATAAGCACATGAGAAACAAGCAGGATGTGTGGCAAGGGGTGAGGTGGGACAGTAGCACAAGTGACAAACACACCATGGGGAGTGTCAGGAACTTGCAAGAATGACAGACTTGGCATGCCCAGTGCTTGTGTCACAGCTCAAGCCAAAGCCTTCCAACACTACACAGCTGAAGATCTAGTGCTAGAGTTGGCAGGGAGATGAGAGAGGAAGGCTGTGGTACTGGACCACCACTGCACCTCATTACTCTACTGCAGAAAAATCCCTTCCGACCCTCAAATAGAAGCCATTCTTCCTGTAACCCATATTGCAGCCAAGCAAATGACTGGGTTAAGCACGGGCTCTGTAACCAGACCTCTAGCTGAAAGCAAGTCTGGCCTTGTCACCTTCTATCTTTGTAAGTGAGGGCAAGTTATTTGTCCTCTCCTGGCCTGTTTTGTCATCTGTCATATGAGATAATAACAGCACCACCTTCTTTTGTGAGGATTCAACAAGGTAACACAAATAAAGCATTCAGAAGAGTGACTAGAATACAGTAACTAAATTATATAATCAATATTATCTCATTGTTTTTATTATCATTATGTTGAATTATTAAGCTATTAGTGGTCACCACGAAGAATTACAAGAGTACTTCTTTTCTGAAGCCTTTACCTACAATCTGAAAGCAATGTTTCCAAAAAATTCTGATGCAAACTACCTGATGTACTTGTTAGAAAGACAAATTTCATGATCTCCATCCCAGACCCATGGGGACAGACTCTCCAGGACAGGAGTGATGGAAATATATTTTGAACCACATTCCAGGTAATCTTTTTTTTTAAACAATGTTAAAGAAACACTGAGCACAGAAGGAAAAAAATTTAGATGTAACCAGAAGGTTCTGATATCTATATTTCTTTTCCATCTGATTGCTTGGAATTACAATGGACATTAATGGAAAAACATGTTTTTATCAATACTCTTTCATTCCTGAATATATGTATATGTATCGAATGATCTACTGCATAGGATTCGCTAAGCACGTTTTTCTTCACAACTGCTTACAGTGTTCAAATCTAGACACCACAGATTTTACCACTGGAGGGAAGTTCTTGAGAAAGGAAAGCTTCTGGGAACAACACAGAGCAGCTTGCTTAGAGTCTACAAGTTGATAATTAAGCAATAAGAAACATCAAGACGTAGCTTAAAGCACTACTTATTAACATACATAGTGAGCACATTGTAAAACATCAGGCTGTAACTGCTCAAGGCCAGTGGTAATAGTTCCATGAAACATAGTTGTTTTATGTCATCGTGTGATAGCTATGAAACCTAAAATTATTTTTTTCTTTTATATCATTAATTATAGTTTTTTACTTGATGCAAATTTTACACGAAATGATATCCACAGATCTGAGATGAGTTTTGACAAATATAACCAAAACTTCTCTCAAGATATAGAACGTTAGCATCCATATGAAAAGTGACCCCAAGCACTTATCAATCTCCACCAACCCCTTCAGCCCCCACTCCTGTCACATCTCTGTGGCAAGAAATATACTGATCATATTTCCATCACAGATTAGTTTTACCTGTTCTAGAGATTCATATAAGTGAAATCATAACAGTGTATTTTTATATAATGCTTTTTTCACTCAGCATGTTTTTGAGATAAATCTGTTATTGCTTCCATCAGTAATTCCTTCCTCTTAATTGCTAAAATAACACTCCACTTTGTTTATCCATGCTTCTATTGAGGACAAATGTGCTATTGCCAATTTCTATGGCTATTATGAAACAAACTAGTGACCCGATGCATGGATTCATGCACATTGAAATGAAATGAATTAGAGAGTGGCTGACGGGGCAGGATTGGGCAAGATGCGCGGGACATGCCCTATAGCCAACATCCCGAGGTCCCTCCCTGGCATCTGCAGAGTGGGGGGTCCCTCTGGCAGATGGGGTCCCTCGGTCTGGCCTGCGGAGTTCAGGCTGAAACCAGCTCTCCGACATCCCCCGAGGGGTCACGAAGTACAAGAGGGCACTCTGCAAAGTTGCTGTCCTACAGGGTGTGGAATGCAAACACAAGTGTGAGTAAACCAGATTCAGGGTTGACAGTGCCCCAACAACAACATAACCCATGGCCAAAGGTAGAATCGTGCAGTCCAGCGAGGAATCGGGCTTCCTTCCTCTAGTTTCATGGTGTGTCACCCAAGAACCACCACTGCCAAGTCACTGCAGCTTGGCAGCTCCTGCATTGAGTGCCTACCGCCGGTGGTCAGTGTGCATCATAATGACTGATCAGATGGTCGGACACTTAGCATAATAACCTTTTATATATATAGATAAAGAGCTCCTTACAAGTTTTTGTGACCATTTGTTTTTCATTTCTCTTCAGTAAACAAGTAGAATTACTGGACATAGGACAAGTGTATGTTTACTTTTATAAGAAACTGTCAGGCCTTTTCCTAAGTGCTGGGAAACCCTAATACCCTGTAATAATATATGAACATTCCAGTTTCTCCCCAACCTTGGTAACAGCTAGTGTTGTCAACCTTTTAGATTTTGGCAATTGTACTAAATATATAATAGTAACTTATTGTAACCTGAGTTTGCATTTCCCTGGTGACTAATGATATTGAACACTTTGTAGTGGACTGATCGGTCCTATGTATGTCTTATTTTGTGAAGTATCTGTCCAAATACTTTGTCCATTTTAGAATTCAATTGTTTGTCTTTGTATTATCAAGATTTAAGAATTCTTATAAGCTGGATATCAAACCTTTGCCAAATAAATGTATTGTAAATATTTTCTCCCAGTCTATGGATTGATTATTCATTTTAACAGTGTTTTTAAAAATAATTTTTTTTTTACATTTCAGTGATACCCTATATAATAAAGAGAAAATATGCTAATGGTTGTGACAACCTCATGCTCTAATGACCGATCAGCAGGAGGCTGCGTGCGTGGCAGGCGTGGGTAGGCGGGGCTGCATGCATGGCAAGGCGCGTGCAGGTGGGCAGGGACATGACGCTGCATCCCCTGCCGGGGGGGCTTGACAGGGGTGGGGCTGGCAGGGTCTGGGTCTTGCCCAATGGGGGTGAGGCCGGCAGGGTCTGGGTCTCTACCTTTTTGTTTTGTTTTGTTTTGTTTTGTTTTTTGTTTTGAATTTATTTATTTATTTTTTTCTTAAATAAATCTTTATTGTTCAGATTATTACAGGTGTTCCTCTTTTTTTTCCCCCCATAACTCCCCTCCACCTGATTCCCCACCCCACCCCATGCCCTTACCCCCCGCCACTGTCTTCATCCATAGGAGTAAGATTTTTGTCCAATCTCTTCCTGCACCCCTCACACCTGCTTCCCCTGACAATCGTCAGTCCACTCCCTTTCTATGTCCCTGATTCTATTATATTCACCAGTCCATTCTGTTCTTCAGATTTTTTATTCACTTGATTTTTAGATTCACTTGTTGGTAGGTATGTATTTGATGTCATTTTGTTGTTCATAATTTTTATCTTTACCTTTTTCTTCTTCTTCCTCTTCTTAAAGAATACCCTTCAGCATTTCATGTAATCCTGGTGATGAACTCCTTTAGCTTTTTATTGTCTGTGAAGCTCTTTATCCGACCTTCAACTCTGAATGATAGCTTTGCTGGGTAGAGTAATCTTGGTTGTAGGTTCTTGCTGTTCATCACTTTGAATATTTCTTGCCACTCCCTTCTGGCCTGCATAGTTTCTGTTGAGAAATCAGCTGACAGTCGTATGGGTACTCCCTTGTAGGTAATTAACTGTTTTTCTCTTGCTGCTTTTAATATTCTCTCTTTGTCTTTTGCCCTTGGCATTTTAATTATGATGTGTCTTGGTGTGGTCCTCTTTGGATTCCTCTTGTATGGGGTTCTGTGCACTTCCTGAACTTGTACGTCTATTTCTTTCACCAGGTAGGGAAAGTTTTCTGTCATTATTTCTTCTAATAGGTTTTCAATATTTTGCTCTCTCCCTTCTACTGGCACCCCAAAAATTCGGATGTTGGTTCGCTTGAAGTTGTCCCAGAGGCTCCTTACACTATCTTCATATTTTTGGATTCTTTTTTCTTTTTGTTTTTCTGGTTGGATGTTTTTTGTTTCCACATATTTCAGCTCTTTGGTTTGATTCTTGGGGTACATTGATCTACAGTTGAGTTTCTGTATATTCTTTATTTCAGACAGTGTATGCTTCATTTCTGACTGATCCTTTTCCATTTTTTTGGCATTCTCATTAAGCTCCTTGAAGGTCTCATCAAGTTTCTCAGCGGTTTTGAGAAGATTCTTGAGTAACCTTATAAATGTGGTTCTGAACTCTATGTCATCCAGTAGTTTGCTTTCCTCCATTTCTTTCATTCGTGACATGTTTCTTTGTCTCCACATTTTGGCTGCTTCCCTGTGTTGATGGAGTAGCTTTGTGTGGTAGGTGATCTATAGGGGGCAGTAGCTCAGCTTCCTCAATCACATGAGGTGGATGCTCTTGGTACACCCCTTTGTGGGCTGAGTGCAAAGTCTTGGTGTAGTTAAGCCTTAAATGCTGCTGGTACACTGGGAGGAATTGACCTCCAGGCCAATTAGCTGTGAGCACTCGCTGTGTCTATAATGGAAGAACTGCTGTGCTGAAGACACGCTTATGGGGCAGGACTTGTGTCAGTGGGGCTTTGGTGCTCACTGAGTCTGCCTCTTGAATGTGTCACTTATGGATGTGAGGAGTTGAAATCTGGTGTCTCACACTGACCACTAGGTACACTGGCTTCTGGATCTCCAATGGGGTGCAGGTCAGCTACTGTCTGAGGCCACCCAGCAGGAGCTACAGTGAGAGCTACAGTTTTCTCCTCTTTGCTTGGGGTTTGGAGGTTTTGGAGCTGTCTGACCCGGGCTGCAAGTTTGCTAGGTTAAGCTGCGATACGGCAGGGCTTTCTTATGCAAAAGCTGCTGCTTGGAGCTTGGGTGGGTTTGTAGGTTGTGCAAGGCGGGTCTCAGGGCGTCACTAGGCTAGGGCGTGGCAAACAGCAATGGCTGCTAGTTAGCTGGCTCTGCGTCCCTGTCGGCAGTCCCGTGCCCCAGTGCCGTAAACAATTATTCCTGCGCGCAGCTCTGCAAGCAAGCCACCCTCACTGGCAGACAGTCCAGCTTCTCCCTGTAGGAGTTTGGGTCTCCTGCGTCTCCCCAGAAACTGTATTTCAGAGTAATCGGGGGCTTGTCTCCCTTTGGGTTGAAAAAAGCAACGCCCGCTGCCAGCCCGGATCATGTGCCTCCGTACCTCAGCTTTTCAGCGCTCGTGCACGTCTCAATGCTCTTTTCTCTTTCCTTCTAGTTGTAGAATGTCCACTCAGCCAGCTTTCCCGTGGTTCTGGGTGATAGACGTTTTTTCTTTTAGTTGTATTTTTGAAATTGTTGCGGGAGGCAGCAGTTTAGGTGTTTACCTACGCTGCCATCTTGGATTCCTGGGTCTCTACCTTTTTAATGTGCACGGATTTCGTGCACTGGGCCATTAGTTTATTATATTCACAACATTGTGCAACTATTACCACTGTCTATTTCCAAAACTTTTCATCGCCCCAAAAAGAAACTCTGCATGCATTAAGCCAGTGGTCGGCAAACTCAGTCAACAGAGCCAAATATCAACAGTACAACGATTGAAATTTCTTTTGAGAACCAAATTTTTTAAACTTAAACTTCTTCTAATGCCACTTCAAAATAGACTCGCCCAGGCCATGGTATTTGTTGGAAGAGCCACACTCAAGGAGCCAAAGAGCTGCATGTGGCTTGAGAGCTACAGTTTGCCGACCACAACATTAAGCAATAACTCCCTATTCCTCCATCTCCTCAACCCCTGGTAACCTGTAACCTATGCATTGTCCCTATGAATTTGTCTATCCTAGATATTTCATATAAGTGGGATCATATAATATTTGTCCTTTGGGGTCTACCTTATTTCACTTAGCCTAATGTTCTCAAGGTTCATCATGTGTAGCATGTATCAGAACTTCAATCCATTTTATGGCTAAAAAATATTGAATTGTATGCATGTCACATTTTGTTGATCCATTCATCTGTTGATGAACATTTAAGTTGTTTCTACCTTTTAACTATTGTGAAAAATGCTGCAATTAACCTTGGTTTACAAGTAGCTATTTGAGTCCCTGTTTTCAATTCTTTTGGATACATACCTACAAACAAAACTGCTGGGTCTTATAGCAATTCTTTGTTTAACTTAGTGAGGAAGAGCCACAGTACCTGCACCACTTTACATTCCCACCCAACAACGTATGAATGTTACAGTATCCCATGTCCTCACCAACACTTATTATTTTCCATTTTATATATCACAGACATAATAGCCGGTGTGAAATGATAACTCATTGTGGTTTTAATTTGCATTTTGTTAATGACTAATAATGTTTTAAGCATCTTTTCATGGGCTTAGCTTCTTTATGAAATGTCTATTCAAGTATTTGCCCATTTTCTGCTCAGGTTGTCTATATATTGTTCAGTTGTAGGAGTTCTTTATATATTCTAGATATTAAACGCTTATCAATTTTATGATTTGAAGATATTTTCTCCCATTCTATTAACTGTCTTTTCAGTTTCTCAAGAATGCCCTTTAATGCATGAAAGTTTTAAATTTTGATGAAATCCAACTTACCTATTTTTTTCTTTTTCTGCTTATGCTTTTGGTGTCATATCAAAGAATCCATTGCTAAATCCAAGGTCATGAAGATTTATCTTTATGTTTTCTTCTAAGAGTCTTATTGTTTTAGCTCTTTTTACATATGGCATGAGATCTAACTTTATTCTTTCACATGAGGAAATCTAGTTTTCCAGGGACCATTTGGTGAAGAAACTATTCCTTCCCTATTGAATGGACTTGGTACCCTTATCAAATATCAGTTGGCCATAGAAGTATGGGTTGATTTCTGGGCTATCAATTCTATTCCATTGATCTATATCTATCTGTATTATGGTATCACACTGTTTTGATCACTGTAGCTCTATAGTAAGTTTTGATGTTGAAAAGTGTGAGTCTTCCAAATTGTTCTTTTTAAGATTGTTTTAGCTATGTTGGGCCCCTTACAATTCCACAAGAATTTGAGAATCAGCTTTTCCATTTCTACAAAAAAAAGGTCTTGGACAATTGATACAGATTGTGTTGAATCTGTACATTGCTTTGGCTAATACTGACATCCTTACAATGTTAAGTCATTCTATCCATGAACACTAATGTCTTCCCATTTAGGTCTTCTTTAATTTCTTTCAGTAATGTTTTGTATTTTTCAGTATATCATTCTTTCACTTCCTTAGTTAAATTTATTCCTAGTGTTTTAATCTTTTTAAATTGAAACTGTAAATGGAATTGCTTTCTTTTTATTCTTTGTTAATCCTCAACTGAGGATATTTTTTCCATTGATTTTTAGAGAGAAGAAGGGAGGGAACAAGGGAGGGAAGATGAAAGAGAGAAAGAGCATGTGCAACATTGATGTGAGAAAGACATCAATTGGTTGCCTCCCTCATGCACCCTGACTAGGGCCGGTATCAAACCAGCACCCAGGTACATGCCCTTGACCAGGAATAGAACTTGTAACACGCTGGTGAGAAGGCCAATGTCCCAACCACTGATCCATACTAGCCAGGGTGGAAGCTACTTTCTTAATTTACCTTTTGGATTCCTCATGGCTAGTGAATAGAAAAAAACATAAACTGTTTGTTTTTGTTTTGTATGTGTGTTGATCTTGTAACCTACATCTTCCCTGAGTTGCTTTCTTAGTTTTAATTGCTTTCTTATGGGTTCTTTGGGATAATCTGTATATAAAAACATGTTATCTATGAACATGTTTTATTTATTCCTTTCCAATTCTAATGCATTTTGCTTCCTTATCCTGACTAATTGCTCTGACTAGAGCCTCCAGTACAATGTTAAGTAGCAGTGGTGGAAGTGGGCATCCTTGTCTTATTCCTGTTCTTACAGGGGAAAAGCTTTCAGTCTTTCATCATTGAGTATGATGTTAGTTGAGGGTTTTTCATAAATACCCTTTATCATGTTGAGGAAGTTCTCTTTTATTTTTGTTTTTTAAGTGTTTTTAACCATAAAGAGGTGTTCTATTTGTCAAATGCCTTTTCTGAAATAATTGAGATGATCGTGTGTGTGTTTTTCCTTCATTATTTACTGTGATCTATTACATTGACCGATTTTCTATGTTTAATCACCATTGCATTCCTGGGATAAATCTCACTTGGTGGTGGTGCATAATCCTTTTAATATGCTATGAGATTTAACCTGCTACTATTTTTGTTGAGGATTTTTGCATCCATATTCTTAAGAGATACTCATCTATATTTCTAATATCTTGTTCTGGCTTTGGTATTGGGGTAATTCTGGCCTCAGCGAATGAGGTAGACCAAGATCTCTCCTCTTCTATTTTGTGAAAGAGTGTGAGAAGGGTTTTATTAATTTTTCTTTAGATATTTGGTAGAATTCACAGTGAAGCCCTTTCATCTTAGACTCTTCTTTACTGTGAATAATTAATTTTTCAACAAAGCCCTTTGAAAGATTTCCTCCTATCCTAGCTAATAAAGAGGGAATATGCTAATTGACATCCTGCCCTCACAAATATGGTGGTGCCCACAGCCAATAAGGAGTTAATATGCTAATTGACATCATGCCCTCACAAAGATGGCGGTGCCCATAGCCAATAAGGAGTTAATATGCTAATTGACTGCCGTACCCTCAAAGATGGCGACACCCACAGCCACAAAATGGTGGCACCCAGTCCCCTCAGCCCTGCCAGGGCAGCAGGCACGCAGCATGGCGGGGCCCGCCCCCAGGCGGGTCTGGCCACTCCACACGCCTTCCTCTGGAGTCTCCCAGTCCCCTCAGGCCCCAGGCCCCCAGGGCAGCATGAGGTACAGGCAAGCCTCGGATGTCAGCTACCCAGTCGACGCCCGAGGCGCAGGCAAGCCTCAGATGTAGGCTGCCCAGCCACCTATGGCCGGCCCAAGGCGCAGGCAAGCCTCGGATGTCGGCTGCCCAGCTGCCCAGGGCCAGCCCAAGGCACAGGCAAGCCTCGGATGTCAGCTGCCCAGCTGCCCAGGGCCGGCCCAAGACACAGGCAAGCCTCGGATGTCAGCTGCCCAACTGACCAGGGCTGGCCCGAGGCACAGGCAAACCTCAGATGGTGGCTGCCCAATTGCCCAGGGCTGCCCAAGACTCAGGTAACCAGGGCCAGCCGAGGCTTGCGCTGCTGGCAGTGGCAGCAGCAGAGGTGTGATGGGGGCGTCGCCTACCCCTGATCGCCGGGTCACCTCCTGCCCCTGAGGGCTCCCAGACTACGAGAGGGGGCAGGCTGGGCTGAGGGCCCCCCCCTCCAGTGCATGAATTTTCATGCACCAGGCCTCTAGTTACATTATAAAACTTTTCAAATATACAGAAAAAAATAATATAACTTTCAAATGAACCCCATATAACCACCACCTAGATTCTATGATAAACATTTTACTATAATTGCTTTAACACATAACTTTATCTTATTTTTTATGCATTTCAAAGAGGCAGACATCAGTACACTTCACTCCAAATACTTCAGTAAGCACACTATTAACTCAAGTAAGTTATTAAAACATTCCATTTCCAGTTGCATTAGCCACATTTCAATATTCACAGCCACATGTGGCTAGTGGCTACAAAAAGCAGTGGAGGAACAGATTCTGTCCGCACTCAAGGAGAGGGAAGCACATGAGGTATGCGGGGTAGAGAGTGAGAATCCTGTGGACCACATTTCAATTCCGCCTGCCAGAGATGGGGAGGGCGCTGCTGGACTTAGTCACACTCATTTTGACTAAAATGTAACAACTGGACAAACAACGCTTGCAAAAAAATGAGAAGAAATTCATGCCTGTCGCTCACACCCAATTCCTCACAACTCCATTTGCCAGCCAGCCACCAACTGAGAGCTGGGTTTTGTCATTTCCTTCAGTATGGATTTGGGAAGGTCCTTTTGGAAGAATTATAGGTGAGGCCCCATATCAATCTTTGTCAGAACTGAAGGTGATTTTATCTAAACCTCTCAAATGACTGTAGACTTCTCTCTTACCAAGGGTGAGCAAAGAAAACACAGAGCATATAAAAATTTCAGCCACAAAAGAGAAAATAAAAATATCACACATGCACTAATTCTTAGCAATGTAAAATGTAATCTTTTTCAGTGTTTTGAAACTTGTTCTTAACAACACACGAAAGGACAGACTTGAGAAATCAGAGGAAGCTACCGTGACACGAAAATGCATCAAGATAATTAAAGACCGCATGAAAATACAAAACCTGGAGTGGAAAATCAGAAACTACCTTGGAAGTGTTCTCCCAGAAATCTGAATGTGAATGTATACAGTGGCTTTATTCACAACTGCCAAAATTTGTAAACAATCTACAGGTCATTCAACTGCTAAACAGATAATCTAATCGTGGTACATTCACACAATGAATACTACTCGGCAATAAAAAGGAATGGACATGCAACAATATGGATGAATCTCAAACACGTTATGGTAAGTGAAAGAATCCAAGTTCACAAGGCTACAGACTATATAATTGTGTTTATATGACATTCTGGAAAAGGCAGAACTATAGGAACATAACAAAAATTATGTTTTTGTTATGTTCCTATAGTTCTGGCACCCTAGCTGGTTTGGCTCAGTAGAGAGCTTCGACTGTGGACTGAAAGACCCCAGGTTCGATTAGGGTCAAGGGCACATGCCTGGGTTGCGGGCTCCATCCCCAGTTGGGGGTGTGCAGGAGGCAACCAATAAATGATTCTTTCTCATCACTGATGTTTCTATCTCTCTCCCTCACCCTCCCTCTCTGAAATCAATAAATATATGTATATTTTTAAATTCCTGGCTATTAGCACTTGCAGTGAGAAGAGGGTTTGACTACAAAGGGACAAGGACGTTTTTGTGAGTGGTACAACCAGTTGGTATCTTGATTGTAGTGGCAGTTACAACTTCCAAAAAGAATGAATTTTAAAGTATGTAAATAAAAGAATGTTTATGTACCTTGGAGGCAGAAATGGGAGATTTGAGATTGTATAAAAATGAGTTAGAGAGGGCAGAGTTAAGAAATAAAGCCACAATAAAAACAGAAAAAAAAATCAACATTATAGCAAGAGGGAAAACATTTCACAGAGGGTCATCTTAAGAATAAGCGGAGTTCACAGAGAAAAACAGGAATAATACGGTTGTTTACCTAGAAACCCAAAAGGAGCAACTAAAAAGCTACCGGATGAATAATTAATAAGAAAGTTCAATAAAATGTCTGGATAAACATAGCAAAGTCAATAGCTTGCCCGTCTACGTGTGATAAAATTAGAAAATAAAACAAATAGAATAGATTCATAAGAACAATCAGCTAAAAATAAATTCTTGATAAGAAATTTATAGGATATAGAATATATAATTAAAGCTTATAGATTTATGTATCCTATATATAGAATATATGCTTAAAAATATATACAGTAGAGAAGGGATTATACACCAACAGAGAAAGGAGGTCTTGTTTCAGGGTTTCCGAAAGTATAGTCCTGGGCCAGCAGCATCATTACCATTTTAGAAATTATGAAATCATGAAAAGATATGCAAGTACTGCAGCTCTACTCCAGACCCACTGACTCTCAGATTCTGGGAATGGGGCCCAGCAGCCTGTGTTTTCCACAAGCCCTCCAGGTGATAGTGATGTTCCTGAAAATTTGAGAACCAAGATGCCGATGCTGTTGGTTTGGGGTCACACTTGCAGAATCACCAGTGTATTTAAGGAACAGTGATGGGACAAAGGCTTAGCTATCTGGAAGGACACCATATTAAATTTATCCAGAGGGATAAAGCGTAGTTAAGATGTCTGAATAGTGTCCCCAATCCTGCTGGAGATCCCTTGTCAAGGAAGTTCCCAACCTACTCAGCTAAGTCATCTGTGAATGCTCTCCCACCCTCAGTTGCTCAGGTGTGTATACACCAATAATAACACATTTTACAATTTTTTAAGCCTATGGGGAACTTATTTAGCAATCCTCCCCCTTTATAAGATACAATTCAATTATTCGACTTTTAGATATTCAACTTTCAAGTACATCTTCAGAACCACATTATATATGAATTTGGGGGCTTTGTGTGTACTATATAAGCTCTAAGTCACAGAGAAATGTGTAAATAACAAACAAAAAACAATATCCTATATAATAAAAGGCTAATATGCAAATTGTCCCTGGACCAGGAGTTCTACTGGGAATTCGACCAGGAGTTCAACCAGTGGGCGGAGCCAACCAGCCAACTGCCCCATGGCCCCTCCCCCCAGCCAGCCCTGCTGATTGGCCCTGGCCACCTGGACCCCACCCGTGCACGAATTTGTGCACTGGGCCTCTAGTTATAATATATTATGGCACTTTGGTTTTATACTGAAATATTGCAAAAACTGAAAGAATTTAGTTCTTTGATGGGATTAAAAAAATTCACAAGATGAAATATGTAGAACTATTACCTCATATTCATAGGCTAAGTATTTGGGGTCCTTGGCAAACTTCTTCAGGTTGATGCATTAAGGGAATTATTTATAGACATTTCAATATAATAAAACATGCCCCTGAGTCCTTCTCTGTGTGTGATGTGGAAGCACAGAATGTATTTATAAAAAATATAAAATAATAACAATGATTAAAGTCACAACCTCTGAGAAAATGAAAACTATCTTGGCAAACAAAACACTGTTTTCTGACAGGAAACCAATGGCAAAAATGGGGCAGACAGTCCTGCTCAGAACACCCAGGAGACTGAAAGCGAGCAAGGCAAGAGGCACACATTTCAAATTCAGTGAACCAGAAAAGGAGGGAAGGCTGAAAATAGAACACAGTATCAAAGTGTCATACTGTCATCCCAAAATGGACAGTCAGGGTAAACCTTTGATTGACTGTAGGAAAAGGCTCTGTTAAAACTGTGGTCCCCTTCTTGGTTTTGGTAGGCTGGTTTCTCTCACTAAATATTACTCCAGATGCGGGCAAATAGCAGGGATCACTGCTCAGAACAGCAGGCAGTAGTCCAGGGACTTGGAGGTAACTTTCAGAACCAGAGAGGTAAGAAAAGTCAGAAGAGGTCAGGAACGAGATATCTAGGAATCTAGCAAAGATAGGAAGGAATTTGCTGATATCAAGTGTTAAAGAAGAATGGAGTTTACATTTCAAAATACAAGGCAGAGGCAACAGTAAGCCTAACCCCAAAATGTACACTTTTGCTTCCTGCAGAAATCTCTGAGTTTCAGGTTCTTCAACTATAAAAGCTGGAAAAATGATTATCCCAAAAGGTTGTTTTGAATATTAAGTAGCATAAAAATGGCTAAAATGCCCTGTACTTAGGCAAAGTATATTATTTTTGGAGTTTTTTTAAGCATATTTGAGCAGTTTTAAACCCAAGAGGAGTAGTCTGCTTCGCCTAACCAGGGAGGACCAATGCTGTAAACCCATTGGAGATTCTTACTGCACATTCCTCCAGCATCACAGGGTTTTCTGCCCTTTTAGAGGCAGGCTCTGCCCACGGGACCAGAGGCTTGCTGGTCACTGCACGGGAAGACGGCCCACCTGAAAACCAGTCTTAAGACTGCAGAAACCTCTCAATCCTCTTGGTACTGCAGCAATCACTGAGGAAAGAGGGTTATTTAAGAACTGACAGCAGTGCTATGGTTGGCTTTAAAGGTGATTGATTGATTTAACACCTGAAGGCGTCCAGGACAATAATGTGAAGCTGTTGTGTGTGGGAATAAGGGCAGGTAGGTTCTAAGGTGGGTTAACAAAGAAAGGGCAGCTGCAGATCAAAGCCGGAGGAGAACAGGGAGCAGCTTATTAGGTCAGAACAATGATGTTCAATCTTGCTGTTCTCAGCTCCTGTCTACGTCTGGATCTCCTCTCTTTTCCACTATCAAAATTTTACTTAGAACCTATATAGCTGATACACTACATGGGATATGGACAAAAATATCTTCTGATCTAGCAGGGGTGACAAAATATAATATAAATAACTACAGTGGAATATAATTAAATTCATGATAGCATCGAGTAGGGAGAAATCATTTTGGGAAAGAGAAATCACTGCAAGTTCCAAAACCAACATGCAATTTGAGCACGGCCTGGAGAAAGGACGGATCAGCAAAGAGCCATCATCTTGGTAGGAAAGCCTAAGACACAGGGGAAAATGTAGGTAGGTGAGTTTGACAGGAGCAGCAGGAAGTGGGGTGGTTTGGGCTACTGCTGGAAATAGAGACCTCAAATGGCCTAAATTGCCAGGCTCAAGATCTGGGATTATAGCCACACAGAGTCAAACACAGACACTTCAAACATTCAAGGCTGAGTCAAAACAGGATAAGTAAGAGATTCTGCTCCTAAGAGAAGTAAGGCTCAATTAACAGTAACCCCAATGTGCACATTTAAAATGAGAAACGAGGCATGAGTCACGGGTGGATGAGTAACAGTAAGAAATGCCCACAGAACCCATCCAGGGTCACCAGCAGGTCCTCTGAGTTCATACTGCAGTACAGACGAGGAAGCAGAATTGAGCCAGCCAGGGTCATCCACAGTGAGTCACTAGCAAATCAGTGACACAGGTCTTAGTCCTGGCAGTGAACTCAGGCTGGCTGCACACTGGCTCGACAGGTACATGGTGGGCTGGGCAGGCCTGTCAGGAGACCTGAAAGTTCTGTGACGGTGGAAACAGTGCAGCAATTTTAGGCAAAGAAAAATCTGAAAATTTCCAAATACTTTCACTATACTTGACTAAAAATTCCTTAACGCTGGTCAGGTCATAGATTGCAAAGGCTTGCACATGACATGCACAAATCTGCCAGGGTCAGAATCGCTATGCTCAATTCACAGTTGAGGCATTTGCATATCCCTGAGTCATAACTTGTTACAAATACATTTTTGGTGGTGTGTTTTGTATTCTGCACCACTGCCTGCAGGAAAGCTTCCCTAACCACACAGGTCTTCTCTATCGCACACAGATCAGACCACAATGCAAATGCCATTTATTGTCCTGCATCCACAGAGGTCCACCCCATCCTCCCCAACCCCCATCAGAATGTCAGTTCTGCAAGGCCAGAAATATAACTGCTCCACTATGTCTTCCATTGCCTAGCACATACTACAGTACATGCTAAATACATGGATTAACTGAATAAGTGTATTGACTTTGCTAGTATGTAAACTTATATCTAAAACTCTAATTTACTCATATGTGGGCTATAAAACTAAAACTTGTGAACACAAACAACATTGTGGTGGTTACCAGAGGGGAGGGAGTGGGAGGAGAAAGGGGTTCTAATACATGGAGAAGATTTGACTTTGAGTGATCGGTAGATGGTGTAAAATACAGATCTTGCAACATAGAAACCCATTACCTGAAACCTATATTATCATGTTGACCAATATTATCCCAATAAATTTAATTTAAAAATAAAATAAAAACAAAACTCTAATTTGCATGATACAGGCAATGTAAAATTTAAGACACCAAAATGTTTCAATTCTGAAGGAAATCAAAAAATTACTAAAAGCTTATTTTTTTAAGTCTATACCTATAGAAAAAGTAATAAAACTATACTAACCACAAAAGTAATTTCATATCTGTGAAATGAATCTACTACCATTTGGATACATTATTACATAACAAATGCTAAACCTTCATATCTGTCTGTTGGTCATTATTCACAATATCAATATCGTAACATGGTGTGGGAAATAACAGACTCCTGGATAGACTCATTCCCCCAGAGAGGCAGTGACCAAAACCGGACCATTGTTTTTCTCCATTTATTTACCTATTATTATGAGGCCTATAGAAAATGTATCACAGTCAGGGGCTTTCCAGTAAGTATGCATTGTCTTATCAATTCTATCAGGTAGACAGTATCCCTATTTTGCAGATGAGGGAATTAGCTCAGAAAGTTTAAGCAATTTGTTTGGCAAGATTACACACCTAAGAAGTGACAGTCTGGATTCACATACAGGTATGTGTGACTGCAAAGTTCAAATTCTTTCCAAGAATTTATCTCCTCTATGCTCACAATAAAAAGCTTTGAAAACTGAATACAAGAGAAAAACATACTAATGAATTTAACCCATAAAGTTTCTCAACAATGTACCCATATTGCCATTTTGCCTGAAATATGTCTACTAGAGACGATTACTAGTTTGTTTTTTCTTTCTCAAGGATGACTCCACACTCAACAACTGTGACATCCTGAATGTTCTAACACCTCAGCAGCAAGTAGTAGCGCCCAAGCTCCTCTTGTATTGGCAACATCTGTATACATAGTGTATCATTACTTCCTGCCCCAAGTGGAAGAATCTCCTCTGCTTAAAATTGCAGTGACTTTTCTAATCACCAGTTCAGCCCTGTCAGTTTAAACTACAGGTTCTTATATTTATCAGCAGCAACTTGCCAGTGTGCTCAGATCCTGAGTCAGCTTCAAAAACCCCAGCAGCAGCTGGTAAAAATGGACCGCTAATTCATTACAGATGGCAAAACACTGCCTACATTTTAATTTATTTACATTTTCAGAAATTTTGAATCTGCAGTTAGATTGCCAAATTATTTCAACATCTACGTTTAGCCTTTTTCAATTCAGTCTGTGCTCAATAAAAATTAATGTTTATATGTTAAATATTCTTTCAACAAGCCCAATTTGTCCTATATTTTCAAAGTTTTATATTAAAAGCTGTTTGAGCTAGTGAGCTTTCTTTAAATTTCTTATTACACAGGTCACATGTAGAGATGGAACAATATTAGGCCTAAATCTAGCAATAATTTTCTAACTGGACTATGATATATAAAAATAATTTTCATTATCTTTGTTATTATCCTCAATTGCTATGTCTAGTTATGTAAGACAAATAAGTTGTAAAATTATTAAATAGCTTTACAGACCCTATTTTTTCACTAGTTAAGGTAAAAAGGACAGAAAACACATTATTACTTAATTTTTAAAAGCTATGTGAACAGAGAAATACTAAATTAAACGCTTAGCTAGTGTTGCTGCCCCCTCCTGGAATCAACCTTCTAACCCCTACCCCTCCTCACCCCAACCCCGCCACACACACTTCTCAAACAATAGTGAAGATGAAATATTTTAAATTTAAATACTGAAACATCTTCTAAGAGCTTCTATTCTTTGTTTTTTCTCTCTCTAAAAAAGACATAATTATCAGGTGATATATCATATTTCTCCTCAAATCCCCGGTGCTTCTGGGGAGCAAACGACCTTGCAACCTACTTATTAAAAGAGCTAGAGAACACTCATTTTGAAAGCCTTTAACCCTCTTCCCATCACTTCAAAACGTCTCAATTTTTTTGACACTAATTCTCCTTTTCCCTTTTTGCATCAGAGTAGGAAGTATCCCAACCTTACTATCCTCTCCTGTCTCCTTTGAAAGGGCTCCCCATCATACAGGATCCATCTTTTTTTCTACTTCCATTTTCCTGGTTGTGTGGAAATCTGCATAAAAGCCCCTAATGTAAAAATATTGCACCCTCTAGACAATTTCATCATCTACCACACTATTTTCCTTCTTCTTCCCATAGTTGGGGGCACCAGATCTACTTTATGGGTCTTAAACAATCTCCCCCTGACCTGACTCCCAACCCCAATTATTTCCTCTGCCCAAATGCTTTTCAAGGCAATACAAACACACATAACTCTAAGTGGAATCAGTGCTTGTTTTAAAACTACAGCTCTTCCATCTGGGGCTGCCACCCTCAAGCTCCTTCTACATGGAGTTCAGAATCTACTACTCCTCTTGAATCTGCACACCCCAGCTACTTTGTTTCCCCAGCCTCCCCTTTTCCTGCTCATTCCATTACAATCCAACTTCCTCTTCAGTCACTGACCAGGGACCTCTTCAAAGTTAACAGAAGCCTGGTCACTTACATTTTTTAAGGTTTAAAAAATGTTAAAAATTAAGCAAGGTCAAAGCAGTGTTACAAGAATTGTAACATCAAACAAACCCACAGAAATAAATATAATGACTAAGGACCTTGGTAGATGGGGGCTGAGTCAACAGTCCTCCCACACCTACCTTTGATGGGCCCTGCATGAAGCTACTGGTTGCAGTTCCCATCTGGGAGTAACACACAGTGGTCAAGATCATGGGCTGCAGTCTCCACTTCCTGGCTAAGTAATTGGGCAAGTTATTTACCAATTCTGTGACTCAGTCTTCTCATTTGTAAAAGGTTCTTACGAGATCTTAATTATAAATATAATCTACTTAAAATAGTGTCTGGCATATAATAAGTTATGTATGTAAAACATTATAAATTAGCTACCATTATTTCTATATGTAACAAGTTATATACATCAGTTACTATTATCATCATCACCATCTGAGTGCTTATAAAAGCAGACATCCAGGCCCTGCCTTCGTCCTAGAAGCCCATAATAAAAAATTCCCAAATCTAATTTTTTACTAGCTCTCTAGGGCACTGTATGCACACTGAAGTATGGGAATGACTACTCTCATGAAGTTTTTTTCTTAGGATACTCAGTGAATTCCTAACTGTCACAGCAATGATTTCCTCTTAAACATTATGCTGTCCAACCTCTGCAAGATAGCTGACACCTCTTCAGCTTTTAGCTCCAATGTTTGACTCCCAAATCTCCATTTAAACTTGAACCTAAATGAGCTTCAGATGAAATTTTGGAATTGATGGCTATATTTCTCTACAAAGAAAGACTTCCAACACTATTACCCTGAGCCCAAGCCTAACACAACCCTTTCCTCTAGCAAGCAGCTCCCTAAAAACTCCATTTCCAGTACTGACCAACCTTTTCCAATCAGTTGGACTATAAATCTATCATTTGCAACTGTGGGGTGTGTGTGTGTGTGTGTGTGTGTGTGTGTGTGTGTGTGTGTGTGTGTGTGTGTGTGTTTTCTCATTCTCTGATTTTCCAAAATCTGTGTTCTAAAATACCCTTTAGTTCTAACTCACGCTTTCCAAAGTTTCCAATGCCAGATCTCACCTGGGACATTTGAACAGCATTTAATGGTCTCTATTGTCTCTAACATTTCAAATCCTTTTCTAATCGTCTGTCATATTATAAACTAAATTATTTCCCTAAAATACAGATTTGTTCCTGCGTTCTCCTTGTTAAAAAAGAAAAGGAAGTTTATCTCTTTCAAAAGAAATCATGGATAAGCTTCTTAGCTGTGGACCCATTGTACACTGCCATGCACCCAGCTATTCAGACTGCACAGTGTTCCTGAATAAGCACGCATGTTCATCTCTCAGTATTTGGACATACTGTTTCTCCAGCCTAGAATGGAAATGTCCTTTCTCACATTAACATCTACCAAATCCTACATGTCTTTTGAAACCCAGCTTAAAGGCATCTCCTTTATGATCCTGAACCATCTTCAAAGCCAAAATTAACCTTCCTCTGCACTCTGATGACTCTTGCTAAATTAAGTTGTTATTCCTACAAAACTTAATTTAATTGTTAGTTAGAAGAACAATTTTGATAATCAAAACAATAATAATGAATTAGAATTTTAAAGAGGTAATCAGAAAAGTGCATAGTAGGAAAAGTAAGTCTTTCAGAGTATTAAAAAAACACTGTTGTTTTTAAAATACACATTTTAAATTAAAATATTTTCAGTAATACAAGTTGCCAAATATGTTTTTAAAACATAAGTTTTTGTGACTACTCCCTTCTATATAATTAAAGATATATAAAACTTTGCAACTGTAGTCCTAACCGGTTTGGCTCAGTGGATAGAGCATCGACCTGCAGACTGAAAGGTCCCAGGTTCAATTCCAATCAAGGGCATGTACCTTGGCTGCGAGCACATCCCCATTCAGAGGTGTGCAGGAGGCAGCTGATTGATGTTTCTCTCTCATCGATGTTTCTAACTCTCTATCCCTCTCCCTTCCTCTCTGTAAACAATCAATAAAATATATTTTTTAAAAGTTTGCAATTGTAATCTCTAAGGAATATGCTTGAGTCTTTCTTGTTGCTCCAACTTTAGACAAATTCTAGATTTTAATTTAGGTATCTACTCAAGCTCAGGGCACATCATTTGAGAACTCCATGACTATTATGTTCTTAAGCATTCTTTGCTCACAGGTAAAGAGATAGATATTTTATTTGTAAACTAAGTGAATCTTCTAGATCTGTGACACATATATATTAGTATTTAACAGAAAATTATATTAATATCATGGGAAATTTGTATTCTAGTTACAATAAAACAGTAAGTGGATTTGGAAGCATCATCAAGTAACAAGGAACTGTTTGGAATAAAATTCAAAGTCAAAGCTAATCTGAAAGGAGAGCATAAACATACGATTAACATCGATGAGTCCACCAACCAGGAATCTTAGTCAAGGGCTAATACAACATAAATCTGCTTGTCGGAATAACTTTTGTATTATTTTGTTGATGTTGATAAATGTGTTTATTAGCTTCTGCCATTGTTATGCTGTTCTTCTGATGATTATTAGACATATAGCTGCATTTGTTATTTAATACAGTGATAAAGAAACACATATATTACTATATCACAAAAATGTCCTTTCCATATACTGAAAATGATATTTTAATATAATTTGTTTTCTCTTAATTCCATATATTTTATTTTATACACTAGAGGCCCGGTGCACAAAATTCTTGCAATGGGAAGGGGGGGGGTGTCCCTCAGCCTAGCCTGCACCCTCTCCAATCTGGGACCCCACAAGGGATGTCCAACTGCCTATTTAGGCCCGATCCTACCTAAACAGGCAGTCGGGCATGCCTCTCACAATCCAGGACTGCTGGCTCCCAACCGCTCGCCTGCCTACCTGCCTGAATGCTCCTAACTGCTTTTGCCTGCCAGCCTGATCACCCCCTAACCACTCCCCTGCCAGACTGATTGATGCCTACCTGCTCCCCTGCTGGCCTGATTCTCCCCAACTGCCCTCCCCTGCCGGCCCGGTCTCCCCCCCAACTGCCCTCCCCTGCTTCCAAGAAACACCATCGGAAGGATGTAAAGTTACAGTACGGTGATAAACTTGTTTGTGTATTCTAAAACAGTATGGCCCATATCCTAATGGTGATGCAATATTTGCACCCATTGAAGCAAAAGCAAAAGAACTATTTATGGAACGAATATTTTCCATGAAATTTTTACTGTCAGAATCTTCATTTCTCATTAATCTTTTTAAATATGCTGAGTATTCTGGAAAATGTATATCATTTGGACAGATGTTAGTTACCTTTGCTACAACATCGAGTAAATTTCCCAACGGATGGTTTTTCATCAAATTTAGTGATAGGCAAAATTGACATCTAACAGTCATTCCACCACAACTATGTTCAAGAATTGCATCATCATGTACTCCATTTTTGCTGAGAAGGCAGTTCCTACCAGTATTGGTAGTACTTGTTGATGACTGTTCTTTAGACATATTCTGTCGTAGCAACCACCTTCTCTCAACTTCAAAAGCACATTGGTCTTTAGACATTTTCTGTCAATGATGCCGGCTTTTTTTGGCTTCAGAGCTACGTTTTGCCAATATTAGCTTTTCAGATACATTCTGTCCCAGGTGCCACCTTCTTTCAAGATCAGATGCACGTTGGTCTTCAGACATTTTCTGTAGATAAGGCCGGCTCCTTTCTGCTGCAGAGCTACGTTTTATCAATAATTGCTCTTTAGACATAGACCCACCTCCCTGCTGTCATGGTCTGAGATGCAGGTGAATGAGAGTCCTGGCTGTCAGGCCGCTGAGAGCTGTCTGACCAACGGTTGATTCTGCGGGAGTGGTACTTCCTCCTCCCTATTGTCAGAGTCTCCATGGCGATGATGAGGAAGCAAGCATTCCACCCAGCCACTCCAGGCCCAGCCTGATCAGAGGCCCTCCACAGCCGGGCGCCCTCTGCGGCCGGATGCAGAACACTTGCCTTGTCACCGGGGCAATGACGCAAAAGTGTCCCCCACCCCCCTGGCTGCTCTGAGCCCACTGCCCAGAGGCCCTCCGCAGCCAGGGTAGAACGCTTGCCTCGTCACCACAGCGAGGAAGCAAACATTCCGCCAGGCTGCTCACGCTGCCTGCTTTCAGTGGCCGCCCCCTCTGGACTAGGGGACTCTGGCAGGTCTGAGAGGACCAGATGCCGCCATCTTGTGGCTACGGGCGCCACCATCTTTGTGATTGAATGATGGTCAATTTGCATATTCCCTCTTTATTAGATAGGATTTAAAAATATCATCCTGAAAAAGGATTTATAGGTATTTTTGTTCATTAAGTATCTTGAAACTTTGTAGCTCATACTTGTCTTTTAAGAACATGTGGACCCAGCTGGCATGGCTCAGTGGTTGAGCATCGACCTATGAACCAGGAAGTCATGGCTGGATTCCCCAGTCAGGGCACATGCTCAAGTTGGACATTCAATCCCCAGTGTGGGGCATGTAAGTGGCAGCTGATCAATGATTCTCTCTCATCATTGATGTTTCTCCTCCCCCCACCTCTCTCTCTCTCTCTCTTATCTGAAATCAATAAAAAATATGTATTAAAAAATTTTAAAAACAACATGTTGTACTAGTAAATATAGGATAATTACTTATTCTCGTGTTTTCCTATATAATGGTTTCTGTGAAGAGAATCTAGAGTATAGGTCCTTCATCATATTTGTTGGTAAAAAGAACTAACATCAGCAACCATCTACTGAGCGCCTGTGCACAGACCCTGATAGGAATGCATTATCATGAATTCTCTCCATTTATGCAAGGTTATTACTTTTAGGTTATTGATAAAAAAAAACAAAAACAAAAAAAACACTAAGGCTTGGAAAGGTTAAATTACTTACTCAGAGTCACATAGATAGCTTGTGGCCAAGCCAGGATTCAAATGTTTGACCTCATTACCCAGGCTTTTTCTAGCTCACAGCCTGGTAAGTAGGTAAGCTAGCAAATGTCTATTGAATATATGAAAAAAAAAAAATCCTGATATTTAAATGCTCTGAACACAAATTAGTAAACTTTAGGAGAGGAATAAAAGTATTGTTGACATATTTTCTGTCCACCACCGCACTATACATTAAATAATGATAACACAAATTCTCAAGAGATAATTTAGAATTTCACCCTCTTCTCATTTATTGCCCTAAATGAATTTATATATATAGAAAGGAGAGGAAAATAAGATACATTTTATCAAACTTTTAGGAACCTTATTCAGGTAAATGTGGAAAAATTATTTGAACACTTTAAAGTAGTAGTATAAAGTGGTTATAAACTCTCTCCTTTTATGGAACTAGAGGTAAATGGACACCAGGCTGGGACTCACAGAAGGGACGACGTGATGGCAGCACTGGCATGGACAGAAAAGCTCTCCAAGGCGCTGTGCCACCACCCAGACAAATGCTGATGTGGGGTTAGCACGGGAGGTGTTCCTGTCGTTTTTGGAAAAAGCTAACATTTTTTTTCTCTCATTTTCCATTGAAGGAAAATCTATGGAAATGAAATGACAAAATGCATGGGGATTCTCTTGGTGGGAAATTTTAATAAAGGTATTTCTACTTTATTATATTATATTTATTATATTATATTTGCATTTACTAAAGAGATTGTGAAATCACAAAACTAACATCAGTTGAATGCAACCAGACTCCAGAAGACTGCCCAAATCATTCTGATGCACTGCACTTTTACAAAACATATAGTATAAAAACTCAGCGATCAGATGAGCCACTTTGCTACTATTTGTGTTCTACAAATATATACTGCAGACTCCATTAAAATATTCATATTAATAAAGAAAGCAGCCATATGTAAACTACCTACAGACCTTATGCTAGGTGCCTTAAATATATGATTCTTAATACCACGTGAAAATATTCATAAAAAGTAACTAAGCAAGTTTAAAGCATTTTACTTTCTTATGAAATATACAACCTCAAATACCATTTTCTTATTCCTTTTTCAAAAACCATTTTAACCATTCTCAAATGTGCATTAAGTATATTTATACTGTTGTGCAACATAACCATCATTATCATTTCCTTATTCTTAAGCTTGACTGAAAAATCAGTTTTTGTTATATTTGAGGCAAAAACTACATCAGCCTATAGAAATAAAACATACCATTTTTTAACTGACCAAAAAATATATACTTCTTAACTATTTACTCTTTTAGATATACATTATATTTTATTTATAATTATTTTGGAGGATAAGGTACATTTAGCCAATGTGAACGGTTTCTTCTCCTTTTTATTAAAACATAACTGCAAAAGTGGTGAATCATTTAGAATCAGATGGTCATGTTGACACTTAGCTCTTCTTCCCCCTCTCCCAAGAAAAACAAAACAAAACAAAAAAACGCTAATGATTTAATATAGTTCACATAGCTGATTGTGATTACATTACATCAGTACTACTGTTGAAAGCAGCTCCCAACTAAAATGAGATGAGATACTGAACAGATGAAGTGCTGTTCAAAGTCAATGTAGCTCAGACTTAGGGGACAGAATTAATGAGAAAATGAGAATCTACCAGATGGTGCTGCAGGATTCCTCGCTGCACATCCGCCACCTCAAGCAGCTTCTATACATGCAAAGCCCCAGGGCCCCACCTGGTAGCAACATAATTACCCTAAATGTGCACTTATGTTTCATTACACCTTGGCCATTACTATGTGCACTGATTACAAGTATCAATCCCTTTCATTTTCATACACCTCTGCAGTTCCACAGCATTCAACTGTGAAAACTCAGCACTCTAGTTGCTTCTAACATGCGGCCCATGCTGATAAAACCGCAGAGGGTAAATTATTTGTCACTCTACAGGGTGCCAATTCAGTCTGATAAGAATGACATCATCCCCATTTTACCAATAACAATGGCACTAACAAGAACTTGTAATCAACAAACCTCAGTCCTCTGCTAGCCCTGGCAGGTGCAACTCTTTTTATGCTAAAAATAAGCCAACATTAGCTTCCAGCTCAAAACTATTTCTTTTATCACAATGCTAAGCAGAAGTTGGCTTCCACAGGCAGTGCAGCTGCTGCCGCCGCCGCTTCTGCAGATGCCTGCATTAATTGTATCAAGGACATACTGAAATAAGTGCTTATTCAGCACAATGGCTATTGGGGAGCAGCTGGAGGCGCAAGACAAACTGTCTTGAAGAGAATGCACCAACTCAGTGTGTAAATTACAATGATGAAGCACAAAGAGAGTAGAGTCTAAGTTTAAGGATCTTATATAGCTGCAGAGCAGCATGAAACTTTAGTGTTATCAATGAAGTCCGAACCAAAGTGTTTTCCAAATAAGAACAGACTGGTTCAGAGTGCACTGAAACCACTTTTAGAATGGGAGTAATATTTGCTACCCATTCAACACAGCAGAAATAGTAAAGTCTTCATGAAAAATATCAACAGAGTTAATAGTGCTCTTCTATGTGTAAATCATAATGTAATTCCCCTGTGTGTGTGTGTGTGTGTGTTTCAAACAATTAGCAATATAAGAATAACATTGTTTATTATACAGAAGCAACATGTGGCTCAATAGAGAAGATTGATTTGGCTAGCTTTCTTCCACATTCCCTCACTGCTCATTCATGCCAGTCTATACATCAGTGTTACGTTCTTTAGTCGTCCCTTCTATTTTCTAACCTTGGCATTAGTGAGCTGAAATGACTTAACGGTGATTAAAGGCTATTCCAGGTGATAGGTAATTATAGAGCATTCAATCATGCCAGTTTGGGTTGGGGCAGGTGAAATGGATCAATAAAGACACTGCTGAAATGAAATGTACTCCTGGAGAGGAGTGTAATGTGAGGTGAGAAAAAGAGGCTAGGGCTGGATCAAGAAATCCCAGAGTCTGTCAGCCTGCACCGCAGCCTCCCCAATAAGATCCTCCCTAGGAGTGTCCTTTCTAGAGGGCCTGAGAAGGCCAGGCTCCTGCACTGGCTCTGAAACCCGCCTGAAAACCGATAATGGTCCCAATATTACATCAATATAACTAACCTACCTGGCTTCTCATTGTGAGCATGATCAAACTGCTTTATATTTGCACCACAGACATCACTCCCTACAAAGGGAACACTTCAACCATGCACGTGTATTTTGAACTTTCACAAAATGACCCATATCCTGATAAAGAATACAGTTTGACAAATTTGAAATGACCACAAATCAAAACAACTCAGTACTTTCAAATTTTTCAAATATTCAATTAATAGAGTAGATCCTCATCATCCACAAATCTCCAAACTCACAAAGGTTATACCACTAATAACTGGCTCTCCTTTAGATGAAATTTTGGACCCAGAAACAAAGATTTAGTAATTTACAACTAAAAAATTGCAAGAGACTTACTCTATATGACACTAAGATATAAATGCTGAGCTCATGGCTAAACTGGCTCATCAGATAAATGACTTGAGCCTCAGAACACCACTGTTCAAACACAAATTAAAGCCTCAGAAAATCAAATTGTTTCTTCCACACATTTGTGGTATCAAGAAATAATTAAAAATACAAATGGCAAGTCTTGAAGACCAAAGATCTACAATATGTCATTAATACATGGCAAGTACAGTTTGCTTTCATTTTAGCTAAGTGCAAAAATAGGGTATTTTATTTACATGGAGAAACCAGGATGGATTTGTAGAAACAGTGTCAAGCACTTGTAGGCAATAATAACTGTACTTGTAACCAGTGCTGGGAACCAACACATCACTGCTTCAGTAATAACTTCCTTTTCTATGCAGCATTTCCTAACACAATTGCCATGATGCTAAAATGTATTCCTGTCATAGTCAAACCATTATATCATCTGCAAGCCAATAAAATAACAATTAACAGCGTGTCTTCATTCAAATGTATGTAGGTGAACTTTAAAAGTATCTAACCAATTTAATCACAATAGGCACACCTGAGCAAAACACATTCACTTACCCATGCCTTTACAACCTATAAAACAATATCCTTATGAATATTAGAAGAGTTAGAAAATACAAACTTTTAAAAGAATAAGAACAAAATTCTGTTGTAAACAACAAAGCAAGGTAGCCATGCCCCAAAGAGTTTTTTCTGAAACTGTTTTTTCCTTGAATGTATTTGGTATTTGACTGATATATTAGCTCTCGAGCATCATTTATCATGTTTATTTTAATAGGTTTCCCTTAGAACAGCTGCCTAAGATGCTAATCTTTTCTTTTTTCTTGGCCTTTTGTAAATATTTGAAATAGCTATTCATTAACAGTTGCACATTTATTCAGTCCTGTTGTACGGCTGGTGAACTGGAATTAGCTTTTCTTTTACTTTTTCTATCTGTTGGCCAGACTAGAGAAACCCTGCTGTTTGGGTTCAATCTGTCAAGGTTCAAATTGTCCTCCAACCAAGAGCTAATCAAGGGTGTCTGACCTGGTTAGCAAATAAACTAGGAACAAAAGTCGGTTTATTTTTTCTTTCTTGGGAGCACTGGTTCTCAGAAAGTAAAGCAAAACAAGTGCATGACACAAATGCAAAGGCCTGATATTAAAAACAGGCATGACTGGCAACTACAAAAGAAATGGATTACAGTCTGCAAAGGCAAAACTTTTTAAAGGAAAGAAATGGTGGGAAAAAGATACATAGGCAAAGAAGCATTGAACAGACTGTCAAACTACATTGGGAAGACAGGGGTGGTTGGGCGAGGAGGGCTGTAAGAGACCAACCGAAGGACTTGTACGCATGCATATAAGCACAACCAATGGATATAAGACACTGGGGTGGGGGGGAGGGTGGGCAGGTGAAGGCATGTCCTGGGGGGTAGGGGAGGTCAGGGGGAGATCAAAGGGGGAAAAAAAAGGAGACATATGTACTACTATTTGTAATACTTAAAACAATAAAAATAAAATAAAATTAAAAAAAAAAAAAAAAAGAAATGGATTAGCTTGGCATTTCCAGTGTTCAAGCTATAAGCGCATTTTTTATAGGAACTGGTTTTCAAATGCATTTCAGATTTAAATTCAGTCTTTTGAATGCAAGTCTGTGGCATGAGGAGAACACAGGTTTTAGGTGATCAAGCTACTCTGGTTGGCACATTAGTAGAAATCTGACATTTCTTCATGGATCCCAAGTCTCTGATTGATAGGTACACATCACAGAAGTCACCTTTCTGTATCACTGACATCATTATAATCTCCATTTCATGTACATTTCTAAAATATGAAATAAATTTTATTTTAAACATTTTAAATTACCACACTTGAAGAGAATAGGTTTTTTTATATATTATCAGAGTTAGTTTTAAATGTATCTATATGAACTACTTAATGAATGTACTTAAATGTATTCTAATTTAATAATAACACATATTAAAACACGTTCTCTTAGTACAGTGGTCGGCAAACTCATTAGTCAACAGAGCCAAATATCAACAGTACAATGATTGAAATTTCTTTTGAGAGCCAAATTTTTTAAACTTAAACTTCTTCTAACGACACTTCTTCAAAATAGACTCGCCCAGGCATGGTATTTCGTGGAAGAGCCACACTCAAGGGCCAAAGAGCCGCATGTGGCTCGCAAGCCACAGTTTGCCGACCACGGTCTTAGTATATTAAGGTTCCTAGACCCTAAAATTATTGCTTGGATCTGATTTTTAGCATTCTGTTGCTTTTAATAAATATCTAGTCTTTTGAGCAGCAATGACCAATGAAACTGAAAACCTGTGAAATGTGTGTTGCCACCATTCAAGAGCATTATGCTTGCAATTCCACTCAGGGCTTCTCTCAAAATGACCCAACTGATGAAATAAATTGCTACCATAATAAACTAAATTGCATTATAGCAGCCAATGCATTTGCACAATCAGGTATTTGAGCACAGCACTCGCCCTAAGGGGCAGCATGCCTCAGTGCAAAGTGCACCGGCCATCTCTATTCCAACACTCCTCCTCAGATTTGCAGTGCACCCTCTCTGTGCTTCAGTACAACAGGAACAAACACCAGCACCTATAATTCATTCAGTGACTGTGAGGATAAAATGAAAAGCTAGAGGTGACAGCACGTTCTCACTTCTTAGATAATGTTATTAATATTTAAGGGCTCATAAAACAGCATAATGTCTGGACATATTTATAATCATCCCTGTATTCATTTTAAAAAAATCACTCTCACAAATAAGAATAAAAATAAGAATAAAACAAGGAATATAATCAGTAGCATGTAAAGGTTCTATTTTATGTTTTTTTGGTGGCAGAATATAATAAATACTTTGCAGCATATAAAACACTTTTTTTTTTTACTCAGGGAGAGCAATTCTGCTTCTTGGAGTCCATGTTTAAGAATAATCAGCAATATGGTGACTGATTATATGATTATGTGATAAGATGTCAAGAATTAGCTGATTCCCAATTTGAGAAATATCTTACCTAAAATACATTGGTTCAAGTATCCATTTACTTTTCCTTTTATTTAAATTATTTTGAACAAGCCAGCTATCTTTAAGCAGCACCTTATATTTTAGTAAGTTCTATATTATAGTGAAGAAAAATATATATTCGTTTCATAACTTGCTCTGAAGTCAGAATTATAAATTACAAATTGTTTCTTTTAATGTTCCAGCAGTCACTACAGAAAATATAAAATGTAAACAGCATTTCAGTCTCACAGATCCTCCACTTTACAGATACTTGAAAGATGTTTGTTAAATAAACAAATAATAGTAATAATAATAAGATTAAATTACACACTAACCTTGGCTAATGTATTAGGAAAAAAATTCAACCATTCTCCTCTATTTACTCAAAGTAAACTATTTTAAATGTCATCATTTTAAGTCAAGAAATATACAATAAAATGAAAAATGTTAATCAATCTGGGCAAAACATTAAAGATTTTCAAGATTCACAGGGAGAGGTATATTTTTATATGATTGCAATATTTACAAACTTATAAAAATCACTTATGCTTGGAAATCTAGCTGCAAAGATAATATTGCTGAAAACATTCAAATGCTGGACTAATGCAGTTAGAAAAATTATTTTTTCAATCTTTATTCCATTTATTCTCTACTTAACATAGTGCCAAGTTTCTCCTATACCCCTTTTGTTGCTAAAACTATTTACATAGTGAATTACATCTTCAAGTGGGTACTACTTTAAATGAAGGTCAGATCATTGTATATAAATTATTTCAAGTCTAAAAAACAAAGCATGCATGTAGCCAGAATGAACAAGTACAGATGCAAAAACATAAATAAATTCCCTTATACATTTTCTTCAACATTTTCTAAGTAAAGCATTTATTTTGTTTCAAGTATTATCTAGTTTGTCATTATTTGCAGATAGATAGGTAGTTAGATAGATGATAGGTAGATAGAATGGGTATACATCAATATTCACAAAAAATAGTTTTTACTGTGCCCAATCCTCTGCTAAATTATCCTCTCCTAAATTACTTCACACCTGTGAACAACCTGTCTTTCTCTCATTACCAATCAAGGGTACTGGTTGACTATTCATTCAAACTCCAGGATCCACAGACATTTAGAAGGTTCATTCTGAGAACATTCACTACTTCCAGTTGGTAAAGAGAAAGTTTCCAGTTTACAGTTATGAAGATAATAAGGGCATTCATGCATTTAAAGCACACTTACTTGAACATTAATTGTGATATCACAATAAGTAAGACCCAAGCAGTCCTTATCAGAGGAGGTAAAGTCGAGGATATGAACTTTTAAACAAATCACTTTAAACCTGGCAACCACTATCACAGTTGTATGAAGAAAAAAATGCTGTCACTGGAGAACAAATGTGGTGCAGAATGGTGAGAGATGATGACTGAAAAAGATATTTAAGCCAAAATATGAAGGGTCATGAGTATCATGCCACCTCTAGGCCCTTTCTACTCAGTGTGATCAAAGGACCAGCAGTATCAGCATGACCTGGGGCTCAGAACACAGATTCATAGTCCCCGCCCAAGACCTAGGAAACAAAATGTCAACAAAATCCCCAGGTCATCCGCATACACTTTAAATGTGAGAAGCACATTTATAGTCCAGTGTTTCTTTGCAGCAGCCCAGGCACAGGCATGTGAAAGCATGTGGATTTGTGCACAAATGCAAAGAAGCATTGGAAAGAAAAATAAATTAATTAAAATAGCAACAGCATTTTCTGAGGTAGTAACTTATTTTCTCCTGTTCCTCGTCCTCCTTCTTGCCCTCTTATTATTATTGTTAATAACAACAATAAGCAACCATTTATTAAGTATTCTCAAAGTATCACAGACTTAGCATTAAGTTATTTTGTTTAATATTCATGCTCTTTATCTGATAAGTATGCTTTATCCCTATTTTCCAGATGGGAAAATTGAGGCTGAGAGAAAATAAACAGCTTTCATAAAGCCACAGAGCTAATGAACTATGGAAGCAGAATTGAACCCATTCTGCTCTTAACCAAAATGCCAGAGTATTTTAGATTTTATCTGAATGACTGCTCTTAACACCCAGTGATATAATTGCTTACTGACTGAATTATAGACAATAAAGTACCCTTAATAGTTCCTTGTGATATGCCAGCAATTGTTTAAACCATAATCCTATTATTACCACCAGATTTAGTTTAATGAAAAACAATCCTGACTCTATTTGGTTAATCTTTATTATAATTTATAAATATAATAAAGGCATTGTGACATTTTAATATTAAAATATATTTTTAAAAATATCTAATACTAGAGGCCAGTTGCACGATATTCATGCAAGAATAGGCCTTCCTTCCCCTGGCTTCGCTCCCAGCCGCCCGGGAGCCACCAAGTCCTCACTCCCAGCCGGAGCACTGCTCCTGTAGCTCCCTCCGCCCCCCTCACTCCCCCTCATAACAGGCCAGTGGCTTCATGCCTGTATATGCAAATTAACCTTCCATCTTTGTCAGGTTAATTTGCATACTCACTCCTGATTGGCTGTGGGCATAGTGGAGGTACAGTCAATTTACATGTTTGTCTATTATTAGGTAAGATTCTTGTTGCCGCACAATACACAAAAAGTTAACAGCTTAAAACAATAATTGAGTATTGCTCACAATTATGCAATCTATACAGTTCTGATCAATGTAATGGTTGAAACATTCACTATGACTTCTTCACATCTCAGCTGAGCAGCTGGAATATCTGTGGGCTGCCTATGCATCTCTCTTTGTCCATATGATACTGCCAAACCTCCTTACATGGTGGCTCAGGACTCCAACTAACACCCCACATGAATGAGCCCCACTATGCAAGGGGTTACCAAACCTCTGCTTACATCATGTTTTCTAATGTTCCACTGGCCAAAGCAAGACATGTGGCCAACTAGACAGTCAATGTGGCAGGGGTATGCACAGAGCATGAATACTAGGAGACGGGATTCAATAGAGACCACCACATAATAGCCCACAAGGATTTTTCAATAGTTTATCCACATGCTATTACAAGAGAAGGAAACTGGAAATGTTGATTCTCCGGATCTGTTAAATCTTAGATTATTTTTAAATGTTTATAAAAACTAAAATCAACTAAGCTTAAATAGTTCAAATATATTCAGTCCAAAAGTAGACTTGTCCATTGCACAAATAGACTTTAAACCCTGAATCAAGTCCAACACTTTTCAAGTGATAAGCAACATGGCCCCATTCTAACTGACTAGCTGGGATATTCTCCCATTTATTCTCCATGTGGTTGGGTTTATTTTCTCTCCATTTTTCTGGTTTAATGCTCTAACTTTGAATTCTGCCTCAGATCTCTTTGTTTTGATGACTTAATGGGCTTTTCTTCTGGGTTTGGACTTTGGGTTCCACCATATTTCTGGGTTCTGATAATCGTATTTATCAGGTAACACAGGTATGCACATGTGTGCACACTGAGCACACACACACACACCCAGTATCAAGCATGGCTCCCGAAACATTGCTACTATCCCTATTCCCAGTACTGAAGTCTGTCACTTCACACCCACTGGAGATGTTTACGAAAAGCAAATATGTTTTTTCTAATAAGATGAAGATGTAGAAAGGCATATCTGTAGCTTATGTTGTTTATGTTTTGCTCTAAAACAGCAGACCTCATTATGAAGAATGTTTTTAAACAAATCTAAATTTCATAGAATTCTATTAATTTATAAACTATAATTTTTTATTCATGCATTTTTTTCAACAAATATTTATTATGAGCCCACTATATGCCCTGTGCTGTGCCAAACTCTAAATTCCAGTGATGAATTAAACAGGCATTCTCACTAACTTCTCAGAATAAAGAGGAATAAAGAAAAAGGTGAAGGGATTGAGAAGTACAGATTGGCATTTATAAAATAGTCATGGGGATATCAAGTACAGCAACAGCATAGGGAATATAGTCAGTAATATTGTAATAACTGTGTACTGTGGCAGTTGGGAGCCATGAGGCTGGCAGGGGAGGGCATTTGGCGACGAATGTCTAACCACTATGCTGGACACCTTAAACTAATACAAAATAATATTGAATGTAAACTAATTGAAAAGACTTTTTATTTTTAATTTTTAAAGAAATGAAGAAACAAGTACCTCTAAAGTAAAAATTACTATAAGTGCTTTGGAGGAAATAAACAGTGTGATATCCTATCTAATAAATAGGGAATATGCAAATTGACCGTCACTCCACCACAAAGATGGTAGTGCCCATAGCCACAAGATTGCGGCACCCAGTCCTCTCAGCCACGCCTGAGTCCCCCAGTCCCGGGGGGGGCAGCCACTGAGAGCAGGCAGTGTGAGCGGCCTGGCAGAATGCTTGCTTTGTCACTGCGGCAACAAGGCAAGCGTTCCGCGCCCGGCCATGGAGGGAGGACCTCCCAGCCAAGCTGGGCACAGAATGCTTGCTTTGTTGCCCCAGCGACAAGGCAAGCATTCCATGCCCGGCCACGGAGGGAGTGAGGACCTCCTGGCCATGGAGGGCCTCTAGCCAGGGAGGGCAGTTGGGGCCATGAGGCCGGCTGGGGAGGGCAGTTGTGGGGCATGAGGCTGGCTCGGTAGGGCAGTTGGGGGCCATGAGGCCGGCAGGGGAGGTCATTTGGGGGTGATCAGGCCAGCAGGGGGCAGAGCAGTGGGGGGTGAGCAGACTGGAAGGGGGAGTAGTTGGGGGCGAGCAGGCCAACAGGCAGAGTGGTTAGGTGCAATTGGGCAGACAGGCAGGTAAGTAGTTAGGAGCCAGCAGTCCCAGATTGTGAGAGGGATGTCCAACTGCCAGTTTAGGCCCAATCCCACAGGGATATCCCCTGGCAGTCAGACATCCCCTGAGGGGTTCCAGATTGGAGATGGTGCAGGCTGGGCTGAGGGACACCACCCCCGCCCCCATGCACAAATTTCGTGCACCGGGCCACTAGTGATAGAGAATAGAAGGGAAGAGATCCCCTTAAAAGTTTGGTCAGAGAAGGGCCCCTGTGAGGTGATATTTAAGCTGGTACTTTTAATATGAAAGAGACAGGTGAAAACTTTCATAAAAAGGGGAAGAGAAGGTGCTGTGTTCAAAGAACTAAGGAAGAATAGCTTGGTGATAAAAGGTTGGGGACAGAGTGGGCAGGTGAGAGTGGAATGGACAGTGCAGCAGTCACGTGGAGCCTCCTGGACTTGGATCCAAAGTGGAATTGTATTTTCCTACAAATGCAAACCACCCTTCCTGGACTGAAGTCTCTCCTCTTCTGAGAGGCCACCACTTAGTCTCCCAGCCCACAACTTTTCTTTCTACTCACATGTCCCCACTCCTCCCTTCCTTTCCCCCACCCCCATATGCCCTGAGATGTCTTTCCCAGCAGTGGTAAGAGATTTTTGGGTGGGTGGACAGGAGCTTAGTGGTGTCACTTATCCTCTTTAGGCTTCATGCTCCTCATATGGAAACGAAAGGCTAAAGATAATAGCAAACGTGTCCTCCTAGGTTGCAATTCTTTGATTTACTCATAAAGTTGTAACTGAAACTACAGGGATAGGCAGGAAACAAAAGAGGGAAAACCAGGTGGCTTCCAGATTTCTCATGAAGAAGTCTTCATGGTATAATTTATTATGTTAAAAGTAAATTCTCAGAATATTGTATGATCAAACAAAATTGATCAATTCCAAACTTAGGAACAAATCAGTTTTAGTTTATCAAATGTTTCAAGTAGTGATGCATCTATTTCCCATATCTTAGTTAAGTAATAGTGTGACACTCTTCCTTCCTTGAAAGGTGCAACTCCAACTGTGCAAAATAAAAGAGATACTCAAAAAGGGGACAATCTATATAAATGTACAGATCAAAAAGAACTAGACTGCTGCCCTGGCTGGTATGCTCAGTGGTTAGAGTGTCGGCCCACACATGTACACGGAAGGGTTTTGGGATTTATTCCCAGTCAAGGGTCAAGGGCATATACCTGGGTTGCAGGTTTCATCCTCTACCCTGGCGGGGTGCGTGCAGGAGACAGGCAATCAACGTGTCTTTCTCTCATAGTTGTTTCTCTCCCCCCCCCCGCCCCCACTTTCCACTCTCTAAAAATCAATGGGAAAAAAATCCTTGGGTAACAAACAAACAAAAAAAGAACAAGGTTGCTTTAGAAAAAAATACACAACATTGCCAGTTTTCAGCCTTCCTCACAGAATCAGAATACCTTGAGGTGGGGCCTAGGAAACTGTATTTGAAAGCACCCCAACGTAACCCAATGAAAGGCCACACGTCACCAATTACATGAAAAAACAAGCCCAGCTTTTACTTTATTTCCTCACACTTAAATAGTGCATTTCTTCTCCACTTCCACTGACTATTTTGATCAAATGACTTAGTGTATTTAATCCAAGAAAGTTGTCTAGATAAAAGTTTCTAGAGTGGTCCTCACACACCTGCATCTGAGTTGTTATTTGCAGTCATTCACTTGAACATACAAATTCCTGGGTCTATGGCAGAACTACTGAATTGGGAATCTGGCCAGATGTCTGTATTTGAACACACACCCCAGAGGTCTAGATATTATTGGTAGAAAAAGTAAAGTTTAAGACCCACGTCCAATAAAGGATTACCACCTCACCATTGTTCACCTTCCTTAACTAAAATTCAACAAACCATACAAATCTATGTGGAGTGGATGGTCATCTAATCATTCATTCCTTCCCTTATTCATTCAATTCATTACTTCATCAAATCTTTCTCATTATTCTCCAACTAGAGGCCTGCTGCACGAAATTCGTGCAAGAGTAGGCCTTCCTTCCTGCGGCTCCTGGCATTGGCTTCCTTCTGGCACCCGGGGCCCGGGCTTCTCTCAGGCCCCAGCTTTGTCCAGAATGACATCTGGTCTAATTAGCATATTACCCTTTTATTATTATAGATTATATTTTCACTGGTTAATCCCTCACCCCCAGGTTCTTACCCTTCTAATGTTGACAGTACCGGAAATGATTAACTAAAGGGCATATTTTTTAAAGTCAGCAATCTAAATCAAACTTTTCTTTCTTATATTACAAATAAAAAGAAATGTGCTGGAACTGACCAAGAGAAATAAAAAAATATATATGTAACTGAGAGCACCAAATAAAAAGAAATAAAAAAATTTATAACCTCCACAGAACAGCCAAGGTCTCACTAACAAACATTTTTTTTTTTCATGCAGAAAATTGTGCTCACCGTACCTGACATTGTGCAAGTGTTTACTGCAATTTAATATCCACACAACCAAGAGAAGAAATTTAATAATTTTTCAGCTGGAATGAATTGACAGCCAGTGTTAGAAAACTGCAGACTCTGCAGAATCAATAAAAGCTGCTGGCATCATAAAGTAGTACTTTTGCCCAGAAAACATCTCACAAAGGTCAGGTTTACAAACCACCAGGTAGCGGTATCACTTTTACATCTTTCCAGGACTATTAAAATTCCATTAAACAACCTTCCAAAACTAACATGCAGCCTTTAAAGTTGACCAAAATAATCCCAGAGACAGACCAGCCTCAGTTCAAATTCTGAAAGCAAACCCTGGGTTAACTTTTGACCCCTTGTCACAAAAAATCATTTGTAGAATTCTGTTTTGTAAAAGAAAAATATCAAAGCAAATATATATATATATATATATATATATATATATATATATATTTACTTATAACTGTAAACATGGCTCTAAGTGGATATACCCGTTTAGTGAAATGAAAGTTACCTGTTAACATCAGGAAATAATTTCCAAAAGTAATAATTTTTCTGATGCAAATCTTGGAAAACCACCACCACTAAATATCTGATGTCATAAAATCAAGCCTGTGTTATAAGACCCAGCACTCAATTGTGCCTGAAGAGCAGCTGACATGAAGCAAGATCTCCTGCCCACTTCAGACATATAGCTTTTCCAGGCTATGTTTTCATTAGAGGTTCCCAGTTGCACATGAATTTCATCAGGCATAATCAATTCAGGATTAGCTACTCATTCCACATTTATTGAGCACCTACTAAACCCATCTACACACTGTCACAGATGCCTGATCCAGTGGCCTCTGGCTCAGTCCTCCAGTGACCTAAACCCAGATGGAAGGAAAGGGGAACATGTGCTGGAAGGGTAATCTCTCTGCCTCTGAGCAGAGATGCATGGCAAGCCTCCCTCAGTATTTCAGTTTTCCTCCAAAGGGCATAAACTTCATTATTTGCTTATTTAATCTCAAACGCAGATGGATTTGCACTCAATCAAAACAGAATACAGGCACCTTGGGTCCTTGACAGAGAGCAAAGACCTCTGCTGCCCTACTCAGTCCATGCCTGGCTGAAAGAACTAGGTTCACAGTGGAAAATGGGCAGGCTATTTGTTCTCTATGTCACTGATCTCCATGTTTTGAAAAATCACTTTCCTGAATCAGTAAAAAAATTTAAGAATAAGTATATTTTCTCAAACTCTGTTTACTTAAAAATGTATGGAATGACATAATTAATATGCAATAAAAGCTTAATCATATATAATAAAAAATAATTTAATAATACATCTGAACACATTTATTAGTTATACTCTATACTAGTGTACTAATATATTATATACAATACAAAATATATAAAAAAGAATGAAAATTTTAAAGGAAGAGAAATAAACACAAAGACAAGCTCTAGTATCTTTGTCCTGTACCCAGAAGTATTACCTCACCGAATGAACTAGTGTGTGTGAGCAAACCCCTGGGCTATTATTAGCCTTTGTAACGGGACTCCTTTCTGGTGCCTGATGGCTAAAGAAGTGAGACTGATCACTAGACAGTCACAAATACTTAGAATGTACTCCCAAGAAATCCTTTCAGAGTATTACGTTTTTTTCGGGCACGGGTGCAAGTTTTAACAAGGAATGCCAAAATATACAACTCTAAGAAACACAGTATGCGAATTTGAGTGCTAAAAGGATGCTGCTGAGACCTACTACATCTCTCAGTACTCACTATATGAGTCCATGTGAAAATTTTCTTTCAAATCTAATGCCAAACTGTTTTGTTTTTTTTCCTTACAGAGAATAAACTTTCAAAAAGTTCAGTCAAAACTACCTATGTGACTATAGCCTAATTTCCTGTTTTCCCAGGTCTCGTTATTTTATTTATTATAATGAGTAAATACATATTAAATTTATTTGCATATCTGCAAGTAGTTTTGTAGAACACAATAGAGGGAAAAAATAACAATCTCCAGTAACAGTGGGGTGTTAATTACCCTAGTTTTCCTAAGGATGGATAAAAAAAGGTATTCCCGGAAGCCCCAAATTTGCTGTACTTTAGATTACATGTACTCTGAATTATGAAAACTCAGAGAATTTTGAGCAAATGTCATTCTGTAAAACAGCCTTAGGACTTAATCCTTGTTTCCCACAGCAAAGACAAGCTGTTTACTCAATTATCAGCAAACATTACCCACTGGCCTATCTTATTGGAAGAAGTAATCAAAGGCTGATTATAATAATGTACCCTTATCCTTACTTTTCTATTTTTTTAAATATGTTTTTATTGATTTCAGAGAGAGGAAGGGAGAGGGAGAAACATCAATTGGCTGCCTCCTGCACACCCCCTATTGGGGAATGAGCCCGCAAACCAGGCATGTGCCCTGAATGGGAATCAAACTGTGACCTCCTGGTTCATGGGTCAACATTCAACCACTGAGCCACACCAGCTGAGCCTTCTCCCTACTTTTCTAAAGAATGTGCCTATTAGCAGAAATATGAACTGTTTCTAAATACAGACTTAATAGATATGTGTTGAATGAATGGAAAAACAACAACTATATAATCTAATAGTTACTTCAGTTAAAGAATCATTATTTGATTTCTTCCTTTCATATACCTCCAGAATCATATCAACCTCAAGATTCAGAATGGCAAAAAGATTTCATCAGGAATATTCATGTAACCACATGCCAGTGGCTAACAAGAACTATGCATTGAGAGGGAATCTGAGGAAGAGCTCTGGTTGACTAGAAAAGGAAACCAGGAGCTAGGGAAGGTGGAGAGGCAACACAGTGTTGTCGGTTTAATGACACCACCCTAGACAGATAGGGGGTGTTTTCAAAATCCAAAGGTGCTTGTTTACATTAAATGGCTTAATGATTTTTATCTGAAGACTTGCTTCCTGCTTCTGTGTACTTAATATTCATTAGTCCAATTTACTTCTCTCTCCTTCTAAACTAGGAGGAGTTCCTTGAAGACAAGGACCATGTGTTTTTCATTTTTTAATTCCCACATAGCACACTAAATACTCCTAAATGGCAGTTGACCCTTTTATGATACTTTGGGGATAACAAAATCATTGAGCCTTTTAACTTAATCAAGTACCTTTGGATTTCAAAACCATCCATTAACTATCAGGTAGGTCGGCAATTGACAACACTGTTGCCACTCCAACCTCCCTAGCCTGGCTCATTCTTTACTAGACAGCCAGGGCTTCTTCCTGACAATCCCTCCTATAAAGGTTGAAAGGACCAGTTCATTTTATAGTTTCAACCAAAAATCTGTCTGAACTAGTGGTTCTCAACTCTAGTTTTCCACCCTGACTAAACATTAGAATCACCTACAGAGTATTTTAGAAAATGCAACCCCCTACCCTGATCCCTCCATCCATAGAAATTGTTTGGTTTTGGTTTTATAAAATTGCCAAGTGACTATAATGAATAGCCCAACTGTTCTTTTCTAGATCAACATTAGTTCCTAAACACTACATCCTTCTCTTATGGATTTATGATCTATATTAGCATATTAGAGACAACAGAAAGTTCTGCCATAGTCTTATTTAAGTTAACTATCCACAAAGCTGACCATTGAACCTTTTCATCATAAATCCTGTCTACAGTCCTATCTAATAAAAGAGTGATATGCTAATTGACCATACCTCCACCACAAGTCACGCCCACCAGCCAATCAGGAGCGAGCATGCAAATTAACCCAACCAAGATGGCTGCGGCTATAGAGCAAACAGGAAGCTTGGGTTTCCCCAGCAATGGAGGAAGCCAAGGTTCCTACACACCCTAGCTGGCTCAGGCCTCCACTCAAGGTTACAAAGTTTGAATTATAGAAGGTAAATAAATCCCAACAAAAATGGCTGCGGCCACGGAGCAAGCAGGAGGCTTGGGTTTCCCTGGCAATGGAGGAAGCCAAGTTCCTGGCTGGCCCAGGCCTCCGCTCAAGGCTACCAAGTTTCAATTATAGAAGATAAATAAATCCCAGATCCCAGAGCCTCCACTTGGGTCAGCAGAGGGCATGGCTGGCCTGCAAACCACCACAGGGCCCTCGCTCAGGCTGCACCATGCCCCAAGGGAACCCCCACCCTGATCTGGGACACCCTTCAGGGCAAACCAGCTGGCCCCCACCCTATAGGATAGAGTGCACCAGGCCTCTATCCTATCTAATAAAAGAGTAATATGCAAATCGACCATCACTGCAACACACAAGATGGCTGCTCCAATGTGGACACAAGATGGTCGCCACAAGATGGCCAGCAGGGGAGGGCAGTTGTGAGGGATCAGGCCAGCAGAGGAGGGCAGTTGTGAGTGATTAGGCCAGCAGAGGAGGGCAGTTGGGAGGGACCAGGCCTGCAGGGGAGGGCAGTTAGGGGTGACCAGGCCTGCAGGGGAGGGCAGTTAGGGGCAATCAGGCTGGCAGGGGAGCAGTTAGGGGTGATTAGGCTGGCAGGCAGAAGTGGTTAGCGGCAATCAGGAAGGCAGGCAGGCGAGCAGTTGGGAGCCAGCAGTCCTGGATTGTGAGAGGGATCCCAGATTGGAGAGGGTGCAGGCTGGGCTGGGGGACACACCTGCCCCATGCACAAATTTTGTGCACCGGGCCTCTAGTGTATATATAAAAGCCTAAGTTACCATTCAACCATTGGATTGGTAGCTATAATGCACACTGACCACCAGGGTGCAGACAGCACACAGGCATGGAAACATGAAACAGAATGATGAATCTCAGAGGGAAAGGGGAAGGGAGGAGGGCCGGAGGAGATTAACCAAAGATCTTATATGCATACTAGAGGCCCGGTGCATGGATTCGTGCACCGGTGGGGTCCCTAGGCCTGGCCTGCCAGGATCGGGCCAAATTTGTCACCAGGCCTCCGACATCCCCCAAGGGGTCCTAGATTGCGAGAGGGTGCAGGCCAGGCCAAGGGACCTCACCGGTACACAGATGGGCCTCTAGTTATAAATAAATCTTTATTGGAACATAGCCACAACTATTCATTTATGTATTGTCTATGGCTATTTGCATGTTACAAGGGCAGAAATGAACAGTTGCAACAAAGACCTTATGCTCCACAAAGCCTAAAATATTTACTATCAGACCTTTAAGAAAATGTTAAGGAACACACCAGAGAAATACTAATCTAAACTGGCCAATTCAGATGGGACCATAAAGGTTCCAAGGAAAGGCTTCAGAGGGTAAGAAAGAAAAAAAAGCGGGGGGAAGAGCTCATTAAGTAGGGCTCCACATCTACTCTAACCATGGCTGTGCTGCTTTGACTTTTCAAATTTCATTTGAAGAGAGATTTGAAAACAATGACTTAGAAACTAAGAAATCGAATAAATAAAAGGCAGTAAATTATACTCTGCTTTGCCATGCAAACCTTTAACCAAATTTCTCCAAAATCAAATTGATGAATCTCAGCTGTTTTAAACTGAGTATCTGATAAACAGCTATTTAGGCATCATGTCCCCTATCAAGTTATATACGTTCATGCATTTATTTAGCTTGCCCATTAAAATTCTTTTATAATTTATATTTTAATGTATTTTTGGGTTTTGTAAGAAACAAAACAGAAGAAAAGGCCAAGTACAGACTATATCGCAAATTTCTATATATTAGCAGCTAAAGGCATTTCTAAGTTATTATTCAATGTCTCTTAGAAAAGGATGTATAAAAATAATTCTTAGTGCTAATGGCCTAGAAACATGTACATTACTCACTATAAACTACATACTTCCTTTTACACATGCATTTCAAATTCTATAAATCACACTATTTCATTATTCCTCTAAAGAGGCAGAATTTATCAGTTGGTAAAATCATCTTCCCTTGTTCAAAACTCAATACAGCATTTCATACAGCTTTTATTTTCGTGATGAACTATTACATACAATCATTTAATGTAAGCTGCCTGAAATCCTCTTTTTGGAAGTTGACAATATACAAAAAACATGTAAATTAACATTAGTAATCCTTTAGAAGAAATAAGATTTTTCAATTTTATTTGAACATAGCACAAATGACAAAATAAAGGAATAAAATATATTTAAATAACTGCCTTATAAATGAAGAGGATGCAATTATGGCTCTTTTTTTATTTTCGATCAAAATCAATATATAGTAACCCTTGCTAATGGTGATCAGTCAAATTTGGCTTGATGCAAACCATTCAACTCAACAATTTGAAGTTTGCACAACAGAAAATCAAATATTGCTCATTTCTCTTCAGATTTAAAAGAGTGGGAAGCAATGTTTTCCAGTTGCATTTCATAATTAATCTTATACACAACTGATGGTATCTTTATAAGCCTTGAAAGAAAACAGAATTCATTTTTTAAATTTTCAACATTAATACTAAAATCACTATGCATCAAGAAATTTCTCTCTGCTTTGAATATTTCACCTTAATTTTTTACCTTCCTATAACCTGTTTATGCCACTTAATCTGCGGGGCTTTTTCAGATTTGTGAGGGACAAAAAAGTAGTAACACAAATGAGATCTAGAAAAGCACAGGATAGCTATGAAAACAGCTCATCCATCATCTCTACATTTTGATTCCAGAGACAGCAATGAAAGGTGTTGTTTCCACACCACTCACCCAGCACACTTAAAAAGGTTTGTTCCATCACTTAGACCACTGAAACTGATTGATTAGCTGCTAGAGAAAAATCAATACAAATATGCTAGAAAACACTAGCTTGTAAATTCATTCTGGCCTCAACAAAGTCCTGGTCACTGCTTGACATGTTTTTCTAGATATCTAAAATGCAACCATGTCAAACCTCAGCCCTCAGCCCCCAGACACTGCCATGCCCAGGAATTTTTAAAGCCCAAATCTCGGCAGAGGTGAGGAAGTTTCCCAGCAGTTGGTTAAAACAGTGATATGATACCCAGAAGTCACCTGGTAAATCTTATATTCATATGCAGAACTGTCCACAAAAATGATAAACACACCAAAGAAGGTAAAAACAGTCAAAGAAAATGTCAAGGGAACTAGATTCAGTGAGAGAAAAAGCAAAAAAGCTGGGAAATCAAACACACACACAAACACATATGTAAATGGTAAACAAATTTTCTATTTCAATACATAAATGATTGTGACTTCAATGCTATCCATTCAAAAGTTAACAAGTTGCCTTTCTCACTTTTCAGCACCTGAATGTATATTTTTTAATGCTCTGGAAACCCACTTTACACTCAGAATGATTTCACAAATCTCTTCTAAATGCTCCCTTACCTTTGGGTTAGCTCTTAGTCTCTTCAAATTCATTAGACTACTAAGAAATACATTTTATGAATATAAAATGTTTCATAAATATGCTATTCATAAAGAAATTGTGATCTCCCTGCATCGTGACAGGCAACCTGGGTTCTAATCCCCATTCCACAATTTGTTTAGAGTTTTTTAAAAAACACTTTGTATTTCTACATAGTCATTAAAAATTTTAATTTAAAGAAAGAAAGCAAATGTAATTTTCAGGATGGGAAATTTAATTTCCACTGACTTTAAACGTAGTGCTAAAATTTAGTGGCAGCGTACTTAAACTTTATATTTAACATAGTCTTTCAAACAGTAATATTTATTCTTCTTTATTCATTATAGGACAGATAATATCATAATGACATAATGAAGAATTCATGGGCTTGTGGTTCAAAAAATATTCCTAACACCTGAATATGAAAGGAACTAAATATGCAAACACTATAAAACTAAGAAAATGGACTATTTCTTCTCTTTAGCTTCACAATTATTCTTCACAATTTTAAAGTTCCAACATAGAAATTCAGTAAGACCATTAAAATCCCACTGTCCTTTGCAGAAAACAAAAGATAATAAATTAACTCAATGTCTTTAAAATGTGAGCTACAGACTGCTATTTACTATAGTAGAAAGGGATTATAAGGCCATTCTTAGCATGAATTTATTTTTCTAAAATTAAGAAAATAAAAGATAATTGTCAAACTAAATAATTTCTATCTATAGAGACATTTTTCAGAGAACATATTTTGAAAATCTGTCATTTGATTCTAGTCATTAATGTTTGCTGTGGATGTTCCAATATTCTCACTCAAAATTAAGACTTCTCTTTCTGAATTAATTTCAAATTCCTTCAGTTTAAGTAATGTCTAAGGACACAGGCAATTCACATAAGTTATCTCAAATGACACTAAACATCATAGTAATAAGAAGACCATGGCTCGGAGAGGTCATACACCTTGTCAGATCATGTGGCTAGTAAGTAGCAAACCACTGTTTCAAATTCTAACTCTCTTAAGCAAAGAGCATCAAATACTTGATAACTTAAAATTTTCCTAAATACAATGGCTTATCTAGAAAGTTATGACCTCAATATTTTAATAACAGCACCACATATCAAGCAAATGAGCTCACCAGTCCAAAAGCTAGCATTCAGTTTCAACTCTAATTTACAAATTACAAGACAACAGAAAAAACTTACATTGCAAACATTCTATGATTGCAAATAGAAAGACACATACATATCTACTGAGTGTGATTATGAAAGTAATACTAAATAAATATTTGTAATACTTTCTCTAAAAATAGCCACTAAGTCACTCCCAACTTCTGAGACATAGTCTTTGAACCACTCACCTTAATTAGCCCAGCTCACTTGGATGTGTCAATGCTAACTGCCAATCAAAGCCTGACAGAACTAACACACTGTGTCTCTACTGCTCAGAGGGCATTTCTAAAGATAACCAGAGAGCTAAGTTTGTTGGATATGTTCAGAGTATTTCCATAAGCATTTTATAAATACTATGTTCACTCCTCCCTTTTTCCCCCCCAAGTCAGATAGAATACATAAATGCGTCCGTACTAAGTCATGAAGCAATCATATCAAAGCATTAGTATAGGTTAAAAATGAGGATAGATATGAGGAAGCCCAGAGAATACTTTCACTTCCTACATGATGATTTAACTGTTTTATATTTTTCAAACAAATTTTCAAAGTAAAATGAGATTTTTAAGTTATATGTAGTTGTACTTAGAAATGCATAATGTTGAAAAGTGCCTCAAAGAAACTAATTTGTATGCCTTCCAATGTGTAGTGTTTGATGGATATATATTACAGTTTTAATATCTCCATTAACCAACAGATACATAAAAAAACAAACACTATGTAAGAATGCCAGAAAAGGCGTCATTTTTCAAGTATATTAGGTTTCTGTGCAAATTTTTGCCATTTTTGAAAAATCTTTAGGGTAGTTGTGTTACAAAAGACAATTGCCCCGACATTTTCTTAGATTAGATAGCTAGTCTCACCCTAAAACAGAACACTGGCAACAGTCAGTGAGTTGCCTTTCATTTCTTGTTGAATGGAAATAGAAGACTGGACTGAGCTAAGAATATAAAAATAGAAAAAAATTATTGGAGGTGTTAACCAATCAACCAAGGTTATATTTCTCTCTGTTTTTAAGAGCATTCCAAATTCATGTTGATAAAAGCTTTACATAGACTAAATAAAGAAATGTGTTTGGAACTCATACTTGCTAGGATTCAGGGTGTGAAGTACTGAACATAGCACTCAAAGTTACTCCCTCAAAGAAAAGCACATTGCCAATAACTATTAACCCACACGATTATGAGACGATGCATTATCTCATGTTGGGTGTAAAAGCACACTGATGTTATATACACATATCATAAACAAAGACAAAAGGGGAAGTTTATGGTTTAAGCAGTTATGTGTCAAACAACACAACTGTGACTCATGTAAAAGATAAGTCTTATTTTGTACAGAGAGATTCCTAGACAATCACATTTTAGCTGGCCACTCACACAGAGAATCATTCTCTGTAAGGCTCCCTACCAGTACCACTCCTTACTGGCCCAACAGTCCTGTGAATAAGGAAGGCTATCTTTATTGGATGATAGTAAAATCTACCTTCTCCTTCCAAGACTCTGGGAAAACTTTATTAGCTCAATTTTCTAATGGTCCAGAAATCATCAAAGATACAGGTAGAAATCTTAAAAAGTGTATCACTCAGTTCACAAAAGCCTTAATGCACATCAAAAGGTCATGGATTTCATTTTTATTTTTATTTTTTGTCTTTTCCATGGAATCTACAATAGGTGATAAAATTCAAATCATGTCACTTATCTTAGAGTCATAAAAAAATGAAAGAGTGGCTAGTAATGTGAATATTATAACTTGATTGAATCTATCAGATAAGCTGAAATATTTGTAAACTCTTCAGAAAGCTAAAAAAATCCTGTATGTAAGTAAAACAAATTAGAAGACTACTACAATTTATTGAGAAGACTAAACTTGTACATAATTTTAGACACTCTTACCTTGAAAAGACTGTTTGGCTCTGTCTACTAGTTCCTCAATTGGATAACTGGCCAAGTTTCCTCTGGCGTGTTTAGTTTTGCAGTAGGTACAAGCATTGAGACACCTGTTCAAATGACAGCAATAAGTAAAGCTGAAATTTTAAAGACAGTGCACACTTAACACAAAGAAAACACAACTAAGTGTTATTTTAGTAACATTTGCAGTTTATATAAGAGATATAAGAAACAAATATCTACCATACTTCATATTTATGTTATTTCTACAAGGCACAGAAATTTCCAATTATGCTTTAACCATTCAAAAATGATTGTACAGCCCAGCCAGCATGGCTCAGTGGTTGAGCATCGACCTATAAACAAGAGATCATAGTTCAATTCCTGGGTTGGGGGCTCGACCTCCAGTGTGGGGCGTGAGGGAGGCAGCTGATTAATGATTCTCTCTCATCACTGATGTTTCTATTTATCTCTCCCTCTCCCAGTCTGAAATCAATCAAAAAACTTATTATACAAATCACATAATATTATCTACAAATGCAAATATCCATGTGGAAGAAAGTTTACAATGATTACTCAAAAGAAATTCAAGATCCACATTGTTTGTAAACCACTGACATTTCTTTGGCTATTGTAACACTAAAATTTTAGTAACCCCTAAATATGCCATATTAATTGGAAATGAAAAAGCATATGCATTTAAATTTTAACTGACATAATAATAAAGTCAACACAGCATTTTCATAAAAAATACAGTCTTGGAAATTTTCACATATATTTCACTGTTTGAAATAAGAAAGAAATATTTAAATATATCCAATGTTTAGTTTTTCTCACTTTGAAATTTTAAAGCATTTGTAAAATGATCTTTTAAAACTTTGTTATTCATTATAGCAATTATTTGTCATGTCTAAAGACTATTGAAAAATACTTCTATTTTTTAATTTTTCAAAACTAATGTCATCATTCTACTTTTATTTAATTTTTAATTAATTAAATTTATTATCCTAGAGCAACTGAATCACTGAAGATATTTGTGTGGCTTTTTTTCAATGTTGAGCCTTATTTTGTTTTTCTAAATCCTTATCAAAGGATATGTTTTTATTTAATTGAGAGAGAGGAAGGGAGAGAAAGAGACAGAGGAACATCAGTATGAGAGAGAAACTTCAATCAATTGCCTCCCATACTGCCCTGACCAGGGATCGAACCTGAAACCTTTTTGTATATGGGATGATGCTCCAACCAACTAACTCATTTAACTAGAACATGAGCCTTATCTTTTTTACATAGATCTATCTTCTATCCTATATAATAAAAGCCTAATATGCTAAGTGTCCGGTCACCAGTTGTCCATTCAACCAATCAAAGCTTAATATGCTAATGATATGCTAAGGCTACTCAACCACTCGCTATGATGTGCACTGACTACCAGAGGGCATACAGTTGACCAGTCGACCAGTTGCTATGACATGCACTGACCACCAGGGGGAAGACAGTTGACCAGTAGGTTAGCTTGCTTCTGGGGTCCAGCTGATCGGGACTGAGCGAGATGGGCCAAACATGTCCTGGAGCCCTCCCACAGTCCCTCCCCAGCTGGCCGACCTCCTGCGTCCTTCCCTGGCCCCAATCATACACTGGTGGGGTCCCTAGGCCTGGCGTGCACCCTCTCACAATTTGGGACCCTTCACAGGATGTCAGAGAGCCAGTTTCTACCCAATCCCGCAGGTCAGGCCGAGGGACCCCACTGGTGGACGAATTTGTGCACTGGGCTTCTAGTATATATATAAAAGGCTAATATGCAAAGTGTCCCCTCAGGAGTTCAACCGGGAGAATGGGAATTTGATCACTTGCTATGATGTGCACCGACGACCAGGGGGCGGCATGGAATATGGTGGGTGACCAGCAGCGGCAATGGGGCATTGAGGGAGTGAGGGAAGGATGAGGCAGGGAGGCAGGGGAAACAGTTTAAGCAGTTTAAACAGTTTATTGTAACACTAAACATTCTAAACATTTTAAAATACTAAACCAAAAGAATATATGTTCACTGTAGCATTATTTACAATAGTCAAAATATGGAAATAACCTAAGTGCCCATAGATGGATGCATGGATAAAAAAAAATATGTGGTGTATTTATATATACAATGGAATATTATTGAGCTATAAAAAATAAGGAAATCCTGCCATTTGTGACAACATGGAAGGACCTCAAGAGCATTATGCTTAATGAAGTAATTCAGATAGACAAAGATAAATACTATATAATCTTTCTTACATGTGAAATTTTAAAAACCTCTTAGAAATAGAGAACCAATTAGTGGTAGCCAAAGGGTGAAATTTGTGGGGGATGGGCAAATGGGTGAAGTTGGTCTAAAGATACAAATTTCCACTTACAAGATAAATAAGTTCTGGGGATGTAACCGATAGTATGGTAACTATGATTATCAATACCATATTATATTTGAAAGGTGCTAAGAGATCTTAAAAATTCTTGTCAAAGGGGGAAAAATTGGAAGTATATAGGGTGATAGATGTTAAATAAACTTATTGTGGTAAACATTGCACAACATATACATATCTCAAATCATAATTTTGTACATCTTAAACTAATGCAATGTTATATGTCAACTATATCTTTGTAGAACTAGGGATGGGGGTGAAAGTAGCTTGCTCAAGGCCTATAACTCAAATCTCAAGAGCTGAAATTCAAACCTGAACCTATCAAATTTCAAATTCCATTCTGTTTTCATACTAAGCTGCCTCCCCAGAATTAATGTGTATCAAACATCCTATCTACATACAAATGTAGATAAGATATAACCATAAGATAAGCAGTCATCTGACATGAGATATAACGTAACACAGCATATTTATTCAAAGATATGGCCAATACTTATCATTCTATGTATGAAGCTATTTGTTTAAAACATGTATTTCTCTCTTTTATTCTTTGGAAATGTAAGACTAGGCTTCTTGTCTATTGGCTGGCCCAAACCAGTTATTCCAACCCTGCTGTTTACAAGTTCTGGTTTTCATCCTCCTGCTGGCTCTTTGGTAAATTATATCACCTTGTTTGGCTTGCCATGTTTCTAAAATTCTATCCCTCAGGTTCTCAAAGCTGACTGCTCTCTCTGTCCTCCTACTCACCTCAAGTGGCTCCGTGATCTACTGAATGCAGCAGACCCCACCATTCATTCACCTGTGATTCCCCATTGTGATTGGCATTCACTCAAGTTACCTCAGCACCCATCCAGGGAATCTCTTGATACTACTACATACTTAGCTAGGTCTCCTAATTCCTAATGGAGAGCTCCATAAGTTAGGTGGACAATAGAAACTACTCCCATTTCTGACTTGGGCTATTTCTTAAACATAACTGTCTTAGCAGACATCAGCCTGGAGAAGGGGAAAGAAATAGAAAGAGAAGGGAAGCAAATTGTAATATAAATGAATTAACACATGCAAAGCACTTAGAATATAGTCTGCACCTAGTAAGTGATCAGTAGATATTGTCCAATAGTTGGGTAATGTGACTGTTCTAAACCATTCTGTAAGGAAATAATTATATAGTATCATGTTCCAGGTGTACTTAACTTCACAAAACAGATGTGTTACTGATAGCTTGGCTGAAATCAACTGTGGAAAACAAATCATATTTTCCTACTGGCTCACTTAATAAAAGTGGAAATATATCCCCCATGGAAAATCACTCATGAAAATGTACTAAAAAGTTTAAATAAAACAAAGTGATACTCGGAAACATTTATAATAATGAAAATAAGCCACTAAGTATAAATATTACATGAAGAATTCAAAATATTCTTTACTAAACTGTTCCCTTGTGGTTAATTAGGGTTGGTGATGTAATATGTTTTTGAAGTTTTAAACTATTATATAAAAAGAGTTCATCCTTACTTTCAGTTATCAAAATATTTTATATTATTTCAATAAAGTAAAAATTTCTAAAAAGTAAGATTCTTTAAGCATGTTAAAATAACACTAAGCAAGCATTAAATCTGCTATGTCTTAGGTTTAAAAAGGAAAGAGATTTGTAATCCAAAGTTATATGCAGTACAAAATCGGAAAAGAATAAGGTTTTTTGATGCTATTTGGTTTAAAAACTTTTTCTCAAACATTAAAAATAATGATGACCAATCATTTCAACATGACAAGCCTTCAGTAAAATAAAGAGATTCACCACAGAAACCACCACAGAGAGTTTCAGTTATCTGTAAACAATTAAATAATTGTCTACGAGTAACACTGAGCCAGTTTCTTCAACCATCAGAAAACAAAAGATCTTTGAAGGTAGACTGTTGAAAGCCAAAACCAAAAAGGAGAATGGCTGTTGAACTGCAAAGAAGATGCAAAACCCTGAACTGCCTTAGAGTGCTCTGATGGAAGAATAAAGCTAGTGCACCACTCTAATCTTTGCACTGGCGATTATATGGCCACGGGCCAAGAAATAACTGAAAACCTCAAAAGTAGAGGCAGATTAGGCATTTGATTTAGAAATTTAACTCTGGAACCTTAAAAAGCATCTGTGGTAGAATATTTTTAAATTACAGAAACTAAACAAATAAAATGAATTTTCACAAATGAAAATATTTCAAAATATTTCAAATTCATAATACATATAAACTTAGTAACTGAACCACAGAAAACAAATGAAAACAAAGTTTTAATAAATTCAGTTCTGTGTTTTTCTTTTAAAGAGCATCTTCAGATAACACAAGTTTTGGAATAATTTAAAAATCACAATTAAGCTTTTAAAAATTCACCCATACTTTTTTTTTTTTAATTTTATTTTATTTTTATTGTTTTAAGTATTACAAATAGTAGTACATATGTCTCCTTTTTTTTCCCCCTTTGATCTCCCCCTGACCTCCCCTACCCCCCAGGACATGCCTTCACCTGCCCACCCTCCCCCCCCACCCCAGTGTCTTATATCCATTGGTTGTGCTTATATGCATGCGTACAAGTCCTTTGGTTGGTCTCTTACAGCCCTCCTCGCCCAACCACCCCTGTCTTCCCAATGTAGTTTGACAGTCTGTTCAATGCTTCTTTGCCTATGTATCTTTTTCCCACCATTTCTTTCCTCATACTTTTTTTTTTTTAAACAGGAAAAAATAGCCCGATTACTGTACCAGTGAATTCTACTGAGCATATAGAGAAAAACAAATACTAAACATTCTCACACTTTTACAAAAGTTGAAAATGAAGAAATACTTCGTAACACATTCAATGAAGACAGAATTACCTTAATACCAAAGGCAGATAAAGACACTGCAAGTACAGACCAGTATCTCTTATGAATATTGATTTGAAAATACTCAACAAGAAGAGAAACCAAGATGGTGGCATAGGTAAGTACCTAAACCGCTGCCTCGCACAACAATTTCAAAACTACAACTAAAAGACAGAACGGACACCATCCAGAACCATAGGAAAGCTGGCTGTGTGGAAATTCTACAACTAGAAGGAAAAAGCTCACGGAGAACTGGAGGAACGCCAAAGGGCGGAGGAACGCCAAAGGGCTGAGGTACGACAAAGGGTCTTTGTGCGCACAGAGAGGAAGGGTGGCTGAGAGCCTGGCTGACTTTCTCTGGTGGGAGGGGGAAGGAAGCCCCGACTGCACTGAACCCCAGTTCCGGGCGAAACCCCGTGGACCCAGGCTCATACAGGGGGAGTCTGGACTGTCAGGTAGAGAGAAAGGCACTGGGAGACTCGGAGACCAGGGGGAGGTGCGCGCTCCAGTGCCCACAAAGACTGAGGAGGTTGCCACAGGCTTTCCCTAGCAGAAGGCAGTGGAAGCTCCTGACTGCACTGAATCCCAGTTCTGACTGCACTGAACCCCAGTTCCAGGCAAGCCCCTGGGTACCCACACTCTTGTGGGGGGAATCTGGACTCTTGGGTGGAGGCTTGGGAACCAGGGAAGGCAGAGGTCTGGAGGCACGCGAGCCAGTGTGCACAAAGACTGAGGAGGTTGCCATAGGCTTTCCCTAGCAGAGGGAATCAGAAGCTCCTGACTGCACTGAACCCCAGTTCCAGGCAAGCCCCTGGGGACCCACGCTCTTGCAGGGGGAATCTGGACTCTAGGGTGGAGGCTTGGAAGCTGGGGAAGGCAGAGGTCTAGAGGCGCGCACGTGCACACAAGGGCAGGGCTGACGGGAAGCCCAGACTGTCTGCTCCGCCCTGAGACTCTACCCCATCCAAGCTGAACACAGAAGCTTTTGCAATTTGGCAAGTCTAATCCTATAAGGCTGTCTCCAGCACCGGACTTCTCCCAGAGTAGACACAGCTGATCCTCACAGCCAACTGGCCTGGAGGTCAATTCCTCCCAGTGATACCAACAACAATCAAGACTTAACTACAACAAGGCTGTACACACAGTCCACAAAGGGGTGCACCAAGAGTGTCCACCTCAGGTAACTGGGAGGCCGACCCACTGGGCCAAACAGGAAACCTAGCACACAAAGCTATCCTACCAACTCAGGGAAGCAGTGAAAATGTGGCGACAAAGAAACAGATCACAGACTAAAGAAATGGAGGAAAACAAAGGACTGGATATAGAATTCAAAACCACGGTTATAAGGCTTTTCAAGAATATCCTGGAAAAGGCCAATAAATATAACAAGACCCTCAAAGATATGAAAAAGGACTGACTAGAAATTAAACATACACTGACTGAAATAAAAAATATTATACAGAGACCCAACAACAGACTAGAGGAACGCAAGAATCAAATCAAAGAATTGAAATACAAAGAAGCAAAAACACTCAACCGAAAAAACAAAAAGAAAGAAAAAAGTCCAAAAAGTTGAAGATAGTGTAAGAAGCCTCTGGGACAACTTCAAGCATACCAACATCAGAATTATGGGGGTGCCAGAAGAAGAGAGAGAGCAAGATACGGAAAACCTATTTGAAGAAATAATGACTGAAAACGTCCCCCACCTGGTAAAAGAAATAGACTTACAAGTCCAAGAAGCGCACAGAACCCCAAACAAAAGGAATCTAAAGAGGACCACACCAAGACACATCATAATTAAAATGCCAAGAGCAAAAGACAAAGAGAGAATATTAAAAGCAGCAAGAGAAAAACAGTTAATTACCTACAAGGGAGCACCCATATGACTGTCAGCTGATTTCTCAACAGAAACTATGCAGGCCAGATGGGAGTGGCAAGAAATATTCAAAGTGATGAATAGTAAGAACCTACAACCAAGATTACTCTACCCAGGAAAGCTACCATTCAGAATCGAAGGGCAGAAAAAGAGCTTCACAGATAAGAAAAAGCTAAAGGAGTTCATCACCACCAAACCAGAATTATATGAAATGCTGAAAGGTATTCTTTAAGAAGAGGAAGAAGAAAAAAGTAAAGATAAAAATTATGAACAACAAATACGTATCTATCAACAAGTGAACCTAAAAATCAAGTGAATTAAAAACCTGAGTAACAGAATAAACTGGTGAATATAATAGAATCAGGGGCATAGAAAGGGAGTGGACTGATAATTTGCAGGGGGCAAGGGGTATGGGGAGGTGCAGGAAGAGACTGGTCAAAAATCGTACAGCTATGGATGAGGACAGTGGCGGGGAGGTAAGGGCAGAAGGTGGGGTGGGAACCGGGTGGAGGAGAGCTATGGGGGGAAAAAGGAGAAACAATTGTAATAATCTGAATAAAGATTTATTTAAAAAAAAGAAAGAAAATACTCAACAAAATACCAACAAAAAGAATGCAGAAGCACATTAAATGAATCAGACACCAAGACCAAGTGAGATGTTCTCTTGGAATGCAAGAATGGTTCAAAGTACAAAAATTGATCAATGTAATATGCCACATGAACATATTGAAAAAAAGAAACACATTATCATATTAATGCAGAAAAAGAATTTGACAAAATTCAACAGCCTTTCAGTATAAAAATAATCAAACCAGAAATAGAAAGAAGAATCCTCAACATAATAAAAGCAATATATAAAAAAACCCACAGTGAACGTCATACTCAATGATAAATGACTGAAGGCTTTTCCTCTAAGATCAGGAACAAAGCAAAGATGCCAACTTTCACCACTTCTACTCACCGTAGTACTAAAAATTCTAGCCTAAGTAATTAGAAATAAAATGCATTTAAATTAAAAAGACTTAAACTTATCTCTTTGTAAATGATATGCTCTTATATGTAGAAAAATCCATAATTATTTTAAAAAACCTGTTAGTATAAATGAATTCAGCAAAGTAGCAATATACAGAGTAAATACACACACACACAAACACACACACACACACGCACGCGCGCACACACACACACACTTGCATTTCTATTCACAAACAATGAAATGCATATAAAAAGAAAGTCACAAAAGCAATTCCATTTAAAATAGCATTAAAAAGAATACAGTGCTTAGAAATTAACAATCAAAGAGGTGAAAATCTTATACAATAAAAACTACAAAGCACTGCTGAAAGAAATTGACAAAATAAATACATGGAAACACATCCCATATTCAATGATTGAGAGACAATATTGTTAAAATTTCAGTATTTCCTAAAGCAATCTATAAATCCTTGTGATACAAATTCCAATAATGTTTCTTGAAGAAATAGAAAAGTACATCCTAAAATTCATATAAAATTTAAAGAGATCCAAATAGCCAAAACAATACTGGAAAACAAAACAAAACTGGAGAACTTGCATTTCCTGACTTCAATGCTTCCTATAAAGGTACATTAATCAAAACAGTGTGATAATGGCCTAAACAGACATATAAGTCAATGGAATAAAATGGAGAGGTCTAAAATAAACCCTCAAGTACATGGTCGAGTGACTTTTGACAAGGGTGCCAAGATCATTTAATGAGATATGGAGAGTCTTTTTAATAAATGATGCTGGGAAACCTGTATATTCACATGTAAGAGACTAAAATTTGACCCTTGTCTAATACCATATACAAAAATTAACTCAAAATGGATCAAGAATCTATATGTAAAATATAAAATAACAAAATTCTTAGAAAAAAATATAGGATAAAATTTTCATGACACAGGACTTGGCACTTGAAACAAAAGGAAAAACAGGTATACAGGACTTCAGGAAAAATTTTAAGTTTTTTACACCAAAAGACACTATAAAACACAGTAAAAAGGCAATCCACAGAATCAGAGCTAATGTTTGCAAATCATATTATCTGATAAGGAATGATATCAAGAATACACAGAGAATTCCAAAACTCACCAACAAAAAACTAATAATCAGACTCAAAAATGAACCAAATACACAGTCGCAGAGGGGCCATCAGGAGAGAACTTGCGGGTCAACAGAGGAGGGGCACAGTCCTTCACTCCCCCAACTTTGCAGAGGCCTGAACACTCACCCCTTCTGAGGGAGGTCTCCTGCCCCCATGGCTGCTTCACTTCCCATGCCCAGCTCAAATTGGGGACCAGGTAAAAGACAGACACTTGGCCGACAGCAGCTGCCCTCTCACTGCAACAAGACTTGTTTGAGTTGTCTTGTACCCATGGTGTGAGGAAGTGGGTTTTTGATATCTAAATCCAGCCTAGCACCAGGAATGCTCAGGGCCTACTCAAGAAGGCAAATAATCCTCTCCACTAATATCTACAGGGTAACATAAGATTGCTGTTAGAGTATTAAATTTGACAGTAAAATAGTAGTCAGGTTCTCAGACTAATTTAAATTGGCTATTTGAAATAAGCGAATATTCTAGAAAAATTAATGGTACTTGACAAAAAGCTGTTCCTAAAGTGTTAACTAAAATTTGTATTGGTAGTTCATCTCAAAAGTGCATAATATGTAATGAACTAAAGCAGTTATATTTTAGTGCAAAAACTTAAAATTTAAAAGCTATTAAGACTACATTATAAAATTTCCAAAAGCCTCCTAATATTTAAATCAAAAAGGGGGGGGGGGATAGTAGAAGAATATCATGTAAGGAAAAATATACTGTAAGTAAATTACATCTAGAAAATTTTTACTTTAGAAAATTAACTTTCATTTGTAATGCTAACAGCAAGACGCCCATGAAAAACACATATGGTGTCAAAACAAGCCAAAGGAAAATCGTTTGGGCAAAAAATGAAAAAGGTTCCCAAGTCAAATTTATAGAAAAGATTCCTTTATTAACTTTTGGTCAAGAATATGTTTGTATATTTTCAGAAAACAACTCCAAGACCATGTGGATTTCTGCAACAGAGAGGAATTGACAGGACTGCTCCAGCCATGAAGACAGAAGAGCAACAGTCCAGAGATGGAAGACGCTGACGACGCCTTGCCATACTAGCAGTCAGCAGCTGTACGTTGCTGCAGGTTGCCCAGGACCAAACCAGAGAGGGTCGGACCTGCATTACCACCATTTGTCCACCATCCAGAACCGAAATATCATTGCTGACATGTACACATAAGGAACTGTTTGACATTGAAATTGGGACTCAAAGAACTGTTGGCCCAGAAAGAAACTCACTACAGAATGATTCATTTGCCTCTCAGCATAACCATTATTGCTTGTCTCATTTTCGGTTCTTATAAGTGTATTTCTAGTATCACATGATCTCGCTCATCTAGGGGAAATGATGAGCAACATAAACTGATAAACAAAAACAGACCCAGAGACAGGGAAGCATCGATCAGACTGTCAAACCTCAGAGGGAAGGTAGGGAGGGTGGGGGTAAGGGGGATAGATCAACCAAAGGACTTATGTGCATGCATATAAGCCTAACCAGTGGTCACGGACAACAGCGGGGTGGAGGCATGCATGAGGAGGGGTTTGGGATGGGAATGGGGGGATGAGGACAAATATGTGGTGCCTTAATCGATAAAGAAATTTAAAAAATAATAATAATTAAAAAAATTTTAAAAAGGGCCAAAGACTTGAATAGACATTTCTCTAAAGAAGATATATGAATAGTCATATGCACATGAAAACGTACATAACAGCACTAATAATTAAGGAAATACAAAGCAAAACTACAATTAGATATCACCTCATACCTACTAGGGAGGCGAGTATCAAAAAACAAACTAAGCCCTGGCTGGTGTGTCTATGTGGTTAGAGCATTGGCCCAAGCACCAAGGGTTGTGGGTTCGATTCCAGGTCAAGGGCACATACCTGGGTTGCAGGTTTGATCCTTGCCCCAGTTGGGGTGTGTGCAGGAGGCAACCAATGGATCTCTCTCTCTTCCCTTCCCTTCCACTCTCTCTAAAAATCAATGGAAACATTTCCCTTGGGTGAGGATTAACACACACACACAACAGAAGAATTGGCGAATGTGTGGAGAAACTGGAACCCTTGTGCAGTGCTGGTGGGACTATAAAATGGTAAAGCAGCTGTGGAAAATAGTATGGTGCTTCCTCAAGAAATTAAAAGTAAAATTACTATATAATCCAGCTATTCGACTTCTTGGTATATAATCTAAAGAATTGAAAGCAGAGTCTTTAAGAGATTTGTGTAGTCATATTCATAGCAACAGTAGCAACATGTATTCTTGATATCATTCCTTAGATAATATGATTTTAGTATTAGCTAAAATGTGAATCAATCCAAGTGTCTATTGATGAATGAGTGAATAAGTAAAACCATTGGAATATCATTATATTATTAAAATGAAGGAAATTCTGCAATATACTACTTTGGAACTTTGAGGATATTGTGCTAAGTGAAATACACCAATCATGGAAAGACAAAGACTGTGTTTCCACTTCTGTGAGGTATCTGGAGTCGTCCAATTCAGAGACAGAAAATAGAATGGTGTCTGCCAGGCCTTGAGAGAGGGACAAATGGGAAGTCATTGTTTAATGGGTATAAAGTTTCAGTTTTACAAGATGAAAAGACTCATGGAATGGATGTTAGTGATCTTGCACAATAATGTAAATGTACTATATTTATTCATTCATTCACTCACTTATTTATTTTTAATATATTTTTACTGATTTCACAGAGGAAGGGAGAGGGAGAGAGAGAAACATCAATGATGAGAGAGAATCATTGATTGGCTGCCTCCTGCACATCCCTCAATGGGGACTGAGCCCGCAACCCAGGCAGGTGCCTTGACTGGAATCAAACCCGGGGCCCTTTAGTCCACAGGCCAATGCTCTACCCACTAAGCCAAACCAACTAGAACTAAATGTACTGTATTTAATACCCCTGAACTGTACACTTACAAATGGTTAAGATGGCAACTTTTGGTGTGTATGTTTTACCAAAAATTTTTAAAGTGAGAAAAAATCAATAATAAAAGTGTAATATGCTAATTAGACCGGACAACTTCTGGACATCATTCCAGACGTCCTTCTTGACGAAGGTGGAGCCAGAGGGAAGCCAGCCCAGGTCCTAGGTGCCTGCAGGCGGCCCAAGGGAAGTGGCCGGAGGAGAGAAGGCCTACTTTTGCATGAATTTTCGTGCATCAGGCCTTTAGTAATATGTAACTATATATGTGCTTAATATTCTTAGTAGATTACAATTTACCTAAAGAACAGGCATACATCTTACTATCTGCTGTAGCGTCTAACACAGTGCCTTATATACTACTAAAATATCATTAAATACTCAAAGTTATTAGTGATTTCAGAATAGACCAGAGAAGACATCAAGACAATATTTGGTTAGAGAGCCAGGAGCAGTTATAATCGTATCTTCTTGTGGGAATAATCCAGTAAGATGCAATGAGATAGGGAAAGGGAAGTCGGGAATGAAGAAGGCACAGGGCAATAATATGGATCTGCCAGGCAAAAGGATCGGTACTCTTGTCTTCCAGGCAGCTGGAAATAGGAAACTAAAGCTAAAAAACTAAAACTATAAAGCCACGGACCTTACACAGGATATACACAAAATACAGTGTGTACACCATGCCAAGTGGACTACCCAACAAGAGAAATCAAAGGACCATAGTATCCATCAAGAATATCCATTTTTATTATAACTGTACTTTTTCCATCAGTAGTTCCCAGACTCTAAGATGTCAAAGAGCAATAAATTTAAAATGCACATACTTAAAACTGATCACCAAATAGGGTGCCAACTTTTTATTTTAGAGAAGTTAAATTACCCTGTAGTGCAATTATTTTATTAACAAACAGCTTATTTTAACACCAAAATGGGAGAAGAATCATGATGAAGGACCACACATGTAGCTTCAGAAAAACTCACTTATTTTCCTTATATTTGTCATTTTACCAGAAGCCAGCAAAAATTCATCAAATTCTGCAGAAATTACTATAGCAGATGATTCTATAATATCTACCCAAGTTTCCTCACATTTCTATAACCTTTATAGAAAAATGGAAATAAAATAGCTTTGACTAAATATTAGCCTAAATCACCTAACATGCCAATTGATACAGACACAGAAGAAATATAACTAATAAGTAACAATAATAATTCCAGTTGGATTTTCAAAGCGTTCTATTTGTAGCTAGTGGTTTATTCCCTGGGAGACAAAGTCCCACACCCATAATAGCAACAACTGTTTCTGAATATGTTTACCAAAATAGCATGGTGAAAGATGATGAAATTCTGTCAGCCATAAAGCACACACTTTTCTAAAAATGTTCTTCTGTTCCACCTACATTCTTATTTTTAGTTTTATAAAACAATGACAGTGGTACAAAAATATTAATGTTAACCTATTGCTTATACCTTGCAAAGACAGCAGTGGAGATAGCTGCATGCAATCACCAAATAATAGTTGCTAGTGAAACAAAAATACTTGATTGGCCATTAGAGCTGGAGACCCCATACAAAATAACTTTGTGCTACAGATTTGAATTAACTTATAAATATCCAAGCTGAAAAAGAAACAGGTACTCTGAAGGCAACTATATATCTCCAAATGTGGTATAAATCATATATACACAAAGATACATGATTTATCCCTTTAAAATGTAATTCTGTCATGTAAGGCATATTCCCAATATACTACAAAGTTTAAAACACAGTAACAAATACCCTTTCTAAAATAATATAGCCACCAGGCCAGTGTGGCTCAGTGGCTGAACCAGGAGGTCACGGTTTGGTTCCCTGTCAGGGCACATGCTTGGATTTCAGATTCAACCCCCCAGTAGGGGGGTTGCAGGAGGCAGTAGATAAATGATTCTCTCTCATCATTGATGTTCCTATATTTCTCTTCCTCTCAAGTCAATAAAAACATTTTTTAAAGTGGTACTTTTATTATATGCCTGTAATAAAGCCAAATTTATGTAATGGTGATATTAAAAATAACATTTATTTACTTCCTATGCCTTACAGTTAACACTTACTTATCTGCTATTAAATTAAAGACTTACCTAAGAGTTCATTTACTGAAGGTTTGATTAACCACATGCTAAATATACCAACCAAAAACCTCTGACTATAGTTTAAAAGTAAAGGAGTCTTAGTGAGGAGAACTATTGTTTTTGCTTCCTCGGTGGTTTTGGAGGCTGACTTCTGCTGAGTAAAATCTCACAGGAAACACTGGCCAAAGCTAATTCTATAACATATAACAGGTACCACATTTTGGCGCCTGGGATAAAGAGTATTGTTTTAACATTGGTCAAAACATCCTGAAAAAAGTAAAAAAAAAAAAAAAAAATCTTACATTTCAATTATGTTGAAACTAGAAAGCAAATTTCACATAATTTTCTAACCTGTGTGGGAAAATAAATTGTTTGGGTCGAATAATGGTGTAATTACATAATGAAGCGAGAGGAGGTGTTTTAAACTGAAATGGAAAAGTAGTGCCTAAGCATTTATGCAATTACCCACCATTTTAATTTCAACAAATTCTCCAATTTTGAGAGCTATAATTCTAATTAACATTATAATAATCTAAATAAAATTCAACCCTGTCTTTACCTTTAGAAAATAACTACCTAAAGCAAGGCCAAGAGAAAATACCACTTATCAGAGCTAAAATGAGGGAGCTAGCAGGTCCTTAATGCATGGCCAGTGGCAATCAAGCTGACTACACAAACCTCCGTAGAGAAAAGCTTTTACTCAGACCCCAGGTGCACAGTGGTTTAGTGTATCTTCTCCTTCACACACCTTACACCTTATTAGTTGACTGATTGTAAGAATACCTACTGATTCAATAATAGCTCTTTATTGGAATGGGGTGGGTGGGAGATAAAGCCACTATACCCCATTAAATACTATAGAATTCAGTCCTTTATAATGAACCATGATGTTTTCAGAAACATTAGGATGGAAAAGATAAACATTAATCACAAATGGAGAAAATATGTCAGTTTAAGAACTCAAACAGGAACACTAATGTTTCAGAGATGAGCAATATACCCAGTTGAGAAGAACTTCCTTCCCAAAAGGTGGTGATGTCTACAGGGTATAACCCTGAAGGAACTGCCCTTTGATGGAGGCAAAAGTGAATTGTAAGAAACCTCTGGTTCCCCAGTAGGGCTAGACATACAGGCATACATCAAGGAATGAAAAGTTTCTTTCGTTTAAAAGAATCAGCCGGTGTAATACACTAAGAAAGTTTATCAAACTTTCAAATAAGATCAGGCCATGTACCTAAGTGCCGACCGTTCCCAAATTGTACAAAACAAATGATAGCATTTCCAGGATAGATTATTAGCATTTCCAGGATAGATTATTTTCCTACACTTAAATGTTGTTTTATTGTTTTTCAACAGATCCTATTGAAAAATTCCTCCTCATATTTCCAAATACTTCCTGTCCTATTTGACTTCTTTTGTTCTAGATTACAAAAAATAATTGCATTTATGATTTATCAAGATGAAATCATTCCAGCCCTAGCTGGTTTGGCTCAATGGATAGAGCATCAGCCTGTGGACCGAAGAGTCCTGGGTTCAATTCTGGTCAAGGGCACATGCCCGGGTTGTGGGCTCGACCCCCAGTAGGGTGCGTATAGGAGGCAGCCTATCAATGATTCTCTTTCATCATTGAAGTTTCTATATCTTTCTCCCTCTCCCTTCCTCCCTGAAATCAATAAAAATATATATTTTTTTAAAATCTTTAAACAAAGATAAAATCATTCCAATTTGGCCTAATAATTCCATTTCTAGGGATTCTCGTAGATTGCTGATGACAGTTATAACTTTATCAAAGACAAATCTAATATGTGTTAAAAGCCTCACAATGTTTTCTCCAGTAACTCTATTTCCAATATAATAAATAAATACTTATTTTTAAAATAATCAATTTGTATACAATGTATGAAGAAATAATCCTTCCAAGTCCAGATTCTTAAAAACAAAACACTCTTGCTGGCATAATAACAAATGGTAAGCTAATAAATTGTTTAACACAATGCTTACTGTGTGCAAGCACTATTTTAAGCACTTTTCATGTATTAAATCACTTTTAATTCTTCCAGCAACCTCATAAAATTTTTTATGTCCTTTTACAGATAAAGAAACTGAAACAGAATGAAACTGAGTAAACTTATTTAAGGCTAGAAATGATTGCTGAGGTTAGGATTTGAAACTAAAAAGCCCTAGATCATACTATTTCAATACATAAAAAAAAAAAATTTCCTGCCCTGGCTGGTTTGGCTCAGTGGATAGAGCGTCGGCCTGCGAACACAAGGGTCCCGGGTTCAATTCCGGTCAAAGGACATGTACCATGGCTGTGGGCACATCCCCAGTGGGGGGCGTGCAGGAGGCAGCTGATGAAAGTTTCTCTCTCATCGATGTTTCTGACTCTCTATCCCTCTCCCTTCCTCTCTGTGGAAAGTCAATAAAATATATTTTTTTAAAAAATTCTGTATTAATATATGATTTCATTGATGCCCTAAGATCCATGACCAAGTATCAGATTCTAAGGCACCTAAATTTCACTATTATATATATATATATCCTATCTAATACAAATATGCAAATTAACCATCACTCAGCTTCACCCACAAGCCATGCCCACCAGCCAATCGGGAATAAGTATGCAAATTAACCCAATCAAGATGGCTGCGGCCACAGAGAGAACAGGAGGGAGGCTTGGGTTTCCCTGACCATGGATGAAGCCAAGCTTTCCACACACTCTGGCCAGCCCAGGCCTCCGCTTAAGGCTACAAAGTTTCAATTATAGAAGATAAATTAATCCCAACAAAAATGGTGGCAGCCATGGAGCTGGAGAGAGCAGGGGGCTAGGGTTGCCCACCATGATGGAGGAAGCCAAGTTTCCACAGCCCTAGCCTGCTTTGGCCTCCACTTAAGGCAACAAAGTTTCAATTATAGAAGATACATAAATCCCAACAGAAATGGCTGCCGCCACAGAGCGAGTAGAAGGCTTGGCTCCGCTCCAGGCTACACAGTTTCAATTGTAGAAGATAAATAAATCTCAGATCCCAGGGCCTCTGCTTGGGTCTGGGGGGGGGGGGGAGGAGAGGGGGGCGTGGCCAGCCTGCAAATCACCACAGGCCCCTCGCCCAGGCCACCCCATGCCCCAAGGGAACCCCAACCCTGATCTGGGACACCCTTCAAGGCAAACCAGCTGGCCCCCACCTGTGCACCAGGCCTCTATCCTATCTAATAAAAGAGTAATATGCAGATTGACCATCACTCTAACATACAAGATGGCTGCCCCCATGTGGTCAAAGATCCTGCCCCCATATGGACACAAGATGGCCACCACAAGATGGCCAGCAGGGGAGGGCAGTTGGGAGGATTCAGGCCTGCAGGGGAGGGCAGTTGGGAGGGTTCAGGCCTGCAGGGGAGGGCAGTTGTGAGCGATCAGGCCAGCAGGGAAGACAGTTAGGGGGGACCAGGCCGGCAGAGGAGGGAAGTTGGGGGCAAACAGGCTGGCAGGGGAGCAGTTAGGCATCAATCAGACTGGCAGGGAAGTGGTTAGGGGGTGATCAGGCTGGCAGGCAGAAGCGGTTAGGGGCAATCAGGAAGGCAGGCAGGCGAGCAGTTGGGAGCCAGCAGTCCTGGATTGTGAGAGGGATGTCCAACATTGGAGAGGGTGCAGGCTGGGCTGAGGGACACCCTCCCCACCCCGTGCACGAATTTCATGCACTGGGCCTCTAGTACACACACACACACACACACAAACACATTAAATAAAACATACATAACACATGGTAAATTCTCAAAGAAACTATATTTTTAGATCTTTTTATTGATGAGAAAATAACTTTTACCCTCACTTGTTAGCTACAAAAAAAAGAAAGTTAACTTGAAACAGCTGTAGATGAATCTCTTTCCCCCCCCCCCCGCCCCCTCCATGGTAACTATTCATGAGATTGCACACTCCAATTCTATTTCTTATCAACTGGAATGCCAGTCAACTTGCCAAAGAACATCTGCAGTTTAAGCTGATTTTCTAGATAAGATTAACTTAGTGGTGCTGCCTTATAAAGAGGAAATATTTTTATAATATGTAAATTTATTACATATGTAGAACATAATGACTGAAATTCAGCATAACAAACAGTCTTTGTAACTCAATCATTAATTTGATTTTCTTCAAGGCTTTTCTTTTCCCACTGCCATTTCTTAAGAGCACCTCCAAATTCATGACACAGTTGCTCAACCAATTCACTACCAAAATATGCAAGTGTGGCCTATCCATAAGAAATACACTTTCACTTTTTCTTTCAATCTATTATTGGTGGTGCTCTTGTGGTGCCACGAGGAAAAGAATTTCCTAAAACCACCCACAGGAGGATGGGGTTTTGTGCAAAGCTTTATTGTAAAATTAAGGGGGTTCCCTCCAAGTTCTCATCCCCATCCATCCCACAATGGAAGAAGCCTAATCTTGTCTTTAGCAGAGCCAGAATTAAGGCCACTACCCAGTATTTATTCTCCATATTAAAGTTCAGCATCCTGTTAGCTAAGCTTGTGTCCACAGCTGCAGTCCATTGTGTGTGGAGTCTGCATGGCCATGGGCCAGGAGGATGCTTAAGACCACATGGTTCTGAAGAGAGAATAAGGGAGTGCATGAGTGAGTGCAGGTGATGCAGCAAGAGCAAGAGATCGGGGACTCCTAGGGGATTTTTAGTCTTACATTATTTTGCATGCTTCTCATGGGGTCCACCTCCTAGTCAGCCCATTGCTCCTCAGGCTAGACTGACAAGCAAGCACCTGCCCTACATCACCCAACTTCACTGGCATGTGCCCATATCTCCCTTTGTTCTATCCCTTCCCCCAGTGAACTGCAGGGAATAGACTGATCTAATACATAGAAACAATCACAAAAGTACAGCAAAAATTAAATAGCCCCCATTCAAAAGAAAAGGAGGAATCACCAGAAAAGGAAATAAACAAAATAGAGGCAAGCAATTTGTCAGAGAAAGACTTCAGAGCAATCTAGAGGAAATGAAGAATGACTTAGCTGCAATAAAGAACATAATGCAAAGTTTCAACAGTAGACTGGAAGAAGCTGAGGATGGCATCAGCGAGTTGGAAGACAAGGTAGTAAAAACCACCCAAGCATAGCAGCAACTGGAAAGAAACTTAAAAAGTAGAATGAGAGCATAAGGGAGCTTTGGGACAACATGAAATGAAACAACATCTGCATAATAGGGGTGCCAGAAGGAGAGAATGTGGAGTAAGAAATAGAAAACCTGTTTGAAAAAATAATGACAAAAAACTTCCCTGATGTTGGGGAAAAAAAAGCCACACAAGTCCAAGAAGCACACAGAGTCCCAAAAAAGATGAACCAAAAAAGTCCAACACCAAAGCACATCATAATTAAATTGGCAAACATTAATGACACACTAAGAATCTTAAAGACTGCCAGAGAAACATAGAAAGTTACCTACAAGGGATCTCCCATTAGACTATCAACTGATTTCTCAACAGAAACACTTAAGGCCAGAAGGGAATAGAATGCAATATATAAAGTGATGCAAAGCAAGGGACTGAATCCAAGAATACTATACACAGCAAAGCTATCATTCAAAATTGAAGGTGAAATCAGGAGCTTCATAGACAAAAAAGGGCTAAGAAAGTTTATTACCACCAAGCCAGCAATGCAAGAAATGCTAAAGGGACTGTTATAAAAAGAAGAAATAGAAAGAGAATAAGGAACACAGGCATAAATAATAAAAATGGCAAAAACGTGTGTGTGTGTGTGTGTGTGTGTGTGTGTGTGTGTGTGTGTGCGCGACTGTTATGACCAGTCGACTGAATGAACGGTCGCTATGATGTGCACTAACTACCAGGGGGCAGACACTCAACCCAAGAGATGCCCCCTAGTAGTGTGCTCCCACAGCCAACCTCCCGCATTTCCTAAACTTGGCCAGCCCAGACTGGCCCCAATCAGGACTGGGCAAGACAGCCCCCATCGGCCCCGATTGCCAGCCAGGACAAGAGACCCCACCGGTGCATGAATTTGTGCACTGGGCCTGTAGTCAATAATAACCTTAAACGTAAATGGATTAAATGCTACCAATCAAAAGACATAGGGTAGCTCAATGGATAAGAAAACATGACCCATATATTTGCTGTCTACAAGACACCTACCTCAGAACAAAGGACTCAGTCAGACTGATAGTGAAGGGATGGGAAAAAACTTTTTAGGTAAATGGAAATGAGAAAAAAGCTGGGGTAGCAATACTTATATCTGACAAAATAGACCGCAAAGTGAAGGCCATAACAAGAGATAAGGAGAGCCACTTCATGATATTAAAGGGAGCAATTAAACAAGAGAATCTGTAGTAGCAATTTCTTTACAAATACAGCTCCTAGGACAATGGAAACTAAGGAGAAAATAAACAAATGGAACTATCTATATATATAAAAGCCTCAGAGACAGTTACGACCAAAAACTGAATGACTGGTCGCTATGATGCGCACTGACCACCAGGGGGCAGACATTCAACACAGGAGCTGCCCTCTGGTGGTCAGTGCGCTCCCACAGCCATCCTCCCGCAGCTGACCAACTTCCCACGGTCCCTCCCCCCAGCTGGCTGGTCCCCCAGATCGGCCTCATGGGGGGCCGGCTGGCCAACCTCCCACAGCCCCTCCCCCAAGCCAGCCAGCCCCTATCAGACCCGATCACTGACCAGGCTGAGGGACCCCACCCATGCACGAATTCATGCACCGTGCCTCTAGTATCAAAATAAAAAGCTTCTGCACAGAAAAAGAAACCATCAGCAAAACAATAAGAGAGCCCACTGCATGGGAGAACATATTTATCAATGCTATCTCGGATAAGAGTTTAATCTCCAAAATTTACAGGGAACTCATACAACTTAACTAAAGAAAGACAAACAACCCAATCAAAAAAGGGGCTAAGGACCTAAATAGGCACTTTAAAAAAAAGAAGACATACAGAAGGCCAAGAGACACATGGAAACATGCTCAAAGTCACTAATTATCTGAGAGATGCAAATCAAAACAACAATGAAGTACCATCTCACACCTATCAGATTGGCTATCATCAACAAACAACAAGTGCTGGAGAGTATATGAAGAAAAAGGAACCCTCTTACACTGTTGGTGGAAATGCAGGCTGGTACAGCCACCGTGGAGAACAGCATGGAGTTTCCCCAAAAAATTAAAAATGTAACTCCCATTTGACCCAGTAATCCACCTTCTAGGAATATATCCCAAGAAAACAGAAACACCAATCAGAAGGATATATGTACACCTATGTTCATAGTAGCACAATTTACAATAGCTCAGATTTGGAAACAGCCTAAGTGCCCAGCAGCAGATGAGTGGATTAAAAAACGATGATATACCTACACAATGGAATAATATGCTGCTGTAAAGAAGAAGGAACGCTTACCATTTGCAACAGCATGGATGGACCGGGAGAGCAGTACGCTACGTAAAATAAGCCAGTTGGAGAAAGATAAATATCATATGATCTTACTCATTTGTGGAATATAATGAACAACATAAACTGATGAACAAAAATAGAACCAGAGTCATAGAAGCATCAAACAAAATGTCCAACCTAAGAGGGAAGGCAGTGGAGGGGGGAAGGGGTAAGAGATCAACCAGAGGACTTGTATGAATGCATATGAGCATAACCAATGGACACAGACTAGAGGAGGGTGAGGGCATGTGCTGGGAGGTGGGAGCAGCTGGGGAGAGGTCAATGGGGGAAAAGGGAGACACGTAATACTTTAAACAATAAAGAATTTAAATTTTTTAAAAAGTGGATTACTTTGAGGTTTTAATGAAATGTAATACCTGATTCTCAAGAAAAAGGTACACAACACAAAATTCTACAGACATAATTCTGGGATTATAAAATGGTTTAGCCACTGAGAAAAATATTATGCCAGTTCCTCAAAAACACAGAATTATAATATGATTTAGCAATTACACTTCTGGGTATATACACAAAAGAACTGAAAGCAGAGGCTAAAACAGATATTTGTATATCAATGTTCATAGCATTATTCTGTATAGTATTCAAAATAGACTAAAAGTAAAAATGTCCTTCAATAGGGAATACAATATACAAAATGTGGTAGATATGTACAATAGAATATTACCCAGACTTAAAAATTTTCTGGTACATGCTTCATGGATGAACTGGAGAAACAAATATTATAATATCCCACTTATATGAAGTACCTAGAGTAGTCAAGTTCATAAAGATAGAAAGTAGAATGGTGGTTGCCAGGGGCTGGAGGAGGTGAGATAGTGAGACGGGAATGGGGAGTTATTGTTTAATGGGTACAGAGAGATTGGGATGATAAAAGAGTTCTAGAAATGGATGGTGGTGATGATTGCACAAAAATATGAATGTACTTAATGCCACTAAACTGTATAAATGAAATTGTTAAAATGATAAATTTTATGTTATACTAGAGGCTCTATGCACGAAATTTGTACAAGGGGCTCAGCTCCTGCCACCACCACGGCTGCCTCTGCCTAGGCCCCTGCGGCCTTGGCTTAGTCTGGAAGGTCATCCGGGAGGATGTCCAGTCTAATTAGCATACTACGCTTTTATTATTATAGATGTATTTTACTACAATAAAAAGTAGAACATTGGTTAATTATAATAATGTATCATTAAAGCTTCAATATGAAAGTAAAGTTCTAGACAATTGCAAGAGTTCAAAGATCACCTAAAGGTCAACAATGAATAGCAAGTTATAAATTCCTGCCAAATCTCAACACAAATATAATGAAATAGGAACCACAGTAATTTTATAGAAATTAGCTTTCTGTGATCCCTAACATGATTGCCAACAAAATCCCATGCTTAAATATAATAAAAGTTTATTTAAAAAGCAGAAATTTTCTCCCACTCTGAAGCTGTCTTTCCCACACTAAAATAGACCAACAGCAATTCCACATTTGTTGTTTGTATTTCATCACTGTTTTCAGACAGAACAAGAGATTTGCTGCCTACACACCATTTCTCAGCATCAACACCCATTTCTTAGGCAATTTTAAGTTCTGTTGGCAGGTTAAGGACATTTTTTCCAACCACAAACAAAAACTTCTTTTGATACTCTAAGTGAATGTTCAAGAAAATGTTCCCAATAAAAAATAAGACTATTTAAAGCAATAATGTAGAAGTGTATCAACAGTCAAGAAAACTTAATAAAAAATTAAGTTCTCTATATAAGACATATAACACTTGGTAGCTACTTTGTTGAAAATCAGCTGTCCTATGTCTTCAACTAGGAACTTATTATTAGCAAATGCTAAAAGAATACAGAACGAGAAAAAAATAGAAACCACATTACTTAGGCTTCCATAACTCCATGGACAACTTTCTTATTTTTCAATGATTAAAATACTACTTTGCAATATAATGAAAAGTGCTTAGCTTCAATTGTCCATTTCTTTAAAATTATATATAAAAAGTGACTTATACTGGAAATTTTTAGCTTTAAAAAATGTAAATCCCAGTATTTACTTTTAATATGTACTAGGACTATCTATAAAAATAAAAGTATAATATGCTAATTAGACCAGACAGCTGAATGACCTTCCAGAAGTCCTTCTGGATAAAGCCGGGGCTGCGAGGGCCAAGCCCCTTGCACAAATTTCATGCATCGGGCCTCTAGTCATTAGTAAAATTTTGTGATTATTAACAAACCATTTGTCTATTAGACAATCACAAGGACGACCAGTGATAACTAAGTCTTGTCAGGCACTATTGTATGGACTTCACATATATTAAGTTAGTCCTGAAAATGACCTTATGCAGTAGGTACTACTATTATTCCCTATATTACAGAGAGGAAAATGAGGCACAGAGAAATAATGTGATTTCACAAACATCACACACTCAGTTAAGTAGTGGGGCTAATATATAAGCCCAGACATTCCGGCTCCCACATCCATTCCCCTAGCCATTACACATACTACTGGTCATAATACATTGGGGAAATGAAGATTATTTTGATATTGCTGAACAAGGTCTTCAGTAACAGAAAACATTTCAGTTGTCTTTTTGATCACAGGATTGTTTTTTAAAACTTAAAAAAAAAATGAGACACTGCACTCAAGAGTGTAATTCACAGGATTAAACACATTAATGTACTATCCATGATCAAGGAGGAAGTAAGTCACAGAGACTGAGGGCTACAGTTTATCTTTTATCTTTTTCTAAATCTGTAACCAATATACGAGTAAAAAAACAAAATTATTAATCCTACAGGATCGGTGGTTTACCCAACTAAAATGTGATTATATTAGCCTATAAAGGAATGAAAAGTATAGATGACTAATCAACCTTTATAAACAGTTGAGATTTTTAACACATTAGCTTGCAGATGCTGAGGTATAGGTAAGTTGTCCAAAACAATTCGAGGTTTGGAGGGAGGACATAGTTCATGATAGTATGACTCACATGTGTCTCACAGCAAAATAAAAACCACCAGACGTTTATCTCTTAAAAACAAAAGACACTGAGTCTGGCACCAGCCTGCCAAGCAAGAAATACCACGTGCAAGTCAGACACTCATGTGCTGGTTAAAAATAAAATCGAGAGATAGGCACATGATGAGTGATGGCTTCTAAACCCGACCTTCTCTAAAATAAACAATTCCACTTATAACTCCCACACACACACCAAAAATTCAAAACACCTGGAAAAAAAACCAAGTTTCTCAAAAGATTCAAGAAAGATAAACAAAAAGGAAACTTTATAAGTAAGAGCATAAAATATCGTACAGAAACTACTGTATTTAGGAAGGGAAAAAGTAATAGCTTTTATCACCCTGACTGGATTCATTCAGCAAGTTTCCCTCTTCCCTGTATTAACATGAGCCCAATGAGGCCAACCACTCTCTCCTCAAAGCTGACTGGCCTCGTCCACTGGTATGGCCAACTGGCTTTGCAAGCATGTTAAACTCGAGGCCTGCGGCCCACATGCCGCTAGTTTGACATGCTTGAGTACAGAGTCTTAACTCCAACTCCAGCTCCCATTGGAAAGGAGACAGACTGCCGATAGAAAGAAGGTTGCTACATCTATTTAAATGTGAATTCTATTTGAAAGGGAGGACATTAAATAATTACATGTAGCAACTACAACTCTTCTGGTCCTATCTGTGAATAAAGATAAGTTAATCCCCCACAAATTTAATACAATGAAATGTAGTAATCTCCCCAAAATGATCTAAAAAAATAGAAAGAAGAGAAGCTATAAACCCAACAAAGAAATGCCATAACAATAGACTGCAGAGAGCCTCAAGGTGTCTGCCTATGCAGCTGCCCATATTTACAATTTGGCAATACTTTCATTAAGTCACAACTAATAGTCAACTTGAGTTAGTATCAGTAAACTGGGAGCATTTGAAATTTCATTAATTAGACTTGTATTGTAAGCAACGGTTTTTAAAGTATTTACCATAAATACAGCCTGTCACTAAGGAATATGCTTTCATGTCACGAATACTGCCAAGAAGAATCAAGCCACACTAAAAGTTTGTGAGAACTGTCATAAAAGCACAGGGTGTGACACATGTAATATTACTTACAACTAAAGTACCAAAACCAAAAACAAAACAAAACAACCAATTCGACAAAGTTTCTAAGTACTTATTCTATGTCTGTGTGTACCTTGTTTTAGACCAAATCCTTAACAAGGCAGCCCTGGTCACATTTGAGCAGAAGATTTACAGCTCTAGCTCCATCTACTCAGCTTCTCACCTTATAACCCCAAGAACCCTGCAGTCTCATCAGAATCCAGTTTGAAAACCTCCGGCTTACTGAATCATGTTCAGATTTACTATCCTGTCATTTAAATCATACACACTTGCTGAGCATATAAATGGTATACGGAGAATAAAAGTAATCAAACTACAATAATAAAAAAGAAAATGATCCAGGAAAGGAGGAATGGCAAGGATCAAATTAAAGGAAGAGGAAATCAAGAAGAGGACCAATCTGGAAGCTAAGGAAAAGGGGATAAAAAAAATAGAAGAAATAATCAACAACTTCAGATTCTATCAAGAAGTCAAGATTTGATTCATGAGAATCCAAAATGGCAGCGTAGGTAAACACCTAAACTGCTGCCTCCCACAACAATTTCAAAACTAAAACTAAAAGACAAAACGTCTATCACCCAGAACCATGGGAAAGCTGGCTGAGTGGAAGTTCTACAACTAGAAGGAAAGAGAAAAGAGCATTGAGACATGTACAAGCGCTGAAAAGCTAAGGTATGGAGGCGCAAGATCTGGGCTGGCTGCAGGCGACTGGGTGCGTTGCTTTAATCAACCCGAACGGAGACAAGCCCCCAATTACTCTGAAATCCAGTCTCTGGGGAGACGCGGGGGACCCAAACTCCTACGGGGAGAAGCTGGACTGTCTGCCAGTGAGGGTGGCTTGCTTTCAGAGCTGCGCACAGGAATAATTGTTTACTGCACTGGGGCACGGGACTCGCGGATGCCCTTGGGGATGCAGAGCCGGCTAACTAGCAGCCATTGCTGTTTGCCACGCCCTAACCTAGTGACACCCTGAGGCCCCGCCCTGCACAACCTACAAACCCACCCAAGCTCCAAGCAGTTGAGTTAGCATAAGAAAGGCCTGCCCTATCGCAGCTTAACCTAGCAAACTTTCAGCCTGGGTCAGACAGCTCCAAAACCTCCAAACCCCAAGCAAAGAGGAGAAAACTGCAGTTCTCACTGTAGCTCCTGCTGAGTGGCCTCAGACAGTAGCTGACCTGCACCCCACTGGAGATCCAGAAGCCAGTGTATCTACTGGTCAGTGTGAGACACCAGATTTCAACTCCTCACATCCATAAGTGACACATTCAAGAGGCAGACTCAGTGAGCACCAAAGCCCCACTGAAACAAGTCCTGCCCCATAAGCATGTCTTCAGCGCAGCAGTTCTTCCATTATAGACACAGGGAGTGGTCACAGCTAATTGGCCTGGAGGTCAATTCCTCCCAGCGTACCAACAACAATTAAGGCTTAACTACACCAAGACTTTGCACTCAGCCCACAAAGGGGTGTACCAAGAGCATCCACATCAGGTGATTGGGGAGGCTAAGCTACTGCCCCCTATAGGTCACCTACCACACAAAGCCACTCCATCAACACAGGGAAGCAGCCAAAATGCAGAAACAAAGAAACATGTCACGAATGAAAGAAACGGAGGAAAGCGAACTACTGGATGACATAGAGTTCAGAACCACATGTATAAGGTTACTCAAGAATCTTCTAAAAACCGCTGAGAAACTTGATGACACTTCTGAGGAGCTTAGTGAGACCTTCAAGGACCTTAATGAGAATGCCAAAAAAATGGAAAAGGACCAGTCAGAAATGAAGCATACACTGTCTAAAATAAAGAATATACAGAAACTCAAGTGTAGATCAACATACCCCATGAATCAAACCAAAGATCTGAAATATGTGGAAACAAAAAACATCCAACCAGAAAAACAAAAAGAAAAAAGAATCCAAAAATATGAAGATAGTGTAAGGAGCCTCTGGGACAACTTCAAGCGAACCAACATCCGAATTTTTGGGGTGCCAGAAGAAGGGAGAGAGCAAAATATTGAAAACCAATTAGAAGAAATAATGACAGAAAACTTTCCCTACCTGGTGAAAGAAATAGACTTACAAGTTCAGGAAGCGCACAGAACCCCATACAAGAGGAATCCAAAGAGGACCACACCAAGACACATCATAATTAAAATGCCAAGGGCAAAAGACAAAGAGAGAATATTAAAAGCAGCAAGAGAAAAACAGTTAATTATCTACAAGGGAGTACCCATACGACTGTCAGCTGATTTCTCAACAGAAACTATGCAGGCCAGAAGGCAGTGGCAAAAAATATTCAAAGTGATGAACACCAAGAACCTATAAACCTATAAAACAAGATTACTCTACCCAGCAAAGCTATCATTTAGAGTTGAAGGTCAGATAAAGAGCTTCACAGACAAGAAAAAGCTAAAGGAGTTCATCACCACCAAACCAAGATTACACGAAATGCTGAAGGGTATCCTTTAAAAAGAGGAAGAAGAAGAAAAAGGTAAAGATAAAAATTATGAACAACAAAATGACATCAAATACATACCAACCAACAAGTGAATCAAAAAATCAAGTGAATGAAAAATCTGAAGAACAGAATGGACTGGTGAATATAATAGAATCAGGGACATAGAAAGGGAGTGGAGTGACGATTCTCAGGGGAAGCAGGTGTGAGGGGTGTGGGAAGAGATTGGACAAAAATCTTACTCCTATGGATGAAGACAGTGGCGGGGGGTAAGGGCATGGGGTGGGGTGGGGAATCAGGTGGAGGGGAGCTATGGGGAAAAATAAAAGAGGAACACCTGTAATAATCTGAACAATAAAGATTTATTTTTAAAAAAAAAGATTTGATTCATCCTCTACCCTATTCATTACAAGAAATGGTAGGAAACGCCAGAAATATAACATTAAATTCAGCTAGAATTACTAATTTATTACAACCTCTCTGCTAGAAGAGCTTAATACATCTTGCTTCTTTTAACAATTATCAAGTAACAGACCATTTTAATAGCCAAGAGTTTTTAAACCAGATCTCTTCTTGATAGATGTCTCCAATAAATGCATTATACTTGTATGTATGGGCCTCTTGATAACAGATTGTAAGGTGGGCCCATAATCTGCCTCCTGGTACTTATGGCCTTGTATCATCTCTTCCCCTTAAGTGTGGTGGGATCTATATCTTACTTCTAATCAATTTAATATGACAACAGTAATAACTGATATTTTACACTTACTACATTAATTACATTATACAGGAGTGGGCAAAAATAGGACTACAGTTGTTCATATGGAAAATAATACAATGAATAATAAATAATAACACAAGAATAAACTGTGTTTCATGTACTTATTACTGCAAATCTACTTTTATCCACCCCTGTATGATACCTATCTTGCTGGCTTTGAAAAAGCTGCTACATTGTAAGTTCCCTATGAAGAGGGACACATGGCCAGGAACTGGGAGTGGCCTTTGACGAGCATCCAGCAAGAAACTGAGGCCTTCAATCCAGGGCCTGCAAGAAACTCAATGCTCCCAACAATTATGTGAGCTTAGAAGACAATCCTTCCCCAGTCAAACTTTCAGAAGGAAACTGCTTGTTCAGTCGTTTGGTCGTCCCTCACAGATACCTTGATCACAGCCTTTCAGAGGACACTAAACTGTGCCCAGAGTCCTGACTCCTGACTTGGTGAACATGGTGAAATGATAAATGTGTGCTTTTTTAAGTGGCTATGTTTGCAGTGATATGTCATACAGTCACCCCTTGGTGTCTGTAGAGGACTGGTTCCAAGACACTCCACAGATACCAAAATCCACAAATGCTCAAGCCCCTTACATAAAATGGCATTATATTAGCGTATAACTTATGCACACCCTCCTACATACTGTAAATCACCTCTAGATTAACTTATAATACCTTAAAAATGTGTTATGTAAATAGTTGTTATATTGTACTAGAGGCTCAGTGCACGAAATTCATGCATGGGGAAAGCCCAGCCTGGAGCCTCTCCAATCTGGGATCCTTGGGATCAGGCTTAAACCGGCAGTTGGACATCCCTCTCACAATCCTGGACTGCTGGCTCCTAATCGCTCACCTGCCTGCCTGCCTGGTCACCCCTAACTGCCCCGCTGCCAGCCGGATCACCCCAAACTGGCCCCCCCTGCTGGCCTGGTCACCCCTAACTGCCTCCCCCTGCCGGCCTGGTCACCTGCCCCCCAACCGGCCTAGCCGCCCCTTACTGCCCCCCTGCCGGCCTGGTCACCCCCAACTGCCCCCCTCTGCCAGCCTGGTTGCCCCAGGCAGCCTGCTTGTTCAGTCATTTGGTCGTCCCTCACTAACCTCCCTGCTGGCCTGGTCGTAGGAAACCATCTTGTGAGGGTGTGAGGGTCAGTTTGCATATTACCTCTTTATTATATAGGATTAAGGACAATAACCAAAAAAAGTCTGTTCGGTATACTGTAGATACAACCATCACAGGCCTAAATACATAGTACATGTCAGCAACAATGTAACTCCTGCTACCCTCCCTCCCTCCGAATATTTTCAATCTGAGCTTGGTCGACTTCATGGTTGCAGAAAACAGGGCCAACAGTACAGCAATAGAGAACTAACACAGGGCCTTTAGAATTTTCAAACCATCTATTTACATATTCACTTGATAGAAGAACATGGCCTTTCTGGTTCACATACTTTTGACTACACCACAGACCACAGAACTTAAAACATGGCAAGAGCAGCAGCAGCAGTGGATGCAGCCCCTTTGGTAAAATTATCCCATGCTTGGCTCCACTTGAGGGTACACTCAGAGGCAATCTCAAAACTTACATAATAACCATCTCTCTTAGATAACCACAAAAGTACCTTAAAGCACAGTTTTCTAAATTGTGGGTTGAATTAGCATTTTATTTTGTAATTATCAAAATAGGATAGAAAATACTAAAGTGCATCACATGTAAACATTTGTTAGATCAAATGAATGTAATTGTATAATTATTGCGGACCTATTTTGCATAAAATATAATGTCATCAGCTAGAAGAGTCTAATAGGAAAGAATAAGACAAGTGTATCAGAAATCTATATATATAAAACCCTAATATGCAAATAGACCAAATGGTGGAACAACTGAACAACCAAACAACCAATTGCTATGATGTCCACTGACCACCAGAGGGCGCACGCAGAACACAGCGGGCATCAGCCGTGGCAGGATGATGGAGCAGGTGAGCAGGGGTGCCAGACCAAGGAGGGGCATTGGTCACTGTCATTGGGACAATGGTGGTTACTGAAAATTCTTTGTTCTCACATGCCGCAGTCCCGCCCAGTGCTCACACCTGCTGCTGGCACTGGCCCCACTCGTACCCGCTGCCAGTGCCCGGCGCCAGTCCCAATCATCCCTGAGGGCTTCTCCACCTCCCCCTGCTTCTGAGGGGTGATCGGGGAAGCAGTTGCTGTTTGCACCTGCTGCTGGCACCGGCCCCAATGGCTCTGTAGTGTCAGTGGGTGCAAGCAGGGCCAGAGCCATCAGTGCGTGGGAACGGAGGTGGTGGGAGCAGGGCTGCCAGCAAAGAGGGAACCAGGGGCCGCAGTGGGAGGGCCTGGATGGGGGCGCAGAGGATGGGCCAAAACCCACCTCTGTGCCCACCACAGCCTCGCAGCCCACAGTTCCTTTCAAGGTGCACAAATTCATGCACTGGGCCCCTAGTCTGTATATATAAAAGGCTAATATGCTAAGTGTCCCTCTGCCCATCCAACCGGTCACTATGATGCACACTGACCACCAAGGGATAGACGCTCATCTCAGGAGCTGCTGTGACATGCACTGGCCATTTACAGAGAAACGGCACTGTGGACCTGGTGCCCAAAAAGCAACACTTGGCTTCCCCCAAGTGGGACACAGGCCCCACCACCACCCCGGAGCGACAGCCCACCAAATTGCAGCCAACACTGCCAAGACCCCATGTCGCAAAATGTGGTCCACAGCCCAGCCCAGCCCGAAAACAGTGGCTGTGGGTGCTGGGCAATGATGTCATGTAGCAACACCCAGCTTCCTCTCCCTAGTGACTAGCCTCCTTGGAGTTTCTTCAGCCCAGAAACATGACTTGCTTTATAGCCAGGTGCAAACATTTTACACTTTAACCAAATGTCTGTGAAGCATTTTCCCGTGCCTCATGTCATTTGATCTTCACAGAAGTCTTGGAGTAGGTAGATAGGAGCCTCGGTGGAATCCTATTTTCTTTTCATTAGCCAGAAAACGGAGATTTAGAAAGTTTAGAAACTTGACCCGACTCAAAAGAAGTGAGAAATGGTAGACCTTGAAAATGACTTCAGGTTTTCTCACTGTGCAGAATATACTGCTGCAGTTAAATATTTTACCCTTAGTTCTCCCTGCGTGATCTACAATAATAATCTGCTTCGTGTTGATATTTACTGCTGTGTTGCTATTACCTGAAAGAGAAGTTGGGGTGCTTCATTGGGCTGGAAAAAGTTTAGCCAAATCAGAAAGCAGGTCTAATTAACCAAGTTTATTCTATACCTATAAAAGGCTAAGTTGATTCGCACATGCACTATACACATAAAGCTCTTACTGGTGCCAATCACACGCGTGTGTTTTGATCTGTCATCGTCGATTGTGAATTTTGTTGACATTTCTATTATAGAGAAAGGGCAAATAGCGATATTAAAATATTTATTCTAATTAATTTCCTTTCAATATGTATGAATTCGTGCACCAGGCCACTAGTGTATATAAGGAACAAGATGACAAGAAACACAGGAATGGCCAAATCAAAGGAGGAAAGACCATAACTGGAAAGGGGAACCAGGAAAGATCTCATGGACTTCCCCGTCCAGCATTTTAGAACAGTCTATTCGTAAGGAGGCAGGATTTTACAAGTGTGTACCTGGGGTAGGGAGAGGAATGACACTTTCTCCAGAGGAAAACAACAGCAAACTGCCCAGAGAGGCTGGGGGTGGGGAGAAGAGGAGAATCATAGTGTGAGTGTACGGAAAAGCAGGGGTGGTTAAAATAGAGTCAGGCTGAGAGAAGACGGAGCACCACGTTGAGAAGTTTGCATTTCATTTTATTAGAGATCCATAGTAAAATGTTAAATACACTGGGTCAGAGAAAATTATGCTCCTCGCCTTTCAGCTCTGTTATGTGATTCTATAACTGCTACCTGAGAAGCAGTCTAAGACTAGGATGTCATGGTTGGAGAGGGACTGAATGAGGGCTTAAATACTGGGTGATACTTCAATTCCATTAATCACTTGTAGAACTTCCTTCTCAATTCTGCCGGTTTATATTCTATAAATAAATTATTTCTGTCAAGGTAAGTCAATACTGATTCATGACCAAACACGTTCTTATTGTTCACTGTTTTCATCAACATTATTTCATTATAACAGCTTTTGAAATGGTATTATGAGCTATACTGTAAAACACATACCACCATAAACTCGGCTTAGTGCTCTATATCAGGAATTGGCAAACTTTTCCTAAAGGCTAGGAATGTACATATTTTAGGCTTTGAGGGCCACACAGTTCTCAACCACTCAGTTTTGATGCTCCTCAACAGTTAGCCACAGACATTCCACAGTGAACTTGGGCTGTGCTGCAATTAAATTCTATTCACAAAATGGGTCAACAGGCTAGGGTTGGCCTATAGGCCACTGAATGCTGACCTGGATCTGAATTTTCTTTCCTTAATTTGTTTTCACATAAAAGAGTAAAATGTAACTCTTTCCCAAACATTGGAGTTATAATGGCATAATTTTATCAATGCTTACTGAAGTTGTATCATGTTCGGTACCAAGCTAAGTTCATTACCTCCAACCTATCAGAACAATTTCCATAAATGCATGTGATCATCCAGAAGAAAATCCCATCAACCTCATCTTGAAAATGCTCCCAAATCCAACCTCTTTTCACCTTTCTCATCACCACTTGAGCCACCCATTCAGTTATTACCCACCAAGCTCACATACTGAGCCAGGCTCTGTCCCAGGCACCTGGGAAATATTACAGAGCAAAACCGAGATAAATCCTTGCTCTTGGGGAGCTCATATTCTTGCAAATGATGAATGTCAATAAATGATAAACCTTACTAATAAGCAAGTAAGTGATACAGTATGTTAGAAAGTGAGACATGCTACAGAGAAAATAGAAAATAAATACACACACGCACACACACAAACACACAAACACACACGAGGCACAGGGATGCCAGGGCAGGGTAACAGTGGCAACTTTAAATAGTGTGGCCAGTTGAGGCCTAGGATATCTGTTCCAGATCGGAATCTTCCAGGAGGGGCTCACACCAGGAATGTGCAGCCATCACCTCGCACCTGGACAATTACAGCAGTGTCCTATATTCTCTTCTTTCATCCTGGCTCCACTTCAGGAGATTCCCCATACCAGAGCCAAGCAATACTTCTCAAATGTCCCTCAGGTCACCCAATATTCTGCTCATGCCAGTGCACACAATGAATCCAATCCAAAGCCTGACTTGGTTCATGATTACCCTACCTCATGTCTGTCCTCTCCACTCCACCCACACTGGCTTTCTTTCTGTTCCAGGTCACACTCCTGCCATCCCAAGGCCTCCTGCCTCTGCCTGAGATGTTCTTGTCCAATCTGCATAGCTTTCTCTCTCCCTCCATTGGCTCTGAATCTCCTCAACCTGCTTGATTTCCCTCACTAATGATTATCACTAATGATTTTGCACAGACTAGCCTTTTGTTTCCCTGTTTCTCTCACTAGGAACTAAACTTCATGAAGACAAGGATTTCGTGCCCAACATGACTTCCCTAACACCTCAAACAGTGTCTGACACATAAACATTCGGAATAAACACCTGAACATGGTACAATTTTATAGAAGAAGAATCAGAGCTGTCCCAAAGACACAGTAAAAAGGTGACTAGCCAGGACTTGAGCCTAAGACTGTTGGAAACCAGAGGCAGCACTCCTCACATACAGCCTCTTAGGGCACATCCTGGTGGAACATGAAACAGAGCAGTCAATAATAAAGCAACACATACAGAGAGCACAAACTCACATTACAACAAGTTATCCCTGAGGTTAGAAATAAAAGCCTGGTATTTCACTAGCTTTGTGCCCTTAAGCAAATAAATTACTTAATCATTCTTTGCCTCATCTATAAATTCAGAATGAGTCCCTACCTCACAACACTGGTGGGAAGAATAAACAAGTTAACATCTATAACTTACTTAGAAAAGGTCTGCAATAGTACAAGTACTCATTAAGTGTTTGTTTGGTTTTTATTTTTTTAAACATTTTAATAAATATACTCCTTCACCCATCTCTCCTACTCCCACCCCCCACTCTGGCAAACACCAATTTGTTCTCTGTATCTATGAGTTTGTTTTTTTAGATTTCACATATAGACAAAATCATACAGTATTTACTTTCCCTGCCTGCCATTTCATTTAACATAATGCCCTCAAGGTTTCATTCTTTTTATGGCTGAATAATATTCCATTCTATATATATATACACCACATTTTCTTTATACTCATTCATCTACTGATAGACACTTAAATTGTTTCTACAACTTCACTATTGTGAATAATGTTGCAATGAACATAAGAGTGCAAATGTATTTTCTAGTTAGTGTTTCATTTTCTTCAGATACCCAGAAGTGGGATTGCTGGATCACATGGTAGTTGTACTTTTAATTTGTTGGACGAACTTCCATTCTGTTTTTCATAGTGGCTGCATCAATTAACATTCCCACCAATATTGTACATGGGTTCCATCATCATCATCTAACAAATGGCTTCCAGGCACGAACACTTGACTCCAACTAGACTGAATATACTGATGTAATCATGGCAGCAAAAAGAGATGTGATTAGTCAGAAGCCTACACCCTCTTGTGAAGAGATGAGAAGGTGATAATGCTGTCAATACATTTTTAGGCCTATGACCTTGTGCTTATTTTGGGAATTCTGGGGAGTACCCAGAGGAAGCACGTACAGCTCTTGGAGGGAATCCACTGCCCGCCCCCCCGCCCCATGTCAGGCTGCTCCCTGGACTTCAGTCCTGTGAAGTGGCATTCCCCAGGCAGAGGAGGCTGTAGGTACCAAGCAGCCACCATATCTGCATGAGGAATCACTGATAGGGTCAGGTGAGGCCGGTACCTATGGGGATGGCTCATAGATATCTTGTTAAATATTAAACAAAAATAGTGACTTAATTTTTTTGACATGGTATTTACTCTCCCCTTCCTATTTCTATAATTAAATAATCCATTTTAAAGCAGAATATAAATATAATATTCATATACATTTTTAAAAGTCTTCACATTTTATTTTCAAGTACAGAAAAGAATCTCATTTGTTTAAAAGCATCTCAAAGGTTTCAATATAGCATAAGATGAATGTGTGTCATGATTTTTAGATCACTTCATGCTTGAATACTTTAAGATATCTAGTTAGGTGGTGTTTTCTGTCACTAACGGTGTGAAGCAAAGCTCAGGTATCAGTGTGACCATCAGGGATACAGGAGACAGAGGCCTAAATGTATAAAAACTAATATACAGTGGCCAACAATTAATTTAGCACCACTTCTTTAAAAAATTGAAAATCATGGTATTCATAGAGGCTTAGGTCAGGAAAAACCTACAAGGCATACCTATCAGATTCTCAAAAAATACACTGTAATTCTTTTAGCTATCAAATTAAAAGAGATGTATGCTTATAAGGTACCTGAAATTGTTTAGAATAGACCAACAGACTGTCATCTTGGCCAAACTATCCATTACTAGAGGCAAAAAATATGGACTATAGATAAACATTGAAGCATAAAAAATATGGGAAAATAAAAAGGAAAACATAAATCAAAGTTCTGTAACAATGTGTGCTACTTACATGAATGGAGCAAAAACTGAAAACAACATTTAAAAATGATACCATCAGAAATTGGTCTAAACAACCAGAGCAAGTGAATAACTTGTAAACACAAATAACTCTAGTTCAACCAAATGATTGTTTTTTAAAAATATATTTTTATTGATTTCAGATATGAAGAGAGAAATAGAAACATCAATGATGAGATAGAATCATTGATTGGCTGCCTCCTGCACTCCCCCGACTTGGGATCCCCCGACTTGGGATTCCTGGCATGTGCCCTGACCAGGAATCAAATCATGATAGAGTCCTGTTGATGTAAACCATAAAAATCCATACTATAACAGTTCTTTCCTGGATCACACAAGCTGATGAGAGAAATGGCGTGCTTGTGTGCTAGCGGAAGATAGAGGGCAACTTTGCCTTCAAACAACAATAGCTAGTCGATTCTTTTTAGATAGGTTTTAAAACCCCTAAAAGTCCCCATATTATCTAATCCAATAACATAAAACAAATCAGTAGCAGTTTGAAAATAAGCATGACATCTACTTTCTCTGATATTCTGACAAATATAACTGTTTAAAACCAGTAATTGCTATGAAAAAAATGGTATATGGCTGACAGTTTAAATAATTAAAAGAAAAATAAACTATTAGGAAAAATTCTACTTTGCCTTTTCAGCTTGGGTTGTCTCACAGAAGACTTTATAGAAGGTGTTTATGCTATCTCCCGTCTCTACACTGAAGCCCACATATACATGTACCAATAAAAAGATCTAGTGCTCTAAGCAAAACCCTGGACAGTTGGGCCTAAATTCTAGTTCCAATTATGGCAAAAACTAGTGATATGATTTTGTTTTCATTTTTCCAATATTTAAAATGGGTGTAATACTTACCTTACAGAGTTTTACGGAATTAAGCAAAAATAACATAAATAATGTAACACAGTAAATTATACATAATATCCTCAATAAATACTGCATTGTGGCCCATATTCTGCCTTCCATAGCCCTTTATCTAGATCAGTGATTTTCAACCGGTGTGGTACAATAATTTTTCAACATTTCTTACCTAATGACTTTTCCCTTAGATTGTCAAATCAAATAATGCCAACAATCAACACAACAATAGCCATCAGGTATGAATGAATCAAAAATATACCTATTTTTTGATCAGCAAAAAATATATTTTTTGTTGTACTGCAGAATTTTAGTAATTAGTTTATGTGTGTTGTGAGATGAGAATGGTTAAAAATTGCTGACCTAGACTAATGAAAGGTAAAGTGTTAAAGAGTAAATACTAATTAATTGATCATAGTAAGGAATCATCATTGATTCTTGAGATATAAAAAATAGCATAAATAAATCAACATTTCTTAAAGAATTACAGAGATGACTAGAGAATGTTATAGGATATGTGAGGACCAAGATGGATATCATGAAGAAGGTCTAGGAATAGCTTGTTAATCAAACAACAAGGACCCACTCAAGCCACCAGTATAATTTTTTTAGCTTTCTGATGATATGATTTGATTAACTCTATTTGCTTTCCTATAATTCTTAATTTAGGTTTGAAAAACACCACTTTCATGGAATTCACTTATATCTAATACAATTAAATGATTTTCAAAAATGGTATAAGAAAGATCATTCTCATCTAAAATTAACTGAGGTTTGCCCTAGCTGGTTTGGCTCAGTGGATAGAGTATCAGCCTACTGAATGAAGGGTCCTGGGTTTGATTTGTGTCAAAGGCACATGCCTGGGTTGTGGGCTCGATCCCCAGTAGGTGGCGTGCAGGAGGCAGCCCACTGATGATTCTCTCTCATCATTGATGTTTCTATCTCTATCATTTCCTCTTTGAAATTAATAAAAATATATTTTTTTAAAAAGTAATTGAGGTTTAAGCTTAAAAAAAATTTAATGAGCTCTGTTTCTCTTTTCTTCAATGATGCTTCATTAGGTAATGATGGAAATTTGTGGGTAAACTGTAAGTATAGCTAGCTGCTAGCGCATCACAATACTGACGTGCTAGTAAGGAATCTGCCCAGCACTAGACCCTAACATTAATTAAGAGAAATAAAAGTACAAAAAAAGGCCGTGAAATAAATAGAAGGGAGAATAACAATGGAATACTAAGTGGGTTAAATAGTGTATCCCCAAAATTCATGCCCACCTAAAACCTGTGAGGGTGACCTCATTTGAAAACAGAATCTCTGCAGATGTAATCATGTTAAAATAAAGTCAAACTGGGTTAGGATGGGTCCTTGTAAGAACAGGAACATGTAGACATAGTTACAAAGGAAAGAAGGCCCTGTGAAGGTGAATGCAGAGATTTGAGTTATGTTCAGAGGGACATGGCCCTGACTATAATTTGGTTTTAGATTTCTTGCCTCTGGAACTGCAAGAGAGAAATTTCTGTTATTTTAAGCCACCGGTTTGTGGTACTTTGTTATGACAGCCCTAGGAAACTAATACAAGTATGAACCCAGAATTTGATCTCAACTGTATTAAATTCAATGCAATTATATGCATACCAACACTGAAATGTTACCAGACCGTTAACAATAGCTATCTCAGGGTGTTACCCTTGCTGATTTTTATCCTATTATTTGTGCTTCTTCCAATTTTCTAAGCCCTTTTTAAATAAACATGTTTGTTTTTAAATTCAGAAAAAAAGCCATTAAAGATGACTTTATAAAAACTGTACAAACACTAAACTAATCAGAAAGCAAGGCATAAAGTAAAAACATGCAAAATTTGAAAGGGCAAGGAAGAAATAACCATCAAAACAGAAAAGTTTTAAAAATTCGAAACTACTCTCCACCAACTTATGTAAATGATTTTGGATATCTAGAAGCAATGGATACTTTTCCAGAAAAATGCACTTTACCAAACTGACCCCAGAAAAGACAGGAAGAGAAAAATATTCAATTACTAAATCAGAAATAGGGAATCTAAAGTACTCCTCCCTCCACTGAAGCTTTAAAGATCAGATGGTACTATACAAACTGCTCAAAAAACATAATAACAAGGAAATCAGCCAATTTTTTCTTAGTAAACAAACATAAGAGTAATTCTGTAATCTAAGAAAGAATCCTACAGCTATTCTCAGGAATACCAACAGTAACATGCTACATAAAACACTACAAAGACTTTCACTTCCAGCCAAATGGACTGGTAGGAAATCATATGTAATATGTGGTTTACATAATATAAAACACTAAAATGTAGAACAATTGAGTCAAAAATGAAAGGGGGATTTAATAATAGAATACTGTTAAGGTTCTGAAACTGTATCTACAGTAGTATAATATTACTTGAAGGTAAAATGAAGTAACTTAAATATAAATACTATAAGCTGTAGAGCAGCCACCAAGAAAATAAAACAAAATAATGAAAGAGAATAATAAAAATACACAATTCAGGAAAAATGAAACCAAAAGCACATGAGATGAATAGAAAACAGCAAATGCAAGAATTAAATCTAATACACCAATAACCACTTTAAATGTAAATGGTCTAAACACACCGATAAAAAGATGAAGTCAGCATTTCCCTGATATAAAAGCTACTCTTCAAGAAAACTATGGACCAACATTTCCCATGAACATATATTTAAAAATTGTTTGCAAAATTTTAGCAAATTGAATTTAAAAATGCATAACATAGTACATCAAAATCAAGTGGAATTTATAACAGCACCTCAAAGTTGATTTCACATTTAAAAATCTATCAATGAAATCTGCCATAGAGAAACCTATATGGTGGCATAGGTAAACACCTAACCTGCTGCCTCGCACAATATCAAAACTATAACTAAAAGACAAAACGGACACCATCCAGAACCACAGAAAAGCTGGCTGAGTGGAAATTCTACAACTAGAAGAAAAGAAAAAAGAACATTGAGACTCAGAGGAGCTGCAAAAGGCTGAGGTACAGAGACTCGCATGCAGAGAGGACTGACTGCTGAATGCACGGGCGGCTGAGTGCGCAGCTGGCTTTCTAAAGTGGGAGGGAGACGGAAGCTCCAGACTGTGCTGAATTCCAGTTCCGGGCAAGTTTCTGGGAATCCTGATTCATTAGGGGAAAACTGGACTATCTGGCAGTGGGCGGAACTCGAGGGCAGCTTTCTCTCAGAGGTGCTTGCAGCGATTACCAAGGGACACTGAGACACAGGGTCTTCATAGGACAGGGTTGATAGGAAATCAAGGGTGTCAGCCCCGCCCTGAAATTCCACCCCACCCAAGCTGAGAACAAAGGCTTTTGCAATTTTGCAAGTCTTGTCTCATAAGGGTGTCTCCAGCACAGAAGTTCCCCCAACATAGACACAGCTGATCCTAACAGCCAACTGGCCTGGAGGTCAATTCCTCTCAGTGATACAAACAACAATCAAGGCTTAACTACAACAAGGCTGTGTACACAGTCCACAAAGGGGTGCACCACGAGTGTCCACCTCAGGTAACTGGGGAGGCTGAGCCACTGGGCCCTATAGGACACCTACCACACAAAGCTACTCTACCAACTCAGGGAAGCAGCAAAAATGCAGAGACAAAGAAACAGATCATGAATGAAAGAAATGGAGGAAAGCAAACGACTGGATATAGAGTTCAAAACCACGGTTATAAGGTTTTTCAAGAATTTCCTAGAAAAGGCCGATAAATTTAGCAAGACCCTCGAGGATATGAAAAAGGACCAACTAGAAATTAAGCATACACTGACTGAAATAAAAAATATACAGAGACCTAACAGCAGACTAGAGGATTGCAAGAATCAAGTCAAAGAATTGAAATAAAAAGAAGCAAAAAAAACTCAACGGGAAAAGAAAAAAGAATCCAAAAATATGAAGATAGTGTAAGGAGCTTCTGGGACAACCTCAAGCGTACCAACATCAGAATTATGGGGTTGCCAGAAGAAGAGAGAAAGCAAGATACTGAAAACCTATTTGAAGAAATAATGACTGAAAACTTCCCCCACTTGGTAAAAGAAATAGACTTACAAGCCCAGGAAGCACACAGAACCCCAAACAAAAGGAATCCAAAGAGGATCACACCAAGACACATCATAATTAAAATGCCAAGAGCAAAAGACAAAGAGAGAATATTAAAAGCAGCAAGAGCAAAACAGTTAGTTACCTACAAGGGAGCACCCATACGACTGTCAGCTGATTTCTCAACAGAAACTATGCAGGCCAGACGAGAGTGGCAAGAAATATTCAAAGTGATGAAAAGCAAGAACCTACAACCAAGATTACTCTACCCAGCAAAGCTACCATTCAGAATTGAAGGGCAGATAAAGAACTTCATAGATAAGAAAAAGCTGAAGGAGTTCATCACCACCAAACCAGTATTATAGGAAATGCTGAAGGGTATTCATTAAGAAGAGGAAGAAGAAGAAAAAGGTAAAGATAAAAATTATGAAAAACAAATACATATCTATCAACAAGTGAATCTAAAAATCAAGTGAACAAAAAAATCTGATAAACTGAATAAACTGGTGACTATAATAAAATCAGGGGCATAGAACGGGAGTGGACTGAAAATTCTTGGGGGAAAAGGGGTGTGGGGGGTGCAGGAAGAGGCTGGACAAAAATCGTACACCTATGGATGAGGACAATGGGAGCAGAGGGTTGGGTGGGAACTGGGTGGAGGGGAGCTATGGGGGAAAAAAGAGGAACAATTGTAATAATCTGAACAATAAAGATATATTTAATTAAAAAAAAAAAACACACATCAACTGCAAGGCCAACGCACTTCAGAAAGAAGACAATGCTCTGCAGTTGGTGAGATCAGGTAGGTGTGGTGTATTATGAGCTTCTAAAACCAGGTGAAACTGTTAATACTGATTGCTACCGACAACAAATAATCAATTTGAACCACACTTTGATCTTGAAACCACCAGAATGTGCCAAAAGACAAGACACAGCAAATTAATTTTGCTTCATGATGAAGCACCTCACACACTTCAAAACTAGTTAAAGACACGTTAAAAGATCTTACCTGGGAAGTATTAACCCACCCACTGTATTCACCAGACCTTGCTCCTTCAGATTACCACTTTTTCCGATTGATGTCACATGCATTTTCTTAGCAGCACTTCAAAACGTATGAAGAAGTGGAAAATTGGGTCTGTGAATGGTTTGCCTCAAAACAAGTAAAGTTCTATTGGGATGGTATCCACAAATTACCTGAAAGATGGGGGAAATATGTAGCTAGCGATGGACATTACTTTGAATAAAGCACTTTTGATGTTTCTCTTGAAATTATCATGTTTTCTTTGATTACAAAATGTGCATTATTAACCAGCACACCTGGTATATAAAAGCCTAAGCAACCATTCAACCATTCGACTAGTAGCTATGATGTGCACTGACCACCAGGGGGCAGATGCTAAACGCACAGGTATAGAAACAGAATGATGAATCTCAGAGGGAAGGGGGGGACAGGGAGGGTAAGAAGAGATTAATCAAAGATCTTATATGCATATACTATAGGCATGGTGCATGGATTCATGCACTGGTGGGGTCCCACACCCTGGCCTGTGGGGATCGGGCCGAAACCTGCAGTCCGACATCACCCTAGGGGTCCCAGATTGCAAGAGGGTGCAGGCCAGGCCTAGGGACCCCACAGGTGCACAAATCCATGCACTGGGCCTCTAGTATGAATAATAAAATAGCAATAAATATGTATCTATCAACAACGGAATCTAAAAGTCAAAATAAACAAAATAGGAAGCTAATGAACAAAATAAACTGATGAGTAAAATAGAACCAGAGTCTTGGAAACACAGAACAGACTGATGAATCTTGGAGGGAAGAGATTAACCAAAGGAATTATATGCATATATGCATAACCCATAGACATAGACAATAGGTTGGTGAAGGTCTGGGAGGTGAGGGGTGCAGGAACCAGGTGAAAGGGCACCAAGGGGGAGACAGGGAGAGCATTTGTAATACTCTCAACAATAAAGATTTTTTTGAAGGACTATATGATTTTATTTATAAGAAACTCAAGAAAATACAAACTATAGTGACAGAAAGCATATTGACTATCTGCAGATGGGCATGGATTATAAAGACGCATGAGGACACTTTTGGAGTAAAATGCTTGTTATTGTGATTGTGGTGGACTCTTGGGTGTAAACATATGTCAAACTCTGTACTTGGTACACAAGAAAGACTGAGACAATGACAAAAGATCCAGGAGCCAACTTGAAGGAGACCCCACTAGACAATATACATGGTTTTTAAACACATCCAAAGTATGTGCTTTTTAAGAAATACAGTAAGTGTGTGATAATTCTTGGTGAGAAATTAAAAAGAAAGCAAAACAATCATTAATTTTGGAGAACACAAGGGAACCAACTGATTTTTTTGAACAATAGTGACTAAAAGGCACAGAATCAGGCATACATCCTGCCTTTTTTTTTTTCTTATAGGTACTGCACATCATGGTACTAAATAATTGGGGAAAATATTATTTTCTGAGAAATCACAATTAAAAGATAAAGAAGTTTAGGAAAGTTAAAATCGAACCATTTTGCAATCCTTAATAAAACAATGGATGTAGGCCAGAGGTCAGCAAACTACAGCTAGCTGGTCAAATCTGGCCCGTGCTGTTTATATAAAAGCTAATAATGACTTTCATATTAGTGAAAGAATGTAGAAAGACATGACAAAAATGATTCAATAGAGATATTAGGTAAGCCACAAAGCCTAAAATTTTTATCTGTCCCATGTTTGCCTGCTCCTGATCTAACAAACTGTCTCACCTTGTGTATGTATGTATGTATGTATGTATGTATGTATGTATTGCCTTAAGTAAAAAGCTGACATAACTTTATAACGGTTGGATCAAGTTAACAACACATAATCCACATGCTATAGTCTGAATGTTTGTGTCCCACCAAAATCTCTATGTTGAAATGCTAACCCCTAAAAGTGATGGGACCAACCTCTGAAAGTGATGGGACCTTTAGTAGGTGGCTAGGCCATGAGGGTGGAGCCCTGGTGAATGGAATTAGTGCTCTTATACTTTTGAGGCTCCGGAGAGATCCCTTAGAACTTCGACCATGTGAGGACGCAATGAGAAGGAGATGGCTCTAAACCAGAAGTGCTCACGAGAGGTGACCATGCCTTAATCTTGAACTTCTAGCCTCATGAGCAGTGAGCAATAAATTTATGTTGTTTAAAAGCTTTCCAGTCTGTGGTGTTTTATTATAGCAGCCCAAACACACTAAGACAGCACAGGTTAACAAAACTAACATGAGCCTGGACATGAGCCTTCTGATATGATGCAGTAAGTAGTACGCCTGCTATGAAGTATTCCTACCAAAACTCTGAACTCTGAACAAGTCTCTAGATCTAATTTCCATTTTAGAGCAGAAACTGGGGATAAAGGAACACATTAAATAACACTGTGAAGATACAATCATCAAAATCGGAATGTGAGAAACTTTAGGACAAATAAAATGGTTTCCTAAAATAAATTGTAAAAATAAATAAATAAATATCTAGAAAAAACAAACAACAGATGGGAAAATACTTGAGACCATATCGGCCTGGGCTGATGCACACTTCCCTGGGAATGACTTCAGTATCCCTCTCCTCACACTTGTTTCCTTGGAAATATCAGAACTGCCCATGGATTGAGTAAATTGTGAAATGGTATGTAGGCCTTTGCCCCACAAAACAGAATGCTATAATTTAAAAAGTAGTGAAAAACAGAGACTGGATCCTTGCTAGGTTAATGTGGCATCCACTCTCTTTGGCTCTGGACCAAGGTTGTTGAAATGCCTAATACAGGTGAGGGTAAAAAGAAGCTATGCATTAGGGTAGGTAGGGTAGGCTTCCTGATGAGATGAAGATGCTGTATCTGCTATGTCCCTTACCCTTGATCCTTCTATGAATCAAAATAGAAGCAGTATTAGATTAAAGTCAGTTGAGTCTAACTAGGACACATTGACCAGTGCTGTGGTGGTACATACATCAACCAAAAACAATGTGTAGAGCTTCTTTGGGTCCTGATTCAAAAGAACCAATTGTAAAGATAGTGGTGGAAGGAGGAGAGGGAGAAGAAGAATGAACAAGAGCATTAACCTCCTTCCCCTCCTCCCCCCTCCCCCTCCTCCTCCTCCTCCTCCTCCTCCTCTTCTTCTTCTCTCTCTCCATAAAAGAAACATAACAGCCAAGATTTTTTTTTCAGATATATATAACTGATGTATTCACCAATTAAATAATACAATGTCTCAAATTTGCTTTGAAATAATCCAGCTGTGCTATGGCAAGAAAGGGACAGGGGATGGTGGAAGACAGATGAAAAATATGGATTGCTCATCAGTTGGTAATTATTGCAGTCTGGTGAGTACTTGAGGGTTCATGACACTATCTTCTCTCTTCTATATATTTAAAGTCTTCCATAATTAAAAAAAAAGAGAAGAAATGTAGAAGATTAAAAAGTACAAAAATAGGACACAAAATAAAGGATGACTATCAGTCTGTGGGGATGTCCATTTATAAGTTTAGATCCATCTTTACACTGACTTGCTGCTTCCCTTCCTATCTTATATTTATTAAACTTTTTATACTATAAAGTTAGAATACTAAACATACTAAATATTCCTGAGTGATTTCTATTCATGAGACCTCAAAAATAAAAGCATCTTTCTTCAGGGAGTTACATGTATTTTAACAGAAAAAAATCAGCTAAGAATAAAATAAAAAGTATGGATACCCAATTTTTTGTCACTTTTATAATCTTCAAAAAGTAGAACAACTCATTTATAAGTGTCTCCTACCTTCCTTTATAAATTCATTTATTCTCCAACTGATAACTCTCTATTTTGCTGATTTTATTGAGTTCAACTGAACAAATATTTACTGAATATTCACTAGAATGAAGCATTCTTGTGAGAACAACCAAAAACAGAAAGCAGAGAAGCATGTTGCCTCTTTAGGCCAGTGCTTCATCCCTATGTACTCCAGACACAAAAAGTATTCCTAATATACTAAAACATCAAACATAAATTCTCTGCTTAGTTAGCTAACAAAGAGACATACCTATTCAGCATATTGGTTTTCTAAACTTAGCTTCAAAAAAAGTCAAAACTCATTAGTAATATGAAGTAAGACTTTATCATATTATTTTAAACTAAAACAAAAAATGGCCCCTGCTTGATGACTAATAACCTGAAATACACACTGTACTAAGGAAGGAGTGTGTGTGTGTGTGTGTGTGTGTGTGTGTGTGTGCGCGTGTGTGTGTGTGTGTGTGTAAAGAAGGAATGGCCCTGAGTGGTGGTTGGGACTGGAAGCTCCAGCTGAATAATCTTAATTAGGAAATACTGACCTTAGATGTCTGTTACAGTAAGTTGTTTTGGAAAGAGTCCTCAGGCAAAAAGATCACAGATTTTGTTATGCTTTCCACTGTAAACAAGTTTTTGCTTTCCCCCTGATAAAAACACTGTGGTTTCGACAAGCAACACTGATGGAGCCAAAGTGCATGGATGCTTTTTCCCCTCAAAACAAATCTTCTGAATTCTACTTCAAATTGTGTAGTTGAGAATTAAAGTTAACACAGTGAGAGGGAATTATATCATGTAGTCAATAAGAGAATGTGAAATACCCCCCCTTAGTGTAAAATCAAAGAACAGAAGTTACTTAATGACTAGAGTCTGTATTTCAGGAACTCTGTGAAAATCAGCTTTGCTTCACAACAGAAAACATAATAGAAAAAAAATTTATTTTCTAAAGGAATACAAAATTCACTAAAAACCACACCCATGGTTTCTATTCCTATCTCATGCTAATGACAGCACATCTAGCCATAGTTTCTCTCCTACAAGCCAGACTCAAATTTTCAAATGACTGATGAAACTCTCCCATAGGCATCTCAAACACAAGTCCAAAATCCAACTATTAACCCTTGCCTCACCATCAATCTCTTCTCTCTAACTCCCTCTCTGTAAGAAGAGTGCCACAATATCCCAGCCCAAAACTGGGCATAATTCCTCCCAGTTTCCCTCACATGATTTCTGCATTCGATCAACTTCAAAGGCGTGGCAAACTTTTTCTATGAAGGGCTAGATAGTAAAGATTTTTCCAGGGCGGGCTTTCCAACAGTTATTATGTATGTATATAATAAGAGAAAACAAATTTCCATAACCTTTTTCTTGACAAAATTCAAAATATAATAATAAGAGTACTATTGTTTCTGTAATATAAGTCTATTAATGAGAATAATATTTTACTTAACTTGGGTTCAAAGTTAATGTCCCCTATCATCAACATTAGTTACAAATGTTCCTCTGTTAATATTGAAATGTAATGAGATTTTACTTATTTCATCTTTGAAATGTCTTTTCACAAAGGTGGGTAATGGCAAATTCTGACAGCAACACGCAAGCGTGTGATCTTAACTGAGCAATCATCACTGGGAAAGGTCTACAGAACTCTTTCCTGATATTTGCCTTTCAGCATCCCATTACACTGCAGATTAACCACTGCCTAGGAAGATTAGATAGAAGTTCGTCACTGTACACTTGAAGTATGAAAATTCCCTTTGCTCTGGCATTGAGGTCTAAAAAAGTGCTGCTAGAACTGGTTTGAGCTCAGAAAATGTATCTGCTACAGATCTGGTGAAGATGAAGAGCTTGCTTCTTGGTGTAAGCTTTGACAGCACAAGAAGTGCAGAGAGTAAGCTGACATTACTTGTGATATAAACATTAGCTGTTATCGAAATGACTTTACGGCAACATGAGTTTACATATAAATTCCATTTCATTTTTTCATTTTAGGCTAACTTTATTAAGAAATATTATCAAATCTTTAGCAAAACCTAACTTCCAAAGCCATTTAGTGTCCAGTTACAGTAACTGAAAGTGGTTCTTCTCATTCAGGAAGATTTTAATTCTAAGCCCTGACCTCAAAAACAACAACAACAAAAATCACAGTAAAATTCTGATACTGCTAAAATCACCAGCTTTTGTGTAATAAGGCAAGTCAAGAAACTTAGCTTCAGTTTCTGACAAAAATTTATGGAACTGACAATGGCTAAGTCTGTGAGGGAAAAAATGAAGTTCACCAATGACACCACTGGTTCAATAAATATTACAGATTCAAATTTTTTCCTCAAAGTATCAGCTGATGAATAATACAATGAATAAATATACTATTTAAAAATTCTACATTTTCCCAATTTTAAATTTGTTGAAGACTTTTTCCAGTTGTACACATATTTTTATCATCATCAATTGTAACACATCTTAGCAGATTCCACTTCAGCTTGTATTAAATGCCACACAGGCTATTCAGAGAGGCTAATTCTTCTGTCACTTCATACTCATCATTGATTACTTTAATAGACAACAATTGAGCAGTAGTGGAAACATCTGCTGACTAATAAAAAAAAAAAAAGAAAACTACTTGAAATAATTGTTGTTTTATTTTTTAACTAGCTACTAATGTTGCTTTCCATGTCCTCAACTCTTTGAGCAACTGCTCTTACCTAATGTCTAATAAAGAAGTTTCCTTTCACTGGACACAACTTTTTTAGTGGATACAATCAAACCATGGTTTAATTAAAACACTACTGATAAGTGACTTTTCTTACTTGGCTAACAGAATTGCCAATCAGAAACTCAATATAGTTGCAGCCTCATTTTCACTTTTCACTTTTGTAAAGACATTCTTCTTTGAACAAATATTCCATTTAAACTGTCTAATTTTCCTGTGAATTGGGAATACTGTGATGAATTCTTGGTCTAAAATGTCAGGGCATTTTGTATTCTTTCAGCACAGTTAGGCATGTCATTGCATAGTAAACAGAATGCTTTGCCATATAATTTGATAACAAAATAATCCACACTCCACTTTGCCTTAAAAATGACATGTTCAAAATATACTTTGTCTTCTTTTGTTTTGTAATGAAGGGTATGCCCTGGTAATAAAAAATAAAGTAAAATAAAAACAGCAATCCACATCCACTCAAAACACTGCTGAGTTTGTTATCACTACAATTTTAATGTGTTGAACAGCAATGCGATCATTGAAATCGCCTGTTCCAGGGCCGCAAAATCACTCACATATTTGCTGACTCACTAGGATTTGCAGTAGTCAGGAGAACGCTGAGCTCCTTGGTTGGCAAGAAAAAAGGACATAACCAGTAACAGGGGAAGACCTGAGGAACCATTTACGGGCTTCCTAGGTTCTTCCTTCCCCGCAGGGGCCATAGAGACCACAATCCTTTGTCCAGCAGCGGAGTGCAGTAACACACAGGTAGTGTGTTGGGCTAGGACAGTCTGCTTGAGACTCAGACTGCAGAGCTGTTATTCTGGGCTGGTCACAGAGCACAATGACTAGTCACAATTATCAAAACTGCAGACTTCCAGAAGGAAAAAATACAAGTGTTAATGACCCCTGGCAGACAAAACATTCTTATGAACACAAGTAAAATTCTAAAGCCAGGTTTACAGGTGTCAGAAGAGGTTCAACACACACACACTCCTTACTCCAACCCCAACCAGGCCCTTCTAAAGAGGGCAGCCTGGACTCCTATGTTAACTCATTCTTGATCGGTGCCAAATACACTCTCTGTCACAACTGTTCAACTCCACCCCTATAGCATGAAATGCAGTCACAGATAATATAAAAAATTGAGTATGGCTCTTTCCCAGTGAAACTTTATTTAAGGCACTGATATCTGAATTTCATATACTAGTAATTTCTATGTGTCACAAATATTACTCTCCTTTGGTTATTTTCCCCAGCTGTTTAAAAATGCAGAAACCATTCTTGGATCACAGCTGTACCAATAAAGTAGTGGCTAGATTGGCCTGCAGTCTGCAGTTTTCTAATTCCTGAACAAATCAACCACCTCATTCTTTATCCCAATTACTCTTGCCTCTCTTCTTTCAGTGTCTCTCCTTGAGTTCGTACTACCATATTTCTTCTCTAAATTATTACAACTGAGTCCCAAATGTTTCTTTATTCATCATTGTGTCCTTATACCTAGCACATTGTAGCTGGCACACAGTATGCAGTCCAGACATTTTTTACTGAATGACTATAGTGCAATTCCCAAACCTTATGGTAATTCAGTCCAACTGATTTATCAATAAGGAGTTACTAGCGTTAAAGGTATTTTCCAAATAAGTGGTCACTATATAATGGTATGGCATAGTTATATACAAAGATTTAACAGGATACAAGACACATAAATAGAATGGAAAATACAATCCTGGAAAATTTTCCACAAATTGTCTAAATATGACATTTCATTTTTTCCTAAACAAGACTAAAAATTTGAAGTTCACTGACCTTTTTCTAGCACTCAATTGCCTTTGAGGTAGAGGTCATACATTTTTTTCTTCTAAGTGCTTCCACTCTATGTTCTTGAGCCCACATGCACCAGAAATTTATTCTACCAAATAGCCTTGCTTCTCCTTAAGTTTCTCTTTTTCCAGTAGCTATTTCTCCTGAATATAAAATTATCTCCTATCTCCCTTATGAGAATATTTCAGGAAGTAAATTTTTTACTTTATGTTTGTTTGTTTATTGTATAGGCTGTGTAGGATGTCATGTAGAGATTATAAATATGCTTTATCAGTATTTTAGAAGGTGAATAGAATAACCTGCTAAAGAAAAATAACCCATTTACACTTTTTAAGAGTTAACAGCAAGTACTGCGGTGGTAAAGAAACATATCTCTAAAGAAAATATTATTTTACTGAGTATATTGTGTAAGAGCACACTTAAAATCCATAACACATCCTATCTAATAAAAGACCATCACTCCAACACACAAGATGGCTGCCCCCATGTGGTCAAAGACGGCTGCCACAAGATGGCCAGCAGGGGAGGGCAGTTGGGGGCGATCAAGCCTACTGGGGAGGGCAGTTAGGGGTGACCAGGCTGGCAGAGGAGGGAAGTTGGGGGCGACCGTGCTTGCAGAGAAGGGCAGTTGGGGGGGGACCCAGGCCTGCAGGGGAGAGCAGGTGTGGGGGGGACCAAGCCTGCAAGGGAGTGCAGTTGGGGGGACCAGGCCTGCAGGGGAGGGCAGTTAGGGGCAATCAGGCTGGCAGGGGAGCAGTTAGGCATCAATCAGACTGGCAGGCAGAAGCGGTTAGGGACAATCAGGAAGGCAGGCAGGCGAGCAGTTGGGAGCCAGCAGTCCTGGATTGGAGAGGTTGCAGGTTGGGCTGAGGGACACACATCGCCATGCACGAATTTCATGCACCAGGCCTCTAGCTTAAGAATAAAACCACAAAATTGGCTAAAGTAATCTATCATTTTCATCACTCCATGGAAAGCGAAAATGAGAACAGGGAGGGAGGGAGAGAGAGAGAACCAACACTTCCTTATAAATCAAGGGGGTTACTATACTTGCATTAAGAAAATTTATGCATTATCTAGGCCAAAGTTTTTTAATAGAGATATGAGTTTCACAGGTAAGAAATCACTGACTAAAATGTATTCAGAGATGTAGTTAATATTACATAATAAGATATTTATGAGGACAATGCGAGTAACTCCTTATTGATAAACCAGTTGGGCTGAATTACCTGTAATGTTAATTTTCTAAATTATATCTTCCATTGTCTTACTTGTAACCCATGACAAGCATTTAAGAGCACTAAATGGATTATAAGTATTTTCTGTGAAGAGTCAGTTAATGTGTGAAACTAGGTTATTCAGAACAAATAATCATAGATATGTTAGCCGTGTGTATCATGTCCCAATAACTGCCATAGGAGGCCTGGATTTAAAATAAACAGAAGGAAGAGGAAAGAGGAAGAGGAAACGCAAATAAGATGTTCTCTGGAAGCCTGTTAGCAAAATGGCTAACAGTTTATTCCTGTATTATTACTCAGTAATTATTGTATTCTCCATATGAACAACTGTAAACCTACTTTTGCCTACCCAGTGTGTGTTATAGGGTGTTTGCCAAGCAGCTATTGCTGCCATTTAAAAAAAAAAAAAAAAAATCAAATGATCAAAGAAGCTTTCTTTGTAATAGCCAAAAACTGGAATCAACACTGTTTGTCTCCAGACAAAAGGACAAACAAATCATGACACAGGCATGCAGTAGAATACTACTCAGCAAAAATAAAGAAATTAGCTTTTAGTACATGCAAAAGCATAGATGAAAGTCAAAATCAAAATGCAAATCAAAAGAATCCCAACAAAACCATTACAAACTGCATTATATCATCAATGTAAAATGACAGAAAATGCACACAAATCTATAGTTAAAGAAAGCAGATCAGTGGTTACCTGAGGCAAGAGGGTCTGAGAGTGGGAAAGGGAGGAATTTCACAGGTATACAAAAAAATTTTGAGGGTGACATATATGTTCATCATATTTAGTGCAGTGATGTTTTCATATATGTGATGAAACACTTCTCAAATGCTCCTGCCTGGCTTCTTTCATTCTTTTAATACTTAATATGAAATTAAACATGTTTCAAGTATGTCATTCTTTTTCCTTCCCTTTTCCCCTAAAATTTTTTCTATTTTCATCCTAGCATCTTCCTTAGAATATAAAGGAAAGAAAAATCAGAAGAGAGAAGAAAGGTAAGAAAGGCAGGAGAGAGTATAAGTATATATATAGTGGCCCAACAGCTCCAGCAGGGCTGAATGCTCCTGGATACTATAGGAATCCATGCTGTTGATTTCCCACCATTACATATTTTCAGAGTCAGCCCCTGCAAAAGAGAGATTTGCAATTCTTCCAAATATACGGTTAAGATTATTAAATGGTGAAATGAGGACCTGATTACAACTGGCAATATATGTATGGAAAGTTAAATTTAAACAAATCATTATGACAGTCCAAGTAGCTATACACAGTTAGACTTCTGCAGTTTTTATAGGCACACGTTCCAAAGCAATAATTATTTCTTTATGCAAAAAGTAGCAAGAAAAATTAGTAAGGTTAGTGTGCATGTGTGCATAAAGGTAAGGAGAGCACATAGGCATCAGCTTAATTATAAGCCAAAGCCTCTCTTCTGTGACTGTGGCACTTTTGTTTTAACCAGATGCCACCCTTGCCCATTCCCACATCCAGCACAATAGCACACGTCAGAAGCTGTCTTCTGATCAGCAAGTGGCAACTGGCAGCAATGGTGCAAAAGTCTTTAATAAAAAGTGACACCAGGTAATTAAACATTTTATTTAATAAATCAAACCACAACATAATCCTGCCATTTAACTGTCTTATCATTTATCTCATATTACCTGGAGGTGACAATATTCCATCCACCACTGAGGATAATTTCAGTAATGCTTCATTTGCCCTCAGCAACTGTTCTAAAGCTCAGTTCTCCAATTTACTGACCCAAAACCCATTTCCCTCTATGTCCGGACAACTTTGCTTCCTACTTAAATGAGGTGTAAACCTTTTCTTGTAAACTTCAATCTCCTACCTTGGTTCTCCACCTTAAAATTTCTTACTACATTTTTTTTTAGGACCAACTGACTTTTAAAGTAATTGGCACATCGTGAAACGGATAGCTTGGGGAGTGAACAGGGCTATGAATTCAGCACATGCATAGATATAAGGAACAATCAGACAACAAGAATATAGCAGTATTCCATCACTCCAACAGTTTCACCTGTCATTCCTTTCCAGGCACACTCTCCTCATCTCTCACCACTGGAAACCACTTAGCTCTTCTCCATCACTACATTCAAGTTTTCCCCTTTCTTGAATGTTATATAAATAAGTCATACAGTATATAACCTTTTATCACTGGCTTCTTTCAGTCAGCACTTGCTTTTGAGATTCATCTAAGATGACAAGAATATCAATTATTCATTCATTTTTATTGCTCAGTACTATCCCATAGAATTGATATAACAGTTTATTTATCCATGCACACCCCTGAAGGGCATATGAACTGTTTTCAGATTTGAACAATTAGGAAGAGAGCTATTATAAACATTTGTATACAGGTTTTTCTATGAACTTATGATTTCATTTCTCATACCCAGAAGTGGGAGCATTGGTCACGTGATAAGTTTATGGTTAACTTTTTAAGGAAACTACAAAACTGTTTTTACAACATGGCTGTATCATCTAGCATCCCCATCAACAATGTATAAGAAGAGCTCTAGTTGCTCCATAACCCCGTCCAAACCTGGTACTATCATTGTTTCTTAATTTCTGCTACTGATGGGCTGCAGTATCCCTAGTGGTAACAGCACAGAAAAACTTTATTGGAATTACCTGCCATTTGGAGCAGTGTCTGTTCAAGTCTTTTGTCCACTTTTAATTGGGTTGTTTTCATGATGAATTTTGAGAGTTCCCTATATATTCTCAATATAAATCTGATGCTTAGATATGTATACATTTTCTCCCAGTCTGTAGCTTGCATTTTGTTCTCTTAATAGTATTATTCACAGAGCAAAAATTGTTCATTTTGATAGAATCCATCATTTGTCCTTTTATGGACTGTGCTTTGGGTAGCATGTCTGAGAACTCTGTTTAACCACAGGACACAAAAAACTTGTTTTCTTCTATAAGTTTTATACTTTAAAACTCTGCATCTGGATCTTTGATCCTCTGGGGTTAATTTGCATGAATATGTGAGGTTTAGATAAAAGAGCTTTCCTTTTTCAACATGGATATCCCATTGTTCAGGCACAATCTGATGAAAACTCCTTATCTCTTGAATAGATTTGGTGCTTTTGTTGAAAATTAATTGGCCAATTTGTGCAGGTCTATTTTCTGAACATGCTATTCTGTTTCCAAAGACTTATGTGTCTATTTATTTCTTCACCACTACCACACTGTCTTGATTACTGCTACCTTACAATAAGTTTTAAAATAGAGTGCTGTGATCTTCTAATTTAATTCTTTTTCAAAACTTTGGTAACTTTAGTTCCTCTGTCCTTCATATAAAATTTAGAATCAGGTTGTCCATATCCACAAAAAAGATAACTGGAAGTCATACTGAAATTAGTTTAAATCTATAGATGAATTGGGGAAGAAGTGATACTTTACTATGTTAAGTCTTCCAATTCATAAACATCATAAATCTATTTTTTTTAGGTCTTCTTTGATTTCTTCTGTTTGCAGTTTACAACATACAGATACTATACATGATTTGCTCAGAGTTAAACCTAAGAAATTATGCCTAAGCAAATTTTCTTAGAGCTACCATGTAAAAATTTTTTTTAAATTTCAGTTTCCAATCACACATTGCTAGTACATGTAAGTATGATTAATTTTTGTGGTTTACATTGTATCCTTGATAATCATGTCATCTATGAAAAGGCATAGTTTTATTTTCATACAACTGAGCCCTGACACATCTAATATGGACTTCTTTAGAAATAAGAATTCAGAAAGTTACAGTCTTAGATGCCATGCCTAAAAACAGGGCTGACTCTCAAGGGTCAGCTATACTGGCAGATTCAGTGATAACTGGACTCAGTCAACTAGTTGCAGTCTCCTTCCTTTGCCCTTGGATCTAATGCTGTTATGGTCCTAGTATGCCTCACATATAAACCCACCCAAGTAATGCCAGTTTGACAATCAAGTAGTAGATGCTCTACATGAGAAAAATACAGGAATATGAAAGTTCTATTATATACTTATTGCTTATTTTTCTTTTTAAATAAGCCACATTTACTGCAACTTTGTCAGCATAACTGAAACTTAGCAACAGCCCTTAATAAAAACAAAGTCTATGCAAAATAAGAAAATGTGGAGTAAAAAACAACTGACATCAAAATGAAGTCAGTCAATCAATGAGGATGCTCCTTAGAAAAGTAAGGTTTAGGGAGGTCTGATGAAGTAAATAAAGCAGCCTTTCTCAACTAGTGTTCCAAAATAATTAAGTACTACAGGAAATATTCTAAGTGATAATTTTCTCAATTCTCCCAAAAATGATACACAGCTATTTACCAACCTAAATACTGAGGAGAGAGGTTATAGGAGGATAAATACTGATGGAAGACTTGACTTGGGGTGGTGAATACACGATACAATATACAGATGATGTGTTTTGAGAGTTCCCTATATATTCTCAATATAAATCCTATGTATAGAATTGTACACCTGAAACCTATATAATTTTATCAACTATCACCCCAATAAATTCAATAAAATTTTAAATACATACATACATACATATCTAGGAGATAAGTTAATTCATTATATATAATGAACTGCCTTAAAAGATTAAGATGTAATTCAGAGAACACAAACTGAGAAAGGCTGAAAATATAAGGTCAACGCTCGGGAAACAGTAAGAGAGACTTTAGAATGAAAACATACAACTGGTATTTACAAAGTGAGTCATAAAAACTTTTTTGATTTATTGAGAAATTCCATATGCTAGCCACTATTAGGTGCTAAGGATATAAAAACATAAACCTACAGGAATAAAAGAAAGTATAGAATAGAACCAGAAATATGGATGGGAAAGGCAAATAATGAGGAAACATAAGAAGAACACAGGGAGATATAAAGCCTGGAGTTCTTGTGAAGATTCTCACACATCCAAAGAGAAGTCTTATGTCTCAAGGGCCTCTTTATCTGATGTAATCCAATTTACTTAACAGAAAGACAATTGCACTGTTTTCCACTGTTTACTCACCAAACATTGGCCAAAGTAACACCACTTACTATTTCCTAGTGTTTTGACCTATATATACTTCAATACACGCTAATACAAAATATTATTCTTATGATGCCTTCCAGACCACAAAAGCTTAATCCTTCCACCAACCTCTAAAACCCTAAAGGTGAAGGTGTACCACCTGTCAGAATAGCCTCTTTCTATCATGAACCACATTCTCCTACAAGTGAGCACACAACTTTGGGTGGTTAGGCCCAGTGGGCCTCAGCCTCATCACCTATGAAAAGATCTTAAATCTCTAAAATCCTTTCCAGCTGCTTCTGTACATATAAATCTTTCAAAAGAGTTTTTAATTATCGAAAAATAGATTTGTGCTAAGAAGGTATCAGGGCAATTGTTATTTGGCCATAGGGCTACAAATAATATAGGGATGTATTAAATTGTTTGCTAAGTGTATCCCTAATTAAGAGGGGTTTTTTTTCCCCATCCCTTAGAAAAAAAGGCCCCAGTCCATTCTCATTAGTTGGCAAAAAGATCTTAGGCATTATAACCCATTAATAAAAAGCTCAAATCAAACTGCTGCCCATTCTACAAACTACTATTCTGCTCTACTATCACCCAAACAATTGTCAAAAAATTATTATAAATGACAATTCCATACATTTACAATAGATATACTTAAATTCAATTAGTTCTTTCTTACTTATCACACAAAAGAATGAGGCTTTTAATAAAACATCTATATATATAAAAGGCTAATATGCAAAGTGTCCTCAGAAATTCAACTGGGAGACCAGGAGTTCAATCACTCCCTATGACATGTGCTGACCACCAGGGGTTGGCACAGAATAAAGGAATGCCCCCGCTGGCAGCAGGAAGGTCCCAATGGGCCCTGATCGCCAGCCAGGCCTAGGGACCCTACCCGTGCAAGAATTTTGTGCACCATGTCTCTAGTAATTATAATTATATAAAAGTGAAAGATGTGGGTTCCAGGCTTGCTCCTTTCTTTTCTTTCTTTCCCTTTAATTCATTCACTCACACAAGCATTTAAATGGTTCAATAATTTGATTACCCAAATGTCTATGTTGTTTTAGAAAGAAAGAATAAACATTCTATATGGATAAAAAAATAAAGAGAACATAGTCTAATTAATAATGATGATAATGACAGCAATCATGTATATACAGTGGTGGAAAAAGTAGGTTTACAGTTGTAAGTACAAAAAACAGTTAATAAAGCTATTGCAATAGTCATAACCCACATATCTTTTTCCATGTGAACAACTGTAAACCTACTCTTGCCCACTCCTGTAGTAACTATTATTTGCCATGTTATTCGAAGCTATACATTGATATACTTTATCCTTGTAACAACCCCATGAAACAGATGTTATTATAATTACCACTTTAGAGATGAGAAAACTTATGCACAAAGAAACTTTCCCAAAGTTACACAGTAAGCACTGCAGCCAGGATTGAGATCCAAGCAGGTTAGCTCCAAAATTATGTTGTTAACACTAGACCAAAAGGCTTCCCATATTCAAAATTCAGCAAATTTTAGCTAAATTCTACTAAGATGGTAGCTACATTTCTACTAAGATGGGAGCTCATCAATCTCAGTTTCCATAAAATGGGAATAATAATGAAGACTTTATAGAGGAACAAAACATGTATCCTCCTAACTGTTAGCATTGTAAGGCAATGTTTGGGAAAGCATTTTGAGTTCACAGCCTAAGACCCATAAAAAGGTTCTTAACCTTGACATAACAATTCTATTCCTGTGAATTCATCCTAATTGAAATATATTTGAAAACCTATGCTTTTTAATAAGTAGTACATGTTAAACATGACAAGGTTAACTGCAGTTAAAACCATCAGAACATAAAGAAAATAAAAAGACAAAGGTAAATTTATGAAGTAGTGTATTCTAAAAAGAATAAATAATCTAGTCCAGATCACAAAAATTGCTTTTTGGCTGTTGTCAATATATCTCAATTCAGAAAAAAAAAAAAGCTCTTCCAGGCTCAACTCTTAGAAAGAAAAGAAAACTCTTAATCATTCTCTATCAAACAGAGGAGAACACAGCACACTGGGGGTACTGAAGACCAATGTTTTCTAGCAATCAAAGTATTCTGATGATAATTGTACCTCATGAAAAGACAGGAGGCATAGAAGATGAAAGAATGGGCAGGAAACAAAGCAATAATTTAAATAAGATTAAAAGGCTGTAAAATAGGATAAATAAGAAAATACAGAGGTGGTTGTTGTTTTTTTTAAACAATCCTTCCTTTTTAAATTTTTACTGAAATTTTTTGGGTAATATTGGTTAATAAAATTATATAAATTTCAAGTGTACAATTCTATAATATATCATCTGTATATTGTATTATGTGTTCAACACCCTTAAGTCTCCTTCCATAACCATTTATCATCCCCTTTACCCCCTTCTACCTCCCCCATGCCCTTTTCACTCTGGCAATCACCATACTGTTGTCTGTGTCTATGAGTTTGTTTTTGTTTTTGCCTAACCTTTCACCCAGCTTGTGAACCCACTCCCTTCTGACAGCTGTCAGTCTGTTCTCTGTATCCATTAGTCGGTCTCCACTTTGTTAGTCTATTTTGGTCAGTAGATTCCACATAAAAGTGAAATCATATGGTACTTGGCTTTCTCTGACTAGCTTATTTCACTTAGTATAATACTCTCCAGGTCTACCCATGCTGTCGCAAAGGTTAAGGTTTTCTTCTTTTCTAAAGCTGAATAGTATTCCATTATGTATATAGATGTACCACAGCTTTTTTTCCAAATAAAGTATTTGGACAATAAAGCCACAATAAAATTAAGAAAATTAACCATTTGATATGTAACTATAAAAGCAAAATATGTAAGTGCAAGTCAACTCCGTTACACAGAAAATTCACTTTATGCCAACTACCATGTAGCCACTCTTGGGCATCATTATACACATCACAAAATTTGCTTTCAGCAGCAGAACCTCAACCCCCACTCACTCTTCATAGGCATCTGACACAGACATCCTTTTTTTGAAAATGTGTTCAATGTGTCAACATCAGTGCTGCTATGGTCACCCTGTCTTCATTGCTTTGCTTCTTGTTTTGAATGTAATTGAGAATTAAGGTAGAAAAACAGAGAAAAGCCAAATAGTAGAAATAAGAAGGAAGCTAGAGCCCTGACGGGTATGGCTCAGTTGTTTGGGCAATGTCGCATGAACTGAAAGGTTGCTGGTTCAATTCCCAGTCAGGGAACATGCCCAGGTTGCAGGCTCAATCCCTGGTAGGGGGTGTGCAGAAGGCAGCCAATCGATGTTTCTCTGTCACACCAATGTTTCTCTCTCTTTCTACCTTCCTCTCCCTCTAAAAACCAATTTAAAAATCTTAAAAATAAAAAAAAAAAGAATGAAGCTAGAATGGCACAAAAAAAAAGGGGTCTTAACAATTTCATTCTTTGGAAATGAAATCAGAAGTGTTTCATTTAATAGAGTAAATGTGGAATCAACATTCAAAAGAGTATCATGGGTTGCCTGAAATCCAGACTATTAACAATATGGACAATGGTGACTGAATTTACAACAGTAATCAGATACCAAGAGGATCACACTAGCTAACATGCTATATATGTTGTACATGCCCATGTGCAGCCATTATATTTTATACAAGCCCTATTTTATTCATTCTTTATATTTGGGGTCATTTCTAAGTACAAAACTTTAAGTCTCACACATATAAAAAGAACTGACATTAATTATATTCAATGAAGATTAAAATTCAATTATTTACCAGTTAACTAAACTACACTAGACTGTGAGACTCTCAAGGGCAATGATAAAATAGGTAAGCCCTGCCCTGACCGGTTTGGCTCAGTGGATAGAGCGTCGGCCTGCGGACTGGGAGGTCCCGGGTTCGATTCCGGTGAAGGGCATGTACCTTGGTTGTGGGCACATCTCTGGTGGGGGGTGTGCAGGAGGCAGCTGATCGATGTTTCTCTCTCATCGATGTTTCTAACTCTCTATCCCTCTCTCTTCCTCTCTGTAAAAAATCAATAAAATATATTTTTAAAAAATAGGTAAGCCCTGTTTCTTATATTGCACTTAGCATGGTATCTGATACATAGAGTCATTCTGCCAATGTTCATTGAATCAATGAGTGAGTGAGTACAAAGAATGAACAAATGACTGTGTGAACAAACCACTGAGTAAAGTAGACCACCAATCTTGATTGGGTATATATCTTCCAGTCACAAGGGGCTAAGTAAATAAATATATCCTTACATAGCTTGTTCCCATAAATTTGTAGAGATGTGGGGGAGGGGTGGCGGATGTGGAGGAGAGAAAACAGAGATGAGGGATGCAGGGAGGAGAACACACTAGAAATCCCACTTCAGACAGTTTGAGTTTTTCTCAAGAGCAGTACTCAAACAATCTATAAAAGGTACTTTACAAGATAGATTTTCCTAAACCCATAATGTCTCTCACAATTAATATTTATTTTAAGAATAACCTAAAACTAACCATAGAAATATACATAACAAATCACAAAGTTACATACATTATTTAAAAAAAGATACAAGAATTTTAAATAATGACCTTGACTTAAACCCAGTTTCCTTAGTGGATTTACAGAAAAATAGACATTCTTCAGAGACTACATCATCAGATTAAAGTAAATGAGGTATTAACTACATGCACTATTGCCTTTTTAAAAAGCCAAACAAAACACTCTGCTTTGTCAGGGTAAGAAAAAATAAAACAAATGTTGCTACCATGCAGAGATGTAGTACAATCAGGGCAAAGTAGTTTCAGAAATAAATATGAGATATATATTATGTTTGTATTGAAAAAACTAAGCAGGCTTTATCCACAATCACATGTGTAAGCAATTATACTTAATTAAAGTTGGGCTACACAATTTTGGGATTTTTTTCTCCCTTCCAGATGGGGCTGGAAAATAAACTTTCTTGAAGCAACAGGAAAATTGACAGATGGTAACTCTTTGGATACATACATCCTCCCTTCCATCCTCTCTCTGTTTCCTCCAAGAACAACTCATCTTTATGCACCCTAACTCAACTCCTGGATTTAAAAAAAGAAAACACAGAAGGGTACAATGGTCATCTATCTCTAAATCTAAATGATTTCGGAGTCTCATCCTTCAAACATCATAATAGGAAAATTCAAATGCCATTCAACTGGATAAAGTTAATGCATCTCAAGAGGCATCTAATATAGTACAAGTATACAGTAGAAATTTTATATTATCTTTGTAAAAGTCGGGGCCCACAGCATCTTTCTCAGGTTTAGTAGGCTGTCTTCTACACTTGTCTCAAACTTCAGCTCTAACTGGCTTTCTTTTCAACTAACCAAATAACTACAGTTCCAATGCAAGGATAGCAAACTGGGTAAAAGCCACTTGTGTTTTACTGGAGGAACAATTGGTCAGAAAATGTGATTCAATTCATGACTCTACCACTTACTGCTCCATGGTCTTAAGCAAACAGCAATCTAATTAAGCCTAAGGTTTGTCTTTTGCATAGCTATAATAGTAATAAACTTAATAGTAATAATATTGCCCTGGCCGGTGTGGCTCAGTTGATTGGGTGTCGTCCTGTGCACGGAAAGGTTACCAGTTTGATTCCTGGTCAGGGTACATGCCCAGGTTGCGGGCTATTTCCAGGTAAGGAGCGTACAGGAGGCAACTGATCAATGTTTTGCCATCACATCAATGTTTCTCTCTCAAAAATATCAATTTAAAAAAAATAGTAATTATATTGAACAGGTAGTCTGAGCCAGGCTTTATCTTGATTACTTTTACCAGATGAACTCTTTTAATTCTCACAACACTAATATTATCCCCATTTATAGATGAGAACATCGAGACCTATAGAGAAGTTGAATAACTTATACAATGTCTCACAGTAAATGATGAAATAATGAGGCTCACTTTGAACTCAAGCAATCTCAAGCTACCTCATTCTAAGCTTCCTCCTACCATACCACTCCATTATTCACTACATGACCCACAATGACCCACACTCATCCTTCTCTGTGTAAGACAAGGCCTTTTACAATTCAATATCACTATTCATGGAAAGGGGAGTTCCCCCATGCCTTTGAACCCACCTATGAGATAAATTTTGAGACATGGCCTAAATATCTACTTTCTATGAAAGTCTACCCAAACTCATCCAAACAATCCATCATGGTCCTAAGATAACTTTGTTTACTCCTGTACTATTGTGCTTACAATGTTATAATTCAATTGCTTTGTGCTTGTTTCCCTCTTTACCCTGTGGGATTCTCAATGGCAGACACCAAATGAATGCATCTTTCTATCCTCCGCACTTAACAAATGTTCAACCACATTTGTTGAATAAATCAATGTCCAGACACTGATTAGTTTTTGCTTAGTTTTTGTAAAGGGCAAACTTAAAAGTCTTATACACATTAAATAAAACAATAAACTTTATAAACTGTAAGAGCACCTATTACTATTTATAATTAAGGTATATCCTTATCATATAATCTATGAACTAACTTGAGGAAAGTGTTAACCATCCTATTCAATTAACTTTAATCTAAGGTTTCTCTAATTGTGTGCTTAAATATGAGTATTAAAATTTTTGCTTTTTAATCCAAATTCAAAGTTATTCCTCCTTCCCTAAACTAAATGATTTTGTTTACCAGAAAAGTGGTAAGACATACTTTTTTTGTTAGCACAATGTTATATCCTATAGCTTCCCAGAATTTCAAATGATTTTTTAAACCAGCCATTTCTTTATATATAATTACTAAGAAAGTTTATTTATTCATTTCAAAGTTTATACAAAATAATGATTGCATAAAGAAGAATTTACAAGATTTAAGATTAAATCCCCTCCTAATACTACCTAAGATTTTTAACTGGGCCAGTTACCTAAAGGCACTTAGTAAACCAGCATTGGAAAGTTCTGCAACTTAACAATAATTACTTCACAGGTATGAGCCAATAGTGCCATCCACTGTTCTTGTGAATATCTTTCCCAAATCATTTTCTAGTGCATTAAAAATAAGATCACTTTAAAATTACATTTGTACAATACTTAAGTAAAAATAAGGTATTTGGGGATTTCATTGAAGACATCAAAAAAGCTGAAAATTTCAAAATAACTAGTTTTTGGATAAAAGTAAAAATGTAACAAATTCAAAATTGCCACAAATACTTCGTTTTCACACATTTAATTGTTTGAGATAAGTCTGACTTCAGTCATAGTCCAAATTAACATATTCTTTTTTCTACAAAATAATCATCTATAGCAAAAGAGAAGTAATTAGAATTATATTCCTGCTCATCCAGAAAATTTTTCTGCATTTAAATAACACTGCTGTCACTGAAATACTAAAATATTTATGGAGTAAATACTGTGAGCAAAGCACTGTACCAAAAGTTATGGGAGAGACTAAGATTAATTTTAAGTTTAGTTCTCATTCACTTAAAACTGAACAAGTAGAAGATTGCCAAGCTGATGATAAATGTAAAGTCTAGTACCAGCAACTTTCTTGACTAAATAGAAAATAAAGCAAAGGGTCTTGGAGAATTTGGTAGACTATTGAGCACAACATCAAAATTCTGCCGAAACCAGTTTGGCTCAGTGGATAGAGTGTCGGTCTGTGGACTGAAGGGTCCCGGGTTCAATTCTGGTCAAGGGCATGTACCTTGGTTGCGGGCACATCCCCAGTAGGGGGTGTGCAGGAGGCAGCTGATGGATGTTTCTCATCTATGTTTCTAGCTCTCTATCCCTCTTCCTTCCTCTCTGTAAAAAATCAATAAAATATATTTTTAAAAAATTCTAAGCGAAACACTTATTAAAGTGCCCATAATGTGTTAGCCTCCACATACTGTAGACAGCATGTGTCCATGTGAGAAAAAAGGTCATAAGAGATAATCGCATACATTCTGTCACAGAGCTAGAAAATAACAGTGTTTGTGACTCCAAACCTAAGCACAGAGTTCTCTCCAACGTACCAGAGACTCTAGTGCCATCTCCAGAATAGGCTGGAGCCACACTCCAGGCCCATGACTAAGAGATAAGGTTCCTGGCCTCCACAAGCTTGTAGAACAAGAATAATAACAATAAGACTCTACTCAATTTAGCAATGTGTCAAAGGAACAGTTATAATCTCTAGATTCAAGTGTAACATGCGCCATGTAAGGACATCTATATTTGACTTTTGAAAGAATTTAAGACAGAAACCGTAATATAGAATGCATGGGGTGTTTGTTTTTTCAACCCTCACCTGAGGACATGCTTACAGAGAGAGAGGAGAGAGAGAAACATTGATTTGAGAGAGAAACATAGATGGGTTGCCTCCTGATATGCACCCTGACTAGGGATCCAAACTGCAGCCTAGGTATGGGCCCTGACAGGGATACGAACCCACAATCTTTTGGTGTATGGAACAATGCTCCAACCAACTGAGCCATCCAGCCAGGGCACATAAGTTATTCTAAGCTGTAACCCTAAGAACAGTCTCTCTTTGCTAGTTTTTAATCAGAAATTCTACCCTCCAAAAATTACTGGTTAAGTTTTAGCTATCTTTCTTCAAAAGCAGAGGCTTTGCACATTAGCATAATAAATGACAAAAATAAGTTTTCATTTGTGAAAGTAGTACTTACCTACTAACCACAAGTGATTAAATAATAACATAAAAGACAGTAGAAATGGGATCTCATTAGTGAAATCAGTGGCAGTAAAGGTAAGCAAATGGACTAAAATATTTTCCAAAATAAGGTAAAGAACCTTGCAACAGCACACGGGCCAAGACCAGTGTTTCTCAAACTATCTATAGTGATGGAAGGATTTTTATTTGTAACCAATAATTTTTGGGGCTAAAATACAATGAAATAACTTACAAGACACTGCAGTAATGTTAAACTGCCTTAAGAGTTTCTAAAATATTTTCTCTCCATTTTTATACTTGTCACAGACCAGCCGTCAGTACTTAATACCTGCACTAGTCCACAGACCACAGGTTGGGTCACACTGGCTTGAACCATTAAGAATATTATTGTGGCTTATTCCCTCCCCTCCCCTCACTCTAAGCCTTTTATAGAGGATTTTGGTTGCCTAAAGCTGACAATATTGTGTCATCTGGTTAAAGTGAACCTTTCATGCAAGGTTTGATTTAACCACCTACACAAGAGAGAATTAGGACTTCACTAAGCTTACCAGCACAGCTGGACTGTGCCACCTTGTTTAATAAATTCTTATTGCAGATTTTGGACTGGGACTTGCTTTCATTATAATCTGACAGCTGGGCTATAGAGAAGCAACTAATTCTCATTGGTAGCTATTATTCTCTATTAAAAAACAAAAACAAAAAACCTAAGAGCTATGCATGGCAAAATTGGCTTAGGTTAATTTGCAAAGTTATATTAAGCCATAATTTTTAAATAAGTGAATGACTATAAAATGTGCTGAATTACTTTTGGAAGATGTTTTATCTGGAGATAGTACCTGTTAGCAAGAGGTGTCATGATGTCTAACAGCTGTCTGTGGGGATGGCACTGGGGCTGGAGAAGCTAGTCTCAGGAGGAGCTGATTCAGCATAGGACCACGGTTTATATAATCATGATGTGTGAACAACAATACAGCATGAGCTGAAAAAATATGAATATCTTTTTCTTGACACCATGCAAAGATATTAAGGACTCAAGAGTCATTACTGAATAAACTAATATAGAGCCATGCCAAAGAGATTATAATATAAAACATCCCACATTTTATCTTCCCAAAGTGTTAAAAAAAATTCACTTTAGTATAAGGATGATCCCACATATATTCAAGCTTCGAGCAGGATCTTTGGATCCTTAATTCAAGCTCTTTAAGAGCACTTCTAGTGAAATACCTTGAAAGCTGTTTTTATAGAACATAATTTTCTGAAAAGCTGTAATTTAAGAGTAACATAAAAGACAGCATGTGAGGCTTCTACTTCCCACTGTGTGCTGGTAATGGCAGTAGAAGAGCTTTCCACTGTGGTGCTGCCACTGCAGCTCCTAGAGGCGCAGTGAGGGACACCTGTGCCTCAAAGCTCTGATTCAGAGGGCAGAGGAGTCACCGCCTGGAAAGAGTGCCACGTTTGGACCTAACTGCACTGCCCTGGATATGGAATAAATGAGCTCTGAATCTCCTCACACAGGAGCTGCAATTGACCCTGAGTTCATAGTCGCCTGTTCTGGATTATTCCAGTCGATGTTAGTTACTTATTGATTTGGGAAATGTTTATCTTTGTATATATCATAATATCTAACACAATGTCTGGTAATATGGGAAGCATGTAATAATTATATTTTCAAATGCATTATGACTATATATAGTCAATAACTATTTCATGTTTAATCATTAGAACCAGAAAGATAACAAAAAGCTACTAGTAATAATTATATTCCTCTAAAAACACTGATGTAAAATAAATCTGCATTCTTCTTTGTTCATTCATTCATTCAAATATTTAGAAAGTACCTATGTATCTAGCACTAGAATAGGGACTGATAAATTTGGACATTACAGAAAGAAAGTGAAAACAAACAAGTTAGTTTGTTTTCCAAGAGCTAATAAGATATCATAGGGGGCTGGAGCAAACGTAAAAATGATAGTAAGTTTTAGGTACATAATCTCAAAGAAAATTAGATTCCCCTTAAAGGTCCTCAAAAACCATTATTTTAGGTCTGACAGATAGAAAATAACAAGACAAGATAAATTTTAAAAGAAAAAGCATCGGTAAAGTATTACAGGGTTAAACACTATTTTCTAAAATGTGTTTAGCCCCGGGGAGGATTACCCTTCAAACTGGAGATAATCTGATAGTAGCATCTAAAAAATGATATAACTTATATCAGAACTGCTAAGAAGCTATCAACTCTTGGTTTGTAAGAACAAAAATTGTCAAGGTTTTGTCAAAAATGATGACTTTAATAGTGACAGAGAAGGCATAATAAAGCACAGATTTTCTTTATGGCCCAATATCTGATTTTTTTTATTGTGTGCCCCCTATATTACCTTCTGTCTCCATACTCCAGTCTCAGTACTAGAAAAAATTAGCAATTACACACACAGGACACCCTGACAAAAGTGAGCTTTTTTCACCCTCAGCTCACCTCTTTTGTGTATGCACATGTTGCCTCCCTGTTGTCCTGACCACAGCACTTGGTTGGTACTTCTCTATGTAAATAACCACACATACTCGCTGAGAGAGAAATATCAACCCAGTGCCTCCTGTCCATGCCCCAACTGGGGACTAGGGATCAAACCCGCAACCTTTTGGTGTACAGGAGGATGCTCCAATCAACTGAGCCACCTGGTTAGGACACAAAGCCCCATGTTCTAAATCATTCCAAAAACTTGATGCTATTCTTGCTTTCCATTCCCACACCACCACTCAGGCTCTCACTCCCTCCTGGCTGGGATGCTAAGGGCCTCCTAAGTGTTCTCCCTCTATGTATCCAGCAATCTCCCAACCCCAATCTCCATTACATCCTTGCCCCAGAATACCATCCCTAATGCCTAGCTATGATTATTCTCATCTCTATGCTAGACTTCAGGGGCTCTCCTTTCCCTTTATCACTCAATTAAGTGAAATTGGATTCTTCACTCAAAAGATAATTTATCATCCTATTCCTTACACACACTGAAAACTCCAGACAAACTGGACAAAATTATCTAATTCATAAACAATTATATGGTCCACTCCTATGCCTTTGTTGATTCTTTTCCCGACCTACAATTTTCTTCCATACTACCCTAATCCATGGAGCCTCACAGGCTAAAAGAGATTAAGGTTGCAAATATTAAGGTTGCAAATCAACTGACATTAAAATAGGGAGAGTATCCTGTATTATTCAGGGGTCCCAAGGAGTCACAATATAATCACTTAAAAGTGGGAGGGTCAGAATCAGAGGGAATGTGACTATAGAAGATACAAAGAAATACAATGTGCTGGCTTTGAAGTTGGAAGGAGGAGACCATAAGCAAGAAATGTGGGAGACCTATAGATGCTAAACAAAGCAAGTAAACAGACTTCTCCCCAAGAGCCTTGACTTTAGCAGACTAAGACATGTGTTAGACTTCTGACCTCCAGAATTCTAAGAGTAACATATTTCAAATATGTATTTCAAATAGTTAATAATCAAAGCATGCTTAGTACCTTGGGTAATATTTACTATAACCCTATAGAAAAAAACAGTCCACAATGATGAGCATGTTAACCATTCTCCACAATAAAATGCCCTCCTTAAAAAGATTTTAACCAAGGGCATAGCTGTAAAATGAAATCCATGTTTATTACCAAAAACGAGAAGTTAGAATAATGTTAATCAAAGACATAAAACCTTGCTGCAAATGTAAGTATAATTTGCATACAGGAAGCATTTTAGAGGGCACTATAATCACGTGCTTCACAGCTTTTTCATTTTCCTTTCTCATGAAAATGTACATGTCCAAGGAAAAAGAAAATCACACCTGAATTCATGAAATACATTGAATATTTTATGAGGAAGTTGGAGAGCAGCTTACCCAGTGTTGATGGAAATGATTTCTATCAGTGGATTCTTTCTAATCTTCGGCAAATCCAACGGTGCTCCCCCCAACCGTTTCCCATTATCCTTCTTCTGACCCAGCAGTCTCACAGAGTGACCTTCAAATAAAGCACATAGACCTGCATTAGCATGAGTCGCACAATTTCACTTTAATTTACTGCTCTCAACAAATGTGTTAGTATTTTCATTTAACTTTTTCTTTTATGAGAAAAAAAAGAAAAAGAAAAACCTAAAGATGTGATCATTGAACCTAAGAGTGCCAAAAGGAAAAACAGCTGTGCTCATGTCCTACAGTGGAAAGTGTTTTGCTTATAATTTGGCACGTTTTACTGCATAGATGAGGGAAACAGAAATATCTTCAGAATGTCTTTCCATAGGTATGAATGCTCACTAGCATAGACCAGATATTATATGAAGCAGGAAGGGTTCACTTGAACACTAGGCCTGCTGACCAAGTTTACACTGTGAAGGGGTAGGAGGTGGGGAGAGAAAGCAAATGCAGATTATCTGGTCAAAGCAAATAGCAAATCAAAGAAGTAAAGAATAAACAAGCTGATTTTAAAAAATCAAACCCACTTTTAGGACTGAGTTTTTTAAAACAAATGTTTTTTTAACTTAATTTTAAAAAAAACAATACAAAAGAAAATTAGACCATTTCTAAAACCATTACAATTACAATAATTTTGAACTTTGAATTAATTGCAAGTTGTAGAAAAGATGAAATAGTACAAAGAATTCCGTCCCCTTCAGATTCCCCAATTATTTTGTGTTTGTATTGTTATTTGCTCATTATATACATTCACATTATTTTTTTATAACTGTACTAAAATACATCCTATAAAATTTAACCACTGTAAATAAACAATTCAATTATCTATAATAATAAAGGCGTAATATGCTAATTAGACCAGACAGCCAAATGACCCTCCAAACATCATTCCAGACGCCCTTCCGGACAAAGCCGTGGTGGCAGGGGCCGAGGCTGAGGTGGTTAGGAGCGATCAGGCAGGCAGGCGAGTGGTTAGGGGCGATCAGGCAGGCAGGCGAGTGGTGAGGGGCGGTCAGGCAGGCAGGCAGAGTGGTAGGGACGATCAGGCAGGCAGGCGAGTGGTTAGGGGCGATGAAGCAGTTAGGCAGAGTGGTTAGGGGTGATCAGGCAGGCAGGCAGGTGAGCGGTTAGGAGCCAGCGGTCCCGGATTGTGAGAGGCTGAAGGCCAGGCTGAGGGACACACACCCCCTCCCCCTGTGCATGAGTTTCGTGCACCTGGCCTCTAGTCTATACTAATAAAAGGGTAATATGCTAATTAGACTGGAAGTCTTCCGGACAAAGCCCTGGTGGCGGGGCCAATGCAGAGGTGGTTAGGGGTGAACAGGCCAGCAGGGGAGAGCAGTTAGGGGGAGCAGGCCAGAAGGGGAGAGCAGTTAAGGCAATCAGGCTGGCAGGGGAGAACAGTTAGGGGGATCAGACCAGCAAGGGAGAGCAGTTAGGGGCATCTGGCAGGCAGGTAGAGTGGTTAGGGGTGGTCAGGCAGGCAGGCAGGTGAGTGGTTAGGAGCCAGTGGTCCGGGATTGTGAGAGGGATGTCTGACTGCCGGTTTAGGCCCAATCCCGCAGGGCAGTCAGACATCCTCCAAGGGGTCCCAGATTGGAGAGGGTGCAGGCCAAGCTGAGGGACAACCTCCCCCGCCCCGTGCACAAATTTTGTGCACCAGGCTTCTAGTCTATATATAAAAGCCTAAGCGACCATTAGAACCAAAAGACCGGTCGACCAGTTGCTATGATGAGCACTGACCATTAGGGGGCAGATGCTCAATGCAGGAGCTGCCCCCCGGTGGTCAATGTGCTCCCAGAGCAGGAGCTCCACTCAGCCAGAAGCCAGGCTGGCCTGTGGGGATCAAGCCGAAACCGGCAGTCCAACAACCCCCGAAGGGTCCCAGATTGCGAGAGGGCGCAGGCTAGGCTGAGGTACCCCACCCATGTACAAATCCATGCACCATGCCTCTAGTTTTAAATAAACATATACAGCCATACAATCACCACAAAAAGTTTTAGAACATTTCTATTGCCCCAAAATTCCCTCAAGCTAATTTACTTTCTATCCCTGTACCCATACCAAATATATCACACTTTATTAATCTGCTGACCAGCTGATGACATTTGATTGTTTCCAATTAATACCTTTTATAATAATGTTTCTATGAACATTTGCATACAAGGCTTTATGAGGATGTATGTATTCATTTCTCTTGGATAGATTCCTACAAGTGGAATCGCTGGGTCATGTGGTAAATTTATATTTAACTTTGTAAGAAAAAAGCCCATTTTATGAAGTGGTGATAGCACTTTATATCCCACCAGCAATGTAGGCAGGTTTGTCATATGTAATTTTTTTGGCAACATCCATTCTTGCAGTCATGTAGTGGTATATTATTGTGGTTTGAATGACTATGTAGTTCTATAATTAATTATGAAGTTGAGTACCTCTTCGTGTGATTATTAGCCAACTGTATGTCCTTATGGTAAAATGTTGTACTAGTCAATTTATGTGTCAACTTGACAGGGCCACAGGATGCCCAGACATTTAGCCAAATATTACTTGAAGTGCATCTGTGATGGTGTTTCTGGATGAGATTGACATTTGAATCAGCAAACTAAGTAAAGTAAATTGCTCTCCCCAACACTGATGAGCCTTACCCCATCAATCGAATAGAACAAAAGTGATGAATAGGAGGGAACTCCTCCTCCTTACTATACAGCTGGGTCATTGGCCTCTGCCAGCCTTCAGACTCAGACTGAAACATCAACTCCTCTTAGTTCTCATGGCTGCCCAGTTGCAGACCCCATCAGCTCTCCTGATTCTCAGGCCTTTCAACTTGGCCTAAAACTATACACCAGCTTTCCTGGGTTTTAAGCTTGCTGATTCCAGATGTACGGAAATTCTCAGCCTCCATAATTGTGAGCCAGTTCCTTATAATACATCTCTTTTTAATATCTCCCTCTCTTTCTCTCTTTCTCTCTTTCTCTCTCTCTCTCTCTCTCTCTCTCTCTCTCTCTCCTCTGTTCCTCACTAATAAAAATGTCTACTCCAGTATTTTGCAAAAAATTTAATTGGAGTATTTGTCTTATTACTGAGTTGTAAGAATTATTTATATATTTGGCTTATAAGCACTTAGATATATGATTTTATTTTTCTCTTAGTTCATACCTTATAGTTTTACATTCATGATTATACCTTCTGAAAAGTAAATGTTTTTCAATTGAATGAAGTTCACTTTATAAATTTTATCTTTTATAGCTCATGCTTTTGCTGTTATATCTAAGAATTCTTTGCCTAGCCCAAGGGCACAAAAATTTATCCTACATTTTCTAATAGAAGTTTTACTGTTTTCACTCTTATATTTAGGTCTAGAATCATCTTTGTTACTTTTTGTGTATAGTAAAGGCCTAAGTTCATTTTTCCCATATGGATGTTCAATTGTCCAAGGGCCATTTCTTTTCCCTCCTCTTCCTTTGTGTTATATGTTGTCACACATATAAATACATAGTTGTATAAATCCAAAAAAATATACTGTTAAAAACTGTATAAATATACTAAATATACTGCTAACAACTGTGTTTTTTAAACAAAAAACATATACTTATAAAATACTTTATTTACATTTACCCACATAATTACCATTTCTACCACTCTTCATTTTCTCCTGAGAATTCTAGTTATTACTTGGTACCACTTCCTTTCTGCCTGAAGAACTTTTACTATTTCTTGTAAAGGAAATTTTATACTCACAAATTATTTATTTGGAAATGTTTTCATTTCCCTTCATTTGTGAAGGATACCTTTGATGGATGTAGAATCATTATTGGCAGTGGTTGTTTTTTCTATGAGCACAAAAAATTCCACTGACTTTGACCTCTCTCACATCTGATGAGAAGCCAATCATTAGCTTACTGTTGTTCGCCTGTACATAAAGTGTCACTTCTTTCTTATGCTTCCAAAATGTTCTCCATCTTTCAATAGTTTGAGTATGATGTGTCTAGGTGTGGATTTCTGTGATTTTCCTACATGCAATTATTGTAGCTTTTTGGATCCATGATGTTTTTCATAAAGTTTGGGAAGTTTTCATGCAGTATTCTTTTTTTTTTTCTTCCTGTGTCCTCTCCTTCTGTGACTTCCATAATACACATGTTGTTGTGCTAGAAGTTGTCTCACAGGTTGTCCTATTCATCATGTTCTTCTGTTTTTCAGAATGGTTAATTTTGTACTGGTCTATCCTCAAATTTATTGCTTTCTTTCTTGTGCCACCTCAAATCTGCAATTGAGCCCCTCTAATGACTGTTTCATTTCAGTTACTGTACTTTTTGATTCTAGATTCTTTTTATAATTTCTACCTTTTTGTCATTCTGTATTCCAGTCATTGTCAATACCCTTTCCTTAAATGACTAGCATGGTTACACTTAGTGCTAAATCCAACAATTTTGGTCACTCAAAGACAATTGGTACTGACTGAATTTTTTTCCTCTCAAAATGGTTATACTTTGTTTCTTTGGATTTATCATAACACTTTGTTGAATAGTGGACATTTCAGTTAATATATTGTAGCAACTCAATTCAGATTTCCCCACCTACCCCAAGGTTGTTATTATTTAGTAACTTAACTGGGCTAGATCTATAAAGCCTATCTCTCCACAATATGAATGATCGCTAATGTCCCTTCTTATTTTTATTACGTTTGGCTTTTCCCCCCAAGAATGACTTCCCAGTGGTCATATCTGTATCTGCATAGCTGTTACTTGAATAAGACTGGTCACACATTTGTTCCAACACCATGAACCAGTGAGATTTCTCCTATCTGCTGATGGATCTCTGCATGAGCTGGCAAGGGCATTCAAAGGTAGGGTCATTTTCAAGTCTGCCCCAACTTTTACTTTCTCCCGGGCTTTCCTGGATCCTCTTCCACCTCCTCTGGTGTGCATGCAGGCTACAGAGGCAGGAAAGTGTGGGGAGTGGGGTGGGCACACTCCAATCTCTGCTGTGCATGTGCAAAACCTCCAGTCAACTTACAGTCTGTAAAGATTTCTATCAAGCTTTCCATCACTCTCTCACCTCCCAGAAGTCCCTGTTCAATCCCTGGCTAGTCCACCTGTCCACCCTGTGCCAAACAGGCCCACAATATCAGTAGGGTAGAAACACGACCCTCAGTAACTTACCATCAAAATCTCCACTTTGACAGTTCTCCAGATGTCTTGAGAGCAGCAGTAAAGCTGCTGGTTTTCATAGCCTGCTCTGCCCTGTTGAACATTCTTGCCCACAGGGCTGAGTAAAGTAAGGAAGGAAAATGCGAGAAGCCCAAGGAATAAATACCACAAGCTCACACTGCTCTTACTCAAAGTTCAGGAGTTTTCACAAATAAACACTTCTCAGTTTGCTGAATATTTTCGGTTGATTTCCAAAGTGCTGAAATGGTTTGTTTTTTGTTTTGGTTTGTTTTTTGTTAATCCTCACCCAAGGATATTTTTCCATTGATTTTTAGAGAGAGTGGAAGGTAGGGGAGAGACAGAGAGAGAGAAACATAGATGTGAGACACATTGATTGGCTGCCTCTGGCATCCGCCCAGACCACATGCACCCAGACCAGGGCCAAGGATCAAGCCTGCATCCAAGGCACATGCCCTTCACCAGAATCAAACCTGGGACCCTTCAGTCCTGGCCAATCCTTTATCCACTGAGCCAAACCAGCTAGGGCTGAAATGGTTCATTTTAACCATTTACCCAGCTTGATCACTACTTGTAAAGAGACATGTGGACCTCCTCCACACGATCATGCCACAGCAAACCAAAGCCACCTTTTTAAAAGCAATTATCCTATATAATAAAAGGCTAATATGCAAATCGACCAAACGGTGGAACGACCGGTCACTATGACGTGCGCTGACCACCAGGGGGCAGACGCTCAATGCAGGAGCTGCCCCCAGATGGTCAGTGTGCTCCCACAGAGGAGCACCGCTTAGCCAGAAGCTGGGCTCACTGCTCCTTAGTGCTGCCTCAAAGGCAGGAGAGGTTCCCACCACCACTTCTGGGGTCATGGCTGGTGAGCACAGCAGTGGATGCTGGAGCCTCTCTCGCCTCCACAGCAGTGCTAAGGACCCCTAAGGGATGTACACCTGCCAGCTTAGGCCCACTCCCAAGCTGACAGGCAGATCCCCAGAGGGGTTCCGACTGCAAGAGGGCACAGACGACGCCCCCACCCAGTGCACGAAAGTTGTACACCAGGCCTCTAGTTTAAAATAACTTCAAATACATAATTACTACAGATATAAGATACTAAGCAATTATATACATCTTTCTTCACCCCTCATTTCAGAAAGATACAGTGCTTAAACATCTCTTATATACACAGCTTTTCATGACCAGAAGTAACAAAACCATCAGTCATAGCCTTTTTGCACAACTCACTTTAATAAGAAACATTACAGACTTCATTCAATCTGAAAATTCTTGCTCTGGTATAGAAACATAGCTACAGTCAAGCAAGCATTTGGCATACCAGATTTCACAGATTTTCAAGATAAGTTGAATTCTTCAATCATAAGTCCAGTTAATGAAGAGGTGAGCAAGATTGGCACTGATAACATAATAGTTCTCTGAGAAATGCCAAAAGTTCAATAATGACTATGCAAAGGCATGCTATTTTCATACAAGCATGAGACAAGTTTCATTATATCCTGCTGTGACCAGTATTACGCAGCCTGCACTAATAACATTTGATAAATTATTCATCTTCACTATCTACATGCTAATAAAGGAACATATCTCTGCCTGATGATATAATGAATTATTTTCCAATCCAATGATTCATTAAAGAGTGACAGACCTAAGAAGACTGTGTGTTTTATAAAAATTTGAAAATATAGTACGAAGTAGGGAACAACATAAAAGTCCATTATAACTAGCTAACAATGAAAGGAAAGAAACTGAAGCAACCACAGACACAGAACAACTATCATTTTTTAAAAATGTACTAGCAAAATAAAACCTTTATTGTTATATCTAAAAAAGTATTTGTTATTAACCAATGTTACCCCAATAAGTTTAATAAACAAATATATATACATAAAATTATTTTTCAAACAGAATTTGTTTCAAATTAACTCAATAACTCTATAGACCACAGGAAAACACATATACTGAAAATCATTACCTATTATATGTGCAGTTAGAAATAGTGTTACTATCTAAAACAAACTTTAATTTGACAAAATAAGGAATAAACTGAAAAAGATGTCTCCAAGATGGCATGTCTTTGGGAAGCCAAGGAGAGGAACTAAGGATTGAGGAGGGGAAAGGAGGTGAAGTGGACATGCTGTGTTTATGGAGGGACCACAGTTGCACTTGCAGACTGTGTCTTTGTTTGGTCCCTTCTAGTTAGCACTGATGCCTGGCACTGTGATGAAAAAGAATGGCTCCTCAATGAATACTGATTTATTTTGTGGCTATATGAATTTCATCACCTCTTGCGGCTAGATTGAAGAGAAAGGAAGGAAAAAAGAAACCACAACAACAGAGTTTGGAAGAAAAAGAGAGTGAAGCCATCAGTTTTTACATCATTTCACTCCACATAACAAGAAATTAAAGGAGGAAGCATTAATAGAACAGATGGGAAGAAAGATGCTCAGTGTGACCAGATCAACTTATAATAACATGACACCACCAAAGAGACAGTGATAAAGATGCAGTGATTAAAACAGAGATATGCAATTTTAATACTAGGATGAAAAAGAAGATTGCCTATTGTATAGAATGAGGCATACTCAAATGTTACATTTCTGATATCTTTTATCTTTTCCTTTTTAAATGTAAATTCACATTTCATTTCCTCTAAAGAATGGTCAAGTATGTCTCAGTGGGTTTATTAACCATCTTTAATAAACATCTCTCTAAGTTGTTACTTACAAGTGCCACAAAAAATTCAGCCCTGTTAAAACAAATTTAATTTTAAGCCTGAGGCTTTCAGCACTGATTTATAAATCAGCTACAAAAAAAAAACGGCTTCCAAGCTGGTTTTTACATTTGATCTAATCCACTAAAGAATGTTAGTAAATGATTTCATTAGTTAAAACAATTATACATTACAAAGTTTGAACCAAAAGCTAGTTTTTTATATAATTCACTAGTAAATGCATATTGTGAATTCATAATAATGAATAACCTATGTGAAAAAAGTCACGTTTTGTACAGTAATTGCTATACTAGTTGAATCAATATTCAATGTGTTTATGAATGTTCAAAAGCAAAAAATCTTCTCCAAGCCCCACAGTGCTAACTGTATTGCATATCATTAGAGCAGAGGCAAAAACATCCCATCCACATAGAGAGCCCAGCCAGTGAGTAGGTCAGGGAGCCAATGAAAATGGTCATTCACAAACAGAAAAAAACCAAGCCTGAAACGCAAGCACATATGTTAACTGAATGACAGAAATAAAACCATCCACAAAATATGTATTTATTAATTACGTTTCTACACACAAACCAATCTGTTCTCCTTTGGCTCCTAAAGCTAAAGTGGTCTGTACAAATCAGCCTTAGAATATCACAGAGGCAGCAGTGAGCCCGCAACTCGGGGCTCCTATTGTTTCTTTTTTTCCCCTTTAATTGCTTTTTGTTCTAAAGGTGCTATACTAGTAAACAGCCAGATTTTCCCTCAATACTTCATTCCTCCCACCTGATTTTAATGGCCGTTCATTGTTTCCTTAACATGTGACCAACCACCTCTGTTACCACCAGAGGAAGCATCATGCCAAGGTTTCTTTGTCCCTTACTAACTGCTTTCACTTCACACAGTCTCAATCCTATTAGGACACATTCAGAAGACCTGTCTGAACTCTAAGCTCTGAGTCTGCCTCCTGGAAAACTTCCTAGTAAAGCAATCTAACATGATGTTGGGGTCTGGGGGCAGAGGGCATAAGACTGGCAGAAATTCAAGCAAGAAGAAAAAAAAGAGCAAATGCATTGCAGATAACCTCACTTGAGAAATTTAGTCACATCAATTGTAGTATCATGTAAGAATATTAGAAAGGAATGCTCAATAAATCTGTTTTTCAACAAAAAATGCTTGGAGCTGTTACTTGACATATACTCCATAGGTATTTTAATGACTTAATTACAAAGAAAAACAAAAATGTAGTCAGAAGTTTGTCTTTACGACATTCAATATCATTCCTCCTATGTGGGTACCTGTCAAGAAATCAAGGATTCTCTAAAATTCACACTAAAATGTGAGCCTGCCTTGAAATATTTTCATTTTAAAAGAAGAAAGCAAACTAAAACAAAGAAATTGGGTTCAATGTTAGAAGCAGCTTTGTCACAAATCTAGGTTGGAAAACGTTAGGGGAAATACTAGAATTGACTCAAAAACACAAAATCATTACAATTCAAATGCCAATTTTAGCTACTAAGATTTCATCAAGTAGTAAGAATTTAAATGTTATCTCTAACAATCATACCTAGAAAAGATATTAAAATAAAGAAAGAATGTTAAGAATCACTGTCCAAAAAGATAGAATTCAGTCCTGGCTGGTGTGCTCAGTGGTTAGAGTTTCAGCCTGTACACCGAGGGTTGCAGATTCAATCCCCGGCCCCAGCTGGGCTATGTGCAGGAGGCAACTAATCAATGTAACACATCAATGTTTCTCTCTCACTCTCCCCTCATCTTCCACTCTCTTCAAAAATAAATGGAAAAAAATATCCTCCCATGAGGATTAACAACAACAAAAAGACAGAATTCAAAGCATGAATCAAAGCATTAACAGAGGTTACAAAGGTACTGACACCATCAGCATGAATGTCCAGAGTTTAACAAAGCATGAAGAACTCAACACCTTACCTGATAGTCAGGTGGGTTGGACAGGAAGCTAAGATAGGTTTATAATACAAAGTTTAAGTCCCTAGATGTGTAAGGATCATTTAAGAGCAAAACTCTTATTGCACAAAAAATAGGTTCTACATTGTAATTATAATGATGTAAAATTTATGTGTGATCCAGAACTCTATAAGACAGAAAGTTGAAAGCATTTGCTGAAATACACATTTGAAAACATTTGTTGGAATAAACATTCTTGGGCAACTTTTTCTTCCATTTGCACAGCATTTCTGGTACAACAAATAATGGCAATTATTTTAAGGTCATCATATTAAACAAAGGCTACATATAACAAATAATCCACATAGGCAAAATGTCTTCTTACCCTAATAGAAGCAAATTACCATAAGCATTTAATTTTATGTTTTAACTGAATCTTTTATAAGCAGATATACTTTTTATGACAATGAGAGATTTGTGTGGTGTCAATTTATTTTTCACAGTGTATACCAAGTGTACATCAAAACACTCAAAGGTCAAGGCAGTCCCACATCAATGACTCCACATTAGCACAGACCCTTAAAAGAACTCCTCAGGTCACTGACTGTCTTGGTAGGACAGGCATTCCTGAACTCTAAATTTGTTAAGGAGCTCCAAGGCTTTACTGTTTACACATACAGCTATTCATGCTTCAGGTTTCAGTATATAAAGCAACCATGGCAGCAATGAAGAACTTAATCATTGCTCATGCTCAAACCGCTCTTCCCAAGATTACTGCACTGGGGGCTGGAAGTAGAGACAACACACCTGACAATAGATTCAAGTAGCTACAAAATAACATTAAAATACATGACATAAGGAACTTGTAAGCCACATTTAACTTTTAAAAACTGAAACTCAAACTACCACTTTAAATCAGGAACAAAAATTTCAGGTGTCCTCCTGCCATTATTCACATGGGAGGCAGAGAAAGTTAAAAGAGTTGTCCCATCTGTGGACTTTAAAATATGCCTGCCGGTCCTTATTGTGTTTCATCTCATCATGGTGGGGAGCCGAACCATCTGCATGGCAGGCAGCACAGAGGCAACCAAAACGGAGGAGGTTCGGGAAGGGGGCATCTGGAGCTTCCTTGTTGGCTTTAAAGTCACACTCTTACATAGGCACTACCATTGCCCTTCTGTACAAATGGCAACAATAAATTCAGTGTAGAAATCCTATATAATAAAAGCCTAATATGCAAATTGTCGCCTCTACCAGAAGTTTGACCAGGAGTTCCACTGCTCACTATGTGTGCTGACCACCAGGGGGCGGTGCGTAACATGGCAGGCGCCAGTGACGCGGCTCAGGCAGAGGGCGGCATTGGAGGTACTGTGGTCCCCAGTGGGCCCCGATGAGAGCGGGACCGGGGCAGGATAGTGGACAGGTGAGCGGGCAACGTCAGGCCAAGGTGGGTGAGAGCAGGGCCTGATCGCCCCCCCCAGATGACGACCAGTGGAGGCAGCGGGAGGCGGGGCCGCTGCCCAGCTCCCAGTCACTGAGGGAGCTGAGAGGGGTCCGATAACTCAGGTGGAGGGGGGTGCACGAGGGCCTGGGACCCTGTTGCTGCCCAGGGCCCAGAGGTCAGCTGGGTTCTGCCCTTCCACGCCAGACGCTCACACTTTGGTCACCGGCCAGGCCTAGAGACTGCACCCGTGCATGAAGTTCTTGCACCAGGCCTCTAGTGTTTAATAAAAACAAGGAAGATGAACACTTGGTAATCATAACCCAATACATTAATGTTAGTGTATATGCATAACTCAAACTAGAGTTTCACAAGACTCTAGATCTGGAGTTTAAAATGGTGTATGAAATATAATTTTATCAATATTTACTATCCATAAAGACTTCCAAAATAATCCCCTGGAAAAAAAAGTGATTCTGTCCTGAGCCACCATATCACTGTTGCGCTAAAAAGGGACTTAAGGTCTCAAAGAAAACAGACTTGTAAAGAAATACCTGGGCACAAGTGTCCATGTGGTATGGTCAATGTTTCTAGGAACAGTGGGACACCATAGCGGTGGTCAGCTTTCCTGGAAAGATCAGGAAACGCTTCAGAGAGAGGTAACACTAGTATGGGGAGGCTGAGAAAGCAGGACACACTTTATATACATGACAATATATGTCAATACATTTGACACAATACTATTAACACAACAAGTACAGTTTTGCTAAATTTCCTGCTTGTTGTTCATTTTCCACTTCTTCAAACCAGCCTATCACTAAAACCAAATTTCACTGAAAAGACTTATTAAGACCTGGCATAAAGGTGACCCACTTGAAAAACTGTACCTTCAAAAATGATTCTAAATATATATTATTAGGTAAAAATTATGTGGGCTTGAGATGCATTCTTATTTCTAATCCAAAGACTGGTCAAACATCATTTTTAGAACTTAGTTTTAGGAAATTACAATTAATGTTGGTTATGAAATGTTAAAAATCTGAAAGTTACCTACATCAGAATCCTTCTAGTTACCGCTTCAATATTTATCTGGTCTACATACAAAACTAGGATTTAGAACATGGGCCATATCCTTAAAAATGTGGAAGAATTCTCTTGACCTAACCATTGTAAAAACTGTATGAAGTGTGTTTCACATTAAAACCTTCAAAAATTACCCTTTGAAAAATACCCAAAACAATTTTCCTGTAGAATATGTTCCTCAGCTTTCTACTGGTTAGACTAGCTTTTTATTGGTTGCTTACAGTTAAGGAATACTTTTATTTACTCATTTCCTAAATTAAGCACCTTTATACCAAGGTAAGACTACCCATGATTTTTTAAAAATTAACAAATATTTATTAATTCCTTACAATAAAAGTTCTTACGTTGACACAAAATAAAATAGCGAGTAAAACTGAGAGAAAGGAGAGAGGGCGAAGAGGTAAAAAAGGAGAAAAAAAATGTGAAGGACCAAAATGTATAAGCAAGAATATGAATGAGAACTAGAAAATGGGTGAGCAGTGACTAGAAACAGTAGACATGAGGAAAGGAAATAATAAATGAGTCTCACTTTCTCACTTCCCTCCATTCAAGGTAAGCATCCTAACCAAATGTAAAGAACATGGGGTTAGAGGACTAGGTTTGAGATTACAGGACACTGAAGCCTGACTGTGCAATCAGTGATGTCAGGGTTCCTGTGGATTTTGAGGAATTAATGTACAGAAAAGGGTAAGTTACAAAGAGCTAGGGAGATGTTAATTACAAATGTTACTATAATTAATTCAATTGTAATCCTATTAAGACCTATAGTCCTAATGATGTTTCTCCAAAATAAGAAGGCCAGATTTTCAAAACTTTCAAGCACTTTAAGTTAAAGTCAGATCCCATTAATTTTTAAAGCTCTGGATGACTGGGACATAGGTCACAAATAATTGCACTGATATGATAAATTTGCAAATGATTTTTAAATGTATGAGTTAAAGTAGATTCAAGGGCATCCCTATTGCATCACTCACTTGCATTCTTACACAATTCTTGAATGTGAGGAAGAGGAAGAAAGCAGAGTGTTCCAGGAACTGCATATGATCCTTTGTAAATCTGAGCATAGGTGCCTAGAGAGCCAAGGTGGAGAACTATGGCTGTTTCCCATCCCAGGACACCTGAGTGACATGTTTCTAACTCAGCTGTCACAGGGGCTCACAATGGCAACGAATCTAGGTGAAGGGCCACAAGGCAAAACTGCCAACCCCCTGCTTTCCCAGGCTGTGGCAGACCACCCTGCCGTCTCCCCTTCAGCTACTATTCCTCTCCCAGGGAACACCCTTGAGAATCACTACTCCAGGCGATGTTCTTATTTTACATTAAATCCTCTCCATGTTTTTTCTCCAGCAACCCTAAGATGAAAATTGCCTGTCTCAAAGTCCTGAAAGTAAATATGCCCCAGGGTAGAAATAAGCATTGCCTCAGAGAAGTACAGAACTCTTAGCACTGGGAAGTAGTGTCTATCATCATGTAGGGTGGCATAAGAACTGAGTGAATAAAGGCAAAGGAGTCAGAGACTCTCCTCCCTGGAGAACACAGAAATAAAGAAAAGTGCATGGTATGTCTGCCACAAACATCTTCAACTTCATTTTGTAGGCAAGGGGAAAGAAAAATAAAATGTGGCATGTGGAGAGTAGAATGCGAGAAAAAGCTAGTCCCATTCAAATAACTTTTGTCAGAGATCACTGTCCAAAATGTCAGTATCTCATTCGAATGACAGACTCTGAAACTCAGTTTTATATTGCAGACTCAAACATTCCTGGAATTTCTGAATTGAAGGGACCTTCCATTTCAGAACAATTTACCACACAGGAAACAGAACCACTGAGATGGTGTGGGATGTCAGACATGACCTGTTAGCAGGAAAACAAGCCTTTCAGCACAGCTCTGCATATTCTCAGTCTAGGACTCTTACCCATCTCAGCAGACTTCAGGGCAGCTTAAAGTGATGTGCACTTGAATTTTCAGTTACAATAAAGATATGTGTTAGAAACCATGTTTTATAAGGACATTTCAATTACTGTTTCTTTATTAGTCAAGAAAATGTATGCTTTGTTATAGAACAGCAGTACTGATAAACTTCTTTAAAATCCATCCATAGCTGATATCCTAACTGGAGATTCTGCAAATGAGTTTTCCTCCCTCAGACTAATAAGGAAATGAAATTGGTATTTACTAGGTGTACCAGTAAATTATGTGGATTTTGTAATCAAAGAAAACACAATAATTTCAAGAGAAACATCAAAAGTGCTTTATTCAAAGTAATGTCCATCACTAGCTACCCATTTTCCCATCTTTCAAGTCATTTGTGGATACCACCCCAATAGAACTTTTCTTGTTTTGAGGCAAACCATTCAGAGGCCCAATTTTCCACTTCAGAGGTTTTGAAGTGCTGCTCAGAAAGTGCTTGTGCCATCGATCAGAACAAGTGGTAATCTGAAGGCGCAAGGTCTGGTGAATATAGCAGGTGGGTTAATACTTCCCAGTCAAGATCTTTTAACGTGTCTTTAACTGGTTTTGAAGAGCGTGATCGTACCTCATCATGAAGCAAAATTACTTTGCTGTGTCTTCTGGCAAATTCTGGTCATTTCACGATCAAACCATGATTCAAATTGATTATTTGTTGTTGGTAGTGATCAGTATTAATGGTTTCACCTGGTTTTAGAAGCTCATAATACACCACACCTTCCTGATCCCACCAAACACAGAGCATTGTCTTCTTTCCGACTTGATTTGGCCTTGCAGTCGATGTTGATGGTTGATCTGGATCAACCCATGATTTTGTGCATTTAGGATTCTCAAAATAAACCCACTTTTCATCGCCAATAACAATTTAATGCAAAAAAAGACTTTCTTTCGTGCCGTTGAAGCAACATTTTACTGACTAGTTTTTGGTTTTCCATTTGTCTTTCGTTCAGTTGATGTGGCACCCATTTTCCTGCCTTTAAAATATTTTCCCATTGCTTGTAAATGATCAGAAGGGTCTCTGACTCCTTTGCCTTTATTCACTTGTAAATGATTGGCTATGATATATACTTTTGCTGACAACAAAATATTTGTCTTTAAATCAATTTTTCAAGGATGATGATAACTTTTCTGTTTTGGGGGGGTTTTGGTGTTGAAGTTTTGGATGCTATCCCTGTAAGATGACCTCATTTCCACTTTATATTTCTATTTTTAGGGAATCCAACTATAAAGTACTAAAGGAGGATTACCAATATAACACACCTTACTATGTGTTAGGAACAGTCAAGCCAAAACAGATAGTACCACAATTAACCTACAATCTAATCTTCTATTTGAAAAATGTAATGAAGCTTCTAATATTCTTTTCTCTAAGTTTATAGCTCCAACTCTTCTCACTGAATTTTACTAAACAAACACAGTAGCTTCTTTCAGTGAAGACTAAAGCTTTTCCAGACACACACGAAAGCACATGATATGCACACAGAGCATAACAGTAGTATACCACATGCCAATTCTCTTAAAGTTAGTCATAACAAAGAAAGAACATCATAGGAACAAAATTTCTATTTGTAAGTACATTAAAGTTTTCTTTATTTACATTAATTTTCATGTTTTCTATGTGAGACTCAAAACAGGGTTAATTGATCTATTTGGTTTCTTTTACTCAATAATTCCTATCAGTGTAAAATAGATATTAGAACCTTGAGACTCAGAATTGTTATATCTGAGAATACCAGACACCTGGTGAAAATGATTAATATATAAACTTTAAAATCAGGATGTTCAAACTTTTAAACCACTTTACATTAATGGTTTGCACAAAGGTCTAGACTACAGTAATACGTTTTTAGAGAATTCAGCAATACTTTTAGTCTCACCTTCATGCAGTCTGACAAGGCACTATCAAGATTTGCAAGAGTTAACATGGGAGCCAAATTTCACAGGAGGCAAGTCCTTGTTAATATTTAAACAAGGAAGGATGGGGCTACTTTACCAGATAGATCAGTGAACCACTAACAGCAGGGCTGGGTCATGGGAAGTCTGAGAGGTTCAAGTAATTTCCTTTCCTGTTTTGAACAATCAAATCTAATGAACCATTATAACTGTGTGTTATGTGAAAACAACAATAAGATCATCAACCTTAGAAACTATTCAACACTATGCACCCTCTCCACCCCAGAATAAAGAAATCAAAAGTTAATGAAATACCCAAGTCTTCATATAAATAAATCCCACTAATAGTAAAAGGTGGTTTCAAACCATAAGAAAATGTATATTTAAATAGAAAAAAAATATATAAGTGATGAACATGTTAAAGCATTTAAATATAGGACAAACCAAAACATAAAACATTCTGAAGCCACCATAAAGCAGCAGAATCCACTGAGGGGTATACTTAAGCATTCATTTGAGTTTTTAAAACTTTAATGGCTGAAAAATATTACACAAACTTAAAGTTACTTAAATACTTTTTAAAAACCACAGTAAACATGGTGATCATTGACCACAATTAAAAATACTCATGTGTGTGGCTGGAAACAGGAATGACAATTTGGCTGATAAAGTTATGTGTCATAAAAATGCAGACAAGAGATGACTTGATGGTTTCTCTAACAGACATCCTTTATAGTCATCATTCCAAACCAAGATACAGAATAAAGCGATGTGAAAATCAAGTTTAAAGTCCTATGGTAGAACTTTACAGTTTGGGTATAAAGAAATTTATCCATTCTCACTTCTGAAAATATTATGTTTATTGAAAACATACTGACAAAGCCAGTGTGCTTTTGTAGTACGGTACTGTGGCAGATGTAAAATGCTCCATATCCAAGCTCCATTGCCTTATCCATTATGCTGGGCAAACATCTCCACATCAGTCTCCACTGGACTCTGTAGGGCAGTTCCTCATGATTAACACTGACAAAACCACGCTTTATATGCTTCTGCATTCCAGTCTCAATTTACGAAGACTTTATGCTCTGAATTAGTGTCAAATGCAAAGCACAAAATCTGACAGAGTGAAGATTAATAGCAATGTGTTAAATTAAAAAAAAAAAAAGAGCTATTTGGTGAATTACCCTGGGAATTTAGATAAGTCTAATCCAAGACTGCATCAATTACCGAGAAGTTGGAGAAAACAGAAAATCAATTAAATTTGCAGATTGTACCATATTGGGGAAGTCTTGAATTACCAACACTGGAGGCATTTGGAATTAGACTGACTAAAATACTAGCAAACATATTAATAACAATAGAGGCCTCTTTTATTAGAGATTGACTAGAGAAGAAATATGACTTACTAGTAAAAACATTTTTCTAATTTCAATAAGCAATATTTACTTTCATTCATTTGTCTTAAGTTATACAGTTAGACTACCTTTTACAAAGGATTTAAGTTTTTTCTTGTTTTGAGGATGTCATGTACGCATATCAGAAGAAGTGCAGATTTATATTCCCGTCAGAGCTTTCATGCAGAAAAGTTTTAATGACCTCATAAAAGAGACTAAGGTCCATATGAGTATTTTTAAAAGAAATGAATTTAAATCCTTTAAACATTGTATTTATTCCTTTAGATTCAGTTACATATTTTCTTGCATTTTCAAGATGTTACAGAGAAAATCCTGAATCCATATAATCTGGTCTCTCCCAAAGCAAAATGCTACAAAATAAAATTTTCAGGCCACTATTAAAATGATGAGGTTTCATTTAATATAACTTTAAATTTCCATTTTGTTCCAACTAAGACAGATGCAAATGGAATATGCTTTGCACAGTTTTATGTTAATTATAAGATTTAAATGCTTTCAGCATCAGTGTATCTTATTAATACATTTTTAAAAACATTACTTGGTATAGCATAAGGATAGCAATAAAAAGAATGCAAACAGGCTGTGGCAGAGGCTGTCTGTCCAAACCCCCTTCAAGGAAAAAATATGAAAAAAGCCCAACAGGAATCAAATGTGGAAACAAGAGAGTTATGGCAAAATCCTCTTGTTAGGCTGTATTCCATCTGGCCCTTCTGGGCAGAATCTTGCTTCTCCATGGAGCATTTATCAATCAGGGTCCCAGCAAAGCAGATGGCACACTGCATAATTGAAGAGATTTTAATAAAGGGACTATTGACTAAAGTTTGGCAAGGTTAGCAAAACCGACAAGAGACAATGAGATACTCTAAGGTGAGCAACAATGGGGAGTTGTTTCTACTCCTGGGCCTGCAAAATCAAAGGAAGGAAATAGTTACAGGAACCTGGTAAATAGATGAATAGAGGGAGGCTGTGGCCTCCAGGTGAGAGAAGCAACCAATAGAGGATGAGCAGGAGGGAGGGGAGAGCAGGTAAGACATACTCCTATCTCCTGTGCTAGTCACACCTCCAACCTCCAATGGGCTAAATCCATCTAGATGCCAGACAGCAAGGATCTACTGATGCAGCCACACAGGTCAGCCTCCAGGGACACGCAACAGGTGGAGAAGGGTGGGGAATTAATCTGGAGGGGCAAATAGAGCATATCCAGGACCCTAAGATGAATGTGAAGCAAACTGCAAAAAAAAAAAAAAAAACCAGAGAAAAGACAACAAATAAAAAGTCGATCGGAGCAGAAGGTATTTGTATAAAATTAATGGGTGGGAGGGACAGTGAAGATGGCAGAATGGGGTAGAAAATCATTAAAATCACACTAAGAAGTCCCCCATTAATTTAGTGGGTAACAGGCAACCACTAAAGACACAGATGAAGGAGAGTAAATAATTTGAGGGTAACAGTATATACAGTCAGATTGAAAACAAAGTAATTGGTAACAGTGATCAGGCAAGTTATTCCAGCAGTCTAGGTATTAAAGAGAGAGAGTAAGAAATAAACATTAATATGAATTGTGTTATTATGAATATTAATATGAATTCTGGGTAACTCAAAAGTATTACCCATTAAATCCTCTCCATTTTAAACAGAAAATTGAGCCTCAGAAAAGTAACATGCTGACAGACACAAACAACTGGTTAAATGCTGAAGGCAACAGTATAGCACTAATTTGTGCTATCTACATGAAGTATTGGCAATAGAAATAGAAAGTAAAGAACAGAAGTTCACAGAGAGACCTCATTCTCCATTAACCAGTAGATCTCAGATGAGTCATCTAATCTCTGCCTACCTCAGCTTCCTCATCTGAAAACTAAGGACATCTACAAAATTATTTCTTCCATCTCTAAAATTCTTTCGTTGCATTTGTTGCATTACTAAGACTTAATTCATCAGCCTTCCTACCCTCAAACCAAACCTGCCAATGAACATCCCCATCAATTTCATCTTCAACTCAACTCTTGCTGTTGATTCTTACAATTAAATCCAAATGCAATCTCTCCAATAAATCCACTCAAGCCCAAACTCCTCAGTGAGAAGCCATCCCTAACTAACCCAACCATGGAGATCAGAAGTCTTCTGTGATATTGTGATAGAATAATATATGTATGGTCTTCACCCATGATAGAGTTCCTAAAATTCATAATTTCCTGAGTGACCGGAGCAACTAGAGCATTTTTTGTTATTCATAATAAGCCCCTTTCTGAATTTATGCTAATTAGTTTATGCCAACCATATCTGAGCTTATGCTAATGAGGACATTCTTGGAGGATGGGTGTGGTGACCATAGGAGCCAATCATATGTTTAGTAGCTTGGAACTTTCAGCCACACAGACCCTACCTCCAGAGAGGGGAGAGGGGCTGGACATTAGGCTCAATCAATCACCAATGGGCAATGATTTAGTCAATCATGTCTATGTAATGTAGCTTCCAGAAAAAAAAATGATGGAGTTTGGAGAGCTTCCAAGTTGGTAAAAGCATTTGGGTGCTGGGAGGGTGGTGCACCCAGGGAGCAAAGAAGCTTTGTATTCCTTTCCACACACCCTGCCCTATGCGTTTCTTCATTTGGGTTTTCCTGATTTGTCTCTTTTATAACAAACCAGTAACAGTAAGTAAAGGGCTTTCCTAAGTTCTCTGAGCTGTTTTAGCAAATTATCAAATCTAAGGAGGGGGTCATAGAAACCTGATTGATAATTGGTCTGTCAGAAGTATAGGTGACAATCTGGACTTGCGATTACCCACTGAAGTGGTGGGCAGTCCTGTAAGACAGAGGCCTTAGCCTATGACATCTGCCCTAAACTCTGGGTAGCTAGTGTCAGAATTGTTTAGTGTAGAAAACATATACATTTGGTGTCAGTATTGTTGTGAATATTAAAAAACATAGTTTACCTTTACCTTCTATGATTTCCTATAGAAATTATGTATCTTCAAGCCATTTGGCAGCCTCCTGAGCACCATGTTATTTACTACTCATTGTTTTTTAACAGACTATTTTCTAGAGCAGGTTTAGGTTTACAATGAAACTAAGCAGAAAATAAGAGTTCACATACACCCCTTTCCCTCCAGCACACACACACACAGCCCACCCATTATCAACATCCCCCACCAGAGTGGTATATTTATTATAATCTGAATAAAACTGCTATAAACATCTGTGTGCAGGTTTTTGTGTGGACATACGTTTTCAAATTCTTTGGCTAAATACCAACTGCTGGATCATATGGGAAGAGTATGTTTAGTTTTGTAAGAAACTGCCAAATGTTTTGAATTCCTAACAGCAATGAATGAGAGTTCCTGTGGCTCCACATTCTCATCAGCATTTGGTGGTGTCAGTGTTTCAGATTTTGGCCATTCTAATATGTGGGCAGTGGTAGCTCAATGTTGTTTCAATTTCCAACTGACTAATGACATATATTTATCATCAATTCATACGCTTATTCACCATTTGTATATGTACTTTTGTGAAGTTTCTATTCAGGTTGTTGGCCCATTTTAAAAATCAGGTTGCTTATTTTGTTATTGAACATTAAGAGTTCTTGAATATTTGGGGTAAGAATACTTTATCAGATATGTCTTTTCCAAATATATTTCTCACAGTCTGTGTCTTGTCTTCTCATTCTCTTAATAGTGTCTTCTTCCAACGCAGTTTTTAATTTTAATGAAGTCTAGCTTATCAATTATTTCTTTCATGGATCATGCCTTGAATATTGGATCTAAAAAGTCACTGCCTAGATTTTCTTCTGTATTACCTTCATTACCATTAACTCCTTTAACAAATTATTGAGTGGACAGTATGTGCCTGGTACTCAAACGGAGGATAAATAAGGCAACAATATGCTCAGATACCCTGAAGCCCTCCTTTAACAAGCCGATCAAGCATAAAGCAGTGGGAGAGAGCAGAGACGTCACAGCACCATAGAGCCAGAACTGATTCAGATCCTAACTCTGCCACTTACCAGCCATGAGGCCTGTGTCTCACATTCTTCATCTGAAAATGAGAATGATATTTATACCCACCTCACTTCACAGGACTTCGTGAAGATTAAATGACTTAATGCATGTTAAGTGCTTAGCACAGTGTCTGTGACACTCTAAGTGCTCAATAAATGATAGTACTTCTGAATTCTCCAAGAAAGAGATACAGTTTAAAGAAAACATTCAAATTATCCCTGCTAAAAATTTGTAATCATGACATTTCATTTTATTTTGGAATTTCAAGAAAAGATTAAGGTACAGTCTCATTCTCATCTTCTGTGGTTATCAATCTCTTAATAAATCAAAGATTCAAAATTAATAAGCATTAATCACAGCATGTGGAAGGTAGCAGATAAATGCCAGCAGAGAAAAAAATGTGGTTTTAAAAAATTTCAACTTGAGGAAAGCAATATATTTGGTTGTTGTTGTTTTTTTTAAGTAAATTTCTCATTACAAGAAACATAGTAAAAATTTATTGAGAACTTCAATTCATTTAACTTAACATTTCAATATCCTATTACCAGTTTCATTTGTGCTAATCTAACCGAGGAAAAAGAAGCTACAAATATTTATGAATTAAACTACAGAATTAAAAATGGCTTATTTATCAGTGACACAAATAAAAATCTGTTTCAAAGAACATTGGCTGATGAAATAAGCAAAGAATGATTCTATTTTCTAGTGAAACTACAAAAATTACACTTTAGGAAACAAAACACTAATTTGAAGGAATATATGCTCCCCTGTGTTGTAGCGTTATTTACAATGGCCAAGATTTGGAAGTAGCCCAAGTTCCCATAAGTAGATGACTGAATAAAAAAGCTGTTGCACTACTCTGCCATCAAAAAGAAGAAAATCTGAACCTTTATGAAAGCATGGGTGGACCTGGCAATTATTATACTAAGTGAAATAATCCAGCCAGAGAAAAGGCAAATATACATGATGTCACTTATAAACTAACAAACAATAGAGAAACAGACCCATAGGCAGAGAACAGGCTGACAGCTACCAGAGAGGAGTGGGGAGGGGTGCTGGGTGAAAAGGGTGAAGGGATTAAGCAAAAGCAAAAAACAAACAAACAAAAAAAAACAGCACAGGAAAAGAAGGTTGGAGGGATAGAAAAGGATAAAGGGGAGATAAACAGAGATATAAGGAGATTTGGTTTGGGGTGGTGAACATACAATACAATATACAGATGATGTATATTATACACTTGAAACCTATATAATTTTACTAACCAATGTCACCCTAATAAATTCAATTAAAAAATAAAAATAAAGAAAATAAAAGAACTATGAACTAACTGGCTTATAAGCCAATCAAATATATGTCTCTTATATGGGATCAGTCAATGCATGAAGCAGCCGGGGACAAAATTTTAATCTAAACAAAAATTTTCACAAAGATGCTCAATAAATGTTAACTAAGTAGTATTTTTATAAATATATACCTCAGATGCTTTAAAGCCTCAAACATCATTGCAACACCTGAGATGAAGGAATAGGAGACTGCTATGGTGGATGACTCTTTTTTATAATATATCTAAGAAGAAAATAGTAAAATATAAAGAAATAGCTAAGAAGATGGAAACCATGGAAGATGGTAACTGGCCCTCCTTCTTGGAACAAGCTGAGAGGAACTGGGCTCGTCTATCCTGTCCACCGTCTCTGTACCCCCTCCAGGTTTACCTCCATCAGGCAGTTTTATATACAAGATATATCCCTGCTTATCTTTCTTTCAAGAATTACCTTTAATTGTTTCCTCCACAACTTCTACTACACGATCTATCTGTTGAACCTGGAAAGAAAACAAACTGTTAGACAAGCAGGTTACCCAAAGAAGAAATATTAATTTGTTTATCCTTCCACTTGAATCAATGTTACACATTTTCTAAGCCCACGAATGCAGGTTTTCTTTAATTAATACATTTGACAGTATTATAAAAAATATTCTACATTGAGGTTTTGTTATGAAATTATCACTCTCCTGTCCTCTAATGACAATTAAAGAAATCATACTACATTTAAATAAACTTCCTGGAGTTGTTAGAAGAGCTTATCAACATAAACTCAAAAAGTCCTGAGATATAAACTAAAGTTTAATTAAAACATGTCTCTTCACACAGAGCTTCAAAAAAAATGACAACAAATGACAATCCACACAAAAGGACAGGCTGATATTAAGAGGATCGACCCCAAGTTCTCTGTTTTTTTAGTTTAACACTGAAACCCCTTTTAATGAATTTCTACCCTGTGCTGGGTACTGTGCTCAAGCCCATGGACTACAAAGTCAAACAATAACAGCTCTGCCCTAGACATGAATGACAAAGAAAGATTTCCCAGGGCATCAGGAGATCACAGAGGAAAGGTAATAAAATCTGACTGAGTGACCCAGGAATGCTTCTTGAGGATAAGTAGGGTTAAATTAGAAGAGGCCCACTAGGGAGACGGAGTTAGAGTGGCTGGAGTTTAGACAGAAAATGGAAAAAGCAAAGATTGTAGTCCAAGAAGCTAAAGGAATAGAGAAAGTTAACTTAGATCGTAAGTTGATATCCAGTTCATTGTTTTATTACAAAAGAAATTTGTTCACAGAACAAATTCAAACAAAACAGAAACATAAAGCAGAAATAAAGTAACCCATAACATCCTCCATGCTCCATTTCCACTCCTCAGATGAATTACTCATAATTATCTGATGAGTAGATACCAAGACATTTCCAAGTACTAAACATTTATATGCAGGGCAGATGAAAGAGTTAATTACTGTATTATTATTTATTAATTATTGTATTACTTTCCATATGAATAGACCTGTCCTTGATTTGCCCTACATTTGCCTCACCCTTTTTATAGAGTAGCCCCCCTTTATCCATGAGATATATGTTCCAAGACCACCCCTAACGGGTACCTAAAATCAAAGATAGTAACAAATCCCATATATGTTGTATTTTCCTATACCCATATACCTATAATAAAGTTTAAGTTATAAATTAGGCACAATAAGAGATTAACAACAGTAACCAATAATAAGTGACTAGAGGGTGGGTGGCATATACAGCATGAATACTATGGACAAAGGGATGATTCAGATCCCAGAGGGCACAGAGTAGAAAAGCACAGGACGGCAGGAGATTTATTCAAACACCACACAATTTAAAACTTAACAGTTGTTTATTCCTGGAATTTTCTATGTAATATTCAGTGTTTAAGCACAAGTAACTGAAACTGCAGAAAGCAAAACCATGCATCAAGGGGTCTAATCTATAATAATAAAAGCATAATATGCTAATTAGACCGGATGTTCTTCCGAGCACCTTCCAGACAAAGCCGGGTCTGAGAGAGAAGCCCGTGTCACAGATGCCTGCCGGCAGCCAGAGGGAAACCCGGGTCCCAGGGTCCCAGGTGCCTGCCAGCAGCCAGAGGGAAGCCCGGGTCCCAGGTGCCTGCCAGCAGCGAGAGGGAAGCCCGGGTCCTGTGTGCTGGAGGGAAGATGGTTCCTGCAGCTGGGGGAAGGAAGGTCTACTCTTTCACGAATTTTGTGCATTGGGCCTCTAGTATAGTTATATTCTATAGTTTTTTCTTTTCCTTTTTTATTTTTTTGTTATGAGACATAGATAGATGACATATAAAATAGACCTGTCCTTGATTTGTTTTCTATACATCATCACTATATAGGCCTACTTCATTCCTTTTACTAGCTGTCCAGTGTCTCATGTATATCCTATATAATAAAAGCCTAATATGCAAATTGTCCCCTTGACCGGGAGTTCAAAAAGGGGGCATCAATGGCAGTGGCATGTGGGGAAAGGAGGGGCCCCACACCCTGGCCGGTGGTAGCAGCGGCAGCAATAGGCAGCTGGGGGAAGGGAAGCACCCTGGCCAGCAGCAGGCAGCCATTAGGGACCCTGTGCATGAATTTTGTGCACTGGGACTCTAGTATATACCATAACAAACATTAATCCAGTCCCATTAATGGGCCTTTACGTTATTTCTAATATTCACTATACAACAATGCTGCAATGACCTCAACTGAGACCAAAAAAATAACCTTTAAAAAAAAAAAAACTTTACTAAAAATGCAATGGCAAATGTCTTTAAAATATTCCTTTGCCTTAATTGTCTTCTATAAGTGAGGAAAGACTTGTGAGAACACACTCAAATCCAGCTCTGCCTCTGACCACTTAGCCTACTACTAGTTAAGCAGAAGCAATAACTGTTGGGAAACTGACAAAGGCAAAATAAATGTCACAGAATGTAGAATCTTTAGTCCCAAACAAACCTACTTTACTGGAGATGTGTGTACCTGGAACCACTTGAAGCATTAGGTTCAGTTTTATTAAAAGAATCGTGTGGTTTCCTTAAAGCAGGGGTCCTCAAACTACGGCCCGCGGGCCACATGCGGCCCGCCGAGGACATTTATCCAGCCCGCCGAGTGCCGCTGCCTGTCCTGCTTAGCAGCCGACTTGTCCCGGGCCTGCAGTGCGCATAGGAATTTGTTCATAGTTTTTTTTTTTAAACTATAGTCCAGCCCTCCAACAGTCTGAGGGACAGTGAACTGGCCCCGTTTAAAAAGTTTGAGGAACCCTGCCTTAAAGAATGTGATCAAAACCAGGATAACAAAAAGTTCAAAGAGGAGGAAGTAGCCAACAATGTCAATGGCTACAAAGATAACAAGTAATATAATGAGTAATCCTGGAAACAAACAACAGTAAAAACACAAAAATCCAAAATCTATGGGACACAGTGAAAGCAGTCCTGAGAGGGAAGTTTATAGCATTACAGGCCTACCTCGAAAAAATGGTGATAAACCATCTAACTCTGCAACTTAAAGAATTAGAAAGAGAGCAACAAGAAAAGCCCAGAGTAAGCAGAAGGAAGGAAATAATAAAGATCAGAGTGGAAATAAATGACAAAGGGACCAAAGAAACAATACAAAAGATCAACAAAACCAAGGGCTGGTTCTTTGAAAGGATAAACAAGATTGATGAACCTCTAGCCAGGCTCACCAAGAAGCAAAGAGAGATGACCCAAATAAACAAAATCAGAAATGAAAGAGGTGAAATAACAACAGACGCAATAAAAATACGAAGAATCATAAAAAAATATTATGAGCAACTCAACTCCAACATACTAGTCAACCTAGAAGAAATGGACATATTCCTAAAAAATACAACCTTCCAAAACACAACCAGGAGGAATCAAAAAATCTGAATATGCTGATAACTATGGAGGAAATTGAAGCAGTCATCAAAAAGATTCCACAAAACAAGGGCCCTGATCCAGATGGCTTCACAGGCGAGTTTTATCAAACACTCAAAGAAGAAATAAAACCTATCCTCCTCAAATTATTCCAAAAATTTCAAGAGGAAGGAACACTCCCAACTCTTTCTAAGTAGCCAGCATTACTCTAATCCCAAAACCAGATAAAGTAAGAGAATTACAGGCCAATAGCCCTCATGAACATAGATGCCAAAATTCTCAACAAAATTCTAGCAAATCAAACCTAACATTATATTAGAAAGTTCATACACCATGAGTAAGTGGGATTTATTCCTGGGATGCAAGGATGGCACAATATCAGCAAATCAATAAATGTGATACACCACATAAACAAACTGAAAGATAAAAACCATATAATCATATCCACTGATGCAGAAAAAGCTTTTGACAAAATCCAACACCCTTTCTTGATAAAAACTCTCAGCAAGGTGGGAACAGAAGGATCATACCTCAACATAATAAAAGCCATATATGAAAAAGCCACAGCCAACATCATACTCAATAAGCAAAAACTAAAACCATTTCCCCTAAGAACAGGAACTAGACAGGGATGCCCACTCTCACCACTCCTGTTCAACAGAGTACTGGAATTACTAGCCATTGCGATCACATAAGAAGAAGAAATAAAAGGCATCCAAATTGTAAAAGAAGAAGTAAAACTGTCCTTATTTGCAGATGACATGATATCGTACATAGAAAAATCACAAAGACTTCATCAAAAAAATACTAGACTTAATAAATTAATTTGGCAACTTAGCAGGATAAAAAATTAACACCCAGAAGTCTATGGCTTTTCTATACACCAATAATGAACTCATAGAAAGAGAAACTAAAAAAGCAATCCCATTTACCATTGTAACAAAAAAAAATAAGAAACCTAGAGATATATTTAACCAAGAAGATAAAGGACCCGTACTCAGAAAATTTCAGGATGCTGAAAAAAGAGATCGAGGAAGACATGAACAAATGGAAGAATATACCATGTTCATGGATTGGTAGAATCAATATCATTAAAAAGGCCATACTACCCAAAGCAATCGATAAATTCAATGCAATCCGCATTAAAATACCAACAACATACTTTAAAGACCTATAACAAACTCTCCAAAAATTCATCTAGAATAAAAAAAGACCCCAAATAGCTATAGCAATCTTGAGAAAGAAGAACAATGTTGGAAGGATCACAATACCAGATATCAAGCTATATACTACAAAGCCACTGCTCTCAAAACTGCCTGGTACTGGCACAAGAACAGACATATAGACCAGTGGAACAGAACAGAGAACCCAGAAATTGACACAAACCATTATGCTCAATTAATATTTGACAAAGGAGGCAAGAACATATAATGGAGTCAAGACAGTCTGTTCAATAAATGGTGTTGGGAAAATTTGGGACAGATACTTACAAAAAAATGAAACTAAACCACCAACTTACATCATACATAAAAATGCCCGGAGAGAGCAGAAGGAAGGAAACTCAAAATGACTAAAGGACTTAAACATAAGATGGGAAACCATAAAAATCTTAGAAGAAGCCATAGGCACCAAAATAGCAGACATTTGTCATAGCAATATCTTTATCGATACTGCTCCTAGGGCAATGGAAACTAAGGAGAAAAATAAACAAATGGGACTTCATCAAAATAAAAAGCTTCTGAACAGCAAAAGAAACCATCAATAAAACAACAAGAAAGCCCACTGCATGGGGGAACATATTTGCCAATGTTATCTCCGATAAGGGTTTAATCTCCAACATTTACAGGGAACTCATACAACTTAACAAAAGGAAGATAAACAATCCAATCAAAAAATGAGCAAAGGACCTAAACAGACACTTTTTGAAAGAGGAAATACAGAATGCCAAGAGATATATGAAAACATGCTCAAAGTCACTAATCATCTGAGAGATGCAAATCAAAAGAACAATGAGGTACCAGCTCAAACCTGCCAGAATGGCTATCATCAACAAATCAACAAAGGACAAGTGCTGGAGAGGATGCGGAGAAAAAGGAACCCTCATGCACTGCTGGTGGGAATGCAGACTGGTGCAGCCACTGTGGAAAACAGCATGGAGTTTCCTCAAAAAGTTAAAAATGGAACTGCCATTTGACCCAGTAATACCAATTCTAGGAATATATCCCAAGAAAACAAAAACACCAATCAGAAAGGATAGATAGATAGATAGATAGATGATAGATAGATAGATAGATGATAGATAGATAGATAGATAGATGATAGATAGATAGATAGATAGATAGATATCCTTTCTGATTGGTGTTTCTGAACATAGGGATATATATATCCCTATGTTCATAGTAGCACAATTTACAATAGCTAAGATTTGGAAACAGCCTAAGTGCCCATCAGCAGATGAGTAAATTAGAAAACTGTGGTACATCTACACAATGGAATGCTATGCTGCTATAAAAAAAAGAAAGAAAGAAATTCTTACCATTTGCAACAGCATGGATGGAACTGGAGAGCATTATGCTAAGTGAAATAAGCCAGTCAGTGAAAGATAAATACCACATGATCTCACTCATTTGTGGCATATAAATAACATTATAAACTGATGAATAAAAATAGATACAGAGGTAAAGAAGCATTGAACAGACTATCAAACTACAGCAGGAAGGCATGGGAGGGTTGGGGGGGGGGGGGGGAATTAAGAGACCAACCAAAGGACTTGTATGCATGCATATAAGCATAACCAATGGATGCAAGACACTGGGAGGTGAGGGGATGAGGGCATGTGTTGAGGGGTAGGGAAGACCAGGTGGAGGTCAATGGGGGAAAAAAGGGAGACAAATGTACTACTATTTGTAATACTTGAAACAATTAAAAAATAATAATAATAAACTTATAAAAATAACTTTAAAAAAACTAAAATAGGTATGCCTGATTTAACAGTGAGGAGGTGGATGACCTTAGGATAAGCAGGGAATTAAGTAGCAATGAATCTTAAATAAGAAAAGGGTTGGGTGATCACTTCATAAGTTATATAATATAATATTGTATGTCAACTGTGAGTGAAAAAGAAAAAAAAATAAAGAAAATGGTAACAGCTAACCTAGATTACTGTTTCAAAATGCTGGGAAAGGGAAAAAGAAAGAGAACACCTGGCAGCGAGAAGAAATTGAGTGTATATATATTTTCGTTTATGTTAACATATTTCTCATTCATTCAGTCATTCAGTCAGCCATTCATTTAGTGGGAGTTATAGGCTGAAAGGAGAAAGACAGTAAGAAAAAAGTAGTTGAAGACAGAAGAAATAATTGATAGAACAAGTAACTTGAGATGGAAAGGGTAAGATCCAAAGCACGGGTAGAGACACAAGCCCAGCATGGAAGAGGGGCCACGTTGTCATCTTCTGAAATAACAGCAGAAAAGCATGGGAACGGTTGCTAGTACTCTCACTGAAGTCAAGGGTAATGCTAAACAAGTTTTTCACCTGTTGGCCTCAGTTGTCTCAGTAGAGTAAGAACCAACTTCATCTGCTATGGGTAAGAAAGCATACCTATATATATAAAACCCTAATATGCAAATAGATGGAATGGTAAACAACCAAACAACCAGTCACTATGACGAGCACTGACCGCCAGAGGACGCACATCGAACATGGCAGGTGTCGGCCACAGCAGGATGGTGGAGCAGGTGAGCAGAGGTGCCAGACCAAAGTGGGGCACCAGTAACTGTCATCGGGGTGAGTCTCTGGTGGTTACTAAAAATTCTTTGCTCCCACACGCAATGGTCCCGCCTGGCACTTGTACCTGCTGCTGGCACCAGCCCTGCTCGCACCCGCTGCTGGCACCAGAGCTGCTGTTCACACCCACTGCTGGTGCCCTGCACTGGTCCCAATCACTCAGTGCCATCAGTGGGTGCAAGCAGTGGCTGCCGGCCCCAATTGCCCCTGAGGGCTTCTCCACCTCCCTTGCTCCTGAGGGATGATCGGGGTAGCAGCCGCCACTCACACCCACTGATGGCACTGGCCCTGCTTGCACCTGCTGCTGGCATCAGCAGATGCGAGCAGGGCCCATGCTGTCAGCATGTGGGAGCGGCGGTGACAGGAGTGTGGCTGCCCAGTGAGATGGGCCAGGCAGGGGTGCAGAGGATGGGCCGAGACCCACCCCTGTACTCACCACGGCCTCCCAGCCCATAGTTCCTTTCAAGGTGCATGAATTCGAGCACTGGGCCTCTAGTTGTTAAATATTAATGAACTGAATGTTTAGGAAATATGGGGGGTAGGGGGGTGAAGAGAGATTAATCAGAGAACTTACATGCACATATGCATAACCCTTGGACACAGATAATAGTGCAGGAAAGGCCAAGGTGGGGGGGGAGGGGAATGCGGGGGATAAATGGGGGAAAAAATGGATATCTGTAATACTTTCAGCAATAAAGGTCTATAATAATAAAAGTGTGATAAGTTAATTAGACCAGACGTCCTTCCAGACAAAGCCGCAGTGGGGGGGGGAGGGGCATGGCAGAGGAGGCAGAGGCCCCCAGGGGCGGGGGCCAGGGCCAAGGCCCTTGCACAAATTTCGTGCATTGGGCCTCTAGTTAAACAATAATAATAATAAATAGAATATCTGTTTGAAAGTTTAAAACCTGTTTAAAAAGTAAGGACTAGAGATACATAAAAATACCAGGCATTATTGTGATACCAGTAGAAATTAGAGATGATGAATTTTTAACAATGATTGCATGTACAGCTGTAATTTTTCCTAGGACCCAGAAATTCTTGTATAGGAGCCAAGCAGTTAGATAAATGGATTGATCCATGGTTTGGTCAGTCTATCACTCAGTCATCCATTCAGCCATCATTCATTGAACATCTAACCAGGGTAGTTCAAAGGCCTGGGGAAACAACACTGACTCATAGGATGAATTGAAGGAAATGGAAAAAAGGAAATTATGTATTTTGGATAAGAGTATGTTTGGAGAACAGGTTAGATTGAGAAAGAAGTAGAACCAGAAATGAGAAATGAAATGGCTGAGGGCTGTGGAAAAGGAGGAGGAAATAAAAGGGAGAGTAGGAAGAGGGAGGAAGGTAAGAGAAAAAGAAGAATATGGAAGTTTATCATCAAGAGTACAGATATAGGCATTTAGTGATTTTAAAGACCAGCAAGGTCCAAATTCTGGTCATTAGAACAAGTTGCTGAAACAGCATGAAGGTGATAAGCACTAGAGTTGAGAAGGAAGTGAGAGGTTAGAGTGCTGGTGAGACGTGACATAAGGACATTCAGACTGCCTATGATATCAGAGACATGAGTAGGATGAGGGAGAGTTGGCCAAATTTCCCAATAAATTTGGTTGAATGATTAAGACATCATTTGAGGACAGAAGATAGAGAATAAAGGGAATAAATTATGAGATATTTCAATGATGAAACAAAAATGCTTACATATGGAGACAAATAGCTCAAAGGGAACACTACTCCCAGTCTGGCAGCACATGAATTGAAGAAGCAGCCCTATCCCTAGAGAAGACTCAGAATAACATGTGGAGGAAGCAGTTAAAGATGAAGAAGTTGAGGTTAAACTAAAACTATAAAATTCTTAGAAGAAAACAGCCATAAATCTAGATAAACCGTGGAGTAGACAATGTTTTCTTACATATTACACCAAAACAATGAGTAACAATAACAGAAGGTAAATTATACATCATCAATATTAAAACCTCTTGGTGCATCAAAGGACACCATAAGAAAAGTCACAAGACAACACAGAAAATAAGAGAACATTTTTGTAAATTATATATCTGTCAAGGGCCTTGTATATAAAATATATAAAGAACTACAACTCAATAATACAAAGACAATACACCACTTAAAAATAGGCAAAATAGATGAGTACACACTTCTCTAAGGAAGATATAGAACTGATAAGCACAGGAAAAGATACTTAACATCATCTGCCAACCAGAAAATGCAAATCAAAACCATTATGTAGGAATGGGGAGTTATTGTTTAATGAATAAAGATTTTCAGTTTAGAAAGAGAAAACCTGAAAATAGATGGTGGTGATGGTTGCAGAAGAGTGTGAAAGTACTTAATGACACTGAACAGTATACTTAAAATCTATTAAAATTATAATGTTATGTATATTTAACATAATGAAATACCACTTCATATGTACTAGGATGGCTATAATTAAAAGAAAGGCGAGCCTTGGCTGACAGGGGTCAGTTGGTTGGAGCATTGTCCCATGCACCAAAAAGTCATGGGTTCGATTCCCGGTCAGGGCATATACCCCGGTTGCAGGTTTGATCCCCAGTCGGGGTGCATAGAAGAGGCAACTGATCAATGTGTTTTTCCCTATCTATCTATCTATCTATCTATCTATCTATCTATCTATCTATCTATCTATCATTTCTATCTCTATCACTAACGCACCATCTCTCTATTTATATCTCTCTCCTCTCTTAAAAAAAAAAAGACAATAACAAGGTGGGCAAGAACAGGGAGAAATTGGAACATTCATACACTGCTAGTAGAAACATAGTAAATTGGTGCAACTGCTTTGGGAAACAATCTGGCAGATTCTCAAATGGTTAAACGTAAAGTTAACATATGATCCAGTAATTCCAATCCTAGACAGTACATATCCAAGAGAAATGAAAATATATTTCCACACAAACACTTGTAGACAAATGTTCATAGTAGCATTATTCCTAATAGCAACAACCAAAAGTCCCATCAACTGACAGGTAAAAGTGGTATATAAATACAATGAAATATCATTATACCATAAACGAGAAAGAAGTATTAATATATGCTAAAATATTATGCTAAGTAAAAGAAGCCAGACTAAAAAAGTCAAATATTAAATTATTCCATGTATATGAAATGGCCAGAATAGGAAAATCTTCAAAAACAAAGTAGATTAGTAATTGCCTATGGATAGGTGGTGAAAGAAATAGAAGAAACTGCTAAGGAGTATAGAGTTTCCTTTGGAGTGATGGAAGATATTCTAAAATTGATGGTGGTAATAGTCACATAACTCTGTGACTGCACTAAAAAACACTGAATTAAGCTTTTGAAATGGTAAAATTGTATGGTTTGTGAATTATATTACCAAAAAAATAAAAAGCTCTTATTACCAAAAAAGTGTTGAAGGTAGTCAAAGGTTGTAATTTAAAGAACATGAAACTCAATGAAAAACTAAGAAAATGTTCCAAATCAAAGGAGACTAAAGAGACCTGACAGCTGAATACAGCTTTGGATCTGGATTCTTTTCCTATTAAGGACATTATTGGGACAACTGCAAATATGAATATGGTCCCTCCCTCCCTCCCCTAACCCTCCTTCCTTCCCTCTCTCTAAGAATGTACTCCTCAGGTGAGGATAAAAAAGAATCAGAAAAAAATGTGTATATATAATAAGAGAATTACCAAATTTGTTAAAATTAACATTAGGGGAATCTGGGTAATGAGTATATGGTAATTATTTTTGCAGCTTTTCTGTGAATATAAAATTACATCAAAATAAAAAAAGTTTTTAAGTGAAATACATGTGCACGTCTAACAGAGATTTTCTTTTACTCTGATGGTCTCAAAGAATTTGCACGAATGTATACAGCTCAAAATATAACCTCTGATTTATAGTAAAAGTAATTGATTACATTTGCCTTGTGGCAGAAAAATAAATACTGGCCACACGCGATTATTTAATCACTGGTGATATGAGGAAGATCCAAAATTTAAAAATAAGGGTGTACCAAATCTGAAGAAAAAGATTTTAAAGTATTTGATTACAAACAAGCATTTTCTGAAAATATTGTGTTATTTCCATTTTTTGTAAGGATGAAATTGGAGGAATGGATGATACGGAGGGAAAAAAAAGAAGGGGAGACAGAAAAGACAGAGAAGAGTGGGAGTTAAATGGAAGAGGGAGAAGTTAGGAAGCAAAATAAAAAGCATGGGATGAGAAACAAGTAGAGAAGATAAAACAATCTGAAAGAACAAACTCCAGATTCACATACAGTAAGGAAGAATACATTGAATTCTTTCTGGGAATAAAAGAAAAGCTGTTCTTAATTAATACTATAAATTGTAGCCCTCAATACACAAGAGCTTAGTCTCTGGCATATAATTCAAATAAAATAAATAAAACAGTATCTTGTGTCCTCCAGGCACTTAGTTATAAATATACAGAAAAAAAAAGACATGCAGTATGTTCTATTACTGACTCCATATGTTATCCACAATGAAAAAAGGAGTTGGTGAATAAACAATTCATGAATAATATTAATGAGTCATTCTGCTGTAGAACTTTAAAAGAAATCCATAAAAAATATTTTATTCAGCTATTATGAACCACTCCACATTTATAACTAAACATATATTGAAGAAACAAACCTATAGAAAGTCATCTAAAGCAAATAAAAGTGCTATTCAGAAATTCCCTATTGTTTAGAGCAGTGTTATCAAAAAGCATTTTCTACGGTGATGGAAATGATTATACGCTGTGTGTTGTCCAACATAGTAGCCACACTTACTGGGTATTTGAAATGTGGTTACTGTGACTGAGGAACTAAATTTTAACTTTAATTAATTTAAATAGTCATGTGTGGCTACTAACAACCACACTGGAAAGTGGAACTCTGGAGTATGTCTAAATTGGCCCCAAGTTTGTGGTAATTTGTAACGGCAGCTCTAGGAAGTAATACATATCCCAAACACAATTTTGCCAAGTTGGCTAAAAAAAAAAGGTCAGTCAGGGAACAAACTGATACTATTCTGCAGAGGTTCTGCTTTAGTATACTTGAAGTATCTTTTTGTCCGAACAACCAGTAGCTAGATAAGTTGATGACTGGGAATAACACAGTGATAGCTAACATTTCTTAAGCAATTACTGTGTCCTCGGCTCTATGATAACATAACACATGCACTATCTCATTAACCCTAAGAACATTCCTAGGCTAAATATTACCGTACTCCTGAGGCTTAGGGAACTGAAGTGCAGGAATATCCAACTCAATTCTTTTCTAGTAGATCTCATCTAGGAATGTCACCTAGGTGACACATTTCATGAATCTCCCTTTTCCTATATACATGAAGGCCATTACTAAATGATCACAGAATGCTAGCCAATGAACCTGGACTTTCAAGAGACCCAAGCAACAACTATTCCCCCAAACTCTCCCCGACACATCACCACTGGCATGCACGCATTCCCTTGATAAATATCTATTAACCACCAACTGTTCTAGGAATTGGGGATATAATGATGAAAAATACCACATCCCTACTTTATAGAACTTATATTTTAATTATGGAGACAAACATGTAAAAAATTGAAAATGTTCATATCCTATCATGACAGAGGCTATGAAGAAAAAAAATAAATTTTAAAAAAGGAAAAAAAGAAATCTGGGAGTGGCAGGAGGTGGAGAGAGCAATTTTGCAACAGTGGTCCAGGTAAACCTTGGAGTAGGTAACATTAATCCTGGGACCAGGACCCTAAGATAGAAGCATCAACATGGATCTCCAGGGGGAAGAACACAGACAAGAGAAATGATGGGAAGTGAGGTGCAGAGTGGAAGGAGATGGAGTCAGACAATTAAGAGAAGATATCAGGGGTGGGCAAAAATAGGTTTTAGTTGTATGTGAAACACATACTTTATTTTTGTATTATTGATTCTTGTATTATATTGTTTTTCATATGAACAACTGCAGACCTACTTTTGCCCAACCCCTGTATATGAGACCTTGTAGTTCATGCTATGCATTTTAGATTTTAGTCTACTAGCAAAAGGAAGTCACCGGAAGGTTAAAGAACAATCTTAACAACATGGCTGTGGCTAATCCTATGAAAAATGTGCAAAGACTACTTTTTATCCACATTTCTTTGTTCCCTGGTGTGAGTTTTTTATACTTACCTGAATTGGGCTGGAGTTTTACTATCCCTTGATTGTATCCCAAGACACCTCAAATCCTTTCACGAGTAAGAGTGTATCTACATTAAATATACACATAAACCTAGATGCAAAGGAACTTTCTCATTAGCTCTCTTAATTTTGATTGTATATAAATAAATTAGGGCAACCTGTCATCATTCTAATTAAGAAATATCAGACCGCCCTAGCCAGCTTGGCTCAGTGGATAGAGCATCAGCCTGCAGACTGAGGGGTCCCAGGTTCGATTCCCGCCTAAGGCATATGCCTGGGTTGCGGGCTTGATCCCCAGTAGGGAGCGTGCAGGAGGCAGCCGATCAATGATTCTCTCTCATCATTGATGTTTCTATCTCTCTCTCCTCCCTTCCTCCCTGAAATCAATAAAGAAGTATACTTTTTTAAAAAAAGAAATATCAGACCGAAACTTTAAAACTACCTAAAAACTCTACCAACCTTTTAAAAAAAAGTTTCTATTTCTATAAGAACAATACACATAAAAAAGCCTTTTCTATCATGTGTTTGTTCAAATTTTTCACTTTTACACTCATGAAAGATTGATCCAATAATCAGCATCTTACAGGTTGAAGTCCAGTACTGGCTTCTCCATAAAAATATTTTTCTCTCTAAAAATTTCTCTCCAAAAATTTTTCTCCAAGCTCTTAAGAAAAGTCCTTACCTCTAAAAATGATATTTACTAGTATTGGAAGAGAGCTCAATTTCCACATCTCTTCAATTTGGGGAAATCCATAACAGTCACCAAACTAACAATATCTTTAACTCTACTAGATGAAAGATTTCCTGAATTCACAAGTCTGTGAACAATTTGCTAATGAGTTTAACAAAAGAGCACTTGATGCTATGCTACATGGGGTTTAACTCTTTGAACAAAACTTTCTCATCTCCTTTCATCTTCTTTCATCTCTTCCCTGAGAAAAATTCTTCCCCAAGAGTAGAAACAGCCCTTTCATCAAAAATTATATGACAGTACATTCCACAAGTGGCTAAAAGCATATTTTCTATCTGAATGGTACCAGTGAGTGACTAACACTTAGTAAGAGATAAAAATTACTAATTGAAAGATGAGGCCAAGCCAGGTGAGGCCAGCAACATGAGTATCACTACCAGGAACTTCTTTCTCATAAATCCAATTAAAATACTAATAAAACTTTCTATATGGTAAAAAAAATCTTTAAACATTTATAAGAAAATTCAACATGCTAAACTCAATTATATAGAGAAACAATATTTGGAACATCAGAATATTATCATATTAAATAATAGGGCATGTTATAAAGTAAAAAGTTATTTTTGAAGTGATATTAAAGTTGAAAACAGTAATATTAGAACTAAAACAGAAATATACATGAGAGATGTAAAACATGAACGTACACAATATGTAGCAGGCAGAATAGTGGCCTCCCCAAAATGTTCAGACGTCTTAACCTCAGAAACAGTGAATATGTTACCTGACATGGCAAATGTATTTTTCAGATGTAACTAAGGACCCTGAGATGATGAGATCAGCCTAGATTATCCAATGGGCCACATCTATTCCCAGGAGTCCAGGAGTCCTTAAAGGCTATACGGATGGCATTGTTCCCTTAGGTTGGGAAGAGGCCACAAGTCAAAGAATGTGACTGGCCTCTAAAAGCTGGAAAAGGGAAGAACAAGGACTCTCCCCTAGGGCATCCAGGAAAGAATGTACCCCTGACTTTAGTCCAGTAAAACCCATGTCCAACTTGTGATCTCCAAAATATGTGTTGTTCTAAACAACTGTGTTTATGCTAATTTGTTATGGGGCTTATGAAACTAATATACCAATTAACAAACAAACTCATGGTAGTTAGCATCATAAAAGAGGGAAAGGAAAAATTAAAAAACAAATGCTGCTGGAATAGCTAGAAACAATATGGAAAAATTAAGTAAAATGTATGCATACATTATATTTAACAAACATTTACTCAACAAATATTGAGTCAGACACTGTACTGAGTACGGGAAGTAATGTAAAAATGTAAAATAATAGCAAGGAAAAATCTCTGGCTTTATAGAGCCTGTAAGTGTCCTTCATAGTAAACTGCAAGTAGAGTGAAAACTTGAATAAATCATTTCCATTCTTTAAAAAACAGTTTTTAAAAACAGATTTAGAGGAATAGGATACTTTATCAGACCTGTTCCTAGGTCCTGGGAACATGACTTTTAAGTTTGAAACCATAAAAGAAATTACTCACTTATGCCGCCCCCATAAAATATACAAGCTTTCTACTATACCAAAAATTTGAAAGATAATGACAAACAATGATAAAAAGAGAGACAAATCTTTTCTTCAAGTTGAAATAGACTGATTTTTCTACTGTTGAGTTGTAGGAGTCCCTTATATATTCTGTATACAAACCCTTTTAGGAGCTGTGTTTTGCAAATATTTTCTCCCAGTCCATGGCTTGTCTTTTGTTTTTCTTAATAGCATCTTCTGAGAGGCAAAAGTATCTCATTTTGATGAAGTCCAATTTATTAATTTCTTTTATTTCATGTCCTAAGAAATAGTTTCATGTTTGTGTGTGTGTTCTACCTAAGAAAGTTTCCTAACTCAAGTTCCAAAAAAAAAAAAAAGGGGGAGGGGGGGCAGTAGTGAAAGATTTGAACACTTTGCCAAAGACATGGATAGCAGATAATCACACAAAAACATGCTCAACAGCACTAGTCAACAGAGAAAAGCAAATTCAGACCCCTACATACTCAGTACAATTGCTAACACTGAAAAACTGGCAATACCAAATTTTGATAAGAGTGTGAAGAAAGTGGAATTGCTGGTGGGAATACTTCAGCAGTTTCTTAAAAGGTTAAGCAGATGGCCCCAGCTGGTTTTGCTCAGTGGTTAGAGCGTCAGCCCTGGACTGAAACGTATCGGGTTCAATTCCGTCAAGGGCACGTACCTCGGTTGCAGGCTTGATCCGCGGCCCCAGTTGGGGCGCATGCTGGAGGCAACCAATTGATGTGTCTCTCTCACATGGGTGCTTTTCTCTTTTCTACCCCTCCCTTCCACTTTCTATAAAATTCAAAGGAAAAAAAAATATATCCTTGGGTGAGGATTAACAAAAACAAACAAAAAAAAAAAGGTTGAGCAGATGCTTACCAGGTGACCATACAATGCCATTCCTAGGATTTACCCAAGGTAATGCAAACATACCCACACAAAGACCTATCTATGAATGTTTACAGGAGCTTTATTTTTAATAGCCAAAAACTAGAAACAACACAAATTTCCACCAACTGGTGAACAGATGAACAAACTGTGGTTCATCACACAGTGACATAATTCTCGGCAATAAAAAGTGGTGATTAACAATTACAACAACATGGATGAATACTGACTACACTATGCTAAGTGAAAAAAAGCTAGAAACAGGTAATATACAATTCCATTTATATGACATTCTGAAAGAGGCAAAACTATAGGGACAGAAATCAGAACAGACACTGCTGAGGACTGTGTGTATGTGTGCTTGGTAGGGGGATGGGACTGAGTACAAAAGAACACAATGGAACTTTCTAATGCAAGGAAAATGTTCTAGATCTTAATTTGGGTGGTACTTACACAACAGTATGCATTTATTACAATTCACTGCAGGCAAATTTCACTGTATGCTAATCATATACCTCGATAAATCTGACTTAAAATAAGAAAATAGATTACTATCAATAACTTATAAGAAAATAATTAAGAGTTAATAAATAAACAGCATACAAAAGTAACTGCTAGATTACACCATTTCTAACCCCCACCCAGTCCTTCACCCTCTCCTGTTGAGTCTGAGTTAAGCATTACACTGAATGTAAACTCCGCCTCTTCACCTACACTACTCTATTACTCACCTGCACTACCCCAGACTACGCTTCTTAAAACTACTGCCTCCCAAGTTACACTCCTTCTCCCTTTCAGGCATTCCTAAACACCCAAGCTTTTCCTTAGACATGCTGATGTTACTGCTCAAAAGCCCTTTCTCCATTCATCAAACCACCACCCAGATATGTTTCATTCAGCTCTATTTCTCTAACAAATAGTTTCATTCTAGGCATGTAGTGGATTCCACATAGCTTCATTCCCGTGCTTCCCATAGCTTCATTTTCAATTCTACTAGTAAATGAGTCAATGTTTTTTAAAAAGCTAATACTGAATCACTTACCTATGCATGCTAAACACATTACAGGTATTAACTCATTTAACCCTTACAAAACTCAGGTTCTATTATTATCTCTGTTCTACAAATGAGGAAACTGAGGCACAGAGAGGATAAGTAACTTACACAAGGCTAAACAGCTACTAAGTGGTGCAGCAGGGATATGAACCTATGTAATCTAGCTCCTGAATTCAATTTAACTACTCTTTTTTTACAATTCAGTAGGTGAAAAATGTGTACACATATTGGTAAATGCATTAGAAGAAGCCTTTAAAAAGATAACAGATCTAGGAAAGTATAAACATGAATGGGCTTTTAAATATATATGTCATTCTGTTATGATACTGCATTTTTGGTAACTAAAAGTTAAAAACAAACGTAATAACAAAAGAAGAAATATTAGAAGACATGAAGTCGTGAAAAACAGGAACGGCAGTTTCTCAAGCTTTGCACTCAATATCAATGCCACTATTATTGTGACATTGTTTCACTTTTACAATATGATATATAACAAAAAAATTCTCAAACATAGCCTCTTTCAAATGCTGCTTTAATTATAATTATACATAAAATTTTCAAAATTAAAGTGTTTACATTTCAAATGGTCATCATGCTGCTTGACTTTTCAGGATCAGAGCAGCATTCCTAAAAATATGTTTAAACCACTGCAAATCAACCAAGTTATAGGCCCTGAGATAAATGGACACTTTTATTAAGCCACATTTTTGTTCAGCTCTCCAAAGAAAATGCACCTGTTTGCAGGGCTCACAGATTACACATCAGGAAGTTTTGTCATCTACAAATTTTCAACATCATATATTCTGCTGTGAATTGCATGTTTTAGAATGTTATAGTACATGCATTAATTTGCAATTTATTTAAGATTTCTAGAGAAATTATACAATTACTACAAAGATAAGACTAATGAACCAATACCAAGATCAAGTTCAAAGGCAATCCTTGTTTATTAGCACAGAGAAATTTATCCAAACTATTGGCCTGGTGCACGAAATTGGTGCACATTAAAAGGGGATTAATTAGAGGAAATATTTTAATATTGCTATCTGCCCTTTCTCTATAATAGCAGTATCAGAGATGAGAGAAAATTAGTAAAATGTATATGAAAATCTTCCTCCTGTCAAGAGTCTGGAGTGCACCACAGGACCCAGAGTCAAGTCCCCATCCACGCACGTGCGCCTCAAAATCATGACACCCAGACCCAGCCAGCCCCCCCCCCCCCAATTAGGCTAGATCCAGACCTGGCTGGTCCCACCCTTTTCAAATCCCACCAGGTGGGGGGGCACAGCCTCAGGTCCTCTGGCCCGGCACTGGGGCAGGACACATGGCCTGAGGTACCCCAGCCCTGGCCAGGGCGGAGGGCATGCCTTGAGATCCCCTGTCAAGTCCCACTGGGTCAGGGCATGGCCTGAGGACCCCATCAAGCACTGCTGGGCAAGAGGCACAGCCTCAGGTCCCCTTTCAAGCCCCGCTGAGCAGGGGTCACAGCCTGAGGTCCCCCGGCCTGGGAAGAGGGGAGCAGCCTGAGGTCCTCCAGCCCAGCACTGGGGCAGGGGGTACACCTTGAGGTCCCCCGTCAAGCCCTGCCAGGCAGGGGGTACAGCCTGAGGTCCCTTGTCAAGCCCCACCAGGTGTGGGGGGGGGGGATGTCCTCAGGTCCCCTGGCCCAGCACCAGGGCAGGGGGTGTGACCTGAGGTCTCCTGACCCAGCACCAGGGCAGGGGGTGTGACCTGAGGTCCCCTGGCCTGGCACGAGGATGGGGGAGCAGCCTGAGGTCCCCCAATCCAGCACCAGGGTGGGGGGCGCACCTTGAGGTCCCCCGTCAAGCCCTGCCAGGCAGGGGGTGCGGCCTCAGGTCCCCGGCCTGGTGCCGGGGCAGGGGGCAAGGCCTCAGATCCCCCGTCAAGCCCTGAGGGGGGGGGGGGCGCAGCCTGAGGTCCGCTGTCAAGCCCCATGGGGTAAGGGGGGCACTGCCTCAGGTCCCTGCAGATTGCTTGTTAAGGCTTGTTACGGGAACTCGGCCTCCACTGTGGGTACAGCCATCTGTGTTACAGAAACCCCACCTCCGCTCTGGGTGCAGCCATCTTGTGTTACGGAAACCCCCATCTTCACTGTGGGCACCGCCATCTTTGTGGTGGAGTGATGGTGAATTTGCATACTCCCTCTTTATTATATAGGATAGGATGTACAGGTTTTGTAAACATGCTTTCCTGTAACAGTAAAAACCCCACCTTCCTAATAAATGTCATGCCTATTAATAAAGACTATTGCAATAATTGAGAAATAGCTTAAGAAAGACTCAAGAGAATAAATACTATTTCACCCATATATCCTGAACACAGCTCCTAACCAATGAACACAAAGTGTATTTCCATCAGAGCCTTACAGAGAATTTCCCAACTAATCAATCTCCCTGTGTTCTAGGGCCCATCCCACGATAGTCTCTAGGAGGCTGGAAATAATCTAGGCTCAAACCAGATGTCTCACCCAAAACTGGAATTTAAGCTCTATGAAGACAGGGATCTCTGATTTTACAGACTGCTGCATTCCTACCATCCAGAACAGTACTTTGCACATAGTAGGCACTCAGTCCATACTTCTGAATGGAAATAAGAAGATACAGCAGCCCCAGGATCTGAAGCCAAACTTTCTGAGTCCTGAAACCTACTATTTTTGTTTTCTACCAGACTTTATCAGAGAACAATTGCTTTCTGGTTGTTCTAAAGGAAACTTGCCTGTCAACAAATGAGCTGAAGAAAAGGAGAGGAATGTTCAATAGGTACAGTCATAAGATCATGACATTACTATCTACAGTTAGACACCAGTAGCCAATTTAAACATAATCTATATATATATAAAACCCTAATATGCAAATAGACCAAACAGCGGAACAGCCGAACAACCAGTCACTATGACGTGTGCTGAACAGGGGCACGCGCAGAACATGGCTGGTGTCAGCAGCAAGCAGCAGAGTGCGGAAAATGGCGGGCATTGGCTGCAGCGGGATGGTGGAACAGGTGAGCGGGGACACCAGACAAAGATGGGGCGCCAGTCACTGTAATCAGGGAGAGCCTCTGGTGGTTACCAAAAATTCTTTGCTCCTGCATGCCACAGTCCTGCCCGGCACTCGCACCTTCTGCTGGCACCCAGTGCTGTTCCCAATCTCCTTTCAGGGCTTCTCCATCTCCCCATGCTCCTGAGGGGCAATTCAGGCAGCAGCCACTGCTCACACACACTGACGGCGCCGGCCCTGCTCACACCTGCTGCTGAAGCTGGCCCTAATCGCTCTGCGCCATTAGCAGGTGCGAGCAAAGCTGGCATCGTCAGCACGTAGGAGGGGCGGCAGCGGGAGCGGGCTGCAGGCAGACAGGGGACCAGGGGCCATGGCAAGAGGGGCTAGGCAGGGGCATGAAGTAGGGTCAAGACCCGCCCCTGTGCCTACTGCAGCCTTGCAGCCCACAGTTCCTTTCAAAGTGCACAAATTCATGCACTAGGCCCCTAGTAGAAAATAATAGTAAGAAGATGACACTGCATGAAAACTCATTCCAAGGTGGATGGCTAACCATAACTATCTGCCAAAAGAGAAATAAAATATTTCACTGTAAGTCAAAATGTTCCAATAGTGAAAAAATTTAAAAGATTTTGATTGGTTACCTACAAATACATACATTTTAGACAGAAAATAAAAACTTTATTTAATCATTCTAGGAAAATTGTTTCAGTTTTTCTCTTTTCTTTCTCCTCTCCCAATGTGAAAAAAATTACACAGCTCTGTGCTCTAGGATGGAAGGAGGTTACTGCCACCAAAGCCAGGTCTGGACATAGAAGTTGACAGGTTTTACTTCCATTTCCTTTCCGAGCACCACCACACAAATAATATTAATCGCAACTAGCTAGTTTCAAGAGGCAGCAAGACAGACAATAAAAAAGGCCCAGGGGTCAAATCACCAATTATCATGTGCCCTCACCACATTGCTATCTCTGATTATGAAAACACATTAAAAGCCCCATTTCTAAAGGTTGATATTGATGGAAATTAACATGTTACAATGGTATCCTTCTTATCAAATCTCTTCTCAAATGCTATGAGCATTTGCAAACATGGGATAATATGTCTTTTTAACTCAGGTGTACAATAACTAGCTTGCTCACCCACTGGTGCCCACCTAAAGGCAGCTTTTTATTTCAATCACTTGGTCAGTAGAACTGACATATCCCCCCTGAATTGTGGGGTGACAGAGACAAATCCCAGCAGGAGGTGAAAGCACAGAATGCAGTTACAGCTGTTCTTCCTTCCTCCTCTATTAACACCCTCTATCAGAGAAATTCTGTGAGGGAAATTCTGTGAAGGAATAACAGTTTTCATCCAGTCTGTAAATCAAATGTGCAATACAATTCCAAACACCATCCTAGAAATAGTTTCGGAAATCACTGAATTTAAACATCTTCATATTTTTTCACACTTCAGAATTGTTTTTCCTTTGTATAAACCAATATAACTCATTTTTTTATTTCAATGTAGCTCATTTTATTTCAGAAGTTTTCTGATTTTGTAACAATTCTAACATTCTATTCAGAAACAGTCTTTCCACATACCAATTTTAGATTATTTTGGTTTCCTATTCCAGATTTTTTCCCCTGAAATTTTTGGTTCTGTGGACATAATTTTTATATAGAGTCAGTTATGATAGATGTCATATTGCTGTTACAGAAAACATGCTCTAAAAATGACGTTGACAAAGAATAATCTTATAGTTAAATAATAATAAATACTAAAAATAAAATTAAACTGTAAACCATTTCTGTTGACATGTGATTCAGCTTTTGGAGACTTTTCACAATACACTGATTTTAAATTAAAATACAAACCCCTTTGTGAGCATTAATGTGTGACATATATTTCCTAAAACCAGAAAATACCGATATCCAACAATTAAGAATAATTAAGTATATTATGGTATATCCTTCAATAAAATAGTAATGAAGAATTTAAAATAGTTAAAAACCTCATGGAATAAAAGCTCGTGGAATATAAGAAAAATAGTTTGGAGGTTGTAATTAACTAAAATATGCAAATATTAGAAGTCTGAAGAGGATAAGCAAGGTTATAATTATTCTGTTAGGATGATGGAGTTATGGACTTTCTTTCTATTCACTTTTTAAAACATGTGTTCTTAAGTTATTTTTCCAATTATAAAGGAGCCAAATAAAATAAACCTAAAGAAGTTTAAAGGTAATACAATAAGACCAGGTGACAGAACAAAGAGGGTGCTAGATTAAATAGAAAAACAAAGTTTAGCTGTTACAGCCATGGGTTTACATTATCCCTGAAAATCGTCTTCCACATTAACAGCACTATCTTGAGAATCTCCCCTGCCTCTTAACAGACACTAAGCTCTTTACTGCACACAATGGAGTTCAGGAAAATGTTACCATATGTATATAGAGAGGAGGCTTTTGCCATACGAAAGAAATTCTACTATTCTGGTAACTTAATTCCTTGAGATGAAATCTAAGATGAATCCCAAGCTTTTACCACATTCCATCTCTAAAACAAAATTCTAACTCGTTTCCTATTTCCCTAACACAGCAGGATTATGTTTACGAAGAAAGTTAGTCTGACATGAAAAGATAACTCTGGAGTCCATATTCATTTCAATCCTTAAACCAAGAGAAATCAAAATGTAAACAGACAAATGATGAAAACAAACTAAGTTCCCAAACATTCTGGTTCTGTTTGTTTAACATGAGAATGTTTGCTCTAAGATTATTAAATCTGCTAGTGGGGCAAGGAGCTCACAGCAGAAAACAAGATTATTACACTAAGAATCCAGTATAAGAACCTGTCAGTGGTACATCAAATCAGTAAAAAAACAATAAATCTCAATCCAGGTGCCAATTATTCATATAAATTTTTTCTATGAACATACAATATTTTTATATTTTTTGAAAACTGAAGACTGTAAAAGATCATTGCTGAGCACACTGAATAATTGGAGGATGAACCACCACCACATGGTCAACAAACAGTGACTGAATGGACATCCTGTGAATGATGACAGCCACAAGAATAAGAAATGGTAGGTAGCAAATCTCCTGGTTTGACAGACTGACTGCCCAACAGGGGGGAAAGTATGCTAACAACACAAGTACAAGGGAAGATTCCTTCATAGAGTTGGTCAGTCACCCAACATTTACAGAGGGCCCACCACATGTCAGGCATCATGGGAAAGCTGAAGAAACACATGACAGTTTAAAAAACATGAACAGCTGTCATCATGAAGCTAATAATTTAAACAGAGAGGTAGGATTTAATAAAAAAATCATGTACATAAACCCCAAAATCACAACTCTGCAAAAGGCTGAGAAAGCAAATGGCAAGTAACTGCACAGTAAGCAAAGGGAGCCCCAACACAAGGTTATCAAGGACTGCACAGAATTGTCAGCAAAGGCTTCACAGAAGGGTAATGTTGAAGCCAAGACTTCTGGGGGAGATGACTGTAGGGAAGTGGGGTATCCCAAAAAAAGCATGTAGGTATACCCAGATATACTGGGAGATGACAAGTAGTTTAGTGGGGTTAGAAAATTATAATGATAATAGAGGCCTGGTGCACGAAATTCGTGCACTTGGTGGGGGGTCCTTCAGCCCGGCCTGTGCCCTCTTGCAGGCCGGAAGCCCCACGATTGATCGCCCCACCCACTGCTGCCAGCGGGGTAGCCTGGGCCTCCCTCTGCGGGGCAATCGTGGGGCCCCCCAGCCAATCACATAGCACCTGCCTTGGCAGTGGCAGTCGGTGCTGGGTCACTGCGGCGCCCGCGGCAGCGGCAGTCAGTGCTGGGTCACCACAGCACCCACGACCAAGGAGGGACTGAGGTCAGCAGTTCAGCCCACTTGCCAGTCCCTGCCCACCCAAGCTTGCTGTGCATGCAGCCTGGCATTTGGTCATCTGTTCGGTTGTTTTGGACATTACGGACCCTGGCTCTTTATATATTAGGATGGCAATATTGAACAGGCAGGCAAAGACCAGGTTATTATTAAGGGACTTAAATTCCATGCTATGACTTACTTATTTTGTTAGTTTTGTGTGTGTGTGTGTGTGTGTGTGTGTGTGTGTGTGTGTTTTCATGATATAATCTAGAACATGTTTTTGGTGCTATAATGAAAAAGTTACATAGACATAACAAAATTTCATGCAATCGGGGAAGTATATTGAGGACACTCATAAGTATAACACAGCTTGTAAGTAAAGTAGAAAAAGAAAATAGAGTATGGAGTTATTTAGTGTCTTAACAACATAAGACTTTCTTTTTCCCCCATTAGGTATAAGCTTACCCCTATGACACTCAATCCTTGAAGGTAGTCCTGGCGCGGCTGGGCTTGAGGAACACATCCAGCCAGAACTATCTTCTTGTTCTCCTCTTGAGCTCTTCTAAAGAATGAAGAGAAGACAGTGTGAACTCCTTTGCTTGTAATTATACCCATGCAAACTTATGGTAATGCATATAAAATTCTCTAAATAATAACAAGCCAGTCTAGCATGAAACTGGATTTTCTTACAACTATGTTTAAAAAAAAACCACATAGTAAGACTTCTATATGTGTCTATCATAACATAGAAGAAATAGTATAAGAAGTAGTCAGAGAGACCACACCAAGACACATCATAATTAAAATGCCAAGAGCAAAAGACAAAGAGAGAATATTAAAAGCAGCAAGAGAAAAACAGTTAGTTACCTACAAGGGAGCACCCATACGACTGTCAGCTGATTTCTCAACAGAAACTATGCAGGCCAGACGGGAGTGGCAAGAAATATTCAAAGTGATGAATAGCAAGAACCTACAACCAAGATTAATCTACCCCAGCAAAGCTATCATTCAGAACCCAGCAAAGCTATCATTCAGATAAAGAGCTTCACAGATAAGAAAAAGCTAAAGGAGTTCATCACCACCAAACCAGTATTATATGAAATGCTGAAAGGTATTCTTTAAGAAGAGGAAGAAGAAGAAAAAGGTAAAAGTAAAAATTATGAACAACAAATACATATCTATCAACAAGTGAATCTAAAAATCAAGTGAATAAAAAATCTGATGAACAGAATAATCTGGTGAATATAATAGAATCAGGGGCATAGAAAGGGAGTGGACTGACAGTTCTCAGGGGGAAAGGGGTGTGGGGGGTGCAGGAAGAGACTAGACAAAAATCGTACACCTATGGATGAGGACAGTGGGGGGGGGGGAGATAAGGGCAGAGGGTGGGGTGGGAACCAGGTGGAGGGGAGCTACGGGGGGGGGGGGGAAAAAAGAGGAACAATTGTAATAATCTGAACAATAAAGATTTAATAAAAGAAAAGAAGCATTCAGAGAATGATTAAATGAATGAATGAATAGGCAGAACATAAAATACTATTTTAACAGCACCTATAAGTGTTTCATTTCAATAACTTAGAGTACTTCGGTACAATTTTTCCACTTGGAATCCTGAAAAAACTTAACAAAATAAAAAAGATCTGACTTCTGCAGATTGCTTAACATATATCCAAGAAAATAATTGCCTGCTTCTGCCACCTAGCTTTACCTTTTTATCAGTATCAAGCACATCACTGCACACAAATAGTTTTCTTGTAATAAATGTGAAATACCTTATCAAACAAAAAAAATATTTCCATTTACTTTAACAATCTGTACAAGGAGTAACATCTGGTTTCCACAAGAACTGCAGCTGTAACACGGAAGATCATTGCCAAACATCCAAGAAAGCCTATGAGGTCACCAATAATTAAATGCAAATAAAAAGCCTGCTTCTTATAAAGTGAATAAGTTACTTAATTATTATGTACCTCTAAGACATGATGGTACTTAAGGAAATAGAGTAAAACGGAATATGTGCCTCGTATTCAACGAGCTTATGGGTTAGAATATATGAGTTATACAAGACATAAGCAACACAGCATCAAATAAAATGCCCTTAGTGACAAAAGATGTACAAGCAACATATCATGGAGAGAAAAGAATGTGCATCTTGAAAAAGACAGCAAAAAAGCTTCTCAAAACAATTGGGTGACGTTTAAGGGGGAAAAAAGTTGGGGGGGGGGGATGGAGGCAGAGAGAACTTCAGCAGTTGTTATACCATGGACAAAGACAAGGAGGAAGAAAGAAAGGAGAAAATATCTCATTATAGAAAGAAGTTCTGTATAGGGGAGACTAATAGGATGTATATTGGAGAAGGAGCCTTAAGAAAGAGGCTGGATAGTATTTAATTTAGTGGAGAATAGAGAAATCTCTTAAATTTTGATGGCAGAGTAGAGCCAAACTTTAAGCACATGGCACTGGTGACAAGTGTAAAATAAAATAAAAATAAAAATAAAGAAAATAAACCAAGAGGTGGGGAAATTAATTGAATACCCTTGACAAAGGGATGTGAGGACCTGAATGCATGTGGAAGAGGAAAGAGAGAGAGAGAAAGAAAGAGAGAGAGAGAGAGAGGAAGACAGGGGTGAAGGGGGAGGGGAAAAAGAGGGAGGAGATGATTAAAGAAAAGGAGATTAGATCTTTTGCTAAAATTTACTTGGGAAACCCCAAGAAAGAATCAAAGGTGATGCTAAAATTTTGAGTTTAAGGCAGGGGTTAGCAAACATCCTATCTAATAAAAGAGTAATATGCAAATTAACCATCACTCTGCTACACCCACCAGCCAATCAGGAGCGAGTATGCAAATTAACCCAACGAAGATGGCTGCGGCAACAGGGAGAGGAGGGAGGCTTGGGTTTACCCGGCAATGGAGGAACCCAAGCTTTCCGCACACCCTGGCCAGCCCAGGCCTGCACTCCAGACTACAAAGTTTCAATTATAGAAGATAAATAAATCCCAACAAAAATGGAACAGCCACGGAGCTGGAGAGAGCAGGAGGCTAGGGTTGTCCCGGGCAATGGAGGAAGCCAAGCTTTCCCCACGTCCTGACCTGCCTCAGCCTCCCCTTAAGGCTACAAAGTTTCAATTATAGAAGATACATAAATCCCAACAGAAATGGCTGCCCCCACTGAGCAAGCAGGAGGCTTGGCTCTGCTCTAGGCTACAAGGTTTTAATTGTAGAAGATAAATAAATCCCAGATACCAGGGCCTCCTCTTGGGTCGCTGGGGGACGTGGCCAGCCTGCAAACCACCATAGGTCCCTCGCCTAGGCCACCCCACACCTCAAGGGAACCCCCATCCTGATCCAGGACACCCTTCAAGGCAAACCAGCTGACCCCCACCTGTGCACCAGACCTCTAGCCTATCTAATAAAAAAGTAATATGCAGATTGACCATCACTCCAACACACAAGATGGCTGCCCTCATGTGGTCAAAGATCCTGCCCCCATGTGGACACAAGATGACCACCACAAGATGGCCAGCAGGGGAGGGCAGTTGGGAGGCACTAGGCCTGCAAGGGAAGGCAGTTGGGGGCAATCAGGCCGGCAGGAGAGGGAAGTTGAGGGTGACCGGGCCTGCAGGGAAGGGCAATTGGGGGGGACTCAGGCCTGCACCAGAGAGCAGTTGGGGGTGACCAGGCCTGCAGGGGAGGGCAGTTAGGGGTGACCAGGCTGGCAAGGGAGCAACTAGGGGGTGATCAGGCTGGCAGGCAGAAGCAGTTAGGGGCAATCAGGAAGGCAGGGAGGCGAGCAGTTGGGAGCCAGCAGTCCTGAATTGTGAGAGGGATGTCCAACTGCCCGTGTAGGCCCAATCCCACCGGGCAGTCGGACCTCAAGGGGTTCCAGATTGGAGAGGGTGCAGGCTGGGCTGAGGGACACCCCACCTCCCCCGTTCACGAGTTTCATGCACCGGGCCTCTAGTCTACATATATAAAAGGCGAAGTGACCATCTGACCGGTGGTGCAATGACCACCATGGGGAAGACACCCAAGCAGGAGATGCCAAGCTGCAGTGACTTGGCAGCAGCAGTTCTCGTGTGACGCACTCCAGAACAAGAGAGGAGGGAGGCTGATTCTGGGGTGCGTCACCTGAGAACCCCCTCTTGCAATCTGGGACTCCTCAGGAGATATCAGAGGGCCAGTTTTGACCCAATCCCAACAGGCCAGGTGGAGGAACCCCACCTGCTGGAGGGATCCTCACTCACTCTGCAGACACCGAGGAGGGACCATGTGAGTTTGGCTCCAGGGCATGTCCCGCCCATCTTGCCCAGTCCCACTCCACAGGCCACCTTCAAATTAATTTCCTTTCAGTATGCACGAATCTGTGCACTGGGGCACTAGTTTTTATAAAAGGCAGACAGTAAATACTTTTTTAGGCTTTGCTGGTCATATGTCTCTATTGCAACTCAATTCTGCCCCCTTAGAGCAAAAGCAGCCATAGACAATACTTAAATAAATGGGTATATCTGTGTTCCAATAAAACTTCATTTCAAAAATAAGCAGCAGGTCACATTTGGCCTAAAAGCCAGAGTTTGCAGAACCCTAACTTAAGAAATAAAAATTCAGCCACTAGCTGTCAGGAGAAGCTGGCTGAGATTTGGAATAAAAGGTAAGAAACTCACATGGGACACACTAAATCTGAGGATCCATTAATGCCTATCAAGTCTCTAGAAATGCAAGTCACCTGGCTGGGAGTGAGACGTGGGGTAGATTTTAGATTCCAATATGAGAATCCAATGGAATACCGAGCTTTAAGGTTGTTTAGATAGGTGGAAACATTTCTATAAGATAAAAATATTGGTGTGTAAAACAAAAAAGAGGTAACATCAACACCAACAATAATATGGTACCAACAATAATAATCATGGGTAATATTTATATAGCACTTCGTCAGGGTAACCATTATGTAGTTAGGTATGTACCACATATGAAAACAGTATAGCCAATATATAACATCTTAGGAAAATGTTCTGGTAACAGTATAAACATTAGACCAGGGCATGCAACAGTCCAAGGATGATTTTAAGGAAGTAAGCAGAATAGCAGAAAATAGAGAAGAAAAGTTCAAAATAGATATGCTTGACTAAGAAATTTATTTAAAACTAGAGGCCCAGTGCATGAAAATTCATGCACTGGAGGGGGGGACCCTCAGCCCAGCCTACCCCCTATCACAGTCCAGGAGCCCTCAGGGGCAGGAGGCGACCCAGTGATCAAGGGAAGGCGACGCCCCCATCACACCTCTGCTGCTGCCACTGCCGCCAGCACAAGCCTCGGCCGGCCCTGGTTACCTGAGCCTTGGGCAGCCCTGGGTGGTTGGGCAGCTGCCATCCGAGGCTTGCCTGCACCTCAGGCCGGCCCTGGGTGGCTGGGCAGCTGCCATTGGTGGCTTGCCTGTGCCTCGGGCTGGCCTGGGTGGCTGGGGGGCTGAGGGGACTCCAGAGGCAGGCACCCCAGCGGGGCTGAGGGGACTGGGAGCTGCCATCTTGTGGCTGTGGGCACTGCCATCTTTGAGGGCATGGCAGTCAATTAGCATATTCCCTCCTTATTGGCTATAGGTGCCGCCATCTTTGTGAGGGGGTGACAGTCAATTAGCACATTCCTTCTTTATTATATAGAATACTAGAGGCCCAGTGCACAAAATCCATGCAAGAGTAGACCTTCCTTGCCCCGGCTGCCAGCACCAGCTTTCCTCCAGCACCTGAAACCTGGGCTTCCCTTGCAGCCCTGGCTTCATCCGAAAGGTCATCCAGAAGGATGTCCAGTCTAATTAGCATATGATGCTTTTACTAGAGGCCTGGTGCATGAAATTCATACATGGGGGGTGGGGGTGTCCCTCAGCCCAGCCTGCACCCTCTCTAATCAGGGACCCCGTGGGGGATGTCCAACTGCTGCTCTAGGCCCGATCCCTGTGGGATCAAGCCTAAACCAGCAGTCAGACATCCTTCTCACAATCAGGGACTGATTGCCCCTAACTACTTCTGCCTGCCAGCCTGAATGCCCCCTAACCACTCCGCTGCTGGCCTGATTGACACCTAATTGCTCTCCTACTGGCCCAATCACCCCCAACTGCTCTCCTCTGCCAGCCCAATCACCCCCAACTGCTCTCCTCTGCCAGCCCAATCACCCTCAACTGCCCTGCCCTGCAGGCCTGGTCTCCCCCAACTGCCCTCCACTGCTGACCTGGTTGCCTTCCCCTGCCGGCCTGATTTCGCCCCCAACTGTCCTACCCTGCCAGGCTGATGGCCCCCAACTGCCCTCCCCTGCTGGCCTGTTCACCCCCAACGGCCTCCCCTGCCAGCCATTTTGTGGTGGCCATCCTGTGGCGGCCATCTTGTGGTGGCCACCTTGTGGTGGCCATCTTGTAACAACATGAGGGGCGGCCATCTTGTGGTGGCCATCTTGTGACGAAGTTGCAGTGGCTATCTTGTGACAACGTCGTGAGAGGGTCTCACGTGATGCCCCCTAGGCTTATATAGAATTATTATAGATTATTCATGATTTTACTAAATTTGACTTTAAAATGAGAAAGTAGACCAGACTAAGCCAAAATTCACACCCCAGTTACAAAATCTTAATGCCATACTTTATGTGACCCAATAAAGTGGCAAAAACTCTAAGGCAATTTCTCAAAGAGTATTTTTGCTCTAAACATTCCCTTCTTACATCCTATTCTTTTTGCTTAGTGAGTTCTGTTCAACAGTTAATAAAAGCCTAAAAAAATATTTAGAAATGTATCTAGCACAGGCATATTTATAAAAGCTTTATCTTTCAAAATATGAATGTTGATAAAAATAATACCTTGAGAAATTTTTAAATAGTATGAATTTCCTTGTCTTCATTTTAGATAGCCTTGACATATTAATTAAAATTGAATGTAAAGTTAATTCAAAATAATCTGAATATTTTCTTGAAATGTATTTCTAAAAGACATAGCCTTGTCTAGAGCATTAACTTGAGCAATATATAAAACATAAAGAAATCTCCCCCTCTTTTCTGCCAAGCACCAAATGCAAATAATAATTTGTACAGAATTTAAAATTCACAGAATCATACAAAACGCATAATGATGACAATATCATTCCTTATTTCACAAATGAGAAATTAAGATTCAAGAAGATGCAATGATCAAGAACCAAAGTTCCACACTTTGTGGAATTAGTGCTGTAGCTGGGATGAGTCCCCAATATCTACTGGGCCCTTGAGTATTACATTTTTATTATATTTCAAAACATATATCAAATGAGTTTGATTGTGTACTAAACACTGGAACAAACATTTCTTGATTAAAACAGCATATCCATTTACAAATATTATAATATATTAAAGGTCTTCAGAGTAGAAACAAAATTTAATATTTGACAGTCTTGTTTTCCTATGTCTTGTGAACAAAGTAATAGTCTACTAGAAAAAGAAGAAATTCATACATATATAAAGAAAAACATAGTACTCTACACTATGCAACTAGCAGGGAGGGAGAAAATGTTGATTCTCCATGTTCATTTCTCTTATTCTTTATCTCTTTCCTGCAAATTGATATTTAATTTATATAAAATACTCATAATGTGTCTTCAACCAAAATTTGCATTCATGCAGGTGTTTTAAAATATATATCTGCTTTTTAATTTCTAAATGTATTTTAATAAAAACTTCCTCATAACACCACAAAGGGTCAAATCAGTCTGCTGCCATACAAAGCAAGCACAGTATTAACTATTCTGCATGTGATTACTGTTTACATTCAAATATTCAAGTGGGGGTATACCTATTTATAGTGTTTATTTATGTGTAGGCTTGCAGCCATGTGAAATGCATAAAAACAACTTGGCAAATAATGCAAGAGAAAAGAACTAAGGATCTGTGATGGTGATATACTTCAAAAACTATGATGCCCTTCCTAAACTCTGGAGCAACCAGTCAAGGAGCACATAGGTTGTCATGCCTTTGCAATTCTGTCCTGCTATGACTATTGTCAGGACTAATGACTTAGGCAGGGAGTTGCCAAACATTGAAAATAAAGTCACTCTAAGACTTGATGGGATTTATTAATCTGAAGAAAAAAAAAATCCAAGCAGATATATTCAGATGTGTAACTGGGGATGTCTAGAGACATTTAAATCCAAAGCACTAGAGTATAATATAATCTCAGACTCATAAGACTGAATATTATTTTAACAACAAAACTAAAACATATTGCACATTTTATGTCCCATGAGAAGAAAGAATGGAGTCTTCATTGCACCTAGAAAAGAGGAGTCCAAAGTACAGATAAGAACCACTTAAGAAATTTCCACTTGATTCCAAGGTTCAATAGGTTTCCTTTATTGTGCTTACTGCCAATACAAGTTCTTGACTACACCTATAAAAATCACTGTATATTAAAAAGTCAATAATTCAGCATTTTGTTTTTTCATTCTATCATTCACTCACTCACCACATGCCAGACACACACACACACACACACACACACACACAATAAAAATAGAGTCACTGATCTCAAGGAGTTCACAGTCCAGTGAGAAATGGAAGATAGGGCCTTAGAACCAAGGTTTTTACATAAAGGGGGAGAATAGAGATCTAGAGGTAATAAAGGATGCTGAGAGCAGTCCTGTGGGAGATCCAGCATGCACTACTATAAAGAGACTCAAGGGTACCTGATTATGCAGGAGAGATGGCTTTCTCTGATAGCAGGTCTGTGTAACCCTGATACCAGATGAGGTCCCCAAGGAAGCAGATCAGAGTCACAGGGGAGGATGAGCAAGGGAGACCCGAAGAGTCATCATCATCCCGCTCCTCTTACCCTATTGCATCCTGTCCCTGTGCTTTCATCTGCTCTATATACCAAGCATCTATGAATAGTTTTGTTTGAAGAAAGGATTCTGTGACTTTAAGAAGAAAAAAAAAACCTGAGAATAGGACATATAGACCTTTTTCTCCCAGTTTCATTGAGGTGTAGACTTCTGTGAAGAGGTTAAGGATTTAAGGAAAGTTGGTTCGCTTTTGACAGGGAATTTCAATGAGAAGTATAAAAAAGTTTTAAAAGAAGCTACAGGGAATATAAGTGATGACGGAAAGGGGAATGGCAGTACCTCCTACAGAAATCCAAAAATGGGGGACTGATTCCTGCATGCTCGTCAGAAAGCAAGAGAAACAGCAAAAAGCACCAGGTAGGCCTAACTAGCCTCAGGGCTTTAAAGGGAGCCAAGTGCAGAGAATTTTGATTCTTCTCTTTCTTTTGTGTCAGCTATTACTTCTCAATACGTTATTTAACTTTTTAACTCAATCTACTGCCACCATTTCTGTTATGCAATTAATCTATGAAAATTTCTGGAATAAATGAAGACAATCAACAACTTCATCTTATATATATGATTTTCACAAATTCATTTACAAAATATTTTGTGCCTATTATGTGTACAATATATACTTAGAGGCCTATCAAATATAAAGAGTACTTTGTGTTTCAAGGAATACACATGAAGCTGAAAAGGCTAAAAAATAAATATGCAATTTAAAGAGAAGCATAAATATACACTTTAAGTAAATGGTTAGTTCCATAATAAGTAAAAGTAATTTTACAAACTAGTGGATACCAAACTCCTTATCAAGGCACCCACCAGTAAAAAAGAGGGAAATGTACCCAAATACAAAAACATATACAATTATATGTAACTCATACTAATATATTACATACATTATAATGCATACCTTAATATTAATGTTTTTAAATAAAATACTGCAAAAGAAAATAAGTGCTCTGAGTTCGAATAGGGAAGAAACCGCTACAGACGCCAATGAATGATTAGTAGAATTTTCTGTTCCCACTGAAGGGCACCAGAATATGCCACCCTAAAATACGCCACTTTAACATAAAGATTATTTTGAGCTGAAAGCATTTTAGAAACAGCAGACTCAACACAGGGGGGGGAAAGCTCTCTCCCCTCTCCTATCTGGCTAAAAGCAGGACACAAATTTCCATTTGGAAAGTTACCTCCATCTCCAGTACCAGAAAGACAACTACTCCACAGACAACTCTGACCTGTATAGCAAACCTTACTACACAACCCTTATTTACCATGTATGTACTAATCACCTTCCCATACTCATCCCTACCCAAGAAACCCAAAACTCTTTCCTTTGTCTAAAGTCTTCTCTACTCTTTATCCCCATTATTAAAATGGAGTATGATTTCCAAATTCTAATTGCCGGCTGGATTCACATTTCTTTGTGAACTCCCATGCTTACTTCAATCCGGTGCGGGTTTTTTTTTTCTGTTTTCCTATTATCCGTGTTTTATCAGTTTGATTCCCAGGCCCCAATTGTTGAACCTAAGAGGATACATACAAAGAGGTTGTTTTATTTCCTCTCCCTTATATCATGAAGTATAAGGTTCACTGGTATTTTTATGTCACTTCCAGATCCAAGGCAAAGTAAGATGAGTAAAAATTAGTGAAAAGCAGAACCTGCACATTTGATAACTCACTACATTTAAAACTATATTTAAGACTTGCACAGCACATAGCATTTGAATCAATCATTTCCTTCTTGTTAAACTAAAATAAAACACCCCTTCCTTAAAATGATTAACATAAAAATTAACCTAAAGTTATGAGATATACATCACTATTATAAAGAATATCCCTATAAAATGAAAAGCAAAAATCTGTAATTAGTCCACCTCCCCTAAGATCACTATCCTGATACTCTACATTAAGAGATAATAACCTCAACAGAGGAAGGAACAAAGAGTGGAAAGGAAAAGAAATGAAGGGGGGAAAAAGGAAATTCAAGAGTACATCAGTATATCAGACCTCAATAAAGTGACATTATGAAGAGACAAGCTGATCAGCTGTTATATTTATTCAATTCACCATCCAATTTGCACATCTCATTATACTTTACTCTACTTATCACATGCACCAAGAAACACTAAAATTAAATTACAACATGAATCTATGTTATGATTTGAGGAAGATATGACGAAAATTTACTGTTCAGTTTCAAACTAAAAAATAAAAAGAGTTAAAGAGAAAAATATTCTGAAGGAAAATGCATACTTGGGCTCCATCCTAACTAAAATGTGAGCTGGAGTACTGTTAGATCCCAACCTTATTTCTGATGGGAGACCCAGACAAATTTAGAATTCAGAATTAGCTAAATGGTCTGAATAAAGAGTTGTTTTAAATAAACACTTAACTTAGAACAGGTTCCTAAACAAAATTTTTTAGTGTGTTACATCTTTTTCAAAGTCACTTTCCCAAAGAGACATTAATTAATATAAAAACTGTTCTCTTGGAGGGGGGTAACAGAAAAGCACTTTGTTATTAAAAAAAAACAAAAAAAACAGTAAGAAGTAGCCAAGCAAAAGATACTCCAAACTGGGAAAGGAGTATCTTTTTCTGCAAGGGTAATCTCCTTGACACACACTGATGGGGTCAGCTAAGCTTGCACCCACTGCTGGCACCTGCCCTAATGCTCCATGCCATCAGCAGGTGCAAGCAGTGGCTGCTGCTTCGATTGTCCATCAGGAGCAGGAGGAGGTGGAGAAGCCCTCAGGGATGATTGGGGCCAGCAGCTCTTAACTACAACAAGGCTGTGCACACAATCCACAAAGGGGTGCACCAAGAGTGTCCACCTCAGGTAACTGGGGAGGCTGAGCCACTGGGCCCTATAGGACACCTACCACACAAAGCTACTCTACCAACTCAGGGAAGCAGCGAAAATGAGGAGACAAAGAAACAGATCACAAAAGAAATGGAGGAAAGCAAACGACTGGATATAGAGTTCAAGACCATGGTTATAAGGTTTTTCAAGAATTTCCTAGAAAAGGCCGATAAATTTAGCGAGACCCTCGAGGATACAAAAAAAGACCAACTAGAAATTAAACATACACTGACTGAAATAAAAAATATTATACAGAGACCTAACAGCACACTAGAGGACTGCAAGAATCAAGTCAAAGACTTGAAATACGAAGAAGCAAAAAACTCTCAACCAGAAAAGAAAAAAGAATCCAAAAAGTTGAAGATAGTGTAAGGAGCCTCTGGGACAACCTCAAGCGTACCAACATCCGAATTGTGGGGGTGCCAGAAGAAGAGAGAAAGCAAGATACTGAAAACCTATTTGAAGAAATAATGACCGTAAACTTCCCCCACCTGGTGAAAGAAATAGACTTACAAGTCCAGGAAGCACACAGAACCCCAAACAAAAGGAATCCAAAGAGGATCACACCAAGACACATCATAATTAAAATGCCAAGAGCAAAAGACAAAGAGAGAATATAAAAAGCAGCAAGAGAAAAACAGTTAGTTAACTACAAGAGAGCACCCATACGATTGTCAGCTGATTTCTCAACAGAAACTATGCAGGCCAGACGGGAGTGGCAAGAAATATTCAAAGTGATGAATAGCAAGAACCTACAACCAAGATTACTCTACCCAGCAAAGCTACCATTCAGAACTGAAGTTCAGATAAAGAGCTTCACAGATAAGAAAAAGCTAAAGGAGTTCATCAACACCAAACCAATATTATATGAAATGCTGAAGGATATTCTTAAAGAAGAGGAAGAAGAAGAAAAAGGTAAAGGTAAAAATTATGAACAACAAATACATATCTATCAACAAGTGAATCTAAAAATCAAGTGAATAAAAAATCTGATGACCAGAATAAACTGGTGAATATAATAGAATCAGGGGCATAGAAAGGGAGTGGACTGACAATTATCGGGGGGAAAGGGGTGTGGGAGGTGCGGGAAGAGACTGGACAAAATCGTACACCTATGGATAGGACAGTGGAGGGGAGGTAAGGGCAGAGGGTGGGGTGGGAACCGGGTGGAGGGGAGCTATGGAGGGAAAAAAGAGGAATAATTGTAATAATCTGAACATAAAAATTTATTAAATTAAAAAAAAAGACTGTAGATATACATGAAAAACAATACATATAGGACTGCCACAATTAAAAAATTTTATATAATAAACTAATAGTTATTGAACAAGTCACTATGAAGCAATATGAAATACCTGGGATCAAAAATTAAATATACTTCGGCTGAAGAAATAAAACTTTTTCACTTCATCTGTACAAAGCATGTTATTTTCAGGATGGTTTTGTATTATTAAGGCTACCCCATATCTGTGGTTAATTTAAAAGCTCCATTTCCTTCTAGAGATTTTTGGCTGAATTCTACTAAAATTAATAAATTAGTCCTTTAAGTAACAATGTATGTTATTAATGCTCACAAGTGCACAAACACATACACACAGTGAGAGAAAACCAACTCTATTAGGTTGATGTTACTATTTTAATCTCATAACTAATTAACAAAGTACTACATATCTATATATTTTTAAATATATTTTTATTGATTCCAGAGTGAAAGGGAGTGGGGGAAAGAGACAGAAGCATCAATGATGAGAGAGAATCATTGATTAGCTGCCTCTAACACACCCCATACTAGGGATAGAGCCCACAACCCAGGCATATGCACTGACCAGGAATCAAACCGTGACTTCTGAGCCACATTGGCTGGGCTTTCTCTATATTTTTATATATTAAAAAATAGCAACTGTATGTTCACAGAAATAACATAAAAATTCTTAATTTGAAGCCAGAAACAAAAGAAATGGAACCTGAAAGAAATAAGAAAATTAAATTCAGAATTGCTGCAGAAAAATTGCTATGGAAGAACAAGTTACAAGTGGAGCCATGGCAGCTGCTGTTATCAGTGCTTTATTTAAAATTTAAAAATAAGATGTGTGAATTTACTATTTTCTCAGTCCTTCTAAAACATAAAGCCAAATTATGTAGTTTGATCCCAGTAGAGGGGTGAGAAGACTAAGTGAACAGAAAGACATATTTCTGTTTCTTCCCCAAAATCCACAGAGAACACAAATATACATGTAAATGAAAGTAAATCCATAGGATTGATGGAAAACTATGAGAGGGACCATGAGCAACCCAAATCATAGAGCAATTTGTGTAAAAAAAGAAAAGTGACTTTTTTACAGAAAACCCAATCAATCACAGATGAAAGGAGCTGAAAAAAGCTGACCGACATAATCAAAGATGGACAATTATTTGAGTCTCCTGGCCCTCAGAGCAGTTGGCTTCCTGAGTTATCTATAAGTTAAAGCCACAGTACAGTTCAAATATAAAAGTAGAAGGTTTTATAAATGAATCTATAAGCAAATAGTCAAGCAGAGCAGTGCCACCAAATTACACTGCACCACAGGGTCCCAAAATCTGCACACTTAAAAAACCAGCAACTCCCTATTCCCAAAAGAAATCTATTTCTCAGCCAATTGTAATTTTGTGGTCCTTTTTATCACTCCCTAAGCAAACAGCTAGTCAAAGCTCCTAAAACAGACCCACATTTAGACATAACAAACTGAAAAAGAAAAACCAAATGATCATCTCAATAGAAACAGAAAAGGCATTTGACAAAATTCAACATCTAGTCATGAAAAAAACTCTCAGCAAACTAAAATTAGAGAACTTCTTCAAACCGATAAAGATATGTGTAATAAACCTACAGCTAATATCATGCTTTTCTCCCTAAAATGAGAAACAAGGGAAGGATGTCCACCCTCATCACTTTTATTCAAAATTGTCCTACAGACCTTAGCTAGTGCAATAAGGAAAGAAAAGGCATATAGTTGGAACATAAAGAAATTAAAAGGGTTTCTTCACAAATAAAATGATTGAGCATATATAAAATCCTAAAGAAATTTAATAAAAAGCTACTACTGATAAGTTAATTTAGCAAGACAACTGGATGCAAGAGAAAGTGACAAATATTGAAGATAGGCAAGGACTTCATATATACTGGTAAGAGGAGTTCCTGAAGAAGAAGAAGAAAGTACCCTAAAGCAGTGATTTTAAACCTTTTTCATCTCATGAAACACATAAACTAATTACTAAAATTCTGCAGCACACCAAAAAATATATTATTGTCGACATGACAAAAAAATAGTTATAATTTTGATTCATTCACACCAGATGGCTATCATAGTGTTGGCTAAAGTCATTTTTTTAAAATTTGAAAATGTAAGGCAAAAGAGGTCGGTATCCTTGACCATAATTAGTCAGGTACTGCCTGTTTTTAAAATTCTTGTGACACACCTGTTGAAAATCACTGTCCTAAAGCAATGGAACAGGACAAACTACTAAAAATTATAATTCAAGCAAACTGACAAATCTTTTTAAATATCTTACTATATAGTAAAAGATTATACTATATATGATTATTGCCCCAGAACAACCAACACCAAGATACATTCTAGTAAAATTGCTGAAATCTAATGAAAAAGAAAAAATTCCTTTGGTCAGCTAGACAAAATGAACACATGACTTATAAGGGGAGAAAACTATCCTGTCACCAGTCTTAAAGAAAATGTGTCCCAAGGATTTTATATCCATAAAAACTGACTTTCAAGTATAAAGGGCACTAACTGTGAACATGACACAACTACGGGGCTGTTGTTCCCAGGAGCCTGCCTAAGGAACCTAGTAAGAATGGCTTCAAACATCAAAAGTAAATAGAAGGATATTTACATAATATATGTAAAGCAGTAAATATGTAATTATTTGTGAGATTGAATACCATTATAAAGGAGAAACTGAGTATGTACTGGCTCCTTGATTTGACAATGTAAATACAGAACTCCCATTAAAAATATTTGGGAGGAGAATGGGGATAGCATTTGTAAAAAAATGTTTACCTTTTTGGTAATCATGATTGGTGGTACATGTCTTATTATTATTCCAAAACTACTGTATATGTAAAGTGGAATAAAGCTAATAAGGACTATGGGATAATTCTAATTCTATCTTCCCCTAGGTTCTTGAGAACTAGGATTCTTGGTGAAGAAGTACCCAGATGTGAAAATGAAATGCCATCTCCCTTTTTATATATATATATATATATATATATATATATATATATATATATATTTTATTGATTTTTTACAGAGAGGAAGAGAGAGGGATAGAGAGTTAGAAACATCGATGAGAGAGAGACATGGATCAGCTGCCTCCTGCACGCCCCCTACTGGGGATGTGCCCGCAACCTAAGTACATGCCCTTGACTGGAATCGAACCTGGGACCCTTCAATCCGCAGGTCAACGCTCTATCCACTGAGCCAAAGCGGTTAGGGCGCCATCTCCCTTTTTTCAAAATCTTTAATGTTGAAAGTATTACATATGTCCTCATTTTCCCCCCATTGATCCCTTATAGCCCACCCCCCCCACACACACACACACACACACAACACACACACACTCCCAAGCCCTCACCACACTATTGTCTGTGTCCCTGGGTATGCATATATGCATAGAAATTCTTTGGTTGGTCTCCGCCCACCCCCACCTTCCCTCTGAAAAAAAACTTCTTAGGAAATGGCTGATACCAAGTCTGGGACAAGAAATGCAGAGGATGAACTTAGAACACCTTATGCCACCTGAGAGTAACAAAGCTATCAAAGAGTACCAGAGTCGTGTCAAAAAGAACTCAGAAGCCAGCCTGAAGGAGTTCACAATAACCAGACACAGGCAATTTGAACTTGGATAAGAACTTACAATCGACTGAAGTCCAAGTATGTTTAAATTAATAAGCTTCTAATCATAGGTATTTTTTAAAATATTTTTAATCCTCAAGGATACATTTTTATTGATTTCAGAGAGAGAGGAAGGGAGAGAGATAGAAAAAAAAAAAACATCTATGTACGAGAGAAACATCAATTGGTTGCCTCCAGTACACACCGGGTCAGGAATGAACCCGCAACCTAGGTATGTACCCTGACTGGGGATTGAACCCACAACCTTTTGGTGCATGGGATGATGCTCCAACCAAGCCACACTGGCCAGGCCTAATCATGTGTGCATGTGTTTTTTTTAAAAAGAGGTTTTTGCCAAAACCGGTTTGGCTCAGTGGATAGAGTGTCAGCCTGCGGACTGAAGGGTCCCGGGTTCAATTCCAGTCAAGGGCATGTTCCTTGGTTGCAGGCACATCCCCAGTAGGGGGTGTGCAGAAGGCAGCTGATCAATGTTTCTCTCTCATCAATGTTTCTAGCTCTCTATCCCTCTTCCTTCCTCTCTGTAAAAAATCAATAAAAAATATTTTTTTAAATAAATAAATAAGAGGTTTTCAGTAACCTTCTGAGAATGACAGGAAAATAAATGCTTATTTAGGAACTGGTTAAATAAAGGAATTTAAAATTTATTCTGCCTTTCTCTACAAACTCTACCAATGAGTAAATAGCAGATGAAGGGAAACATCTCCTTATAAAATTATTACAGCTAATTTATGACAATAAGTTTATAAAATAGAATATTGACATTGTCCAAACTCCACAGAATTAATGAATCTGGGCATTAAGCATCAACGGCTGGTAGCATCATAAAACAAGAAACAACCACTTATTATGAGCCTTTTGATAAAGGTTGCAATATAACACAACACAAAGTTCTGACAAGGCTTTGTAGCCAGCTGTCAATCTGCAGGGAAAACAGGACAGAGTAACACATTGTACTGCAGCAAAATCTAGACTACGGAAAGCCCACAGGTTAAAAGGCCCAGGTTCTTCAACATGTAAATCACAAGGAAAAGAAAGAGATGGAGAGGGAAGAGCTACAGGGTAAGAGAGATTTAAAATACATGTTGGGGTTTCTTAAACGGGCAAGATTTAGCTTTATTTGTCTGAGAACAAACCTAGGGTAATAAAGCCATAAGGGAACATAAATAATTGATTCTTATAAAACTGAAGGCAGTGGTGGAAGTGAAGAGAGAGCTGTGATGGTGATGGGGACCATAAAGGGTCTCCAAAGTGGCTAAGCAACATTTTATTTCTTGAACTGGATGGCATTAACAAGGGTGTTTGACTTAAAATAGCTCACTCACATATATTTTTCTGTGATTTTTAATTTTTTATTGTATTTTACAAAAAAAAAGGAGTTACAAGTAAATATCTTCATAAAAAATACCCTACAACTAAATAACCAGAGATTTCCAGTAAACAAAAAGGGGAAGAGAAGTAAAACTGTGGTAGCCATCTCTTTAAGTCTTTTGACACCTCCCTATATATCTCAGAACCCACATGAATGTGGTTTTAGCCCATGGTATATAAATAGGATGTCACAGTTAGCTGGAAGAACCCCAATGAATGCTTATAGAATCAAAACTGTATTCTATCCTCTGATCATCCTTGTCTGAAGAAACTAGAATGACACTGAAAAGAATAATTCAGAATTATTATTGAAGAGATTTCAAAAACAGCACCACAAAAAGAGCTCATTTGTTCGCTATATTTTATGGCAATTATTTAAACTTAACACCTATACCATTAAAAGGGTGGAATGGAAAATGAAAAGCATGAAGAGTGCCTGGAACACGCCACTGCCTGCTCCCCTACTGTGTGTGCAGGGGCAACTTCCCTAGTTCTTTCTGAGAACACAAGTGCATTAAAAGGCAGGCTGGTCCAAGAAGGAAAACCCTAAGCTGACTGCCCAGAGACCCATTCAGTTATGGCTGTGCCATGAACTGGCAGTTAGGTAATCCTTCCTCTCTGAGTCTTTCTTACATATACATGAAAGTGGTTAAACAAGAGGAATTCTGAGGCTTATTCTAACACTTAAAATCTATGATTGTGATAGCAATTATTTATCCCCAGAAGTAGCACTTGCCACCAAAATCCACCCAAGGTTAAGAAGAAATCTACAGTAGCAAATGACATCATTAGAAATTATTTTCTTTTCCAAATAATAACTTTATTTTAATTAGAAAAAAATGTAAAATTTTTTTGAAAACTGCTCCTAAAAGCTGCAATCCATAATTAATTTTAAACACTCAGCCAATACAAGAAGAAACTATCTTTAGTGGATTTCAAAATTAGCAAATGGAAATATAATAATAAAGTTCATTTTGAATATTTAAATTCTAGTTCATTCTTTCATATATCCATTTGTAAAACTGAAGAGAGAGAAAGTTTGTGGTTTTAAAAAGTCAGACTAATACATTAACAGAATGGTTTTTAAAAGTTAAAATAATGCATTAATAGAAAACAAGCAATAAATATATCAGTTTCCCTTTCTTTTTTTCTTTTTTCTTTAATCCTCATCTGAGGATATTTTTCCATTGATTTTTAGAGAGAGTGGAAGAGAGGGAAAGACAGAGCGAAATATCAATGTGAAAGAAACACATCAATTGGTTGCCTCCTGCACACGCCCAACAGGGTCGGCCGGAGCTGGGGAGGAGCCTGCAACTGAGGTATGTGCCCTTGACTGGAATCGAACCCAGGACCCTTAGGTCTGCAGGCTGACGCTCTATCCACTGAGCCAAACCAACTAGGGCTCAGCTTCCTTTCTGTCACCTCCAGTTTGTAGTGTTCAAAAATTACTGCTGCACACATCAAAATCCTGAATAATGACCAAGTCACTACATTAAAGCCTCTAATAGAAAAAAATTAACAATAAGTCAAGAAATGAAAGACTGTAAGATGAAAAGGGGCTAAGGGGTCCTGAGCAACTGTACATGTCTTCCAAAGAATAACAAAACTTACGATCATGACAGTAGGACTTTGCTTTTTACACTATTTAGGCCTTTCCAGAGCAACTTTCACATGTATCATAGGCTAACCTGCGATCAGCAGGAAGAACCTGTGAGTTAAAGGTGGGATTCTTACTTTACAAATAAAGAGAAGGAGGTTCAGAGAAGCAAGCTGGAAATGGGATACAAGAATGAGATTGGTCTCTACCCCTTAGCAACAAGGGCCACCTAGAGTACTCCCTTAAAAAACAGAATATATGTAGGAGATCTGTGCCTGCTAATGAAGAATGAGACCTCACTTTAAAATCTAAACCCCCAAAAAATGTCTCAACTCGGTTCACCTTCATTACAGTGCTAGGCCTAGCATCGCACACAAGCTGAATTACTTCACACTAGAAGAAATAAGTGTACAACTACTCTTTAGTACTGGAAGCCACTGTATGCTAAAGACAGGTGATGAGGACACTGAAATAAGTGAAACCATCTTCTCTCTCTACTATGTCAGTTAAAAAATAAGAGAACTAGAACAAGTCCAAGGTGTAAGATTTCTAAATTTCAAATCATTATACTCAAAGGATGGGTGGGTGATGTATTCTGATTTATGCCATACAAGGTTCAGTGAAATCAACTCTCCCTATTTACATAAAATATATTTGGACATAGATTGTTAACCATCATAACAAAAATAATAGCTAAGGAAAAAATATATTTCTTAAGTATTATTTCAAAAATAAGCATTTTATATTGCTCCAACATGGCTTCTCCCCATTAAGATTCTCAGCAGATGATTTTGTTTCTTATTCCACTGAAAAACAGAAGAAATCAGAACAGAGCAGCTGTTTCTTTCCACCACCATATCTATCAAACTACCTGCTCTGTATCAACACATAGTCATGCCCTGCATAACGATGAACTGCATGCATGACGGTGGTCCTGTAAGATTACAATGGGACTAAAATATTCCGTCACCTGGTGATGGCGTAACTCAACCACAGCTCATGTGTCTGTGGTGATGCCAGCTGTGTAAAAGTACCACACATACCATTATGGAACATACTATTAGATGATAATGAGTGACTGCAACTGGTTTATGTATTTACTATTCTATATTTTTTAATTTTCCCATTGTCTCATTAACTTTTTCAGTTTATTTATTCAAATCTGTATACAAATAGATTCATAAACTATAACTGATCAATATGCTCTTAAGTCTTTTTAATCACTAGGTTCCCATCTCTCTCTCTCTCTCTCTCTCTCTCTCTCTCTCTCTCTCTCTCTCTCTCTGTCTGTCTCTCTTCTTAAAAAAAATTTTTACTTGCTGAAGAAAATGAGTTGGTTGTTCTATAAGTTTCCTAGAATATGGAATTTTCAGATTACATTCCTATGGTACTATTTATTTTGTCCCTCACCTTATACTATACTATAGTTTTGTTTTTTTTTTAGAATGCACTCTTTCTACTATTAAAAAAATATAGTTTGCTGTAAAACCGTGTGCCATGTTATGCCAGCAAATCCTCATACCTCTCGTGTTTACTGCATCTCGACTACATCGTTTTCTTTTGTGCTTGATTTAATCTCGTGCTGTTTTGTACAGCAGCATGCTGTACAGGTTTGTAGCCTGGGAGCAACAGGCTATACCAGCAACCTAGGTGTGTAGTAGACTATGACATCTAGGTTTGTGTACTAGTAAGTGCACTCAATAATGTTCACACAATGATAAAATTAACTAATGATACATTTCTCAGAACATATCCACATTGTTAAAATGTGTATAACTGTGCTTGTCTTCCCCCCTGTGAAAACAGATCGCTGCCCTTACTCTCATGCAAATCTATTACTTCTGCCTGTGTGCTAGCATCCCAGTCCTCTTGAGTACCCTCCTCCTGTAATTACCCTTTGTAATTACCCTTCCCTTCTACTAAGCAATTTTCCCTCTATAGTGGATCATATTCAATAGTATACAAATATGCAGTGACATCACATCTTAAAAATAGAAAACAAGAACTCCTCTTTGATTCTATACCTTCCTCCACTCTGCTCTAGCTCCATTTCTGCTCCCCTTTATAACAAACCTCCTATAAAATGCAATTTGTACTTGCTTCTCATTCTGTTTTAAACCCACTCAAATCAGTTTTATATCCCCTCCTCTCCACTGAAACTGGAGAACAACCAGAGTTCCCTCGACAAATCCAATGGATCAATTCTCAGTCTTCATCTGGCTCAGTCTCTAAGCAGCACTTACACAGCTGATCACTCCCACTTCTTGAAAAACATCCTTCTCTTGGCTTCTGAGACAAAACACTCCTGGTTGCTTCTACCTCAACTGAGCCTCCTCTGCTGGCTCCTATTCCTTGGTTTTGTACTTCTCTGTATTCCCTAATTCTGTAGGTGATCCTCATCAGTCCCATGGCTTTATATACCAGGAGGATGACTCGCAGCTTCATATCTCAAGCCCTAACCGCATATATAGCACATGGGACATTTCAAGTCAGGTGTCCTGAAAACATCTCAAGGTAAGCATGATCCAAACAGAATTTCTGATTTCCTACTCCCATACCATCCTACGCAAAACAAACGGAGAAACTCCTCTATTCTTTCTCATCTCAGATAAATGGTACCAATATATGCCTGATTATTAACCCCTCTTCTAACCAAGCCCTACAAAACAAAAACTAGGAGTACCCTTGATTGCTTCTTTTTTTCTCACATTCCATGTTCAATCTACCAAAATAAAGGGTACTAACGCTTCCTTTAAAACAAAATTTAAACCCTTGTTTGTACTTCTGTCCACAGCATGATAATTTTAAGGCTCATCTGCCAGTTCTTCATAAAGTTTTGCACTGGCACAAATGTTACCTTTTCCAAAAGGCTTTCCTGACCATCCTACTCTACTCTTCCTATTATCTTACTAAATTTGTGTGTGTGTGTGGGGGGGGGGGGTGTCCCTCAGCCCAGCCTGCACCCTCTCACAGACCAGAACCCCTTGGGGGATGTAGCAGTGCACCAAGTGGCAGGCAGCCAGGGAGAAGCCCAAATCGAGGCCGGGCTGCATGCTGTTCGCGCTCATCCTGGCCTATTGCATCTGCTGATGCAGAGTTGGAAGAGGCTCCCACTGTGGCAGATGCGCTCACCAGCCATGAGCCTGGCTTCTGGCTGAGCCACCGGTGCTCCCCCTGTGGGAGCACACTGACTACCAGGGGGCAGCTCCTGTGTTGAGCGTCTGCCCCTGGTGGTCAGTGTGCATCATAGCGACCAGTCGTTCTACCATAACAGTTACTTAGGCTTTTATTACACTAGGAGCCCTGCGCATGAATCCATGCTCCAGTAGCTCTTTGCAGGGCCTGGCCACTCCATGCCCGCTGCCCAGAGGCTCTCTGCGGCCCAGAAGCCCATCCACAGCTGGGCGATAAAGCAAACGCTCCCCCGCTCCCCCAGCAGCTCCGTGGCCGCTACCCTCTGCTGCTGGGGTGGAACGCTTGCCTCATCGCCGTGGCAACAAAGCAAGCATCCCGCCAGGCCACTCACACTGCCCGCTCTCAGCGGCCACCACCGCCGCCTCCCCCGAGACTGGGGGACTCTGGCAGGGCTGAGAAAACTGGGCGCTGCCTTCTTGTGGCTATGGGCACCACCATCTTTGTGACAAAGTGATAGTTAATTTGCATATTACCCTTTTATTAGATAGGATAGACTAGAGGCCCGGTGCATGACATTCATGCATTGAGGAGGAAGGGGAGTCCCTTCCTGTGCCCTCTCGCACTCCAGGATCCCTCAGGGGATATCTACCTGCCAGCTTAGGCCCGCTCCCCATGAGCAGACCTAAGCCAGCAGACAGACATCCCCCGAGGAGTCCTTAGCGCTGCCGCAGAGGCAGGAGAGGCTCCCACCACTGCTGTTGCACTCACCAGCCCTGAGCCTGGTTTCTGGCTGAGTGGTGCTCCCCCTGTGGGAGCATACTGACCACCAGGAGGCAGCTCCTGCATTAAGCGTCTGCCCCCTGGTGGTCAGTGCATATCATAGCAACCAGTCATTCCACTGTTCAGTCTATTTGCATATTAGGGTTTTATTATATAGGATGCCTGCCTTATTTTCTTATCATCAAGTCTATTAAAACCTGAAATACAGTCTTTTATTTTTTAATTTTTCTTTATTTACTTCCTACTCCCCTTCTACAAAGCTGAGAAACTTTCTTAATCAACAAGGTCTGACCACTGCAAATTTAGATCTTAGGTTTTCCTCTTATGTGTCCCTATAGTGGCCAATATGTTTCTCCATCGTAGACTGTATTATATGTATCACTGTTCTCAATTTCTCTTGGTTTATGTGCAGCTCCTCCTACTAGATTCTAAGCAACAGAATTACTATTGCTGGCCAACTCAGATCCCTCCTCCCAACCCAACTCTTATATTCTTGCCAGCAGAGGCCTGATTTTGTTTGTCATTCATCCTATGAGGCACTATGCTCAGGAAAGAGCCTCTTCACTCCGAAGTCCCAAAGTAGATAAAAAACAGCTTAAGTCAGTTATTTTGTCCTCATTCTCCTTGCTAGTAAATAACTTTTAGATCTGAGTTTGAGACCCAATTCTTGTCAATGGTATGTAGCAGCCCTTTTGGGAACGGTTCTCCTCGCTACTATAAAGAGAATTATAAAAATCAGTCCTATCTCTACTGGCTGTCATCATGCCTACATATCATATGAGAAACTACTGCTATTGCAAGAATGTTGCCAGGGACAAACACAATTGCAGCATGAAACGGTGGAAGGCCCCTGTGTCATAGAAGACATGCTAATTAATTAACCTAAACTGTCCTTGTCCATCTCCAGACCTCTTGTTATGTGAGAGACTAGAGGCCTGGTGCACGGGATTTGTGCACTGGTGGGGGGCGTGGCCTGTGGGGATCAGCCTGCTGTGGTAGCGCTACTCATTCCAGTCAGCCAAACGGCTGTGGATCCGCCCTCTGAGCAGCTGTGGAACTGCCCTCTGAGTGGCTGCTCCTGCTGTGGGAGTGCTGCTCATTCCGGTCAAGCAAGCAGCTGTGGACCCCGTCCTCTGAGCAGCTGTGGAACCGCCCTCTGAGTGGCTGCTCCTGCAGTGGGAGTGCCGCTCATCCCGGTCAGCTGAGCAGCTGTGGATCTGCCCTCTAAGGAACCCTCTGAGTGGCTGCTCCCATCCTCTGAGCAGCTGTTCCCACTGTGGTACCGCCACTCATCCCGGTCAGCCGAGCGGCACTCCCACTGTGGGAGCGCACTGACCACCAGGTAGCTGCTCTGCCCCCTGGTGGTCAGTGCACATCATAGCAACTGGTCAACTTGTCGTTCTGGTTGTTCTGCTGTTCAATCACTGGGCTTTTATTATAAAGGATGATAAAACCCTTATGGTTCAACTAACTTTTGGCTGAGTCTTCTACTACTTATAGCCAAAAGTATCCAAACAGAAATAGCTCCATGCATCAAAACATCCTATATAATAAAAGGCTAATATGCAAATTGTCCCCTCAACTGGAAGTTCGACCAGGAGTTCAACCGGGAGTTCAACCAGGGGACAGGGCCGACCAGCCAACCACTGACAGAGCCTCCCCCACCCCTGATTGGCCCCGATTGCCCCCCCCCACCCCAATTGGGGGCAGAGCCGGTTGACCAACCACCCATAGCCCCTCCCCTGGCAGGCCCCACCCCCTATCAGCCCCCCCTACTTGATGTGGGTGGGGCTGGCTGGCCCACCACCCACAGCCTCTCCCCTTGGTTCGATCAGCCCCAATCAGGTGGGCCAGCCGGACCCCACCCATGCACAAATTCATGTACTGGGCCTCTAGTATTAGTATAAATGGTAAAGCCAAACACGTTTCCTGCTTCTATTTGACTCCAGTGTCCACATGATCATTACACTATACTACCAGAATTTCAACCCACTCTTATGCAAATCTCTTTTTAATGAATTACAGGTGGCCTAGGGAATCTATGCTTCTGCATTTTATCTACAAACTTATTAGTCTGACACCATTCCAAATGCCCAATGCCACAGACACTCATCTTTGGCTACTGGGGTACTAGAAATATTGGGGAAATGTTATATCTGCAAAATACTTGCCTTCCTTATGATTAACATGCATAATTCAAAACAGAAATATTCTTTTCTACAGTCACTACAGGTGCTGAGAACAGAATATCTATTTGTATCTCACAACTTACAATTCTTTTTAGCCGTGCCTCCTTGCTCAAGTAATTTAAATCACATATAATCTTAATTCTACTAAAAAGCGACACCTCTAAAAGATAGAGGTATGCCACTAAATTCCCAGGAAAGGAGTAGTTAGAACCAATAAAGAACAAAAGACACTTTCAGAAAACTAAAGGGGAACTCTTTTACAAATAAAGAAGGAAGGGCTCACAAAGGTTGAGTATTTTATTAGAAATCACACAGTTAGAGCCAGAACAAGAACCAATTCCTAATTCACTACTTTCTCTGCAATATCATAATGCTTCCAGGGTGCTTATCAAACATTTACTGAGAATTCTTAGCCAAACAAAAATAATCCATTACTGTATGTTCAAGTAAATCAAAAACCTTTTAGTAAGTTAAGGTGACAGATGCACATTACCTTATATATTGACTTTTTATTTTTTAAGTAAGCTTCAGTATGTCCTAGCTATCATTTCTACTTTTCCAGTCAACAAGATTTCATTTTATTTAAATAATTTAAATATACTGATTGTTATCAGTGCAAACACACTTAAGGGGGAGTGATAGTTCTGATTTTTAAATATCTGCATTCTACTTTATAAGAACAATGTAGCATATCATATTTATTAAAAACTTGGACAAAAACTTTGTCACTTTTTTATTTAAATGTTGTAATTTCCCTAATGAAGCAATTATCATGATAATGTTGACTTCATCCAGCATCCTCTTGGTTATGAACCTAATTATTCTAGGAAGTCTTAGTTTGGAGCTCAGGAAATCAACAGTCTTTAAGTCATTTATTTATAAAGGTTAATCACGTGGGACTTAGCAAGTGTTGACTCAATTTCAACATCTATCTATTTCACTTGAGATGATTAGTCCAAACCAATTGCTGTAATTCCACCTCCTATGCCAATATTCAGGAGAGAGTAGTCCAAAGCCAATTTTGATCAATGATACACGAAGAAAGCCTTGCTCGGGTCTTCAAAGAAAGTAAAGGCATTCTCTTTCCAACTATATGTAAACAAGGAAAATATGGACTCAATTGTTGTTCCTGTGCTCATAACCACAGAAAAGAACCAGCTTTAAAGATGAAGCCAAGAGAGGAAAAGAATGAACAAAAACTGGGTCTCTTATGGCAACACTGAATTCAATCAACCCACTCTGAAGCCTTTTTGGACTTGGGGGAATAACCCACTTCCTTATTGTATAAGTGAGCTTCAACTGAGATTTTTGTTACTTGCAGCAAAAAGAATCTTCACTAGTAAAGTAGTAAAATCAAGTTTAAGGGACAACAAGAACCAGAAAGGGACAAGACTATAAACCTTGAGTATTATAAGAAGAAACACTCCAAAGCACTTTCTCTCTCATTAAATGGTTAAATTAACACCCAAGATTCAGGGATTTTCTACAGAGCAAAAGAACCACAAGACTCTCCCTCACTAATATCTGATTTTGTAAACTATCAGGAGACTAAAGCATTTCCATTAATTTCTTTAAAACAATTATTAATCCCAATCAATTTAATAATATAATTTGTTTTTAATCAGTTACTAGGTACCCAACACACTTCCAGACTCTGTGGACATGACTAAACAAAGCAGAATGCCTGTCCTTGACGATACATTGCAATACGGAGAGAAAAATAATTAACAAGTAAGTACATATCTTCCTCTTAGATTTAGTTCTACAGTATAAAAATCATGAAATACCCAAGCAAGTTATATCATGACCAGTAACTGAACATTTTGAACAACTAGAGTAGAAACAAACAAGACTTCATGAAATGCTTTCACTCAAATGAAAAAAAAGTTTGAGGCAAGACCTGAGAACATGAAGAAAAACTAATTGTATGCATATATGCATAACCCATGGACACAGGCAATTGGGTGGTAAAGGCCTAGGGTGGGAGGTGGGCTAGAAGAGGTGGGGAGAGAGGGGAGTTGGAATGGGACATATGTAATGCTTTCAACAATAAAGATTTATAAAAATTTTACAAAAGGAGGAGAAAGAGGAAGCAGAGGAAGAGGAGGAGGAGGAGGAGGAGATGATGATCAACAGAAAGAAACTGGACCTAAATTGTAGAAGGAAAAAAGAAAGGCTACAGAAAAAAAAACAAGATTATGAAATCATCACAACACATACACTCAGAATGAAAAATAGGAATTTAAACAGCATCTTTTTCAACTCTTTCTCATTAGAAACAAGACAGAACAAATGGGATGATAAGCCAATTAACAAGGTCTAGACCCCAAGATCTTTTACACCTCTTTTTTTAAAAACCTACCTCAGACCAGAAAAAAACACCAAAGTTCCCAGCCCACATCATATACCAATAGTCCCTCTAAACCACAGATGACTTTCCAAAATCCACCACACTATAACCTCTGATCCAGGGTTGAGCTAATTCAATTCTCAGGAGATGGCCACATGGTCAAGAAATACTATTTTATGACCTCATGTACAAAAGGAAATAAATTCCTGTTCCCTTTTCTGTGTCTTATATGTAATTAATTAGGACTTGTAAAGAGAGGGTAAATTTTTTAAAAGAAAGAAAATATTAAAGTGATAAACACAAAATTTGTAATTAGCATTAAAAATTATCCAAAATTTCAATATGTCCTTAGTAAGAAAGTCTCTGAATAGATACTATCAGATAACTGAATTGAATGCCATGGCTTATTTTCCCAGAAGAAATATAAAGAATTGCTAAGTAGCTATTGAAGTGTTTAACTATTTCAAGTAACAAAGAAAAGTAAGTAAGTTCCTGGGATAAGTCATAAGCACTTGACTAAATGGCTCACTCTTATAGTATGTAATTTAAATTATTTTAGACACAATCAACAAGTACAATTTTTAAGTATTTTCCCTACCCTTATAGTACATATATATTAAAATGGTTTCAGAATGCACATCACTTCAGGAAAGCCAGAAACTTGGCCTGAAAGACAGAAAAATATAGAGAATATTTAACCCCAAACTGCTTTAAAATGAACATATTAAAGATCTTTGGTATGAAGCTTTAAGGTTTTTTTTAATACAAACAGTAATTCAATTTTTAAATGGTGAGTGTTTATTTTGTATGAGGCACCATACTGGCCACAATTAATGCAATTTAAACACAGGAATCATCCTTCAATACATATGAAATTCTTGGCTGTCCTTGATCATAGAGGAGAGGAAAAATAGTCATGCCTTATAAACAGAGTGACCATATGTCTTTGTCTATGCCTCTTATCCCAGCATAATTATTATGGGCTCTCTGTCCCACTCAAAAGTGTCCCTGGTTAGTCACTGAATTACAGTTACCCTACCAGAGTGAGTAAGCAGACAGGTGTTATGTGGTAGCTAGTTACCATAATGCCAAATACTACTAGATTTCTTTTTTATGTTGTAGATAAGAATAGGCTCCTGCCAGATAAAATGTAAAGACTCAGATGTTATATCAACACGATAAAAGCATTCTGTGATTGCTGAATAATAACTTTAAAAGGGATTTGTTTTCTTAATTCAAACACCCAGCAGTCAAATACTCCATCATTCTGTGCTACCAGATTAATGGTTGCAACTAACCCAAGCAGATCTCAACAGCCACATGACCAATGAAAGAACCAAAACACTGAGGCCACTTGCCAGACTGTCACAAGAACAAAGTCCTGGCAGGTGGCCATCCACTGCTCCAAATTAAATCACGCCGCACAGAACATTATCTTCATCATTGTATAATGTTGTTTTTGTGTAATGTTACTCCTCATATCCAATTTTCAAAATTAAGACAAAATTGTTTTTAATGACAGGCAAACCACAATAGGAAATAGCACAATGATCCAAATAACATTGTTCAAAACTGAGTGAAAAGGGCCCCTCCCAAGTCACAGAAGTAATCACCGAACCCTACCCACCCGTCACCCCAATATTTGTTCAATGAAGCACTGCAGTATCTGGAACAAATCCTGAGGCCTAGTTAAACACCAGGTGGTATACTAGGGTAGTTTTTTTTTTTTTAAGTAACAGATGGCTCAAACTTTTCATCTTTATGACATGCAGCACAGGACTTATGCAAGTAAAACTGTCTTCCAAGTACTTTATACAAGCAATACAATTACTCATGTGACTCATCACTTCACATCATGGAGACCAGCAGGTGAGACAGATGCTGTGCTCCTGGGTTATTTATTACTTTGTACAACAAGATAAATGACATATATAAACACAAATATACATATATATTTAAATATAGCTATAGATTTGATGGTATTGTTTCCTCTGTTGTAAAATTAGGGGGCTAAGTTAACTAAGTCAAACACTTTGGTTTGAGTAAATAAAGTAAAATGTTGCAAATCTGAAATAAAGTCAGAGTAAGGAGGAAGATGTGCCCACTTTCATCAAAATTTGAAGTGTAGAATATTTAGAAATTTAAAAGTAGAAAGTAGGCAGAAGCTGGTTGGGTCAGCCTATCAGCATCTGATCACTACCTCAAATTCACACACACAAAACTAATGTAAAGCCAAAGAAGTTATAGAATAAGTGATTTATTTTCCCTTTCCTTCCTATTTTCCCTCATCACACAGCCCTCCAGCCAATGTTCCGCACCAAATAGCCCCACATTAGGTACAGCTAGCAAGAGAGGAGGGTATCACTAGATACAGCAACACAATTAAGGCAAAGGAATCCTCACAGGAAGCAGCATGTGGTTTTAGGTAGAGAAAGTCCACCTGTCCCAAATGGCATTTCCTGGCCTTCACCATCTCCTACTGCCCTATAAAGTGAGGAGCAAATGGGTGGTCAGGGACAGGACTTTCGCCACCACCTCAGCTTTCTTATGGCTGATAGTTATGGGCATGAGTACCCTCAGGTAAGACTTGCTGCCCTGGAAGAGCTGGTGACAAGATTAAATATTTGGCAACATCAATGACTGTCTCACCTGTAGATCCAAATTATAAAACAAGTCTATGATCACAGACTGTCTTACCCACCACATGGGACAAAGGGACACAGGTAGAAAATAGAAAAGTAATTCTAAGCTGACTCAAGAAGGAGTGTGCTGCTGAAACAAGTGTACCAAGGAAAATAAACACGACAGATTTTTACTGAAAGATCTGCTCAGAATTTCCTCCAGAGTCCTCTGAGATCCATGAAATATATAGACTCCTAATACATTTTAGGTTTGTCTGAAAATCAAATTACCATGTATATTATTGCTCCTGAGTAAAAATAGGTCCTGAATTTTAGCAAATTCTACAGAAGAACTTTTTAAACCCAAACTATTTACGTGCAGGGGCCTCCTAGTGAAATACTTGTCTGAATGCTACACATTTAATTTGTCTTGTCTTTCTATGGCATATCAATAATCATTACTAACTGCTGAGTCACAAAAAAACTGTAATATTTCAAATACAGTAGCTTTAATAGTTGTGATTGATGGTGTTCTTTATAAAATGTATATTTTTATGTAATATTATTAAGCCAGAAACGAATTTTCACTTATTGATACCTACCTGTGTTAAAATTAAATCACCATAAAAATATGCTCAGTGATAAAATAAAGCACCATATAAATACTGTTATTTCTAAAATAAAAAATAAGTCAATTATCTTTAAATATGTACTTCTGCTAAAGCATATTATATAAGCCCTTAGTTAATTAGTTCATACTTGAAGTCAGCTACCTAGCATTCCTCATAATTATAAATACCAGTAGATACCTGGTGCACAAAATTCATGCACTGGGGGGTGTCTCTTACAGCCCAGCCTGCACCCACTCCAATGTGGGAATCCCTCTCACCATCCGGGACTGCTGGCTCCCAACCGTTCACCTGCCTGCCTGCCTGATTGCCCCCAACCACTTCAACCTGCCGGCCTGATCACCCCCTAACCACTACCCTGCCAGCCTGATCAACTCCTAACTGCTCCCCTGCCGGCCCAATTGCCCCCAACTGCCCTCCCCTGTCAGCGCACTCATCCCCAACTGCCCTCCCCTGACGGCCTGGTTGCCCATAACTGCCCTCTCCTTCCGGCCCGTCGCCCCCAACTGCCCTCCCCTGCTGGCCTGGTTGCCCCCAACTGCCCTCCCCTGCTGGCCTGATCACCCACAACTGCCCTCCCCTGCCGGCCATCTTGTGGAGGCCATCTTGTTATGACATGAGCGCAGTCATCTTGTGTGTGAGGGCGTGATGGTCAATTTGCATATTACCTCTTTATTATATAGGATGATCAGTGTTCCTACAATTTCAGGAACTTGACAGTTTTGTACAACACTTCTAGGAAAAATTAACACTTAGAATAAAGCTGACTTTTAAATTTACAAGTATTAATTATCATTCTGCTTCTATCTTCCCCTTAACCCTAGTACAATGAAAAATTATTGCAGGCTATTCACATTTTAATTGAATGTGAATTGTTATTTTCATTTTAGTCAAGCTTCTGACCCATTTATTCTAAACCTGATATTCGTTGCAAATTAACCAAATGGCCACCCTGGAATGGGTAGGAGCACACCATTAATTCAACACCTTATACAGACCTCAGGGCACTAGACTATATCATGTAGAATTCCACTTTGAAAGAAAAAATTGCAAGGAGATTCACAGAAGTGATATTTAATTTGAGGAACAATGAACAAATTAACTCTATTATATCCTGAGTTCTGGTTTAGAGAAATCTTCCATAGATTCTTATATTCTGGTCTACGCTGCTGCCACTTCATATAGAATTTACCTTGGTCCTATGTGGCTTTACCTCTATTATACATTCAGAGCCATCCATTAAGTAAAAAGCAAACATATCTCCTACCATTCTCCCTCTGGCTCCGACACCAACCACACAGCCTCTCCTTGCTATTCCCTGGACAACCAAGCACACTACCACCCCTGTGCTTTTTCAATGCTATTTCTTCACCGGGGATGTTCTTTCCTCAAATATCCCCACTGCTCATTACTGTACTCATGCAGGTCTCTGCTCAAATTTGATCTTATCAGAGAAATTTTTCTTGAACATGCTTTCCAAAATAGCATCCCCCGTCTCTCCAAAGACCTTGCTTTCATTTTCTTCATAGCATTTATTAACCAACTTACATGTTATCTCTCTTTTCCAACTAATGTTGGATAAGCTATGTGTAAAGCTATATTTAAAGGTAAGCTCCATAAAAGACAAAAATTTGCTTTATTCACTGCTTTATCCCCATGACTTAAAAGAGCACTTGCTACAACTCACTAAATAATTAAGTCCATGAATGTTTATTGTTTTTCCCCTTGCCCATGTCAGCTCACTAAGTATTCTGTTTTATTCAGTGCTGAACTCCCAGCGCTGAGAACAGTGTTCACTCTTGAGACACTCACCATGCTGAATGAACCTCACAATACAGACCTGCTATTTTCAAATGTTATCAAAATTAAAAGCAATAAAGACATAAGTTTATTCATGTTTAACTTGATCATTAAATGAAAGTTCACTATTTTCCCAATAACTAAAATTTTTAGCAGTTTTCAAAATTAAATTAATAACAAAATGGGCCATATGTACGCATCTGTTCATTAAATATATTACTGAAAATACTGTGTAAAATTAATTAAATAACATTATACTCTTCCCTCCAAAAAGCTGTAGCCCAAAACAAAACAAAAATTTTATTTTACTAATTTTCACTATTACATCATGTTTTTACCAACTATATTACTTCACATTTTCCTGTTAACTTATTATAATCTGCACCAGAAATAGCTATAGTCAATGGCATAATTGTAGCCCAACTGTAATCCTTACAAATATTATAAATTTTCATGCCATTCAAATGAAACAATAACTCTATAAATACTTGTAAAATAACCAAAAAATATATACAGATTTTGAAAACCAATCATATGTCTAATTCCCTTTGTTTTAAATAAAAATAACTTAAGAGTACATAGAGGGCTGTTTTATCTCTTTTGGATAAAATCATCTATACCAAGAGTCAGCACATTTTTTTCTATAAAGTATCAGATAATAAATATTTCAAATTTTGAGGGCCATATGATCTCTGTCACAACTATTCAACTCTGCCCTTACACTGTGAAAGCAGCCATCAAAAGTATATGGAAACTAATGGGTGCAGCAATGTTCCAATAAAACTTCATTTACAAAAACAAGCAGCATGCTAGATTTGTCCTGCAGGGCATAGTTTGCAAACCCCTGGTCTACTCCATTCCTGTTCTAGTAACTTTAACAAAGCTCAGAACCACCCAACTTATGAGTTAGCTATGTGCCCAAAGTCAACTTACAATGGAGGTGGGTGTTTTTTATTAATTTTTCATATATTTACTAGTGAGATACTTAGACAACTTCAATTTAACTCTTCTCTAGTTCTTCTCTCTCCTCCTATCTAGAAACAAAGAAAGAGCATATTTATTCCATAGATTCTGGGTCATAAGAGTTGAGACACCAGAGTACAGAGGTGTGTGAGAGAAGGAGGAAGAAGAGAACCATTTCTTTTGTCCTATCTAGGAACATTTTATTTTCTGGGATTCTCCTACTTCCTTAATCCATTTTGTCAAGGGTCTCATTGCCATCAGTCCCTCTTAAGTCAACTACTATGGCGCTATATCATGATGTGCCCTCTTTTTTCTTTTTTCTCCCTATCGGGAAATCAAACCTTAAATATTTTAAAGCCCAACAGTAAGTCCTGGAGCTCTTTCTCTTCATATGTCCAGAGTTTTAAAAATGTCTATATTCCTTTTGTTTGTTTGTTTGTTTGTTTGTTTTATTAATCCTTACCCGATATTTTTCCATTGATTTTTAGAAAGAGTGGAAGGGAGGGGGAGAGACAGAGAGAAACATCGATTGGTTTCCTCCCACATGTGCAGGATCAAACCTGCAACCAGGTACATGCCACTGACCAGAATCCCCATGCCCTTGACCAGAATCCCCGGCCCCTTCAGTCCACAGGCCAATGCTCTATCCACTGAGCCCAACGGGCTAGGGCTCTATATTCCTTTTTTAATCAAACTCTCATCCTTCAATAGAGCTGATTTCTACAAAAAATGATGAGAGAAACTGATTAAACTAAAACATATTAATATGTAAGTTAAGGACTAGTAATCATTCAGAAAATCCCTAACCTATCACACGTCCTGGGATATTTACTTTACTAAGGGTGGTTGGGGGACCATAATTCTAAGTTCTAGTGGATGTAGTTATCATAATAGTGAAGAGGAAACACAGGCACTAGATGAAATAAGAGGTAGACAGCATGGAGGGAACATAGCACAAGGCAAATCAATGGTAACTGGATCAAGGCTCCACAGATCTCCCCTAAAAACTGTCCTTTTCTCCAGGTTTGTCCACTTTTGCAGCCACACATCTTCTATTCCAAGGGTCATTAACTCAAATGTCTATAGGTAAGTAAGGGAAGTGAATAAACAATAGAGAATAGTAAGGACTGGAGAAAGCCGAGTGGAAAGGGGGCAGCTGCTACTCAGTTCCAACCAATTGCAGGAATGCAGACCCAGGGTTGCCATATCATCAGATTTTCCGAAAAAGTCAGAAATACATTTTTAAATTTAAAATTGTCAAAATTTTAAAATATTGTGCAAGCCAAAGAAACCCCATCTATAGGTTCGATTGGGCCCACAATTCATGAGCCTTTTAATTCTGCTCTAGCAGAACCCTGTCCTTTGTAAACTTTCCAGGGTAACAATATGATATGTGGAGGGGATATGGCAGCAGGCAGCCTTCTTTAGAGAGCAGCAACAAATCAGGTTATTTTGAGTTAGGGAACCGCCTAATGGAATCTGAAGGTGATAAAATGTCATTAGAAATTGCATTATTCTCCATAAAGATCTAGAAAAGTACAATTCAGGTATTCCCAAGATATAAATAATTAAATTGCTTTCCTCTTCACAAAACTCAGATATGCTCATAAGATTTAAAAATTAAAATGTTTTAGAAGTAGATATCATATGTAACAAAAACAAAAAAAACAGACCACCCTCCTTAGGTATTATTGCTGTATACCATTTGGTGTTGAGTGATTTATTTCAGTCAACATGTGAGTCCATTTTAAAACTCATCAACACAAGTTCCATCTGGCCCTGAAGCTGTACAAAAGGTGACTCAATGGGCAGTTTTCTTTCTCAAAAATATTCTGTATACGTTTCTCCCTTTGCAACTGATATCTAGTCTCAATCAGTAGAATCTTTCTGTAATAGAGGTGAATTTCATACTATAAAACAAATCTGAGCTTGCCAGAAAATTAAGGCTACTTAACTCAGGTCAGACCTGCCACAGGTCAGGCCTGCCAGCTGCTGTGCAACTTCTGTTCTAGTTTCTGCCCAGGCCTGTAATTATTTACAGTTTTGCACCTGTCAAAATCTTAAAACAATGGCTTTCCTTGTTTCTCAGAGTTTATAGACAGTTAAATGTACTCAGCTTAAAAACTGAACACGTAAAGCACACATGTTAAAGGGGTCATTATCCCTGAGTTTTTACAATTTTTTAACATAAGTAAAATAGAAATGAAGGGGGAAACATAAATTAGGCCTTGATGGTTAATAAATAAAACATTAAAGTAGCTATTCTCAATCTTCATGAATATAGGAATTATCTATGTGTTGTTAAAAAAAAATGCTTAATACAAAAGCCAGGCCTCCAATATCAGAACTTAGAAATTGGGAGTGATTACTACATCTTTAACATTTGGTTTGGAAAACACATTTTTAAAGATATCAAGTAAATACAACACAACCATAACCATCATATTAAAAGATTGATCTGTATTACTACAGTTCAATCTATATTTGGGGAGGGGGGCTATTAAATAATTTAGTAGACAGGTAAGATTAAACTACTAAGTAAGTCAAAAAAAGGAATGATAAATGGTGCTGAAAGTAGTTCTCTAGACTACACCACCACTCACTAAGAGACAAGAGTCTTCTCACTACAGCTGATTCTGCAACTGAGAGAGATTGAGAGCTCTGGCTGGCTGAGCTTTTATTCTTTCTCCTAAGTTATGCAACTCTATCCAGAAGGTGTATATTTCTTTAAGAAATCAGCAGCTCTGGGTAAACAGGGTGCATCTGGTGAACACATGTCCATGTACAGGTAAACACATGATTTCAGTAATTACTTCCAACACCATCTGTCAAGCAGGTAGTTCAAAACCTACTCAACAGGAAAGGCAGTTTAAAGTAATTTTTAAGCAAGAACACTTCTCATCTGCTTAATAAAAGTAAAGATCAAAATATAACCTAGAAACTGTCTGCTCTATCCTGAATTTACCCAGGGCAGAGGCAGGCAGGTTCATTCTTGTAACTAAAAAAGATGATAATCCTACACTGGCTAAGAAATACATGAATCTGATTAATTATCCTCCAAAGAAAGTTTCCTATGATTAAAAATGGCAGTAATTTATTCATTACTAATCAATAACTAACAAGACTAGTCTCTGTAACACATTAAAGTGTGCCACCTGTCTGCAAACCACATCACCATTAATTAAGGAATAAACTACTCTGGTGACAAATGCTTTGAAGTGTTTCTCAGTATCATTAACTCAGCTTGAAAAACATAAACCTTAATGCAAAAGAGTGCAGAGAAAGAAAAAATACAGCAGCAGAGGAAAAGAAAAAATATCCAATTAAATATTTTTATGACTTCAAAAGATTGGTTGAGAGAGTTTGAAAAGATTATTGCAATTTGACCTTAACAAATATCTATATACCACTGGCCTGTTCATTTCTCTGATTTATATCAGTCAAGTATTTAAATAAAGTAAATATAACCAACTTTCAAACATCCAAAGTGATGCATGATAGGAAAACCAAAGGTTGAATTCCCCCAAATAAATTTAAATTTTTCTTTTAGATTCAGTTCCCTCGCCTTATCTTTACCACAATTTTTACCATGGCAGAAGTGATTGATTTAAATTCCACCTTCTTGTTCTCCCCATTTCTCCCTTCTAAGATCAAAATATTAAAAGCAAAATTATTTGTATCTACTCCTGATATGATATAATAAGAATGGTACTTTACCTCTGAAATCTTCCTCCTAAAAACCCATAACCCTACTCTAAATACGAGAAAAACATCAGACAAATCCAAACTAAAGGACATTCCACAAAAGAGCTGATGTTCTACAAAACAGTATTCCTTGAAAGTGTCAAAAACAAGGATCATCTGAGAAAACTGTCACAGAATAGATGGGACAAAGAAGATAGTACAATTAAATGTACTATGGTACCCTGGATGAGATCTTGGAACAGAAAAAGGACATTAGGGACATTCTCGCTTCAGCAGCACATATACTAAAATTGGAATGACACAGAGAAGATTAGCATGGCCAAGTACAAGGATGACACGCAAATTAGTGAAGTGTTCCATATTTTAAAAAAAATAAAAAATAAAAAGGACATTAGGGGAAAACTAGTTAAATCTGAATAAAATGTGGTGTTTAGTTAACAGTAATGTACCAATGTTAATTTCTTAGTTGGTACAAATGTAATATCCTATATAATAAAAGCCTAATATGCTAAGTGTCCAGTCGACTGGTCAGCCATTCAACCAATCAAAGCATAATCTACACTAATAAGAGAGAAAGATGCCAATTGACCGTACCTTCGCGAGGCCCACCAGCCAATCAGGAGTATGCAAATTAACCCAACAAAGATGGTGGGTTAATTTGCATACATAGACGCTGAGCAGCTGGGGCGTTCTACACCACCCCAGCCACTCAGGGCCTCTGGGCAGCATGGGAAGGCAGGGCCGGAGGCAGCTCCGGGGCCAGAGCAGAAAGGTGGTGCCAGCAGCCAAGGAAAGGAAGGCCCATTCTTGCACGATCTTTGTGTATCGGGCTTCTAGTATGCTAATAATATGCTAAGGTCACTCAACCGCTCACTATGACATGCACTGACCACCAGGGGCAGACAATAGACCAGTTGACCAGTTGCTATCACATGCACTGACCACCAGGGGGCAGACACTCCAATCAGTAGGTTAGCTTGCTGCTGGAGTCTGGCCAATCAGTACTGAGCAAGATGGGCTGGACACGCCCTCCTGCAATCCCTCCCGGCTGGCCAACATTCTGTGTCCCTCCCTGGCCCCAATGGTGCACCGGTGAGGCCCCTCAGCCTGGCCTGCACTCTCTTGCAATCTGGGACCCCTTGGGGATATCAGAGAGCCAGTTTCGGCCTGATCCCTCAGGCCAGGCTGAAGGACCCCAATGGTGCACGAATTTGTGCACTGGGCCTCCAGCCTATATAATAAAGGTCTAAGCAACCATAACAGCGGAACAACTGGAACGACCAGTTGCTATGATGCACACTGACCACGAGGGGGCAGACACTCAATGCAGGAGCTGCCCCCTGGTGGTCAGTGAGCTCCCACAGGGAGCGCCACTCAGCCAGAACCCAGGCTCACAGCTGACGAGTGCAGCTGCCATCGCGGGAGCCTCTCCCGACTCTGCGACAGCAGGCACAGCAGCCCAGTATGAGCATGAGCAGCGCCTAGCCCCAATTCAGGCTCCTCCCTGGTTGCCAGCTGCTTGGCACACTGTTATATCCCCCGAGGGGACTCAGAGAGGGCACAGGCCGGGCTGAGTGACACCCCACCACAGTGCACAAATTTCGTGCACCAAGCCTCTAGTAATAAGATAAGATGTTAACAGTAGAGGAAAGTGGGTAAAGGGTATAAAGGAACTCTCACATCATCTTTGTGACTTTTCCATAAATCTAAAATTATTCTAAAATAAAGCGTTTGTCTAAGCATTTGTTCAATAGGGATTCTGAATGTTCATTTATTCAACCAAAATTTGTTTACCAGACACTATATTACAGCCATGCAAAATGTAATATACTGGGGACCCCACCATGAGGCAGAGTCAATGTTAATACATTCTAGGACATTGGTCGGCAAACTGCAGCTCGCGAGCCACATGCGGCTCATTAGCCGCAGTTTGCCGCTCTGTTGACTAATGAGTTTGCCGACCACTGACCTAGACACTTGATTCCAATAATTACAGGCTGTTGTTCCTTGTGATTAAGCCCCTATCCCAGTGGTCAGCAAACTCATTAGTCAATAGACCGGGAAACCATGGCTCGCAAGCCACATGTGGCTCACGAGCCGCAGTTTGCCGACCACTGCTCTAGGACATCACAAAATTAGGAGTAAAATCCACCACTGATAGGAAGATGAATGAAAAGCAGGTGAGTATGAAACAAGGTAACTCACTGATATAAAGCATACAAATTATTACTCAAAGAGTCGCAAGTTTGATCCCTGATCCTATTCAAGGCAGCCAGTCGATGTCTCTCTCTTGCTCATTCTCTCTCTCTCTCCCTCCCTCCCTCCCTTCTTCTCTTCCTCATTCCTTCCATTCCACCCTCCCACTCTCTCTAAAAAGCAATGGAAAAAATATCCCCCAGTGAAGATTAACAAAAAAATAATAAATACATGCTTGACCCTAAAGAATGAGATATATTTATGTAGTTCAAATTTCAAGTCTAAGAATATCCAGCAGCCCTACTCAAGAATGCAAAGACCAGGGCACTCTAACAAGAATCCCAATTCTATAGACAGCTGCTATAAATACTTCTATTATAAATATCTCAAGTAACAATTTAAGGTGTGCTAATTAGTATATTAAATTTCAGAAATTAGTTTTTATTGGTAAAAACCATGGCTTGTTACTGGCAGGATTCTTGCTAGAAACAGTTTTTTACCTATTGAAAGTACGGTATTGAAGAAATGTAGACTGACTACAAAATTTAAAGACGCTAGACACTTGTGAATGAACAGAATCAGTGAGACCTGGAGCCTTTACCCTCAAAAATAGCTCTCAAAACTTAATCTCTACAAGGTCCCTGGTCCAGTCATGGGTTTATGATTCTTTGCTGCCTGCTGTTGAATATAAAGGTAACTGAATCCTACTTCTAAAATGTCACTGTGTCTGCCTGGATGAAACTTTCCTACAAAGTGGCGGTCAGGGCACCTCAAAGGACAGAGAGCTGAACCTTCATTGAGTTTATGTAACACAATGTAGTAACTATTTTGAGCCTGCTTCACAAATGAGTGATTAAAACATATCTTTGTGTAGCAGAATGTGGTTTGAGTCTTGTAGAGAAGTAGCTCCCCTACCTTAAACTCCTTTGGCAAAAGCTGTGTTGTGAATGACAAATGTGACATGTCAATTCATTATAGCACTTGGAAGAAAAGTTAGAAAACAACTTCTAACTTGATATCTATGTATGGCTTATAGAAATCCAACTTAAATTTCAGGAAAACGTTTCTCATGTTTGTGAATGTGCTTCTCTTTGGTAGGGGAGAATGTCTTTAGCTTTTATTAAAGCATTAAAATGGCTTCTGTGACTCAAAAATCATTAAGAACCAAAGCCCTGAGTAACCAATAGTCAACCAACAATTACTGTTTTTTTCCCATTAAAGTCAGTTTTTCCTTAAATTGCATAATTTATATTTCTCCCCCCAAAAAAGTGGTCTTCTTGTTTGACCTATCATATGCCTTCAGAAACAGATAAAATTTTAACAATTAGGGGATACAATTAAATTAATTCACTTGACATTACAGATATCACACCCAAAACAGAAACCAAAATTTAAAGAAGCCATTATTTTCATACAATGAGGACCAATGCCCACTTCTGGATTTCAAACAATTTTACTTAAAAATGTAAATGATCTGCAAATGCCAGTGGAGTTTGGTTTTGTTTTTTAAATGAAATCCATTTATTTCAGCCATGTTTTACAGCAGTGGTTCTCAACCTTTCTAATGCGGCGACCTTTTAATACAGTTCCTCATGTCGTGGTGACCCCCAACCATAAAATTATTTTCGTTGCTACTTCAGAACTGTAATTTTGTTACTGTTAATGAATCGTAATGTAAATATCTGTGTTTTCCTATGGCCTTTGGCGACCCTGCTAGTGATTCTCAACCTGTGACAAAAATAATTTTATGGTTGGGAGTCACCACAACATGAGGAACTGTATTAAAAGGTCACGGCATTAGAAAAGTTGAGAACCACTGTTTTACAGGATCTTCCCACTAGTTTTTGTACTACGTCTTGTAGCTCCCAATTCATCAAACCCTGGAGCATAGTGGCCAATTTTCTTCCATTTGCACCTCTCTAACCATTTTTTTTTTTCATCTTGAATGAAATGGTACAAGGAAATAACATTTGATATAGTCAAGAGAAATGCTACTAAAGGTCGGATTATCATCTCAGTAGTCAAGTTTCTGGTAAAGCAATATACAGAAATATTTTTTAATCCTCACGAGGAAACATGGAAAATGCTGAATTTATTAAAAATGAACATTATGAAAAATAACTGCTGAGTAATGACTGCTTGAATCAAGTCCTACGTGGGCAAAACTGGAAAGAAAGTGAGCAGCAGACAGGGTAGGGTCAGGGACTACTTATTTAAAAACTAGGCGCCCGGTGCACAAAATTCATGCACTCAGGAGAGGGAAGTTCCCCAGCTGGCCTGTGCCCTCTCACAGTGCAGGAGCCCCGTGACCAATTGCCCCAAAGAGGTAGGCCAGAGCCGGGCGCCCCGCCTTCTCCACACCATGCGGAGCGGAACTGGCCGGGCCCCGCCTCCTCTGCGCCATGCGGAGCCATGGGACCCCCAGCCCTCATAGCGCGGAGCGACCACAGGGCCCCACCTCCACTGTGCACACAGCTGTCTTGTGACAGCTAAAGGGCATCACAGTGTGATGACCACTTGGACTATTATTAGTAAGGATTAATGAGTCCTGACTGGTGTGGCTTGATGGTTAGGGTGCAGGCCTACACACTGGAGGGTTGCAGGTTCGATTCCTGGCCCCAGTCAGGGTGGAATGGAGAAAGCAACTAATAGATGTGTCTCTCTCACATTGATGTTTTTCTCCTCTCTCCTTTCTTTCCTCTTCATTCTCTCTCTCTCCTTTCTCTCTTTCTCTCTCTTCCTCTCTTCCTCCCTCCGTCCCTTTCACTCTCTGAAAATCAATGGAAAAAATATATGAGGATTAACAACAAAAAGAAAGTCAATGAAAGGGTTACTTCCCATTGACATAAATGCTATCATCTTTCAGTTTAACATCCATTACATTTTTTAAAAATTAGAGATATTTTGTCATTAATTTCATTAAAATATGTATTTTTAAACTATTAAATATAAAAACTTTAATATGTTCTTTAATCCAAGCATGAAATAATGAAAAGAGAAAAAAAGTTGAAAATAAAAAATGTCTGTATACTAGCTTCAGAGAGACAACCAAAGCAAAATGTCTTTGCTAATTGTTAGGCTACCTTCTAATTTTTGTTTTCTAAAGAACTGATCCTATTTCCTATACTAATTTCACATACCTTTAGCTAACTGATTTCTTAAAGAATTCATAGTGAAACCTTAAAATCTCTAGAGCCTTAGAACTCTAAATAAACTTTCAAAATAAGTCTGTATGAAAAGGAGAAGGGCCCACCATTTTTGGGGTCTCCCAATGTTTTGCTCCCTTGCTCCTATATGGCCAGTCAATGCTAAATGCCTTTGGGGCCACAGCTGAAAAGAAGAAATGCAAACTTAGCTGCACTCAAGAAATGTGGCAGTGGCTTTTTCAGATCTACTTTTAAACTATCAATGAATCTAAATCCATTTATATGAGGAACCTGAAGTTAAATTCAGAAAGTAGAATAGTGATTACCCGGGACTAGGAGGAGGGGAAGTTATTGCTTCATGGGTACAGAATTTTGGTTTTGAATGATGAAAAGTTCTGGAGATGGACAGTAGTGATGGCTGCATAGCAATGTGAATATACTTAATACCACTGAACTGTATACTTTAAAATGGTTAAAACAATAAATTTTATGTTATGTATATTTTACCACAAGAAAAATATGTGTGTGCGTGTGTATATGTGTATATGTGTGTGTGTGTGTGTGTATGTGTATGTGTGTGTGTATACACACACACACACATTAGAGGCCCGGTGCACGAAATTCGTGCACGGAGGTGGGGGGGAGTGTCCCTCAGCCCAGCCTGCACCCTCTCCAATCTGGAACCCCTCAAGGAATGTCCGACTGCCCAGGCAGTCAGACATCCTTCTCACAATCCAGGACTGCTGGCTCCCAACTGCTCGCCTGCCTGCCTTCATGATTGCCCCTAACCACTTCTGTCTGCCAGCCTGATCACTCCCTAACCCAGATGTTGGCAAACTGTGGCTCACGAGCCACAGTTTGCTGCTCTGTTGACTAATGAGTTTGCTGACCACTGGGATAGGGGCTTAATCACAAGGAACAACAACAGCCTGTAATTATTGGAATCAAGAGTCTAGGTCAGTGGTCGGCAAACTCATTAGTCAACAGAGCGGCAAACCACGGCTCGTGAGCTGCCGTTTGCCAACCACTGCCCTAACCACTCCCCTGCCAGCCTGATTGCCCCTAACTGCCCTCCCCTGAAGGCCTGGTCACCCCTAACTGCCCTCCACTGCAGGCCTGGTCACCCCTAACTGCTCTCCCCTGTAGCCTGGGATCCACCAACTGCCCTCCTCTGCAGGCCCGGTCACCCCCAACTTCCCTCCTCTGCTGGCCTGGTCACCCCTAACTGCCCTCCCCTGCTGGCCTGATCACCCACAACTGCCCTCCCTTGCAGGCCTGGACCCTCCCAACTGCCCTCCCCTGCTGGCCATCTTGTGGTGGCCATCTTGTGTCCACATGGAGGCAGCCATTTTTGACCACATGGGGGCAGCCATCTTGTGTGTTGGAGTGATGTTCAATTTGCATATTGCTCTTTATTAGATAGGATAGAGGCCTGGTGCATGGGTGGGGCCAGATGGTTTGCCCTGAAGGGTGTCCCAGATCAGGGTGGTGGTTCCCTTGGGGCTTGGGGCGGCCTGGGTGAGGGGCCTGTGGTGGTATGCAGGCTGGCCACCGCCCCTGGCAACCCAAGAGGAGGCCCTGTTATCTGGGATTTATCTATCTTCTATAATTTAAACTTTGTAGCCTTGAGCAGAGGCCTGGGCAGGCCAGGGCGGGCGGGAAGCTTGGCTTCCTCCATCACCGGGGCAACCCAAGACTCCTGCTTGCTGTAGCTCCGTGGCCACCACCATATTTGTTGGGTTAATTTGCATGCTCACTCCTGATTGGCTGGTGGGCATGGGTTGTGGGCGTGGCAGAGGCATGGTCAATTTGCATGTTTCTGTTTTATTAGATAGGATAAATATATATATCAATGAAAACCAAGATGGCTGCCCACAGCAACTTGCAGATGGGTGGCATCCCAGAGTATATCTACATGGCCAGAGAAAATGAAAAGAACAAAAGAATGATGGAAGTAACAGAACAAATATCAAGAAACTGGTACAGCTGATTTAGCAAATATGGAAAAACCAATGCAGTGATGTAGAAAATCACTTCCTCTGATCATAACCTGACATCTGAGCTCAGCTCTAAAGGAGAAAATAGTGTGTTTATGAACATCTGGTGGACCTATAACCTCAGCAGTCCTACAAGATGATTTTGATAGCAAGTCCTTCACCCATGTGGGAAAAAAGGAGGGATTTACAAAGAAGAGATCCATCAGATGTCAAAGGGCCATCAGCAGGTGGGCCCACTTTCCTAAATGCCTTTTAAGAAACAATTCTGGATATTACTATCAGTATCAAATTTTGTGTAGAACCATGAGAACATCCAGTTCTGAGGCATTGGACAACTTGACTCTTTCCCCCGAAAGATACAGTCCTAGAAAATAGACACTACAACTATATCTTTCAAAATTACTGGCTGGAAAAGGAGCAGCCATGCATTCCAGCCATTGTGTATTTTTCACTAAAGGAGAAAGCAGTGAAACAGCCATTATTCTGAGTTTTCTGTATTTCAGTACATTGGGATCATGACATTCCTCATTACCTTCAGGAGCTGTTTGGAGATTGGGAGAAGGGATTCCTTTAGTCCTGTCATCAATGTAGCTATTGTTCCTGTAACCTCTGCAGAGTTGATGCTTCCTAGCAAAATTATTATAAACAAGAGAATATGCAAAAGATGTGGGAACAGAACCTTCTCTGTACTACTCAAAGAATGGCATCTAGATGCACAGGTAGAGATGTCCATTCTTCTCCTTCTGTGAAATGGAACTGAAGGAGGTTTTCCTGGATCCAGAATAAAAACTTTGCCTCTTATAAAAGTAGCCAGCAGGTGCTCAGAAAGACTTCTGTCAAACATAACAAATCACAAATTATTTAAACTAAGCATCTTTCTGAATCAAGCAACCGCAAGTTCAACTATAACTAGGTCTCATGAGAAGCCTTTGCTAATAGACTTTAATCATCCTTATTAAATGGCAAAACATGACAAGAGAAGGCAGAATATTATTATGGTCTTGACCTTCCTGAAAGCCACAGGCAAGAAAGTAAGGCTGCTGTTGTGGGCAGTGCTGGGTATATGAAGTATATTAACTAAGAAGAACATTTGTTAACGAAGAACACATCTATCTGAAAAGATAGTTTGGTCATTTGTCCTGTTCTTCACTCTGTTTCTGGGAAAGATGAAAATGACGGTTTGTCCTCTTGACAAAACACACAAAAAAGTTCATATAGTTGAAGCTCTGAAAGTTAAGTTTCAAAGGAATTTCAATGACCTGGAATTGAATAACAAGAATTTCCTTGCCCTAGCTGGTTTGGCTCTGTAGATAAAGCGTCGGCCTGCATACTGAAGGGTCCCAGGTTCGATTCTGGTCATAGGGCACATGCCTGGGTTGCAGGCTTGATCCCCAGTGTAGGGTGTGCAGGAGGCAGCTGCTCAGTGATTCTCTCTCATCATTGATGTTTCTATCTCTCTCTCCTTCTCCCTTCCTCTCTGAAATTAATAAAAACATTTTTTAAAAAAGAATTACCTTAACTGGGTAACTTAGCAGAAGGCTAGTATCTCTGACTAACCAGGAAATACAATAAATAGATGCACAATCTATATATATAAAAAGCCAGCAACCAGAACGCCGTAACAATTGGAACAACGGGTCTCTATGATGCCCACTGTGGCTAGAGAACTGACCCAATTGGCCTCTCCCATCCCAATCGAGGGTGGGGCGGCCAGCCAACCCCTGCCCCCATGGTGCCTCCCCTCGGCCAACCCCACCCCTGATTGCCCCTCATACCCCAATAGGGTGCAGCCCCTCCTACTGGCCAGCCTGGCACCTGATTGCCTCTCTCCCACCCTGATCGATGACAGGGCAGCCAGCCAACCCCACCCCCCCACAGTCCTTTCCCCCAGATGGCCCCGCCCCCAATTGGCCCATCCAATCCCGATCAGCCCGAAGCCCCTCCCCCTGGCCGGCCCCACCCCTGATCGCCCCCCCACCCCAATAGGGGGTGGGGCTGGCCAGCCGGGGGGAAGGGCTGCAGGAGATTGGCCCACTAGCCAATCACTGTGGCCCCTCCCCACAACCAGCCTGGCCCTGACCAGGCCCCAAATGGGGCAGGCTGGCTGGACCCCACCTGTGCACGAATTCGTGGACTGGGCCTCTAGTTAAAATATAATTGTTAAGCAAATGAGAAGGAGGAAAAAAAGTGAGAAGTTGTATTTAGAATCTGAAGGCCATCCCCTCTGGCAGCAGCTGAGATGTGAACTCCTGCTCCAGAGCAAGTTCTGGCTCTCTCTCAACTTCTCAACAATACTAAGAGCTCCCATCCTCACTTAATTTTGACCCCTCAAAACATTGGTTTTCCAAATTTATCCAAAAGGTTTGGTTATTTTTTCATATGTTCTGCACTGCTAACAAACTAAAAATAAAGCCTCAAAAAATGTATCCTAAGGTGGAAAATGCAAAAATTATGACTATAAATTCTCATAGTTGAAATTCCAATCAGTAAGTTTTCTACAGTGGTTTCACGATTTTTGAACCACAAGAATAATAAAATTTCAGAGTTCAAAAAAAATAACTAATCCCTCTGTGATCCAGACAGAAATTCTGTGAAATACCAAATTAGAAGCCCAAAATGGTCTTAATCATTATAACAAACATTTAAAAGAAGTAAAGATGAAGCAAACCAGGGACAAGTTATAATCATTACATTCATTTATTAGTTATAAGCAGAATTTACAAGATCTCATGATGTTTGGGGTTCTAAGCAGAAAGCTGCCCAAAATAGTTATAAAACCCCAAGTGAACTCTGAGGTTAAATAACAACTTAGAATACTTCTGTGCTAGTCATCTCTAAAATCCTTAGTCATTTTGATAGTTTCAAATTCATAATAAAATCCCGGCCAAAAAAACAAGTGAGAATTGTCCTTGACTTCATGCTCTTCAGATGTACTCCAGTAAGTCTATTAAGCATTCTCTTTACTCAGAGGGAAAAAAAACACACAAAAACTCTTAATAGGTAAACAGTAACCTATGTTAATGTCCTAGTTTCCTACTATTATGAATAAGTAAAAGCTGCCACACCTCTACAACAAATCTCGTAAGACAAAGTCCTAGAAAATGTAAAATCACATGCTGTAAAAACAAAGTTAAATCAAAAACTTTCGAATATACCTCCCCAAAATATACTTATAAATTATATACTTGCATTACTACTACAAGTTAATTATAAACATAAAAGATATATAGAAATGGAAATTTTTAAAGAATGTGATAAAAATGAAGGTTTTAGTGTTTCCTTCCAACCCAAATCCCAATGCATTGTTTGATCTACCATTTACCATTTTGGAGATAACCACTAGAAAAGACAAATACCAGACTTTGACACATAACCAGGTCCCTTTACACTGCCTGGAGTCCACTCTAAGCTATGTAAGCATTAACAACTGAACACCATATCCAACTCAGGTTGGCTGCTTTCAGCCCTTTTTGTATCTATCATCACCACCTCCCTAAAAAGATACAGAACAAGAGAGGAGGCAAGGAGAGAAAACTGCAAGCACCAAGGCCACTGGTTAAGAGCACTAATAAGGAAGTTTAACAAAACTACAGATTAAATTAAGTGTGTGTGTTTATTCTGTCAGCTCTGACTTTCACTCAGCCTGGTACTCTGGCTCCCCTTGCCTCAGACCATTATGCAGAGTAAACTGTATTATCAATCACCTTCCACAGTACCACTAAGCAGAAGGCAGGCTGGCCCCACCACGCCATCTGCACGAGCACCTGCTCTCAGCAGCAGTGGCTGCTTAGGGTCTCCTGGCCCCAAGATGCCCTGGCCCAGAGGGCACCACTGTGAACTCACATTTTTATAGGAACTAGTCCAAGGATTTAGGAAGAAAAACTGGAGAGAGTCAAAGAAAAAGACAGGACAATGAATGGCAGCTTACAAATGTGAGCCACAAAACCTCTTCAGAGAAGGGTCACAAAGCACCTTACCCACCCATAGTGCCTAAAGAATATCAGTCATTATTGCCTACTTTAAGAAAATCCTTTAAAATAGCTTTTGTTGCATGAAATATATACTTCAGTTTACTTTAAAAATATATTCATCATCATTTATTAGCAAAATAATTATCATAACATATCATAATCTCAATTTCCTTTTTTTAATACTCAACGTACTCAAGCAGACAATGGTGAGTACATAGGAATATCATTAAGTAAATTCACATTAGACCTGCAAAACCTGTCAAGATTTAAATGTTAAATTATTCCCTGATTATTGCTTTTATGAGCCTGGTAAAGCAGTCCTGACTTTAAAAGTTTTCCTAGAGTTAATTCTCAATAAACAAGAAGCTCAAGTGAGTATATTGGAAAAACATGAAATCTATAATAAAGGCAATGCCAATGGTAACTAACCCAAATAAATGTAAAAATGCTCAATTTTATTTATAGTAAAATAAATACATATTAAAACAATGAGCTATCATCCCAATTACTATTAAATTGGACAAGGCAAAATGGTAACGCTAAAAGCACATGAGGGGAAGTGTGTCTCTGTCACTCATACACCAATTGATACACTTTTTCTAGAGAACAATGTGGCCAAAAAAATGCAAAATCTTTAAAATACTCATTCTTTGACCCAAATTCTATCTTCATGAACCTGCTCTACATTTAAAAATAATCACAGAAATCAACACAAAGACTTATTCCCAAAGATGTTCATTTATTTGATATGTATAGTAGTGAATATATTTGTAGTAGTGAATAATAAAGTGAATAAAATTTAAGTACTCAGCCAAAGAAGTATATCATAGTATAGCCACAAAATGAATTATCACACAACCATTTAACATTAATATCTATAATAATAAAAGGGTAATATGCTAATTAGACCAATGTCCAACGTCCTCCTGGATGTCCTTCCTTCCGGAAAAAGCCACAGCGGGCAGGGCCGAGGCAGAGGCTGCAAAGGCCCCCTGGCCACAGCCGCGGCAGGCAGGGGCCAGGGCCAAGGCCCTTGTATGAATTTCATGCATCGGGCCTCTAGTATCATATAATAAAGCTAAATGTTTTTTAAATAAGATACAAAAATAGCACAAAACATTTCATCCATGTAAAAGAGACCAATACGGAAAAAATATTGGAAAGATACATGCCAACATGTTAACCATGGTAACCACTACATAAGAGGAGTACAGGTGACTTTTAATTGTATTTGCAAATGATCTACAATCTGCAAGCTATTTTTTTTTTTTTTGCAATTGGAAAGAATAAGAGTTTTTAAAGTCTACAGATCAACAAGCAATGATACTTCTGAAAATCAGCTATTTTTTAACACTAAGACCAGCCTTATGAAACATAAGCCTAATACAATAAAAATAGAATTCCTTATCATTTAATTCGGAATAATTCTTAAAGTGTTTATGACATTGATAATCAATGTCACAACATAAACCTTTAATAAACAACAATCAATAGCAAAGAAAACATCATTTATCCCCAAGTTAAATTATACAATAGATTTTAAGTGGACATTATGGTTTATCACCTCTGGTGATTTTCTCCCCCTAAAAATGACGGTGTGAATGATGGAAAGAATAATTTTAATGATTCCAATTTTGAAGAGGACAAAACTCTATAAAAGCAATTTTTTCTAATAGATAAATATCTAAGTATAAATAAAACTAGGAATTTTTAACCAAATATTGGATTACAATGGTAATCTAATGAATCTATGCTAACTACAATGGAAATAAACAATAGAAACATACCCAAAAAAAAGAAAAACAGAAAAAATATGTTTATATCCAGGCATCCACCGGCAGTCTTAGAACATAAGCCCCATGGACAATGGATGATTACTGCATATTGTAATAGGATAATATAGCTATGGTAAATAAATACAATATGCTTTAAGGGAGTACAAGTTAGGAAATGTAACTTGGGCTGGAAGTTTAGGGAAGAATTCTAGAAAGAAGTGCTGTTATATCTGGATAATAAAAGATAAATGTTATCCAGTCAGAGAAGGGAAGGAAGATCAGAGAGCAAATTGTGTGATACACTGGAACCAGTGTTTCAGGAGGGAAATGGCCTACAGTATCACTGAATAGGAAGCAGGACCAATACTGTCACATGAGCTTCACCAGGTGTTCCACACACCCACACCTGGCTCATGCAGAGACAGAAGGAAGGAGCACTGGAACCAGGAAGAGAAGTGCTTTCCTGCTGCTATCACGTTGTACTTTCCCTCCAGGACCCTTTACTGAAAAAGCTAACATGGCAGCTGCTAACAAAGGAGAACTATTATAGGGCCAGTTCCAGTCTTACAAAGCAAAACAAGGAATGCTGGATTTGGGGCTGAGAAACAATCCTATCTAATAAAAGAATAATATGCAAATTAACCATCACTCCACTACACACACAAGCCACGACCACCAGCCAATTAGGAGAGAGTATGCAAATTAACCCAACCAAGATGGCTGCAGTCACAGAGCGAGCAGGAGGCTTGGGTTTCCCTGGCAATGGAGGAAGCCAAGCTTTCTGCACACCCTGGCGGGCCCAGGCCTCCACTCAAGGCTACAAAGTTTCAATTATAGAAGATAAATAAATCCCAACAAAAATGGCTGCAGCCACAGAGCAAGCAGGAAGCTTGGCTCCTCTGAAGGCTACAAAGTTTCAATTATAGAAGATAAATAAATCCCAGATCCCAGAACCTCCGCTTGGGTTGCCAGGGGGCATGGCCAGCCTACAAACCATCACAGACCCCTCACCCAGGCTGCCCCATGCCCAAAGGGAACCCCCACTCTGATCCAGGACACCCTTCAGGGCAAACCAGCCAGCCCCCACCCATGCACCAGGCCTCTATCCTATCTAATAAAAGAGTAATATGCAAATTGGCCATCACTCAAACACACAAGATGGCTGCCCCCATGTGGTCAAAGATCCTACCCCCATGTGGACATAAGATGGCCACCACAAGATGGCCAGCAGGGGAGGGCAGTTGGGGATGACCAGGCCAGAAGAGGAGGGAAGTTGGGGGTAACCAGGCCTGCAGGGAAGGGCAGTTGGGGGGGACCCAGGCCTGCAGGGGAGAGCAGTTGGGGGGGACCAGGCCTGCAGAGGAGAACGTTGGGGGGAACCAGGACTGCAGGGGAGAGCAGTTAGAGGTGACCAGGCCTGCAGGGGAGGACAGTTAGGGGCAAACAGGCTGGCAGGGGAGCAGTTAGGCATCAATCAGGCTGTCAGGGGAGTGGTTAGGGGGTGATCAGGCTGGCAGGCAGAAGCAGTTAGGGGCAATCAGGAAGGCAGGCAGGCGAGCAGTTGGGAGCCAGCAGTCCTGGATTGTGAGAGGGATGTCCAACTGCCTGTTTAGGCCCAATTCTGCTCAGATCAGGCCTAAACGGGCAGTCAGACATCCTTTGAGGGGTCCCATGTTGGAGAGGGTGCAGGCTGGGCTGAGGGACACCCCCCCACCACCATGCACGAATTTCATGCACCAGGCCTCTAGCAAATTAATAATTAGCACACTGTCTTTCCTATCAAATAGAAGACAGAAATCTGCCTTACTCGTGTTTGTGTGTGTGTGTATGTGTTTTTAATCCTTGGCCCCTAACACACTACCTGGCATAAATTAGGAATTCAATAAATTTATAAACCATGGTAAAATGGAAAGAACACAGAATTTAGACCCAGGCAGATACTGGTTCAATCCAGCCCAGTCATGGGGGACGGGGATGAGGTGACACACAATTAACAGCAAGAAAGGACTGAATTTCCCAAAGGTCAGCTCGCACAGGATTGTGGCTGCCTGGAAGCATTTTACACTCCAGGTCGCATTTAGGAGTTTTATAACAACTTCCTATGATGCTTTTTATAGGGATTCATCTTCAGCGAGAGGCCATCTTTTAAAAGAAATGCAGACCAGCAGGTGTGGTTCAGTGGATTGAGTGTGATCCCATGCACCAAGAGGTCACCAATTCAATTCCTGGTCATGGCACATGCCCAGGTAGCGGGCTCAATTTCCCCAGTAGGGAGCCTATTGACGTTTCTCTCTCATCATCAATATTTCTATCTCTCTCTCCCTCTTCCTTCGTCTCTCTAAAATTAATAAAAACATATTTTAAAATTAAAGAAATAAAAGAACTTCATGGATTTATGACAACAATGAAACAACTGAGTTGAAGCAAGCCAATAGGAAATGTCTCCCAATAATGTGAGACAACAAACAAATCTGAAACCATGTATTCTTCCTAACCTGTTTTTTTATTTCTCACAAAACACTGATTGTTGATTTAAGGCATTACATACTTTATTGTCAATGGTATCAAAACCTCTTATTTTTCTGTTCTTAAAATCACATTCTGATGTCACAAAACTTTAATAAAACAAGATACTTCTTTGCAGAATAGCACATAAGAAACACAGGTTTAATTTTGCCCTGTTATAAACAGCCTCGCCTTGCTGAACAGAGCCAACATTGTTAAATTACACTTTTCAATGTTTTTTGAAGGCTCAAGATTTTATCAAAAAGTGCCCTGTTGTGCTAGATTTCTATATAAAGCTATAGACAGAAAGTAAAGATTTTCTTTCAATCAGAATAAAAAGAATCACAGATGTAGACAGTGACAGACAACATTCAGTCTTAATGAAGTCTTGCTAATGGAGAAAACAATTCCAGACAAGTGACAACCTGTCCTATTTTTAACTATCTTTGAAAAAAAGGGGGGGAGGGCAGGGACTAAACACTGCTAACAGTGCTTTCGCTGTCACAAAATTCATCCTGTTTTCCTTAATTTGGCATCTACACTAATAAAAGAGAAATATGCAAATTGACCATCACTTTGCGATGCCCACCAGCCAATCAGGAGTGAGCATGCAAATTAACCTGACAAATATGGTGACAGCCCCTTTCCCCAGCCACTCTGGGCATCTGGGCAGCACGCGTGCAGGTGTGGAACAGCCAGGTGGGGCAGGATGCCTCCTATAAAGGGGAGGACAGGGGGCACAGGGAGTTACAGGAGCGGTGCTCCGGCTGGAGCGAAGACTGAAGGCTCCAGCCAGAGCAAAGACTGAAGGCAGCGGCCAGAGCAAAGGCTTGGGTACCAGATGCCAGAGGAAAACCGGTGCCGGCAGCCAGGGGAAAGAAGGCCTATTGCACGAATCTTCGTGCATTGAGCCTCTAGTCTACATTAATAAAAGAGAATATGCAAATTGACTGTACCTCCACAACACCCACCAGCCAAACAGGAGTGAGTATGCAAATTAACCCAACAAAGATGGTGGGGTAATTTGCATATGCATGCACAGAGCAAAGACTGAAGGCTCCATCCCGAGCAAAGACTGAAGACTGAAGACTGAAGACGATTGGCTTCTCCGTTGCAGCCAGAGCAGAGAAGCCTCGAGGCTTGGATTCTCTGCTATGGCCGAGTGGAGAAGCCTAGCCTCAAGGCTTGGCTTCTCCACTGCAGCCAGAGCGAAGAAGCCTCGAGGCTTGGCTTCTCCACTGCAGCCAGAGCGAAGAAGCCTCGAGGGTTGGCTTTTCCGCTGCGGCCAGAGCAAAGGCCTGGGTCCCAAGTGCCGGAGAAAAACCAGTGCCAGCAGCCAGGGGAAGGAAGGCCTATTGCATGAATCTTCATGCAATGGGCCTATAGTATATTCATAAGAAAACTAACTTCAAATATAAAGTCACATCTTGAAAAACCACCAATACTTAGGAATCCATAATTATTATAAAATGAGATGTTTTTTATAAATCAACATAGTTCATAGCATCCTATATAATAAAAGCCTAATATGCTAAGTGTCTGGTCATCTGGTTGTCCATTCAACCAATCAAAGTGTAATACGTTAATGATATGCTAAGGCCACTCAACTGCTCGATATGACGTGCATTGACCACCAAGGGGCAGACAGTCAACTGGTTGACCAGTTGCTATGATGTGCACTGACTACCAAGGGGCAGAAGCTCCAACCAATAGTTTAGCTTGCTACTGAGGTCCGACCAATTGGGACTGAGCGAGACATGCCGTATAATTAGCATATTCCTCTTATTATATAGGATGACATGATACTGTATACAGAGAACCCTAAAGATTCCACCAAAAAACTACTAGAACCGATAAATGAATTTGATACCATTGTAATTAACTAGTTATTAATTACAGGAAAGGAGCAAAGGGAAGGAAAATATTATAGGCATGTCATTTAGAAAGCTTCACGAGGAAGCTCAAGCTTTACAGTCACCAGGGAGCCACCTATCTATTTCCCACAGATTGCTGGGGGAAGGAGCTGGACAGGGAGAAGAATAGACACATGCCCAGTAAACTTGAATGATACTAGGAAGGTACTTGTCAGTTACACCTGGGAACAGGTCATTAGCCAGAATGGGCGTGGCCACTACAAGGACACAAAATTTGGGATATTTAATTCCCTAAACAAAGCAGTCCACTCTCTTGGCATGTTGCCCTTGCCTCCTGGCTTGCATGGCTCTCTTGCCCCTGCTTACTATCATTCTCCCATGTGGCCCACAGCCGTGTGGACCCTCATACATAATGGACTAATGGATTACAACTAGCCTGATGCTGAACTGGACCCGGCTACAACATGTAATGGAAACTTTGGATACTGGCTTTGCTTTTAGCTTTACTGAAACACCAGCTACACTTCTATGATTGGAATGGGACCTTGAAAACCCAGGGATATAATTTCACACAAATAAAAATCACTCATTTTAACATGGGAATCTCAGAAATTTCTTTTTCTCAAGATATCATAAGGACCCCAGCCCCAACCAAGTGGAGAAAATAACACATAAATTTCCTCAGTAATAAATTCAGCAAAGTGGCAAGATACAAAATAAATAACCAGAAATCAAGTTGTATTTTTATTCACCAATAATGAACTATCAGAAAGGGAAACTAAGAAAACAATCCCATTTACAAACACTTCATAAAAAACAAAATACATTGAAATAAATGTAACCGAAGATGTAAAAGATCTGTACTCAAATAATGATAAAACAATGCAGAAAAAAATTAAACACACAATTAAGTGGAAACATATACTAGTACCGTGTTCATGAATAAGAAGAATTAACATCATTAAAATGTCCATACTATCCAAAGCAATCTATAGATTCAATGAAACTCCTATAGCAAGACACCACAGGAAAAAAAATATTCCAAAACTTTATATGGAACCACAAAAGAACCCAAATAGTCAGAGCAATCGTGGGGAAAAAGAACAAAATTGAAAGAATCATGCTATCTACTATCAAACTACACTATAAGGCCATAGTAATCAAAACAGCATGGTACTGGCATAAAAACAGACATATAGATCAATGGAACAGAATAGAGAGCCCAGAAATAAGGTCACTCTTTATAGTTCAATCAATCCATTTTGAGTTTATTATTGTGTATAAGAAGGTGGTCTAGTTTCTTTTTTGTTTCACTTTTTCTTTCTTTTTTTTTTTTTCACATATAGGTCCAATTTTTCCAATACCATTTATTGAATGGACTGTCTTTACCCCATTGTATGTTTTTTTGCCTTTTTGGAATACTGCTAGACAGAGTATGGATACAGAGAACAAACTGACAACTATCAGAGGGGAGGGGATTGGGGACTGGGTGAGAAGGGTGAAGGGATTAAGCAAAGAAAAAAAGAAAGAGTGAGGGCTGGGTGGAGGAGGGCAAAGTGGGGAGAAATGGGGGACATCTGTAATACTGTCAATAATAAATTTAAAAAATAAAAGACTCATGGACACAGACAACAGTATGGTGATTACCAAAGGGAAGGGGGTGGAGGGGAAAAGAAGGTAAAGGGAAAATGAATGATGATGGAAGGACACTTTGCTTGAGTGGTAAACACACAATACAATATATAGATGATGTATTGTAGAATTGTATACCTAAAACCAGTATTATTTTATTAACCAATGTCACCCCAATAAATTCAATTTAAAAATAAATAAACAAAATTAACACCAGACAGGAAGTGGGCAGAATCCATAATGGAATACAAGTGGTAACAAGTTAACCTAATTGAATTACAAATTAACAACATTAAATGGGGTGGCAAAGGAAAAATCTAACCTATGTAACTCTGGAAAGCAACATTTTGACTACATTTTATAAAATTAAAGACAAAAAAATTAAACATTATCTTTATTTAGAAAAGGTCTTTTCACGGAATGATGGGTAATTTTGAAACTAAACTATTTGTTTAATTGAATTGAACAAATAACATTAATACTCTATAGAAAATGAGAGCTGTGTTTCTCGCTATTATAGAATGGAGTTAGGTATATGAAAAGGAGGATAAGCAAAAATGAATCCTATGCAGTATACATATTGAAATAGATACAGATGCTTGCATACATATATACATTTCCTAGCTCTATCTACTAACAGTGCCTAGAAGCAATGACTTCCCAATAGCAGAAAACATATCTGGTGCTCAGATTAGGTTTCTTTATACCACTCTCAATGAAAAGACTAAGGCAAGGAAAGTATAAGATGAGCCTAAACTACCAGAAAGTAAGAAGCCAACTTAGAGTTTCCATTGGCCTAATGCAGAACAATTTAAGCAATAAAATTATAATACTGATTACATTCCACAGAATAAAATAAATAACCTGGGATCCATCGTGAAATAAATGAATGAATAAATAAAAAAAGTAATAAAGGAGAAGGGTCTCCTCTTCCTTACAGTAAGATTTTAATCATTATTGTCATTGACATGATGAAAGTAGAAAAATCACCACCTTATAAATACCACAGTTTTAACTGTTGCAGGCAGGAATAATCAGTGGATGCTGAATTTAATGGTAAAAGCATGATGAGAAACAGGATATTGTCAATAATAAATGTATCACAAAAAATGTATTAATTCCAAAGAGGGAGATAGTAATTTTACTATGGAGAAAACTGAAAGCTACCACCTTAATTAAGTAAATTTAACACCATGTTAAAGTTGATTAATAAGATATAACACCCAGATTCTCCTTGATATGACACACTGAGAAGGACACATATCTATCACTCCCACACACATCTTACCTAATAATAGACAAACATGCTAATTGACAGTACCTTTGCAACGCCCACAGCCAATCAGGAGTGACTATGCAAATTAACCCAACAAAGATGGAGGTTAATTTGCATACGTGGCCAGGGGCAGGGCGGAACGCTTGCGTCATCGCCATGGTGACAACGCAGGCATTCCACCCTAACCCCAGCCACTCTGGGCCTCTGAGCAGTGTAGGAAGGTGGAAAGGCGACTCCAGCCAAAGCGAAAGCGGTGCCGGCAGCCAGGGAAAGGAAGGCCCATTCTGGCACAAATCTTTGTGCATTGGGCTTCTAGTATTTAATAGATACTCTGAATCTAATCTAGAGTAAATATCAGAGGAAAACCACAAATTAGGCAATATTCTACAATATAGCCATTACTCTTCAAAAGTGTCAATGTCATAAAAGTCAAAGGCAGACTGAGGAACCATCTCAGATTGGAAGTGATTGTGACATGACAACCAAATAAAATGTAAGATTCTTAGTTGGATCCTGGACCAGAAAATAGACAAAATTTGAATAAGGTCTGTATAATAGTTAATAGTGCTATATCATTCATAATTTCCTGTTTTTATAATTGCACTAGAGGCCCGGCGCACAAAATTCATGCACTCAGGTGGGGGAGGGTCCCTCAGCCCAGCCTGCGCCCTCTCACAGTCTAGGAGCCCTTAGGGGATGTCTGACTGACAGCTTAGGCCCACTGCTCTGCTCGCCAGCCGTGGGCCCAGCTTCTGGCTGAGTGGTGCTACCCCTGTGGAAGCACACTGACCACCAGGGGACAGCTCCGGCATTGAGCATCTGCCCCCTGGTGGTCAGTGTGCATCATAGTTATAGGTCTTTCTGCTGTCGGTCAATTTGCATATTAGCCTTTTATTATATAGGATTATGGTAATGTAAGGTATCTGACCATTAGAGGAAGCTAGGCAAAAGGTCTATGGAGATTAATTGCATTATTTTTGCAACTTTTCAATAGTACATTATTTCAAGATGCAAGTTAAAATTTTTTAATTCTATTAAGTTCCAGTGAAAACATATTTATAAGTAATATTTGTAATAGCCAATTATTAGGGAAAAAAGTAAATGTTCATCATTAGGTGAGTAGTTAAATAAAATGTCATTTATATAAAATTGAACACTATCCTATATAATAAAGAGCTAATATGCTAATTAGACCAGACGGCGGAATGACCTTCTGGAACAACTTCCAGAATGATCAGTGGGGGGGGATGGGGGGGCGGGACCGTGAGGCCGCGAGGCAGTCGGGGCTGTGAGGGCCAAGGCAGCCAGGGTTGCAAAGGCCTACCCTTGCACGAATTTCATGCATCAGGCCTCTAGTAAATCCCTAAAGAAATCCTAATATATAAAAACCCTGGGTCCGTCACGACCAGAGGCTTGACCAACCAAAAGTCAGTCCTGCAGGCAGAGCTGGGTTGCCATGGCAACCCGGCACTGACTGCTGGTATTGCAGGCACAGTGCCCCAGCACTGACTGCTGAGGGGGCTTCGAATTGGGCCCAGAGAGAGGCCTGAAGAGAGAAGAAGGGTCTTATCTGTAGCCTGTGTGGCAGCTGCTGATCAGCACTTGGCCTCTCTCTTTCTCTCCAGTCCATGCCAGCAGCCGCACCTCCATTTCTCTCCAGGCCTCCATCGGGGCTGCTGATCAACCCCACCTTTCTGATCAGACCCCATTGATAAGCCCAGAGATGCTGACTGGCATAGAAACCAACCAATGAGAACCAAATCTTGGTTAAATGTGAGGAGCCAATGGCTGCCTAGGAGGCGGAGCATTTAATGCTGATTGGCATAGAAACCGACCAATCAGAACCAAATTGGCTGACAAAGGAGGGCAGTTGGGGGTGAGATCAGGCCTGCAGGGGAGGGCAGTTGGGGGTGAGGTCAGGCCGGCAGGGGAGGGCAGTTGGGGGTGAGATAAGGCCAGAAGGGTAGGGCAGTTGGGGGCAAGATCAGCCCAGCAGGGGAGGGAAGTTAGGGGTGAGCAGGCAGGCAGAGGCAATTGGGGGCGAGATCAGGCCGGCAGGGGAGGGCAGTTAGGAGCGATCAGGCAGGTAGGCAGAGGCAGTTAGGGGAGATCAGCCAGGCAGGCAGAAAGGTTAGGGGAGATCAGGAAGGCAGGCAGGTAAGCGGTTAGAAGCCACCGGTCCCAGATTGTGAGAGGGATGTCTGATTGGAGAGGGTGCAGACTAGGCTGAGGGCACCCCCCGCCATGCATGAATTTCATGCACCGGGCCACTAGTAAGACAATAAAGAAGTATTCTATGAAACCACACATAAAAAAGAATGAAGAAGCTTTAGGTATGCCTGTATGAAATTATTCCAGAATATGTGGTTTAAGGGGGAAGAAAGAAATGGGAAGGAGAAGAAAGAGAGTCAAGAGTGATAAGAGGAGGGAGAGAGGAAGGGAGGGAATAAAAAGTGAGGGAGAGAGGGAAGAGTAAGATTTGTTGTAACCCCTTCTGCTGTTATAAACAACTAGAGGCCTGGTGCACAAAATTCGTTCATGGGGTGAGGCAGGGGGGTGGTTCCTCAGCCCAGCCTGCACCCTCTCCAATCCGGGACCCCTCAGGGCATGTGTACTGCCGGTTAAACCGGCAGTTGGACATCCCTCTCACAATCTGGGACTGCTGGCTCCTAACTGCTCACCTGCCTGCCAGCCTATCCCCCCCCCCCAACTGCTCTCCCCTGCTGGCCTGATCACCCCTAACTACCTCTGCCTCAGCCCCGCCACCATGGCGTTGTCCAGAAGGACATCTGGAAGGTCGTCTGGAAGATGTCTGGTCTAATTAGCATATTATCCTTTTATTAGTATAGATGGCACAATAAGTGACTTTATATTCCTACCCTTCCAGATAATTGTTTTTAATCTGTAGGAGAGGGTTATAAAACACAGACTTGCTAAATAAAGGGATATTTTTTTTCTAATTTTTACACCTATCAAAAAATTACTTTCCTAGAAAACTTTAATAATTAAAACTCCCACCAGCAATGTATCCAAGTAAACATTTCCTACCATCTTAGAAACACTGGGTTTGAAAAAAAAAAAAATTCAACCTACTTGGGAAATAATAGTATCTCGTATCTCATTTTAATTTGTATTTCTCTGACCACTGGTAAAAATGAAGATTTTTTCATGTTATTTGGCCACTTGCATTACTTCTATAAATTGCTTGTTCATGCCCCTTGGAAGTTTTCAATAAGACAATCTTATTTAATGCACTTTTTGACATTATTCATTTATATATATAAATGATATACTACATGTGTGTATGTCTGTGTCTGTGTGTGTCTCTGTGTGTGTGTGTGTGTGTGTGTGTGTGTGTGTGTGTGTGTGTGTCTGTGTCTTTAAATCTATACTTTTTTTTAATCTTGTTTTGGGTGCTTCAGGCCATAAGCAATTTTAATCATTAAATGGTTAAATCTGTCAAATCTTTCTGGTTTTTAGTGGCCATTTACAGGATAAAAGCCAGAGGTGCTAGATGTCCTCTTTGCACAAATCTGTCTATACAAAGAATTTCATATGTCCTACATGATTTCTGCTCATCCCATTAACATTTATGCATGTAAAGAACATATTTACAATACCTGCTCCTAGAATCTGACTCTATTTTACATATAAAAACAATGTATCTCTTAATTTCAGGAATCCAACTTTTGTGCAATTGGAGGGAAAAGCATACTTTGTTTGACTAAGAATTTTACCAAGAGTTGTCATCCATTCTGGAAAGGCACATGTCATTCTTGGTATTTAAGCTGTTAAGGCAACACACATATCAGAATGCATTCATTACTCCACATTCAATGTAATTCTGTACATGCGTAGCCAATTTCATTAAGTCGTCCAGGGTATTTGTGCCTGAGCATTTATACTTTGAATTATTTATTACATTATTGTTTGTTTTCCCTTATTTTAATTATATTACTTGCATTATTTGTCATTGTGTGTAGATTATATTATTCATGACTTTCACTTCAGAATAAAAGATACACTGCAAAATGTTTGTTATACAAAAGGATCATTGGAATTGATAAGGTTCAGAAACAGTGCCCTAGGTCTACTGGCGAAGACTCCCTGGATTCTAGGTCTTTGATATCCTTTCATCCCCATAAGAACTACAGATAAGCCCCCTTCTCTAATCCCAACTACATAGTGCACCTTATTCCCAAGACCCAGGGACTCAGCTGCATCTGTGTTCTCCCCTAACGCCCAGTTCTGAGGCTCTAACAGTTGCCCAACGTTAATTAGGCAGTGAGACAATGAAGGGATCAGAAACATATACACAAGGTACCATGTGCCCAGGATTTGCACAATGTAATACCCATCAGTTCTATTTTCGTGGTTTTTTTTCATTACCCTTTTAAATTCAAATGATCAATGACACCAAAACCTTTGTTATTTATTAAAATAACATCAAAAGAGTAAATTAATCAGTGTTTTAGCTGTGGATGTCCAAAAGCCTATTTTTAAAAAGGTGACTCAAAGCATTTTCTCATTTAAAGTAAAACAAGTCTTTCCCTTCAGTAACTATCATAAAATATTCACAGACTCTTAAGGAAAGCATCAAATCAAACGTTTAAGTTTTGTCATAAACTTGCTTATCTGATCCTGCTTATAATAGAAAAGAAATTTATGATCTAGAAAGCATATCACTGGCTGGCACAAAGGATAAGCTGTTGACTTCTAAAATATATTATAAAAGAGGTCCTCACATATACCTTAATTTGTACTTGTCCCAAAACAGTTTCTATCATATGATTCTGTCACTTTTTGGGGTTTGTTTTTTTGGTTTTTGGTTTTGGCAAGTCTTTATTTTATTCAGTCTTCATTAGGTAGGAATTGGCCTGTATTAACATTCATATATAAGATACAGTGTCCCTTTATTCTACATTGAGAAAGCTCGCTCTCTCTCTCTCTCTCTCTCTCCTCTCTCTCTCTCTTTCTCACCATAAAAAAAAAAAAAAGAGCACTAAAGAACGGAGCCATTAGTTTATTTTTTCCTTACTTTCTATTGTCCTAGGAGCTGTATTGGTAAAGATATTGCAGCAACAAATGTCTGCTATTTTGCTGCCTATGGCTTCTAAGATTTTTATGGTTTCCAGTCTCACATTTAAGTCCTCTATCCATTTTTAGTTTATTTTTGTGTATGCTGTAAGTTGGTGGTATAGTTTCATTTTTTTTGCATGTATCTGTCCAATTTCCCCAACACCATTTGTTGAAGAGACTGTCTTGACTTCATTGCATGCTCTTGCCTCCTTTGTCAAATATTAATTGAGCATATTGGCTTGGATTGATTTCTGGGTTCTCCGTTTGGTTCCATTGGTCTATATGTCTATTCTTGTGCCAGTACCAGGCAGTTTTGAGAACAGTGGCTTTGTAGTATAGCTTGATATCTGGTATTGTAATCCCACCAATTTTGTTCTTCTTTCCCAAGATTGCTGCAGCTATTCGGGGTCACTACATAAAAATAAAAAGCTTCAGCACAGCAAAAGAAACCATCAACAAAGCAACAAGAAAGCCCACTGCATGGGAGAACATTTTGCCAATGTTGTCTCTGATAATGGTTTAATCTCCAAAATTTATAGGGAACTCATACAACTTAACAAAAGGAGGATAAACAATCCAATTAAAAAATGGGCTAAGGACCTAAATACAGGTCCTTATTTTGAAAGAGGACATACAGAAGGCCAAGAGACATATGAAAACACGCTCAAAGTCACTAATCATCCAAGAGATGCAAATCAAAATGACAATGCGGTACTGTCTCATACCTGTCAGAATGGCTATCATCAACAAATCAACAAACGACAAGTGCTGGAGAGGATGTAGAGAAATAGGAACCCTCTTACACGGCTGGTGGGAATGAAGACTGGTGCAGCCACTGTGGAGAACAGTATGGAGTTTCCTCAAAAAACTAAAAATGGAACTCCCATTTGACCCAGTAATCCCACTTCTGGGAATATATTCCAAGAAAACAGAAACACCAATCAGAAAGGATATATACACCATTATGTTCATAGCAGCACAATTTATAATAACTAAGATTTGGAAACAGCCTAAGAGCCCATCAGCAGATGAGTGGATTAGAAAACTATGATACATATACACAATGGAATACTACACTGCTTTAAAAAAGAAGGAATTCTTACCATTTGCAACAGCATGGATGGAACTGGAGAACATTATGCTAAGTGAAATAAGCCAGTCATAGAAAGATAAATATCACATGATCTCACTCATTTGTAGAATATAAAGAACATCATAAACTGGTGAATAAAAATAGATACAGAGATAAAGAAGCATTGAACAGACAGTCAAACTTCAGCAGGAAGGCAGGGGAGGGTTGGGAGGGGTGGTAAGAAATCAACAATAGGACTGGTATTCATGCATATAAGCATAACCAATGAACACAGACACTAGGGGGGTGAGGGCATGTGGCAGGGGGTGGGGGAGGCCGGGGGAAGGTAAATTGGAGAAAAAGGAGACAAGTACACCTATTTGTAATACTTTAAACAATTTTTAAAAAAAAATAGCACTTTTTAAAACTTAAAAAAAAAACAAAAAAAAACTCAGGGACCAAAAAATAAAGTGCATTGTAAGAGGGAAAAAAAAAAAAAAAAGAATGAGCCATTAGAACAAAACAAAACATGCTTAGGTAGTCCTGACAATGGCTCAGCAGTGTATCTCTGCAGGAACACAAAAACACCTATTGTACAATGTTCAGGCCAGATTCTAGGATGAGAATTAAATATTCTTACCTTTCTTCTAATAATATCCAATGTCACCAACCTACAGAAATTCTACAGCAAGTTTTGTAGGACTGCTTCCCATTGCTTAGATTTTCACTGGTTACATCTAATTCTTCATTTTTTTCAAGTTAAATGTAAAACACTGAATTTCCATCTTTGTGAAAAGAAGCATTGTTCTCCAGGTGAAGCAAACTTTTTAGAATAATATAAAATACTATTTTCTCACAATGACTTATAGAATAAATTTAACTCTCAACCTGTGTTCCAGTTTGTTAAGACCTTCTCTAATCTACAATTTTAAATTCTGCTTTTTTTTTAAATAAAATATTTTACAATTTCTAGCTCAGTCGGCATGGCTCAGTGTTGAGTATCGACCTATGAGGTCATGGTGTGATCCCGTCAGGGCACATGCCCAGGTTGTGGGCTAGATCCCCATTATGGGACATGCAGGAGGCAGCCAATCAATGATTCTCTTTCTCACTGATGTTTCTATCTTTCTCTCCCTCTCCCATCCTCTCTGAGATAAATAAAAAATATATTTTTTTTCTTTTACAATTTCTAGTTTCTAAACCAGGTTTATAATATGTTACAAAACTGAACCTTAGAAACAATGAAATATTTTCCTTATAGATTCCATTTCAAATATGTTAATTGCAGATCTTAAAGAGTAGAAAGTAAGTATGTGAAAATCCCAATTACACTAAGTCCTCACTAAATATCGTGGATAGGTTATTGGTAACCAAAACTTTAAGCCAAATGATGATAACAAAACCAATTTTACCCTAGCCCAGTGGTCGGCAAACTGCGGCTTGCGAGCCACATGTAGCTCTTTGGCCCCTTGAGTGTGGCTCTTCCACAAAAATACCATGGCCTGGGTGAGTCTATTTTGAAGAAGTGGTGTTAGAAGAAGTTTAAGTTTAAAAAATTTGGCTCTCAAAAGAAATTTCAATCGTTGTACTGTTGATATTTGGCTCTGTTGACTAATGTGTTTGCCAACCACTGCCCTAGCCTAATGGATAGAAACAAGAGTTAAGTTCCTACCACATATTACTGGTCACAAAAACATCATCAAACCTCTAAATAAGACCCAAACACTTCCAATATTAAACAATGAAGTAAATGTGAGCTCTACATACATGTAAGAAAGACAAATGAAAACAAGTCAGATAATGGTTTTCCACCCCACTGATTCCATTCCTGGTGTTGGATGACCAGAGCCTCTCCCAGCAGGTCAAGATGCCCTTCCATCATCACACGGCCACTCACACCCACACTCAGACTCACTTCATCAGGCCAATTCACCTCACGTGCACAGCTTTGGGATATGGGAGGAAACCAGAGTCCACAGAGTCCAGACATGGGGAAAATTTAACGCAGAAAAGTGCCCTGTCCAGGAAGCAATTTTTTTTCTTCTTATCTACTATATGTATAAAACCCTAATATGCAAATAGACCAAACGGTGGAACAACTGAACCACCAAACCACCAGTAGCTATGATGTGTGCTGACCACCAGGGGGCAAGTATGGAACATGGCGGGCGTCGGCAGCAGGTGGCAGAGCAGGCATCGGCCACAGCGGGATGGTGGAGCAGGTGAGCAGGGCCACCAGTCGCTGTCATTGGGGCGAGCCTCTGGTGGTTACTGAAAATTCATTGCTCCCACGCCACAGTCCCACTGGGTGCTCACACCTGCTGCCGACTCTGGGACCTGTTGCAGGTGCCAGCCCCACTCGCACCCGCTGCCGGTGCCCAGTGCTAGCCCCAAATGCTCGGTGCTGTCAGCAGGTGCGAGCGGTGGCTGCTGGCCCCAATCACCCCTCAGGGTTTCTCCACCTCCCCCTGCTTCTGAGGGGCGATCGGAGCTGGCAGCCACCTCTCGCACCTGCTGCCGGCACCAACCCCACTCAAACCTGCTGCTGGAGCCTGACATTGGTCCCAACTGCTTGGCACAGTCAGTGGGTGTGAACAGTGGCTGACTGCCCCAATCACCCCTGAGGACTTCTCCACCTCCCTCTGCTCCTGAGGGGCGATCGGGGCAGCAGCCGCCGCTCACCCCCACTGACAGTGCCGGCCCCAACTCGCACCCGCTGCTGGCGCTGGCCCCAATCACTCTGTGCCATCAGTGGGTGCGAGCAGGGCCAGCACCGTCAGCATGTGGGAGTGGCAGCAGCAGGGGCTGCCGGCAGACAGGTGACCGGGGGCCGCGGCGGGAAGGGCTGAGCGGGGGCATGCAGGATAGGCCGAGATCCGCCCCTGTGCCCACCACAGCCTCGCAACCCACAGTTCCTTTCAAGGTGCACAAATTTGTGCACTGGGCCCCTAGTTGTTATATATCAAAATGGTGTTTTTCAAGTACCTGCTGTATTCTTTTTTTCATTATTATTATTTGGGTGTGCAACATCTAAGCCATGAACCACTCCTGTGTATTTTGTTATTACTTCATCAGACAGCTCAGAGTAACCAGAAGAAGGAAAGTTCTCAAATGTCAACTATGTGGATTCTTAACATTCTGAATAAACAGGAGAAAGAAGGGTCATTTGTCTGCAAGTATGTTGCGGACCTCATGTAACACACTGACAAGTGAGAAAGATAAATGAAATAGTATCTTTCTCTAAAATGACAGCCTGCAGCAGAGACATGGTTAGCCCCCAGCCCCTCATCCTCCTTAGTAACAGAACCCCAGTTCTGCTAGGAATAACAATGTGACCAGTCTTAACCAAATGATAATATACTACATTTCCTGGCCTCCCTTACCAATAGAGTTAGTCATGTGATATGGTTCCAGCCAATGAGATGTAAACAAAGGGTTTTGACTGAGACTTCCTATAAGCTCCTTTAAAGAAGGGACAAAATCAACTGGCATTGTCCCCTTTGGTATTTCTTCTTCTTTGGAAAGTACATATGATGGCTGGAGATTAACAACCATTCTACACCATCATGAAAGGTGAAAGCTAAGTCGGCAGTTTTAATTGGTAAATCAAAGCCAGCAACTTTCTAACTATGCACTTTGAATTATGTAAAGAAAAATAAACCCCTATCTTATTTAAGCCTCCACTTTTTAGGTTTTCTATGACATGCAGCTCAATTTAATTCTAAGTAATACAATGTTATAGAAAAGAGAGATACAGAAAAGGTTCTATAAAAAGCTACAAAAGAAGACACTAATTGTGACAAAGGCTGGATGGGAGTCCAAAGGATATATAGATAGAGAATGCAAACATATGAGTTGGTTCATTCCTTTGTTCAACTATCATTGTCAACCACTGTACTAGGTGCTGAGATAAAAACATAGTGGCTGCCCCTAAGGAACTTTGAAGTGGGGTATAGACAAATAGAAATGATTAAATACAGGGTTATTTACATGGGGCAGACACACACAGATATTCTGAGTCTTACAAGGAATGGCATCTTTTTCTAACACCCATAAAGGTGCCATCCAATCATCAAAGACTGTACTCAAAGGCCTCAGCCCTTCAAATATAAAAACAGTAACACAGGTAAATACAGAGTACTTTGAGCAGGATTTGTACCCACAGGTAAGGCTATTAGCTAAAAGCACAGTTGCATATTACCCCTGGATTTCATTTCTCCTTCACTGCCACCTCATCCCAATTTCTCCTGATCATAGACAACCATGCTTTAGTGTAGTCTAAAATCAAAGTAATTTCTTAAAAATGGCTGAGAGGACACCTAAACCTAAGGGAAAACATAGTAAGAAACAGAAACAGTTACTATTTTAGTATCATGTCCTATGGTTGAAAGGTCATGCATTTTTTATTTCATTTGCTGTCAGTTAATTTAACAACACTACTGAGTGACTAAAAATTGAGAAAGATTGTGTTTTTCACACTTAGAGCATAGAGTAAAGGGAGAATTAAACACAAGAGTCTTTTTTTCCTCTGCTGTTGTATAAACACACACACCAAGAATAAGTAGAATATCTTTCAAAACAAAACAATAGGAAATCACTCTTGGCTGAAAGCACAGGCTTAGATCATGTTGATTTCTTCTTTAATCCTGCTGAAGCAAGTTTATGCATGCTTTCCCGGGCCTCCACCTACAGAGTTGTTAGGACAACAGCCAACACATATATTTAATTATGTAAGTATTCAATGCTATCAGCCAGCTGTTGCTAGTACATAATACACTGACCTCTTTCACTCACTCTCTTGCTTAAAATGCCAAAAACAAAGCAACTGTTGATGTAACAGTAATCAAAAAATATGCAAAATACTGTTCTCCAAAAAGATTTTAGGTAACTACAAAACTCAGTTTTGCATTTTAAAATGGCTTACTACATCTGAACTGCTTTTTCTGTTCCTGATTTGCAAATTAAGAAATCTTTCAACTATAAATTTAACTGTTTCTTCATTTGTGGATTTTTTTTTAATTCAACCAGCAATTCAACCTCAAATATACTTTTTCCTTTATTTCCCATCAAATTTCTCACTGGGATATGTCACAAAATAATCTCCCTGCATTCCCATTCATCTCCATGTGTTTCCATGGTTAGGGGATAAGCAACTAAAGCCTGTAACAGGAAATTGGTCAAAATCTGCTCTGAATTATATAACTCGTACCCCTTCCTTTAGGAATCAACAGAGAGCTCTTCATTTATGTTTCCAGAAAGCATGTTACTCCAATACCATTATTAACCCCAGATTAGCCAATGGGGGAAAAATAATACCAAAGTCCTAGCAACAACAGAAAGTAGACTAAACAAAACCATGACTTAAGTCTTGAATAATACTAATTCACATATGGTACAAAAGAAGAAGACCTAACACATAAACAGCAACTTTTGCAGAGTAGTTTGGTCTTCATCAAATCAGCCTTCTATTCACTGAATAACTCAGGGCCAACTGTTTACCAGGCACTGTTCTAGAGACAAGGAGTCCTTCAGTAAACGGCAAGACCATGTCATTGTCTGTATACTATCTTACTGTTTGACTCATTCCACAGAGATCTACACTTAACCTTTCTAACACTTCTACTTCTCCCCGCACAACAGCCATGTTGATTTTTCCCCCACTTTGGTCATATATCTGCTATTCTTTGCTCATTCATCAAAACTGAATTTAATACTCAAAGGTGAGACAAGTGCTGTGTTAATAATATAGTTGTATAGTTTACAATATACTTAACATAAAATGATATATTAACAATGACCTGCTGATGCATGGGCAGCAGAGTGATGCTAAACTCTCTTCCCAAAAAGAGAAGAATAGGTTCAATCTAATTGTACAAACATGTATTGAGTGATTACAATTATGTGACAAACTCAATGCCAAACATGACAAGGTTTTTATCTACAACTTTCTTACCCTCAAGATGAGATGCCTCAATTAATCTAATGGCCAAGATCCTGAAGGTGGCTAAACTCGCTTAGGTTGGCAGGAAAAACAGGGTCCCCCCTATTCACAGCTGAGCTTCAGCCAGCATGACCAAGTGACTACTCCAAGAAAGGAGAAAAATTCCTACCCCTTTTACTACTTCCCTCTGGAAAGAAACTGTGGACCAATAGTGACAAACAGAACTTTCTAACCTCATTTAGAACAACAAGGGACTGGTTTCTTCCTAGCCCATAAGCAAACCATAAAAAGCAAAACAGCATATTTCTAAAGAGGGTCCTTTAAATACAATATTTGAGCTGGCCAGTGTGGCTCAGTGGTTGAGTGTTGGCCTATGAATCAGAAGATCACAGTTCAATTCCTGGTCAGGGCACATGCCCGGGTTGTGGGCTCGATCCCCAGGGTGTGGCGTGCAGGAGGCAGCCAATCAATGATTATCTTTCATCATTGGTGTTTCTCCTTCTCACTCACTCTCCCTTACTCTCTCAAATCAATAAAAATATGTTTTTTAAAAATTAAAAGTATTTGAAACTTAGAATGTTCTTTCCCCTTTTGCAAATATATAGCCTATTACTAACTAGGGATTCAAACTGGCTTTGGGGCACCATTCTTAGAATAATTGACAAGCAGTCTTACTCTACTAATAGTATCTGTTTCCCAAGAAAAGGAAAATCATTACATGGTAGAGTCACAGTATCAAAGACTCCATAAAAAAGGATTTTCCTGAGGTCAATAACCTGACCCCAAGACTCAATCTAGTAAAGAGGAAAATATGTAAACAAGTAATAAAATGTAATATGCAACAATAGATGTTTGTATGGGGTAAAGAGGAGCACAGAACAGAGGGTGATTACCTCTGTGGATCCTGGTGGTCAGGGGTTGGAGTTAAAAAGGAGATAACCTTTGAAATGAGTTCCAAAAGAGTAACTGGTTGCCAGGCAGAATTACATGGGGTATGAGAGAGAGAGAGAGAGAGAGAGAGAGAGAGAGAGAGAGAGCGAGCGCGCGCACGGGCGTTCACACACACACACACACACGCATTTGGGGGAAAGGGAGAGCATGTTCCAGGGGAAAGAATATATGCAAACACATTACGTGTTTGAAAAATCACATAATATAAGGGAGAAGTAAAAGTCTATGTAAGATTAGTGAGAAACAAGGTCGGAAAAGTAAACAACAGATTTTTTTAAATACCTTATTACCAAAAAAAATAACTTGCTACACTAATATGTTTATCTATATGTATCCTGTGGATGAGAAGGAATTGTTACAGGAAAGGAAAGCATGGAGGAGAGGAAAATATGAAGTAGAAAAAAAAAGAAGCTGAGAAAAGCTAAAAGTCTACTGTAATATTAAGAGCAAGAGATAATGAGGACCATAACTAAGACATTAGCAATAGAGATGGAAAGAAAGGATTAAATTCAAAAGATATGGTGTAGTTTATGGCAATTTGATGAAACATGAGAACACAGTGGTTTACTGCGGGTGCCAAGAGGAACATTTTATTACCACACTAGAGGCCCAGTGCACGAAATTCGTAAATGGGTAGGGTCCCTAGGCCTAACCAGCGATCAGGGACAATCGGGGCCTGCCTTCATTCCACGCTGCCCTCTGGTGGTCAGCACAAGTCATAGTGAGCAATCAAACCCCTGGTCCCCTGGTTGAACTCCCAAGGGGACACTTTGCATATTAGCCTTTTAAATATATAAAATAAGCAATAAAACATTGGGCAAAAGAAAAGAGAAGGGAGGAGTCAAGAGGAGGAAGGAAAAGATACTTTAGAAGTAGAGTCAGTCCTTCAGACCAGAGAGAAAACAGGGGAAAGAAACAGAGAACCAAGAAAAACTTCCCATCTATATAATGGATGACTATGCAACCAAAGAAGATAAGCAATAGGAATGGAAACAATAGCTAGGGAAAGGGAGAGGTAATGAAGAGGTTCTGATGATTTGAAGTGCCAATGAGGCATCTAAATAAAGAAATATAGGAAACAATGGGATACACAAGTCTGGATATTGGAAGGAGACACTAAGGTCTGAAACAGAAATTTGGGAATAATCAGCATAAAGATAGTATCTACACAATGGAAGTATAAGATGAGAAATGGTGAGAGGTAGTGTCAACTCATATTAAACACAGCACTATTTAGAGGGAAAAGAAATCACATTGGATAGTACCTGATCAATAATACATATTAAGTCAAATAGTAAAATATTTTGAACTAACTTTCCAAATAGAGGGAAACTTTTAGGTGGGCAAGGATAGCTGAAACAATGAGACTGTGACTAGAAAAGCATACAATGATTCATTGTATGTGCTATTGACATTTTTTAAAATAACATAAAAGTGATATTGAATTAAAGCTATTTCATATAACTAGAAAAGCTAAAATTAAAATATCTAAGTTTAAAGAAAATTCCACAACCCAAAGTATTAAAAAAATAAGTTTAACAAAACAACTTGTGTTACCTCACTTGTTTCTTGCAAAAGGCCAAACTAAATCCCAGTGTTTTATCTTCCAATGCCAAATTTTAATTAAAAAAAAAAAAGGATAACCCGATTACTAACAAATCTAGCTAAAAATAGAACCAGTCAAGCACTTGCCAGTGTGGCTCAGCTGGTTGAACATCCTCCCTTGCACCAAAATATTGCAGGTTTGATTCCTGGTCAGGGCACATGCATAGCTGTGGGCTTGATCCCCTGTAGGAAGTGTGCAGGAGGCGGCCAGCCGTTCAATGTTTCAATTTCACATCAATATCTCTCTTTCTCTCCTCTCTCTAAAAATCAATAAACTATTCTTTTTAAAAAAAAAAAAACTAGTCAAGTATTTTATTTTATTTTTAACTGATAACTACTAACTGAAAGGGAAAGCACTTCTCTATTCTTAAGTCAGCTTTTTTGAAGACAATTTATTTTACAAATTCAAGTTGAAATAATATTCTGGTTCCTCCCCCAACTTCAATTTACGATGAAGCACTCAAAGTCAAATCTACATGAAGCAAAAAAATATATTTTCATAATAGGAAGAGCTATCCAATAATTAGGTTGATCAACAGAATTCTATATAAAGAGGTTTCCTGTAGACAGAAGATATACAAAGCAGGTATCCTCTGTCTCAAAACACACTTCTTTGTCCATTTCTCTTTATATTTCCAATTGTTCTTTCCAGTAACTTCACTCAGATTCCTTCCATATTACCATGTATTTCTACAATCAAAGGTGGTTCAAAGAACTAGTGACTCTTGTCTATCTACTATCAGTATGGCTAAGCCACAATGCCCATTTGGGTTAATAATGCACAAGGTCAAACAAAGGTTGACAGTCCATGATCAAAGCAAGCTGGCTATTCTTTCTGTCATTTATATAGAACACACAAGATGTGTTTATTTTCACCAGCCTCTGAATGACCTCCTTAGGTGGCATGGAAAAGATCCCACATTTTTATAAAGCATTAACTAAAGCAGTTTTCTAATTTGATACTCTCATTAAGAGCAAATTTTATTTTTTTTGAAACTTTTGATCTCTTTCAAAAACATCTTTGTTTGCTCAAGAACTCCTCAAGTTAAAGGCCATAAGTCTAAATCAAATTGGTATAATGGATAAAACAAGGACAGGGCAACCACAAATGCCCCAGAGGAAAAGAGATGCATGCAATAGGCTGCCATCACCAATCATGGGCTGAGCAAGTTTTCCAAAATTAGTAAAGGCAATAGCACTTAAGATTTGAAAGTCATAAAGCAGCAAAAAAATTATTTTAACTCCATTTTTGCTATTTAGACCTCCTACTCTTGTATCAATCTGAATATCAATTATACAAACACTGCAAACCTTTAGTAATTAGGTCACTAGTAGAAAGCCAGTAGAAGTACTGAGCAGTACACCCTACAGATTAATACAGATATGGATTTTCATACCAGGTATTTTAATCAGATTAAGAAATTATTTAAAGATAGAGTGATTTGTTATCAGCCCTAGTTTATAAAATGAAGATTTCCCATTAATTTTAAGCCAATATTCTCTCTGACCAAGATTAAATAATATTCTTCCTAGTATTGTTTATACTGTGAAGTTGCAAAACTAGTATTTTGACCACCATCAGGAGAAATAGCCCACACTCCCCCTCTGAAATCTGTCCATGGCCATCTTGTCAGAAATTCACAATCAATTCATGGGTCTTCATCAATGAAAATGGATTAATCACATGGAAGACAGTAAATCCCTGTAAGTCATTTTTCTTTACTCCTGTTAAAATAAGATGGTCTAGCCCTGGCTGGTATAGTTCAGTTGCTTGGAGCATTGTCCCATACATCAAGGTGGCGTGTTTGATTCCTGGTTAGGGAACAAACTGATGTTGCGGGTTCAATCCCTGGCCTGGTCAGAGCACATGTGGAAGTTCAGGAGGAACCCAATCTCTGTCTGTCTGTCTGTCTGTCTGTCTATCTCTCCATCTATCTATCTCCCCCCTTCCCGCCTCCATCACTTCCACTCTCTTTCTAAAAATCAATGGAAAAAAGATCCTCAGGTGAGGATTAAATTAACAAAACAAAACAAAAAGATGACAAAAACAGGGGATGAGTGGCCAAGTGAAGCAATCATTAATTATAGGGGGGTCCCAGTAAGAAAAAAATAGGTCCTAGCCATTCCTTGTAATCTTTGCATTTGAGCATATGGGACTGAGTGCAACAAAACAAGGAGAAAGAAAACTCCTTATCAGACTCTCCTTCAATTTGTATTTTGCCTTACTAACCTGGGAGGGAATGCATGCAAGAGAGAAGGGTGAAGGGAAAGGATAGAGCTGGAGAATGAGAGAAGATAAATAGGTAGCATGACAAGGTATAATGAGTTTAAGAACTATTCATCTTTGTTTTTCTTTGTTAGGAGATGATGACAAGGGGGAAAGCAGCTAAATAAAAGAAAATGCTTGACAAGAGGAGATAATCTATTATTGAAAGTTTTTAAATGTATAAATGTCACTTGAATTTGATGTTTTCTCAATGTCAATTTATTACTGTGCTTTTTTTTACAGCATTGTATTTATTTTGGAAACAAACCAAATGTTAGCTTAGGTGTTAACAAGAACTAGTTGTAATTATTGAATGTCTTCAAAGCCATATTTTTAAGAAATACTTAATCAACTCTAATATTGTTTTTAAATTATCTTCCAATCAAGCAGAATAGTGCATTAAAGGAATCTGTGCTTGCCTGCACTGGCTCTGTATTGTTAAAATGCCAACCTTTCTCATATGGTTACCTCACTTAATCATTCAAACACCATATCATTACTCTGAGCTACATTAACAACACAGTTTATGTGCATAACAAAACCCATTAACACAAGTTATATTTGAGTTTTTAAACTTGCAAAAACAATCTAGAAGTATATCCATTAACCCTATATAATAAAAGCCTAATATTATACTAAGTGTCCAGCGGACCAGACAGCTGTTCAACCAATCAAAGCAGAATATCCTAATGAAATGCTAAGGCTGCTCAACCGCTCACTATGACATGCACTGACCACCAGGGGGAAGACAGTTCATCGGTCGACCAGTTACTATGATGTGCACTGACCACTGGGGGCAGACAGTCGACCAGTCGACCAGTTGCTATGACATGCACTTACCACCAGGGGGCAGATGCTCCAAGCAAGGTTAGCTTGCTGCTGGGGTCTAACCGATCGGGACTAAGCGAGATGGGCCGGACATGCCCTGGAGCCCTCCTGCGCGGTCCCTCCCCGGTTGGCCAACCTTCCATGTACTGGTGGGACCCCTCAGCCTGGTGCACATGTGCAAGAGTCATTGTGCACCCTTTCACAATCCGGGACCCCTTGGGGGATGTCAGAGAGCCAGTTTCGGCCCAATCCCACAGGCCAGAACAAGGGACCCCACTGATGGACGAATGCATGCACTGGGCCTCTTAGTTAGATTATAAAAGTGCCAATTACAGAAACTAACTCTCTAGGGTTTTAGTGGTATCAGTAGCACTAAAATACCTTTATATCTTACTTACTTTCCTAAAGGAGGAAAATGGATAATCTGAGAACATAAAATCAAAAGCATCTGATAAACATAACCCGCTGCTCCTGGCTTAATTCCTCCTTCTCCTGCTCCTAAACATGACCCACATTATGCTGTTCCATGCCACATCACGACCACCTCCTCTGCCTCCCACCACAGTTCTGAAAAGAATTCTTCTCTGCTCCTTCTATAACTTCTGAGTTGAGGATGCCATTACATTCAACTATGACAATTCTTATGCAAACAATATAAAATCCCTATCATTACAGTGATATCTAATTCAATTCTACAACTGCTTACCTGACATCTTTATCTGGGAAGCAGAGTAATAAAATGACTAAACATACAGACTCCTAGTCAGATTGCCTACGTTAAAATCCCATCTCCCCCATTAATGAACCAAACAGCCTTAGAAACTTCATATATGAAAAAGAGGTTCTTCATCTGTCAAATGGAAATAAAATTGAAATCTACAATGTTACAGTCTGCAAAAATTAAGCTAGCTAAAATCCAATTGATGTAAAGCACTTTGAGCAGTGCCTGCCACAAAGAATACAATCAATAAAGATAAAAGATGATCCATTATTTTAATACAATATTTAGCTGTGACTTCAAATACAAGCATGTTCAAAAACAAAACATGTCTTCCCTCTAATTGAAACCCCTTTCTGGAATTCCCTATATCATTCTAGTCAAAAATCTAGATGTCATATGCAATAATGCTAAAAGTGTAAAGAATTCTTCTTTCTCAAGTCAACTCCTTCCTTCCAATTCAGAATGCGGCCACCAGAAAGAAGGCATCAGTACCTGGACTACTGCAACTCTGTCCTAGGGACTCCTGATCTAGACTCATTTATACCCAACCATCCTTCACACTGCTGCATGATATAACGCCCTGAGACCAAGGGAGTAGGCACATTTAGAAAATAATTTTTTTAAAATTTACCTTTACAATAGCATAAAGATAAAAAAGTACTGCACAGGTAAAAGGAGAAAGAATAGATTATTTTTTTTAAATTAGTGCTACTGAAACAATTCAGTACCTATGTACACTTTTAGGGAAAAAATTCTAAAAGATGCACAGGAATGCCCTGGCTGGTGCATCTCAGTGATGAGAGTGTCAGCCTGTGGACCAAAAGGCCTCTGGTTCGGCTGCAGGTGGATCCCTGGCAAGATCGGGGTGCATGTAGGAACATCCAATGGATGTGTCTCTCTCGCATCAGTGTTTCTCTCTCTCTTTGCCTCCCTCCCTCCATCCCTCCTCTTCTTCAGTCTGTCTCCCTCTCCTCCTTCCCTTCCACTCTATCCAAAAAAAAAAATAAATGGAAAAAGTATTCTCAGTTGAGGATTAACAAAACAAAAAAAAGAAGATAACTCAATGTAGTCAAAGTCAAAATCACTTGAACTTATATGGAAGGGCAAAGAAAAGCCAAGGCACCCTTAAAAAAACAAAACAAAACACATTAACATTTTCAAATATCCAGACTTAATATAAAGCTATAATAATTATGACTGTGTACAATAAGTATCATAATAAAAAAAATAGATTAAAAAATAAATAAAACCCAGAGATAGACCCAAGCATCTACGGACACTCAATATGACAGAGTGGGTAGCCTATATAAATAAAAATCCAGCAACTGAATGCCATAACGACCAGAACAACCGGTCACTGTGAAGCCCACTGCAGCCAGCGAACCAGCTGGATCCGGGGGTGGGGCCGGTGGCCAACGTTCTGCAGCTCCTCCCCAAAGCCGGCCCCGCCTCTGATGGGCCTCTCCCACCTCAACTGAGGGTGGGCCAGCCAGCCAACCTCCCGCCATCTCCTCCTCCCAACAGGCCCAGCCCCAATCTGCCCTGATTGGGGCTGGGCCAGCTGGACCCCACCCATGCACAAATTCATGCACTGGGCTGCTAGTACATAGCTAAGGGGAGAAAGGATAAATTTTTTAAAAACAAAAACAAAACAATAAGTGATACTGGAAAAATTTGGATCCTACATGAAAAATAATAAACCTTTTTTGAAATTTAAAATAAACTGGACCCCCTTTCTAGCACATATAAGCAAACAAAAGTCAGCTCCAGACAGATTATATATCTGTGCAAGGAGTAAAAACCATAAGACTTTTAGAAGAAAATAATGGAGGATAGCTTAACTTCAGGGTAAGGAAAGATTTCTTACACAATAATAGCATAGACTCAAAGGAAAAGATATAAATTTTAAATCAAAATTTATCTCCAGCACTAAAGAAAGTGAAGAGATAAGCCACAATTGATAACTGCAACATGTGTAACATGTAAGGATTAGTATCTAGTCTACATGTAACATATTCCCACAAATAAATAAAAGACAATTCAACAGAAAAAAAGATTTTAAAGCCATTTCACAAAAAAAGGAAAATCCAAATGGCCAATAAACATAAAAGATGCTTAACATCATTAGTAACCATAGAAATGCAAATTAAAGCCACATTGAGATATCATCTCCACCACTAGATTGGGAAAAGTTAGACGTCTGGCCATATCAAGTATCAGCATGAATTGAAAACAACTACCCGCATCCATTACTGGTGGGAGTGAATGACACATGCATTTGGGAAGAGTTTGGCATTATCTATTAAAGTTTGACTATGTACATATCCATGACCCAATAATTCAACTCCCAGTTACACATCCTAAAATGACTCTTCCAGATGTGCACCAGAAACCATGTTCAAAATATTCATACAAGCAAAGTCTTGGAAAAACTCAACTCTATAAATAATAAAACGGATAAATTGTGGCAAACTGATGCAACAAGGGACCAGAATAATTTTATATCCATCAACATGGATAAATCATGGATTTGCTTAGGAAAAGAAGCAAATCTCAGAACATCAACAGTTTAAGTCCAATAAATAAGGTCTAAAACAGGGCAAAACTAAACAACCATTGTTTAGAGATATACGTAATAGATGATAAATTTGCTAATGAAAGCAATGAATGACACACAGAAACCAGGATAAAATTTTCTTTTTAGGGGTGTGTCTGAGAGAGGGGCATATGAGAATTTCTAAGGTCTTGAAAACATCATATTGCTTATGCTGGGTGGTGGACATATTAATGACAATATTATTATTATTTAAACTATAGGTTTCATAAATCTTATATATGTATATTTCATAATAAAACCAATTTGTGGGGAGAGGGGAATGAGTTTTAGAGTGAAGTTAGGAGGTGAAGAATCTCAAGTCTGGCTGGGAAGGCAAGAAGAAAAATCCAACAGTAGCTAAAATGGGTATATGGGGTGATTAGAACTGACCATATTTAAATGTCGATGAAAAGGCTCCAATGGGACTGCAGAAATTGAAAACATAGGAGAATGAGGAAATAGTTTATAAAATGAGATTTCTAAGAAAGTAGGTAGGGTAAAATTCAGAGCACATGTGACAAAAGATATTCTTTCACTTTAAACTTGAGGGAACAAAGCAAGAACCAAGGGCTTACATGCTCATCTCCCCCAACAACCGGTATTTCCCTTGCATTTACTAGCACCTAGAACAGTGCTAATGGGCATGGGAGAGAAAGAGGCTAAGGAATGCTCTGGATAGGTTCAGAAAGTACAAAATGGATTTCCTGAGAAGAGTACATTGTTAATACTTAACAAATATTCCAATTACCTATTAGCTAACCTCACAAATATACAAATCACCTATTAGAAAATTCTACATTAAAGTTTCCTTCTAAACGCAAAAACAATGTATTAAAATCCAATTCATACTTTTTTGATGCATACCGAATATTGATATTATTAGCAATCTTTTAAAATCTAATTTCCTTAAATCAACTCTTACCTCACTTGTAAAAAAATTAACTCCTACTTACTTAATTGAATTTCTAAAGTGGTCTTCCGCTGGGTTTTTTACAGTGCAACTATTCAGGAGCCATAAATCTGCATCTGATGCATTTTCTGTTAAAAAAAAAGAAAGAAAGAAAAGTATCACATTTAATCGGTCAGAAATATCCAAGTGCTTACTTAGATGGCACTGGGACTGCTGGGGGAGAGCAGAGAGAGGTAGAGAAGAGAGGCAAGTAAACAGGCCATTACAGTACAGTAGGTAACTACTGTGATGTGGAAATATTCATCAGAAATAGATATTTTAAATGTATAAACTATGTTATTATCTTTTCATTTAAAATATCAAGAGGATCAGCATTTGCTTCCTGTATTTTCAATATTTGAGAGTATTTAATAACTTCCAAAAACTAAAGTGAAACTGTCCTAAACTTGCTTCTGAATAGGAAATTGCCCCTTTGGGACTGCATGGTAATATTTTTCAAGCAAATGTATTATCATTCTTTAGTTTGAGAAGTTATTAAAAATATAATTTGTCTTCCTTGAAAACGTTAAAGACTAACCTTAAATTGAGGCTTTTATTCCTCTCAACAATTTGATTAGATATTGTGACATACTATAATAAACTCACTAGCAGTGCAACAAATCACCCAAACCCACTGTGTTTATGGACATCCTATCTAATAAAGAGGGAATATGCAAATTGACTGTCATACCATAACAAGATGGCTGTGCCCACAGCAGAGGCAGGTGACCCCATAACACAAGATGGCTGTGCCCACAGAGGAGGCCAAGTTCCCATAATGAGCCTTAATGAGCAGGGACCTGAGGTTGCGCCCCCCACCTGGTGGGGCTTGACAGAGGACCTCAGGCCATGCCCCCCACCCCAGCGCCAGGCCGGGAGACCCGAGGACATGCATCCCTCCATGGGGGGCTTGACGGGGGACCTTAGGCCGCACCCCCTGCCCAGCAGGGCTTGACAAGGCACCTCAGGCTGCATCCCCTGCCAGGTGGAGCTTGACGGGGGAACTCAGGCCATGCCCCTCGCCCCAGCACCAGGCCAGGGGACCTAAGGTCGCACCCCCCACCCAGCAGGGCTTGACAGGGGTAGAGCCGGCCAGGTCTGGATCTAGTCCAATGGGGGTGGAGCTGGGCAGGGCTGGGTCTTGCACTATTTTGAGGCACATGTGGGTGGGTGGGGACTTGACTCCAGTTCTCATGGCACACCCCAGACTCTGACAGGAGGAAGATTTTCATATAAATTTTACTAATTTTGTTTCATCTCTGACACTTCCATTATAAAGAAAGGGCAAATAGCAGTATTAAAATATTTCCTCTAATTAATTCCCTTTTAATGTGCATGAATTTCGTGCACCAGGTCACTAGTGAATTTATAAATGCCTCAAGAGCTTGATGCTCTTCCAACTACCTTGCTGCCTAAAAGGACTTATACTTTAAAATAGGATTATCACAATGAAAGGAAAACCAAAATTGAAAACCGCAGTATCTTCAATGGTATTTTAGTAAGAACCAGAGCTAAGGTCAGAAGACATGAAGAACTAAGAGGACTAAAGGATGCCTGTATGTACAACCTCCATGCTAGAAGGGAGCTTCACATGCAAACATTACATGAGAGAGTGGGTGAGCACATCAAAGCTTTAGTAACTTGGCCAAAACTTTTCGCCCAAAATTCATTATAAAAAATGATAAAATGTTTCTAGAAGGATCCAAAAATTCTTGAAATGCTAAAAAGACAAGGGAAGTTCCTTATTACTCTACTCATCTCACTCCTCCTATTCATCCCCCCACCATCACCACCACAGTATATGTCCCACTCAACAGAAGAGTGGCCTTCTATAAAACATAAATTTGATTATGTCACTTCCCTGCTCAAACTTGGAAATGATGAGCATTGATTCCCCACAACGCCATCTGAAAGATATTCTTCTAATATCAATCTGACTGTAGCCTCTTGAGATCTTCCAATGATTTCAGTGATATTCAAGGCCTATCCAGATCATCAACTTCAATATTCATTTCTCCCTAAATTCATCTGTCTCTCCAGGCATACCAAACCACCTGAAATTCCTAAATTTTGTGCGATGCCATCTGCATAGAATACCTTTATTTTCTTCAGAACTCAGATAGCCCTTCATCTGCCCATCCACCTTCAGTTTCAGCTGAAGATCTCTTAGATGCCTCTTCTCTGCATTCCCACAGTAGACTGCATAAAACATTCTGGCACTTCATAATTCTGTACTAAAATAATTCATTTTTCCAGCCTGTACTTATTACTAGTTAAGAAATACTGAACACAACATTTTTATCTGAATGTCCAGGACCTAACACAGTAATGGCACAGAACAGACATTCAAGTAACCATGGAACACTAAACAGTATACAAATAGGTTCAAGAAGAAAGATGACAGAGGGATAATGTGTGAGACTACATACATATAGCACTTCTACCAACTTCCTAAAGCTCTGAGATCATGCTAATTTTTTGAAATAAGATTCAAGAAAGTCAGCAACTTATTTAACAACAATTTAGAGCTGACACTTTATCATACTCACTAGAGGCCTGGTGCATGAGATTCGTACACTCACTGGGGGTGGTCCCTCAGCTCGGCCTGTGCCCTCTCATAGTTGGGAGCCCTCAGGGGATGTCCAGCTGTGCTCGCCAGATGTGAACCTGGCTTCTGGCTGAGCAGTGCTCCCACTGTGGGAGCACACTGATCACCAGGGGGCAGCTCCTGTGTTGAGCATCTGCACCCTGGTGGTCAGTGCACATCATAGTGACCGGTTATTCTGCTGTTCAGTCCATTTGCATATTACCCTTTTATTATATAGGATAGCTATATCCCCAGCATTTATGACAGTGCCTGGTACATTGTGAGTACTCATTAATTTACTAAATGAATGTGAAATTTTGAAAGACAAAGCAAAACTATGAGCAATGTATTATATCGGTAAGCTAATGGCAAAAATATAAAGATTGTGGATTTATTTAAAACAAACCAACAGCCCGGCGAGCATGGCTCAGTGGTTGAGCATTGACCTATGAACCAGGAGGTCATGGTTCAATTCCTGGTCAGGGCAACATGCCCAGGTTGCAGGCTTGATCCCAGTGTGCGGCATGCAGAAGGAAGCTGATCAATGATTCTCTCTCATCATTGATGTTTCTCTCTCTCTCTCTCTCTTCCTCTCTGAAATCAATAAAAATATATAAAACAAACAAAAACCTAAAGAAAGAACTACTTGTGCCAGATGCCAGGTTGGTATCATGGTCCATTCTTCTATTTAGTCACCATAAAGCCACCAGACATATCTCAACAAAAGCTGCTCAAGGAGAACTTCAGCAATATATAAGGCAAATCAGTCCACTTGGTCTGGAATTCTGTCAATGTTTGGATGTGCTGACTTTCAAAATAAAGTAAATACTACGCTGGTGACCCAGTAGTTACAACCAACAGAAAACCTGTGAATATACCAAAATGCCCACAAAATTACCTAACTGAATAGTAACTATCCCACAAAAGAGATGTCTCTTCTCCAATAAACAGTTTCTTATCCAATTATTTCTTAACTTAGTTTTGTGTTAATGTATCTTACCTATTATTTTGAAAAGATTGTTCTACTTGTAAGCATAAAAAAGTCAGTCAACAACCACAACACAGTGAAGATTCACTGTCTATCAGGCTATATTCTAGGTTATAGGGATATAGCTGTGGCAAGAGTTTCTATCCTCAAGGAGTTTACAGTCTTAAGGAGGAAGTGTGATAAAAAACAAAAATAGGTGAACAAGCTAATAATTTCAGTCGATGATATTAGCACAATAAAAGAGGGTAATGGACAAAGAATAACTAGGGTGGGGGTGTTGCTAGTCAAAATAAGTTTCCCTCAGAAGTTCAAATCTGAACTGGGATTTACATAATGGGTAAGAATCTGCAAAGATCGGAAGAGCTTTCTGAGAGATATCACAAAAGCAAAGGCCTAGAAAGAGGACCAAGCTTGCATGTTCTAGTAACAGAGAGACCAACGGAGTGACTGGACATAGGGAGAACAGGAGAAGAAAGGTCAGGGAGCAGGAACCAGATTATGCTGGCAATTGTTTCAAACATGAGCTAATTTCTACTTCAGAAAGCCCCTTCTGAAGTATTTTGGTCTGAGCAAAATGGTGCCATTTATTGAGACAGGAAAGATTTACAAAGAAACAGATTTGGGAACGAGAGAATCAATAGGAGGTCTTCTGGACATGCTTATTTGAGATCCCTATTAAATATCCAATTAGAAATAATAATCAGCCATTTGTATATATGAGACACAAATGGGAGAATCAAAACCATATAGAAGATACCTGAATCTATAGCAATGGATGAGCTCACCTAAGGAGACAGTATAGGGGTGGAGGGAAAGGGAAGAAAGGAGAGAAAAAAGTAGAAGACTGGGTCTTTCAAAGGTCTGGTAAAAAAGTTAATATGAGAAAGGACACTGAAAAAGAGGAGCCAATAAGATAAGAGGGTAAAAACTAAGCATATGATGTCATTGAAATCCAGGGACACCCTTCAGGGCAAACCATCTGGCCCCCACCCATGCACCAGGCCTCTATCCTATCTAATAAAAGAGTAATATGCAGATTGACCATCATTCCAACACACAAGATGGCTGCCTCCATGTAGTCAAAGATCCTGCCCCCATGTGGACACAAGATGGCCACCACAAGATGGCCAGCAGGGGAGGGCAGTTGGGAGGGACCAGGCCTGCAAGGGAGGGCAGTTGTGGGTGATCAAGCCTGAAGGGGAGGGCAGTTAGGGGTGACCAGGCCAGCAGAGGAGGGAAGTTGGGGGTGACTGGGCTTGCAGGGAAGGGCAGTTGGTGGGGACCCAGGCCTGCAGGGGAGAACAGTTGGGGGAGACCAGGCCTGCAGGGGAGGGCAGTTAGGGGCAAACAGGCTGGCAGGGGAGCAGTTAGGCATCAATCAGGTTGACAGGGGAGTGGTTAGGGGGTGATCAGGCTGGCAGAAAGAAGCAGTTAGGGGTAATCAGGAAGGCAGGCAGGCAAGCAGTTGGGAGCCAGCAGTCCTGGATTGTGAGAGGGATGTCTGACTGCCCAGGCAGGATCGGGCCTAAACGGGCAGTCGGACATCCCTTGAGGGGTCCCATATTGGAGAGGGTGCAAGCTGGGCTGAGGGCCACCCCCCCTCACCCCCCGTTCATGACTTTCGTGCACTGGGCCTCTAGTGTGTGTATACACACACACACACACACACACACACACACACACACACACTGAGTGGTCAGATTATTATGCGTTCAGAGATCATAATAATCTGGCTACTCAGTGTATATGCACATACACATATAGATATGAAAATATATATAATTGTACACATAAATTATTAAATTCTCAATGACGATTACTGATAAAGCAAAAAACCTAGAAAGCCTATGCTGATTATAGGAGATTGACTAAATAAATTATGAGACTGCAGCTAAAATTCCATTTAGTTGTTTAAAAAAGGCAAGATAAATCTGTAAGTGCTAATTTATAATAATCTTTGTTACAACATCAGGTAAAACAAAGCAAGATGCAGAACAGTAGGTCTCATATTTCACTTGTGTTTAAAAAAGAAAAAGGAAATTCTGTTGTAAGCAAAGATTTCTAAAAGCATACATATAAAATTGCTGGAGGTGTCCATCCTTAGAAGATGAAGGTTCAGCTGTCCTCCAATATAGTGTTCATGTGTGCATCTAACATTCTTTCTCTTTTCTTTTTTTAAATTGCATGGACATTACTTTTATAAAATTTAATCCTGAGAAGGAACATATCAATATTTAATTTATATTCATCTGTATTGTTTTAATTATTAAAAGCAGGTATTGATTTTGTTCACTTAAGAAAACTAATCAAGCTTTTTACTTTTTTTTTTTTAATATTTCCTTTTCCACAGAGCCTGACATCAATAGCGTTCTTTCATTTTAAGGCGAGAACATAAACTATTTTCTTGTTGTGACCCATCAAAAAACTTGCCTGATACACATTTTCTAAGGAACTTTTCTCCCCACTGCTAGAATCTTTGTACTCACTGGACCAAGGAAATGACGGTCATTGGCACACCACCCACTTTGAGTGTGGGGATAGAAAAACAAACTATTATTTGTTCTAATCGAATCACATTCACTTTCCAAACTATTTCTTTATATACAGAAAATAAATTACTTTTAAACCTAAAGTAATAAAAATCTGATTAGCAATAATGATAATAGCTGACATTACTGGGTACATATTATGTGTCCAGCAATGAGTCATGCACATCATATCCTTTTTTTCCATTTAATCCTCCAAATTTGTAGTGGGTTCATTTTTACTCAAATTTTATGGGGGGGAGGGATCTGTGGCTTAGAAAGGAAAAGTAACTTGCTAAAATCACACAGAGAGACAGTGGCCAGGATTAGAGACCCAGAAAAACTGACTCCAGGGACTGTCAGTTTAAGGAAACTAGAATGCCTCATTAAGTGGCTCTTAGCCTCTTGATCAAAAATAATGCAGACAATATCTAAAAACAAAATATAGAAATGTTACGTGGCCTTGAGGTTACCTCATGATATTTTTAAAGAGGCTAATGAGCAGGCTTGAAAAGGAACTGTGTGGCTATTTGCAAGATCTTGAACATGTCAGCTCTTGGCCTTCTGTTACTGGTGAAAGACATGCAAGTAAAGGGAGCATTAATAATGATGCAGCATCCTCACTCCAAAGCACAAGCTAACTCTCACAGCAACCAATCTCCACTTCACCCTGCAGGCTTCTGCATAATCATGGCATTATGGAAGAGATGGGCATGGTTCATAGCAACACTACTCAGAACAAAACATTTATCTTACACAACTGTTCATTTGGAAGTCAACTCGAGGAACAGCATAAAACAGTAAGAAGAGTCTATCCAAAGATTTAGGTAAGGCAGTTAAACATGTGGATATAAATAAAAATTCACTAAGAGCACAACGAAAATGAGGAAATGTTTGATTGTTTTGGACCCGACAGCATTTAGTAGGAAAGGGGGGTCTTTTACCACAGAACAAACATCCATTACGCTAATTCATACCTGTGTGTGTATTTATATTAATACAAATCACTGAATGCCTACTAAAAACTCAGGGAATAGAGTAAGCTTTTTTAAAGTTTATTTTTTATTGTTGACATTATTACAAATGCCCCCTATTTTCCCTCCACTTGCCCTAGTGTAAGCTTTAATAAAAGTATAAATAAAAGATGCACCTTTAAGGTGCATCTTTAAAAATAATTTCTTAAAATCAATAAAGGCTAAATTAAAATTACAAATTCTGGTCAATGTTTTTTGATTTTGTTTTTGTTTTTGTTTTGTCCACCTTTCATGTGTTCTATATAGGGACTGTGCAAAGCACAACAGTGAGTAACCAGGTTTTCAAAATCTTTTTTTTATTTTATTGATTTTGAGACAGAGAAAGAGAGAGAGAGAGAGAGAGAGATTTGTTGTCCTACTTAAGCATTCACTGATTGCTTCCTGTATGTACCCTGAGTGGAGATTGAACCCACAACCTTGGCATATTAGGACAATGCTCTAACCAACTGAGCTACCCAACCAGAGTCAAAAAAAAACCTTTTTAAAAAACAATTAAAGTGAATCATGAGAAAACATTTTCCTTTTAGTAAGCTAGGGTTGGAAGACTGAGAGGATGAGGAGAAGGGGACCAAAACAGGAAAGAGAGGAGAGGACAAAAGGGAAAGGAGAAACAGAGTCTGACAGACAAAGAACATCTGCAGTGCCCAGTCTGAAATACTCAGAACAGTAGCTGACGCCCCACTGCTGAGTGCTGGGGAGAACGGGTGTGCTTCTAAATGAAGTAGAACACAGAAGCTCCTACAGGGAAGCACTTACTCTTGGAGATTACTCACATAAGTTTGATCTTTAAAAATATAAGCATCCCCTGCTTGTTGAAAGTTCTGGTTACACCACTTTACTTTTTCGAAAGACCTACATTAAAACCTGTTCAAAGAGGATTTCCACTTTTACAAAAGAAGTGAAAACAGTGTCCAGCATTTGTGATGCGGTGAGGCCGTGCACCCGGAACATCGAGAGTACACTGTTGCTTCGACTAAATGCAGTATTATTTTAGGCTTTGTATGTAAACTGATATGAATTGGAAGGTTATTTTTTGGATCTCAGAAAACTAAAAAACGTTTCCATTTAAATCAATGGTAACTGCTTCTTTGCTTTCTGCCATGTCAGCTTCGGAAAGGTTTTATAGGAATGCTCTGCTTCTGGATAGTGGAGAAAACTGTAGTCCTGCTGAGTGCTTTGCAAAGATAAAATGAAAACATGAGTCAGCTTGAACTCTGTTCAATGTTCAGAGGGAAAAGAACATTTTTTCTTTTAAGTGATAAATAAAAGCTGGGAGAACTCTACCAGTTAACTACTGAAAATTAATTACATGTCTAAGTAGGCCTGGCAACAATCTAAATCAGAGTGCAAGACAAACCTTTACTTACTGTGTAGAACAGAACATTGCTAATATTCCCCTGTCCTCTTTCCAAATTAAATTGCTCTGTTGGTCCTGAAACATAATTATTCAGAAGTTACTGTGTCTAAAGAATCCATAATAGGACATCTACTTCTATGATGTAAATAGGTTTATAAACTAAGAGCTAATATACACAGCAAATGGACCTTATAGGGCAGTTCATAAGCTGGTCACCACACCTGTACACTAAGCCACTTCTCACCATGCCTATCTTGTATGTTATGTTCCTGCCACACTGAGCCTTCAGGCCCTCAGGCATAATAAAACTCCAAAATTGAGAAAAACGAAAATCTAACCCTCCTACCCTCCCCCCCCCAAAAAAAGTAGGTAAAGAATATGAGAGTGCACACAAAAAGGAAACACATGGCTCTTGAACATAAAAAAGATATTCAACCCCATTATTAATAAATAAAAATTAAAACTGCACTAAGGGAAAAAAACTGTACAATTTTTCATTTCTTATATTGTCAAAAAAACATAAGTTTGAAAACATTGTGCTGATGTCACTGTGAGGAAGCAGGCACTTTCCTGCATTGCTGGTGGGAATGCAAACTAGAAAACCACCTATGAAGGCCATTTAGCAATACCTACCATAAAGGAAAATGCACATTCTCTGACAAAGAAGTTCTGAGAATTTAGCCTACTATAAACATACTAGAGGCCCGGTGCACAAAATTCGTGCATAGGTAGGGTCCCTAGGCCTGGCCAGCGATCAGGGCCAATCTGTGGGACAACCGGCGGGGTGATCAGGGGGCCCCCACTGGCACCTGTCTTAGCCAGCCTGGCACCACCTGCTCCCCAGCCCCGCCTCCCACCACCACCCGCTCGCCAGCCAGCCCGACAGCCAGGAACCTGCAGGCTGGGGGCAGCTCCTGCATTGAGCGTCTGCCCCCTGGTGGTCAGTGCACATCATATCTACCAGTCTTCCACAGGTCGTCCCACCATTCAGTTGATTTGCACATTAGGCTTTTATTATATAGGACTTACACATGTGCAAGGTAATTCATTGCAGCACTGTTTGTTAGAATAAAAGGTGACTGGTTAAAGGCATCCTATATAATAAAAGGCTAATGTGCAAATTGTCCCCATGGGTGGGAGTTTGACTGACCGGTAGCTATGACGCACACTGACCACAAGGGGGCAGAAGCTCTAACGCAGGAGCTGCTGAACAACAGCAACTCCTGCGTTAGAGCTTGCAGAGTGCCCACTCGCACTCCAGGACCCCTGGGGGGATGTCAGACTGTGGGTGTTGGCCCAATCCCCACAGGCCAGGCTGAGGGACCCCCACCTGCTGAAGGGAACCTACTCACTCTGCAGATGCCCTTCAAGCCCCAGCACCGCCCCATGTGCGGCCGGCTAGGGAGGGATCGTGAGAGGTTGGCTCCAGGGCATGTCTCAACCAGTCCCGTCCCGCCACCTTCCAATTAATTTACATTCAATGTGCACAAATCCGTGCACTGGGCCTCTAGTTTTAGTAGATTCAGAATTGAGATTCCTATAAAGCTGCTCAAAAAAAAAAAAAAAAAAAAGAATGAATAACCTCAAGTCCTAATGTAGAAAGAGCTCTAGACATATTTTTCAGAGAAAAAAAATTAAGACACTAAAAAACATATACACTATGCTACCACAGGAACTCTAGAATAAATTTTCACTTTTGCTTCTATTTGTACAAAAAATTATGTGTGTTTATCAAAAACAAATAAAATGGCTGGAACTGGGGAGAGGAATAACTACAGAATTGATAGGAGACAAGGTAAGAAAAAGATTTTCCTTTGTACAACTGATTTTTTTATTTTTAAACCGATTCAAAAATTAAGTCTTTCCAAAGTAAAAAAGCAATTGCAAAAAATGTACTAGTAGCTTGTCTTAATCTTCCTACTATTTCCCCAATTTTGTACTTCCTTCCATAGTCAAACATCTTTAAAAAGCTATCCCTGTACCAGATCTATACATATTCTGTCACCTCCCATTCTCTCTTCCAGCACTTCATTTTGGTGAAGATCTTCAACCACTTACTATTTTCATAAAAACATTTTCATTGTTGGAACTGATCCCAAATGCCATAGACAGCTAAACACTCCTTTCTTTATGGTGTCAACAGAATCACTCTCCTATTTTCCTCTTACCTCCCTAGCCTCTCTGCTTTAACCATCCATGAATTATACTGCTAACGGGAATGTAAAATAGTATAACTGATTGGGAAAAGAGTCTGGCAATCCCTCAAATTGGTAAACAAAGAGTTAACATATAATCCAGCAATTCCTTTCCTGGGTATACACCCTAAAAAACTGAAAATGTATGTTCACACAAAAACTTGTACATCGCCCAGCCGGTGTGGCTCAGAGGTTGAGTGTCAACCTATGAACCAGGAGGACATGGTTCAATTCCTGGTCAGGGCACATGCCCAGGTTGTGGAGTCGATCCCCAGTGGGGGGTGTGAAGGAGGCAGGCAACTGATGATTCTCATCACTGATGTTTCTATCTCTCTCTACCTCTCCTTTCCTCTCTGAAATCAATAAAAATATTTTTTAAAAAACACATTTGTACATCAATGCTCATAGCTGCATTATCTTAGCCAAAAAGTGTTTTTGGGGAGCCGGGGGTGGGGGGGGTCCATCATCTCATAATTGAATAAATAAAATGTAATATATCCATACAAAGGAATATTATTAGGCAATAATAAGAAATAAAATATTGATAACATGCTTGATGGACCTTGAAAACAAGGTGAAAGAGGTCAGTCACAAAGTAACATGTGTTGTATGATACCACTTAAATGAAAGGTCCAAGAGACACATAGGAGATTGGTGACTGCCTAGGGCTGGGAAGGCTAGGAAGACTGAGGGGTACTGGTTAAAGGATGCAGAGACTCTAGTTGAGGTAATAAAAATGGTTTAAATTGACTATAGTGATGGATGCACAACTCTGTGAATATACTAAAAGCTACCGAATTGTACACTTTAAATGGTATATGGTATGAGAGTGGTTATCTCAAAAAAGCTGTTTAAGAAACAAACAAACAAAACAAGAGACAAGCTTGAGCCACACCATCACCACTGTTTTCACTCTTTACCATCTGCCTAAATGTCTCTTCCACCCATCCACCCTAGAAAACTACTATTCTCCATTTTCAGCTGTTACATATCACCCCCTCTAGGAAGCCTTCTCTACTGTAGTTCTTCAGAAAGAGTAAGGCATTACTTCTCCTTGCTTACAGATGAGATTGTGGCATATCCTGGCAAAGATTCATAAGTATGTCTCACCTTTAAAATGAGTCCTTCAATGTCTTCAAATCCCCAAAGATAAGCTCAGGGCTTAGAAAAGGATATGCTCTGATTGTCAATCAGAGCATATCCTTTTCTAAGGATATGTAGAAGGGTAGATGGGTGAATGGGTGGATGCATGTATAGATGGATAGAAGGACAGAAGGAGAGAAGAGAAAGAAACAAAGAGCAAGCATGAGTAAACAAAGAAGCAAACATCAGGGTGGCAGAACAGCATGTTAATGAAAATGGAGACCAATGAGGAAGCAAACAGATTAGTCCTTGTCAGCAATCAAAAGTTAACACTAGACAAATGCTTTCAGCAGAAGCTGGGGTCAAACTCTGATGGAGAATCTGGTGTTTCTTCCAGAGGATTTTCTTATTCTAACAAGAACAAAGACAGCAACTTTTCATTCTAGCACTTATAAAAAGAATGTATTTACAAAAATATCCTAGGAAAATGTCTTTTCCATCTAACAGAGATTAGGCAATTTATTCATATAGCTATAATTATAGATAAGTAAAAGAAAAAACAAAACCCTATGCATTAAAAATAGGTTAGAAGGAAATGCACCAAAATGTTAGCAGTAGCTATATTTAGGTACTGGCACTCATGCTCTAGAGAGCAGGTCTTCCTGGTTCCAGAGGCTTCCCGACATGAGTCTGGGCCTGACAAGGCATTTCTTCCCCAAGCTGATCCCTACCATCTGGAGGTGCTTACAGGCCTCCAGAGACATGTTCTGTCTCATCTGACTGGCTCATCTGGACAGGCTGGCTCCTTGGAGCTGGCTTAGACCCCAAGGGTCTTCTTCATCCAATTATTCAACAGAGGCCCAAGCTTGGACCTGGCAAGCCTGGTCCAAGGCTCTAACACTGACTTTGAAGAAGGCTATTTCGACAGTTCAGAGATTAGCTAACATGGGGCAAAGGTAGGCTGTTAATTATGGGACAACAAAGCCTCAAGTGACAAAGAGGTTTTTGTAAAAACAAAAGAACTTAGTAACTGACTACATATGGAAAATGACAGCAAGAAGAATAAAGGTTTCTAACCTAGAAGCTAATCCAAAGAGTGGCACAACTAAGGAGAAACAGGTCAGAGGAGAAAAGTGTAATTTCAGCATTAGACATGTTCACTTTCAGTTACCTATCCAGTGATGTATGCAAGCAGAACTGTGCACAAGCAACTGTAAGTGCATGAAAAGACTCACAAAGATCAAAGGTATCCATGTCACCAAAGATGACAGACAACAGGCAATGGAGTATCAGGGTTAAAAATCATCAAGAAGATGGAAGTATGTCACAAAGCGATGATGGGTGGGCAGGACTTCAAAGAGGAGTGTTTGCCTAACTGAGTAATGGTGACAGACAATAGACTTAAAGTGGTTGTGAAAAGCAAAAACTATGCTGACCTCTGCCTTATGAATCAGAGGGAATTTGCCTAGAAGTCAGAAGTACAATTAAAATGCTGAAATTGATTTCCTATAAATTTCAATTTGACTATGCAATAGATTAGAACTAAATAACAACATTTGCATAGCATTTTACACTTACAAAACATTTTCAAATACATTCTCTCATCTAAGAGCCCCATGAGGTAAGTATTTACACTCATGGGTGAGGAAACAAGGAAAGATGTTGTGACAAGCAAAGAATCGTCATAAACCGAATCCCAGGAAGCAGGGCCAGGGTGGTCTTGGCTCTGTAGGCTGAGCGGAGGCACTTCGAATTCCCTTTGATGTTAAGTGCTGTGATGTGGGCTATCCTTACTACCATGAACAGGGATGATTTCTTTCATGATAGCCCAAAACAACAAAGTTTGTAATTTATTCACAGACTAGAGGCCCGGTGCACAGATTTATGCATATTGAAAGTAAATTAATTAGAAGGTGGCTGGCAGGACTTGACTGGGCAAGATGGGCCAGACACGGCCTAGAGCAAACCTCCCACAGTCCCTCCCCAGCTGAATGCACCTGGGGTGGCAATGGAGCACAAAGGACGTCTGCAGAGTGAGAGGGGTCCCTCTGGCAGGTGGAGTCCCTCAGCCTGGCCTGCGGTAATCAGGACGAAACCGGCAGTCCGACATCCCCCGAGGGGTCCCGGAGTACGAGAGGGCACTCTGCAAAGTTGCTGTCGCTCAGCAGCTCCTGCGTTGGAGCATCTGCCCCCTGGTGGTCAGTGCGCGACACAGCTACCAATCAGAGCATCTGCTCCCTGGGGGTCATTGCATGTCATAGCTACTGGTCGAACAGTCAAATGATTGCTTAGGCTTTTATCTATATGGACTAAAGGCCTGGTGCACAAATTCGTGCACAGGTGGGGTATGGCCAGCCCACCCTGATCTAGTGGGGAAGGCAGGAGGGAGGGGCCGCGGACAGTTGGCCGGCTGGTCCCACCCCAGATTGGGGTGTTGGGGGCTGATCGGGAATGGGGCCGGCTGGAGGGGGCGGGGCGATCAAGGTGCGGATCAGGTTGGTTGGCTGCTGCAGTGTGTGTCATATCCACTGGTCGTTCTGGTTGTTCTGGTTGCTCCACCGTTCTAGTCACTGGGCTTTTATATATATAGGTTATAGTCATCTATTTTTCTCTAAAGAAACTAAATTTTACATGGAAAAATGTTATAAATTATATCTAACTGCACCCCATGAAAAGAGCTATGAAGTACAAGGAAGATGTGAGATCACAAACAGCAGGGACTGAAGTAGAATATATCAACTAAGAGGAGACTGGATTCCCCTCACCCTCCCCACACTCTGTACCATTTCAGTATAGCACCATCAGGTGGGATAGCACCCATGCTGTGGGATGGTGGGTGGCAGTCTAAGAAGAGCCCATCCAAAAGGGAGAAGGTGTCTTTAAGACATGAGCAGACTAAGGAAGGCATCTCTATGGAGGGTGACTCGGCAAGGGTATCAGTGCTCAAGCAGTAAAGAGAGTTGGAGTGACCACAGGAGAGTGTCCACCGAGGCAGACAGCCCAGCTCAGGGTGTCATAATCCAAGCAAAGCTAGAACATCCCTGCAGGGGCAGCTGAGCATTGGTTAGCAGAAATGGAGCACAGTGAATGGGCCTGTGCACCAAAGGGCAGCCAGACCTGCAGGGTCCAAGCCCAAGGGACGTGAAGAAGGCACCCACGTGGGGAAGGTGGTGGCAGTGGCCTAATGTCTGTTGTCAGAGCATAAATGGGGTGATGAAAGTATGCACACAGGAAGATGGCCTGTGCTGGAGTCCAGGAGAGGTGAGGAGGGCATCTTTGCAGAAAGGCAAAGGTGCCGAGTCTAGGAGTTCAAGAGATATGAAAATCTGATGAGGAACAGGAAATTTACCTAGCCTCAAAGAACCTTCTCACAAAATACATATTAACTACATTGGAAAAAAATAACCATACAGTGGAGAAGCTCAGCAGGTATTACCTTAATCAACTGATCAAAGTGAACATCACCAATAATGGGATATATCATTATTGAGAGGATGCACTGAGAGGAAACAGCGTCATTTTTTAAGACATTCCTGCCAAAGACACATTAATTTGAACCTACTCAAGAGAAATATCAGACAAACACAAATCATGGGACAATCGTTCAAAAAACTGGCCTGCAATCCTCAAAAATGTCAAAGATAAAAGAGCAAGGAAGGAGAAGAAAACTAATCCAGATTAAAAGTCTTAAAAAGACATGACAACTCAATGCAAAGTGTGATCCCAAAATGGATCCACTGCTATAAAGGCCATTATGGAAATAAACAGTTCCAGGTCTGAGGATTAGATGGGAGTGGTACCTGTTAGTTACCTGGTTTTGAAGACTGTGCTGGGGTTTTGTAGGAGAATAACTGTATAGGAAACAGACACTAAAGCACATGGGGTGACAAGGCCTCAAATCAACAGCTTACTATCAAATGGTTTAGAAATAGGAAAAGACATTTTCTGTACTGCTCATGCAACTTTCTGTAAACACCATTTTTATCTTCCTTCTTATAAGCTTTCAGAGCCTGAAGAAGTAGGCTGCTTGGCACCATTAGAATATATAGTTGCCACAAAAACTTACAAAAAAATTAAGTGTGGGAAGCCGCCCATTGTCTTCACTAGCAGAGAGGTGTGGACAAGGAACCCAGGAGGCTGGTGACCCTTGAGACCTGGCAATGGTCAGAGCTATGCACTGACTGTTTAGTCGAGACAATGGTAGCTGAAGCAACTTCCCCACCAGATCGTCATGCATATCCTTACCGATAAGATAGTCTGTCTGTTACCAGAAATTGCCTGCCTTAGGGAATCCCAAATTGAATAAAAGGATGGCAAGGCCTGAGTACAAGCAGAGTCCTTCCTCTTGCATTGGGCTCCCGCCTTGCCCCCCAATTTCCAAATTATTATTTCTTGTCTCATCTCTTTCCTTTGCGTGCAGCCCCTCTTCCAGAGCCCAAACCCTGAACCACTCAGGACATGGGTCTTCACATAAAAGCACTATGAAAAATGGAGAATGACTCTATTCACATGGAGGTGTTTTTTCCCGAAATAGGAAATTAAAGGTCAGTGTTATGGGAACAATGTCAGTAGCAGAACCAATAAAGATACTGACAAAGTGATACTTTACAAAAAGCTTATATTAAAGGAACATTTATTTTAAAAGCCAAAGAGAAAACAATGAATATTCACATGTAATTATATTCACGAATCCTTCCCTACATCTAGAAAAGTAAGTGATAATGATTGAGAGCCAGGTAATGTGCTTAGTGCTTAAGTACTGTTTGTTACATAGCATTCAGATTTTAGCATTCTATATTCACACACTATCTTATTTCCAACTAAAAAAGAATAGTCCAGTTTCCCCCACAGTACTTTTAAATATCTAAATGCATACAATACCCATTTCAAGATTTTTAAAAAATTTAAAAACTCAGAAAACTAGGACTAGATGGTATTGTCTTAAACACATAAAGAGTACCTGTGGAAATCCTATAGCTAACATCATATTTAACAGTGAAAGCCTGAACTCGTTCACCCTTAAGATCAGGAAGCAGGTAAAGATGCCCCATCTCACCTGTCATATTCAACATAGTACAGGAAGGTCGAGACAGCATAATGAAGGAGGGAAAAAAAATAAAATGCAGACAAAGTAGAAAGAAAAGGAAGAAAACTGTCCTTTTTTGCAGATAACATGATTATATACATAGAAAACCCCAAGAAATTTACCAAAAATTCCTACAACTAATAAGTAAGTTCTTCAAGGTCATAGAATATAAGATCAAGAAACAAAAATCAATTACATTTGTGCATACTAACAACTAATCAGAAAAACTGAAAAAAAATCAATACCACTGCCCTGGCCAGATGGCTCAGTTGGTTGGAGTGTTATCCCGTATACAAAAAGGTGGCAGGTTCAATTCCCAGTCAGGCACATACCAAGGATGCAGGTTCAATCTATAGTCAGAGCACAGGCAGGAGCAACCAATTCATGTTTCTCCCATAGCTATCTGTCTCCATCTCTGGCGCTCTCTCTCTACCCGCCCCCCATCTAATAAAGAGAGAATATGCTAATTGACCCTCACACCATCGCAAAGATGGCGGCAACCACAGCCAATAAGGAGGGAATATGCTAATTGACTTCCCAGCCCTCAAAGATGGTGGCGCCCACAGCCAATAAGGAGGGAATAAACTAATTAACTGTCATGACCTCAAAGGTCACAAGATGGTGGTGCCCAGTCCTCTCAGCCACTCCGGGGCGGCAGGTGCATGGCAAGACTGGGCCCGTCCCCAGGCAAGCCTTGGATGGTGGCTGCCCAGCCACCCAGGGCCAGCCCAAGGTGCAGGCAAGCCTCGGATGGCAGCTTCCCAGCCACCCAACACCGCCTGAGGCTCAGGTAACCAGGGCCGGCCAAGGCTTGTGCTGCTGGCAGTGGCAGCAGTGGAGGTGTGATGGGGCATCACCTTCCCCTGATCACCGGGTCACCTCCCGCTCCTGAGGGCTCCCGGACTGTGAGAGGGGGCAGGCCGGGCTGAGAAACACCCCCCTCCAGTGCATGAATTTTCATGCACCAGGCCTCTAGTATTTTATAATCTTCACTACAGAAAAATCTGTTTATGCTACAATCTACCCAGAAACAATTCACTGATTGTAAATGCCTTACTTCTATCTAACCCCATAGGGAAAATAGATCTAAATATTACAAATTGCTTAGGAGAGTTAAAATACACAGAATGCATTTGAGCCAAATATGTCTAAATACTTATTAAACAGCACCTCATATATTGACTTTATACACACTACCTATGTATCTTGACTCATTACAAAACCCTAATTTTCAGGAATTTGTCATGTCACAGGGACATTTAAAACTTTTCAATTAGTTTAGTAAATTTCACATATTTCCCTGGTGAGAACTGTGGGAAACATTGTAGACTAATGTACACACCAATGGAACTCTTGTTTAACTAGCCAATGGAGAACAAGTAAAATGGATGCATACTGGCTGAATACTTTCGCTTAATTCACCTAAAAATTTTTCTCTAACAGTTTTTTTAAATATTTGATAGATAAGAGAACTCAGGTAAATAATTTTAAAGTTTTACAGTATAGTCAAAAGAATTTTGCTGAAGTGGAATAGAAATACATAATTATTTCTATACTAGAGGCCGATGTATGAAATTTATGCAAGGGGCTCGGCCCTCGCAGCCACAGCAACAGCCCTGGCTTTGTCCGGAAGGTCGTTCAGCTGTCTGGTCTAATTAGCATATTATGCTTTTATTATTATAGACTATTGTCACAAAAACAGATACCAGCCTCTCTATGGTTTACTCTTAAAAAAAACTCCAATAGAAATAAAATAATTTCCTAGGAATTAACTTTCTTCAATATATGGCAACAAGAGCAAAGACAAACATTGTCCTTTTGAATTAAGTGTGCTAAATATTCTGGGAAATCATGTTACAACTACTCAGAAAACATATGACCAGAGGAGGTAAGAATATTTTATAAACTATAATCACTGGATCTATGCCAAAAAGCATAAAAACATTAGAGACAGAGCTGTTTCAACAAAATCATTTTTACAAAGAAACTATTTCTATTCTATAGCCTATTCTAATACCAGTTGTTGATATAAATATAATAAACTCAATTAAGCAAACAAAAAATTGGTTTCCATACACTATATAGAATAGTACTATATGGCATTAAATATAGAAGCTTAGAAAAAAAAAAAAGTTAGTGCTAAGTAATCCTATAATTTGAAATACTTCTAAAAAATTTATGTCTCATTTTTCCCTACTATTCTATTTGTGGAAATGTTTTTAAATTAAATCTAGCACTTACATCTAATATGTAAGATCAAAGTCCAGTTTCATGAGTTTTTGGGCCTTGGGTAAGGGTGTGGGTATGGGGTTGAGTTGCTAGCAGTCAGCAGCTGTGCGTCGCTACAGGTTGCCCAGGACCAAACCAGAGAGGGTCGGACCTGCATTACCATCATTTGTCTACCATCCAGAACTGAAATATCATGGCTGACATGTACACATAAGGAACTGTTTGACATTGAAACTGGGACTCAAAAGAGCTGTTGGCCCAGAAAGAAACTCACTACAGACTGATTCATTGGCCTCTCAGCATAACCATTATTGCTTGTCTCATTTTTGGCTTTATAAGTGTATTTCTAGTATCACATGATCTCACTCATCTAGGGGAAATAATGAACAACATAAACTGATGAACAAAAACAGACCCGATCAGACAGTCAAACCTCAGAGGGAAGGGGGTAAGGGGGAGAGATCAACCAAAGGACTTGAAAGCCTTAACCAGTGGTCACGGACAACAGAGGGGTAGGGGCATGAGTGGGGAGGGGTTTGGGATGGGAATGGATGAGGACAAATATGTGATACCTTAATCAATAAAGAAATTTAAAAAAAAAAAAAGAAAGCATTTAAGATAAAGAGAAGTGGGGCTCTTTTCCCTGGTGCCTCAGAAGCAGTGGGCTGCTTCAGGATGAACCTGAATGAAATCTCTTTCCCAGCCACTGGCTGACAAAAACTCATTGAAATGGATGATGAACACAAACTTTGTACCTTTCATGAGAAGCCTTTGGCCACAGAACCTGCTGCTGATGCTCTGGGATTAGAATGGAAGGGTTATGCGGTTATGTGGAAGGATTAAATCAGTAGTGGGAACGACAAACAAGCTTCCCCATGAAGTAAGGTGTCTTGACCCAGGCTGCTGACTAAAGGGTATTCCTGTTGTAGACCACGGAGGACTGGAGAGAGAAAGCACAAATCTGTTCAGATTTGCATTGTAGATGCCAATCTCAGTGTTCTCCACTTGGTCATTGAAAAAAAAAAAGGGTGGGGGGAGGGATTCCTAGTCTCATGGTACTACTGTGCCTCATTGCCTCAGGCCCCAAAGAGCTAGCAGAATCCACAAACTTTTCAGTCTCTCTAAAGATGATGTCTGCCAATATGTTGTGAGAAAGCCTCTAAATGAAGAAGATAAAAAATACACGACCAAACTATCCAAGATTCAGCATGTTGTTACTCCATGTGTCCTGCAACACAAATGGCAGCGTATTGCTCTCAAGAAACAATGTACTAAGAATATTAAGGAAGAAGCCACAGAATATACTTCTGGCACAGAGAATGAAGGAGACCAAGAAAAATTCCAGGAACAGATTGCCAAGAGACAGGGAGCTTCTACCTCTAAGTCTGAGTCAAAAATTAGATCTTATGCTCAACCAGTGTGGCTCAATGGTTGAGCATCGACCCATGAACCAAGAGGTCACTGGTTCAATTCCTGGTCAGAGCACATGCCTGGGTTGTGGGATTGATCCCCAGTGGGGGGAGTACTGGAGGCAGCTGATGGATGATGTTTCTCTTTCACCACCGTTTCTATATCTCTATCCCTCTCCCTTCTCTCTCTAAAAATAAATAAAATAAAATAGAAATGAGGTCTTATAAGAGTAACTAATAAATAAGGACAGACATCAAATCTCCAGACACGGAAGAAGAGAAGTAGGGAACCAACTACATCAATGGCACCACTTTCATACTGTATATACTGGATGAATCAGCACCTGTACACCCTATAATCTGCCTGGCCTGTTCCTGAGTTAGAAGATAACAGGAAGCATCTTCAGGAAGAAGGAAAAGTCTTAGGAAAAATAGACAAACAAAAAAACTATGAGTTTTTTTAATAAGCTCTTTTAACTGACTAATGATGGGAAAGAAAGGCTTGGTAGTATGGTGAAGGCTGTCTCCATGGGTCTAGCTCAAAACACTACTGCTCCATTCCTGAAAGAGTGTCTACTGTGAAAGCTAACCAACCATTTCTTTTGTTGTCTGAGCAGTCACCATAAACCACCAAATGCCTACTCATAACTTTGAAAACAAATTGCATAGGATCTAATCTCAAGAAAAGAATTCCACAAACTGCATACAAAAGGTTCTCATCTCCCAAAGAAAGCACATTAATAAACCAATATTCCTTAAAAAAATCATAACTATTATTTATTGAGCATTTTTTGGTGCCAGGCTGTAAGAGCTTTACATGCATAAACTCAATCAATTCTGACAACTGGTGAGGCAGGAACATGGTATCTCCATTATATGGATGAGGAACCTAATCTTAAATAACCTGGCCAAGGTCACACATTACCAAATGGTAAAACAAGGTTTTGGATTTAGCCATCTTGCTCCAGATTCTGCAACCTGAATCACCACTGCTTATCAAATGTATTTAAAAGTACATCAAAATATATCAGTAATAAAATAAGGGTCTATTACACAGTGCTATTTTTATGTCAGGTATCATGACTTAGATTCAAATAATGCCCCATCCCCAGTGGTCCATCCTGTTCAGCAAGACAAATACTGACACTGAGACATGCTATGAATGAGCCTTCCTAGCACCATGGGACTCTGGACTCCATTATCCAACCAAAAGTCTGATCATCAATGCATCCTTTGGATTGATTAATGACCAAAAGGGGGATGTGTGGACGAAAGGGGCCACATGCTAACCTGACAAGCTCAGGGAAGGCTTGCATGGCAGTCTTGCAAACTCTAAGACCTAAAGTAACCACACGATGGTCTGAAATGAAAACTTTAACTAAAAGCAGTTATGGTGGATAGTCATGTCTTAGCCAGGTTATCTTCCCTGACAAGGTCCATCTTTACCTTAACTGAGCCTTTTTGCATCTACCATAACATATCCTTGAAATGTCAGGGTAACTTCTAACTTCCTTTTTTTCCTGGCCCCTCAGGGCACAACTAAATGCCCTGGGCGCCAGGGCAGATCCCACAAATTCCTTCACTGTCATTGTTATCACGTTAAGTGTTGACTATTAACTATCCTGTAACCACCTAAGTAAAAGAAGTATGTGTCTATCATTTTACTCTTTATCCAATCCCAGAGGTTCCCCCCAGACCCGCCCCACCACCACCCTACTTTGCTTTCTCCCACCTGTCTACTCTATCACCAATGGATTTCATGTAAACCACCTACTTCTCCTTTGACTGTAATGTATAAAAATAGGTGAAAAACCGCCATTCTCTGGAGCATTATCCCAATCCATTGAAATTCTGCTTCCCGGCAATTGTCGAACGTTTGGCTCAAATAAACTCACAAAAATTCTTTACCGGTTAACAATCCAATCTTTTCTATTGAATTTTGAGAGAGAAACACTGATTGGCTGCCTCCTGCATCCCCACTACAGAGATCAAGCCCGCAACCCATGTATGTGCTTTGACTGGGAATTAAACAGGCCACCTTTTGGAGTATGGGGTACACTTCAACCAACTAAGCAACACTGGCCAGGGCTCATGAGGCCTCTTTAAAAGATTTGCTTTGAGGAAAAGTGAAGATAGGAAGTATAAAATGGAATCACTTTAACGAAGCTGCTAAAATTATCAACACTATGAAGCTGAGGCATGACGATTCTATTCTTATTCTAACTAGCCTGAGGAATTAAACTTTTTTAACTTTCCAGTCCTGCGTCAATGCCTGTATATACATTTCGACTTCCAGATAACCTTCTGATTACCCACCTGAAAGACTCACAAATCCACACAACCTGACAGCTATTATCTAAACTACCTCATCCTGGACCAGTCCTAAGGCTAAGAATGCACGACTGATAGGTCTCAAAAATGAACTTTTTACTCTAAAAACTCTTAACTTTTCTTTCTTCTTTGGAACATTTCTGGGCTTTCTGGCTAGTAGTGTTGCAAGTTTGCAAACTTTAAGACCCTTTAATAAATATTTCATTCATTTCTTAAAACAAAAACAAAAAAAGAAAGAAACCAATAAAACCTCCCCTATCAAATAACTAACCTCCACTCTGATTCACTTTATAAAACTTATGCACCTAGCAAGCATCTTGCACGGCATAAAACAGTATACTTACTACTCCTTCAGTAAACTATAGTTATAAGATTTTATTGTAACAAGATCTGAATACAACACAGCAATTTCCTTTTCCCACTGAGTTTGGGAAAGTATATTACAAAGGATTCCATTTTAAAGCCGTTAATACACTGAATAATTTAAGCACTATAAAATAAGTCTAAGATGGCAGGCAATGTTATATTATTATATCATATCTCATTTCCATGTCCCAAATGGATCACCACAAAAACTTACTAGTTTTCTTTCTTTGTTTACAAAGGTAGATTATATATACTGGTGAAGATTTTTCAAAAATTGTCATTCTTCTCAAATAAGGTTATATATTTCTCTATAACTTTCAACTCTTTCCTGCTTATTACTAAAAAACGAATGGGCTTTCTGCAACAACAAAACATGACTACGACCATTTATCTGAAGAAAAGTTATGCTTGCTTTGCCCTGGAAATAGACATTTATATTTCATTAATCTCACTACCTAACAAAACACCTTTAATATACATTTTTCTTCCTCCAAAAAGCCATACAAAAACAATCTAATTAGTCCCACAAATATGCTTAGGCACAATAACATTTTATTTTTAAAAGCCTGGCAAATGCACGTGGTCTCCTTACTGTTTCAGCTTAATTTAAAAAATAAACCAGTGTGTCAGTTTCTAATGCAAGTGATAGCTAACTCTAAGTTTCTTTAGCCATGAAATGAGAGTTATACTAGAAAGCAGCTAGGATAACAATTAGATATTATAATTGTGCAAAATGAGAGACACAAACATGAATGTGGGTATCCCTGTAATATTGGTGGTAATAGCAAAAGAATCGGAACAACAGGAATGTCTAGAATAAAGGGTCTGGTTAAATAAATTATCCTACATTCATACACTAGAACAGTGGTAGGCAAAATGCGGCTCGCGAGCCACATGTGGCTCTTAGGCCCCTTGAGTGTGGCTCTTCCACAAAATACCACGTCCTGGGCAAGTCTATTTTGAAGACGTGGCATTAGAAGAAGTTTAAGTTTAAAAAATTAGGCTCTCGATTCTTCAAAGAAGGCAGCAGCCATGGCGCCCAGCCGAAATGGCATGATTCTAAAACCCCACTTCCACAAGGACTGGCAGCAGCGTGTTGCCACGTGGTTTAACCAGCCGGCGCGGAAGATCCACAGACGCAAGGCCCGGCAAGCCAAAGCGAGATGCATCGACCCTCGCCCTGCGTCCGACCCTCGCCCTGCGTCCGGGACCCATCAGACCCATAGTGAGATGCCCCACCGTGAGGTACCACACCAAAGTGCGAGCCGGCAGGGGCTTCAGCTTGGAAGAGTTACGGGTGGCTGGCATCCACAAAAAGGTGGCCCGGACCATTGGGATCTCGGTGGATCCGAGGCGGCGGAACAAGTCCACCGAGTCCCTGCAGGCCAACGTGCAGCGGCTGAAGGAGTACCGCTCCAAGCTCATACTCTTCCCCAGGAAGCCTTCGGCCCCCAAGAAGGGAGACAGTTCTGCTGAAGAACTCAAATTGGCCACACAGCTGACCGGACCAGTCATGCCCATACGGAATGTCTACAAGAAGGAGAAAGCCAGGGTCATCACAGAGGAGGAGAAGAACTTCAAGGCTTTTGCCAGTCTTCGAATGGCCCGTGCCAATGCCCAGCTCTTTGGCATCCGGGCAAAAAGAGCCAAAGAAGCTGCAGAACAGGATGTTGAAAAGAAAAAATAAAGTGCTGTTGGCAACTTGTGATAAAAATAAATAAATAAATAAAATAAAATAAAATTAGGCTCTCAAAAGAAATTTCATTGTACTATTGATATTTGGTTCTGTTGACTAATGAGTTTGCCAACCACTGCACTAGAACATAATACTACTTCAAAATATAAAATAAGGAAATTTGTAATAACATGATAGAAAATAATCACCAAGTCATATTGTTGTTGTTTTAACACTGTTCATTGTGCTATTCTTTTAGTTTTCTGTATGCTTGAAAGTTTTCATAATAAAACGGGAGAGAAAGGTCTCAAATGATCCGGATGCACTGCTATAGGGGGAAGGCTCCTTCAGAGGACTTTTGAAGGAGCAATTGCCCTGAAAGCCTCCCCAGTACCCCCAAATCATATTATTAAATGAAAAGAGTGAAAAACCATGTACATGTATGCTAGCCTTAATGTAGCAGAAGGAGGCAAAAACAATATGTATGTTTGTGTGTGTAATTGTGTATGTACATTATTCTTATAAATCCATATTCTAACACTAAGTTTCTTCAGAAAGACTTTGAATCTGAGGCAGATGGCTGTTTTATTACACTATACTCTGTTTCTTTTTAATTTTGTGTCATGAGAAAAAATTATACATTTGAAAAAAAATTTAATATTCTTAGTTTGATCCAAAATCATAACAGTAATAGTAAACACCAGAGTCTTGGTTACACACACTATTCATTTTTAACTGAAATATGAAACAAATGTGTTGTCCTGGATCATAGAAAAGCCTTCCCTATCCAAAGCATACTAATAAAAAAATTATCCTGAAACTATACTACTACTTTAAAATGATCTTTAATCTCTAAGTTGTTCTCATTGAGACTATTAGAATATCCCCTACATCCAGAGAGTTAGTAGAAACAAACAACTGTTCATTATATTTACTAGTCTAGATTATCAAGAAGCAACGCATAGTTTGCCTGAAATTTTTCTCTGCACTAAAGTATGACAATGAAATAGTCACAACTAGAAGAAATTATTTTGGGGTGGATAGATGTGAACTCACTTTAGCAAAAAAAAGAAGAAAAAAAAAAGTCAAAGGCAATCAAGTGGCTAAAAGAAAGTAATTTACAGCAGAGAATTCTGGGAAATTCCAGAGAAACAACAAAGATAATGATAAAATAAAGAGGTATATAAAACTAATATTATACATATAAATTCAAGAATATATTAATAATATGAAAAGTCTCAGAGACACCAACACCCCAACTGAGGCACCTCATAGAACTGCAGGCTCAGTCTGACAGCTCAATGTGTCTGTGCCCCTGGGAACTACTCCATTCCCTTCAGGCTCAAAATGCTGACCAGAGTGGAGACCCGCTGGTGAGTCCAAAAGCCTGGAAAAGGCTTGTCAATTGCTTAAGTCTGAACTACTGCCTCACAAATACACACAAAACTTTTAAAAAAATAAACAGAGAAGTCATTATTCTCATCACTCTCAGGTATCTAAAACACACCTAAGAGGTCCTCCTCAGGAGGATGTTGGAGGAGTGGCAGAGGTTAGATACCCAACCTCACCACCACCTAGACTGGGACTCGCTGCAGCCGAGCCCAAACCCATGCACATCCCGCCCCAGCTTCAACTGGATCCATGCAATTGCCGAGGACACCACCCAGAATTATGTGCCTGCAGTGGACACTGCCCATACCCACTGACCTGGCAGGACTCTCGCCCCTGCTGTGGACTTACCCACCGTGATTGCAACTGTGCTGCCACCACCACCCTAGAGCCCAGCTGGTCTGCTCCAGCACCAGGGCTTGGAGGCAGGAACTGTTCTGAAGGTCTGGGAAGTAGATATAGTCTCCCCTGTTGTGGACCTACTAGAACTGAGGACCTGAGGATACTGAAGAAACTATAGACCTGTAGGATCTCATGCTGGTGAGCAGAAAGGGGACTGGATAGTAGGACTAGGAAAGAGGATCAGTCCTGCCCACTTGAATGCAAGGCAGGTGGCCTCTTTTCCACAGGCAAAACTGCTGCTTCTGACCCCACCTGCAGTGACCTGAGGTAAGAGGGAACAGGCCAGAGCTGGAAATCTGTGTCCCTGCATATGGCAGCAAGGAGGAGCCAGAAAGCCAGGCAGAGTTGAGGCACTGGAAGGAGAGAAAGTGCCTGGGCCCCATTCCTACAAGATACTGGCACCACTCCTAACACTACTCTAACCAAACCATCCTGGCCAAGAGCAGGATACCCTTGCAGAGACCAGCTCCATGGGGGGAAGGAGAACAGCTAAGAACAGGGAAACTCAAGGCATGAGATTCACAGCAGATCCAGCCTCTGGGCTAAGGAGGCCCTGCCCACTGGACCACTAGGAGCTTCAACCCATCAGGCCTCAGTCAGGTTGCCCAGGGACAGAGAAGCTCCCGAGAGGCCCAGGATAGACACACCAAGGGACCACATTCAACAACAACAGAGCAAAATCCAATAAACTCCACAAATAGCAGACCCAAAGTTTTTTGAGTGTGTATGCTTTTGGTTTTCTTTTTTTTTTTTTTTTTTTTTGTGGGGGGGAGCTCTTATTTTTGTTTTCATTTTTTGTTGTCTGTTTTTCCTCCTTTTGTTCTTTCATCTCTTTTTTCTTGCATATCTCTAATTTCTCTCTTGTATTCTCTTTTGTCTTTTCTCATTTCATTTTTCTCTTCTTTTTCCTGTCTATATCTTAATATATTCATTATTACTACTTTTTAAATTCATTATTATTTCATTTATTTTCTGTCTCCTTTTCTTTTTCATTCCTATACATTGTTTTAGCTTCCTTCTTGCTCCCATATTGCCATTTTTTCTTCTTTCTTCCTCTTTCTTTATAGCCCCTCTAAATCTTGGGTCTGTCTTTTAGTATTCTTTTTATTTTTTTCTTTGTTTTGCCTTCTCTTCATTTTCCTTCTTAGTCTTTCCAGTTATTGCTTTGCATAGCTTGATTTTTGTGGTGTTTTTGGTTCAGTCCTATTGTGTACTGTTCTGTTCTGTCATCACCTGTATAACAGCTGGCATGATAAGGTTGGGGTTAAACCTCACTGTCAACAAGTCGGAGGGTAGATCCCTCTCACAAATGGGACATCAATAATCAAGTCACAATTACAGCAGGAGAGCCCAAATAATGCACAAAAGGGGAAATCCTAGAGTATCCAGCTCATGAGATCAAAGAGACTGCACCACTGAATCCCTCAAGACACTTTCTACATAAGGCCATTCCACAAAGCCTGGGAAATATAACAGTTCTAATACATAGAAACAATAGAAAAAGACAGCCAACAGGGGGAGACAAAGAAACAACCCCCATATAAAAGAAAAGGCATCTCCAGGAAAAAAAATAAATGAAATGGAGGAAAGCAACCTATCAGACATAGAGTTCAAAGCAATGGTTATAAAGATGATTATGGAACTTAGTGCAAATTACACCACCATAAGAAAGGAAATAGGAGCCATTAACAAGAACCAGACAAAAATGAAGAATAATATATCTAAGATCAAGAACACACTGGAAGGAATTAAAAATAGATTGAAAGAAGCAGAGGATCAAATCAGTGATTTGGAAGACAAGATAGAAATAAATGGCCAATTAGAGCAGCAAATATAAAAAAGGATTAAAAAGCAGGAGGATAGCTTAAGGGAGCTCTGGGACAACATGAAATGTAACAACACCCACATCACAGGAATACCTGAAGGGGAAGAATGTGAGCAAGGAACAGAGAACCTATTTGAAGAAATAATGACAGAAAATTTACCCAACCTGGTGAAGAAAAAAGTCACAAAAGTTCAGGAAGCACAGAGTCCCAATCAAGATGAACTTAAGCATACCTATATCTAGACCAATGGTTGGCAAACCGCGGCTCGTGAGCCACATGCGGCTCTTTGGCCCCTTGAGTTTAGCTCTTCCACAAAATACCACATGCGGGCACACACGTACAGTGCAATTTAAACTTCGTGGCCCATGTGCAGAAGTCAGTTTTTGGCCTGGGCAAGTCTATTTTGAAGAAGTGGCGTTAGAACATTCAAGGGGCCAAAAAGTTGCATGTGGCTCACGAGCCACGATTTGCTGACCACTGATCTAGACACATTATAATTAAAATGGCAAACTTTAAAGACAAAGAAAGAATGTTAAAGGCAGCCAAAGAGAGATAGAAAATTACCTACAAACGAGTTCCCATGAGAATGTCTGATGACTTCTCAACAGAAACACTTCAGGCCAGAAGAAAGTGGCATGATGTTTTCAAAGTAATGAAAAGCAAAGGCCTGAATCCAATACTACTGTATCCAGCAAAACTATCATTTAAAAGCTTTCCAGATAAATAATGTTTCTAGATCAGATGATTTTATTTCGGAAAGTGGTTCTCTAACTCTTTCTTTTATAATACCAACATTATAACCCCCAGTGTCACCTGATATAAAAATTTATGACAGTCTATGTTTCATTTAATAAGAATGCATAATTAACTAGTTAAGTATACATTGAAAAATATGTAAAAACTAGAGGCCCAGTGCACGAAATTTGTGCACGGGGGGTGAAGGGGGAGTTCCATCAGCCCAGCCTGCACCCTCTCCAATCCGGGACCCCTCGGGGGATGTCTGACTGCCGGTTTAGGGATTGGGGCCTAAACCGGCAGTCAGACATCCCTCTCACAATCCTGGACCACTGGTTCCTAATCATTCACCTGCCTGGCTGCCTGGTCGCCCCTAATTTCCCCTCCCCCCTGCCAGCCTGATCACCCCTCACTGCCTCTGCATGCCGGCCTGATGACCCCTAACTGCCCCCACTGCTGGCATGGTCACCCCTAACTGCCCCCCGCTGCCAACCAGAATGCCCCAAACTGCCCCCTCCCTACCAGCCTGGTTACTCCTAACTGGCCCTCCCTGCCAGCCTGGTCACCCCCAACTGCCCCCCTCTGCCAACCTGGTCAGCCTAACTGTCCCCCCTGCTGGCCTGGTTGCCCCCATATGCCCCCTTGCCAGCCTAATCACCCCTCACTGCCCCCCCGCTAGCCTGGTTGCCCTCAACTGCCCCCCCCCTGCCGGCCATGTCACCTCTTACTGCCCCCCCCCCCCGCTGGCCTGGTCGCCCCTAACTGCCCCCCACCCTGCCAACCTGATTGCCCCATGCAGCCTGCTTGTTCAGTCATTTGGTCGTCCCTCACTAAACCCCCTGCTGACCTGGTCTCCACACGCAGCCTGCTTGTTCAGTTGTTTGGTCATTCCTCACTGTAAATATTTCACTTTTTCCACATCCAGCACAGCTAGAGAGCGATCCAGTCCCTGAGTAGGGGCTGCTGGGGATTGAGAAAATGAAAGAAAGAGACAGACACAAAGATAGAAGGAAAAAGCTGGGGCCGGGTGGGACAGCTGACCTCTGATGAAGAGACAGTGACCCAGAGCCGATACAGCACGTTTATTTTAAACAGCAAAAACCAGGAAGTTTTACTAAAGCCCAAGACAAAAGAGATTATGTGCATTATTGTGGGTTCTTGGTAATCGTCACTTCTGGGTGGAATAGTCACATTTGTTCCAGGTGCTTGGCTGGATTTAGATCATGAAACCCACCCCTGGTGCCTGAGCTGAAGGTCAGGCTGACAACACACCTGCCTCTGGCAAGGTGTGTCTCCAGGACATGGCTCTGCCAACGCCACTGGATTCAGCTGACAATAACTAAAGAAATGCTCATGTGCCTTCCCAGGAGCTCTCTACAACTCACTAACCCCGCTGCCAACCTGGTCATAGGCAGCCATCTTTGTGAGGGCATGGCATTCAATTTGCATATTACCTCTTTATTATATAGGAGGATTGTATTAAGAAACATGTATGGTCATTTCAACAAAACAAGTGTGGCATTTCAACAAATATTGTTAGAATAAAGGGATAACACAAAACCTAGGTTGGACAGGCTACTCAGTCTATACTTCCTTTTTTCTGTTACTTTGGTGTCTAGAAGAAAGTGATAACCTAAGAACTACTTTACAGTTCTTCGGTTTTTGCTCTTTACCCAAAGAAAGAAATCTTTGACTATTACTTTTAGAAAAAGCAACTATAAAAACACAGCATGTGTGATGAGATATAAAGAATACTTGTTTACAAGTCTAAGTCCCAGGTATAATCTCTTCTAACTTGCTAGCAGTAACCTTAAGTAAACTTACCTAAACCCTAACAAGTCTCAAAAATCTTCCTTTATTTTAAATTCTTATTTGTTGATTTGAAAGAGAGGGACAATAGAAACATTGATTTGTTGTTCCACCTATCTATGCATTCACTGGTTGCTTCCTATGTGTGTCCTGACAGGGGATGAAACCTGCCTGCAATCTTGGTGCACTGGGACAACACTCCAACCAACTGAGCTATCCAGCCAGAGCCTCAAAATCTTCATCTTCGAAATGAGACGGACACCATATGTCTCACAGGATTTGTCAAGAGGACAAGATGAGATAACATATGTAAAGCACCTAGCATAGGATACAGGAAAAATAAAAAAAGGCCAAATAAATAAAACCTCAGCTCATAAGGCACATGCAGCCAGAACACCCTTCAAACAATGGGAGACACATAATTTTGCAACTTTCACCCTGAATTAAAATAGATTCTATGGAAAGTATCATGAAAGTTAGCTTTCTTTCCCATTTCATATCCACTGTTTCTGTAGCATTTTAGATGCAGCCTGATAAATTTCCTAACATAGACTAAGCTGATCTCAAATCAATATACAGTATAACAAACACAGGAATTTATCCATAAGACAAGACTTTAGGAATATTGTGCTTCAAGAGGTCCTCTTTTCAATCTTTGCTTTTCTAATCCCACATTTATTTACAAGTGATTCCTTGGTGCCCAGATAAACTCTACTCCCAGACTTCTCTATTACCTTCTTGAAATTCCACACATTTAGCTTCTCTGTGTACACAAGCCTGTAGAGGCAATCGGTTCGATCTTATCTGCTTTCTCTCTGTGTTATACAATTTATAAAGAAAAAATACGAAGACACAAATCTTAAAAAACAAAATATCTTGCCATGGTTAAGAAGTAGTTATAGATTATTAAAAACATGCTACCATGCCCTACCTGGTTTGCTCAGTAGATAGAGCATCGAACTGCAGACTGAAGGGTACTGGGTTCGGTTCCAGTCAAGGGCACATGCTCGAGTTGTGGGCTTGATCCCCAGTAGGGGGCGTGCAGGAGGCAGCTGATCAATGATTCTCATCACTGATATTTCTATCTCTGTCTCTTTCCCTTCCTCTCTGATATCAATAAAAATATTTTTTAAAAACCATGTTACCATTTTCTTTTAACTTTCTAAATAATCAATATGTGTTTTCTGTTTAATCTTAGCCAATTAAACGCTACATGAATATATGGACAAGCACTATTCCAAAACCTCCCATCTGTAACAACCAAAAAAGTGCAAAACATATAAAACCACCATTTCAAGGCACCGAACATCACACAATGAAGGACAATAACCCCTGAGAGGGGGTACAAATGAGGTAGCCATACAACTTCCCCAGCTTACTGCTTTGACAGAGTTTCCAGTCTGTACTGTAGTTGACCAGGACAGTACAGAGGAATCCACACTGAGAAGATGAGCATTAATAGTTTGCGGAAACCAAGGTTTACTACAGTTTGCAGGATAGAGTACAAGAGAGAAGAGAGCTACAGAGGAAGAGGATGCTAGAGACTTGCAGATTCTCTTCAATCTTCAACTTAGCATTGACCAGTGCATACATGTGAGGAGACTACTCGAAGTTAGGAAAGAATGACCTCAAAGAATGGAGGGAAAGTTCCCAGAGTTCACTCAGGAATGGGAATACCTGTTCTCTCTAGTCAGATGAGAAAACTTCACGATTCATGAACATGGGGTAGCATACACAGAAAGGTCTTGCCTCAGTAGTGGCCCTTGATTAAGTATGGCTCTGTCATGTTCAAAAGGATCAAACTGCTTCTAAGTGATTTAATTACATTCCAGAACAAAGCTCAAGAATATTTATAGCTATACAAAAATACCCAGCATCTGACATGGTAAAATTTATGTCTAGCATCCAATCAAAAATTACCAGGCATGCAAAAACTAAGAAAAATAAATTACCTCATGAGAGGGAAAAAATCAGTAAATCAAAACTGGCACAATATTAGAATTATCAGACAAGTACACTAAAAGGGTATTGTTATAACTACTAGTGGCCCAGTGCACAAAATTCGTGCGGGGGGGGGGGGGTGTCCCTCAGCCTGGTCTGCACCTTCTCCAATCTGGGACCCCTAAGGGGATATCCAACTGCCAATCCACAGGGATTGGGCCTAAACCGGCAGTAGGACATCCCTCTCTCAATCCAGGACCGCTGACTCCTAACTGCTCACCTGCCTGCCTGTCTGATCGCCCCTAACCACTCTGCCTGCTGGCCTGTTTGCCCCCAACTGCTCCCCAGCCGGCCTTCTTGCCCCCAACTGCCTCCCTTGCTGGCCTGATCACCCCCAACTGCCCCCAACTGCTGGCCGGCTCACCCCCCAACTGCCCCCCCTGCCAGCCTGCTTTCCCCCAACTGTCCCCCCGCTGGCCTGATGACCCCCAACTGCCCTCTCTTCCTGGCCTGACTGCCCCTAACCACTTCTGCCTTGGCCCCGCCACCATGGCTTTGTCCAGAAGGATGTCCAGAAGGTCTCCCAGTCTAATTAGCTTATTACCCTTTTATTAGTATAGCTATTGAACATGTTAAAAAAAATTAAGCGCAGAACTGATTTTTTTTTAAGACTCAAACTGAAGTTCTAAAAATTACACTACCTAAGCTGTTTTAACCTTTATTCTTGAAAGATCTGAGTGTAATCATCCTGCCTTTCTTTGGCTAATGAAGTTTTTCATTAACCCTTACTATTGGGAATGGAAGTACTAAGTAGTACCCCCAGAAAATCCCATAGTTCCAATTTTGTCTCTGTGACTCCATTACATAATAGTAACCCAATTTCCCCTTGGTAATCAGGATCAATCACTCCAGCAAGTAAGTTTGCCTCTTTTTGTTTGGTCTGGTGGTTCAGTGGCATGAGGTTCCACAAATAGTCAAGTGGCAGCCTCATCTTCCAATTCAACAGAGCCATTTTCTGATGAGCCCTAGCAGAAGCATTCTTCTATTGGGGACTAAGATCTCCAAACCAGCAGAGCTCCAGTATTCCCAGGGGAGATAGCAAAAGTTCTGCAAGTGAGTTATTAGGTATAATAATAAGAAAAGCCACTCTCACTTCTAAGTGGATTATTAGACATAATAGTGAGAAAAGCCACTTCCAATAACTGAATCCCAGAACCATGAATTCTGACTATGCAAAAGACAGCATCTAATGCAAAATATATGCTGCATCCTATAAAACAAAACCCCACCCTTTCATGATACTATCTCTCAATTGCTGTTTTTAACAGAGTATGCAGTAAGTCATTCCACATTCCAGTTAGGCCAGCCCACTTTCAGGTTGTTGAGGAGCACACAAGGCTTGGTTGGAAAGTTTGTAAAGAGGACATTCTGAGAACAGGGAAGTGTGCGGAAAGCAGCCTGCCCTTTTTATCAGAATTTCGACTTAGGGTAGTGCAGAAGGCAGTGCCCCTAATTATTCCTTGACCTTTCCAAACAAGTCTGTGCATGTGCAACCCCCCCGATGTTTACTGGAATCCTTATGCTTAATCTTTAGGTGTCCTTGCTTAAAGGACATTTCAGACACGTGTCCTCCCACTATTACTTACCCTACTGATTGTATCTAAAAGATAAACTTTATCTCAAAATACAGCTACAATAATGAGGCAGGCAATCGAGGCTGTCTGGTTCCTTTAGCCAAGCAGTCCCTTAACCCTCTCTCACACAGCAAACGTTGTGTCAGAGTAATCCATTCATCCATCCCTCAGGGTCTGCTGGTCAGCCCTGGAATCAGGTAATAGAGTATGTGGCAAAACCAGTTAATTCCAATAAGCCAATTCTACACCTCCTTTGTTGTGGAATGAATTCCCTGAACAAGAGCAAAACAATACAGAATGCCATGAGAGTAGATAAAGTATTCTATGAATCCACAAATGGTGGTACTGACAGAAGCATTATAGACAGAGAAAGAAAATACAGATGCAGACTCTTCAGCTATTCCAGTAAGGAGAAATATTTGCCCTCTCCATAATGGAAAAGACCCAATGTAATCAACACTAGCAAGAGGCTGTCAGGCTCCCTTGGATAATTGTGCTATGTCAGGAACTCAATGTTGGACTGTGCTATTGGCAGATTAGGCACTCAGTAATTAGCCAGGTCCAGCTTATTAAGAGAAAGTATTGTATTATTTTCTAATCTGAACATTCAGTTTCTCAAGGCAAGAAAGAAAAAGTCACTGGTAATCTTTTCTCTGGGTCTCATTTAGTGATTGGGGCTATAGTCCTAGCATACTGATTAAATCCCCAAGGGATGAGTAAGAAGAATAAAGTGCCTCACTGCTCACTTTTTCATGGGTCTATTGAGCAAGGTCAAGAGTAGATGGGAAAAGAAGCCAACTGAAATCCAGAAAGCACATTGTTTTGTCCACCTCATTAAGAGTCTTCTTTGTAGTAGATGCCCTTTGGTAGGCATTCACAAGGGACACAATCTTTTTCAGTCTGTGGATATTCAGAGTGGTCTATCACTTCTTTTCTAGACTTCCTTGTCTTCAGATTGTTTCTTCTAACCCTGACCATCCAGACAAAACATTAGCAACTACCCATTAATCAATATAGATCTTTATCTCTGGTCATCTCCCACTCCAAATATAGTAGGCAATAAAATATTCTGCTCAAAGTTCTGTCCACGGGTATGATTTCCTTCACCACTGCCATTCATGGTCAGTCATGAGTGGGGCTTTAGTGCTGCAGTGTCTGCTTTTGAGTGGTACTAGCATATCATGCATATTCATTTGTAAACCAGGCTCAAGTTTTTTCTTCTTTGCTCAAATGGTCATAAGGAACTGCCAGCAAGCCATAAGCATGGATTAAAAGAAAGGAAGCAATGAAACAGAAGCTGGTATCAAAGGTATATGAGCCACCTGCTCATATGACTGACTTATACCTTCCAGACCTGCCCAAATTTGGTCTCTTATAATACATATATTATCCCCATTTGATAACAAATTGCTGCTGTTCATTCCCAGTTTATAGCTAAATGGGTCAGACAATACACAATTCATGTTTGGAAACTCAGGTCATGTGGTAATCTGGTATCCCATGATTAGGTATTCAGTTTCTCAAAAGAAGACTCATTATTAAAATCTTTGAGGTCTGCCCTATTCTCTTAATGGTGCTTGCCAGGGGCAAGTAACAGGGAGAAAAAGGAAATGAATAGTAGGGAAAAAAATATCATAGAATACACCTTTGCTCACAATGTCCTCCTTGTTTCTAACCACAGTGGGAACAAGTGGATGCCACTCCCTAAATCTACACCCCTTGGGGATTTAATCAGTATGCTGGGACTATAGCCCCAATCACTAAATGAGACCCACAGGAAAGATTGCCAGTGACTTTTTCTTTCTTGCCTTGAGAAACTGAATGTTCAGATTAGAAAATAATACAATAAATAAGGTTAAAAGGAATTAGAGGCCAAGATGAGTAAGAAGAATAAAGTGCCTCACTGCTCTAAATCCAGCCAGATCCTTGATATCCCAGGTAGTGAGAGAACAGGCAGGTGAGGCTGCTGAATCTATCAGTAATCTCTGAGGATGCATGAAGAAAAGAAATAAGAAAAGACAAGAGGTAGGCAAATATTCCAATTTTCCAAGCTAAGGTAAACTGGTTAACTTGTTCATTTACCATCAATCCTCAAAAGACTGTAATTGTAAGATTTTAAAAATGGTTTAAAACCACTTCAAAAAGAAATCACTCACCAGTGGGGTAAAGTCTAAAATCCTGAGGACCAAATACTGGCAAGCTAACCTCATTCCTCCCTTTCTAAGGGTTGGTAGAATTTCCTGAGTAACTCTACCACATGAAGGAGTCTGCCCTCTTGGAAGCTAAAGTGAAATTCAAATAACTAACTTGCATATTATAATTTAAAAGAAAGAAAATTTTCAAAGAAAAAAATAGTTAAAATCCAGTGTTCACTGGATGGCAAGCCTGAAAGCAGCTCGGGATTTGTTCAGTTATATGCTGACTGACATACAATGGAAAGCAGAAGAGGCTATCATAGTTCAAATCTGTGCTCCCACCTTCACCAGGTAGGTATCTTTAGCAAATTACTTCATCTCTTTAAGACTTAGTTTTTGCATTCACGAAATAGTATAATAATGCTACCTATCTCATAAATCTCTTTTGAGGATTACATGTAAGTACATGAAAAGCTCTTTGTATAATACCTCTTACATAGCAAGCCCTCAATGTTACATTAGCTACTATTATTAACTATCAGCAGCCCTGGTCTTGAGCAGAACTGTGGAATAAACTTCTACATTATGTCTTCCCACCTGCTTTCTCAATCATATCTAACCATCTGGTAACCCAATAATAATTCTGTATAACCAATAAATGTGGAAGGAGAATAGTGAAGGAAAAGGTGCTAGAATTAATAAATAAAATCTGCATTCCAGACTACCACTAGCTGGTTCAGTAACTGGGCACAAGTCCCCCATTCTCTATGGGCCTCCATTTTCTTAGCTACAAGACACATTTGAGTTAAATGCTGTCATGTGTTCTTTCCTTCATTGCAATTCTACAATGCAATAACCTCATGCTAATTTTTTTTAAGTTTTGTGTTATTAGTATACCTATACTAGATCCTCCCAGATTTTGACTTACATCATCTTTTTTTTTAATATATTTTATTGATTTCTTACAGAGAGGAAGAGAGAGAGATAGAGAGTTAGAAACATCGATGAGAGGGAGACATCGATCAGCTGCCTCCTGCACGCCCCCCACTGGGGATGTGCCCACAACCCAGGTACATGCCCTTGACTGGAATCGAACCTGGGACCCTTCAGTCTGCAGGTCGATGCTCTATCCACTGAGACAAACCGGTTAGGGCGACTTTTATCATCTTTGATAGATCCTCCCTTCCCCCAACTGGTGAGCGGAGTATGACGTAACCTGTGTAACCTGCATCTGCGGCTGGGACATCCCGGAGACATTCAACCACCAATCAGTGCATGCCGAGTGCCCTGGGCCCCACCCCTTCCCGTTCTGCCCTGGACCCAACCCCTTCCTGTTCCTCCCCTCAAAAGGTGTGTTCACCACTGTACGTGTTGCTGTCTCCCAGTCTGCGAGGCAGTCCAGCTGGCTTTTTCTTCTCCTCTTCCCTCTCCTCTAATCCTGGTCTTTCTACCCTCCTCCGTAATGAATCTCGCTCTTTAGTGTGGAATAAACTTCCTCTTTAACATGCCTTGGTCTCCAACTCCCATTTCCTGTGCCTCGAACCTTACAATCTTCATCTTTTTCTTTAGCCTGTCAACTACCAGCTCACTAGCAGAGGAGAAGCTTTGAAAGTGCTAATCTCTTCTCAAAGGAAAAATTTAAATCAACTCTCAGTTTATTTTTTCCTTCCATTCATTAAACTCAAAACTTTAATCACCACTTAACATTCTCCCTCAAAAAAACATTAGTTAAAACTTAATAAAAACTTGTTAACCTTAAATATTAATTTATCTAAAGGGGAAAAAAGGAATCATTGTAATCTTCATTAGATGGACCCCAGGTAGTGCTATCCCCAAATGATCAATGACATTGGATTAACCTACATTAACTCAAAATTAAACAAGTTGCCACCATTTGCATTTAATTATGTGTTTCTGCTCTTTCTCAGAGATCCTGAGTCTTTTATAATCATGTACAAAGCATTCATCAATAACACTGATTTTCTCAGTAATATGACCTAAGTGTGGGCCACAGGGAGAGCAAGGCAAGAAGAAGACTAAAATTTACCAATGCATCCAAAGAAAATTGCCAGTTCCCTCAGGGGATCCGGGATCAATCTGACTAAGAACATGACTGTTTATCATTCGGCACACCACAGAATTGGAGAACAAAAAACATGCCAAGTTTCAAAGAGGCGTGACTCACTTTATACAGTATAACATGCATCCTGATCTAACAGTGTATGTAAAGTGAATTTTACAAATCTAATACTTTAAATACACTAAGAGTGCTTGCTAGCTAGAAATAATTTATAAATGCTGTTACAAAAATTTGTAAGTAGTAGATTATGTTATATACACACATTCAGGATTTTCTGTACTTCATTAGATTTGCTCCAAGCAATCGAAACTCTATAAATAAAAGTAAATATTATTTAATTATCTTATCAGGAAACTATTTTCAAAGAAAAATAATTAATAGAAATTGTATAATTTAAGCACTGATGTTTGTTCAATCACCACCTCCAAAGTGGTATCATGTTGGGGATCTAAAAAGAATGACTTCAATGAAAATGACAGAATCAAACTGTTCAAATACAAATGCCTACTCAATGGCCTAGCACACTTACAAACATATTTACAGTAGGTTTAAGCACAGATGGAAAAAAGTAAAATGAGAGGTGTGATTTTCCTCTGCCTTTGCAAATCTGAGGCAATCTCTGTTCTAAGAAGTAATCAACCTTTATAAGTAGCCAGGAACTTAATCTGAGAAGGTGATTTATATCAGCTCGCTGGCCCCAGTAAATCATTACACATGCACACACCCACACAATATTTAATAAAAAGAATCACCTTCTCCAAACAACATATAAAAAATACCATGATTGGGAAGTTGTCAGTTAATGCCAGATACAAAGCAAGAGCATACAGAAAAGGAATAAAATTAGTGTAAATTCTTTCAAAAAAACAGATCAGAAGCCACAGTCCCACTCCTAAATGATCTCCCAAGAATGAGATTCATAAGAAGAGGATTAGACACAGTGCAGCTGCTATGATTTCAAGCATGCTATCCAGCATTTCCAGTATGTCAGACATGTCCTGCCATTCTGACATGATACCAGCTAATTTCTAGAAAAATGATCAGTATACCAAATGTGCTTGGATTCGTTTTTTTATCATGACAGTTGGTCAGAGTTGCACATGCTACTGAAGGAGTTAACATTTTGCTCACTATACATACCTCAAGCTATCAAGACCAATTTTATGCAAATGAACAGCAACTGTAAATGGAGTTGGGTTAATAATCACAGCTCTAGATTCAATATATAAATTAAACTTAGATGTCTAAGACAGAGTTATCCTGAAAACACTGCCTGTCACAGCACCTTTTTATTTGGTACACACTATAATCTCCCATATCCACAGCATTTGAACTCTGAACAAAGCCAAATGAGCCATGTCATTATGCAAATTTTAGAAAAACTCCTTTCAGAAACACAAACAAAAAATACAGGTGGTAATATCTGTATAAAGCACCCAGTGTTTGCATGAGTGAGTAAGTTTGCATAGGATGGGTCAAACAGAAACAGTTCCAGAAAAGGGTAGGTCTCCTCCAGGAACTTTCTATTCTACAGATGAAGCAAACACAGTCAACCTGAACTAATAGGGGAGAGGAGGGTCACATTGAATGAAGTGATTTCCAACTATAAAAATACTGTGACTTTGTTTTTTATAAGTTGTTATCTAACATTCATTACCTATATTACAGTATATCTCTGGATTTTTACTTTTTTAAAAGTGATAAGGGGAAGAAAAATAAACAGTTGCATTTTTATAAACTATGGAAGGATGCACAAGAAACTAATTTTTTTTAATCTGGAGAGGCTATAAGAAGTGAGCAAGCCCTAACCCGTTTAGCTCAGTGGATAGAGTGTCGGCCTGCGGACTGAAAGGTCCCAGGTTTGATTCCAGTCAAGGGCATGTACCTTGGTTGCAGGCACATCCCCAGTAGGAGGTATGCAGGAGGCAGCTGATTGATGTTTCTAACTCTCTGTCCCTCTCCCTTCCTCTCTGTAAAAAAAAAAATCAATAAAAATTTTTTTAAAAAAGTGAGCAAATAAGGAAATCAGGTAGGAACAAACTTTTGCCTGTGAATCTTTTTATATATTAGGTATTTTAAACCATGTAAAGATAACACCCATTCTAAAGATTAAATGAATAAAAATGTAAATTAAATGTGGCAATACACCACAGTAGCAGAAAATACTTTTATTAACCACAGAAGTTAAAATGGAACTTTAACATTCCAAGAGACTGCAATTAAATTTAAATAGACTAAAAAACATTAAAGATATTTTATAACTAGAGGCCCAGTGCATGAAATTCATGCACGGAGGGGAGGGGGGGCAGTCTTCAGCCTGGCCTTCAACCTCTCCAATCTGGGACCACTTGGAGGATGTCCGACTGCCCACAGGGATCTGACCTAAACCGGCAGTCAGACATCCCTCTCGCAATCGGGGATGACTGGCTCCTAACCACTCACCTGCCTGCCTGATCGCCACTAACCCTTCTGCCTGCCTGCCTGCCTGCCTGCCTGATCGCCCCTAACCCCTCTGCCTGCTGGCCTGATTGCCCCTACTTTGGCCCCTAGACAACCTGATCAACCTTACCTTGCCCCCCTGCCTGCCTGATCGCCCCTAACCTCTCTGCCTGCCTGCTTGATCACCCCTAACTGCCCTTCCCTGCCGGCCTGATCTCGCCCCCAACTGCCCTCCCCTGCCAACCTGATTGCCCCTAACTGCCTCTGCCTCGGGCCCCACCACCATGGCTTTGTCCGGAAGGAAATCGGACATCTGGAAGATGGCCGATCGACCCAGTCTAATTAGCATATTACCCTTTTAGTAGTATAGATAGATTATATAGGATAGGATTGCTTAAATGAGGAGGAAAAGCCTTTTTCAGCAGGAGGAGATGCTCTTGGCAGACAAAAACACAGAATCCCTATATCTGGACTGATAGCCAGCCATATGCACTACACTGCCACCTGTGTATTAAAAAATTGAATCACTTTCTTAAACCTTACACCAAACAGCTGTTGCCCTTAAAAACCCCTCCTCAGCCCCCACCTTAGGTTTTACCTTCACAGTTCACCCAGATTTAGTTCTGATTGGTCGGTTTCTATGCCAGTCAGAGTCAAAAGCTTCACCTCCTAGGCAGCCATTGGCTCCTCGCAATTCACACAGATTTGGTTCTTATTGGTCGGTTTCTATGCCAGTCAGCATCTCTGGGCCTTTTTCCAGGCCTGATCATAGAGGCGGGGCTGATCAGTAGCCGCTCCAGGCTGCTGGCAAGCGGGCTGAACTGCTGACCTCTGGGAGAGAGAGAGGCTTGGCTGCTGGTGAGGCCTGGAGAGAGAAGCAGGATCTAATTACCCTGCTTCTCTCTGGGCCTCGCCAGCGGCCAATGCCGCTGCTGATCAGCCCTGCCTCTCTCTCTCTCTGAGAGGTCAGCAGTTCAGCCTGCTCACCTGCTGCGCACACAGCATGGCGTTCAGTCGACCCTCAGGTCATTGTGGATGTTATGACCCTGGCTCTTTATATATATAAATTATAGTTCTATAATTAAAAAACTCAATAAAGTCTTCTGTTGTATACAAAACTCCCAGAGAATAAAAGTAGACATTCCAAAGTTTAAATATATGAAAAATAAATGTCCCCTTTCATCTTCGAGGCAGAAATTTTATAGCATGTAGTAAATATATTTTAATTACCTTTATTCTCAATGCTAAAAACTAATTAATTATTAAGAATTGATAGAATTAGCTATTTGAAATGTTTAATTTGATTCTAGTTCATGTGTATATTTTAATGAACACAACAGATATTTCTCAGTAGGCCGCCACTTATGAATTTAAAACGTGTCTATACTGATAACGGAAGGTCATGTCATTAGCTTTAGTGAGATGTATCAGTCATGTAGCACATGTCATACTAAATGTAAAAGTTCAGATGTATTCTCCCTTCAAAAATAGCTGTAACCTATTTTCCAGTCATCACTATGCAGCCCTCAAAATCAATATTAAGCTCAGTAAGATGAGGTTTCAGTTTAGAAACAATTTTGCCTTCCAGGGAAAAGAAAATCAGTGTGTGACATTAGCAAAAACAAATTTTGACACAAACCTAGCCCTCCCTACATTCTGAAGCATTCCAATGCTCTTTATTACGAATGATTATAACTATTATCATTACACATAGAAGAACTGAAGGAAATGCAACTTCATCTTTCTAACAGTGCCTCTGGAACTCCTCTATTCCTTTATGCCTTTGCAGCTTTTAGTGGCCCCCATGCCATCACTCTCAAAGAAAAGGACAGTGCTACTGTGTCTGCACTATAACTCCAGCTACCCTAACAACTCACAACAGATAATTCTCAGAGAGGAGAGAACAATAGATAGGCAATAAAAGAGGGAGGAAATGTTGGCTCAGCACTCACATCCATTTTTAACACTCAGTGGTAGGACCTTAATGATCTCCACCATGTTTCTCTAACAGCCTGCAATTAAGATACATTTATTACAATTTGTGTCTAAAGCCCTGAATTCCAAAAGAGTTCCTCCTTTTAGAAACTCTCTAGATATCCATTTAGCAGTATACAGTTAAATGCTACAATAGATTAAGAAAAAATATGGGTATTACAGGGTATTCAAGAAGAAAAAATATAAAAACTACAACTACTATGAAAAAAATTATGGTGCCCTACTCGGCCCATAGCAGGTCATTTACATTTCCCATTTCTAATCCTCACAACAACTTCACTAGGTACAACATAATATAATCTTTATTTTAAAGATGAAAACTCAGACTCAAAGTAAAGTAAGCTGGGAGAGTCCCATAACTATTAAATGACAAAGCAAGAATTCAAACATAGACCTATCCCTTGATACTACAATTGTACTGAGTGTTTCTTCTCAAAATGCTTTAAGCACTTATAAATGAATTAAATATTTTAAATTCATTCATTATTTACAACAAACATACGGAATAGTGTTATTATCCAATTTTACAGATGGGAAAACTGGGTACAGAAAAGTTACACAACTTACTCCAGGTCACACAGCAAGTAAGTGAGGAAGTGGCTCTCAAACTTATGCAGCCTAGTATCATCACACGTTTTTACCTGCTTTCTTTCCAACACCACCTCTCTAAAGCCTAAAATAAAGCAATGCAATTTGATAGTCATTGGACTGCCTTCTTAATATTTCATCTAATAAAATAAATAAGAAAGTATTTTTCGTTGTTTATTCTTTTTTTTCTGAAATTCAATCTCACTAATGTGAATTAGGAGGCCCTCTACTTTCCTAAAGAACTGAGAGGCAAGTGATGAATAATTTTCTAATCAAACAACAAGCACTATAAGATCCCGGAATGTTCTATGAGAATATCCACCAAAGGAAACTTGAGAAACAATCATTATTAATTACAGAATTAAAGAAACAAAAACTCTACTTACAAAGTTAATCCTTTCAATTTCACTGGCTTTCAGTAAGAGTATTGATTACATCTAAAATCAAATAGGAAGCAATCTGAAACTACTACTTAGATTGGGTATGTGTGATATTAAGAATAAAGGAGAAAACAGAAGCAAAACTTCATCACTGAATTAAAAGCCCAACATAAACATGCAAGATATTACGATACTTATATTTTAAAGGCTGTTTAATGCTATCTAGCATGAACATTCATAGTATACTAGAAGCCCGGTGCACAGATTCATGCATCGGTGGGGTCCCTCAACCTGGCCTGCTGTGGAGATCAGGCCGAAACCGGCTCTCCAACATCCCCTGAGGGGTCCTGGATTGCGAGAGAGCGATTCTCAGGTGATGTACCCTGGAATCGGGCTACCTCCTCTCTGGTTCCGGGTGTGTCACCCAAGAACCGCAGCTGCCAAGTCACCACAGCTCAGCAGCTTCTCTGCATTGAGCGTCTGACCCCTGGTGTTCAGTGCACATCATAGCTACTGGTCAGAGCGTCTGCCCCCTGCTGGTCATTGCGCGTTGTCGGATAATCAAATGGTCGGATGGTCACCTAGGCTTTTATATATATAGATAAAGATGAGTCTGATCACAAAACGCAAAGCAAATTTCTCAGTATAACAGAGACAAAAGAGCACCAGTAATTTCACATAGGGCTTCCTGAATGAAAAATAACAACATATCTTCTTTTTGTAATTAGCTAGTTATTAATAATAGGAAAGAAGCAAAGGGAATGCCAAATATTATAGGCATGTCATTTGGGCAGCTTCACCAGGAAATTGCTATTTCACACTCCCCAGGGAGCCATGGGCCCATTCCCTGCAGATTACTGGGGGAAGGGACTGGATGAAGGGGAAGATGGGAGCGTGCATAGTAAGTCGGAGTGGCATAGGGAAGGTATTTGCCTGTCACTCAAACCTAGAAACAGAGATCATTGGCCAGAAGGGGCAGGGCCACTGCAAACTGGCTAAAATTTGGGGATACATAATCCCATAACAAAGGTGTGCGGTCTCTCTCTTGGCTCTTGGCTCTGTGGTTCCTTGGTCTTTGCTCCTGCACATGTTCCTCCATAGCTGCATGTGGACACCAAGGCAATGGACTGATTGACTGCAGCTGGAACACAAACTAAGCTAACCTGATGCCGGACTGGACAATGCCATAACATGGAGCAAAAACTCTGGACACTGGCTTTGATCTTAGCCCAGCTGAAGGCAAAATGGAACTTCTTCCTTAGCGGCCAAAGAAACTCAGGGGTTTGATTCCACAGAAATAAGATCACTCATTCTCCTGTGCAAGTCTCAGAAATTTATTTTTCTCAGGATATCACAAGAAGCCCACTCCCACTAGCAACCAGTAGGGACAAGGAGCTCTTCCCACCAATAACAGTGAGGTCTTTTTATCATTATTGCATGGACCAAGGTTTTGATTCATGTAAAACCACAAATGACAATCCCACATTATAAGATTTCATATTTGTTATTTCATAAAATAAAATGAATATATAATCATACAAAACAAAAATGGAGAGTAGCTAACCTAGACTCAAGACATCTTGATTAACTTGAGCTTTCCAGCCTAAGCAAGGAAAATAACCACTCATTCTTAAAACCATGATATCTGTAATAGAAACAGCAATAAAATGTAAAATAGATGAAAATACATATTTTAAAAGGCGATCTCTTCCCAGCCCAAGCAACTACCTTAGTAAAGAAGCAGAGTTTGAAAATAATAAACAAAGTTCAATCAAAGTATAATTTTACTAATTCTGCCTCCAAACTTGAAAAATTGCCAAGGAGTCTTAAGCAAAAGGGGAAAAATATTTTTTATTTTTTTTAAATAAATCTTTATTGTTCAGATTACAGGTGTTCCTCTTTTTGTTTTCCCCCTATAGCTCCCCTCCACCTGATTCTCCACCCCACCCTACCCCATGCCCTTACCCCCTGCCACTGTCTTCATCCATAGGAGTAAGATTTTTGTCCAATCTCTTCCCGCACCACTCACACCCGCTTCCCCCTGAGAATTGTCAGTCCACTACCTTTCTATGTCCCTGATTCTATTATATTCACCAGTCCATTCTGTTCTTCAGATTTTTTTTAGTTACTTAATTTTTAGATTCACTTGTTGGTAGGTATGTATTTGATGTCATTTTGTTGTTCATAATTTTTATCTTTACCTTTTTCTTCTTCTTCCACTTCTTAAAGAATACCCTTCAGCATTTCATGTAATCCTGGTTTGGAGGCGATGAACTCCTTTAGCTTTTTTTTTTTTTGTCTGTGAAGCTCTTTATCTGACCTTCAACTCTGAATGATAGCTTTGCTGGGTAGAGTAATCTTGGTTGGAGGTTCTTGCTGTTCATCACTTTGAATATTTCTTGCCACTCCCTTCTGGCCTGCATAGTTTCTGCTGAGAAATCAGCTGATAGTCCTATGGGTACTCCCTTGTAGGTAACTAACCGTTTTTCTCTTGCTGCTTTCAAGATTCTCTCTTTTTCCTTTGACCTTGGCATTTTAATTATGATGTGTCTTGGTGTGGTCCTCTTTGGATTCCTCTTGTATGGGGTTCTGTGCGCTTCCTGGACTTGTAAGTCTATTTCTTTCACCAGGTAGGGAAAATTTTCTGTCATTATTTCTTCTAATAGGTTTTCAGTATTTTGCTCTCTCTCTTCTTCTGGCACCCCAAAAATTCGGATGTTGGTATGCTTAAAGTTGTCCCAGAGGCTCCTTACACTATCTTCATATTTTTGGATTCTTTTTTCTTTTTGTTTTTCTGGTTGGGTGTTTTTTGTTTCCTCATATTTCAAATCTTTGGTTTGATTCTTGGGGTATGTTGATCTACAGTTGAGTTTCTGTATATTCTTTATTTTAGACAGTGTATGCTTCATTTCTGACTGGTCCTTTCCCATTTTTTTGGCATTCTCATTAAGGTCCTTGAAGGTCTCACTAAGCTCCTCAGAAGTGTCATCAAGTTTCTTGGCGGTTTTTAGAAGATTCTTGAGTAACCTTATAAATGTGGTTCTGAACTCTATGTCATCCAGTAGTTTCCTTTCCTCCGTTTCTTTCATTCGTGACATGTTTCTTTGTCTCCACATTTTGGCTGCTTCCCTGGGTTGATGGAGTGGCTTTGTGTGGTAGGTGACCTATAGGGGGCAGTAGCTCAGGCTCCCCAATCACCTGATGTGGACGCTCTTGGTACACCCTTTGTGGGCTGAGTGCAAAGACTTGGTGCAGTTAAGCCTTAATTGCTGTTGGTATACTGGGAGGAATTGACCTCCAGGCCAATTGGCTGTGAGGACTCGCTGTGTCTATAATGGAAGAACTGCTGTGCTGGAGACACGCTTATGGTGCAGGACTTGTTTCAGTGGGGCTTTGGTGCTCGCTGAGTCTGCCTCTTGAATGTGTCACTTATGGATGTGAGGAGTTGAAATCTGGTTTCTCACACTGACCACTAGGTATACTAGCTTCTGGATCTCCAATGGGGTGCAGGTCAGCTATTGTCTGAGTCCACCCAGCAGGAGCTACAGCGAGAGCTACAGTTTTCTCCTCTTTGCTTGGGGTTTGGAGGTTCTGGACCTGTCTGGCCCAGGCTGCAAGTTTGCTAGGTTAAGCTGCAATAGGGCAGGCCTTTCTTATGCTAACGCTGTTGCTTGGAGCTTGGGTGGGTTTGTAGGTGTGTGGGGCGGGGTCTCAGGACATCACTGGGCTAGGGCGTGGCAAACAGCGATGGCTGCTAGTTAGCCAGCTCTGTGTCTCCGACTGCGTCCCGTGCCCCAGCGCAGTAAACAATTATTGTTGCGCGCAGCCAAGCAAGCCCCCCTCACTTTCCAACCTGATGGCCGACAGTCCAGCTTCTCCCCGTAGGAGTTTGGGTACCCCGCATCTCCCCAGACACTGTATTTCAGAGTAATCGGGGGCTTGTCTCCCTTTGGGTTGAAAAAAGCAACGCCTGCCACCAGCCCGGATCACTCGCCTCCGTACCTCAGCTTTTCAGCACTTGTGCACGTACGTCTCAATGCTCTTTTCTCTTTCCTTCTAGTTGTAGAACTTCCACTCAGCCAGCTTTCCTGTGGTTCTGGGTGATAGACGTTTTGTCTTTTAGTTGTAGTTTTGAAATTGTTGTGCAAGGCAGCAGTTTAGGTGTTTACCTACGCCACCATCTTGGATTCTCCGGGAAAAATATTTTTTAAATAAAAAACCCACCTCAGAGCCACTGAAAGTAAGAGTGCTAGAGTAAAAAACTGAAATGGAAAGAAAACTTCAAAGAGATTCTGTAATTGAAGATGCCTTATTCTTGACTGCTTCATCTCAAAGATTAAAGATTTTTCAAGCTTTCCCATGGACATATAGAGATCAAATATTTACAAATGTTTATAATTTTATAAGTCCTAAATTCAAAAGTGGGCTCCAAAAAAAAACACAAGAGTAACATAGGCAGCTAAAAGGAAAGATGAATTTTCTTGGGTAAGGGGGATGTGGAAGGTAGCTTTGAAGAATATACTCTGGGGGGTGTAGAGAAGAAAGAAGATTTTTGAAAAGCCCATTCATCACCCAAAATACCCAAATGAACCACAAAATGCTATAAAAAGGGAACTAAGCACAAACTCAACATATTTCTACTGGATTTTAACAAGCATTAAATTCATCAAGTATTCATATAATATCTATTCTGTAGCAGCCCAATATTATCATATAAACCTAGTTAATGCTTCTTTTTTGAAAAGAAAATCTCAATACACCAGATTTGTAATTATTTGAAAGTTTGTAGACAACTGATGAATGTTATTATCTCAGTTTCCCTAGACTCCCATCCCATAATGAGAAAAAGAAGAGGGATGTGGAAAAAAATTGATCCTGCTCAACAGCTTGGAACACACCAACTGTAGGAGGTATGATCACATCGGTGCTTTTGGACTCAAATAGACAACATTTCTCTTAGTATATGTTTTACATAACAATCTCTTAACCTATGTATATAAAAGCCCAGCAACCAGAACTGTGGAACGACCAAAATGACCGGAACAACAAGTGGCTATGATGCGCACTGCGACAGCCAACTAGCTTGCTCTGGGCCCCGATTGGCACCCCTGCCTGGCCAGCCTGGCCCCCGATTGGCCCCCAACACCCTGATCAAGGACGGGGCCAGCTGTCGAACAACCCGCGACCCCTCCCCCCCGCCCCGCCCCCGGCTGGCCCAGCCCAATGGGCCCCCATTGGGGTGGGCTAGCCGGACCCCACCCGTGTACAAATTCATGTACTAGGCCTCTTATTATTAAATAATTAAATATACCACTTAAAATGCTAACAAAAATAAAGCTGAACTGGAACTTTTCACTACTTTCAATCTGTGGGTACTACAATATTATCATATATACTGAATTCTCTAATAGAAGTGAGAGCATCCTATAAGCCTCATTCATCTTTTTATCAGTAGGGCCCAACATAGAGCTCACCGCAAAACAGAACTCATATACTCATTTGTGTCGTCTAAATGTCACAATTGTTTAAAACAAGGCAAAACTAAAATATAAATTAGATCAGAATTTTAATCTCTCTGCTAAAATTAAACAAATTTTTATTTACTCTCTAAGGCCTAACTCAAACTTCATCATCTCTATAAAGCTTTCCCATGTCCTGAGGCTGAAGTCATTAGTAATGTCCTCTGTAACTGTAAGAAACTTTCATTCATATGCCAATAAGGGCATTTCACCTTGACTCCCATCACTATTCATAAACTAGTATTTACTGAGTGCCTACTATAGGCTGGCAACTGTTCTAGGCTCTGAGTGACACAACAGTATCACCGCATGAGGCTCCTGCTCTCAGAGAACTTAGAATTCATGAACAAATAAACATCAGGTGGTGATCATTACTCAAAGGAAATAAAGATTAACGACCAAATGAGGGAGGGATGCTAGTATTTTACAGAGTGGTCAGGGAAGGACTCTCTGGCAAGGTAACATTTTAGCAAAGACAGGAAATGAAGGAACGGAAGTGGGAAGAACATACCAGGCAGAGAAAATAGCAAAGGTGAACAATGCTTGGTTTGTTCAGGAACAGCAAGAAAGTTAGGGTAACAATGGTTACTGTAGATGAAGTCAGAGAAGTAAGAAGGATTCAGCTCATCTAACCCTCACAAATCAGTATGATAAAAAGGTTGGCTTTCGTTCATGTGGCTATTTACATATAAATTTAAAATAAATAAAATTCTGTTCTTCAGTTGCATTAATCAAATTTCAAGTGTTTAATAGCCACATGTGGCCAATGGCTATCGTATTACACAGTGCAAAACAGAACACTTCCATTACTGCAAAAAGTTCTATTGGACAGCACTGTGAAATCTGAGCACAAGAGTGAAATAATCTAGTTTAATAATTCAAAGAACCTCTGAATGCTGTGTGGAAAACAATTGGGGATGAGGGGAGAAGGAGAAGCAGAGAAATAAATCAGGCACCTATTATAATCTGGGCAAGAAAATGATGCTGGCTTACACCAAGGGGTAGCTAAGTAGAAGTGATAAAAAAAAAAAAAATGGCAGGACTCTGGATATGTTTTAAAAGGAAAGCCAGCAGGATTTGCTGATAGATTCAATATGGGATGCGAAAACAAGAGTGGTTATCCTTGATTCTACAATTTTTGGCCCAAGCAACTGAAAAAAACACAGATTCCTTTAACTGAGATAGGAAAACTATAGAGATTTGTGGGGAAGACTAGGTGTTTTAAGACATGTTAAATAGACATACCTATTAAATATCCAAATTCAGATTGTATATAGGCAGAGAGTCCAGGTTATATATAGGCAAAGGAGAGATTAGATTTAGAAACATATATTTGGAAAGTGTCAACATACAGAGAGTACTTAAAGACTGTGATGCTTTATAAAACTGCAAATGAGTGGTGGAGAAGTAAAACATAGAAGTAAAGTACACTGGGAGCACTCTAATATTTAGATTATAATAATGAAGAGGAACCAGCAAAGATAACTGAAGGAACAGTCAGTGAATGGGAAGAGAACTATAAGGAAGAGGGAGTGGTGTCTGGGAAGGGCAGTGGAAGTATTTCAAGAAGGAAAGAGTGATCAGCTATGTCAAATACTAACAGATAACGGCAATAAGGACTCAGAAGTGACAGATGCATTTGGCCATACAAATGTCACTGTTGAATTTGACAAGAGCATTTTAAGTAAAGGTGCTTGACGGGAGTAAACTGGAGACAGAATGGGAAGCAGCAGGTGTAAACAACTGCTTGCAAGGAGTTTTGCTACAAAAGAAGAAAGAAATGGAATACTTGGAGAAGATTATGATGTCAAGGAAGGAGCTTATTTTACAATATAATATATCACAGAATGTCTGATGACCCAGTAAAGAGGGAGAATAATCCAACAGAGAAAGTAAAAACCTGTGGGAGCAATGTCCTTGAGCAGGTGAGAGGGAATAAGTACACAAGTGATAGAGTTGACCTCGAATGTGAGCATGGACCATTCATTGCAACAGAGGGATCACAGAGCATGAACAGGAGGCAAATTCATGCAGGCAGGTAGATTTGGTATTGGGGATGTGTGGATATTCTCTTCTGATGGTTCTGAATAGCTATCGCTTCACTAGATTGACAGCTTTTCAGAGGAATGCACTGTGTTTTAATCATCTTTGTATCCTAGTATGAGCAAGCTGACACATAAATTATTCAAGAATTCTACTGAACAAATACATTCTTAGAATTACCTAACTACCCAGGGACCTCAGCTTCCACCTTAACTTGTGCAGGACTTACCAGTCAGTTCCGTACTGTGAACACTCAACATTTCACAGGAGAAAGGGGGTCACAGCTATCACCAACCTCAGGCCACACCACAGCCACTCCCCCACATGGTGCTGTTGCTCTCAAATGGGGGTGGGAGGGTTGTGTCCATTTTCAGGCTGCATGTGCAGAAAGTACTTTTTTCCTATTGGACTACTATCCCCAAATGGCAACTACCCACTTTCATTTTGACTGACCCCCTCCGATACTGGACTCTTTATTCAGAACAGAACAACTGGTTCCACTCAGAATCTAATTGAGCCCCTTTGCCAGCAAAGCATACCAGAAAGTGCCTTCCCCACTGTGAGCAAACCCCACTCCTGTGTGGTATTTCCCTCCTACCCTCCCAGACTTATAGAAACTACTGACCCCTATTTACAAAAAGCCCTCTGAAATTATACAGATTATTAAAGAATGAGATTAGAAACTAAATATATAAAATGTAATTCAATTTCCAGAGCCCCTTTCTAAGAATAAGGATATTGAAAACAAATCAAATGTGAAATATGAACAGTAACATTAGAAAAAAAAGACAACCAGCAGAACATTACTGATGGTTATTAAAGAGGCAAAGTCATATTCTCTAATCTGAAATACATCTGGACCGTTTCTTATACTTACTTTCCTAGCTTAAAGTTGTATTTTTAATAAAATAAATTTAGGCTTATTAAATCTGTTAAAACTTGACAAAGATAAGAATATACTTTGTTTCTCAAAAATTTTATGAACAGCTAAAAATGTTCAAAGGACTCATTCCCTGAAACAAACAGGCTGAAACTTAATGGGGGGAGGTAAGGAGCTTTTACTAACAAAAGTGCCTGATTAGATAAGATAATGCAATACATCTATTATAGCGTAACAATACCTTTCACACCACTATAGCTAAGACTCTTAGCATTTCCATTACAAAAACCTGTTTTTCAACTCTGCCACCTGCCATCCATTTAAAAAAAAAAAAAATTGTTCTCCCAGAGAGTATTCAAGTCAAGTGTTGATCCTAGAAACATTCTACCACCACTCCCACTAAATGTTTTGCTCTTTAGATTATCATGCAAATATTTTTAAGAGTGTATTTTGTCTCTCTACATTGCACAGGTCTGATTTCAAATATTAAAGCCTTAATCTGCAAGCAAAGAGCACAGAGCAATCATTCCAGAAATACATCAATTGTACTGCTGGTCAATTTGGTAGAACCCTAACCATCAGAGCATTACTCTCACACCCAAAATACAGGTATTTATGATACTGAACATATCAATCATGATAAATGTTCATCTCACTAAAGGAGGTAATATGAAACAGAAATTTCATCTAACTAACAAGGTAATATGAAACAGAGAAATGTGAAAATGAAGAAACAGATAAAAAATAAAAAAGCTAAAGTCATGGCAAGGAAAAACAGTATACAATGATGACAATATAGCAAGTAAAAACTGGGCTACAATACAACTACATACTCTCTCCAAGAAGTATTAGCTACCTACTAAGCAAATGCTCAAATGAAAGGCACAGTTTATTTTCCCCAAAAAAGTTATCTCTCAGAAAAGAGGGAGCAGATTTATATTTCTAATAAAGTCTTTCTTACGACCAGGGGCTCTTCCTGTCTCCATTTCCTTATCTTGAATAGCAGAATATCACTTGGGAAAAATCTGACGACCAGGATCTCTGGAAGCCTAGAAAAGTCACCTAAATCAGCAAAGAGGGCTGCAATGAGATTTAACCCTCAGGTATATAACCCAGGGATATAACCTCACACTGTCAATACTGCATTTCATTGTAAACAAGCCTTTCAAACATTAATTTTTAAAAGCATTATAATAAGTGGTTATACTGTACAGATCAACATATATGCTTCCACAGGAGGAAAGACAAAACCAATTGATCTTTAATTACAAGAACAGGCACCTGGAAGAAAATTTCCAGGGACCACACCATGGATTCAAAATATATTGGATTTCAAACAAGTCAAACAGAAATGAAGTCTAGAAAACTGACAGTCAACTCAAAAAGTGATTCTAGAGAGGGAAAAATCCTTGTGTTGAAGATGCCCTTGAAGAGTTTGAATAAAATTCCTTAATGAAAAGCCAAGGGAGAAAAGTAACATTTTAAAATTATTTCACATAGTGTAATTTTAAATATGTATTTATAATTTAACGTAAGACTATTTGACGATGTTATCTTCATCCCTAATCTATCTATATAAAAGCCTAAGCGACTATCGCAACCGGATGACTGAACAGGCTGAGTGGGACAGCCAAGCCAGCAGGGGGGTTAGTGAGGGAGGACCAAACAACCAAGCAGCAGGCTGCGTGGGGCGACCAGGCCGGCATGGGGGTTAGTGAGGGGCGACCAAACGAACGAGCAGCAGGCTGTGTGGGCTGACCAGGTCAGCAAGGGGGGGCAGTTGGAGTGACCAGGCCAGTGGGGGGGAGGGGCAGTTAGGGGTAACCAGGCTGGAGGGGGGAGCAGTTGGAGGAGATTAGGCATGCAGGCAGATGAGCAGTTAGGAGTCAGTGGTCCTGGATTGTGAGAGGGATGTCCTGGGGATCGGGCCTAAACCAGCAGTTGGACATCCCCTAAGGAGTCCCAGATTGGAAAGGGTGAAGGCTGGGCTGAGGGGACCCCCCACCCACATGCACAAATTTCGTGCACCAGGCCTCTAGTGTTTATATATTCCAGTTCCTCAAAACAGTTTAATCTTTTCACTGGGAAAACAGGGGCATCACCTTATATTGGGATCATCCATATTTGTCACTGGCAATAACTGAAAAAATAAAGGGCAGAACCAAATCTTTTCATTTTTAAATTATTTCCCTCAGTACACAGTATTATATCTCCTAGATATGCTGAAGTGTTAAGCAACATATTAAAATTCATAAATATATGACCATGTCTATGAAAAATATCTTATGAAGAGTATTTTATGGGTTAGCTACATGAAGAAAATATTTCATCTGCAAAAAGCAATTATTAATTTGCTATTTCTCTATATATCTGTATGCACATGTTTTAAAGGTGGGTGAGGATGGGATGCTGGGCTTGCCAAACCCAGGGTCCACAAGTCAGCTTTGTTGCATTTTTCCAAAAAGATTTAGCATATATTTTTGAAAACCATGTTTAATCATTAACATGAAGTTAATATATGTACAGTGCTCAGAAAAATGCCTAGCACATAGTAAAAGTACATGTTAGATTTTACCATAAATTGCTAGACCAAAAACTAGGGTGTTAAATGTTGTGACATTATTTACATTGTGTTTTACTGCAAAAGGCAAAACCTGCAACTTCAAGACATTTATTATAAATCATAGATAAGTAAAATAATCCCAAAACTGGAGGTTGTACTTTAACGATTACTACAGGCACTTTGGATTGGCTGTAAATCTCCCACTGCTCAATTCCGAAGGCTGCTAGAGTACCTGTAATTACTGGCTCTGTCACATTACTTGGATCTCTTAATACTCACATTTCATGAGTAACAGCATTAAAAATGAAGGTTAATGAAAACTGTGGTAAACTAAAAGTTTAAAACCGTATATAAAATTTTTCTTCAGATATCTGCCTAAACTATAACAAAAGAAATTTTTTTTGTTTGGCCAAAACATTAGCTTCACACCTTTCAATTCTTCAAGGATGAGTATTTTATAAGAATGAAGTACTCATCCTTGAAGCATCTCTGTGTCCCAATAGCATGTAACTTAGTATCTTTTCCCCCCCTTTTTAAATATATTTTTATTGATTTCAGAGAGGAAGGGAGAGAGAGAAACATCAATTATGAGAGAAAATCGTTGATCAGCTGCCTACTGCACGCCCCCTATTAGGAATCGAACCAGCAACCTGGGCATGTGCCCTTGACCGGAATCGAACCCGGGAGCCTTCAGTCCACAGGCTGGCATTCTATCCACTGAGCCAAATCAGCTAGGGTTCAATATCTTTTACATAGTAAGTATACACTGAGATCTTATGAAAGTGTCTCCTATGAAATTCAAAAAATTATAAGGCTTCTTAATATTAAAATAAAATTTAAAAGGCTTCTTACTAAACCAAATACAGACAACATAGTTTATGAGTTAGTATATGGAAAAATACTCCTTTTCAAAAAAAAAGAATTATGTATTTAAAGAAACTTTCACTAAAGAGAGGGTGTATTTTATCTTTGTTAAAATATAAATGTGTATAATTTTTTTCAATTACAGTACAGTAAAATGGAAGTCTGACTTTAAAAGTGTATACTGTAATAACCCCATTCAAAATTTTCACAGTATCCAATGTTCCAAGTTAGCAGGAAGCAAGATGATCTATTGCATTAAGAGGTGAATGGGGCTCTGGAAATCGAGCTGCAAAAACATCTGGGTTTCTCTTAAAAAAATAATAATAATGTATTTTAAGAAGAAAAAAGTAAAGGTAGAAAAAGTGTCAATGAAACTGATCTAAAGATGAGTTGAGAGGAGAGACACAAGGTCTAATGGCTTAGCAATAAAAAGATAAAATACTTTCACAGAATGCTTTAACCCATAGCTAAGAAAGGTTACAGTCATAAACCGCGTATGTTATAAGCTAGATAGTGGGGTTAGGTAATAAAAAAACAAAAGAACTTCATCTTTAAAGACAGTAGAAAGTAACTGCTCCATAAAGGACGAAAGGGTAGAAGTGGCACTGAAGGCCGGGTCCAGGGAATAAACTTGCAGGCCCAGTGGATGACAGGTGGAAACAAACAACAGTGCCCCCTTGACATAGTAAATGGATGCATTCTGAGCCCCTTCCAAATTCATGAATATCTAAATTAAAATAGACATGTGGGAAGTTCTGCTAAGTTAATACACTAAGCAAATGACTAGAATTTATACTCTAGCTATAGTTAATTCTTACATAGGTTATTTTTAATTTTCATAACCCTACAACTCCATGAAACGAATATTATTCTCATAGCAAACTACTAAATGTCATGGACTTTCAGGGTGTTTGAAAATATAAAATCCAAATGCTAAATTCCCAAAGTCAAAGACATAGTGCAAGTGTATCCAATCTTTCTGAGTACAAGGACCCTGCATGGTGATATAATAGTTTCGATTGCCAATGACTAAGAAAACATATACATACATTCAGAGACTTTCCCTGCAATAAATCTGGTGACTCTCTCACCCCTAGGATCTACAGACAACTAGCTGAGAAGCATCAATCACTACACATACAGCCTTGAATAAGCACAATGTTGATGGGGGCATTACCTTTGTTGAGGATTAAAGTACTCACTCTGTTATTATCAAAGATTTCAAAATATAAATAGTTCCTTCCTAAGTATACTCCCCCACACCAAAAACAAAAACAAAACCCTGCAACTTCGACACCTACTTTGTGAAAAACACAAGTCATAAAAGTAAGCCCGCATCATTACATCTATTTGGATGTTGTCAATCCTAACCCTGGTAATACTCACCCAGCATCACCATCAGGATTTAGGAAAAGCAAAGAGTGTGTTTAGGAATAGGGGGCTGTGGCAAAGTGTAGTGGTTAAAAGCACAGGATTGGAAACCAGCCTGCCTGGGTAAGAAGCCCAGCTCCACCCTCACCTTGACTACCTATCGTCCAGGCCTTGCACCTCTCAGTGCCTCAGCATCCTCATATGCAAAACAAAGAATAAAAAGAAAAAAGTCACACTTTGAAGGTTTGTGAGAATTTATATATATATATATATATATATATATATATATATATATATATATATATACACACACACACACACACATATGATCAGCTAGGACAGTGCCTGGGTCATCGTAGATATTATTTAAATGCAAACAACAACAAAAAATCTACACATAAAAATTCAAGCTGGACTGATATAATTCCGAACAAAAAGATGGGCACTGCATTATTATAAGCATCTTTGAAAGGCTTAACACAACTTTTCATATACACAAAGGCTATTTCTTCGCAGTGAGAAGGGAATCTAAAGTTAGCTACTGCACTGCTTTCTCTCATACCCAATGCTTTTCCACTTCTCTGGGTTCAGATGTGAGCTTATCAAACCCACCATCAACAGTGCTTAATCCTGAGGAAAACAATCAGAATTTCAGAACACAAGACAATTTCTTCTGGCAAACATCAGATGTCAAGACTTTCACCAAATACGTCTGTCTACCACAGAGAATGACATAAACAGATAATCACAGAACGCAGAAAGATAATGCATGGAAAGCACTTAGCATAGGGGCTAGCACTCTGTAAGAATGAGTTGTTGTCATTAATTCTATTGCAATACTCCTAAAAAGCATTACTCAATCTCTCAGCTTTAAGGTAAAAATAAACTTGTATTTGCTAGTTACACATTTTTGTTAGAAGACAATGAAATTTATAATGCAACAACCTGAATGAATCGCAAAAACATTATTCTGAATGAAAAAAGCCAGACACAAAAGAATATATACTATATGATTCTATTTATGACTCCATGAATAAAACAGAGGCAGAGAGTTGTTGCTGCAGAGGACAGGGGGAAGGGAGGATTTATTGAAAAAGGTACAATAAAATTTTCTGGAGAAATGAAAATATTCTCTATCTTCTTTAGATAGAGTACATGGGTGTATAAAATGGGGGAAAAAATCATTGAACTGAACACTTAAGACCTATACATTTTGTTGGGTATAAATCAAACCTGAGTTTTCAAATTTTTTGAAAAGCAAATGCATCTCTATATACACTTGGAAATTTAGTGTAGGAATGTTATACATAGGTAACTTAGGAGAGGGAAGATTAGAATTACCTGAGAAATAAGGGCTCAAAGACTTACAAATTATGGTCCAGGGAAGACAAATGTATGTATTTATTCTTTTTATTAAAACGACACCTAAGAATAAAACCTTTCCCTCTGCATCCTATTTACATCCATCTCATCCATCTTCTATTGTCTCTTAGTTCTGATCACTGGCTGATTCACTCATTTCAGAGAATTTGCAGTCTGGGCTCATACCACAATACTAACAGAGTTAACAAAAAAGAAAGACTGAATACTCAATCAAAACAGCAATGTTTTTATTAAATAGACCAGCAGCTGTGTGAGCAGAGACTTATAAGTGCATCTGTTCTACAGGATTTTATATTTAATTCAATTTGTTCAAATCAGAGCAGCAAAGCCTAGAATGAAGTACTAGATAAGGAAATAGTTTTGCTAAACAGACCCTACATTGATATGGTGTTTGACAGAAAAGAACTGTACCTATTCACTCATTCATGCAACAGGCACTTACTGAGCACCTATTCCATCCCAGCCACTGTGTATGGTGCTGGAAACAAAGATGAAGCAGAGCCTTGTTGAGGTGACAGATATTTGAACAGATGGTTACAACACACTGGCAGGTTCAGTACACACACAGGCCTAGGGCAGAACTATGAAAGCACAGTGAGGGAAGATTTCCTTTGAAGGTTGAAGCATTACTGGAGTAAGGCTGAAAAGGAGAATGAAAAGTGTATTTCCACCCAATCCCCCCTCCACATACAAGGGAGCTTCATTCAGCTCTATTGGTAATATTTTATTTCTAAATCAAAGCAGGGGTATTAGCTATTCCTTATCTTATTCTTTTATTAGTCCTTTTCTTGGTCAAATATTTCATAATAAGAAATTTTAATACATTCCACCAATGAGTGCCTATAGGCTTTGAAAACCTTCACAACCAGCAGCTCCTTCTCCCCAAAATACACAGCTTGGAGTTGCCAGGGCTAGCTCATCAGTAATGAGGAAAAGAGACAGATGTAAGGTTTTCTGGTGATAGCTGCATATGGGGCCTAGAAGGTACAAGGGGGTGGGCCCAACACATCAAATATACTATAAAATTTAAAAGGTACAAAATAGGTATGTAAAACATTCCCACTTCATTTTATACATACACAGAAAATAGAATATATATACCTTTGTCATAGAAAAAGAAATTTATCCTAAACAACTAACTCCATTCATTCCTATGGCTATTCTCTCAACATTTACTGCACACTTGCTCCATGTCACCGACATACAGAGAGGAGAAAGCTCCTGCCTCAAAAGTGCCTGCCGTCAAATGGGAGGAGTCAGGCAGGTGAGATGACTTCTGGAGTACAATGGAGAGATTCTACAATAAGAACTGGCCGGGAGACATCTGTAATACTGTCAACAATAAAATAAAATTAAAAAAAAAAAAAAACTGGCAAAGATGCACCTCAAGGTTTGCGATAGGAACCATGGGGAAATGTTTACCATCTTCACAGATCACACAAATAAACTGGGAATTTTGCAAAATACCTATGGAAAAGAAATCAAACATGTTTTTTAAATATTTTTAATTATTACAAATTAATTTTAGCCTTGGCCAATGTAGCTCAGTTGGTTGGGCATCATCCCGTGCAAACAGCTATGATTTGTTGCTGTTTGATTCCCAGTCAGGGCACATGCCCAGGTTTCGGGCTCAATCCCTGGTAGGAGGTATGCAGGAGGCAGACGATCGATGTTTTAAACTTGTACCTATCTCTCTCTTTCTCTCTCTCTCTCTCCCTCCCTCCCTCCCTTCCCTCGCCCTTCCACTCTAAAAATCAATTTAAAATATTTTTTTAAATTAATTTTAATGTACTCTATAATTCCTGACATCAAAGGATATGAAATTTTCAGTAAGAAAAAAAAAAGACAAAATTCTGGAACTCATTTAAAAGTTCAAGGTGCCAGTCATGTTGAAATAATACTGCCTTCAACCAAAATAACTGATGGGAATGTGCTAGAGCCTTTAAGAAAAGGCAGCCTTCTTGTGACTGGAGTAACTGGTAGTATGTTTACTTGTATAACATTCAGTTATTTATTTTTCTTTTACTGTCCTCATGCATACTAAATGATCAGTCTTTGGGTCATTTTTTTGGAATTTTAATATTTCCAATCCTAGAAAAAATATTTAATTCAATATGAAATAAATCATACATATATACACACATACATATACACATTTATATATTTGTGTGTATATATGTAGCTAAGTGAATTTAAGGCACTTCTGAGATTAACTAATTGACTTTTCTCTCCCTCTTCCAATCCTACTTGTAATCCAATATGCTATAAGAACAATGCTTACACACCTCCTTCTTCTTGCACTTGGAAGTTTAAAGGGGCAAACATATTTGTGATGTTTTGATAGAGTGCGTTGCCATGGAAAGTATTGGCTTGTTCCTTATGAAGCACCATAACCTCATTGCAAATGAAAAAGGGAAAGGATGATTTCTGAGGATTCAACTCATAGAAAGATCCAAAAACCCAAAAGACAATCTGAAAAGTAATGCAATGTCAAGTGCTATGCTGAAATATGCTCAAAGAACTTTTAAAAGCTTGACCTCCCAAATAGGAACCATATAATCAAAAAGGAAGATATAATATTAATGTAAAGATAAACCATTCAAATAATATGGACCAATGGCTTAAAATCCCATGACTTGCTGTGGTTACATCATAAAATTAAATCCACATCATACTTTTCCCTTCCTAAAAGCAGCCAGCCTGCTTATTCCTCTCTCTCTCTCTCTCTCTCTCTCTCTCTCTCTCTCTCTCTCTCTCTCTCTCTCTCTCTCTCTCTCTGTATATGTGTGTGGTGTATGTGTGTCCCTGTTTATACAGCTTATCCCTTATCACACTGACAAGACTGGGAACCACAGCAGATGGTCCCCCCAGACATAATTCTAACAGGTTTTTTGTGCAAACAAAAGATAAAGAAAGCTACAGCAATGATTTACTGATATCTAAAGTTGAAAACTGAAAAACACAAACTGCTTTTTTCTTACTGTTTGAACTGTTTATCCCTTCAACTACTAAGATAGATATGCCCAAAATTAAATATAATTTCAAAACTACAAACCAAATACCCAGTTTTAACCACCACTAAGTTTTGTTTTTGAGTTACCAAAATGTCCTAAATCACATTTTTAAAGAACATTACCTACCATTCATTTTGTACCAGGAAAAGCAGGAAATATTTGTAAATGTCTGTCTTATAAATCCTACTTACTTGCTATGTTGTGAAATAAACTATTCGTCTGGATTTTTCTTAAGCAAGAAAAATGCATTGGAACTGAAAACTTTAAAATATTTTCCCCAAGAAACTAAAAATTAATTCCCTGAACCAAATCTGTAATCTTGGTTGTAGAGCTAATGTCTATGCTATTTAAAAATAATCTACTAGTCGAATACAACAGAAAACCAAGATTACTCATCCTTCAAGATTAAAGAGTATTTTCACAGCATAAAACAGAACTTCCCTCATGACAATCTAATTGCAAACAGCACTGTATTTATGGTTTACCTGAAAATCCAGCAAGAGCCTCAGACACAAATATATAGTGAAACTGGCAAGCATCTGAAATAAACTATCCAGACATCAAGCAAAAAATACACCAGACAGACCCACAGGGCTCTTTGAATGTAGGTCATGATTGTCAGACCATAGTAAAAACATGGTGACCCTTAATAAATATTAACCTTGATAATATGTAATCATGCACATATTTTACTCTCAGTAACCAGCCCTCAGAAGTAAGTCCATAAAGCTGCAAGAAGTGGATATCAGTCTACTGTGAACTACTTTTCACCAAAGAAAATGTCAGCCCATCGTATTTGTATCAATGGAGGTATAGGAGTAGCTTCTATCAAAATTGTCCAGCACCTCTAAGGACTCCATGGTACTGCTTAGTTTCTAAGAGGTCTTACTCCTTCAACAAATGCCTTACTCTGGAGTGTTTGTACAGATTCCTAAGACACCATAAAAACCTACATATGCACACATTCCATCTAAACTCCTTATTTAATCTTTTCTAGAGGTATATAACATGGCTGCTTTCTCATGGAAAAATTATAAAATCAGATCAGGAATAATAGGGCCAATCATATAATCTCTTATATATTCTCTTTTTTGTAGAAATCACAAAGTGTCTGATTAGGGGGAGAGGTGGTGTTAAAATGCTGATTTTTTCCAATTAATCCAAGCTAATATATCCTTTCATGAAATCCCCATGTAAAACAAACGTGATAATGTTCATATGATATAGCTTATTTATCCACAAATAGTTAATTCAGGTAGTGACAGTATAATACTAATCAAGCCGGTGTTGTAAATTTGAATCAGTATGAGCCAGCTAGTTACACTGTCCCCCACAGCCACAAAGCAGATGTTTAATTTGGCCGGCCAGCCATCACCCATGAGAGAACTGAAAACAGGACCAAGTGAGAGACTTCTCAAATCAGTGCAAATCCATTCTACTAGAACTGGGTCAAAAAGTTCACCTCTATAGGGCATATATCATTCAATAGAAACAACAGGTGTTCTCTGTACAATGTTTCCAAATCTAATCTAAATCCTGTGTACCATGGGTAAAGTATATATTTTCTAATGTTAGGGATATCCAAAATTCAGGAAACTATAAATGTATTAAGTATAATCTATAAATGTATTAAGTATAGTCTATAGTTTAAAGCAAATATCGTTTATTTCTGAATAGAAAATAAATTCTGTCATAGAAAAAAATCTGATTTTGATTTTTACAACAAAATATAGCATTTATTATAATTCTAAGACAAAATATAAAGCATCATGCTGATGACAGAGATATAATTTAAAATGAATGCAGCATATTTTCTTTAAACACATATTAGGTTCACTTCCATCTGCCATCATTTTGGAGAATGGAAAACTCCCTAGAGCTGAAATATGTTTGCTAATAAATGTAACTTGAGATTTTTCTTTGAAATTAAACTGTAAAAGTGTTACGAAAACTGTCTTGTTTACATATGGCACCAATAGCATACTATTCTCATTATGGTCCCTATACATATATTCTTAATACATAAAAAACAAACACTGACAAGCAAGGTAAAAAAATTCACAATGGAAATCTTCAATCTGCAAAAGCAGATATAAAATACTTGTTTAAAAAGGGAAACAGGAAATGTGTAACAATGAGTTGCACAACGTGGTCCTTAAAATCCTGAACTAAATGTCATCATATTAGTAGGAGACTCTGGCTACAAGCTAATTTAATACTTAAATGTTAATATAATTTCCCCATTACTACATCTGCCATGAATGCCTTTTTAGCCAATAAAAGCAAGTTTAGAAAATGGTATATAAGGAAAAAGAGAAAAATGCTCCAGCAATATTCTTGTTACATAGACAATCACAAATATTTCCAAGCCTAGTTTATTAAAAATTACTACTATACTTTCAAAAACTTGTAATTCTTTGAGCAGAAATGAAGGAATTAGCTTAATAAAAAAAAAATCTAAAAGTAATATAACTGAAAATAGGTTACTGTCTTGCCATGCATGAATATATAAAACAGTGTAATTTTATTTAAAACATACAAAGACTAAATCCCAAAATAATTAATTTCTTTAGCTACTCTAAGACAAGTGAGTCACAAAAATAGCACTGGATAAATCTTGTTACAAATACTACAATGTGGACCCATACATATAATAAATGAAGTATAAGAAAGCACTCAGCATTTCTATGTAAACTGCTTCTGAAGGATTATTATGGAATGCACACACTGGCTGAACCTAAAGTGTTCGGGTTTTAAACATTAATTTACTTTGACTATGTGTATGTCAAAATGAAAGATTGCTGTCTGGATCCAGACATGCCATATTAATATTGAACACAGGCATTCACTTCAGGTCAGTAGTCACTCCAAGTCTGCTTCAGCAGGTGGTAAAAGTAATGTACTCATTAATATGTATGTGTTATAAGGTTATCTCCCCAAAACAGTTCTCAAATAGAGGTAGCCTTGAAACTTAAGCATTAGATATGCTAGAACCAACCTCTAATTGTCACAGGTCTAGAGAAAATTGAACTTTCTCTCACTACCTGATAACCAATAAATTTAGTTGCTTTCATCAGTATCTTTAGAAAAAGTCAGTTTTAAATTCCATGGAGCTAACCTGGCTGCCTCCAATAGTTAAATGCTCTTGAACCAACCTCAGTGTCATTTTAGATCTAGAAGGCAAAGGTGGAATTTTTATTCATTTTGGATGCCTGTCTGTATTACTTAAGAAAAATTTTCCAAAGGAACCAAGATGGCAGCATAGGTAAACACCTGTAGTTGCTGCCTCTCACAACCACATCAAAATTACAACTAAAAGACAGAACAAGTATCATCCAGAACCGCGGGAAAGCTGGCTGAGTGGAAGTTCTACAACTAGAGGAAAAGAAGAAAGTGCAGTGAGACTGGTAGGAGGTGCAGAGGCACGGAACGGGCTAGAACTTGGGTGTGCCACCTTTTTAACCAGGAGGGAGATACAAGCTCCTGCTTGCTCTGAACTCCAGTTCCAGGTAAGACTCTGGGGGAGCCACACACATATGGGGAGAAACTGGACTGTATGGCATCAGGATAGGAACGAGAGTGCAGCTTTCTTTCAGACGGAGATGCTCGCAGCAGTCATTTTTTCATTTTTCCTGTGCTGGGACCTCTTCGATGCAGGGCTGATTGACAGCCATTGCTGTTTGCTCCACCCAGAAGATTCCCTGAGACCCTGCCCCACCCAATTTACAATCCTACCCAAGCTGTGCGTAGTAGTAGCAGAAGTAGTAGTTGTAGTAGTAGTAGTAGTAGTAGTAGTAGTAGTAGTAGTAGCAGCAGCAGCGGCTTGGCTTTAGCATATGAATGGCCTGTCCTTACTCAGCCTAAAACCTGTCAAACAGGCAGCAGCAGCAGCCTTCCTTGCTACACAGCTTGGCCTCATCTGGGCACTTCCAAAACTGATACAAAGATGAGGAATCTGCAGATCTCTCTGTACCTCCTGCTGGTGGCCCCAGGCAGTGCCTGATGTTGCACCTCCTTGGAGATCCAAGAGCCAGTGTACCCAGTGGTCATACCAGATTACAACATCCATAAGTGACACATTCAAGGGACAGACTCAGTGAGCACCAACGCTCCACTGAAGCAAATCCTGCCCCATAAAGGTGTCTTCTGCACAGCAGCTCTTCCATTGTAGATACAGCTAGTCCTCACAGCCAATTGGCCTGGCGGTCAATTCCTCTCAGTAATACCAACAGCAATCAAGTCCCAACTACAACAAGACTGTGCACACAGCCCACAAAGTGGTGCACCAAGAGTGTCCACCTCAGGTGACTGGGGAGTCTGAGCCACTGGGTCATATAGGACACCTACCACACAAGGCAACTCTATCAACTCAAAGGAGACTTAGCAGCTACCCAATACATAAAAAGAAACACAGGGAAGCAGGCAAAATGGGGAGACAAAGATGTCACAAATGAAAGAAATGGATGAAAGCAAAATACTGGATATAGAGTTCAAAACCATGGTTATAAGGTTACTCAAGAATCTTCTAGAAACCTCCAAGGAACTTAGTGAGACCTTCAAGAATCTTAGTGAGAATGCCAAAAAAATGGAAAAGGACCAGTCAGAAGTTAAGCATACACTGACTGAAATAAAGAATAACAACCAGAGATTCAACAGTAGACTAGAGGATCCCAAGAATCAAGTCAAAGATTTGAAATATGAGGAAGCAAAAAACACCCAACCAAAAAAGCAAAAAGAAAAAAAAATCCAAAAATATGAAGATAGTGTAAGAAGCCTCTGGGACAACTTTAAGCGTACCAACATTCGAATTATGGGGGTGCCAGAAAAAGAGAGAGAGTAAGATATTGAAAACCTAGTTGAAGAAATAATGACAGAAAACTCCCTCTACCTGGTGAAAAAAATAGACTTACAAGTCCAGGAAGCACAGAGAACCCCAAACAAGAGGAATCCAAAGAGGACCACACCAAGGCACATCATAATTAAAATGCCAAGAGCAAAAGACAAAGGGAGAATCTTAAAAGCAGCAAGAGAAAAAACAGTTAGTTACCTACAAGGGAGTACCCATACAACTATCAGCTGATTCCTCAACAGAAACTATGCAGGCCAGAAGGGAGTGGCAAGAAATATTCAAAGCAATAAATAGCAAGAACCTACAACCAAGATTACTCTACCCAGCAAAGCTATCATTTAGAATTGAATGTCAGATAAAGAGCTTCAGACAAGAAAAAGCTAAAGGAGTTTATCACCACCAAACCAGTATTATATGAAATGCTAAAGGGTATTCTTTAAGTAGAGGAAGAAGAAAAAGGTAAAGATAAAAAATTATGAACAACAAAGCAACAACAAATACATATATATCAACAAGTGAATCTAAAAATCAAATGAATAAAAAATCTGATGAACAGAACAAACGTGAATGTAACAGAATCAGGGGCATGGAAAGGGAGCAGACTGACAATTCTTGGGGGAAGGAGGTACGGGGGAGTGTGGGAAGAGATTGGACAAAGAGCTTACACCTATGGATGAGGACAGTGAGGGGGTCAAGTGGCTGGGGTGGGGTGGGAACTGGGTGGAGGGGAACTATTGGGGGGAAAGAGGAACAACTGTAATAATCTGAACAATAAAGATTTTTTTAAAAAAAGAAAGAAAAATTTTCCTCCTTTCATTTTTGTTAACTCTATTTACATTATTTTTCCCTTTTGTGAGATGATAAACTTCAGTTCTCCAGACTAAAGGCATAAAGCTCAAGACATTAAAGCTGACTCATACCAAAAAGGTCATTTGACCTTCAGCATATACAAAAGTATGACTAACAACCCCACAAAAGCTCAAATATTTTAAAAATTACTTTTCAATGTCAAAGATAAATCTTTTCCATTTATACCTAGCACGCCTAAACTTAAACAAGATCATTCTCTAGCTCAGTCTTTCACTTCTCTCACTGCCATGTATCCCAACAATTTCCACTAATAGATTAATGAAAATACACTTCATTTTCATTACATTTTTAACTATATAATGTGTTTTTCTCCAAAAATGCTGATTCACTTTGTAAATAAATTTTGCAATCAATCATTTCACTTTGCTACATTTGCTCATTATTCGCCCAATTACTACATAAGGGAAGGAACAGAAAAAGGGCAGATCAACAGATAGGAAAACAGCTATTTTCTTACATGGATGAGGCCTCATCTGTCTTGTTCACTGCTGAATAAAGAGCACCACTGGCACATGATGAGTATCTAATGAATAAATTAATTTACAAAGAACCAGAGAACCCTGGAATTCAACTCACTCATCTACACTAATAAAAGAGAAACTTGCAAATTGACCATCCCTCTGCTACACCCACCAGCCAATCAGGAACAAGTATGCAAATTAACCCAACAAATATGGCATTAATTTGCATACACAGGCACGGAATGAAGACTGAAGACAGCGTAGAAGGAAGCCAAGCACTGCAGAAGGGAGCAAAGCAGCAGAGAAGGGAGAGAGTGAGGCAGCAGAGACAGGAGGGAGCGAGGCAGTGGAGACAGGAAGCCCTATTCTTGCAGGAATCTTCCTGCAACGGGTCTCTAGTCTACATATATAAAAGCCTAAGCAACCAGCAGACTGGCAGGTAGCTTACATGCACTGACCACCAGATGCCAGACAGCAGGCTCACAGCTGGCGTGCACAGCTGCAATGGTGCGAGCCTCTCCCCGGACACTCCCCCTAAGCGCCCTTCCCCCATCCGGACCAGGATCGGGACCCACATTGGGACTGACTGGGCACAAACACCCAAGGCCGCTTCTCTAGCACCCCATGAGGAGCAAGGCTGTGATGATGAGTGGCGGCTGTGTGGTCATAGGTGCGTCAATATCGCCCTAGGACAGGTGCATGGAGACCACAGTGGAGGGGCAATGAGCCTACCAAGCAGCAGTGGCAGCAGGCGCAGCGGGGCTGGGATGAGTGGGAGCAGCGTAGTGCCCAGCCCAGGCTCGGGCTCCTCCCCACCTGCCTGCCACTTTGCCTCTACTTCGTGCTGCAGAAGGGAGTACCCATATGACATGGATCAACATGGACAGCGGGCTGGAGCCCAACAAGCTGGCAGATAAGGCCGGGCTGCGGCAACGTGGAGGTCCACTGATCCCCACGGGTCAGGCCGAGGGACCCCATCAGTGCACGAATCCATGCAGCAGGCCTCTAGTTTTATATATAAGTAAACTGAGGCTCAAAAACACTAAATGGCTTGGCTAAGCTCATAGGGCAAGTTGGTCAACCTTGCAGAGAATCTAAATCAACAGATGCTGCTTTAATATTAAGCTTTTTTAAATCTTTCTCTCACCTTTAGCACATATTTTTTTAAGCTCAACACAACCCTCTCTAGAGATTCACATAAGTTTCCTGCTTGTAGAACTATATCTGGAAAGTAGCCTCTCCCCAATCAAGGGGCTATCATTTCTGTAAATTCCCATAGCAGAAGATTATATTTGGGAGAAACTTTAAGATAAAATGGGGAGATAAGAGATCAAAAGTAGAAAAAGAACTCATGGAGGCACTTACCAATGCATTTTAAACTTGCAATAGACTGTAGTACTAAAAGAAAGGATTATACTAAGTAACATTTTATTCTTTCAGTTCATAATGACAGATACTGTGCCTTTAAGGTTCTCTAACCATCTCACTTTCCAGAAAATTCAGAATTTCCCTTCTACAATTTCATTCAAATGTGAGCAAATTTCTTTTTATTTGTAACAGATAAAATGCTTTCTAAGAAGATTTCATTGTACTCAAATATTTTTAAGTCCAATAGACTTCTTACTATAACAGACTTTCATTTTCTGGGGTCCCACAAGGGTCCAGGAATATTCCCAACACAGATCTCAGCTTCCTCCCAGCTTTCACATTCAAGATGAGTACCAGGGCCCAGAAGTATCTTTTCTAGGCTGAAAGGTTACAACTCCACATATACCTATCAACCATTTTTCTTCCTTTTTACTTCCCAATATTCCATCTTTTCTTATCTAAATTATCACAAAAAGGGGTGTCTTTTACCTAAGGAAAAAATTATAATGATCCTGAAAGACCATATAAAAGTAAATTTAATACAACCTATTGAACCTCACACAAAGAGAAATCCTACTGGGAACGGGGAAAGAATCATCAAAAAAATGGGTAACTGGTTTCTTATTCAGATAAAGGATTTTTTGCATTCTCCATAACATCTTTAAGTTTAAAACAGCACAGCACAAGAATTAAGCATTCTAGTGGCTGGCAGTCAATGCTAATTAGTAAGACATACTTAGTCTTAACAGGTGGTCCATGACCTACACTAATAATGAAATCTAACTCCAAATGTTTTGACCAAAGGAAAAGCATTTCTCTGGCAGGTGGCAAAAAGAATGATGAGTCAGGAAGAAATACTCAACACTGGCCAGATGCCTTAAGGTATCACAAGAACAGTAAAATTAAAAGAACCAATTGAAGAAACTAACAAAGAACAATGTGCCTATTTTATCTCAGTCACTTTAAGCATGAAATGTATACTTAGCGTGCCCAGGAATCACAGCATCTGTTAAGCACCAATAAGGCCATTTACTATGTTAGGCTCATAAAAGGGTCCCAAAATTTATAAAAGACCACTTGAACTAGAAAAATGCTAAATTTAATTCTTTCAAGAGGTAATAAAAGCACCAGCATTTTACACCTAATAGTTAAAAGGGCAACACAAATGAGAAACCAATTCTGTAGTCTATATAATTTAGTAAATTTTACTTATTTCTCATGAATGACATGAATAGTCATTAAATTCATTCAACAAACACTGACAGCTTATTACAGGCAAAATGTGATAGTAGGAACTATGAGCACAAGAAAAATGGGCTATCTCTGTACTCATATTCAGTCTAATAGGAGAGACATGTGAACAGTAATTCTAATAGTCTAATAAGTACAACAAGTAGAGATCATCTCAGTCACAGCAGTGTGTTAAGGAACAACCTGACTTTAGGGAGTGTTGGGGAAAACAGTAAGAAGGAGCAGAGTTAGATATGTTCAAGGATTTCATACCTGACATTTTTTAATGTAGTGCTCTACCTCTTTCAAAGTGAGACAATGTGTGTGAAAAAACATGACCGCCCCTCACACTTCTGGAACAGTCTAAATAGGTTATTTCATAGATGAAATTTAAAAAGCTGAAAAAAGGTAAGTTCACTAACATCATCTTTGAAGCAAGACCTCAAATCTTCCAACTCCTAATCTCTTATCCCATCTATGAAATCACTCTTTTGCCTCATTGGTTCCCCAAAGAAGCCATCACATAGATTATGTATTATGTGTTACTTCACTATCCTATGTTGCTTCATTTCCTATATAACACTCACCATCAGAAAAGTATGTGCAAGAAAGAAACACATAAAACTAAAAGACATTTAAATAGATTAAAATGGATTAAACACGTGTTTAAATAAAATTCCATTAAGTTACCAGTTCATTTCATACTCAAATTTAAAACATTTACATATAATGACAAATTTTTTATTAATACTTAATATAATAACAGCTAACATTTATCAACCATTTATTAATTTTCACAACTCTATAACCCATCTCAGAGATGAAGAGTCACAGGTTCAAAGAGGTTTGAGAAATACTGATTCAGTTATACTGAGTATGATGATTTAAAAATTACTCCGAGTTTCTCAGACATTTGAGTTGGTCAGTCTTTCTGATCCAGCTGAGATCCAACAATGGGAGACAGCCACTTCAAGGCAAAGCCTTTTAAAGAAGTATTATACTTTCAGATGAAGGATTAAATATAAAAGGGTAAAAAAATCCCTCCTAGTACAAATACTTTCTGTAGAAAGATTAAAAAAAATTATAAGAAGTTTCTGTGGATGAAGAATAATAATAAATGAATTAATTATACTTAAGTAATAAATTATTTTTCTTCCAGGACATTTTTATTTTAACAAACTTTTAAAAGTATTTTAGTTCTCCCATGTTTTATTCCTCGGTTGTCCTTCTCCTGTGTTATTGTAAGGCCTTGAAATTCTCCACCACATATACTATTCTCCTCCCATGAGGATTTTCAGATACATAACCTTCAAAATTTAGGAATTAGAAAAATGGGTATAATAAAATGATTGACTTCTTAAAAACTGACTATTATATCTACTCCTCATTCTAGTGATAATTTTCTCATTGACATCTTAAAAAAATAAAAAATTGAAAGATGTTCATAAGCCCTTGCTTAATAAAACCAATGACTCAACTCTCTTTCTTAATTAAAAGGCAACAGGACTTGAAGGACTTACTATTTTCAATGAATGTTCAGATGTCATCATCTTTTTAAAATTATGTCTATTTTATAATTTCTTCTATTACTAATGCATGCTTTAAGAGAGTGATTCTGATATACATTTTTTCTTGTTCTTTTCCAGTCCTGGACACAGACTGGTGAGTGGTACTATGGAGTAACAAGAATATTCAACCCACACATATGACTGAAATTAAAAACCTCTAACAGATTAACATATCTAGGCCACACAGAAGGGTCATGAGGTAAGATCATCAGCATATATTAGCACATTATTATAAGGCATTTAAAGAAGTCTTAAATAGAGCCTGCATGATAGATCTTTTTTTCATAACAAATATCTAATGCCATTTGATTGGATTTCTTTTAATCACAAGTATTATTTGGAGGAAAAAATACTGCTTGTATAATACCACATTTGACTATTTTGGCTCCTACCCTGAGATGCAAATTTGAAATTATGGAGAGCCTGGTTTGGGAGAGGGAGCAAAAGAGGAAGCCTGATGGAAGAATTTTAGGGTACTTTAGCTATCTTTCTCCAGGACATATTTTTTCAGCCAGGACATATTTTTTAAGTCATTTCGAGTACATTTTTGCTTATAATATCCTTATTTTTAAAAAAAAACTGAAAACACAGTCATTTAGAAAAATAAATCACTGTTATTTATCAAACCCATAGAAATTTACACCTACAAAAAGAATGGGCGAAATAGCAGGTCAGTTTCTTGCTAAATAATTAAAAACACTGTTTCTTAATCTCTACAGTAAGACTATTCTAACAGTGACAAGTGTCACAATACATTCCTTCTATTTTTTCATACTATTTATAGCTCACAGAACAATTGTCAAATACTGAAATAAAATGTCTAAATGATAGTCTTTAGCTACTGAACAGTTGCTGAATAATCAAATCCTCCTTTAATTATGCATTTTTAAACAATTAAGACAAATCCCATATGTATAATATTACCAACATCAACAAAGGCAACAATAAGAGTGATCATTTAAATATAGATTTTGCTGAATTTTCAAAGGTACTTTTAACATAAAATAACACTCCAGAATAGAAAAACCTATGTGGTATGACCTAAAAGTACATAATACACTGACCTGATCAAAAGACAAACTACTAACTGCCAACGGTCTCCTCAACTTCCCCCAAAACTACATACATTTAGAAAAAGACAGTCACTTCGGAGTTAAGAAGATGAGTTTTTAATGGAAAAAGATGTAAACTCTTTATTTCTAGGAATTAGTACCTTGAAAGTGATATTTAAGATAAAGTAACAAAAACTGAAGCATACAAGTTATAATGAGTTGAAACAGTGAAAAAACACTTGAAATTATCTTAGATAGCCCCAAAACAAGAGTCAAGCATTTAATATTAGTACTGGAAGCATTTTGTACTTTCCTACTTCCAGTAAAAATCATTGGCAGATTCTACTTGTATTGAAAAACAACTATAGATAGGTTTAATTGACATAAAAATAAGCTACTTGTATTATCTTGCTTGGGTCATAAAGCACGTTGGTTGTAATATACTCTATGAATGAACAATCAGGAGATTTTCACCCAATTGTATAATAAGTGTTCACACCACATAGTGCTATATAAATAATCCTCACTTTAAGTCAAATTCTTATTATCTAATTTTTATATTTCTCAACTAAAGAAGCTATTCATAGAACTTGGATTTTCTTTTATCACACCACTGCCAGTAGTAAATTCAAACAATGAAAGGTTTTGCTAAATTTTCAAAGGTACTTTTAACATAAAATAACACTTCAGAATAGATAAACCTATGTGGTGTGACCAAAAAGCCACACAAATCATTTATTTATGGCTGTTATGTTTTAATCACTGGATTGTTTTTAGAGGCCTAAAAAAAATTAATGGTTTTTGCTATACAAAAGCAACTATGTTTTCCATGAAACATTAGCTGTCACATTAATACAAGGTTTTATCATTAATTATATTGGATTATACGGGAGTTTATGTCTAGAAAATGATGGTTAAATATCTGAAATTCCAAACCATTTCGAAATAAAAATGAAACCTGGTCCTAGTAAACACTACATGAATTTAAGATCCATTTAGAAAACAGAAAATTAAATGTAAAAAATATAACCTCAATTTAATACATTTGCAGATAAAACATCTAACACTTTTTCATCAAAAAGCAAATTAAAATATTAAACAGGTAAACAGTGCCACCTTTTGGTATATTTAGGAATTGAGCTCCTAACTTGTACAAATATATCTGTAATGTAACAGATGAAAGTAAACAAAGGAATTCAAAAGCCATCAATTTATAATTTAATAGTGTTAAAGCTTTAATAAGTAAATGAGTTATTTTTAAACTTATAAATATTTCCAAGAACTAAAATATTATTTTATGTTTATATGCTTTCTTTTCAATTGCATGAGGTTGGGAGAACATCATTTCATTTCAAAGTAAACAGAGGCTTGGAAAATGTTAATGACTGATCCAAACATCCCTCAATTAAGAACAGTTGAGCCATTACTGGCTCAAAATTGCTAGTTTTTAAACTCCAACATTAATTCTTTAAATATTATGTAATGGGTCAAATCCCATAGTTACCCTATGTTTCAAACAATGCACACACTTTTGTGCTGCCTAAGATTTTTTTTTTACAATGTATTTTGTATACATTTGCAAGAAAAAGAGATTTGTTTAAAGTACTACATGAACAATACACAAAATATTGACTATATTCACATAAGTCTTTATACTTCACAAATGCAAAAACTCTTAATCTAATACAGTATTCTTCCTATCTCTATGCTAATATGGAAAAAATGCATTTAAAACTGCAAAGGCTTCTTTTTCTTTTCCAGGAAAAATAAACCTTGTTTACAGCTTGCATTGATTTGCAACTTACCTAAATCACAAGATAAAAAACCTGCTACAAATGAGATGGAAATGATAAGCTTCAAATGCTCTCCCTAAAACTTCTTTGCCTAAATTTGATCTTACATTTAGATGTCTGTATACCATTTTCAGTGTCTTCCACTTTTACATCTGTCAGTGATTTCCTGAATGGTTTTATTAGACCGTAATATATTTATGCTATAACATCCTCACAGTTCCTTATTTTTATTAGCTAGTTAACAATTCAGCAGCCACATGGAAAGAAGAAAACATTTATCTTTGTCTTTGGTTCACTTTTTAATATAAATTTTACTCAAATTGTAATCATCAAGTTCTTTATAGAGCAGAAATCAAAATCACAGTTAGTAAGTAATGATTCCTTCTTAAATTATGTAGCAACTCAAAAAGAATCAAGAAAGTAGACAATAGCTAATATGATGGTAGCTAAAATGGTTACTGAACACTAAAAGGAGGGCAAAGAATGAGCCAGAGGGAAGGGCCAATGTACTACACCTTCTGTGGAATAGAACTCCATGATCAAATGCAATAATGAGACATTAACTCAGCAATGTATTTAGGGCATTAGTCTCACCTCTTATTCATAAGATATTCAAGAAAAAACAGTATAAAACAAGAAAATTGGTAAACAGCTATTTCTAAGAAATTATTTAGAAGGAAAGATTAAATATAATGCCAAAAAGATATTTTTAAAGGATTTTGTTTCACCTACAGCTTCTTTTTCATCATTAGGAGGACTGGATGCTCACCCTTAAGAATAAACCACAACCCAGATCTTCTCTAGAGACTCTTATTTTCCTTCCTCTATTTCTGAATGGATGAAAAAAATCCCATTTTGAAGGCCTTAGTTTTATTTCTCTCTGCTTTATTTCCTAAGTAGAAAGGGAAAAAAGAATGAGAAAGGGCCATTCTCATTGCCACCCTTACTCTATGCTTAGTTAGCCATTGTTGCAAATAACTCAACATTTGAATACAAGTCATACTCGAAGAACATGTCTCTCTGCAAGTACACGGACATATACACAAATACATGGAAAAATATGTAACCAATTTTATTAAGTTTGAAGGAACATCAAAATTTCTAATATTGGATCAATCCCATTAAATTAAAAGCAATTACTTCTTCCAATTTAATAAGAGTGGATTAAATTAGATTTTTGATTCAATATAATTTGTAGTGTCCATGTCAGGAAAAGTGATAGTATGAGGATCTTATCCAAGACATGTCAAGTTTGAGACTGGACTTGACAGCCACCTAAATGGGATTCTACTGAAAAACTAAAGGGATTCATACACGCACAGACACACAAACTACATTTACTTAACCTTTAGAACATACATTTTAATTCTGCTATAAAGATAAGAATAAAGTTACTTCGAAACATTATAATCAAAAAATTGTTTTTACTTCACTAACACACCCAAAAATACCCTGAATTCCTATTTTGTGTTGGACACTATGCTTAATGATGGTAATAACAAAAAACACAAATTGAACACTTTACATGTACTAACATTTAATCTTTAGGAAGGACTACTACTTTCATCTTCATTAAATTAATAAGAATATTAAAGCACAGAAATACTGTCATTTGCTCAAAGTCATATATCTAATACAACAGCTGGTTTTACAGTTTGGCTTAATATTAATAGCTGACTACAGTCTGCTCTTCTTCACTAATCAACAATCTCTCTGACATGTCAAAGGTAAAGATGACTAAGATAGAAGGAACTCACATGCCTTGGGAGAGATAATATAAAACAGATAAGTTACTTTAAGATAGGAACTAGCTAGGGTACCAATCTCTCTCTCTAAGACAGGGGAAATTAGCTGAATGGCAGCAGTGTAAGCAGAGTTGCAGTGTATACAAGGAGTCAGGATCTAAAATAATCAGATTAGGTGATCTAATGTATAGTCACAATTACTGCAAAAAAAAGCCTTTAAATCACATATATATAATATACATTAATCTATGTACATAATACTAAATTCATAGAAATTCTTAAATTTGAGAATCATCAAGCTACACTGAAGGAAGGACCAAAAGGAAAGTGTCTCAAAATGGCTGTATATTCAAATCAGCTCCCCTTCCTTAAATTAACCATCAATACATGCTGGTAACGTAGAAATCAGTGGGACATTTTTAAGGGCTGTAGTTTACTCCATCCTCTTTTAATACTAAGCCTCTTTAACTTAAATACATGCTAACACATTTGAGGATTAATAAGCAATTCAAGTTGCATTTTATGTGAATGTTAGATTTTAGTCAAACATGAAAGCAATCTAATGGTAAAGTAACAAAAGTTTGTCCTTAGAGTCAAAAACTCTCACCTCAGTCGCCTCTTATGGGCAAGAGGACAAGGACCACATTCTAGGACAAGCATCGTCAGGGCAACAGAGCAATGAAGATATCAAGAAGCAAGTCAACGACTGAATTGTTTCACATCTGGTCTCCAACATACATATTGCAGACTGATACCTCATGCTGCCTCTGCAAAGTCTATTTGTTCAATTCTTATATAAATACTAGTAGAAAGTTTCAAGATCAATCAATAAATAAAAATAAAGTGTTAACTAATTTAATGACATCAAATAATTTTATCAAAAGACTATCTGTACCATGAAATTCACTTTTCATGTATGTTACAGATGCAGTGATCATGTAATAAAACACTGCCATCTATTGTCCAAGAGCTAAAACTACATCATTTCTTTCATCCAAAGCCACTAAAATTTTTAATTAAGATCAAAAAGAAACAACACTATTTACACAAAGTGTTAACTTCTCAAAAAATATTTATTTCCAAGACCAAATATGACAATAAAATAGATTTTTAAGTGAAGCTTTCATGATAATTTAGCACCTGGCCCTGTTCTTATTTTTTTTATTAAATTTATTGAGGTGACATTGGTTAATAGGATTATGTAGGTTTCAAGTGTAGATTTCCATAATACAGGTATGTATATCACATTGTGCGCGTAACACCCAAATCAAATCATCTTCCATCACCTTGTATTTCGATACTTTACACTTTACTACTCTCCACCCCACTTCCCTCTGGTCACCAATGTTTCCTTAGAGTCAAAAACTCCCACCTCAGTCACCTCCTATGGGCAAGAGGAGCATGTCTGTGTCTATTAGTTTTTGTAATATCCCACATATGAGTGAAATCAAATGGTTCTTATTTTTTTCTGATTGACTTATTTCGCTTAGCATAATATTCTCAAGGTCCATCCATGTTGTCACAAATGGCAGTATTTTGTATTGCATCCTTTCTTATGGCTGAGTAGCATTCCATTGTATCTATGTACCATGTCTTCTTTATCCAAACATTGTTTCCATATACAAAAATTAATGCAAAATGGATCAAAGACCTAAATATAAGATCTGAAACAAATTATTACATAAAAGAAAACACAGGTACTAAACTTATAAACCTTGGTCTTAGAGAAGATTTTATGAATCTGACCCCAAAGGCAAAAATAAACGAATGAGGCTATATCAAACTAAAATGCTTTGCACAGCAAAAGAAACTACCAACAAAATAAAAAGGCAACCAATTAAATGGGAGAAAATATTTACAAACAACAGTTCTGACAAGGGATTAATATCCAAAATATATAAAAGAACTCATACAACTCAACACCAACCCAATAATCCAATTAAAAAATGTAGAGGACCTGAATAGGCACTTCTCCCAAGAAGACATACAAATGCCCATTTTCTTTAAATTTTTTAAAATTTATTTTAAACACAGGCTATTTCAAATTAGATTATCCAAAGAAATGTTTCATTATATTAAAAGATTGCAAAATATAAAGAAAATTTTAGTATATTTAATTTACATTTTAGGAACTTACAGAGTTTTTTTTCAGTTTTTTATTATAAGGCATATAATTTTTTATGTAATAAAAACCAATTTCCCCCCATTTCTCAATCATCTTGAACTCATTTTAAAGTAAAGACAACCTCTTTTTAAGACTGTATAGGTAAAATGGGTTTTATGATTAAATATAATGGAAATTATACTTCAATGAAGTTGTTTAAAATTTTTAAAAATAGCCCTAGCTGGTTTGGCTTGGTGGATAGAGCATTGGCAAGTGGACAGAAGGGTCCCAGGTTTGACTCCAGTCAAGGATACATGCCTTGGTTGCAGGCTCAATCCACAGTAGGGGGAGTGCAGGAGGCAGCAGATCGATGATTCTCTCTCATCATTGACTAGAGGCCTGGTGCACGAAAATGTGTGCACTCTCGGTGGGGGGGCGGGGGGGAGGATCCCTCAGCCCAGCCTGTATCCTCTCACGGTCCAGGAGCCCTCAGGGGATGTCCTAAGCCACAGTCTGACCTCCCTCTGTGGGGAGGAGGCCTAAGCCCCAGTCTGGCCTTTCTCTGTGGGAGGCAACCAGGCTGGCCGATCAGGGGACAGTGCCAGCTGGCATGGCCCTACCCCCTTCCCCATCGCCCCTCTGCTGCCACTGTTTGCTGCCACCTCCCCTCCCCATTGGCGTCCCCTCCCTCTGCCAGCTGGCATGCACCTTGGCTGGCCTGGCGCTGCCTGCTTGCTGGCCCCACCACCCGCCTACTGGTCCTTCCACTGTTCAGCCAATTTGCATATTATGCTTTTATTATATAGGATTATATAGGATGTTTCTATCTCCCTCTCCCTTCCTCTCTGAAATCAATAAAAATATATAAAAATAAATAAATAAGTAAATAAAAGATAGGAAAAAAGGAAAGAGAAATGAAAATAAGGAAATACTTTTTTGAAAAAGAAGTAAAAATTTTAAAAATACAGAAAAAAACACTGATCATAGTATGTCAATGAAGCTATGCAATATCTTTATTTACCATAATGCTTTCCTTAATAACGTATATATTCAGCTCCACTTTCAGGTGACAAACCCAACATTAATATACATCTATGAGATGTATTTATTCCTGAAGTCACAAAAGTAACAGTGATAGTTTTCCAGAAAGTTATGCATAACATAATGGCAATCAAATATATATATGTCACAGACCTTCCAAACTGAAGCATTTTTAAAACCCAATTACATATAAATAGTTTTTCAATTACATTTGTCTACATCCTTCCAAATGATGGATTCTTTCATTCACACACACACACACGCACGCACACACACGCACACGCACGCACACACACGCACCACACTAATTAATTCTCTTATATTGACTTTCATTTCAGCCTTTGGTTTTATTTAAGAAATCAAGTCTGTCCTCTGCAATTTCCACTTTGAAAAATATATCTTAACCCCCTGAAATTGCTGCTCACCTTCCATAACTTCAGCCAATGCATCTTTTACTTTGTCACCATTCCCAAACTACTTCCCTCAAGAAAAGGGAAATGTGGTTGAACAAATTTTTACTCAACTCCTACTGCGATCACAAAAGAATTTTTCCCAGCTCAGGCTAGCCATTCCATAACTCCTACTATAGGATTCCAAAACTACATCTACCTATAACATAAGGTCTGGTTTAAAAAAAAAAAAAGGCTGTCTGGTTCATACACTTACTGTTTCTACCCAGTTACTGATCATACATACTGCAATGCAATATACCTAGAGGTCTCATTTACATTTAAATATCTCCAAATTCTAACATTGTCAGCTGTTTTGCTTTGGTTGTCTGAGGAGATAAAAGGTAAGGAAGCTACCAAACCTCTTGAAGACTCCTGTCCTTGAAAGTTGAGTTTCTTGGAGAAACTTGATAGAAGGAATACAGCTCAGTGATCCAGTAACCATTGTCCTCCCTCCACATTCGCTACACCATTCTTTTGTTGGAAGCCACACCCTGAAAAATGTCTATTTCTACTACAGCTCTGCTGTCAGGTCCTCACACAAAGCCAGATTTTAATAAAATTCTCAACTTTCTATGTAAAATAACAGTGGCAAAAATAACTAGAAAAAAATTAAGACTTGTGAAGAATATTTTTAGTAGTTCATGCAAAAAAAACTTATTTCCACAATAACTAGGAAGGGAAGGTGAATTATTGGCAAGTTAAGCAGTACTTTTAATTAATCTTATTATAGTTTTCCAGCACATAGGATATATACAGATAGTAAAAGCTTATAAAATTAGCCTGAAATGCCCACATAAGGAGGTCATTCTACAGATAACAGATATTGTTGCCATTTTAATGTATATGAAAGGCTTTGTTTCTCTTTTATATAACCTTTCTCTGTTTAACTTCTGAGCTTTAGAAATGCTAAGATTCAACTTTATAAGCTGATGGTCACCACTTGCATTGCAGACACTGCAAATGATCAGAACAGTATTACTTTTTAGTATAATTCAGATGGACTTCAGAACCTTCAGATAAAAGGCATCACTTTTGGCTAAAGAATAAAGAATTTTTGCAAGGAAACTCTGGGTTACATTAAGAAAAATGTTCTATTTAGCACATAACTAAACATCTCTTAAATACATATTACTAATACATATAATTTAAGTCAGAAGTCTAAATATCAGAATATTTTTAATCATTTTTTAAAAGCCTAGGGCCTAGGTTAACAAAGTCCTTGTCCTGTCTTTATTTTCAGGTACAAGTTATATGAAATTAGCAATAAATACGAACATGTTTTACAAACTGTTAAGATACTGTACATATGTAATAATCATAGTGATGATAAAAAAAATAATAATAATAACACTGTATTAAAGAGGTACATGTGAAAGAAAAGTTAAGAGCCCTGTACTAAGACAGTGGATGATTCTTTCATTGAATTCACTAGAGATTCAAGAAAAACACAAAAATCAAGATGATGATATATTTATATTCTACTGGAAGATCACTTTACATCTGGAATTAAATGAGAATGGACTAGGTAGCTCTTAGCTGACACTGACCTCAATAACAAAAGGAAAAGCTTACTTCCAACTCCTAACTAAGTGCTGAAATTAATAAAATAAGCATGTTCCTATGGTATGGAGTCCAGTGGTACATACCGTCTTCTCTCTTCCGTCCAAAAAAAAAAAAAAATGGGGGAGGGCCGGGGGGTCTGGAGGGGAGTGCCCGGCCAGCGTGGCTCAGTGGTTGAGCATCAACCTATGAACCAGGAGGTCTCAGTTCAATTCCTAGTCAGGGCACATGGCAGGCTCAATCCCAGGTGGAAGCATGCAAGAGGCAGCCAATTGATTATTCTCTGTCATCATTGATGTTTCTCTCTCTCACTCTCCCTTCCTGTCTGAAATCAATAAAGATACTTTTTTTGAAAAGAGGGGAGTTCTAATAAGGATCATATATCAATGACTTCTAAAAGAGAAGAAATTTTAAAACAATGGGAAGCCAAAAAAAACTACTCTTATAAAAGCCATTAATATTAAATTTCTACTTGAAATGGCTTTAAATTCTCAACTTTGAGAGACTACATAGTATAGTGCAAAGAAGCAGAGGCTATGGTGACAGATAACAGATATGTCTCGAGGTCAGTTTCAGCACATATTATCTGGGTGACACTGTATATAGGTCAGTGTCTTCCATTCCCAGTCTCAATCACCTCGTCTTGAAATATGCTGAAACGTAGGTCAAAGTTATTCATTTTATACTTGCAATAACTTACATGAAATTTCTAAGACAGAGTAGCTTTTAATCAATTCAGCTCCCTGACCTGAAAATATGTACAAAAATCCTGTTTACGTAGAGCTAGTCTGCACAAAACATTGTCACCTAAGAGAAGCATAATATGTTTTTCATTTAATTGCATTTTGAAAAAGTTGAAATCTACTGCCTTTTCAGCTTCCCACAGAATTAATCTACTCATTTCAAAATATTTTATTATAAAGATAAACTGAAGATATTAATGTGTAACGTTATGGTCAGCAGTTCTTAAAACTGAAATAAGAAAGCAGTCATTTTTCTTTTTGTTAAGAAATTTTATATGCACTTATATTTTAATTAAGTAATTTCCAAACAGCCAAGTCCAAACGAAAAGTGCAACTTTATTGTCCTTAAAATTCTACTGATCACAAGTGTTGTCCTTGAATGTACTTATTACGTAAGCACGTCCATATTAGCAATCCAATATGTCGCACTGACCTCAGTCTTAAAATTTAAAGCAACTTCAAATTAAATAGCCAGGTCCAGAAAATATGCTTACACTACAGGCATTCAATTATAATACTAGCTTCTATACCAAATAAACCAGTGTTTATTTGTTTCTACAAAGACATATTAATTTTCTTTATTTAAATATACGATGTTATAATCTGACTTGACATTATCACCAAGCATTTCTAAAATATAAATTGGAAATGCTCTTTTAATGAAGCAGACCCTACTTCCCTGTATTATAAAAAATAAAAGAACACTACATTAAAGCCTAACCATTTACTAAAATAACTGCTGAGATATAACATACAACATGCAGGCTTTTTCTTGCCAAAAACAATAAACTTCTTATCTGCTAGACCCCATGTCTAGTTCATTTTCACGTCTTCACATCTCCCAGCACTACACCCTGTAACACGCACCATGTGCAGAAAACATTTGCCGAATGAATAAACTATACACAAATATTCAAAGAAACTATAAAGAATTGTAACAGCCCAGCAATTTTAAAATGATTTCTCTGAAACTGTGAGCACCCAAGCTAAACACACTATTCTGACTGAGGTTAAGCTTATCACAAATATTTCATATGTATATAACACATTATTCTCATGTGTTTATGAACTAGAATCTAAGTTAATGGCCTTGGGAAGTATTTTTTCCCACTAACCAAAAAGCACACGCTATCTTCATTCACAAGCGATGTGACTACAAACTAAACAACCTCTCTTCAACATCTCTTTCTCCAGTCTCTCTCTCATTCTCTTTCTCTCTCTCTCTCACACATATCTCTAGCAAATCTGTATGTAAATGAAGGCTGTTCCTAAAGCAGTCACTTGGGAAGATCCCGTAACTTATTTATTGGGGTAGGAAATGGTTACGAGCTCTTAGCTGAAACCGTGTAAGAGTTTTGAGGTTCTGAAGAGATCCAAAAAGTGTTATAGGTACAAGATTCATGTGCCCAAGCTCCAAAGGAAAAGCCAATATTCAATAGATCAGAGTATTAAAGAAAAGGTTTATTGAACCAAAAAGCCTAGCACAAGAAGATGGGAGAGCTAATTCTCAAATCCATCTCAAGAGAGTCATTATTTTGTACATATTTCCCACCTCTGGGGGAGAGGAGAGGCGCCCTCTGGCAAGGGGCTGCTCTAGCAAAAACTAGAGGGGCAAGCAGAATTCCTCTAGTTCATTATCATATTTGCAGCAGGAGCTATTAGCCTGAAGGCCAACATAGAGGGGACGCTTTTCACTGTTACAAAAGTAGAAGACTCACTGCTAAAAACAATTTCTGAAACTATTTTAGAACAGTTTTCAGAATCAATTAAGATAAACAAAAATGCCTTAAGTTTAACTAAAACATTCATTGTTCATTATCATATCACATACTTTATTCCTCAGATTTGGCCTCAAATTACCTATGACCATTCTAATACTCTCAAGATATGAAGATCTGCCACCAATGAGGACACTAAAAATGATTTCCCAGCATCTCCAAAAGAAATCATCCAAAACCAATCATCAAAGTCAGCATTGGGGAAAAAAGTTTAACCTACAAAAACTGCTTACTTGAACACACTCGTGGAATGTATACATTTAAAGCGTATTTCTTTAGGCCTGGCCAAAGTGGCTAAGGTGATTGGAACACCATCCGTACACTTTTAAGCAGAGGATTCAATGCCCAGCTATGGCACATCCCCAGGTTGCAGGTTCAATCCCCAGTTGGAGCATGTACAGTAGGCAACTCCTCGCTCTCTTTCTCGCTCTCTTCCCCCTCCCCACCCACCCCCCGTCTCTCCTTCTCTCTAAAATCAATGGGGAAAAAAGAAAAAATACAGATATCCTCACGTGAGGATTAAAAAATAATAAATAAAACATTTTTTTTAAAAGCCACTTATGGAAGCAAAGAGGCCACTGACTGAACCTGACCACAAAGGATGGTATGAAATGAAAACTTTTTAACTAAAAGCAGTTTATGGTAGGTAGTCTTCATTTACAAGCAGATGTGACTACAAACTAAACATACCTCTCTCCAACCTCTCTCTCTCTTCCCTGCCAAAGATCTTCCCCGACAAAGGTCAATTTTCATCTTAATTGAGCCTGTCTGTTGTCCTTTGCATCTATGATAACATACCTTTGGAATAGCAAAGTAATTTCCTTTTCTAGACCCTTCAAAGCACAGATACCACACAGGAACAGAGATCACAAGTCCCCTCACTGTTACTAAGTTGTTGACTGTTAACTATCCTGTACCCAGCTATATAAAAGAAGTATGTGTCTATCATTTTACTTTTATCCAATCCCAGAGGTTTCCCTGCTTTGCCTTTTCCCACCTCCCTAGTCTATCACCAATGGATTTCATGTAAACAACTTAACAGCTTCTCTTTTGCTTGTAATCTATTCTATATAATAAAGTTGTGATATGCAAATTAACCCTCATGCCGTCACAAGATGGCTGCCTACAACCAGGCCGGCAGGGGGCCCGTGAGGGGTAACCAGGCCGGGAGAGGGGGCGGTTGGGGGCAACCAGGCCAGCGGGGGGGGGGGGGCAATTGGGGACAACCAGGCCAGCGGGGGGGCACGTTAGGGGTGACTAGACCGGTGGGGGGGGGCAGAGGGAGGCAGTTGAGGGTGACCAGATCAGCCAGGGGGCCGTAAGAGGCAACCAAGCCAGTGAGGGGAGGGCAGATAAGGGTGACCAGGCTGGCAGGGAGGGTGCAGTTGGGGGTGACCAGGCTGGCAGGGGGGCAGTTGGGGGCAACCAGGCCGGCAGGGCGGGGGGGCAGTAAGGGGTGACCAGGCCGGCAGGGGGGCAGTTAGAAGCGACCAGGCCTGCAGGGAGGGGGCAGTTGGGGGCAACCTAGCCAGCAGCAGGGTGCCATTAGGGGTGACTAGGCCGGCGGGGGGTGGGGGGGGAGGGAATTAAGTGCGATCAGGCCGACAAGCAGAGGCAGTGAGGGGTGATCAGGCCGGCAGGGGGGGCAGTTAGGGGCGACCAGGCAGGCAGGCAGGTGGGTAGTTAGGAGCCCTGGGATCAGGCCTAAACTGGCAGTCGGACATCCCTCAAGGGATCCAGATTGGAGAGGGTGCAGGCTGGGCTTAGGGGACACACACCCCCGTGCATGAATTTTGTACACTGGACCTCTGATATATATATATATATAAAAAAGCCTAAGCAACAACCAAACGACAGGTTGACCAGTAGCTATGACATGCACTGACTACCAGAGAGCAGATGCTCAATGCAGGAGCTGCCCCCTGGTGGTCAGTGCGCTCCCACAGCCAACCTCACATGGCCAGCCAACCTCTCCCAGTCCCTACCCCCAGCCGGCAAACCTCCTGCATTCCCTCCCCTGATCCAGCAGCCAGCAGGCCCCCAAGCCCAGCCCCAATCAGGACTGGGCGAGATGGCCCCGATAGGCCCTGATCACTGGCAAGGCCTAGGGACCCCACCCATGCATGAATTTCATACACCGGGCCTCTAGTGTATAAAATAAGAAGCAAAACTGCCATTCTCTGGAGCATTTTCTCAAGCCATTGAGATTTTGCTTCCCGGCAACTATCAGTCTGACTCAAATAAACACATTCAAATTCTCTACAGGTCTGAATGTTCCTTACATTGGCACACTGTACCTACAGGGTCAGTTTAATCACTTTCCATGATACTAATTTATTGTATCACCAAACATGTATCCATGATACAATTAATTGTTCTGAGTTTAAGGAAAAGACATCATTTCTCAGTAGAGTAAATGTGCAGAAACTTCATTTCTTTAATATGACCTTTTCTCCTTTCTTTCCTTTTGATTCAAACTGACCTCATGCAGCACACCTGCCTCTTTCTCCCTAGAATGTCCACTCCCAATTATTAAGCCCTCAGGACCATGGGTTTCTGGTCAGGATCAAGCTGTCTTAAGAACAGAACCTCAGGTCTGTTGACCACAGAAACAGAGTCTTAGTCAAGCTAAAGATAACATTTACTTCAGTTGTGTTTCACCCAAGACCAATGAAAGCAGAAGGGCCCTACAGACCACAGCCTCACGAAACCAGACACAACAATGCCATGGCTGGACCTCAGGACCTGATACAGTGATCAACTACTTCCTACCCTGGCCCCAACCAATCAGTAAAGCCCAAGATCCCAACTTCTTTAGCCACCATGATTAATGACTCTTCCCTTATGATAACCCATCCCCCGGAAGCCATCGGGGAGCCAGGTCTTCTAGCACTACCTTACCTGTGACTCTGGGCTTGACACCATTTCCTCAACTAATAAACCTCTGTCTTTGCTGCACACGCCTGTTCATGTTTGATTGGGCTCTGGTGTGCACAGATGAACGGACCCTTTAGTCCAGTAACAGTAGGTTTCATTCTTTGAAATGAGAAGCAAGAAGACACTATTTTATAAGTTATGAACCACCCTTCAAAATAAAAAGGGTTTGGAAGAGATAATGAACAAGCCTTAACAAGCCCTCACTAAGCCGGTCTCTGTGAGGTTTTACTATAGGATAATTATATTCCTGGTGTGATAGTTAAAAACAGCAATTTCAAATATCTACCTGCATAATCCTTCTTTTCCAAATAATAAAAATATCTACTATTGGTAATTGAGAGCTAATCTTTAATTTTTCTGTATACTGTTTTCAAGAATCTCTGTGTGCATTATATATAATCTATATTTTACACCTATTATAATCACAGTTAAATGAAAATATTTTAGTTTTACATTTGTTTAATAAAACAATGTTATTAATAAGTAAACTTTTTATTGATTCCCATTATTCCACACTAATGAAAGGGACTACTGGCATAGGTAATCCAAAAATCTTATTTTCAATCTAAATATAAAATCAATATAGATTGCCTTCTTAAATGTTTTACAGAGCTAATATTGTTCATATTTCCTGGAACTACAGCACCTAGACAAGTGAGAAAAGTTGTCCTACGTTCTACTGCATGCAATCCAGACTATAATTAAAAATTGACTATGCATTTCTAAAGTAGGGACAATCGCCCAACTGGCATGGCTCAGTGGTTGATCATCGACTGCTGAACCAGGAGGTCCCGGTTCAATTCCCGGTCAGGGCACATGCCCAGGTTATGGGCTCAATCCCCAGTGTGGCACATGCAGGAGGCAGCCAATCAATGATTCTCCCTCATTGTTGATGTTTCTATCTCTCTCCCTCTCCCTTCCTCTTTGAAATAAATAAAAATATTAAAAATAAATTAAAAGTAAAAATAAAGAGGGGACAATCAACAGCATACAAAAATAATACACATGTATAGAAGTAATGCAAGTATATAAAAGTAATATACTACATTAATAAGAAAAATTAATTTTATATTCAAGTGAGTGCTTCCTTAATTCTTTTATACTATTCCTAAATAGGAAGCCAAAATTAGGTGTACATAACAAAGCTTAATATTCTTGTGCAAACACATTTAGACTGTTATCCTATACTAGAGGCATGGTACACAAAATTCGTGCACGAGGGGGGGGGGTGGTCCCTCAGCCCAGCCTGCACCCTCTCCAATCTGGGATCCTACTGGGATCAGGCCTAAATAGGCAGTCCAACATCCCTCTCACAATCCAGGACTGCTGGCTCCCAACTGCTCGCCTGCCTGCCTTCCTGATTGCCCCTAACTGCTTTTGCCTGCCAACCTGATCACCCCCTAACCACTCCCTGACAGCCTGATTGATGCCTAACTGCTCCCCTGCCAGCCTGATTGCCCCTAACTGCCTCCCCTGCAGGCCTGATCACCCCTAACTAACCTCCCCTGCAGGCCTGGTCCCCCCTCAACTGCTCTCCCCTTGAGCGGAGGCAAGGACAGGCCAGGAAGCTTGGCTTCCTCCATCACCAGGAGCAACCCAAGCCTCCTGCTCTCTCCAGCTCCGTGGCTGCCGCCATTTCTGTTGGGATTTATTTATCTTCTATAATTGAAGCTTTGTAACCTTGAGCGGAGGCTAGGGCTGGCCAGAGTGGGCAGGAAGCTTGGCTTACACCATTCCCAGAGAAACCCAAGCCTCCTGCTTGCTCCATGGCCGCAGCCATCTTGGTTGGGTTAATTTGCATACTTGCTCATGATTGGCTGGTGGGCATGGCTTGTGGGCGTAGCAGAGGTGCGGTCAATTTGCATGCTTCTCTTTTATTAGTGTAGATAATAAAAGCCTAATATGCTAAGTGTCCAGTTGCCCAGTTGTCCATTCAACCAATCAAGGTATAATATGCTAATGATATGCCAAGACCACTCAACGGCTCACTATGACATGCAATGACCACCAGGGGGCAGTCGACTGGTCAACCAGTCACTATGACATGCACTGACCAGCAGGGGGCAGACCCTCTGGCTAGTAGGTTAGCTTGCTGCTGGGGTCCAGCCAATCAGGACTGAGCATGATGGGCCGGACACACCCTGGAGGTCTCCCGCAGTCCCGCCCCAGCTGGCCAACCTCCCGCACCACTCCCCGGCCCCGATTGTGCACCAGTGGGGTCCCTCGGCCTGGCCTGCACTCTCTTGCAATATGAGACCACTCGGGGGATGTCAGAAAGCTGATTTCGGCCCAATCCCACAGGCCAGGCTGAGGGTCCTCACTGGTGCACAAATTCATGCACTGGGCCTCTAGTTTTACATTAAAGAGTAGAGTTAGGGTTGCAGCAGGCAGAACAGTGTCTCCTTCATTTCGCCCTCCACCATGGCAGCTGCAGCCCGATGCCAAGCGAGCTGAGAGGCCTCAGCTGCGAGCTGAGTAGAGGGACGATCCCCCCGCAAGAAGATCACTAGACCACCTCTTCCTGCAGCCTTGCCATGGTGACCTATGGACAGAGCTGTGCGCAGCCAATGTGTATTCCTCCATCATATGCTGACCTTGGCAAAGCTGCCAGAGATATTTTCAACAAAGGATTTGGTTTTGGGTTGGTGAAACTGGACGTGAAAACAAAGTCATGCAGTGGCATGGAATTCTCAACATCTGGTTCATCTAATACAGACACTGGTAAAGTTACTGGGACCTTGGAGACCAAATATAATTTGTGTGAGAAGGTCTGACTTTCACAGAGAAATGGAACACTGATAACACTCTGGGAACAGAAATCGCAATTGAAGACCAGAATTGTCAAGGTTTGAAACTGACATTTGATACCACCTTTCCACCAAACACAGGAAAGAAAAGTGGTAAAATCAAGTCTTCTTACAAGAGGAAATGTATAAACCTTGAATGTGATGTTGACTTTGATTTTGCTGGACCTGCAATCCATGGTTCAGCTGTCTTTGGTTACGAGGGCTGGCTTGCTGGATACCAGATGACCTTTGACAGTGACAAATCAAAGCTGACAAGGAATAACTTTGCAGTGGGCTATAGGACTGGGAACTTCCAGCTACACACTAATGTCAATGATGGGACAGAATCTGGAGGCTCAATTTATCAGAAAGTATGTGACGATCTTGACACTTCAGTAAACCTTGCTTGGATTTCAGGTACCAACTGCACTCACTTTGGTATTGCAGCTAAATATCAGCTGGATCCCACTGCTTCCATTTCTGCAAAAGTCAACAACTCTAGTTTAACTGGAGTGGGCTACACTCAGACTCTGAGGCCTGGTGTGAAGCTTACTGTCTGCTCTGGTAGGTGGGAAGAGCATTAACGCTGGTGGCCACAAACTGAGACTTGGCCTGGAGTTGGAGACTTAATCCAGCTGAAAGCAACCTCTGGGAATGGATATCAGAAGATTTGGCCTTAATATATTTCCAGTGTAACCAGCAGGCTTTTTCCCCTCCAAGAAGGTGATCAAAACAGGATGAGCTACACAAGAGCTGTGTTTTAAATATGTATGTACTTGTTAGCTGGTTTCTAGTTGAAGTGGTTATCTAGTTACCAATGCAGCAGTCCTGCAGTCACCTATACATTATTTAAGGTATTTAACTGTTAAATGTGCTACCCACCAGTAATGAAATAGACCTTTATGAAAACTGTAAAAAAAAAAATAAAATAAAAAGAGTAGAATTATAAGACCAAACACAAACTGCTAAGGCACTAAAATTTAAATTAAAGTGTTGGATAATTAATATTACCTAGGAAAAGTCAAACTCTGATTTTTTTAATGTTTAGGGAATTATTTCAAAGGTTATTTTCTTAATACTCAAACTAGCATGCTTAAGAATGTTTTAAGGCAAGCCCAGCCTAAATTGTACTAAAAATTATTAATGAATACAGAGAAGTGAGTCTAAAACCATATTTTGAGTATTTTATCTCAAAAAAACAAAAGCATTAAGACCAATTTTGTGCCCTGGCCAGGTAGCTCTGTTGGTTAGAGCATCGCCCAATAAACCAAGGTTGTAGATTCGATGCACAGTGAGGGCACATGCATGAATCAACCAATGCATGCATAAATAAATGGAACAACAAATCAATGTTTCTCTTTCTCTCTCTCTCTCTCTCTCTCTCTCTCTCTCTCTCTCTCTCTCTCTTTCTGTACCATCCTCTCTCTCTAAAATCAATAAATCTTTTTTTAATTTTTAAAGGCCAATTTTGCTGTCTAAAGAGTAAGTTATCAGCCCAACCGGCATAAATCAGTGGTTTGAGTGTCGACCTATGAACCAGGAGGTAATGGTTCAATTCCCAGTCAGGGCACATGCCCGGGGTTGAGAGTTCGATCCCCAGTAGGGGGCATGCAGTAGGCAGCCAATCAATGATTCTCTCATCATTGATATTTCTATCTCTCTCTCTCCCTCTCCCTTTCTCTCTGAAATCAATCTTTTAAAAGAAAATAAAAAATAAGCTATCAAAAACATAAAGTTAATAACATATGGTCATTTAGTTAATGAAAAAAACAATACTGTGAAAGAAGCATGTTTCCAGTCCTCCCCAATCCTCACATGCTATCTTGAAGCTAGGATTTGCCCGTTATATATGCAAAGGCAGCTTCGAGGTGTAGAATAATGGTTAAAAGCAGTGTCTTGGGGTGACAGAGAATTCATTTCCTGTATGATTTAAGACACAACCTCTCCATTCTCACTTGTAAAGTAGGGATGCCAATATGTCCTCATATCTGAGAACTAAGCAAGCACTGGGTCAGTGCCTGTTACATTCAAATTATGGTGCCATTTAATACAGTAACAGATATAGGTGTGTGTATGTGCCATTAGTATATATATATTTCCTAGCTCAGTCCTCATGAGAGGATCTAAAAGCACAGTGGCAATGAGCACACCTAGTGTCCAGCTTCAATCTACTTCTAAACACCATTCTCCTAATGAAAGGGTTCAGGGCTTCTTGGGAAAGTGGCTGTTTCCAAGATTGGGGAAAGGAAAATATTAAACTAGTACATATTCAGGTGCCAGAAAAATAAGAAAATGCTCAATAAAAAATGGGGGGCATGTTGAGAAGACCCAGGAGTCAGCCTGAACAAGGTCCTACGGCCAAAGTTGGAACAATGAGCAGCAAAATAAATAACGGTAATACCAGACTACATCTCACAGAATAAAAAAATATCCATGAGTCCATACTGACATAAGTAAATGAGAAAGGAAAGCTCTTCCTTACACAAGAATTCCAATTAATAAATGTGGATAAAAGAAAAAAACAGAAAATCACCTTAAGCAAATAATGCAGTAATAACTGTTACAGATAAGATCCACAGAGAAATACTAGAATTAGAAAAGGCTGAGGAGAAACAGGATATTTATTCATTACAATGAGAACAATATTAACTTTACTGTGGAGAAATCTGGCAGACAAGGATTAGTTACCTAGTAATAAGATATACTGACATCATGAACACCCTAATATCATGCACTGAGAAGGATATACTATCACTTCTGTACTCTTCTTGCCAAAAAATGCATATATAATCTTAATCTAACCATGAGAAAACATCAGACAAACCTAAGTTGAGGGACATTCTACAAAACAACTAATCCGTTTTCTTCAGCAGTTCAAGATCATAAAAGATAAGAAGAAACTGAAGAACTGTCACAGATTAGAGGAGACTAAAAAGACATAACAAATAAATAGGAGATGAGATCCTAGATTGGATCCTGGAAGAGAAAAAGGACATAAATGGGAAAAGCAGTAAAATTCAAAACAGATCTTTAGTCTAGATAACAGTATTGTACTAATGTTAATTTGTTCATTTATCAATTATATTATAATTATGTAAAATGTTAATATTAAGGGAAGATGGGCGAAGGGCTATGCAAACTCTATACTTTTACTACTTCTCTGTAAGTCTAAACTTATTTCAAAATAGTTCCTAAAGTTCTTTTTAAATATGAAACCCACAGTTATGTAGGCAATGGGTTTTCTGTTTTGCTTTAAAATCATTAAGTTATGCTAACATATCCCTCAATTGCTAAAGCTAGAATACATGCTTCTAAAAAACTTAGCTCTGAAAAATGTAATCAATAAAACACATGGCACAAATCTCATTACCTGTAATTTTATATCCATAAGCAGCTAGTTGTCCAGCCATATATTCTCCATCTGAATTATTATGAGAACAACCCCATGTTCGTATCCAAATTTTCTGTATGCCTGGAATAGTGCTATTAAACAATCAATAAAAGAAAAAGTAAGTCTCATTAAAGGATTTTTAAAATAAAAAGCACTAGAGGATTTCTGGGCATATCATGCAAAAAATAAAAAATACACTCACTGAAACCCATTCACAAGCTATTCATTAAAAGTACTTCATATATAAAAATAGAGTTCAAAAATGAAATAGTTTTAGGGGGAAAAGGGTGCTTTCAACAGGGATTGCCCAGTAATGTATAATTAAACAAAAATTACCTTAAGGACATATTCAGGACAAATATGATAAACTTTAGTCATTTTTATAATAGCAGGAAATTTTAACTCCATAGATTTTTTTTAATATATTTTATTGATTTTTTACAGAAAGGAAAGAAGAGGGATAGAGAGTTAGAAACATCGATGAGAGAGAAACATCCATCAGCTGCCTCCTGGCACACCCCCTACTGAGGATGTGCCTGCAACCAAGGTACATGCCCTTGATGGGACTCGAACCTGGGACCCTTCAGTCCACAGACCGATGCTCTATCCACTGAGCCAAACCAGTTAGGGCATAACTCCATAGATTTTAAAAGCGTAATGTTCCAAACAAAATAATCAAGTATATTGAAACTTCCAACAATTTACTAAATAAATAAATATAGAGATATTAAAACTACACAACTGCATAATCATCTCTGGCTAGCCTGTATTAGAATTTCACTGGAGACCTAATAATGTAAACAGCACAGTAATTCATTTGTGCCTAATGCCTTTACCTGAACCATTAATATTTGTATATTTGCTAAGAAAAATCAAATGCACAAACACCACTGTTTCAAAAGAACCACAAATTCCAGTATAAATTTTAATTTGGAAGTAACACAAAATTGCGTATCAGATACAGTAACATCAAAGAGATGGGGAGAGGATCCTATCTATATGCCAAACACTGTCCTAGGCCCTGCCTTCAAGGAACATGCAATTTGACACCTGTTTTTGAAACCAATTCCTTTGTTAAATTAAAAAACATTCAGCCTTGGCCAGACAGAAGGGTCCCAGATTTGATTCCGGTCATGTGCATATGCCCGGGGTTGTGGGCTTGATCCCCAGCAGGGGGTTGCAGGAGGCAGCCGGTCAATGATTCTCTCTCATCATTGATGTTTCTATCTCTCTCTTCTTCTCCCTTCCTCTCTGAAAGCAATAAAAATATTTTTAATTCAAATAAAAATAAATCTACATATTTCCTCTCAAAAAGTTCAAGCATATTTTTAAAAGAGACATTATGCATATCACATAGACCAATACTACCCTGGAATAATATTGATTTTTTTTTTTTTTTTTAAAGCTTACCTATCACTTGGTGGACTATCTTCCTCTTGCAAACATTTTTGGGTATTTCGCCTTCGGGCCTTTGGAACAATGTGCTTTCTTGCAAAATGCCTATCTTGTGGCTTTGAGTCTTGCTGTGACACAATATCTTCTATGTCATCCAGTAGTGTATCACAGGATGCAGAAGGCATCTTCTTCATCATATAGAAAAGTTATAAATGATACAAACTTATGAGTCCCTCAGAAAATCTGTTTAACATAGCATCACCTATAAAATATCCTTGCTGAATTTGAATCCAATAAAGCCTTTAGATTTAACTTCATGTTTACAGAAAATGCAAAGATAAAGAAACACAAGGAAACAATCAGACCAATCCTATTTATAGTGGGACATTCCAAAGTTCAAATGGAACTATGTCTTCAACAAATCAGCATCATGGGAGAAAAAAGCAGGAGAGGAACTGTTAAAGATCAAAGGAGACTTAAAAGCGCAACAACTAAATGCAATTCATGTTCTTGTTTAGATATTACTTTGTCCAACCAGCTGTAAGACATTTGAGGAACAACTAGGGAAATCAGTGTGAAGTAGGCATCAGATAATATTAAGATAGTGCTATAAATCAGTGATTTTCAACCTTTTTATCTCATGGCACATATAAACTAATTACAAAATTCTTGATCTGACAAAAAAATAGGTAAAATTTTGATTTACAAAAATAATCCTATATAATAAAAGGGTAATATGCAAATAGACCAAATGGCAGAACAACCTATCAAAGCGTAATATCCTAATGATATGCTAAAGCTGCTCAACCACTCTCTATGACTTGCACTGACCACCAGGGGGCAGACAGTCGACGGGTCAACCAGTTGCTTTGACGTGCACTGACTATGTAAATGTTAAGATCCTAGTTGTGATACTGTATTATAATTTTGCAAGATATTACCACTGGGAGAAACTGGATAAAGTGTACAGCATCTCCACATAATTTTTATAACAGTAAGTGAATTTACAATTATGTTAAAATGATTTAAAAAAACTATCTTGAATAGAAAAAAGAAAAATAAGTGTAGTTGAGTACACTTACTGATAGTACTACTACCAATACAATACCCAGGCATGAAGCAAGTGCTCACAGTCATCTCATTAACCATTCCCAACAGCTCCATGAGGTAGACAGTGTTATTATCCTCACTTTAAAGATAAATCTGAAACACAGAGAAGCTAACTTACCCAAGGAAGAACAGCAAGAATTGCATGCCAGATGAGCCTGAGCCCATATGCTGTGCGATACTCTGCTGCCTACTTAATGTATGTACACTGAATGACCACTGTTCTCATCTGGGCCGCCTAAAACACTGTTAAAAATCCTATACTCTCTAAGCTAAGCAAAATAAGCCAGTCAGAGAAAGACAAGTGTCACATGACCTCACTCATACGTGGAATCTAATGAACAAAATAAACTGATGAACAAAATAGACCAAGAGACACAGAAGCATCGAACAGACAACAGAATCTCAGAGGGAAGGCAGGGGAGGGTGGGTGGGAAGAGATCAACCAAAGAACAGGTATGCATATAACCCATGGACACAGAAAATGGGTGGTGAAGGCCTGGGGCAGGGGTCAGGGGCAGGCTAGAGCGAGTTAATGGGGGAAATAAGGGGACATATGTAATACTTCAACAATAAAGATTAAAAAGAAAAAAAAAAGAACCCTATACTCTCCTCTAATCTCAGCCTCTCTGATGAATTTTCCTTCTCTTCATTTGCCAAATTTTCATCTTTTCATTAACAACTTTCAATTTAAGAGTAGCTTCCAGCCAGGCTCATTTTGTGTCCTTTACTGTATGTAATTTACTCTTTACAACTATGACAAATTATGCCCTATAAACAAGACAAACTTAGGTTCAAATCTGAGCTAGCTTTGCAAAGATTACAAATAACCCAAGTGGCAATCAATCAAGGACTTGCTAAATTATAGTTAACAAGCATACAACATGGTCATAGAGGGACTGTCAATCAGAGGCCTCCTCCTTCTCTAAACACAGGAATGGGGCACATGACCCAAGCCTGACAGAGTAACCAATCCTCCTGGCCACAGTGATTGGTTCAGAGTTGGATATGACAAGCCCTGCCAATCAGAATCATGATGAGGACTTCTGTGTCAGAGTTAACAGTAGAGATGGCTTCTCTTTTCACTGAAGTGGCTAAGCTGGAAGGATGATATCTTGGTGATATTGGAGACCACCTACCAGTCACAGGGCAGAAGGCTACCTCAGGAATGAAAACTAATAAAAAATGGAGCAATAAAGAGCCATACTGATATTATTTGAGCATCAGGATCCAACCAATGCCTGAAGCCTGATACTGCCCCACTGTGCCCAGTCATGTGAACCAATAAATTTCTGTGGCTTAAATTAGTTTGAGCTGGGTTTTCTGCTCTTGCAACAAGAGCCCTGGCCAACTCAGTGAACTAGATAAGGTGAAATGAATTAAGTTAGTCTTTCTCAAATTGGTTCTATTTGAGATATTAACTATCTGTGAAAAAATGGTTCTGTGTCAAATTAATTAGGAAATTCTGCCTGCTTTTAGACTGCCAGCATACATTAGTACAGCAAAGACTGCATACAATAAAGAAACAAACTCATTTATCTTAGAAATTTTCTGAAAATTTATTTCTCACAGATCTCCTCTTAGTATGGCTAAAGATGGTACTGAAAACAGAAAGCTTGAATGAAGCTGACCTGAGATGCCCTACAACATTCTGCACAGATGACTTTCTTTGTTTACCCAGAAGTGGTTCTTTGCCCATGTACTCAGCCTACCAATCTGTTACTATGAATAACTGTCCACCTCCCTAAGAACAATCCTTGTGCTCTGACCTACTCAAGCAAAGAATTCCAGCAATGCTCCCTCTTCACTAATTGTCTCCCTATTGAATCATTACTATCTGGATATAAACATGCTATTTTTTTCCAATTTAGAACACAAAAGCTTTATCATGACCCCACTTCCTCTATTTACTGTCTCCATCACATTTCTCTTCTTTAAAGAAAAACTTCTTGCAAAAGCTACCTATACGGCTCTAGCTGGTTTGGCTCAGTGGACAGAGCATCGGCCAGTGAACCCAGCCAGGTTCGATTCTGGTCCAGGGCACATGCCCGTGTTGCAGGCTCAATCCTCAGTGTGGGGTGTGCAGGAGGCAGCCAATCAATGATTCTCTCTCATCATTGATGTTTCTATCTCTCTGTCCCTCTCTCTTCTTCTCTGAAATCAATAAAGATATATTTTTTTAAAGAAGATATCTATACTTACAATCTCCAATTTCCCCCTCCCATTCTCTCATGAACCACTTTCCCCCGCACCACTCCAGCAAAATTGCCTGTCATGATTTCAATGACTTCCAGCAATATATACAATGATAAATTCTCAGTCATCTCAAATGACCTCATCTGTAGGGCACTACACTCTCCGAGTTCTCCTCCTACCTCATTAGCCACTCCACAAGTCTCCTTGTGGGAACCTTTTTTCTGTCAAGGGCCATTTGAATATTTATAACATAATTTTCGGGTCATACAAAATTATCAACCTAAAAATTAACTTGCTCTATTTGGTCAAACACTTAATTAACTCACCCTTAATGCTTTGGCAGGGCCAGACCAAATTATTTCGCAGGCCTTATATGGCCCTCACACCAGATGTTCCCCATCCAAGTTATAGGCATACCCTGTTATCCAATCCGTGGCCTTGAAATACCAACTATATGCTTATATAACCGGTGCCAGTCCTCCCCTGAACTTCAGACTCACATGTCCAACTGCATATTCAACACCCCCATCTAACAGTTATTTCAAACTTAAATTATCAAAAAGGAAACCCTTGATCTTCTCCCTACCTTACCCCACCAGATCCTTCCACAACTTTCCCCATCTCATTTAAAGGCAATCCCAGTCTTCTACCTGCTCGGGCCCAAAATCCTGGAATCCTCTCCCTAATGCAATGCACCAATAAAACCCTATTGGCTCTATCTTCAAAACATATTCAGAATCTGACTATTTCTCACTCTGCCCACTGTTACATTCTTGGTCAAAAACAACATCAACTCTTGCCTACATTATTCACAGTTAGTCTCCCTGCTTCTACCCTAATTCCCAAAGGACATTTCAGCATAGAAGCCAAGGATCCCTTTAAAATCTAAGTTCGTGTCAAGCTTCTGATCAAAATCTTCCAATGTTTTCTACTTCAGAATAAAAAGCCAAAATTACACAAATCTGCGAGGACATAGTAATCAGCTTCCTGTTACCTCTCTGACCATAAAGCCTGCCACTCTTCCAATCACTACACTCAGCCATGTGGGCTTCCTCCCAGTTTGTATCTACAAGATACCCTCATCTCAGGATTTTATTCTTGTATAGAACATCTTCAAGCCCTTCAGGAATCTGTTCAAATGTCACCAGTGAGGCCTTTCTGAGCAACTCCCACACCTCACCATATGTACATACACTTCCTCTTCATTTCATATCCCCACTCCCTACCTAGTTTTCTAACCATAGCATTTCATCACCAGCTTAGATGTTTTCATTATTTTGTTAATATCTATCTCGTTCTACTAGAATATACTTTATGAGGGTAAAGGTTTTTGTGGGCTTTGTTCACTGATTTGTTCCAGGTGGAGCCTAGAACTATGTCTAGCATATTGCACATTCTCAATAAATATTTTTTACTGTAGACTACCCAGTCTAACAAAGTATGGTCCCTAGCTATTCCCTCTATCACCTCTCATTCTGTACAACTGTACTAATCTTTTGATATTCGCTTAGTATGCCAAACTAGTTTCTGACTCTGGGGCCTTCACAATTGCTATTCCTCTGTCTGGAAAATCATCCCCAGATATCTGTATGGCTTGCTGCCACTTATATACTCAAATGACACCTCCTTGGAAAAGCCTTTCTAAAATAACCACCCACTGATCAAGGATTCCACACATTCTCACTAACCTCTAACCATGCTTTATGTTTCATTTTCCTTCATAGAACTAACCTACCTGATACCATACATACAACTGCATCTGTCTTTATCATTAAAGTGTAAGCTCTACAAGGACAAATGCATCATCTCTTTTTCACCACTGTATCCACACCTATAACAATGCCAGCACATAGCAGGCACACAATATTTGTTGACGGACGACTGAATACGTGAATAAATGCTTGTTTAAGCAAAATTTAGCTAATCTTTCTATAACAAAGGAAAAAAATCCTTACTCTGGATAAAAAGATAAAGAAAAATACCTAATCCCTAGGGCTTCTTCTATCACTATTATCTTCTATATATATAAAAGCCTAAGCAACCGTTCAACCATTCAACCAGTAGCTATGACACACACTGACCACCAGGGGGCAGACGCTCAATGCACAGGCATGGAAACATGGAACAGACTGATGAATCTCAGAAGGAAGGGGGTAGGGGGGAGGTGGGAAGAGATTAACTAAAGATCTTATATGCATACTAGAGGCCCGGTGCACAGATTCGTGCACTGGTGGGGTCCCTCGGCCTGCCTGCAGGAATCAGGTTGAAACCAGCAGTCCAACATCCCCCAAGGTGTTCCGGATTGCGAGAGGGCACAGGCCAGGCCAAGGGACCCCACCAGTGCACGAATCCATGTATCAGGCCTCTAGTATGAAATAAAAATAAGTGTGGAAGTCTAAGACTTTGAATGTTACTAAAGGAAATTGAAGGACTATTAATTGAATGACATATTAAAAGCCATCTTTTTCACATTACACAAATTTAATATCCCATAGAAAAAAAGAAGGAAAAAAGAATGGAAGAAGAGAGATGAAAAGGTTCTGCTGCAGTTGACATACAATATCACAGTTAGAGAAATAGGGAACATTGTTAAACCTCTTATTTTATAGAACTGAAGTCCAGAAAAGCTAAAAGATTTGTACACTGACAGAGCTAGAATTAGAACCTAGGCCTTCTCTCAACACCAAATTCTGCCTCTTTGGCAAAGCACAAGCAATGCAAGAGTCTAATTTGACCCTAAGATATAAACACATTCCAAAAAATATATGGGCAAAGGAAAAATATAAACAGAGGAAAGAATGTCCAAACACACTAATAACAGGTGTTTAAATATGAATCATTTTCACCCTACCTATTAAAAAAAAACAACTGACAACCCTACTGCTAGCTGAAAGCCTAGTAGAACTGGCTGGAGGACAATCTGGAAGTACATATCAAACTTTAAAACCCCTTATATATATATCCCTTAACCTAACAATTCCATTTCTAGAAATTCACTCTAGGGAGACAACGGAGTCAAAGATAATATAATGCAGAGGTTCCTAAACCTAGCAGCATATCATAGCACCTGAACAATCTCACTCACCTATAGTAATAAATTTATTACTACCAACAAACAGGTTGAAGGAATTGTTAGCCTCCAGAAATTTTTAAATAAATGAGCAATAAGAAAATGAAAATTTGAGAACAAAAGGAAAGCAAAATAATAGTTAAACGGAACAAGGGGACCATATAAAGTTTTTTTCCAAAGAAAGAAAAAATCAGATTTAATGAAGGGAATAAAAACAGAATCAGAGAAAAGGGAGACATTGGAAATGATAAAAAGAAGGCCTAGCAGGGCGGCTCAGTTGGTTGGAGTATTGTCCCATAAACCAAAAAGGTTGCAGGTTTGATTCCAGTCAGGGCCCATACCTAGATTTTGGGTTCAATCCCTGGTCAGGGTGAGTATGGTAGGTAACTGATCAATGTTTCTCTCTCACATCAATGTTTCTCTCTCTTCCTTTCCCTCCCTCTCTTCCCACACCCCTCTCTAAAACATATGCTCAAGTGAGGATTAAAAAAAATTTTTAATAAAAAAAATTTTTAAAAGAAAAGAGAATACAGCATCCTAGAGTACTATAACCTCCACAGGTGATTTATTAGCAGAGGTTTTATAATCAAACTAGAGGCCCAGTGCATGAAATTCAGCCAGCACCCTCTCACAATCCGGGACCCCTTGAGGGGGTGTAGCAGTGCACCAAGCGGCAAGCAGCCAGGGAGGAACCAGAACGGGGCCAGGTGCCGTGCCACTTGTGCTCATCCCAGCCCTCTGCACCTGTTCCCGCTGCTCAGTAATGCTGCCGCGGAGTCAGGAGAGGCTCCTGCTGCCGCAGCTGTGCTCACCAGCCATGAGCCTGGCTTCTGGCTAAGCAGTGCTCCCCCGTGGGAGCACACTGACCACCAGGGGGCAGCTCCTACCTTGAGCATCTGACCCCTGGTGGTCAGTGTGCATCATAGCAACTGGTCAACAGGTCATTCTGTTGTAATGGTCACTTAGGCTTTTATATATATAGACTAGTGACCCGATGCACGAAATTCATGCACGGGGGGGTGGGGGGGCCTGTGGTTGTCCCTCAGCCCGACCTGAACCCTCTCCAATCTGGGACCCATCGGGGGATGTCTAACTGCTGGTTTAGGCCTGATCCCTCTCACAATCTGGGACTGCTGGCTTCTACCGCTCACCTGCCTGACAGCCTGATCACCCACAACTGCCTGCCCCTGCCAGACTGAGTGCCCCCCAACTGCTCCCCCCACCAGTCAGATCGCCCCCAACTGCCCTCTCCTGCCAGCCTGATTGCCCCTAACCACCTCTGCCTTGGCCCCACCACCATGGCTTTGTCTGGAAGATCTCCCGGAAGGTCTCCCAATCTAATTAGCATATTACCCTTTTATTAGTATAGACTAGTGATCCATTGCACAGATTTGTGCACATTGAAAGGAAATTAGAAGATGGTCAGCAGGGTGGGACTGAGCGAGAGGGCTGGACATGCCCTGGAGCCAACCTCCCTCAGTCCCTCCTGTGCCATCCCCACCTGGGTGGCGTCGTGGCTTGAAGGGCATCTGCAGAGTGAATGGGGTCCCTCCGGCAGGTGGGGTCCCTCAGCCTGGCCTGCGGGGATCAGGCTGAAACCGGCTCTCCAACATCCCCCAAGGGGTCCCAGAGTGCAAGAGGACACTCTGTAAAGTTGCTGTCATACAGGGTGTGACACAACACAACTGTGCAGTAAACCAGATTGAGGGCCAACAGTGCCCCAGCAACAACATAACCCATGGCCGAAGATGGAATCGTGCAGCCCCACAAGGAATCGGGCTCCCTACTCTCTGGTTTCGGAGTGCATCACCGAGAACCGCCTCTGCCAAGTCACTGAGGCTCAGCAGCTCCTGCGTTGAGTGTCTGCCCCCTGGTGGTCAGTGCACATTATAGCTACCAGTTGGATGGACACTTAGCATATTAGCCTTTTATATATATATATATATATATATATATATATATATATATATATATATATATATATAGACTAGAGACCTGGTGCATGAAATTCATGCAGGGTAGGGTCCCTAGGCCTGGCTGGTGATCAGGGCCAATCGGGGCTTTCCAGCTGTTGGCCAGGACCTCCTTTCTGGCTGCTGGCCAGGGCCTTCCTTTTTTCTGTGCCGCCCCCTGGTGGTCAGCGCATGTCATAACAAGTGATCAAACTCCCAGTCTCCTGGTCAAACTCCCAAGAGGACACTTTGCATATTAGCCTTTTATGTACTATACTAGTGACCCGGTGCATGAAATTCATGCACATTAAAAGGGAATTAATTAGAGGAAATAATTTAATATTGCTATTTGCCCTTTCTCTATAATAGAAGTGTCAGAGATGAAAGAAAATTAGTAAAATGTATATGAAAACCTTCCTCCTGTCAAAGTCTGGGACACACCACAGGACCCAGAGTCAAGTCCCCACCCACCCACATGCACCTCAAAATTGCATGAGACCCAGACCCGGCCGCACCCCCCGCATTGGTCTAGATCCAGACCTGGCCAGTCCCACCCTTGTCAAGCCCTGCTGGGTAGGGGACATAGCCTTAGGTCCCCTGGCCCAGCGCCAGGACGGGGGGGCATGGCCTGAGGTCCCCCAGCCCGGACCAGGGCAGGGGCGTGCCTTGAGGTCCTACATCAAGCCCTGCCGGGGGGGACACGGCCTAAGATCCCCTGTCAAGCCCCGGTGGGTGGGAGGCATGGCCTGAGGTCCCCCCGTCAAGCCCTGCCAGGCGGGGGGGCGCAACCTCAGGTCCCCCGGCCCAGCACCAGGAGAGGGGTGCAGCCTTAGGTCCCCCGTCAAGCCCCACTGGGCAGGGGCATAGCCTGAGTTCCCCCGACCTAGCACTGGAGGTGCACCCTGAGGTCCCCCATCAAGCCCCGCTGGGTGGGGACATGGCCTGAGGTCCCCTGTCAAGCCCAGCCAGGCAAGGGGGCACAGCCTCAGGTTCCCTGGCCCAGTGCTGGGGCAACTGAGCCCCACATCAGTTAAATCAATCTCTGCGAACCAAGCCTGGGCATCAGTATTTTTTTAAACTTTCCAGTAATTCTCGTGGGTAGCCACAGCTGTGAAACCAGTTTTCATACTGGTACTATGGTTCCCAGACCAGCACAGTCAAAATCACTGGGGAACTAGTTAGAAATGAAAAGACTTGGGCCTACTGAACCAGATATTCTGAGTAAAGCGCAGCAAGCTTTAACAAGCCTTCCGGATGACTGTGATGTCCACTAAAGTTCGAAATCACTATCCTAGAGTTATTCTTTCATAAAAAATCATCTAGCATGTTTGTCAAAAATACATTATCTAGCTCTGGCCAATGTGGCTCAGTTGGTTGGAGCATCAATATCCCTTACACCGAAAGGGATGTGGGTTCGATTCCCAGTCAGGGCACATAGCTGGGTTTTAGGTTCATCCCCAGTTAGGACACATACAGCAAGGTGGCCAATCAATGTTTCTCTCTCACATCAATGTTTCTCTCTCTTTATCTATCTATCTTTCTTTCTCCCCTCCCTTCCTTCCTCCCTCTCCCCCGTCTCTAAAACCAATAAGCATGTGTTTGAGTGAGGATTTAAAAATAGACATATATTACCTATTCAGCTGATTTTCAACAAGGGTGCCAAGAAAATTCAATAGGGGAAAGAATAGACTGTGCCCTTCTGTAGCCAAAATATGATTGTTGTAGCTACTGGCACAAAGCCTTCTTTGTCTCTGGCATAATATACAAGTTACTAACCAGCTAGTCTGCTGGAGTGTGAAGAAGTGGGTGAGAGGAGAAACAAGAAAGCTAGACGAAGCTAAGAGAGAAGCTCAGAGGTAGTTGATATGTGAGGCTACAGAGACCAGCCCATGTACTGAGCAGGGGAGACAGGAGAAACTGCTGAGGCAGAGAGCTTAGGTACTACTACAGTGTGAGATGGTGAGTCTAGGAGGCAGCGTGTGGCCACTCAGATAATAGCTGTGGACACAGACACTAATGCTGCTTTGTGGGGAAGATGTACACATTAGCCAGCTGGTGTCCAGCTGCTTGCCTGTACAGGACTGCTGTAAAGAACTGTTTTTGTCTGACAGCTATATGGCCACTGGCTTCTGCAATACAGAGTCATTCTTCTATACCCACAACTTCTCACGTCTTCTCCAGTCCAGCCCCAGTTAGTTAAGTTCCCAACAGTTAGTACAGTGGGTAGGGTTCGAGAAGGAACCTGCCCTGGCATAGTCGGAAAGAATTTAGAAGAATATATGGACTCAGAGCAACCCAGAACAGCAATGCTGGCCAGTGCTCCGGCAGTGCTCTTGCTGTCTCTGAAAAGAATACATTAAAAAAAAAAAAACACTAAGTAACAGAAAGACAAATAATCCAGTGTAAATATGGGCAAAGGATTTGAATAGACATTTCTCCAAGGAAGATATACAAATGGCCAATAAGCATGTGAAAAGGTGTCAACAACATTAGCTATCAGGGAATGCAAATCAGAACCATGAGATGTCACTTCACACCCAGTTGGATGACTAGAATCAAAAAGGCAGAAAATAACATTGTGGATGAGAACACAGAGAGAGAGAGAGAACAGAGAAAAGGGTACAGGACCATATCTTGAGAAACTCCAAATTTAACTGCCAAAAGAAGAGAAGCAGCTTTTAATGAAAACCAAGATGCGGCTGCCAGAAAAGGAGCAAATCAGTTGGTCATAGAAGGCAAAGGCAGAGAGCACGTCAAAGCAGTGGACACAGTCAGTGCAACTTAATACAGATAAAAGGTTAAGCAAAATGAATGAAAGTGTTTCTTGGATTTAGTGATATGGAGATCATAGCATTTCCATACAATGATGGTGACAAAATTACTAAAAACTTAGGCTATCTTTTTGCACATTATAATGTGTAACATGTCACTCAAACATTAAAGGTTTAAAATAAATGGGTACCTTGATTATCTGCAATTAGTCTCAAATCCTCTTGAAAGATGAGTCTAGAAAATAAAAAATGATTAGAAAAAGCAAGCTGACAAATTCACAAAACCACAGTAAGGACTCTTCAAAATTACCTAAAAGAGATCAGCCTCCATAAAAGACTATCTTATAAAGCAAGGTTAATATTACTTCCAACTTCTTACTGATTAGCACAGGTGTGTTGACATCTGCCACATTTGCCATGAATGAGATCCAGCGTCCGGCCTCAGTAATAAATACTATGCTGCATTATAACACGTCTGCGTGATTCAAGAAAGACCAACAAAACAGCAATAAATAAGGCAATGAAGTAGAAATCCAGATCACCTTCCATCCAAAAGACACGTGTCGGCCCCAGATTCAGATTGGTTTTATAAGTAAACGAGAAAGAAAAGGGAAGACACAAGACACCTACTCTGATGACCAACTTCGCTTTAAATCCCTAATGAGACACAGCTCTGTGAAAGCTACTGCGACAGCCTCCTGCCATCCTACAAATTCACTAATGCAGACAGTGGGAGAACGAATGGAGCTCATCTTGACGATAAGGCCGAGGTCCTTTAAATACTCCCTACAGCCCTGCAGCCCCTAAGGCCAACGACCCTGTCCTCACTTTGGGCAGGATTTCCAGCCCTTCTGTTCCCTCCTCCCACCTGGCAAGTCCCCTTTCAACTGCGAAACAAGCCATCAAACAGCCAGGGAAAGACAGAAACTGGGGAAATAAGGCTCCGACATAAAAGGCGTTCGTGCCAACCGCTGTCCCACACGGACCTATCCACCCCCTTACCCAATAGTCGCGAAATTACAAACCAGTCCTAAATGAGACTCGCCGCTCTCGGACCACGCAGACTTCAGATGGAGCTCGCCATGACACTGACGTCCCGCCACGTTCATTACGCATGCCCAGCGACGGTGGCCCGCAAAGACCAAATTGCATCATTGCTGGAGCGCGACCTCTAGTTTGATTCAATTTAGTGAGGATTACGCTTACATTTCCTTCGGTTGCAGCGGTAAAAGTACAACCTCAAGGCATCGGGTTCTTAGGATCGCTAAATAGCTAACTTCTGAGCTCTTACTATGTATCAGTCACTGTGTTAAGGTAAGGGCTTTACATAAACATCTTCCGATTCATTTATTATTACATCTTATATTACAAAAGAGAAAACCGTAAGTTTAAGTACTTGCCCAAAGTTACTCCCCTGGTAATGACTGACCTCTGTGATGAGTCCAGCTTTCCTGGCTCCTAAAGAACCTGCTCTTTTCGTTACATTTTCTAGCTTACTCAATCTTTTGTGAAAAAAGGTTATATTAGGGAAGAGAATAGGAAAGGATAGAGAAAGAATAATGGTAGATTAAATTTTAATATAGCTCATTTAACACGAAGCAAGTTTTGTTTTGTTTTGTTTTTTAATGTCTAGAAGGCAGTTTAGCAGCCAAACTGTAAGGCAGTTTAGCGGAGAAAGAGAACTTCATGGAGTATACTGATTCTGACCTGGTCATCTTACATGCGTTATGTCACTTATAGTCTTTCCCCAAGACACTGTATTTGACCTTCTGTGCCTCAGTAGAGCGTCTCTACTTCAAAATGTGGAGCCCATGAGCCATGAACAGAAAGTCAGGCCCTAGCTGGTTTGGCTCAGTAGATAAGAGTGTCAGCCTGCAGACTGAAGGGTCCCAGGTTCGGTTCTGGTCCAGGGCACATGCCTGGGTTGTGGGCTCATCCCCTATAAGGGGTGTGCAGGAGGCAGCCTATTGATGATTCTATCTCATCATAGATGTTTCTATCTCTCCCTCTTCCTTCCTCTCTGAAATCAATAAAAATATATTTTTTTAAAAAAAAAGAAAGTCAGAAATCTTGAGTTTTATGTCTGACTATAGGTTTCACAGTGATTTGGAGTAATTGCCTTATTTTATAAATGTCTTTTCCTAGTGCAATTTCCTTGAATTAAAGTACTACCCTTTGCTCATCCATGTCCATAAAAGAATCTGAACTGTGACCTGGGAGCCACTGCAATCCACCCAGTGAATTATCTATAATAATAAAAGTGTAATATGCTAATTAGACCAGACATCCTTCCAGACAAAGCTGGGGCTGTGAGGGAAGCCCGGGTCCCGGGTACCAGAGGGAAGCCTGTGCCAACAGCTGGGGGAAGGAAGGCCTACTCTTGCACGAATTTCAGGCATCGGCCCTCTAGTAATTATATGTTTATGTTGCCCCATCTCTTTTACTAGGCCAAAAGTAGTCCTTGGGTTATCTTCTTGGTTATAATCCCACTGCCTAGAACATAGTCTTGCACCTAATAGCCACTCAATAAACATAGGAATAACTCTACCCCTTTTCCCCAAGACCTAGTTAAATTCAATTAAAGAAATTTTATTGAGCGCATACCACATGACCTCAAACACTGCTGGATGCTAGAGCTAGAAAGGAAAAAGACCACTCCCATCATTATTTCAGCCTACTTTAAAAAAAAATAGTTTCAGTAGAGAATAGCAGTCATCATAGAAGATGAATGCAGATCTGTGGATCACAAAAAGGAGGTTCCTCCTCTTGCATAAAGAGATCAAGATTTCCCACATGATGAAGCAAGGGAAATGGATGAAGGTATTCCAGGCTAGGAAGACAATGAGAGAAAATGTGTAGAGGTCTGAAACTGTTAACTATTGTACATCATAAAAGCAAGCAGGGAAAAGTTGGTAGAGAAGGCTAGAGAGGGAAAGTACAAGGACCAAGTTAAGCTGAGCCTTGTTGGCTACAATGGAGACATTAGGCCTAATTCTGGATGAAAGTGACTGAGCAAATTCTTCTCTCAGGAGAGTGTGTTGAGGACAAAACTTCAGACATGAAGAAATATTAAAAGCCTATATGAGGACTCTATTACTAAGCAAATCCTACTGTGACAATAATGACATATTGCATGGGATCTAGTGGTTTTACTTGAAATGGAGAGAGAAAGAAACTTATATGATTGATGTACCATATAAGGATCAAACCACAAAATCACTAACTTGCTGACTGTCCAACTGAGTGAAATTGGGTTGCTTATTTTCCTAAGAATTCCAAGTTTTGTATATATGTGTGTTTTTGTGGGACTGCTTCATAAACTGAACAAATTTCTTTGGGAAGAGGGTTGTTATAGTTACCATTAGAGTCACTTTCTGTGGGGTTTAGATGGCTCGCTAATCTGAATTAGAATTGTCCACTCACCAGCCAATGTAAGACTATCCAGGTGGCCTTCCATGGTTTGCACTAAATTATAGCTAATGGGAGATTATATGTCACCAATCCAAGTGTTTTGCAATGTGGCTTGGGATCCAAAAGAAATAAACTTGAGGTTCCATTATTTTCAGAGATTTTATAAGAATCATCAAGAGAATTGAATATCTTTTTTATGTATTTTATGTTCATTTTAACCTTTCCAAGCAAATTGAAGTATGAACACACACACACACCTATATAAGAATAGGAAATGGGAAGGGATGACAGAAGAGATACTGAGGAGATAGAATTATCAAGACTTAGTAAGTGATAGGTGCCAAAGAAAATAATATAAAGATGTTTCCAAGTTTTTGGATAAAGTGATTAAGTCCAATACCTTTGGTGAAATCTGTCTAGTTAGGGACTTAAAATCTGAATCATTTGAAAAGCCCGTGACCCTCCCTCAAAGAATTTATATAGCAGATATGCTCACAATTAACAAAATGACGTATGTGCTAGATTAGTCTTTGAAAGTGTTGGAAATAGCAAGATTGGAAACCCTCTCTAGCTTCTCACTAAGGGTATAGCTCTTTAAAAAGAACAAGGTTGCATTTAATGTGCTATCAAAGAAAGTTGCAACATTATGTATACAGTGTGTGAATATAGTCATTGAAGATAGATAGATAGATAGATAGTATATCTGATAGAATATATAAGTAACTGGTAATGGGGTTGTGTTTAGGAAAAGGAGCTGAGTGGCTAAAATAAGATTTATTTTTTTCTATATACCACTTTGTATTTTTTATTTTTGTACAATACAAATGTATTATTTATTCAAAAAATAAATGGGTACATTTTATTAATCAAGTTACAATGGCATTTGATAATTTATAAATTACTGGTTTATCTGGTAATTGTAGTGATGAAATTTAATTTTCCCCTATATGAATATTTAAATTTTAAATCTTTTTTACTGTGGTAAGATATACATAACATGAAATTTACCATTGTAATCATTTCTAAGTATACAGTTTAGTAGCATTGAACACATTCACATGATTTTTGTGCACTCACCACCACCATTCATCTCCAGAACTTTTTCACCTCCAAAACTGAAACTCTGTACTCATTAAACAACTGCTCCTCCCCTCTCCACCCAGCCTGTGGCAACCACCATTCTGCTTTCTGTCTGTATGAATTTGACTGTTCTAGATACCTCTTACAATATTTGTCCTTCTTAGCTTTTTTTTTTTTTCATTTAGCGTAATGCCTTCAAGGTTCATTCATGTTGTAGCATGTCAGAATTTCCTTCCTTTTTGAAGTTGAATAATATTCCATTGTATGTTTATGCCACATTTTGTTTATAAATTTTGAGTCTTTATGATTTGTCTCTCAAATTAGATTGTAAACTTCACAAGAATAGACATTTCATATTTTGTTAATGCTTTTTAGCCCATAATATAATATTAAATGTTTTATAAATGTTTGGTGCTAGACAAACAAATTGGCATATTCTATTAAAAATGCAAGTGAATCTAGAAAATAATAGTAAAAGTTAACTTTTTTAAGAACTTATAAATGTGTCAGTAGCCATATTAAGCCCTCTATGAGAATTCTCAAATGTATTCATCATAATTATTCTCTTATTTGATAAGTTAGGAGTACTATTGTTATTCTCTCATTATCCTTTTTTTTACTGAGTCATAGGCAGTCTGAGTTCATTTAAATAATTTTTAAATCATTTCTTATTTTTCAATTTCAGTTGACATACCATATTATATTAGTTTCAAGTGTACACCTCAGTGATTAGACAGTACATAACTTATTAAGTGATCATCCTAATAACTCTTGTAGCCATTGGACACTATACATAGTTACTGAATATTATTGACTATATTCCCTATGCTATACTTTACATCCCCATGACTGTTTGGTAATAACCTATTTGTACTTCTTAATCCTTTCACCTTACTCACCCATCTCCCACACCCACCCCCCCATCTGGCAGCCATCAAAATGTTCTCTGTATCTGAAAGTCCGTTTCTGCTCTGCTTGTTCATTTATTTATTTTTTTAGATTTAATTGTTGATAGATGTGTGTTTATTATAATTTTATTGTTCTTAATTTTCATTTTTTCTTTTTCTTTTTAAAGAAAATCCTTTAACATTTCATGTAAAACTGGTTTGGTGGTGATGAACCCCTATAGCTTTTCCTTGTGTGTGAAGCTCTTCAATTCTAAATGAGAACTTTGCTGGGTAGAATAATATTGGTTGTAGGTCCTTTTCATCACTTTGAATATTTATTGCCAATCCCTTCTGCCCTGAAAAGTTTCTGTTGAGACATCAGCTGATCGTCTTATGGGAGCTCTCTTATAGGTTACTGCATTTCTCTTGCTGCTTTTAAGATTTTTGTCTTTGTCTTTAATGTTTTGCATCTTAATTATGATATGTCTTGGTGTGGGCCTCTTTGGGTTCATCTTGTTTGGGACTGTCTGTGCTTCCTAGACTTGTATGTCTATTTCCTTCACCAGTTTAGGGAAGTTTTCTGTCATTATTTTTTCAAATAGGTTTTCAATTTCTTGCTTTCTCTCTTCTCCTTCTGGCACATCCGTGATGTGAATGTTGGTATGCTTGAAGTTGTCCCAGGGGCTCCTTACACTATCTTCATTTTTTGGATTCTTTTTTCTTCTTGCTGTTCTGATTGGGTGATTTTTCTTCCTTATATTCCAAATTACTGATTTGATTCTCAGCTTTATCTACTCTACTGTTTATTCCCTGTAAATTATTCTTCATTTCAGTTAGTGTACCCTTTGTTACTGACTGGTTCTTTTAAAATGATTTCCATGCCCTTTTTTAAACTATTGAAGTTTTCACTAAGTTCACTGAGCATCCTATAACCAGTGTTCTGAACTCTGCATCTAGTAGATTGATTGTCTCCATTTTTTTTTAATTCTTTTTCTAGAGTTTTCTTCTGTCCTTTCATTTGAGTCATGTTTATTTGTCGCGTCATTTTGACAGCCTACCTCTGTTTGTTTTTATGTATTAGGCAAAGCTGCTATGTCTCCCAGGCTTGGTAGAGGTGTAGTAGGTGTTCTGTAAGGTCCAGTGACACAGCCTCCCCAAGCATCCAAGCTGGTCACTTCAGGTGCGTCCTACCTGTGTGGGCTGTGTATATCCTCCTATTGTAGTTAAGCCTTGATTGCTCTTGGCACATCAATGGGAGAGATTTATCACCAGCCAATCTGCTACAGTCACTGGCTGAGACCACCAACCACCATGGAGGATCAGCTGTTCAGGGACTTATCCTATGGTGCAGGACTTACTTCAGTGGGGTTCTGGTGCCCACTGAGTGTGCCACTTGAGTGTGTAACTTGTGGAGTGGTTGGGTGGGGCATCGATGTGGTCTGAAGCTGTACACCAGATACACTGGCTCTGGGGCCTCCTGGGAGGTACAGACCAAGGACAGCTGCCACCTGTGTTCTGCCCAGGGCCACCTGGCATGAGCTACAAAGTGATCTGCAGATGACTGCTACTGGTGCTGGGCTTGAAGCTACCCAAGCTGCAAACCAAGGCTGCTCCTAGTGCCAGGCCTGGGGCCATTTAGCAAGAGGTACAGGACTTTATGATACAGGCAATTCGTATGGAAAAGCCACTGGAAACAGCTTGGGTGGGCCTGCAAGTTAGGTGGGGTGGACTCTCGGGGAATCACCTGGGCAGAGTGAACAGTGTGTACCACATTGATGGAAACTCAAGTATGGTGCCCACCTGCACACTCTGGGCGAAGGGCTCAGAAAAGGAACAATGGCCTCTGCCAGCACTTTTGTCTGGCAGAAAATTGCCCCCACCCCCACACACAGCTCTTGCCCTGATACCAGACAATTCAGTTCCTCCCTGTATGTCCTTGGATCCTTTTAAGCTGCTGGCCCAGCACTGGAGCTCAGAGGGAGTGAGTCTGAGTAAGTCCGTTAGTAGGCCTTTTAAGAGGAACTGCCTGGTATTCCAGAAGCCCTCTGTATTCCTCAGCCATAATTCCCCCTGGTTTTTATAGCCAGACGTTATGGGGACTTTTATTCCTGGCAATGGAAACCTGAACTGGGGCTCATGGTGTGGAGGTGAGACCTTCCTTGCTCCTAATGGAGGACCTCCACAGCTGAGCTATCATTCACAATCTTTATCCACTACATATGGGTGTGGGGCCAGCCCATTCTGCCCTACCAGTCTTGATGTGACTTCTTCTTTAATTCCCTAGGACTTCTATTCAGCTATATTTCAGGTGGTTCTGAATGATGGGGGCTTTGTAGTTTAGTTGTAATTTTGATGTGGTTGTGGGAGGATGTGAGTACATTTACCTATACTGCCATCTTGACCAGAAGTAGTTCAGGGTTTTTTTATTTGTTTGTTTTGATCTTTGTTTTAATAATTCTATAGAAAGAAACTGCATGCTTTAACCAAAAGTATGAAAGGGAATTGAAGATAAAGGAAATGCGGAATAAAATCTATGAGCCTTCGGAGTAATTGACTCATTGTTTTATGTTAAACTTTACAATGAAAATTGAAGAGAAAATGTAGACAATAATGAAGTTAGAGAATTCTTACTATCTCAGCCACTGACCAAAAACAAAAGAATAAAATGTGAAAAGAATAAACATTTAGGAACATATATTATAGATTTAGCATATTATGATCTGAGCAATTAGCAAAGTGCTTATAAATTTGTACCAATCAGTATCTTTTTATGAGAAATAAATTAGAAAATTCACTCAAAAAATGGTAAGAAGTATACATGGAATTTTCTGTATAGAATATTAGGGAAGTTTAGTGGGATCAAATTTAAAATGGATTAATCTATTTCTTATATGAGATAAAAGTATAAGTAATAAGTTCTCAATTTTTAAAATTCAACAAATCATGTATTATGCAGATATAACATTATTTATTTTAGCTTACTATTGCATGTGACAGAAAGCTAATTGTATTTTCTCAAGCAAAAGGATGAGGGGGCATATGATAGTTAATGCTAGACCTAAGAATTTTGATTGGGACTGATGAATTAAGTGTCAGAGTAAATTCCCAAGCTGGACACCATACAACTAAAGCAGTTTTTTAGAACTATTTTTCAGGTATTGATTTTCATAAAGTATTGAAGCTAAGGAAATAACTTAGGATATTATCACAATACTCTAAATATGAAGCCAAGAAGGAAGATGGGTGACCAAAGAGATAGGGGGAAAGGAAGAGATACAAGAACTATGTCAAAAGAAAATTTGACCCAAATAGGTGAAAGCTTCAATGCAGAGGATAGAAAGGAAGAATACTGATGTTCTTAATAAATTGGAAAAAAATCTTATAAAAACATGAAGTGCAATAAGTTAACCTTCTGTTGCCTTGGAACTAATGCTACATTTTCTCTATGGAATCTGACCACTAGGGGTCAGAGTGCTATACTTCTAATATCAGGTATACAATTCTACAAATTTACACTAATTGGTTTGGCTCTATTCTATAATTAATTTCATGTTTTATTCCCCCCCACTCTCAGTATAAGTGGTTTTGGGATTGTGCCTGTGGCCCAAGCTATAGTAATGAGAGTACCTCATTCCTTTGCCACAGTGCAACCCCCGTCAGGCCAGAGTGAATTCTGGCTTACTCAACCTGAAGAATCTATGCTGGAGCTTCTGGGACTACCATGTGGAGAACACCTGCCTGAGACCCAAGCCATTTCAAAGGAAGGTAGAGTTGAGCAAAAATGAAAGAAGTCAGTAAGTTCTGAAGACAACTCTAAGTCCCCTACATCCAGTATGCCTGGAGCTAGATTTACTTCTCAGCTGTTCAGTTTTGTCCACAAGTAAATTCCCCCCGTTTTATACATTAAGCTAATTTGAGTGATTTTATTTCACTTGCCAACAAAGTAGTGCTGGCTACATTTCTTATTTTTACACATTCTCTTGACTTTTAAACAAATAATTTGTATCTGTTATCTAACTATGTGGTTGCTCATAAGTATCTGTGGGAAAGAGACATATGATGTTTTCTCTGTCCTTCAGTAATATATCAATCAAATAATAAACTTTTGAGTCAAATCATAACATATTTTAAGTGTATACAGTGTATCAAGGACTGTAGTAATGCTCAGAAAAAAAGACTAATACCTCTGCCCTCTTAAGAGTTTATATACTAGCAATAAACAGATATATAATACAGTATTGTTTATAGAGATCAACCATATACAATAAATATGATATAAATAAAAATTCTACTTTGCATTCAAAGATGATAAAAATGACCAAAAATTGCAATTGCAGCAGATTAAGGAGAACCAAGATGAGGGCTTGTAATTTGTAAAGATAGTGGTCACTCATTGGGAAAAAAGACCTTTAAGCAAAAGCTTGAAAAAGAGAAGGAGGTTAGCTAAGTAAAGTGTGGGGCAAGAAGGAAATTCAGGGAAAAGGGAACAGCCAGTAGAAAGGCTCTAAGGGAGGAGCAAGCTTGGCATGATCAAGAGAAAGCAGGAAGATCAAAGTGGTTGGAATGGAATGAGTAATAAGAAAGGAGGTCAGATATTAACAAAACCAGATTGTATATGGTTCCTGGGCCATAGTCAGAACTTTAGCCTTTACTCTGAAAGAAATGGGAGCCAATAGAGTGTTACAAGAAGAGGAATGGATTAAGAAGTTCAGTTAAAAAGCTTTTGTAATAATCCAAGCAAGCACTTATGGTATCCTGGACTAGTGAGGTTACAGTAGAGGTGATAAGAAATGGTTAGATTTTGGATGTATTTAAAGACACACTCATAAAATTTCCTGTAGTATGTATTTAGGATATGAGGAGGGGGGAAAAAGAGAAATGAAGGGTAATTTCAAAGATTTTGGCCTGGATACAAGAAGAATAAACTTGCCATCAGTGGAGATGGAGTAGATTGATAAAAGAGAGATAAAGAATTTGGATATTTTATTTTTTACTTTAAATTTTTTTAAATAATGTTAGATTTTTAAGTTTAAAAAACATTACAGTTAACTCATGTGTAACTTTCACCCAGCTCCTTCAGATGATAACATTTTACAAAACCAAAATATAATTATAAACCAGGACATTAACATGGATATGATGCTACTAACTATCCCCATCTAGGACAGTTTCTCCTTCTTTCTTTGTCTTCCATGACCCTGATATTTTTTAAGAATACTGATCAGTTATTTTATAAAATTTTCCTCAATTGAGTTGGCCATGGTTATAAATTTTTGGCTATACTACTACAGAAGTGATGCCATTATATCAAAGAGGAGCGTGAAGTTGATATGTCTCATTACCATTGATGTACTTGGAACACTGTCTCTCCAATGTAAAGTTATGATTTTTCTGTTTGTTATTAGTAAGTGTCTTGTGGGATGATACTTTGAGATTATATAAGTATCTTGTTTCTCAGCATGTATTACCCACTAATTTTGGCACCTATTAATGACGCTTGTAGGCAACAATAATTACTGTGCTGTTTGCCAAACAGTAATTTTCTCATTTCTATTATTTCTCCTACTTTTATTATTAGGTGATCTGTCCCTTCTCATCATTTATTTATCTGTCCAATAATTTATATTGTTATGGATATTTATTTTATTCTATGGCTTATATTCCACTAGTAGGATGATTTTAATGCTCACATTATCCCAGATTTGGTCTTTGACCTTCAGGTTTGCTTCTGTGTTCTTTTGACGTGTCTCTCCCCCCACCCCCCTTTTTTTATTTTTTATTTAGCACTTTCTTATTTTCTGGAACTACAAGATGCTCCTGGCTCATCTTATATTTTCTCTGCTCCATGCCTGGAATCAGCCGGTTCTCCAAGGAGTTATGGTTCCTTTTAGTGTGAAATGGTATTTAGAAAACAAGATATGAGCACTAGATGTGCTCATTGCTACTCAGTGTCATTACTTCAGGAACTCAGTTTTAAACCTGTTAAACTTGAGATGTCTAGTAGACATACAATGGGATTGTCAATTTGGTAGTTATATTTTATGAATCTACAGTTTAGCTGGAGAGTTAGGGATGAAGATATCAAATTTGTGAGTCATTGGCATAAAGGTGATATATAAAGCCAAAACACTAGGTGAGATTAGTTCTGGAATGAATATAAATAGTGAAGAGGACCCAAAGACTGGGGCCTAGAGTACTCCAATATCAAGATGAGGGAGAAGAGGAAGAGTTGGCAAATAAAACTGAGAAGAAGCAACCAGTAAGGTAGGAAAAAGAGTAAGAATGTGGTATCCCAAATGCCAAATCATAAAAGTGTATCACGGAGGAGAGAATGATCAATTGTGTCAAATTATGCTTACAGGTCAAGTAAAATGAAGTCTGAGAATTAATCATTGGATTGAGCAACTTGAAAGAGTACTTTTGGAGGAGTGGTGTGAGTAAAAGTTGAATGAAGTTGGTTAGGGTGAAGAAGGGACAAGAACTGGAGATAGCACATACATACAGACAACTCTTTGAAGATTTGCTGCAAAGAATAGCAGAGATATGGGACTATAGAAGTGGTTCTGAACCTTTCTAATGCCGCAACCCTTTAATACAGTTCCTCATGTTGTGGTGACCCCCAACCATAAAATTATTTTCATTGCTACTTCATAACTGTAATTTTGCTACTGTTATGAATCGTAATGTAAATATCTGTGTTTTCTGATGGTCTTAGGCGACCCTGCTAGCGGTTCTCAACCTGTGGGTCACTGCTGTAGAGCCTAAGACCATCGGAAAACACAGTTATTTACATTACGATTCATAATGAGAAGGCTAAAAAGGGCTAATTCCAATCTAACCCTGATATTCAGGGCTAGTGATCTGAATCCAAACCAGCAAGCTCAGTGTACATTCCTGATAACCTATAATTAAGTCCCTCTCCTTCCCAGATACTGGTCTTGCAGAACCTGTTACTGTGAACAGTGCACTGCCCCGGAGGGAGGGTTATTAACACTAGCGCCAGGCCAGACCATCAGATATGGCCTGGAGACCCCAACACCTGGAGGCCTTCTTGCAAGGCCCGCAAAAAGGACTTGAAGCATAATCCATGTTTGTGGGACAAAGATCACAGGGAGGGAGATATAAAGGAAAGCCCCGTGCGTGTTCCTTCACTCAGATTTGGAAGGCTGTTCCCTGAGTCCACTGGCGCATTAAACAGTGTCCCTCCTTTTTTTCTCAGAAGCGTCCTTGGTTTTCTTTGGTCTTCTGCAACAGCAACAGTAGCGAAATTACAGTTATGAAGTAGCAACAAAAATAATTTTATGGTTGGGGGTCACCACAACATAAGGAACTGTATTAAAGGGTCGTGGCATTAGAAAGGTTCAGAACCACTGGACTATAGCAATGGAGAATGTGGTTCAAAAAGATGGAATATTTTTAAAGATAGAAACAAGAGCATGTTCATATTATAAATAAGAACACAATCCCTTGGAGATAGGGAAATTGTCAATAAAGTTCAGAGGAAACTATTGAAGTGGTATTCCTGAGAAAGGATGGTGACTATTTTCTATGAATTATATCACAGTGTCTGAAACATAAATATTTGGAGAATAAGTCAAGGTTTTTCCACCTAGTTTAAAAACTGAAGTACATTTGGCTGATATTTTAAAAATCAAATGTAAAGAAATGTGAGTTTTTTAAAACTAGAGCTTTCTAATAAGACATTAGCAGTGAGTATCAAGAGTCAACTAAAATATTATACTGGAAATATATTTCACTGGCAAGTATCAGAATATGGTCACTGACAGGAAGATGTGCAAAAATCCTTTTTGTCCTTTGTCTTTTTTAACCATAGAACACTAGTGGCTTTTGATGATTAAAAAAAGAAGAAGAAAGAAAGAAAGAAAGCATTTATTAAATGCTCTCTATTAGCCTCATCTCTCATTGGCTTCTTTCCAAATATTTTCTTACAAGTGATAAATCTGTAAGGGAAATTTAGACATTTGCAATTCCACTGAGACCAAATTTCTTTGAGAGTGAGTGGTAGGAATAACAAAGGCCTAGGAGGGCTTTAGTCAGAAACTCTGTCAGAGAAAAGAACAATCCTCGCAGGCTGATTTCATGAGAATATACTTCCTTGAAGCTACAGAGAAATCAGGTTATGTTGCAACAGCTAGGAGGGGAGGAAGGTATTCAGTTTTGGTTTATTTGATTCATTTGGTTATTCCAGATTTCACGAAGACCCTCTTTGGGGCTGTTGCCCATTCAATAGGAAAGAGCAGAGCCAAAGGAAAAAGCAACTAGGACAAAATAAAGAAAACAAGACTTTTTATTCTTATTCTTTGTTGTGTTGTTATATTTACCCTCTATAATTTCTCAGTAAATGATTTATAAGAGGCAGAAAAAAATGTGTAGTATAAAGTCTACTAAGTGAATAATTATAGCATTTTCTATATATTTAATTATGTTACATATCAATATGGGTAGAATTCATATCCTAAATGATTTTGCCCAAAGCAAAACTGTACTCCCTGACATTCATTTGTTTTTACATAATTATGATATAATATTCAACAAATGACACACATAAGGTTATTTAATTGACTGTTGATTACCTTGGCTAATGGAAGGACACAATAGTGTGGTTAATCCAAAATAATCTAAAGTCATTTATATTTGACTTTGGAAAAATATTGTTTGGTATTTAACAATGAATGAGGATATTTTTAACATTCTAAGGTGTGTTTTTTAAACTTCAAATAAAACAATGAAAACATATTGAGTAAAAACTTATTCATTCTGGCCTTGCAATAGATGGTAATTAACCACCAGGAAGTTTCTCAGCTTCCTTATCTATCATTTAGCAACTATTTCAGGTAGTCATTGTTTTTCATTATCTGGAAGAATTTACTCTAATTTTATGTGATTCAGGTTGCCATGGACTACTTCAGTCTCTACCAGTGGGCATCTAACTAAGACCAGTTCAATCAACCTAATATTCCTCTGACCACAGTACTGAATTTCATGAGTTACATATAACTTGGGGAAGCCACATCATCATATCCTATCCTCCTGGCAACAACTCTGGGTCCTCAGTTGCCATTTTTATGAAATATGACCAAGCCCTTAGGCCCTCATTGATTGATCTAGAATTGAGACCTGACCAAAATTGAGCCAATCAGAGCTCTTTCCCCATGATTTCAAAATTTGGACTAAGAAAGTCCAATATCAGTTTTGACATTTCTCTAACAGAGGAGTTATATATTATTGACCTTCATGTGACTGTGGGAGGAAAGAAAGCTGTTCTAGATAAAGAGAATGAGAGAGAAAAGAAGCAGGCAGAGAGAAAAATGAGGAGGGAAGTCCCAGCCTGGTCCCTTAGAGACCAGGCTACATTCTTAACCTTGGTTTTCTGAGGGTACAAATTTGGACCTTCATGCTAATTTCTTTCTTTGAAGCTAGCCTCCAGTTGGTTTCTCACTGTCAATCAAGAAACTTTACTAATTCTCCAGAGAAGAGAGAAGAATATAATCATCCAGGGTTGGGAATTTATGGGACAGATAAAGTAGAAAGACAAGAGGGGAAGGAAATTAAAGGTACCAGTGAGAACAAAGTTGAAATGGCTGATATGAGGGTCAAATTAGATAGAGAAACCAAAATGGGATAAACCCAACTAGAAGTAGGGTAAGAGCTGAGGGGATGGAGGGCAGGATTAGATGAGTGCTACTCTGTGGGAGTCAGGAATTGAGAGGAAGGATGTGGCCTGAGAGATATCAAAGATAGAAGAGTCCTAAATTGTAACAAACTCTAGGATGTGGCCAGGAGAGAGGGCTGTTGAAAGGAAATAAGAGTTGGAGTGGAGATTAAGGAACTCTGACACTAAGAAACGGAATGGTTAATTTACCTAGAAAAGTGGCAGAAGTTAGGTAGAAAAGAACCAAGTGACACATAAACCCAGTGTCAAACCTCCAGTGTATATGTGTTTGTTAGAAATACAGAAATTGCAAGAATCAAAGTTATATTGTAGACTTTTTAAATTTAATCTTTATTGTTCAGATTATTACAATTGTTCCTCTTTTTTACCCCATAGCTCCCCTCCACCTGGTTCCCACCCCACCCTCTGCCCTTACCCTCCCCACTGTCCTCATCCATAGCTGTATGATTTTTGTCCAGTCTCTTCCCACACCCTCCACATCCCTTTCCCCCCAAGAATTGTCAGGCCACTCCCTTTCCATGCCCCTGATTCTATTATATTCACCAGTTTATTCTGTTCATCAGATTGTTTATTCACTTGATTTTTAGATTCACTTGTTGATAGATATGTATTTGTTGTTCATAATTTTTACCTTTACCTGTTTCTCCTTCATCCTCTTCTTAAAGAGTACCTTTCAGCATTTCATATAATACTGGTTTGGTGGTGATGAACTCCTTTAGCTTTTTCTTATCTATGAAGCTCTTTATCTGACCTTCCATTCTGAATGATAGCTTTGCTGGGTAGAGTAATCTTGGTTGTAGGTTCTTGCTATTCATCACTTTGAATATTTCTTGCCACTCCCGTCTGGCCTACATAGTTTCTGTTGAGAAATCAGCTGACAGTTGTATGGGTGCTCCCTTGTAGGTAACTAACTGTTTTTCTCTTGCTGCTTTTAATATTCTCTCTTTGTCTTTTGCTCTTGGCATTTTAATTATGATGTGTCTTGGTGTGGTCCTCTTTGAATTCCTTTGGTTTGGGGTTCTCTGCGCTTCATGAACTTGTAAGTTTATTTCTTTCACTAGGTGGAGGAAGTTTTCTGTCATTATTTCTTCAAATAGGTTTTCAGTATTTTGCTCTCTCTCTTCCTCTGGCACCCCCATAATTCGGATGTTGTTATGCTTGAAGTTGTCCCTGAGGCTCCTTACACTATCTTCCACTTTTTGGATTCTTTTTTCTTTCTGCTTTTCCGGTTGAGTGTTTTTTGCTTCTTTGTATTTCAAATCTTTGACTTGATTCTTGCGATCCTCTAGTCTGCTGTTAGATCTCTGTATAATATTTTTTACTGCTTAATTTCTAGTTGGTCCTTTTCATATCCTCGAGGGTCTCGCTAAATTTATCAGCCTTTTCTAGGAAATTCTTGAAAAACCTTATAACCGTGGTTTTGAACTCTATATCCAGTCCTTTGCTTTCCCTTCATTACTTTGATTTGTGATCTATTTCTTTGTCTCCACATTTTGGCTGCTTCCCTGAGTTGATAGAGTGGCTTTGTGGGCTAGATGTCCTATAGGGCCCCGTGGCTCAGCCTCGCCAGTTACCTGAGGTGGACACTCTTGGTGCACCCCTTTGTGGACTGTGTATACAGCCTTGTTGTAGTTAAGTCTTGATTGTTATTGGTATCACTGGGAGGAATTGACCTCCAGGCCCATTGGCTGTGAAGGATCAGCTGTGTCTATGCTGGGAGAACTTCTATGCTGGAGACACCCTTATGAGATAAGACCTGCAAAAGCTTCTGTGCTCAGCTTGGATGGGGCGGAGTCTCAGGGTGGAGCAGACAGCATTGGTTTCCCATCAGCCCTGCCCTAATAAGGCCCTGTGTCTCAGTGTCCCGTAGTAGTCACTGCAAACACCTCTGAGAGAAAGCCACCCTCGAGTTTTGCCTGCTGCCAGACAGTCCAGTTTCTCCCCGAATGAGTCTGGGTCCCCAGAGTCTTGCCCAGAACTGGAGTTCAGTGCAGTCAGGGGCTTTTGTCTCCCTCCTGCTTGAGAAAGCCAGCTCCACACTCAGTTGCCCGCCCTCTCCATGTGCACATCTCAGTACCTCTGCCTCCTGCAGTTCCTCTGAGTCTCAGTGTGCTTTCCTCTTTCCTTCTAGTTGTAGAATTTCCACTCAGCCAGCCTTCCTGTGGTTCTGGATGATGTCCGTTTTGTCTTTTAGTTGTAGTTTTGAAATTGTTGTGCGAGGCAGCAGTTTAGGTGTTTACCTATACTGCCATCTTGGTTTCTCCTATATTGTAGATTTTTATTCTGCAGTGTCAATATGATAAACTGAGTAGCTGAAGTATTGTATTAAAGGTCTTGACATTTTCAAATATAGAATTAATTGATAATTGTAATAAATTAAATGAGGTAGAGGAACTTTATAGTACATACAAATGTTCTCTAGGCCATCAGTTGTGCTAAAAACAGAAATAAATAACAATAATATGAAACACAAAAACCTAATTACATGAAAACAATTTTAATTTTTCTAAGTAATAGACTTATCAAGGAGAAAATTAAGAACACAATAGAAGTCTATTAAAATAATAAAGTACTTCTCAGAAACCTTGAAATGCAGGAAAACTCATCTTAGAAGAAAATATATGCTCATAAATCATTTTACTACTAATAGACAATTAATTACATAAACATTCAATTTCAGATCATAGAAAAGAAAAATTTTAAATCCTGAGTGAAAATACACTAAAAGCATAATAAAGCTAATTAGAAATTTAAAATACACTTGAAAGTTACATCAAAAGCTGCTTTTTAAAGAGACTAATATAATGAACAAATGCCACATATAACACAGTAAAAAAAAAAGTAAATAGAAAAAAGAATGCAGATACAGTAAGCAAATCAAAACAAATATAAAATTATAGAGAAAATATTTTTTAAAATTTTATAGAAATCAGGCAATGTTTATAAAAATTATTTTTATAAATACCTGAAAACAACCCTCCAAAATCTTTCAACTAATAAATAGTTATACTTTGGTACATGCATACAATGAAATATTGTTCAGCAAGAAGAACAAATGAACTCTTTAACACATGTGAAAATATGCTGCATGAAAAATATCAAACTTAAATGCCTACAATGTCCATTTGTACGACATTGTGGAAAAGGTAAAACTATGGGGGCAGAAAACAGATTATTAATTGACAGGAACAGGGTGGGGAAGGCAGTCTATTGTGGGACATGAGGGAACATTTTAGGTGTTAAAATGTTCTGTATTTTGATTGTGGTGGCTGTTACATGATTCTATGCATTTATCAAAACTCAGAACTGTGCATTAGAGGTGAATTTTATTCTATGTATATTGTACCTCTACAAACCTGGCTTTAAAAAAGTAATAATTGCCCTAGCCAGTGTATCTCAATGGTTAGAGCACCAAGCCAAGCACCAAAGGGTCACAGGTTCGATTCCCAGTCAAGGGCACGTACCTGGGTTGCAGCCCTAGTCAAGGCACATGCGGGAGGCAGCCAAACAATGTGTCTCTCTCACATCAATCTTTCTTTCTCTTTCTTTCTCCCCTTACCTCCCCTGTCTCCCTTCTACTCTCTCTAAGTATCAATGGAAAAAATATCCTCATGTGAGGATTTTAAAAAAAGACTTAAATGTAAGTTGTGAAACCATATAAATCTTAGAAGAAAACATAGGCAGTAAAATCTCACATAGCAGAATTTTCACCAATACATCTCCTAGGGCAAGAGAAACAAAGGAAAAAATAAACAAATGGGACTACATCAAAATAAAAAGCTTCTGCACAGCAAAACACACTACCATCAAAATGAAAAGGGAACCCACTGTAGGGAGAATATACTTGCCAATGATACATCTGATAAGGGATTAATCTCCAAGATACGTAAAATCCTCATAGAACTCAACAAAAGGAAGACAAACAATCTAATTTAAAAAATGGGAAAGGACCTAAAAAGACACTTCTCCAAAGAGGACATACAGACATACAAAAAAATTCTCAACATCACTAATCATGAGAGAAATGCAAATTAAAAACACAATGAGATATCACCTCACACCTGTCAGACTGGCTATCATCAATAAATCAACAAACCACAAGTGCTGGTGAGGATGTGGAGAAAAGGGAACACTAGTTCACTGCTGGTGGGAATGCAGACTGGTGCAGCCACTGTGGAAAACAGTATGGAGCTTCCTCAAAAAATGGAACTGCTGTGTAATCCCACTTCTGGAAATATATCCTAAAAACCCCAAAATACAAATCTGAAAGAATAAATCATGCCTATGTTCATAGCAGCATTATTTACAATAGCTAAGATTTGGAAACAGCCCAAGTGTCCATAAGTAGATGAGTGGACAAAAAAGCTGTGGTACATTTACATAATGGAATACAATGCAGCTATAAAAAAAAGGATCTCTTACCCTTTGAGACAGCATAGATGGATCTGGAGACTATTATGCTAAGTGAAATAAGCCAATCAGAGAAAGAAAAATATCACATGATCTCATTTATTTGTGGAATCTAATGAACAACATGAATTGACCAACAAAATAAGACCTGAGGCATGGAAAAGACTGACATATGTCAAGCAGTGGGAGGGAGGAGAAGAGAAAAACCAAAGAACTTATATACTTACTAGAGTCCCAATGCACAAAATTCGTGCAAGAGTAGGCCTTTCTTCCCCCAGCTACCAGCACTGGCTTCCCTCTGGCACCTGGGACCTGGGCTGCCCTTGCAGCCCCAGCTTTGTTCAGAAGGTCATCCAGAAGGATGTCTAAAAGGATGTCTGGTCTAATTAGCATATTACATTTTTATTACTATAGACTAGAGGCCCAGTGCACGAATTCTTGCATGGATGGGGTCTGGCTGGTCTGGCCCCAACCAGGGCGGATTGGAGCTGCGTCTGTCAGGAGAGGAGAAGATGGCAGGAGGTTGGCTGGCCGGTCCACCCCAATCAGGGCTGGGCCGGCTGGGGGGAGGGGCCGCAGGTGATTGGCTGGTGGGCCCTGCCCCCAATTAAGGTGGGGGGGCTGATTGGGGGTAGGGCCAGCTGTGGGGAGGGGCTGTGGGCCGGCCAGCCCCACCCCCAAATGGGGTGTGGGGCCAATCAGGGGTCAGCGGCCAGCGGAGGGGCCATGGCAGGTTGGCCAGCAGCCCCACCCCTGATTGGTATGTGGGGGGCCCATCAGAGGTGGGCCAGCCAGGGGGAGAGGCTGCAGGAGGTTGGGTAGCCGGCCCCACCCCCTATTGAGGTAGGGTGGGGTGGGCAATCAAGAGCAGGGCCAGTTGGGGGGAGGGGCTGCAGAAGGTTGGCCGGCCGACACCGCCCCCTATTGAGGTAGTGGGGGCAATCAGGGGAGGGGCTTCGGGGGGTTGGCCAGCTGGCCCCACCCCCAATAGGGCCAGTTCACTGGTCGCAATGGGCGTCACAGTGACCTGTCATTCTGGTCATTCTGGTTATTACAGCACTCCAGTTGCTGGCTTTTTATATATATAGATATGCACAGCCCATGGACACAGACAATAGTGTGGTGAAGGCCTAGGGGGGTAGGGGCAGGGTGGAATGGGGACATCTGTAATACTATCAACAATTTAAATATATATTTTTTTAAATTAATGGACAAAATGTTAAATAATAATACTAAAAATAACAGGTAAAAAGAGCTTTTATAGGAAACTATTACATAATAACACAAATTAAAAGGTGCACTAGTATGAAAATAAATATAGATGAAAAGAAAAATAGAGAAACTAGACATAGACTTAAAAATATAGGTAATAGTCCATTACTGATTCTTTCTTTTCTTCTTTCCCTTCCCTTAACTTGCCTATCCTTCCCCTCCATCCCTCTGCCATTCCTGAACAATTTAGTGAAAAACCATTAGTCTGTGAGAAAGCTATTCTGGAAATGGGCCTGGCAGTTTCTTATAAACTAAACATGCCCTTGTCATATGACACATCAGTTATATTCCTGGACATTTATCCCAGAGAACTGACAATCTATGTTCACATAAAAACATGTATGCAACTGTTCCCAGCACCTTTATTTGTAAGGTACCACACTGGAAATAACCAACATGTCCTTCACTAGGTGAGTGGTTAAACTATGGTATATCCATAGATGGATACTGCTCAGTAGTGGTGCCCAAGCTTAGGATGTCAGAGCCTGAGTTGAGTGAAGAGGATATCAGTATAGGATAGCACCAGTACCAGCTTGGTGCAAAATATCAGAGCCCAGACAGATTAAGGCTAGTGTCTGACAAAGAGGAGTGGTTGTAACTGGGATGGTGTGTGGTGTCAGATTCCAAGTGGGGTGAGGAGGGTATCTATGACAGGAGGAGTCGTGGAGGACACAATGGGAAATTAGCTACATATAGGATGATTAAGCAAATATGTTAATATGAGGAAAACAGGAGCCAAGTTTCTCCCTGTCAAATAAGACAATTATAAATTGGAAAAGAAAGAAAATAAGAATGAAGCCTGTGGTACTGCATTTGAATTGGAGATATCAGTGTGAACTCACTTTTATTATATAGAAGGAAATATAAATGAAATAGCATATGTAGGTGTGTACATACATAATGTGTGTGGGGGATTATGCATGTGTATCTAAAGTAAAAAGGGATGTTTAAATCTTAGAATCACGCTTCAGGCAAAAGTGGATTAACAGCCTCAAATAATTTCACCCAGGACCCATCTCTCTCCATCTCTTGACTGTCATTCATCTTGACTTCATTTTTATTCTCAGACTCTACAAGGTATCAAGATGGTTGTCATTAGCTTCCAAGCCAATTTCCAAATTCAAATCCAGGAGGAAAAAAAAGCATTACTTTCTACTCAATAATTTAAAAAAAAAAAGCCTCATTGCATGTCATGGGCTCTGACTGGGTCTTGTGCTTACCTTGTAGAATCACGATGGAACAGGGAATGCAGTGCATTGATTTGCTAAGGCTGAGCCACACCCACTTCTGGAGGCCCGGGAGGAATGAGCTCTTTCTAAAGCACCTGGATTGGTTGTGTGGGACAGGATGGTTCCATAGAGGAAAATTGGGCTACTTTTGCTAGAAGAATGATGACTGGGTCCTGGGGAGCAAAATGGATTTTTACTACTCAGTTCATTCCTTTTGGCATCTGAACATTCCCACACACCCATTTTCCCATACATATGCCTTAAAACATGTCCAATTCCATATTGAAATGCCATAGGCAACCAAAACACAACCACTTAGTCTCAAAATAAGATAATGCAAAGTGTTATCTAGTTGCAACACTGAAATACATGTCTTAAGTTATCTGGGTAATTCTACATAATCTAGCAAAACCCAATTTAAATGATAAAACTCTCTCTCTCTCTCTCTCTCTCTCTCTCTCTCTCTCTCTCTCTCTCTCTCTCTCTCTCTCTCTCTCTCTCCCCCTCTCTCTTTCTCTCTCTCTCGCAACATACCAACATAGACAGTATGGAATGGGAATGAGAGAATCAGATTTCCTAGATAGTCAAATCAACTGGTCATCACACTGTAGCAGCCAGGAAAGTGCAACCATCAGGTCTGCTCTCAAGAAAGAACATGCCACTCAGCTGTGAAGAGTGCAATTAGCCGACAGCCGCCATGAGCAGCCCCTTCAGGACCTACCCTAGCTTGTCAGCTGAGGTCATGCTCTTCCGGGGCAACCCTGTCAGGCAATCATTAAGCATGACTGGCTTATCACATCTAGCCATTTCTATTCAATGCAGGCTACTGTAACTGTAATGTTTGCTAAGGAGCTGTCCATTACACTGACCCAGGCTTTGTATGGACTGCATTGTCAGCTGAAGGCTTTCCCTATCCAAACCAACTTGCTCCCCCACTTAATCTTTTACATATATTACTCCCAGTAAGTCTTTTTTGGGGGGAGTGGGGACTAGTGTAATGGGGTTTCCCCCACACACACACCCCCCGTGGCTTCTTCTGCCATCCCATAATAAACCTTTTGCACTCGGAACTGCATCAGCATCTGCTTCCCGATAGCCTGGAACTGGCACAACATGCTATTCCCAGGATCAAAGTACCTGCAGAACAGAATCAGGAACAAAACTGCAGTTGTGATCTGTCAGTCATCTTCTGCTTTTGTTACCCAGCCTCCAACAACCCTTCTTTAGGAAGGAAACGAGGAGGAAAAACATCCAGTAGTCTCCAATCTATAGTATACATCATACACTGCTTGGCAGGACTAGCAAGATCCCCAACACTGGCAATGGAACAAGTTTCTTAATCAGTCAAAATGGTACCTTTTCCTCCATGGCCACATTTAAGTTGGATAGTGCAGAGGATTTCTTCTTCCTGAGGTTACACCTCTTTAGCTACTAATAGTGTGGCAAGAGCTTTCGAGATGAAATAACCATTAGTCTTTGTTTGCCAGGCTTGGAGTTTAGTTAGTTCTTGCTTCCATGTAATTCTCTGGACTAATAACCAAAGCCAGACAACTAGTTGAGCCTAGAACGGGGACCTACGGGCTTCTGTTTCTTAGCAACAGACTCCAGTGCTCTGTTGTTCTTCAATAACCTTTAGCTTATTGGCCTTCATCTCCACATCTGTCTTGAGTGATTCAAAATTATGTGTGGTGCAGGTAGGTGAGGCTAATCGGCTCCAGGCTTGTAGTTCAGCCACATTTTTATAAATGGTAATTGCCCACTTTGTCAGGCAACAGTACATTAAGGGAGGTGGTTGGATGGGTCCTATGGGATCAAGAGTGTTTTTAAAATATTGATGCCAGCTCTTAGATTTCAGATTTCAGCCACTTTCAACTTAAGCTCGCCTTTTTGGAGCACCATAACATGGGCCATAAGAAATAGCTAACACCTCTGAAATTCTGATATTGTTGGACTGTGTTCTCTAACATTCCATTGTTTAGTCAATAAATGGTTTGAGTCCCAAGATAAAATACAGATAGCCATTTGACCAGCTGTTTTGCACTTCATATTAAGGGTTAAGAATTACCAGCTTAACAGTCAATTGATGATTCTCAGCATTGATGTTTCCATCTCTCTCTGCCTCACCCTTCCCCCTCTCTAAAATCAATAAAAACATATATATTTTTAAAAGGGTAAATAGTGCAGGCTACCAAAAACTGAGTTTTGCCAGTATGAACTGATTTTCTAAGGATCCCACCTGACATGTTGAAGCTTTGTATGGTTAACAGGTATTCCTTAGATTATCTCCAAGATGCAGCACTTTATGGGATTTGCCTTAAAATAATTTATTCATTTCTTTTCTACAAATATTGAAAATGTCTTAAGTCCCAGGTTTTTATCCACAATTCTACCTGGCTTTGTGTTTTGTGCATAGTTACACAAAAGAAAAATTTTATAAATTTTCTTATTTAAAACTCACTCTGTATATTGGAGTTATTGTGTTAATTCTGTAATTCTCCAGCAACATTCTGAGACGGCTCTGTGGCTGATTGGGAAATGGTTGTATCAGTATTTCTCAATCAGAACTCAATGACGCACCTGATGTAGGTAAGGATTCAGAGCCCAAAATATGGAATCACATAGCCTTAGCTGCCTTAGCTGCAGATTCTAGTTATACCACTTTCTAATTCAGTGAATTTGGGCAAGTCCCTTAAACTCCCTAAACTTCACTTTCCTAATTAGAAATTTGAAGTAATATCCCAAATGACTGTTATGGGGATTGTAAATGAGATGACATACATATAAGGAATAGAGGAAATTACATTCTCTTGAATTACTCTTGTGATCTAGTGCATGAGTTTAGAAGAAATGCTTTGATGTCTTTCTTGGGACTAAGACCTTAAGAGTCAAGCTCTATTATCAAAATATACTGCCCTCTAGGAAGGGTGAATCCTGTTAACTGAAAGCCTTTGTTTTTCTGAATGTTGAGTAGGGTTTGGATATGCAGAGTTTGATGGGTAAGAGCTGAGAGATGCGGTAGTTGTGAGGAAGAAGAATCCGTGAGGTTGGTGTTGAGGGGTATCAGGGTGTGCTGGAGCTGACGTTGGCTCCCAAGAGCTGATGGTTGGCATCTCTTCCCAGCTCCCAGGTTCAATGACATCATGCTGATAGTGCAAAATCAAACATGTGAGAATATTTACTCCACAGTAGTGGGCCCGTCCACCCCTCAAACAGATGACTGCTAAACATTTACAACCTAACACTGGATCAAATATCCCTACATGAGAGCAGTGAAGAAAGTTGCTTTGGAACGGGGATATCTAAGGGACTTTTTTCCTCCCAGACTTTTCTTTTTATTCTTCACTTGACATTTTTAGTAAAGTCCCTTTTAATCACTATTGTTCTTAATTCAAGTGAATTCTGGAAGGAGATGGGGACAAGGATAAACTGCTATCTAAGTACTGACAAATGGTAGCAGTAATTGTCTTTATTATTATTCATAACAATGACAAATGGTGCCTTTTCTTTCTCATGAGGGTGCTAATGGAGCTGCTTTCCTGAGCAGAACATATTTCTTTTCATCTGCTTCATGGCAGGACATGGCTTAGGGCCCTTAATTCTGAGAGGCCATGGCTCTGTTGGAGTCCCACCCATGCAGAGAAGTTCTTCTGAGTAGCAACATGGAAGCTGAAGCCTAGAGGTAGCTATGGCCAAGGGAGAAAGAGAAGGGAAGGAAGCAGGGAAAACACTCCAGAGCATTCAAAGGCTCCAAGGTTGAAAAAAGGGCCAGTGAACCTGGAATGTATTAACTGGAGAGAGATGAGTGTTAGATGTAGGTGGAGATCAGCTGTGCTAGGCCTTCAATATAGTTAACCATCAAGAGCAGTTGACTGGCCTCAAGGAAATTGTCAGGGATTGCAATGTCAAACTTCCTGATGCTCAACATTGACTAAAGCTTGGCTGACAGATATAATAGTAACATAGGATTGCCTAAAGCTGTAGTCGGCAAACTGCGTCTCGTGAGCCACATGCAGCTCTTTGGCCCCTTGAGTGTGGCTCTTCCACAAAATACCACGGCATAGGCGAGTCTATTTTGAAGAAGTGGCATTAGAAGAAGTTTAAGTTTAAAAAATTTGGCTCTCAAAAGAAATTTCAATCGTTGTACTGTTGATATTTGGCTCTGTTGACTAATGAGTTTGCCGACCACTGGATATGGAATGCATGGTTGTCTCTAAAAATCTATCTGTGCATTAAGACAGATGAGCTGAGAGCTAGACTACACAGGGAAAATCCTATGACTTAATGCCACAAGGCAAAATTAAAGGACATGTGGCAGCCGGTATCCAAGATCACCCCAATGATGCTCACCTTTATATATGCCCCTCCCACATTGAATCCTGCTGATCTCTATATGCAATAGGATATGGCAGTGTGCGATTTCTGAGGCTAGGATCTAAAAGACATTATAGCTTTGTCTTTTTCGTTCTTGGATCATTCACTCTGGGGAAGTCAGCAGCCATATCATGAGGAAACTCAAGCAGCCCTATGAAGATGTCCACATGGGAAGGAACTCAGGCCTCTGCCAACAGCCAGCACCAGAGTGCCAACCACGAGAGTGAGCCAACTTGCAATGAATCCTCCAGTCCCACTTAAGCCTTTGGTGACTACCGGCCAGGCCGATGTCTTATCACAAACTCATGAGACACCTCAAGCCAGAATCTCCTACATAAGCTACCCCTGCATTCCCAACCACAAAAACTATATGATATAATAAATATTTATTGTTGTTTTCAGCCAGTAAGTTTTATTTTTGTTTTATGCAGCAATAGATTAAAGCAGGCATTATAAGAAACAACAATAACATTATAGCTACAACAATAGCACTGTTTATTGAGTATTGTTTGTGAGTTATGGCAAGTTACTTAGCCTTGCTACACCTGAATATCCTCAACTGTTAAAAAGGACTAATTAATAGTATCTATTTTTCAGAATGTTTATAGCATTAACTGGATTAATACATGTAGATATTTTTAAAGAAAAAAATGGAATCATAGCACATAGTAGAAACTCAATTAATATATTCCATCATTATTATTATTTGCTGTTATTATTATCATTATTCTTTTTCATTTCAATTTTAAACAAATCTGCTTCTCCTCCTGTTTTTCAAAATTAATTAGTAACAAAATGATCCAGACAATCAAACCACCAGAAACCTGGACATTATCCTTGACTGATTGTATTCTCATTCTTTTTTTTTTTTTTTAAATATTTATTTATTTATTTATTGTTTTTGTTTGTTTTTTTTAATAAATCTTTATTGTTCAGATTATTATAGGTGTTCCACTTTTTTTTCCCCCATAGCTCCCCTCCACCTGATTCCCCACCCCACCCCATGCCCTTACCCCCGCCACTGTCTTCATCCATAGGAGTAAGATTTTTGTCCAATCTCTTCCCACACCCCTCACACCTGCTTCCCCTGAGAATCATCAGTCCACTCCCTTTCTATGTCCCTGATTCTATTATATTCACCAGTCCATTCTGTTCTTCAGATTTTTTATTCACTTGATTTTTAGATACACTTGTTGGTAGGTATTTATTTGATCTCATTTTGTTGTTCATAATTTTTATCTTTACCTTTTTCTTCTTCTTCCTCTTATTAAAGAATACCCTTCAGCATTTCATGTAATCCTGGTTTGGTGGTGATGAACTCCTTTAGCTTTTTCTTGTCTGTGAAGCTCTTTATCTGACCTTCAACTCTGAATGATAGCTTTGCTTGGTAGAGTAATCTTGGTTGTAGGTTCTTGCTGTTCATCACTTTGAATATTTCTTGCCACTCCCTTCTGGCCTGCATAGTTTCTGCCGAGAAATCAGCTGACAGTCGTATGGGTACTCCCTTGTAGGTAACTAACTGTTTTTCTCTTGCTGCTTTTAATATTCTCTCTTTGTCTTTTGCCCTTGGCATTTTAATTATGATGTGTCTTGGTGTGGTCCTCTTTGGATTCCTCTTGTATGGGGTTCTGTGCGCTTCCTGAACTTGTAAGTCTATTTCTTTCACCAGGTAGGGAAAGTTTTCTGTCATTATTTCTTCTAATAGGTTTTCAATATTTTGCTCTCTCCCTTCTTCTGGCACCCTAAAAATTTGGATGTTGGTTCGCTTAAAGTTGTCCCAGAGGCTCCTTACACTATCTTCATATTTTTGGATTCTTTTTTCTTTTTGTTTTTCTGGTTGGGTGTTTTTTGTTTCCACATATTTCAGATCTTTGGTTTGATTCTTGGGGTACGTTGATCTACAGTTGAGTTTCTGTATATTCTTTATTTCAGACAGTGTATGCTTCATTTCTGACTGATCCTTTTCCATTTTTTTGGCATTCTCATTAATATCCTTAAAGGTCTCATCAAGTTTCTCAGCGGTTTTAAGAAGATTCTTGAGTAACCTTATAAATGTGGTTCTGAACGCTATGTCATCCAGTAGTTTGCTTTCCTCCGTTTCTTTCATTCGTGACATGTTTCTTTGTCTCCACATTTTGGCTGCTTCCCTGTGTTGATGGAGTAGCTTTGTGTGGTAGGTGATCTATAGGGGGCAGTAGCTCAGCCTCCTCAATCTCATGAGGTGGATGCTCTTGGTACACCCCTTTGTGGGCTGAGTGCAAAGTCTTGGTGTAGTTAAGCCTTGATTGCTGTTGGTACACTGGGAGGAATTGACCTCCAGGCCAATTAGCTGTGAGCACTCGCTGTGTCTATAATGGAAGAACTGCTGTGCTGAAGACACGCTTATGGGGCAGGACTTATTTCAGTGGGGCTTTGGTGCTCACTGAGTCTGCCTTTTGAATGTGTCACTTATGGATGTGAGGAGTTGAAATCTGGTGTCTCACACTGACCACTAGGTACACTGCCTTCTGGATCTCCAATGGGGTGCAGGTCAGCTACTGTCTGAGGCCACCCAGCAGGAGCTACAGTGAGAGCTATAGTTTTCTCCTCTTTGCTTGGGGTTTGGAGGTTTTGGAGCTGTCTGACCCGGGCTGCAAGTTTGCTAGGTTAAGCTGCGATAGGGCAGGCCTTTCTTATGCTAACGCCGCTGCTTGGAGCTTGGGTGGGTTTGTAGGTTGTGCAGGGCGGGGTCTCAGGGTGTCACTAGGCTAGGGCATGGCAAACAGCAATGGCTGCTAGTTAGCCGGCTCTGTGTCCCCCACGGCATCCCGGAGTCCCGTGCCCCAGTGCAGTAAACAATTATTCCTGCGCGCAGCTCTGCAGGCAAATCACCCTCACTGGCAGACAGTCCAGCTTCTCCCCGTAGGAGTTTGGGTCCCCCATGTCTCCCCAGAGACTGGATTTCAGAGTAATCAGGGGCTTGTCTCCCTTTGGGTTGAAAAAAGCAATGCCAGCCCGGATCATGCGCCTCCGTACCTCAGCTTTTCAGCGCTCGTGCACGTCTCAATGCTCTTTTCTCCTTCCTTCTAGTTGTAGAACTTCCACTCAGCCAGCTTTCCCGTGGTTCTGGGTGATAGACGTTTTGTCCTTTAGTTGTAGTTTTTAAATTGTTGTGCGAGGCAGCAGTTTAGGTGTTTATCTACGCCGCCATCTTGGATTCTCTCCGTATTTTCATTCTTTACATCAAATCAATCATTATGTTCTAATGATTATATCTACTAAATACTTTTATACTAGTTTCTTTAAAAGATTTTTTTTAATTACTTGTTGATTTTAGAGAGAGCAGAAAAGGGAGAGGTAGAAACATCGATTTGTTGTTCCACTGTTGTATATATTTATTGGTTGCTGCTTTTATGTGCCCTGACTGGGGATCAAACCTGCAATCTTGGCATATTGGGACAATACTCTAACCAACGGAGCTACCCTGCCAGGGCCTCATACTATTTTCTTTATTCCTACTCCCACTGCCTTAATTCAAGCTTCTATCAATTCCCATCTGGACTATTAAACAAATTCCTAAATTGTTTCTGCCCCTAATCTTATTCCACTTGAAGCTGTTTTTCACACTGCAGTGACTGGTCTACAACACAAATATGATAAAGTCATTCCCTGGTGAAAACCTTTCACTGGCCCTCTGACAGCTTTATAAAGTACAGTCTCCTTAGAAGGACCAATAAGGCCTGTCAGGATCTGGCCATTGCCTGCCTCTCCTCTTATTAACACTGTGTATCAAGTCTTAATTCTCTTATTTGTTGTATATGGTACCTCTCGTTCATATTATTGATTTTCTTTAGGTGTTTGATGGTCCTTGCTTTGTTTCATTTTTTTCTTTTTCTTTCTTGTTAATATTTGCTGTGTGGGTCTAGATTTAACAGCTTATTTCCAGGTTCAAAGTAAGACTGGTCATCTATCAGTGGGTTCCAGTTTTGATCACAAAACAAATATTTCTGATGATTGCAGGTGAGAGCTGGATCAAGGTGAATAGTAGGACCATTCATACTCTGAGACCTGAAGATAAAATACTCTGCACAAAAATAAATTATTAAAGAACACATAGGTGCCTTTCCCACTCAGAACAGGCACTCAGTCCTGGTACAGCAAGAACTGCATCTAAATATCTTCTTTGGTGCTAACACTTGTCAAGGCCCAGAGAAACACTTTCCTCATCTCATGTCCATGACTTAGAAACAAACAAACAAAGACAATCCTGTGCAAATGACATGAAGGTTTGTAAATTGTGCCCTGTCAATTTCAGAAATAGGTATTGTTTTGGCAGGGAAGATTTGAGAGGCAGACACATTAAAGAAAGAGAAAATATAAATTAATTATTGTGCCAAATTCTTTCTCTCAATGAATGCAATAGTTTCTTGCATAATGAAGCATTCTTTTCTAAGAGGGCTGAGCATCTATTTCTTGCTTGCCTTTGTGGATCTGGAGACTCCCTTGAATTAGCTCACTGTTTGAAACAATTGTACATGACAGCTGAATAAAATTTTGCAATATTAAATAATTCATGTTAGTCTTAAATTTAGACATAACACATATGTAACATGATGCTGATTCTATTGGCAACTGGATAGACAATTAAAATAGAATTTATGACTATCTTTTAGTGTATTTTAAAATTAATAACATTTAAATAAATTTTTAAAAATTAAATTTACATTTTCTCTTTAAAAATTCAATAGTTATTAACTTTAATTTGTAGTTTTTTATTTACGTTTAATAATTTTAAATATTTTAGAATAAAATAACACTTGAAAACTTATATAAAAATAATTTTCACATTTAATTTGCCCATTTTCATTAAAACAATTTAAATTTTGTATGTTTTAAATATAATTATATTTTTAAAAATAAGTATAATTAGATTTCATTTTTAATTTTTTTTATTAAGGTATTATATATGTGTTCTTATCTCCCCCTTGCCCCCCACCCCTCCCACTCATGCCTTCACCCCCCTTGTGTCTGTGTCCATTAGTTAGGCTTATATGCATGCATACAAGTCCTTTGGTTGATCTCTCCTCCTTACCCCCACCCTCCCCTACCTTCCCTCTGAGGTTTGACGGTCTGATCGATGCTTCTCTGTCTCTGGATCTGTGTTTGTTCATCATTTTATGTTGCTCATTATATTCCGCAAATGAGTGAGATCATGTGATATTTATCTTTCTCTGGCTTATTTTGCTTAGCATAATGCTCTCCAGTTCCATCCATGCTGCTGCAAATGATAAGAACTCCTTCTTTTTTACCGCAGCGTAGTATTCCATTGTGTAGATGTACCACAGTTTTTTAATCCACTCATCTGCTGATGGGCACTTAGGCTGTTTCCAAATCTTAGCTATGGTAAATTGTGCTGCTATGAACATAGGGGTGCATATATCCTTTCTGATTGGTGTTTCTGGTTTCTTGGGATATATTCCTAGAAGTGGGATCACTGGGTCAAATGGAAGTTTTTGAGGAAACTCCATACTGTTCTCCACAGTGGCTGCACCAGTCTGCATTCCCACCAGCAGTGCACGAGGGTTCCTTTTTCTCCACATCCTCGCCAACACTTGTCATTTGTTGATTTGTTGATGATAGCCATTCTGACAGGTATGAAATGGTACCACATTGTAGTTATTGTAGTTTTGATTTGCATCTCTCGGATGATTAGTGACTTTGAGCATGTTTTCATATGTCTCTTGGCCTCCTTATGTCCTCTTTCGAAAAGTATCTATTTAGGTCCGTTGCCCATCTTTTGATTGCGTTGCATACCTCTCTTTTGTGTTGTTTTTTTGTGTGTGTTTTGTGTGTGTGTGTGTGTGTGTGTGTGTGTGTGTTAACTATATTTTATTGATTTTTACAGAGAGGAAGGGAGAGGGATAGAGTGTTAGAAACATCAATGGGAGAGAAACACCAATCAGCTGCCTCCTGCACACCCCCTATTGGGGATGTGCCTGCAACCAAGGTACATGCCTTTGCAGGAATTGAACCCGGAACCCTTCAGTCCACAGGCCGACGCTCTATCCACTGAGCCAAACCGGCTAGGGCTTACTCTCAAAATAAATAGATGTATTGGGATTAAGATGACGTGCTAAACACAAATAACGATCTCCCTCCCTGTGCATACACCTAGTGGAATACCAGGAAAGATATTTTAAAAGCAGTAATTCATAATGACACCATACATTTAGAAGAGCTGTGTATAGTAGATAAAGGAGTTGAGGAATTCCTGGGAAATTGAACATTTATAGCATCAGTTTAGCAAAGGAACAAGATGGAGAAACTGTAGGCAAAACACAAAACAGGAGATAGTCACTTCAGTGATATTTCAAGGGTAAGAACAGGTTTTCCTTAAAAAAGCCCAAGAAGAAAACAGAGAGGAGCCTGGCACATTATTATGACAATTATCATAGTGATCTGAACAGTGGCATCTGTTGGATCTCCTTCCTCCTACCCCCATGTGTATCCCAATACACCTACTGACATTTTTAATCTCATTGCCTGGCACTTCTGCGCTTTAGAGATACCAGAATGCTTAAGCACTCTACACACTGCCTTGTGTTTACTCATTCTCATGCAAATATTCTTCCCACCTTCGTTCACCTGGAAAACTCGTATTTAACCTTCAAAAATTAACCCAACCATTCTTTTCTCCAGGAAAAAACTAACCAAATAAATAAATAACATTCTGAGACACCTCAGTTTGGGTTAAGTCCCCCTCCTCTAACATGTGTTTACAGTCTATGAGATTTTCAGATAAAGTATTTGGATAACATACTAAAAAATTACTCATTGTTATCTGAAATTCAAATTTAACCAAGCATCCTGTTTTTACTTTCTAAATCTGGCCACACTAAATAGCTCCTTACTGGCTATACTCTATAAATTATATCTTCTTATGTGGGCACCCCTTCCTTGGGTAATGGAAGTTCCTTGAAGGAAGGGACCATGTCTTTTTTTGAGGGGGGAGTTGGGGTAATAGAATGGGAAACATCTTTTTTTATCTCTGTATCCCTAGCAGCTGACAAAATGTCTGACATGCTAGGTTATATTAGTTAGGATCTTTTGGTTGCAAGTAATACAAACACAATTCAAGCCCAATTAAACAATGAAGAATTTATTATAAGGAGAATTCCAGGGCGAGAATGCAGCTAGCTTCAGAAGCATGTGGAACTCATTGCTCTCTTTGTCTCTCATCTCTGCTTCTCTCAACCCCTAGGTTTCCTTTTTCTCTCATTGCCATAGCTTTCTTGGCTCCTCGGTTCATATGAAAAATGGCTGCACAACACTCCTAAATGGTTAATCTTCTCCCTTCAAGATAAAGACATGAGTTTCTCCCAAGCCCAATTCAAATTCATGGAAGAGACTGTTCAATCAGCTGAGTTTAGGAAATGAGGGTCATGTAATAGCAGAGGGTCAACCTGTGACCCTAGGGTTTGGTAGTGGGAATGAAGGAGGGGTAGACACTGAAAAGGTTACTATGTAGATGCTGCATCAGTCAGAGTTGTTCAGAAAACAGTCTATAGTGTGTGTGTGTGTGTGTGTGTGTGTGTGTGTGTGTGTGTGTGTATGTGTGAAGCCCACGCACATTAAGGAGAGCAACGTGCTTTACTGGAAGTCCACAGATTTAAATGTTAATTTCATCCAAAAACATATAGAAACATCCAGAACAATGTTTGAGCACATATTTGGGCACCATAGCCCAGCTAAGTTGACATATAAAATTAACTATCACGGATACTCAATAACATTTGCTGAATTGAAGTATTTTTGTTTGTGTACTACATTTGAAAATTATTCTTTCACTCTTAAACTATGTTATCTATCCCCCACTCCCTACCTCTGACAACCACCAATCTGCTTTCTATATCTCTGAGTTTTTGTGTTTGTTTTTTAATTCTACATATGAGATCATACAGTATTTGTCTTTCTCTGTCTGACTTATTTCACTTAAGATAGTCCTCTGAAAGCCCATCTATGTTTTTGGTAAATGGCAGGATTTCCTTATTTTTATGGCTCAATAACATTCTATTTTATATACGTGACATTTTATTTATCCATTCATCTGTTGATAGACACTTAGGTTGTTTCCATGTACTGGCTATTGTGAATAATGCTATCGTGAACATAGGGAATGCAGATATCTTTTTGAGATGGTGAATTTTTTTTTCCAGATAAATACCCAGTAGAGGAATTGCTGGACCATATGGTAGTTCTATTTTTAATTTTTTTGAAGAACCTCCATACTGGTTTCCACAGTTTCTGTATCAATTTGCATTCCCACCAGCAGTGTACAAGGGGTCCCCATACTAATTTGTTTTTATTTTATTTAACAGCTCTGTATGGAAGAGTATGAATTAGTAAAGAAAAAAAGCAAACACTTGTCAAAATTCTTTATCTACGTTTCACAGAGCAAAGACCAGCTTCCTTCATTATTAATGATTTTGAATGACCAGTTTATGTATATTTTAAAAGTCATCATAGGATCTGATTCCCACATCCCTCACATTTGGCATTCCTGTTCAGAGTTTAAAAAAAAAGAAACTCAGCACATATCATCAATCTCTTACCATTCAAAGCAAAATGAAAGCCAAGTGCTCAGTGCTGCAATATGTTGTCAAAACACCTCTGGGGATTTTTTTTTAACCAGCTTAAACTGCTCTTATTCTACCATCCTAAACACATGCTGTTTTCCTCAGATCTTCAAAAATGTTGACTTCTAGAAGAGGCCCTTTGTCTAGTGGAGGTAGAATGGAAAAGTGAAGGAAAATAAAGAGTTATTGAGAGCCAAAACAAAACCAAGAGAAGCATCCTTGTAATTATATCTGCTATTTACCTAAGTTGGGAAAGTCACATTTAAGCCACATTTATCTTCCTGTTGATAATTGAAGCAACAGGACGTTTATTATCATACTTAACTCTGAGTTGAGGCTGTCCATGTAATATACATCTGGTATCCTGCAAGCAGCTCTGAGTGTGGCGACTTCAAATGGTAGATACCAAAATAGGAAGAAGCCTTTTCTATTATCATGTCACCTCCTTGCCCTGGTAAGAAAAATACTCATCTTAAAAAAGAGAAGTTTTCTTAAATGATACAGAATTTCATTACAAGGTTAGTTCTATTTATTTCAGTTATGCTAAATAATCACCAAAAGAAACATAAGAGAAGAAAAGATGGTAATTTCACCATGAAGAGAATACCTTTGTAATTTTAATTTAAGAAGCTAAATAATTAAGGGATGAATAGGTCCTAAAGATTTTAAGAGTTGAGTAGCTACTTCCAGAAAATATTTAATAGGATATTGTTTTACTTTCTCGGCTCTTTCATTAATTTCATGCTGGGATAGCCAGAAGTGGAATAGAAGTCCCAAGATGCCAAATACTAACCCTGGGTGGAAGGAGGGATTTGAGCTAGTGCAGTGGAGATGTCAGTACTGGGCAGGTGCATCCAAGTTAAGTCCAGCCTGGCTGTGCTTGCCTGACAAACAGTGGAGCCCAGAGAAGAAAGAAGTAAGAGAAAGCAAAGAAGATATGAAGTAAGCTGTGTGGTTTGCAGGTGTGACAGAGAGAGGCAAGAAGGAATAAATCAGCATGAATGGCTCAGAAAGGTCTTTCTTACTCCAGTTTTATTTCCCTAGTATTTTCATGAAATTACTATGAAAGGGGCAGGGCACACAGCACAGAATCAGTGGAGGTTTCTGCTCCTCAGCTCTTTCTGCTCTTATAGGCCCGTACCCTGTTGACACAAACAAGTCATCCTGAGGCCTTTGAGGAGAAGGTAAGTGAACACAACTGGACAAGGGGCCTAGAGGAAAAGCATTTTTTTTCTTTTGTTGATCTTCACCCAAGGATATTTTTTTCCATTGATTTTTAGACAGGTGGAAGGGAAGGGGAGAGACAGAGAGAGAAATATTGATGTGAAAGAAACACATAGATTGCTTGCCTCCCGCATTCTTCCTGATGGTCTCAAACCAGGATTGAGCCTGCAACCCAGGTACCAAGGTACATGCCCTTGACCCTTCAGTCTGTGGGCTGACACTCCAACCACTGAGCCAAGCCAGCTAGGGTGAGGAAAAGCATTTTTCATCCAAGGGCAATTCCTGGCACTCATTCTGCACATGTCTGCACTGTGTAATATGTAAAGTACTCGGTAGTCCTGCTGCAGTAAAACTCTAAGTTTTTGGTCTCCTTGCTTTTTTTCTTAATTTTTTTTTTGGTTTACTTTTTTTTCTTTTTTATTTGGCTATCATCAACAAATGACTAGTGCTGACGAGGATGTGTAGAAAAAGGAACCCTCGTGCATGCTGGTGGGAATGAAGACTGGTGCAGTCACTGTGGAGAACAGTATGGAATTTCCTCTAAAAGTAAAAATGGAAATCCCATTTGACCCAGTAATCCCACCTCTAGGACTATATCCCAAGAAACTAGGAACACCAATCAGAAAGGTCTCCTTGTTTTTCTTCTAAGTGTTTGCTTCTGATTTAATTCTTGGGTTCTTTTAAAAAATGAATTGTAAAGCTTTGCCTTTCTCTTAATTCTACCCAATTCTCTATTTTTTTTATCTCACTATCAGAAGTCTTTACTGCAATGCACAGCAAGAAAAAAAAGATAAACTCAATCCATGGTATGTTAGTCTTCTATTAGTAGTTAGTAATATGCTGGGCAATAAAATAGCACATTTGAAACTCTAAAGGGCAGTTGGCAAAGAACCTGTCAATCCTTTACCTATATCCTTGTGGCAGTTTGGGACCCAACCTTAAGAAAAAATATTTTAATTGTGTAATAATTTTACATACAAAAAGATATGTAGCATGAATGTAAATTTTGATGCTTAATAATAAAATGAGTACCTGTGAACTCACGACCTAACTTATGAATGAGGCAATAATATTTTTGTATCAAACAATGTTTAACTTATCAATATTTTTTCACAGATCATGCTTTTGTTGTATCTCAAACGTCAACCCAATTCAAGTTGACCTAGTTGTTCTTTTATTTTACCTTCTAGAACAAGCGTGTCAAACGCAAAGGCTAACACAGGTCAAATAAACAGTTTAAGTTTATGTGGGCCACAAAAAAACAAAAGCTTCAATTTTCACAGAAACGTAGGTTTATTTCAACAGAGACATGCTGAATACAAAGGGCTGAAATAAATGAGTAATCATTAACATAAAATAATAGAACATTTTAATAAAAATTAATATTGTTTCTTGAACATTAACTTACCAAACACTGAATAACTGCACAAATTAATAAGTGTAACACAAATAAACCTATTTTTCTTGTTCTCTGAAAGCGAAATATTTCCTGTTGTGCACACCAAACAAGTCAGACCAAGACTAATGACATGGCAATCAGCTGCTAAAATATTCGCTGCTAGTATTAATGGAGAGAAATGGTGCACCTGTGCATAAGGCGCATAAGGGAAATGAATGCAACACGATTATAGTAATCAGTCATTAGCGAACATTGTAGTTCGTTATTAATAACTAGAGGCCCAGTGCATGAAATTCGTGCACTGGAGGGGTGGCCCTCAGCCCAGCCTGCACCCTCTCCAATCTGAGACCCCTTGGGGGATATCCGACTGCCAGTTTAGGACCGATCCCAGCAGTCGAACATCCCTCTTACAATCTGGGACTGCTGGCTCCTAACCACTCACCTGCCTGCCTGATTGCTCCTAACCACTCCCCTGCTGGCCCGATCATGCCTATCTGCTCCCCTACCAGCCCAATCACCCGCAACTGCCCTCCCCTGCCAGCCCAATCACCCCCAGCTTCCCTCCCCTGCTGGCCCGATCACCCCCAACTGCCCTCCCTTGCCAGCTATCTTGTGATGACCATCTTGTGGCAGCCATCTTGTGGTGGCCATCTTGTGACGACATGGGGGCAGCCATCTTGAGACAACGTGGGGGCAGCTATCTTGTGATGATGTGGGGGCGGCCATCTTGTGATGACATGGGTGCGTCCATCTTGTGATGACATGAAGGCATCGCGCAAGGGCGTGAGGGCCACCTATGCTTTTATTAGTATAGATTATGTATAACAGGACATTGTAAAAATTAAGTTATGACATTTTTATTAAAATGTTTCTATATACCGTTATATTGGCTGGGCTGCAAAAATATTCATTGTGGGCCATATGCAGCCCATTGACTGCGAATTTGATATGCTTGTTCTAGAATTTTTATGGGTTTGTGTTTTACAGTTAGGCCTATGATTCCTTTTGAGTTAATGTTTGTGAAAGATAGAAAGGCTGTGTCTAGATTTATTTATATTTTGCATGTGGGTATCCAGTTCTAGCACCATGAAGAGAATACCTTTATAATTTTAATTTAAGAAGCTAAGTAATTAAAGGATGGAAAGGTCCTAAAGAAGTTTTAAGAGTTGAGTGGCTATTTCCAGAAAATATTTAATAGAATATTGTTTTACTGTTGCTGCTCTTTCATTAATTGCATGCTGAAAAGACTATTTTAGCACCATTTGTTAAAAAGAGTATTCTGCACTGAATTGCCTTTGTTCCTTTCTCAAAGATCAGTTGACTGTATTTTTGTGGATCTATTCCTGGACTCTCTATTGTGTTTCACAGAATATTTGTCTATTCTTTCACCAATGCTATGGCACTGTAGCTTTATAGGAAGTCTTCCTGTTGATAGTGTCAGTCTTTCAACTTTATTCTTCAGTATTGTGTTGGCTTCTGTGGGGATTTTCCCTTTCCATATACACTTTAGAATTAATTTGTTGATATCCACAAAATAGCTTGCTTAGATTTTAATTGGGATTGAGTTGAATCTATAGATTAAATTGGGAAGAACTGACATCTTAACAATATTAATTTCTTTTTATCCATGAATGTGAAATAACTTTCCTTTTTATACAAACCTTTGATTTATTTCATCAGAGCTTTGTAGTTTTTCTCATGTAGTAATATATATATATATATATATATATTCTATATAATAAATAGGTAATATGCAAATTGACCATCACACTGTCACAAGATGGTGGAGCCCACAACGGGGGCAGGACCAGCTGCTCTGCATGCCTGCCACCAGAGTCCCCTAAGCCCTGCCGGGGGCATCTGCCCAGCCACCCAGGGCTGGCCCAAGGCACAGGCAAGCCTCAGATGGCAGCTGCCCAGCCACCCAGGGCTGGCCTGAGGCTCAGGTAACCAGGGCCGGCTGAGGCTTGTGCTGCCGGCAGTGGGAGCAGCAGAGGTGTGATGGGGGCACCACCTTCCCCTGATCACCTGGATTGCCTCCCACCCCTGAGGGCTCCCAGACTGTGAGAGTGAGCAGGTCCACACAATGGGGCGGCAGACCGGGGGGGCGGGGGGGGCGTCCCTCAGCCCAGCCTGCTCTCTCTCACAGTCTGAGAGCCCTCAGGGGATGTCCTACTGATGGCTTAGGCAGTCTGGCCTCCCTCTGCGGGAGGCAAACGGGCTGATCAGGAGAAGGCACTGCCCCCATCACCCTGCTGCTGCTGCCACTGCCAGCCCTTGCAGCTGCCGTGGCTGCCAGCCCTCCTTGGCCCTCGCAGTCACTGTGGTTTTGTCTGGAAGGATGTCCAGAAGACATCTGGTCTCTCTGGTCTAATTAGCATATTACCCTTTTATTAGTATAGATTGTTTGGTTTATACCTCAGTATTTTCTTTTCTTGGTGCTAATGTAAATGCTGGTGTGCTTTTCATTTAAAATGTTTATTTCTAGTATAAAGGAACATAATTAATGCTTGTATATTGACTATGTATCCTGCAATACTGCTATAATCACTCATTCTAGAGGCCTTTTTGTAGATTCTTTGGAATTTTTACATAAACAATCATGTCATCATCAAAGAAGGAGACTTTTATTTCTTCCTTGACAATCAGTACAACTTTTATTTACTTTTCTTGTCTTTTTGTGTTACCCAGTATGTTGTTAAATGGGAGTGGTGAGAGGGATATTCTTGTCTTGTTCGGTGTTTAGTGGGGAAGCATCTAGTTTCTCAACATTAAGTATTATGTTAGCTGTAGGATTTTTGTAGGTGTTCTTTATCAAGTTGAGGAAGTATTGCTCCATTTCTTTTGTTGTTGTTTTGTTAATCCTCACTTAAAGATATTTTTCCCATTGATTTTTAGAGAGAACGAAAGGGAGAAATGGGAGGAAAAGGAGAGGAGGGAGAGGTAGAGAGATAGATAGGTACATAGAAAGAGAGAGAGAGAGAGAAAGTAAAAAAGATCCACGTGAGAGAGACACATTGATCGGTTGCCTCCCACATTTGCCCAGACAAGGGGCCAGGCATTGAATCCCAACCTAAGTACATGCCCTTGACCAGGAATTGAACCCTCAACTCCTTGATCCACGGGCGGACATTCTAACCACTTAGCAACACTGGCCAGGGCAGTTTTGCTCCATTTTTTGTTTTTATCTGAAGAGATGTTAGATTTTGTTAAATGTTCTTTCAGCATTTATTGATATGATTTTTCTCTTTTTTATGCTATAATTTCATTTTGTTTTGTTTTTATTGTTTACAGTATTACATATGTCTCCTTTTTCCCCAATTGACTCCTGTCCCGGTCCACTCCCACTCCCGAGGACAAGCCCCCACTGCCCCACTGTCTGTGTCCACTGTCTGTGTCCATTATGCTAATATGCATGCATAAAAGTCCTTTAGTTGATCTCTACCTCCCTCTCTCTTCCCCTGCCCTTTGTCCATGGATCTATTTTTGTTCATCAGTTTATGTTGATCATTATATCCCACATATGAGTGAGATCATGTGATATTTACCTTTCTCTGACTGGCTTACTTTGCTCAGCATAATGCTCTCCAGTTCCATCCATGCTGTTGCAAATGGTAAAAATTTCTTTTTTTTTTTTTTATAGCAGTGTAGTATTTCATTGTGTAGATGTACCACAGTTTTTTAATCCACTCATCTGCTGATGGGCACTTAGGCTGTTTCCAAATCGTAGCTATTGTAAATTGTGCTGCTATGAAAATAGGAGTGCATATATCCTTTCTGACTGGTGTATCTGGTTTCTTAGGATATATTCCTAGAAGTGGGATCACTGGGTCAAATGGGAGTTCCATTTTTAACTTTTTGAGGAAACGCTATACTGTTTTCCACAGTGGCTGCACCAGTCCACATTCCCACCAGCAGTAAAGAAGGGATCCTTTTTCTCCACATCCTCACCAGCACTTGTCATTTGTTGATTTGTTGGTGATAGCCATTCTGACAGGTGTGAGATGGTACCGCATTGTTGTTTTGATTTGCATCTCTCGGATGATTAGTGACATTGAGCATGTTTTCATATGTCTCTCGGCCTTCTGTATGTCCTCTTTCAAAAAGTGTCTATTTAGGTCCTTTGGCCATTTTTTGATTGGATTGTTTATCTTCCTTTTGTTAAGTTGTATGAGTTCTCTGTAAATTTTGGAGATTAAGCCCTTATCTGAAATAGCATTGGCAAATATGTTCTCCCATGCAGTGGGCTTTCTTATTGTTTTGTTGATGGTTTCTTTTGCTGTGCAGAAACTTTCTATTTTGATGTAGTCCCATTTGTTTATTTTCTCCTTAGTTTCCATTGCCTTAGGAACTGTATTGGTAAAGATACTGCTATGACATATGTCTGTTATTTTGCTGCCTATGGAGTCTTCTAAGGTTTTTATGGTTTCCCGTCTTACATTTAAGTTCTTTAGCCATTTTGAGTTTGTTTTTGTGTATGGTGTAAGTTGGTGATCTAGTTTCATTTTTTTGCATGTATCTGACCAAATTTCCCAGCACCATTTATTGAAGAGACTGTTATGACTCCATTTTATGCTCTTGCCTCCTTTGTCAAATATTAATTGAGCATAATGGCTTGTGTTGATTTCTGGGTTCTCTGTTCTGTTCCATTGATCTATATGTTTGTTCTTGTGCCAGTACCAGGCAGTTTTGAGAACCGTGGCTTTGTAATACAGCTTGATATCTGATACTGTGATCCCTCCAACTTTGGCCTTCTTTCTCAAGATTGCTGAGGCTATTTGGGGTCTTTGTTAATTGCAGGTGAATTTTTGGAGAGTTTGTTCTAGGTCTGTGAAATATGCCATTGGTATTTTAATGGGGATTGCATTGAATCTATAAATTGCTTTGGGTAGTATGGACATTTTAATGATATTGATTCTACCGATTTATGAACACAGTATGTTCTTCCATTTGTTTATGTCTTCTTCTATCTCTTTTTTCAATGTCCTGTAGTTTTCAGAGTAACGGTCTTTTACCTCCTTAGTTAAGTTTATTCTTAGGTATCTTAATTTTTTTGGTTTCAATGGTAAACGGGATTGTTTTTTTAGTTTCTCTTTCTGTGAGTTCATTATTGGTGTATAAAAAAAAGTCATAGATTTCTAGGTGTTAATTTTGTATCCTGCCACATTGCCAAATTCATTTATTAAGTCTAGCAGTTTTTTGATGGAGTCTTTGGAGTTTCCTATGAACAGTATCATGTCATCTGTGAATAATGACAGTTTCATTTCTTCTTTTCCATTTTGGATGCTTTTTATTGCTTCTTCTTGTCTGATCATTATGGTTAGCACTTCCAGTACTATTTCGAACAGGAGTGGTGAAAGTGGCATCCCTGTCTTGTTCCCATTCTCAGGGGAAATGAGTTTAGTTTTTGCCCTTTGAGTATGATGTTGGCTGTAGGTTTGTCATATAAGGCTTTTATTATGTTGAGCTATGATCCCTCTATCACCACTTTACTGAGAGTTTTTTTAAGAAAGGGTGTTGGATTTTGTCAAATGCTTTTTCTGCATCAATTGATATGACTATGTGATTTTTACCTCTCAATTTGAAACAGCAAAGGCCAACCCCTCCCTTTGAATAAGCCAATGTCTTTGTAAGCAATTTAAGTCTTCTAAGAAAGTTACTGAAGGCCTCCCATGATCCCTCTGTATATGCAAATTAGCCAAAAGGGATACTCTTTAAAAATATAATTATAAATTTAATAAAAAGGAGAAGTTTGAAATCTCTTCCACTAATATTTACAGGGTAAACTAAGATTGTTGTTAAAGTATTAAATCTGACAGTAAAAGAGTAGTTACTTGTAATATAGCTAGCTATTCGGCTATAGACTTGAGTGCCAACCAGCAGCCCTGTAGGTTGCTTGGTGTAAAGAAAGACAAAGATTTTTAAATGAAGCCCTCTGTAGCCTGAAAATTAGTTTGGAAGAAAATAAAGAGAGGTTTTCTTCAAACATCTGAAGAACTGTAATTGAAAGTCAATATATTTGGCCTCATAAACTTAAGTAAATAATTTGTGTTTTTGCCTCACTGACAATGTTTATGTAAAGTTACTCAAAGACTAACTGCAGAAGTTTAATTAATGTCATTTATTTTCCATAACCTAGGACAAGTGAAGTTAAAAAATAAACCTTATTTCAGATTGATTTAAATTGGCTAATTGAAATAAGTGAATATTCAAGAAAACTTAATTGTACTGGACAAAAAACCTGTTCCTGAAGTATTAACTAAAAATTTTATTGATAATTCATCTCATAGTAAAATTGCTTAACATGCAATGAATCCAAAGCAGTCATATTTCTGTGCATAAAATTAAAATTAAAAGTTATCAAGACTGCATTGCAAAATTTCCAAAAGCCTTTTAATATTTAAATCAAAAAAAGGGGGGATAGTAGAATAGTATCCTGTAAGGAGAAATATTCTGTAAGAAAATTACATCAAGAAAATTTTTTACTTTAAAAATTAATTTTCATTTGTAATACTAATAGCAAAGACACCCATGTAAAATCACATGGTGTCAAAATAAGCCAAAGGAAAATTGTTTGGGCAAAAGTGAAAAAGGATCCCAAGTCAAATTTATGGAAAATATTTTTTTATTAACCTTTGGTTGAGAATATGTTTGCATATGTCCAGAAAACTCCAAGACCATGTGGATTCCTGCAACAACAGATCCCAGAGAGGAACTGACAGGACTGCTCCAGCCACAGAAATAGCAGTGGCCCCAAAGAACAGAGGAGAAACAGTCCAGAAATGAAGATGGTGAAGACGCCTTGCCATGCTAGCAGTCAGCAGCTGTGTATTGCAGCAGGTTGCACAGGACCAAACGAGAGAGGGTCGGACCTGCATTGCCACCATTTGTCCACCATCCAAACTGAAATATTATTGCTGACATATACACATAAAGAACTGTTGAACATTGAAATTGGGACTCAAAGAACTGTTGGCCCAGAAAGAAACTGACTGCAGGCTAATTCCTTTAATGCCTGACAGCAATTTAAAGGGATTTGATAGAACTCTGTCCTTTCCACTGAATTTAAAAACCTTAAAACATACATTCTTGTTAAATTTAAAAAATCAAAAAGGGTGAGATGCCCGGAACCAATTCCAGCATGTAATAAGTACAAGAGTTTTACCAAAAGATTGGTGAAGCTTGGGTGGCTCAACAAGGGTGAGCCACATATGTAGTTTACCTGTTGGAAACAGCTAAACTGCACTTCCCCCAAACCTGAATAGGATTGTTAACTGCCAGACAGCTCAGGGCATTTTATTGCCTCCTGTTGGCCAAACACCTGAGCAGCTGTAGGCTATTTCCCAAACTTATAATGCTTCTGTATAATACCCTCTGATACCTTACCCTTTGAAGTGTGTATTTCCACCTTGCCTTGGGACAAATTGTGCTTAAAGGAGAGTCTTTAGCTCCCGTTAGCTGAAGCTCCTCTGACCCCCAATGCCTTTCAAAAACATCTTTCATCTCCGGACTCCTTCTTAATCATCTCCGCGCAGCCCCTTTCTCCAGAATGCTGAACCCTTTGTAAGTCTGGGAAAAGAACCCCGGCATTATGGCACCCTAACAAGGGACACCAACATTCCCTCTGCTTCTGTTTTTTGGCAAAGATCGTAGACAATTAATGTCATTTATTTATTAAATGTTTGATATAATTCACTAGTGAAACCATCTGTGCCTGTTGCTTTCTGTTTTGGAAGGTTACCAATTATTGATTCAATATCTTTAATATATATAGGCCTATTTAGATAATCTATTTTTCCTCATGTGAGTTTTTGGTGTCTTTTAAGGAATTGGTGCATTTTATCTAGGTTATCACATTTGTAAGCATTTAATTGTCATAATATTCCTTTAGTATCCCTTTTTCTTAATTAACTTGGCTAGAAGTTTATCAATTTTTTTGTTCTTTTAAAGGATCCATCTTTTGTTTTTGTTCATTCTTCTGACTTCCTTTTCCAATTTCTTGATTTCTGCTCTAATTTTTATTTCTTTTCTTCTGCTTACTTTGCATTTAATTTGCTCTTCTTTTTGTAGTTTTGTAAGATGAAAACTTAGATTACTTATAGTAGATCTTTCTTCATTTCTAATATATGCATACAGTGCTATAACTTTCCCTCTAAGTTCTGCTTTTGCTGCATCCACAAATTTTTATTCTCACTCGAGGATATGTTTTTCTGTTACTGATTTTTTAGAGAGGGAGGGGGAGAGGGGGGAAAGAGAAAGAGAGAGAGAGAGAGAGAGAGAGAGAGAGAGAGAGAGAGAGAGAGAGAGAGAGAAACAGAGAGAGAAACATCGACCTGAGAGAGAATCATTGATCATTGCCTCCCTTATGGGCCCCAACAGGGATGTAACCCCCAACCTAGATATATACGCTGACCAGGAATCAAACCTGAAAGCTTTTGGTATGTAGGACAACACTCTAACCAACTGAGCCACCTGACCAGGCAAGTCATTTTAATTTATTTTAAAATATTTTTAAATTTATCTTGAGATTTATTTTGACTCATATGTTTAGAAGTGTGTTGTTTACTCTCTACCTATTTTGGGGTTTTCCAGCTCTCTTTCTCTTATGATTTCTACTTTAATTGCATTGTGATCTGAGAGCATACTTCCTATAATTTTTATTCTTTCAAATTTGTTAAGGTACATTTTGTGGCCCAGAAAGTGGTCTATCTTGGTAAATGTTCCGTGTGAGCCTGCTGTTATTAGACGAAATTTTCTATAGATGTCAGTTAGATTTAGCTTATTGGTGGCACTGCTGAGTTCAGCTATTTCCTTGCTGATTTTTTTTTTATGGCAAATCTGTCTATTACTGATAGAGTATTGAAGTCTCCAATTATAATAGTGGGTTTGTCTATAGCTCCTTGCAGTTCTATCACTTATGGCCTGATGTATTTTTACACTCTGCTATTGGGCACATACACTGCAAGTATGGATTGTTCTACTTCTTGGAGTGTTGACCTCATTATCATTTATAATGCTCCTCTTTATCCCTGATAACTTTCCTGGCTCTGAAGTCTGCTCTATCTGAAATCTGTGTAGTTACTCTCACTTTGTGTTGATTAGTGTTGGCATGGTATATCTTTCTTCATCCCTTTACTTTTAATCTATTTGTCTTTATATTTAAAGTGGGTTTCTTAAGTGACTATTGACACTTAAAGTGGCTATTGGTAAGTTGGATCAATATCTACCATATTTGTTACTGTTGTCTATTTGTTGCCCTTGTTCTTATTTTTCTCTCTCCTGGCTTTAACTGAGCATTTTGCTCCATTTTTTTTCTCCTCTCATACTTTTTTTAAAAAGTTTAAAAATTTAAAATACAGTTTAGATTCGATATTACTTTGAATTAGTTTCAAGTGTACAACATTGTTAAACAATCATATACTTCACAAAGTGTTCCCTTGATATTTTCACTACCCACCTGGCATCAGACAGAGTTATTACAATATTATTGACTCTATTTCCTATGCTGTACTTTATATCCCCATGACTATTTTGTAGATGGGTAATTACCCATCTGTACCTCTCAATCCCTTCACCTTTTTCACCCATTCTCCCAACCCCTTTCCTTTTGCAGCCATCTCTATATCTGTGAGTCGGTTTCTGTTTCTTATTCTGCTTTATTAAAAAATTTGGTGGTTACCATAAGATTTACAGTATACATTACAACTAATCTAAGTCCATTTTCAAATAACACTAGTTTGCTAAACATGTAATACGGGTATTTCATAATACATTGTCCCAATTCTTACCTCCATCCTTTATAACATTGCTGTCATTCATTTCAATTATCCATAAGCTATAATCATCTAATATACTGTTGCCATTATTATTTTGAATAAATTGTTATCTGTTAGCTCAATTATGAATAAGAAAAATAATTTATTATTTTACCTTCATTTATTCCTTCTTTAATGTTCTCCTTTTTAATGTAGTCTGAGTTTCTGACCTATATCATTTTCCTTCTCTCTGAAGAGCTTTTTAAAGTATTTCTTGCAAGGTAGATCTGCTGGCAACAAGACCCTCAATGTTTATTTGCCTGAGAAAGTTGTTATTTCACTGTCACTTTTGAAGGGTAATTTCTCTGGATACAGAAATCTAATTTGGTGGGGTTTTTTTTCTTTTAACACTAAATATTTCATAGCACTCTTGTCTTGCTTACATGGTTTTGGAGGAGAAATTCAGTATAATACTTATCTTTACTCCCCTAAAGTGTCTCACCTCCCAGCTTCTTTTGAAGTTTTTTCTTTGTCTTTGATTTTCTGCAATTTGAATATGATATGATAATATGCCTAAGTGTAGATATATATATATTTTTTAATCCTCACCCAAGGATATGCTTATTGACTTTAGAGAAAGGAGAAAAGAGGGAGGGAAGGAAAGAGAGAGAGAGAGAGAGAGAGTAGCTGCCTCCAGGATGAGCAACAAATGGGGATCGAACCCACAACCTAGGTATGTGCCTTGACCAGGAATTGATCCCACAACCTTTCAGTGTATTAGGATGACACTCTACCCAACTGAACCACACCGGCCAGGTCCCTAGGTATAGCTGTTTTTATATTTATCCTTTTTGGTGTCCTGTGAACTTCCTGGACCCGTTTGCCATTACTTTTGGAAAATTCTCAACCATTATTACTTAAAAACATATTTTTTGGGTTTTATTCTTTCTTCTCCTTCTGGTATTCACATTAAACTCATGTTAAACCTTTTGTAATTTCCCTACTGTTCTAGGATACTCTGTTCCTTTTTTTTTTTTGTAAATTTCATTCTCTTTTCTGTTTATTTTTCAGTTTGGGAAGTTTCTATATCTTCAAGCTCACTGATTCTTCCCTCATCCATGTCAAATCTACTGGTGTATCCATTAAAGGCATCCTTCATTTCTGTTTCTATGTTTTTAATTTCTAGCATTTCCTTTCAATCCTTTCTGAGAGTTTCATCTTTCTGCTTACATCTGTTCTTGCATGAAGTCCCCTTTATCCATAAAAGCCCTTAGTAGCTAATCACAGCTGAGATTTCCAGCCTCATCATTCTCAAACCCCTAAATTTGGTTCTGATGCTTGCTTTGTCTCTTCAAACTTTGCTTTTGTATTTTATCATGCTTGCAATTTGTTTTTTAGAAGACGTCAGACATTATGCATAAGGTAAGAAAGAAATGAGGTAGACAGGCATTTAGTGTGAAGTTTTAGGTTTATCTGGCTAGGAGTTATCTGTGTGTACTAACTCCTAGCAGTGTAGCTGTGGTATCCTTGGCTAACATTTCTTATAGTGTGGCCTTGGCTGGTGTGCCTCAGTTGGTTGAGTGTTATCCTGTACACCAGAAGGTGGGTGGGTATGACACCCATGTTTCAGGCTTGATCCCTGGTAAATGTTTCTCTCTCACATCAATCTTTTTCTCTCTCCCTGTCCCTTCCTCTCTCTCTCTAAAAAATCAATAAAGCATATTTTTAAAAAGTTGTCTTTGGGTTTTCCTACCAATTCCCTTTTAAAGAAAGTCTGAGGCTTGCAGGGTTTCCACTGTAGTCCCTATTATTATGCACAGCCTATTGATGTGGTGGTAAGATATGGGAGAAGTAAAGTATGCTATAATCCTATGATTAGGACTCAGCCCTTTAGTGTTGCTGGGCTGTGAACTTCACAAGCTTTTCGGTTTTGTTTTGTTGTCTTTTGCCCCTTAGGCAGGACAGGAAGGCTAGAAAGGGCTGGAATTGGGTATTTCCTTTCCCCCCACAGCATTTAGGCTCTGACAAAACCCACTGTTGATTAGGCTCTGGTAAAATAGTTTTCCTTGAGGGCAGACATTTGTTAAAGAGAACAGAATGCTCTGGGTATATTAAAACAGTTATTTCTCCCACCCCCCTACCCCAAAGCATGAGGGAAATTTTCTCAGATCTTCACCCTGAGCACCTGGTGGGAATCCTGGAGGAAAAACCAGTGACAGTGTGAAGGCCTCTCCTGAAACTGGGGCCCCAGGAGATTTTATCTCTCAAGCTAGTCCATGTACAGACCCCAACAGTTAGTCAACTACCCTTTTGGTCTCATACACGGTGCTGCTGCCACTTGCCGTTTCTGCTCTGAGCAAGCTCCGATTCCCTGTATTTGCCTTTCTCTCCAGTTTTCAGGGCAGTCTTTTGTCCTGGCCCTCAATTCTCTGACGGATCTAAAGAGGGTTGTTGATTTCCACATTGTTCAGGGTTTTTCTTGTTGTGAGGACAGGAGTGAAAACTTCCACAGTCCTGACACATTGGATCTAAAACCACCCACCACCTCTTCTTATACAACTCTGAACTAAAAGCAATTTTTGCATTTTTAAAATGGTTGGAAAAAAATCAAAAGAGGAATATTATTTATGGCTAGTAAAAGTTACACGAATAACAAATTTTAAAATTCATATTTAAGTTTTATTGGAATACAGCCATGCTCATTTATTTACATACTATTTATGGCGTTTATGGCTACTTTTGTGCTACAGAGGCAAGTTGAGGGAGTCTGACAGATACTTTAAGGCCCACAACACCTAAAATATTTACTATCTGGCCCTTTGCATAAAACATTTCCAATTCCTACTCCTTTTCTCTTAATTTTTCTTTATATTTTTATTGCTTTTTCTCTCTGTGTTGAATTTTGGGTAATTTTGTAAGATTTTTTTTCCAGTTTATTGTGATTCTTTTCTAGCTGTGTCTAATCTGCTGATTTTTCTGTCATTTTTTCTTCAGCAAATATGTTTTTAATTTTCAAAATTTTATTTTTTTAAATCTATGTGGCAGGTTTTGATCATCCCTGGTGGCTCATTTTTTGTGATACCATTTTTATTTTTTTAGCATTTCATACCTATTTGTTACATACTGTATCTGATAATTCCATTATTTGAATCCTTTGAGGTCTAAATCTGATGTTTGCTGCTTCTGCTATTAATGCTGGTTTGTTTCCTTATGTATCTATGATTGCAGGTTGTGAGCAGACCCAGTCTGTGGTCCTCTACCAAGGATGCCTTATTCAGAGAGGACTGCTCCTCAGAGAGCCAGGGGGATGACGACCACCGGGAGCACTAGTGCCTTCTTCCAATTTCTCTGACTTCATCTGGTACTTTAATCTTTCTCTATAGGCCCAAGACTATATTTTTTCTCAGTTGCAGCCACAACACTGGAAATGAAATCGGTAGCTGTTCTTAGGTATCCTGTCTTTTCCCATGTGCCTGCTCTTCAACTTTGGTTTTCAGCTCAGTTTTCTTTTTGACTCTTCTGGCCCTTTGGAATTTTCTAAAATGTTAGCAACACAATACTTTTTTTTTTCTTTTTTTTTTCTGATCAGTCTAGATGTTTTGTAAGAAGAGGGTCTCCTGGCTATCTTATCTGCCATATTGACAGGGCAGGGGTCCGGGCCAATCTCTCTTCTGCACTTGCAGCTAATTTTGGCTGCTCCATTTGCTGGTTTAACTCCTTCCTGGGACCAGGTAAGTGAATTATTTCTATAGTTTCTACCTTCTCCTTTCCTTCATTACACTCCTTTTCCTGTTCTTGTCTGTAGCACCCACTTCATTCCCTTAATAGATACCTAAACTCTGAGTCAATGGTGATGTCACCTTCTCTTTGGCTAAAGGAACACCCGTTCTTTGGACTCATCAATGACAGAATTTAGCTTGTGGCTCTTTTTGAGTATCTTGGGTCTCCTTCTGTCTCCTCCCATTTCTAAGTATACACAACCTCTATTCTTATGACTAACCCATTTAAACAAGCTCTTTTTGTTGACATGATTTAATTTTTATTTACTGATTATATTATTTCAGGTCTCTTCTATGGAATTGCTCCTTGGGTCTCCAGAGTATGGTTTAACGCTAACTGCTTTTCTTCCTCTGTTTACATCACTGCCCACATGCTGTTCTGTCATTTTTAGATGATTAGTTACTTGTGCAGCTGTTGCATCAGTTACAAAATACTAAAGTACAGGGCTTTAGATGAAGAAACAAGGGATATGAAAATACTTGGTCAACTGTAAAGCCCTGTACAATGCTAAGGACTAGTCAGGATGAGATACACAGTGTTTTAAAAGGCTTCTGAGGCTGAAGAGTGGTCTGTACAGGAAGAGAAGTCTGAGTCCTTTATAGGGGGAAAGGGAACATCCCATTTAGAAGCTGCTGCCAATTTGGTTCTTCCTCTACTTAAATAGAGCAAATCTATTTTTAGCAAAGACTGAGAACAAAAGAATCACTGAGAAGTTCTCCAGATTTACATTTCCAACAGCTTCCATCTCTCCCAATTGGTTGTGTACAATACAGGCACAGAGGATGAGCGCATGCACCCAGGGAATGTGGATGGAAGAGTGGAAGGAATTACAGTGCCAGGGTACACTATGATGGGGCTCTTTCGGAAGATATGCTAATTCACAATGATGAATTACCATGATAGCCAGGCTATGGTTCTAGGGCCAAGACTGAGAAGAGGCAGGTTTCTGGTGTGCATATCTGAGCAGGGGAACTAGGAGACCTTACGAATACAGCAGAAAGAGTGTTGGGCTAGGATTCTGGAGACTGTTTTCTTCGGGGGGGGGGGGGGGATGACAACTGAATTGTCACCTGATGAAACTAGCTCCTTGTTGAATATGAGGTTGCCTTCCAACTCAAATTTAGTGATCCTGTGATCAGTACCAGGAAATGGCTTAGGCTGAGTTGAAAAAATAGGCCTTGATTAATGTTTTGGTTTGTCTACTAGTATTTTAATTCCGGGGTTTTAATCCTATATTTCTGTGTTCCTGACTTGTGTGTACTTAGCTACTGAAGTTGATGTAGGTAAGAGAACATACATACATCCTCCCTTTTCCTAGGAACTCTATTGTGTTCTAGGGTATACACCCAAGTTCTAAAACATCCCAACAGAAGCACTGTGGCATTTCGTGTTGTTTTTGAGGCACATCCCTCGAAACACAAGACTTTGTCCCTCCTGTTTCCCAGCACTTCCCAGACACTCCAGCACAAGGAACTCTGCCACTTTTTCACAATACTCTTCACACACAGGAAAAGCATGATAGTAATTTCTGGCCTTATAAGCATTTCAGAATACTTTAATAAATTGTTCTGTTTGTCTTTCAGTCTTCAAGTCCCAGATTTCAGGGCACAATGAAAAGTTTGCTTTTGTATTCAACTTCCTGCTATGAGTGTTACTTCTTTTAACTTCTGATTGATTCCTGGCTTATTAATTCTAAGTAGCCAGTGCAGGAATTCTCATTAACACCCCAATGCATGATCAGGGTGGTAGGCTAGACCTAGAGTGAGGCTCCCAGCTCCCTAAGTCCTAGAACATGTATTATTGATTTACGTTGGAGTTGTGCCTACTCCGCAGGCTTCTGCAAGCACGTGTGCATACAGCTGCACAGGTCCCCAGCTGCACCCCAGTCTTTCCTGCCTTGCAAAGGCTTCATCCTTCCTTCACTTCCATGTCTGCCTCTAACCATCTGTCCTTCCAAGTCTTCCACACATGGCTTCAGAAAGAAAAGTCACTTATTCAATATCCGGCCCTCAGTATTTACTTCTCCTAGCTAAATGTGTTTCTCCCCACTAGACTGTGAGCTTCCTCTTGCTGACAGGAACTATGACTCTATTTAGATTGCAGCACTTACAACAGTCCCTAGTATATCGTAATCACTTCATGCTTGTTCAAAGAGTAACTGAATAAATTAACTTGTTTCTCTCTCTCTCTCTCTCTCTCTCTCTCTCTGCTTTTACTTTTATTAGTTTTTATTTCATGCTGAAGTTACTCTCAGGCCATAAGTTTTTGTTTCTTCAGTTTCTTCTGGGATATCCTTTTCTTCTGTGCAGCTTCTTCTTCTGGTTTAGGAACCACCGGCTCTTTCTCAGGAAGGATCCTCTCAGTGTGGCAGGGAGAGCTCCTGTCTGGGGTAACTCGCCCATGAGCTCTATAAGGTCTGCGCTGCATCTTGGGACCTTTGTTCACCTGAATGTGCTCAATGACCAGAGAGTCTACATCGAAACCCTTAAGTTCGGCACTGCTCTCTGCATTTTTAAGCATGTGCAGCAAAAATTCAGCACGTTTTTTGGGCCACGATCCTGTGTCCAGTCCCACTGTTTGGCCTGGGCAAACCTACTGACTCCACCATTCACGGAATGGCACGCACTGCTTCTTTAAAGTGATATCCTTCAGATGCGTGGTGACTTTTCAAATATGCATATGCTTGATGGCCTGGGAAGTTTCACAAGTGTTCTTAAAGTGAACACAAAGATTTAAACCTCTTGATTTGCATGATTATGTGTGGCTTTCTGGGTCAAGTGAATAGCAAACCATTTTCAGAGGTCACCTCTGGCTGCTTTGGGGAAGAGCTCTCTTTTTTAAGGAGTTAAAGGAAACATTTATGGAGTGCTTACAGTGCACTATGTTTTCTTTTTTTGTTACATTTATTATGGTGACATTAATTGGATCATATAAATTTTAGGCATGGATTTCTATGATATAAGATCTGTATATTGCATTGTGGGCCCACCACCCAAAGTCAAATCTTATTACATCAGCATATATTAGGTCCCCTCCACCCTTCACCTTCTTCCTCTGGCAAGCACCACACTGCTATTTGTGTCCATGAGTTTCAGTTTTATATCTCACACTAGAGGCCCAGTGCATGAAAATCATGCACAGGTAAGGTCCCTAGACCTGGCCAGCCAGCAGGGCCGATCTGTGGGGCAACTGGCAGGGCAATCGGGGAACCCCCGCTTGCACCCGCCTTGGCTGGCCTGGGGCCTGCGGGCTGGGGGTAGCTCCTGCATTGAGCATCTGCCCCAGGGAGCATCTGCCCCCTGGTCAGTGCACATCATAGTGACCAGTCATTCCATCGGTTGGTTGATTTGCATATTAAGCTTTTATTATATAGGACTAGAGACCCGGTGCACGAAATTCATTCATGGGGGGGTGTCCTTCAGCCCAGCCTACACCCTTTCCAATATGGGACTGCCCTCCCCTGCAGGCCTGGTCCCCCCCAACTGCCCTCCCCTGCAGGCCTCATCCCCCCTCCCCCCCACTGCTCTCCCCTGCAGGCCTGGGTCCACCCCAACTGCCCTTCCCTGTAGGCCTGGTCGCCCCTAACTTCCCTCCCCTGCTGGCCATCTTATGGTGGCCATCTTGTGTCCGTATGGGGACAGGATCTTTGACCACATAGAGGCAGTCATCTTGTGTGTTGGAGTGATGGTCAATTTGCATATTACTCTTTTATTAGGTAGGATAGAGGCCTGGTGCATGGGTGGGGGCCGGCTGGTTTGCCCTGAAGGATGTCCCAGATCAGGGTGGGAGTTCCCTTGGGGCGTGGGGTGGCCTGAGCAAGGGGCCTGTGGTGGTTTGCAGGCCGTCATGCCCCCTGGCAACTCAAGTGGAGGCCCTGTTATCTGGGATTTATTTATCTTCTACAATTGAAACTCTGTAGCCTGTAGCGGAGCCAAGCCTCCTGCTTGCTCTGTGGCCGCAGCCATTTTTGTTGGGATTTATGTATCTTCTATAATTGAAACTTTGTAGCCTTAAGCGGAGACCAAGGCAGGCCAGGGCTGGGGAAGGTTGGCTTCCTCCATCACCGGGGGCAACTCAAGCCTTCTGCTCTCTCCAGCTCCGTGGCTGCCACCATATTTGTTGGGATTTATTTGTCTTCTATAATTGAAACTTTGTAGCCTTGAGTGGAGGGTGTGCGGAAAGCTTGGCTTCCTCCATTGCCGGGGAAACCCAAGCCTCCCTCCTGCTCTCTCCGTGGCTGCAGCCATCTTGGTTGGGTTAATTTACATACTTGCTCCTGATTGGCTGGTGGGCGTGGCTTGTGGGTGTAGCAGAGTGATGGTTAATATGTATATTACTTTTATTAGATAGGATGAGTGAAATCATATGGTTCTTAGCTTTTTCTGGTTGGCTTATTTCACTTAGCATAATATTCTCAAGTTCCACCCATGTTGCTGCAAATGGCAGTATTTCGTCCTTTCTTATGGTTGAGTAGTATTTGATTGTGTATATGTACCACATATTCTTTATCCAGTCCTCTATTGCAGGACACCTTGGTTGTCTCCATGTCTTGGCCACTGTGAATAATGCTGCAATGAACATGGGGGTGCATATGTCCTTGCAAATTCATGTTTTTGGGTTTTTCAGGTAGATACCCAGGAGAGGGATTGCTGGGTCATATGGTAACTTTATTCTTAATTGTTTGAGGAATCACTAGACTGTTTTCTGCGGTGGCTGTACCAGTCCACATTCCCACCAGCAGCGAATGAAGTGAACACGTTTCCCATAATGTACATTGTATGAGTGAATACAATTAACTTTTCTATAATGGTTTTCTTTTCTGTCTCAATAATATTATTCTCAGAACAGAATGAGCCCATTTCTGAAACTATACTCAAGTAAGGTTCTGAATTATAAAATATTTACACAGCTTAATCATACATTCACCTTTTTAAAGGATGCAGCCCTAACATGATTCACATTTATCTTGCCTGCATTTTTCAACTGCTTTTGTATATGGGCAATTCTTGTTTTATTTACTAGCTCCCACCATCCACTGCCTTCAGTCATCTTAACTGGAAGAAGGAATACATCTTTGTATCATTTAATTCAGATTTTACCACTGGTTTAACTATGGACTACAGATCCCTGGGTAGATAGTAGTTATGTTGGATGACAGAATTCAGGTCCCCAAATTCTGGGAAAATGGGACTCCTAGGCAGAACTAAGGATGAAAACAAAAAATGCAAAATAATAGTAATAAAAATTTCAGTACAAGGTACAAAATGTGGAAGGTGACAGTAAAGGTGAAAAAACTTTGAGCTCATTATATCACTGTTGCCTTTGGGCTTAAAAAGAAAAACCATTCTTAAATCTCAGACTCTTAGGAATAATTCATTCAAATATGTATTAGGTATTAGAAATATGTATTCTAAAAACTGGGGACACAGTAGTGAACAATACAAAGGACCTTTCCTCACTGAGCTTACATTCTGTGAGAGGCGATAACATGTAGCTAGTGATGTATACTTTGAGAAGTCATAGCACTCAACAAAGCACTTACAGTAGCACCTGGCATTTCAACAGCCAAAAGTTGGAAGCAACCCAACTGTCCATGCACTGATAAGTGGATAAAACTGTAGTAGTACAATGGAATATTATTCAGGTATAAGAAGGAATGCAGTACAGACACATGCTGTAACTTGGATGAACCTTGAGGACATTATGCTAAGTAAAACAGACACAAAAGTTCACATCTTGTCTGATTCTTTACAGTGAATATCCAGAACAGGCAAATCCATGGGAACAGAAAGCAGATTAGTAGTTGCCAGGGGCTGGGAATAGGAGAGGGGGAGTGATGGTTCAAAGGATATGGGGTTTTCTTTTGGGATGAAAATGTCCTAAAATAGTGGTGATCTTACACAATATTGTGAATGTATTAAATATTATTAATGGTTCATTTTGATATATATTTTTTACCTGGCATAATATAAATAGTACCTGGCACTCAATCTTATATTATTTTATAGCAAAACAAAATCACTCAAGCCCTGGCCAGTGTGGCTCAGTTGGGTAAGCATCGTCCTATACACCTAAAGATCATGGGTCCGGGACACAATGGAGTGCTCAAGGCCTGGGGCGGGTAATGGAGGGAAAAAGAAGTCATATGTAATACTTAGAACAATAAAGAATTATAAAAAAATAAAAAACATTTAAAAAAAAATCATGGGTTCAATTCCCAGTCAGGGCATGTACCCACTAGGTTGCAGATTAGATCCCCAGTTGTCACACGTGTGAGAGGCAATTGATCAATGTTTCAGTCCTGAGTGGATGTTTCTCTCTCTCTATCCCTTCCTCTCTCTACAAATCAATAAAAGCACGTCCTATGAAAGATTTTTTTTTAAATTGCTCAAATAGAAAATTACCTAGGTTAATAAATTATTAAATATATTTTTAATTACTGGAATATTATGCAGCCTTTGAAGAGAATGAACATCATCTAGACGTACAAATATGGAAATATGTCCAAGATGTAGCTAGTGAAAAAAAAAAAGCTAAACATCAGTATATACTTGGTATGATTTGTTAATACACATGTGCATGCCTTAACTGCTTTGGCTCAGTGGATAGAGCGTCGGCAGACTGAAGGGTTCCAGGTTTGATTCCGGTCAAGGGCATGTACCTTGGTTGCGGGTACCTCCCCAGTATGGGGTGCAGGAGGCAGCTGATTGATGTTTCCCTCATAGATGTTTCTAACTCTCTATCCCTCTCCTTCCTTCTCTGTAAAAAATCAATAAAATATATTTTAAAAAATAAAATACACATGCATAGCTCCACCGGCATAGCTCAGTGGTTGAGTGACCTATGAACCAGGAAGTCATGGTTCGATTCTTGGTCAGGGCACATGCCCGAGTTGCAGGCACAATCCCCAGTGTGGGGCATGCAGGAGGCAGCTAATCAATGATTTTCCCTCATCACTAATGTCTCTATATCTCTTCCTCATCCTTCCTCTGAGATCAATAAAAATATATTTAAAAAAATACACAAGCACACACATATTTATAAATGCCTAGGAAACAACAGGATGTGAAGAAATATGAAAATAGTGGTTACTTCTGAGGTGAATAGACTGCTCCTGGGTGGGAATTCTTTTGGTACACATTTTGAAGTTTTTAGGTGAGCTTAGAGTTAAGAGTGTGACATAGCAGACAAAAAAGCATTAATACGGCATTATAAGAAACAGAATCTTGAACGAGGGAGATCATTACCAAAACTGAGAAAGAAAATGTATTGGCTTCATGTACCTTATAGAACTTGACTTGTCACATTCTCAGTGTAAAAATCCTTCTTTAATACCTGAGAGTGGTCTCTGCAGGTGGTCAGAGACATAGCAAGTTCTTGTGCTTCCCAAAGTGGGGAGTACACCACAAGTGCTCCACAGATATTTGTTCAGTGTTCCTGAGGTCCCAAATAGCCCAGTGGGTGTGGCTCAGTGGTTGAGTGTTGACCCATGAACCAGGAGGTCATGGTTCAATTCCCGGTCAGGGCACATGCCTGGGTTATAGGCTCAGTCCCCAGTGTGGAGAATGCAGGAGGCAGACGATCAATGATTCTCTCTCATCATTGATGTTTCTATTTCTCCCTCTCCCTTCCTCTCAGAAATCAATAAAAAAATTTTTTTAAAAAGGAAAAGGTATATAGTATCTTGAGCTTTTGTGCAAACTTTCCCCTGAAGTTGTTAAAGCATGCCTTTAAGAATGAGATTAATATAGAAGCTTCAGACAATTGTAAGAAAATCAAGCCACAAATCTCAACTCTTAAAAAAAATCATTTTATTGATCCATTACCATACAAAATTTATTCAAATTACACCCATTTGAAGTGGTAAGATCACAGCTAGAGAACAGGTTACCCTGTAACAAATCTATTTACAAAATCCATCATAAAAGCTTTTTTCTTTTTACATTATATTACACATTTTCTTTTTTAAACTAGCATACAACACAAAGCTAAATGGATTAGTAGTTTGCCTTCTCCCAATTTTAGGAGAAATATTTCCCTTTGACAAAATCATGTACCCAATAGGAAAAGAAATTCCCACAATCTGACAATTGCCACCTGACTGCTCTACAAGGCATCTTCCTTCAAACTTCTCATACACACGAGTTGCCATGCACACTCTGAGTTCTTACTTCTTTTTCCTGAAAGCTAAAGCTTTAAATACTGCAATTCTATTTACAGATCTACACTTGAAACAAAAGTGAAAACAAGAACCAAAACAAAAAACAAAAACAAAATATAACACTCTTAAAAAATTACAAACCAGCTAGAAAATATTCTGGCAGTGTTTACAAATTAATTGCTATCTTTGTACAAAATTGCTAGATAATGAAAATGTGAGTAGACTACATATCAACTTAAATAAAACAATCGCTATGCACAAGTCTGTACATATAAACACACATCTTAACACTGTTTGACAGCTCATGTGTTGCCCTTTATACAGTTTATTTTCTAAGGCTCACGCAGTCATAATTCGCACATTTGTAACTTTTAGCCATTTCATGTGTGAGCTTTAATAGCAGCAACTCAATGGTACCAGGAAACCGGCATACTTTGACTTAAAGTAACACAAATACTGGAGAACTAACCCACTTTGTGTGCCGGATACTATATTAAAAAAAGAAAAAAAAAAAGACGAATGCAAACAGAACAAAGTATGGACATTTCATTAATGTACCCCAGTTAAGCCCATTAACTGGAGAAATCTTATGCACGAAGGAATTTTTAAGACTTATTAGTATTCCTTTCATTCTAAAACAATAAATACGGCATTACATTACGAAAGGTTTAAGGAGAAATTCAACAAAACACACAACAACCTAGCCAGGTGAGCTCAGTCGTTAGACTTTGGAAAAAAAATTAGCTTTGTGCAGCTGGCAGAGAATTACACAAAGCTGGAAGCAGAGGCAGCTAACCAGATGAGATAAATATGGGAAATGGGGAAAAGCTTGGCATAAATGGTTTCCTATACAGGAAAACACCCCACAGTGCATTTCCAGTAGGCACTTGACACAAAGCTCTCCTCCCCTCCCCCACCCCAAAGCTTCATCTCGGACCACATACTTGTACCAAGTCCAGTGTGTGAGGGGAGGAGGCTGGGGATGGAGGCTGAAGAAAAAGGAGGGTAATCTGCACCTTTGTTTTTCTTCCCAAACACACATCCACGCATACCTACACAAATCGTTTAAAGTGCTGGTGTCATGGTTTTGACCCCCACCACCACTTTGCATATTGTGGAAATCTACCTAGAATAAACTGGCTGGGGTGTTTGTGGTTGACTGTTTTGTATTTTTCCTAAGGGATATTTTCAATTCGATTACACACGTGAATAGAGTGCCTACTATGTGCCTACCAGTGGGCCAGGCACATAGCATTTCAGTTTCTCTGTTCCTGCTGAGGTTGTTTTTTGTGTTTTTAAAATAAGACTCCCTCATCCCCACAGTCTTTAGCATCCAAGGAATGGATTTGAGGTACTAAGTCACATTCCCGGTGAGAAATGGCCACCTCCCCTGGCCAATGGGAAAGCCACTCTTGGACATAACTGGTAGGATTTGCAGCTGACACGAAGCCTCCAACCCGGGACACCATTCCTGAAGAGTAAAGTGGGAAAACACCCCGGCATTCTAGCGCGTCATTTCCTACGCCCACACTTCCCTTGGTCCAACTTACTCCTTCATAGAGGAAGGGGGACAGGTTGTGGCCAGGGGTATTGCAACCCTCCACAAAGTGGGAGTTCCCTGGTCTCACCAACCTGAGTATAAATGCCACTGGTAGAATGCCACTCACACAAAGGGATGCCTTTCTCCCTAGAGGCCTCTCCATCTGACCGCATCCTGAGAAGTGGTCTCCCTGAGTGCAGTGTTAAGAGAGCCCTTTCCCCGGTCACGGGCCCCGGGAAGCCCAAGGACAGAGGGACCCACACCTGCTGTTCCTTGGGACTGCTATATCATCTGACCTGGTTCTCCTTTCAAAGGGGCCACCAATGTCAGCGAGGACAGACTCGCTCCAGGCTCCCCTTCTGGAAAAGGAAGCCAAATGGGGCAATGCTTCTGCAGAGGCTGTTAAACCTTAGGTCACACTCGTTTAGATGCTCTGATCAGAGAGGTTCTCTATCTCTGCTTAAATAATTTGAATTAGCAAAAACTGCTTCAAAGTAAACAGTTAAATTGTAATGGTGATGGGTGCCACAGGAATGCTTAAATGGCAGCTAAAAAAAAAATTAAAAAGTCTAAAACAATCCACAAAGAACTCCTCAGTAGGCAATTGCTACAAATCAACTTTAAACTCACAAACATGTTGGGGGCAGGGGAGTGGGAGTGGTTTATGGAGACAGGAAAATCCACAACAGCTTACAGTGGCAGATCTCAACTATTCTTCTGTATCTGCAACAAGTATTCGAAAACAGGTTCTTCATCCGAAAGGCTGTGGAGGTTCTCTTGACCTCCAAGTTGGACCCAGAGCCCATAGCTTACTCTGAATTATGACGGTAATTTAAATATTCCTAAGAAGAGCTGAAGACATCCGTTTCATACTTTTGCATGACTTCAAGTTTATAGTTCCTGCAGTTCCATTCCATATTAGCAGACCCCAAAGACATGCATTCTGCAGAGAAGGCACGGCTTGAAATGCTATTAAGGAAGATTGCTGTATTCCAGTGGCCCAGGTGGCCAGACCCCATTCTACAGCCCATCCGTCAGGCACAGCAAGCCAATCCGGGAGGGAGGAAGGAAGGAAAGTATGGGTGAGAGACACCTGATTGCACATTTTCTCACTTGCTGACTCATCCAGGAGATTTTGGAGCCTGGGGCAAAGCAGGGTTTTCCCAAGGGAGCCTGCAACTGTGCGTTCAGACAATTTATATATATATATATATATATATATATATATATATACATATATATATATATATATACACACACACACACACACACATATATATATATATATATATATATATATATATATAAAAATTCATTAAAATGTCAGCTTTGTTCTGAAGTTTGTAGTTTACTTCATGATACTATCTTGGAGGAAGAAGGTAGGAAGGGACAACACTGCATGACAGATGTTCTGGTTCCATAATAAAAAAATATTGGTTTATAAGGAGTTCACAAAGCATAATCAACTACACATGAAGTCTTCCACCAGCGGGAGCTTTTCCAAATCATAAGCATCAAAGAGATCGCTGATGCCTTCTTCCTCCCCGAGGCTTAGGAGATAGTCTTCTTGGAGCAGGGGAGGCAGTAAGTTCACAAATGGTCCTTCTAGGTTGGAAGGAATTTGGTCCTCAGTCTGCTGTAAAAGGTTGGCTGGCGAGGCCAAAGGAGAAAGGTTTGCCATAGAAACTGAGCAATCACTATGTCCTGAGTTGGTTGAAGCCAAGTCTGAGAGGAAAAAAATTGGTGGAAACACAAAAGTAAGTAAGAATATACAAGTTGCTGTTCTGAAAGCTTTCACCCCCTGCTAATGCCAATTAGGCAGCATTAAGATACAGATCACCTGTTGGCAGTCTCTAGTCGCTCACTCATCTTTTAAAGTACCTACTGTTAGAAAACAAGACTTTAATTAGCTCCAAAGATTAGAGGTTGACAAGTTAAAAAAAACTTCTCTCTGATAGCAACTGGTCATTATTTAAGGAAAAACAAAACATAAGGTAAATACTATAAAGTTGGCTCCCTAGTAGAAACTCACTGATTTTAACTTAGTCTTTTTTGAACCAGCTTATTTATTGATTTTAAAGAGAGAGAGGAAGAGAGAGATTTGTTGTTCTACTTATTTATGCATTCACTATTTGATTCTTGTATGTGCTGATTGGGAATTCAACCCGAAATTTTGGCATATTGGAACCATGCTCTCACCACTGAACCACTTGGTCAGGGAGAGCAACAAACTTATCAAGGATACCTCTAAAAATACAAAAAAGAAGATATTTACTTAGAATAATTATGGGGAAAAATGGTCTTTTGTTTTACTATTTGACATGCTATAGAGTAAGTAGTTCCACCTTATTTGTGGTTTTGCTTCGCCCGGCTTCAGAATTACCCATAGACAACTGCGGTCTGAAAATTTCAGAAATAAAACAATTCCTAAGTTTTAAATTGCCACAGTTCTGAGTAGGGTGCTGTCCTGCTCCATCCTGCCTGGGATGTGAATCATCCCTTTGTCCAGCATCTCCTCACCTTAGACACTCCCTGCCTGTTAGCCACCTAGGAACCATATCGGTTACCTGATGGACTGCTGTGGTAGCGCAGTACTGATGCTACCTCCCAATGCCTATATCATTCTCCTCACTTCATCTCATCATGTAGACACTGTATCATTTCACATCATCACAAGAAGGCTGAGCACAGTATACAGTATACGGTAGTTTGAGAGACCACATCCACATAATTTTTATTATAGTATATTATAATTGCTCTATTTTATTAGTTACTGTGGTTAACACCATACTGAGCCTAACTTATTAATTAAGATTTTCCTTCGATACCTATATATAGGAAAATACAGTTTATACAGTTGAGCCTTGAACAACATGGGTCCACCCATACTCAGATTTTTAAAAAATACTCGTACTGCCTTCGATCTCCAGCTGGGAGTCCACGGAGGTCCTGCAACCAATCCTCCGCATCCAGAGGAACAATTTAAGATTTGGGGGTGTCAAAAGTTATAGGTAGATTTTTGACTATGTGAGGGGGTCAGTGCCTCTAACCCTATCATTGTTCAAGGAGCAACTGTATAGGGTTCAGACATCTACTATGTTTTTTTGCTCAGTATTAAATCAGACCTGTTCACTTAAATCACTGCTATTCTTGCTGCTCTATTGGGAGGCGGGGGGAAAAATGAAACACACATCCCCCAATCTGAAACTGAAAAAAAAAGAAAAACGCAGAGAGCTTCCTTTGCTCCAGGGACAGTTCAGGAAGAAGTTAGTTTTATTTGGTTGGGAGTTTCCTCCCATATCTCCTCCCCATCACATTTCGGGGGGAGGAAGAGGAAATTAAGACAAAACTTCTTTGATAGAAGGCTTTTCTCTCCAAACACTTATCTCTCTAAGGATCTCTGTAGCATCATGGAAAGGTGTGTGGCCAAGGATAGCTGATGATTCCCTCAGCTTCACTCCCCACTTCAGTTGGGTTTCCAAACACTGTAAGGAAATGGTTTCTGCCAATAGCCAAATCCTGAGGCACTTCATTCGTGGGTGGAGGAGTCATCAGCCCAAGGTCATTATTTTATTCTGCAGGCTAGTGAGAATGCCTTTAAAAGAAAGTTCCCTTCATAACAATAATAACAGAAGATTTTATGTCTTGCCTAGACTTGTGGTTTTGATACAGAATTCTTCTAGCCTGGCCGGCATGGCTCAGTGATATAGTCACCTTCGTTTTTAACATAGTTTTCAAATGACAAAAACAAGATTTTTTACCTTTGGAAGTGGGTTTGGCGATATTCCCATTGTGGTCTTGGTTGTTTGTTTTCATTGGACTGTGTGTTTCAGTCTCTTCTGGACACAAGTAAACCTCAATGGGCCCTTGGGTACTTGCCAAGTGTATTTGCAGGCTCTATGAACAGAAAAGAGAAAGGCTCAAAATGAAAGTTCTTTTGGAAATGAAAGCAATAGTAATTTTCATCTAAACATGTAAGGTAAGGGTAGTTTTCTTAGTTCATTTTGCTTTGTCACAGCTAGTCTACCTTTACCAATGACTGCCATCCCCTAGACGACAGGTCAGCAAACTATAGCCCAAGGCCCCATCCAGTCCACCAACTGATTTTGTGAACAGTTTCACTGGCACAGAGTCACGCCTATTCCCATTACTGATTGACGGATGGCCTCTGGCTAGGTGTTTTTTTCTCACACAGAGTTGGGCAGTGAGCAATCCCAGCAGAGACTGTATGGCTCACAAAGCCAAAAATATTTAGTGTCTGGCCCTTTAAAGAAAAAATTTGCTGCCCCCTGCCCCGGAGAAGGTGAATTATGCTCTCTAAATATATATATATTTTAAAAAGCAACACACAAACTATTAAAGGGTGCTTTTAGTGTTCCAAATACAATATTCCCATGTTATTATTCCTTTATGGTAGGGCTTTTTTAATGTTGAACTTTAATAACCACTGGAACTGAGTTTAATAAGAGAATGCAGCATACTAATATTTAAAATTCCTCTTCATCTAGGTCATAGAGCTATTATTATCACTTAAGGTGAGAACTCTACCCTAGATGAGAGCTTGCAGATTTCATTCTCTTTTTACTTTCTATGCATATTCTTTTTACTACATTTCTTTACCTTAGAGTTATAGTCTGGGCCTATTATTAAACTATATCTGAAACTAATCACAAAAATATGCACCCTACTTCCTTACAATATTCTGACCTATGAAATAAACCAAAGTCCCATTTCATCTCTTAAAAGTAAACATGATATAAATGATAAATTCTTAAATGTGCTAAGATAAGTTAGGGGGATACTTTACAGCATTTCTATCTCTATTTGTATTGGGAACTATATTTAGAGCAATCAACATAAAATTCTCCAAAATTTCAAATTGATCGGAACCAACAAATTAGGAAAAAAAGAAAGTACAAGAGGGACAGGACATCGTATACCACCTTGAGCTGAGTGCTCTGCTTTGTTAAAATTACATCTTTTGGACACTCAATATGTATTGAACAGTCGAAATGTTTTTAAAGTCAGCGTTAAGTAAAATAGAACTTTCTAGTTTTCAGGAGGATATGAACTTTAACCATGAATCAATGATTCTTTAATGTCAGGCATTCCAGAAAGATCTCTGCAGATGAACAAAGACGTCTCCTTACCTCTATTGGGTCAGGCACTTCAAGTCTTGTTTCTGGAGGGGCTTTCACAACTATAACAGTTTGGTCTTTAAGGCCACTAATTTTTCGAATATCTTGATATGTAGCATAAGCTAACGTAATGAGTGTTAAGGAAATCTTCCAACTAATTGCCTCAGTCAGATGTAACCATTATGAGATTAACAAAATAGAAGCGTGGAAAATTTTTGAAGGATTTTATGATTTATAAGAATATATCTGTCTTGCCTTTTAGATCTTTAAATATATGGGATCTTTCACCAATCTTGTTTTCTGGGTGGGTGATACTCTAAACAACAAAAGTAATGCATACCTTTTTCCTGCCCGTTTTTAAAAAGTCCATGGCCATTTGAAATATCAGAATAAACACAGAAACAGCATAGTTAATTTATCAAAAGAAAACCAAGGCCTGGCTGCGGCGGCTCAGCGGTTGAGCATCAACCTATGAAACCAGGAGGTCATGGTTTGATTCCCACTCAGGGCATATGCCCAGGTTGCAGACTAGATCTCCAGTAAGAGGTGTGCAGGAGGCAGCTAATCAATGATTCTCTCTCATCACTGATGTTTCTATCTCTCTCTCCCTCTTCCTTCCTCACTGAAATCAATAAAAACATTTTAAAAAATAAATAAAAATATTTTTAAAAAAATAAAAGAAAGAAAACGAAGACCCATTTGGTCAATGATTTTCAAACTAGGTTCCTCTGGAATGCAAATATTTCTTGAATTTCCACAAAGTATGCTATCATTCAAATCGAATGATGGCAGATCCCAATTTACAGGGAAAAAAATTTAAGCTCTATTAAACATAATTGGTTGTAACTTATCCAATAACTTCTATCTTCTACTTGATTATTATCAAGTGTCAGCAGTCACCCTAATGCATGAATGAATGAATTAGTAGCAAATAGATATATTAGTGGAAGAACTCAGAATACTACGGAGGCAGGCAACATATTTTCTTAAAGTGTACCTGGGCTGGTTGTGATTTATATATTAAGAGTGTCAGTCCTGCCCTAGCAGGTTTGGCTCAGTGGATACAGCGTCAGCCTGCGGACTGAAGGTCGCAGTTGCTGGCACATCCCCAGTAGGGGGTGTGCAGGAGGCAGCTGATCGATGTTTCTCTCTCATCGATGTTTCTAACTCTCTATCCCTCTCTGTTAAAAAAATCAATAAAATATATATTTTTAAAAAGTGTCAGTCCTTCTCAGTTAGAAAAATTATCCTTTGTATGATATTAACTCTATCAATATTTCAGCGTTCACAAGGAAGAAAGTGGCTTCCAGATGGTGTGCAACCTGAATGAATATGAGAAACACTGATTTAGGAAAAGAGATTAAAATAATATTTCAGTACCCTTGGTTGTTACTTCTGAGCACTGAACAGTTCCCTTAAGGGCCTGAGCAGCCAAACCTATAAGGATGTCATGAAAGAATATGGTACTTATTATACGATAAAAGTATCCATGCAAGCTTGCCTAGATAGACAAGCTTTTTACTTGGCACTAAGAGAGAACATGGCTTTCTTATAAAGGGACATGGAGTAACATAATGTACAATGTTTTTAGCCAGCATTTAAAAAATAGTAACTCACCAAAAAATGCACATAATAAAATAGCAAATCAAAATTCAATGAAGGCATTTCTATGCATAATATAATATAGCTAATAGAGTCTGTGATCTAACATGTTTAACACAGAAATAGGACTTAGTGAACCTAGAGAAAATAATATCCCTTAGAATAGTAGCTTTTTATTAGAAATCGAAGGAAGCTATGAACCCATTCATCAGGAAAAAAAGCACATCCACCCCCATCTGCACATACATTTAGGGGCATTTGTCAAGATGACCTTCTTTAAATCTCAATAATTGAGACAACAGCCAATTCAGAGTTGAGGACAGCTCAAGCAGGATTCCAGGTTTTAGGTCACCATTTATCTCATCAAGAAAGACCACTGGTACCATTATAAAAGTCCTGACATGCCCTGGCTGGATGGCTCTGTTGACTGGAGCATCTTCCAGTATACCAAAAGGTTGCAGGTTTGATTCCTGGTCAGGGCATGTGAGGGAGGCAACTGGTCCATGTTTCTCACATCAATCTCTCTCTCTCTCTCCCTCTCTCTCAACAGGTGAGGCTTAAAATAAAAGAAAAAGTCTTAGAACAGCTCTGAATTTTTACTGAGAACACCGGGAAAACTGATAACCAGGTACTTACACCATAGCCCACTGTCAAAAAACTACGTGACAAGAACTCAGTAAAATAAAAACTCATCTACAATTACTCAACATGCTGCAGGAAAGAAAATTTCAACACATCTGTGAACAAGCTGTACCAAATTTGGAAATGAATTGCAAATGGAAATAAATGGTGCAAACATATTCTCTAATCTTATAAACTTAAAAGTGCTTCCACTGTGGCTCCCTCCTGAATTTGCTTCTTGGGTTAGCAGCCCCCTGCATGGAAGCTTTCATTCCCTGCAACAAAGGCTGCAGAGAAAGCTAATGTAGGTGACAATGCCATAAAGTACAAGCTGCCAATCATGTGTAACCACCATATCTCCTCGCTGGGGGTCCCAACTAAACAATGAGTGAAACAGCCCAACGACAGCCATTCTTATTTCTTCCCCTGTAAGCCCACTCTGGCCACCATTAGGGGTTCTTATCAGCACAATTCTTTCTCCACCTCACTAATCATCACTGACAAGGTTAATCTTTTGATCAAAAAGAAATGAACATTTGTTGTTTCAAAAAAACGACCTGAATTGGAAAGTAAATGTCCCCGCACCCTCCAAGGGAAAGCCTACTGGAGACGAGACACTAGAAGAAAGTGGGCAGGCCACACTTTATTCCCTGTCTCACAAAGGTAAATGTGGAATGACCGAAGTCTGGAACTAAAATTAGAGATGGGGTAATTTAAAATATTGAGTTTGTCTTCTACTAATAACTGAACACACTGCAAAATCTTCTTGCCAAAACAACAAAGCAATCTCCCTAATCTTTTGTCTGAAGTGAGATGATGAACAGTAAGCTGTACTGAGATGGTCACCAGACTGTTAGCCTACAGAGAACAGAAATTGGCTTTCTGTATTTTTATTTCCAAGAACTTACTGTTTACAGATGAACAAATACACTGAGATTTGTTGGGCCTTGTGGTTCTTTTGAAATCAGTTTTTGGTATTGTGAATCAGCCTAATGCTCTTTAAAACTTATAGAATAATTTTTATACTCAATTTCTTCAGCTATATATCTCAATCAGACAGATTCAACAAATTCAATTTCTCCAATAGCTGATGAAAAGAAATGTAGGATGTGAGAACCCCAACAGTGACAGCTAACACCCACCCAAAATCTGAGAAGCCAAAGATGAATCTGTGGAATGTTGTCATTAATATTAATACTGACACCATTTGTATCCTGTAATAGTGTTGCCTTACGCAATGAGTGTACCATATGTGTAAACCACACATGAATTTAAAAAGTTCCCTCCTTGCCGTAAAATAGACATAATAGATGATTATCTTTCCATAACTACTGACTTCTAATACAAAGTGGGTTCACACATACACACACACCCCCCCCACACACGTGTGCATGAAACCAAAGTAAAAGTCTACCTTGTGCATAAAAGTCAGATTGTTAACTCTGGAAATAGTCTAGAGAGCACTAACCCCAATGACCAGGTGGCACAAAGGATATCTTTGATTCTCTGAATCCTCGGTTAACAGTTTGAGGTCCAGGGTGCAGCTTTGGATCAGTTCATCTAATTTCTTCTCTTCCTGACTGAGCTCGGTCACTTCCTTTGACAGGCCTTGACACTGGGCCAGCATGCCCCCATCCTCAGACAGACTGCAGCCCCTAGAAACCCAAACACAGACTCTTCATGGCTACTCAAGAGGCCAATGGGAGGAGGGAAATGAACAAGCAAGGGCGGCAGGGAGAAATGATCCCTTGGGGAAATGTCCCGTTCTTGACATAGGAGGTCCCAGGGATTGTTTCCCAAGTATTAAAATGAGAACATTTATACATATATATTTTTTATACATATATAGTCCTTCACTTTTCAAACCATAGAAATTAAGTGAAAAACCACTACTATTTCAGATTTCTTTCCTACAGAGGATGCCTGTGTCTGCAGAAGGCTCAAATTCATAGGGCAAAGAGGCAGCTCCTTCCTGCCACATGCCTCCCAGGGGTGGGGGTGGGGTGGGAGGTGGAAAGCAGGTAGAAAACACAGAAAGATAGAAAAATTTGAAAGAAAAGATAGAATGATTCAAAATTCAACAAAACATCATCCAACAAGCACAAAAGGCCTAGGTAATTTCTGGGGGTCTTATGCCAACAACTAAAAAGGAAAAGCAGGTTAAGGAAACAGATATATGTGCTGTTTGGAAGAATATAGATCAATACCCAACAAGTTTCTCTAAACCACAGACCAAAATGGATTAATCGAATTGTTGAAATTCCAAAAAAGTACAAAAAGTTACCTGTTCATCTTATCATGTTTGAAGTAGTATTTTTTCAAGCCCCATATAGATTTATTCCTTCCAATATGCTTTAATAGCTCCTTCTAAAATACTGGCTATTCAGGTGCTCTGTTCATAATTCACAAATTTAATCACACATGTGGGTGTATAGGTGATATGCGTTACCATCTCCGCTTTCTAGAAGGAACTGAGACATTTGACACTTGCCTTAATTTATTCAGAAAGTGAGTTAATCTGCTATGAGAACCATGGTTAAAGATATCTGACGACTGTGTGTATACAGAGATGTGTTAATACACAGCCATAGTTAATTTCCAAATTCCTGTTGGAGTTCAGACATGTGCAAGCATTTATGAGATTACATGGACTTCACCATATCAAATGAACAGCATTCTACTTTACATCTGTAGGACCCTAATTTATCCCAGGATCCCCTTGCTTGTAGCTAATGGAATAGAAACTCTTTGTTTTGTTTTGTCATCTCTGATAGTATCTAAATAGGTCTCTTCCTAAAGAGACTTTGAACTTGTGGCTAAGGAGTTGAAGAAGGAGAGAGAGGGGAGAGAAGAAGAGAGTAGGAGAGCAAAAAAAATGAAGTGTGAGCATGAATGTGAAAGTTAGGATGGAGAGGAAGCTCAGTGTTTGTTTGAATGGACCCCCATCAGAGCCAGGGAATGGGGTGGGGGTGCGACTCATACTCACATCCATTGCACGTTGTTTTTAGACTTCTTCTTAATGAGGTGGATGCCTTCCAGTACATTGGTGATATCATAAATCCTTCTCTTTTGCACTTTCAGCACCTCTGCTGCCTTGTTCAAATCCAAGACCCCATCAGGTGACTGGCTCAGTAGCTGAATGAACTTCTTGGTGAGCAGACCAAGTGATGTATCATACCGTGTTTTTTCTGAGGGAGATTTTGGAGCTTAAAGAAAAACAAAAACCGAGCGGGTGGGGGATAGGGGGAAAGGTAAAAGAAATGAGGGGTTTCTTTGCAGTTGAGCAAGCCCCCTCTCCCACTGCAGCCCAAGTATTAGTATCAGAAGCAAAGCTGTTTCTGTGAAGTTACAGAGAAAGCTATGAAACTGATTTATTAGAAAAGGAAAGGACAGTTAAAATTCGTCTGTGAATTTCTCAGTGGTTTCTACTTTGGTTCATCCTATTCCCTGAAGCTAGTAAAGTATCTCACACACAGTAGGTGCTCAAAAATGTCTGACGAACGAATGAAAAAGTACAGTAGCCCCATGGGATCAGCACACGTGAGTCTAACCCCAAGGGGACAAGTGACGAATCTCCCCAGCATTTCGTGCCAGGCTCAGACAGACCCACTTCAACTGGCCTTTCGGGCTTCAGTGTTGTGTGTGTATGTATGTAACTTGTTCACTAATGTATCAAATGATGCTTCATTTGAATGAAGACTTTCTGGAACCTGGAAGAGTCTTTCAATCAAGTCTCCCTATCCCACTTGAATAAAATTTCTTATTTAATATTGTACCTATTCTCTTACAGGTCACAGGTCAAGGATTTAATGTAGTAATACACACAGCCTATGGATTTCCTAATTCGTAAACTACAGGAAAGGTGAGAACAAAGTCTAATGAGGCCAGAGACATAAAGGACTAGCTAGCCATCTCCGACCTACTTTCCTCTCTCCCAGAAGAAAATGATCATATCCATGGAAAGGGAAACTAGCAGCAATTCATTGGACTCAACCAATTCTTATGCTGCCTATGTTGAGCTAGAGATTTAGACCGACACACATTTGCGACTCCAGCACAGTTCACCTACACCCACTTAGCCTGTCTCTGAAATAATGTCCATTAAAGAAAGTTGAAATTAAATTTGATTATAGAACGTAACAAGGAACTTATATTCTGAGTTGAAAAATGAAACTGCACACATTTCAAGAGGCCTCCCCTTAAGTCAGTATGTAGGCACTGGAGTGACTCTGTAAACCTTTTGCTGGGTGTCTGCAGACACTGTATTTACTTTTTGGATAGGCACAGAAAGAAATGACAAAGAACAAAACATGGCAAAGTTTTTCACACCTTGGCATCCTTGCAGCCGCAAGCTTTGAAAGTTGGGAGCCCACACCACACAGAATCAGAGATTAAAGAATCCTTACTTTTGGGACTGTCTGGACTTCGCAGTGCAGCTCTCCCTTTGCCCTTTGGGGTTTTTAAACCATCTGAGAGGTACTGATGACCGCTTTCTCCTAGCTCCAGCCTTCGCTTGGCCTGGAATAAGAAAGTACAATCATTCGTCCCGGTCACATGGACAATCACAAGTGAGGCTGTGTGGGATCTGGCCCCTGCCCAGTGCTGCAGCCTCGTGCCTGCTCTCACACCTTGGCTCCGCTCGCTCAGGGTCTTGCCATTCCCCAAGATCTCTCTTCATCTGCAACGATCATCTGTATATACTCAGATGGACAAACCCAGCAATCCTTTAGGATTAGATCCAGAAGCCATGTTGTTCATTTATTTATTGATTCAACACATGTGCCAGGCATGAGGCTAGATATCCAGCAGGCACCACAGAACTGAAATTAACTTTCCCCAGTGAGTGAGCCTTTACTGCCTCTCTCCATCTCTGACCTAGGCTGGACCCCCTTCGTTCATTGTGCTTCCCCAAAGAGCCTATGTTTATTTGTATCATAACACTTAGTAGATATGAGTTATTTTACTAATCTGTTTCTCCTTTCCTTCCAGGCAGGGACTGTTTCCCATTTATCTTTGTATATACCTAGTGCTCAGCACAGAGCCTGGGTTTCTATAGGTCTTAAATCACTAAGTGACTGTGGTAACACAACTAGTCACAGATTACAGATGGTCATTCGTCACAATAACAAATATTGCAAGTACTCAATCTTGGGCTTCAACTGGTATTACTTCTGCTATTTAGTCACCAAACCTGGCATTTAAATGAAAAGTCCACACAAAAGTTTTAAATTTACTTTCATTTCACTTTAAAATTATCCACTTAGTGTCTTCTATGTACTGGGCACTGGGCTTAGGGAACAGAGGTAAGGAAGATACATGAGGCCTTGCCTACCTAAGGCATAGAGTCCACAAGAGAAGACAGAGAATTAAAGAAATCATTGTTGAGTACTAACTGTATGGGTGTGATGGATGTTTCAGACAGAAGTAGCCCCAACAAGACACTACACACAGCAATGTGTATTTAGGTATATTTTAGGGCAGGTTCTTCTAATGAGGGGATTCACAATAACTTCCCATGACACAGAAACGGAAGTAATAATTTATCAGCTGATAATAAATATTCAGCTTCTCTATGAAAGTTGTCAGCAGTTTGTATTATTCACTACAGTAAGCAACTAGCCACACGTGGCTCAGTTGGTTGAGCGTTGTCCCATGCACCAAAAGGTCACTGGTATAATTCCCCAGTCAGGGTGCATGCCTGGGTTGCAGGTTTCATCCCCCGTAGGGGGTGTGCAGGAGGTAGCTGATCAGTGTTTCCCCCTCTCCCTCTAAAAAATAAATGAATAAAAACATATCTTTAAAAAAACTGGGGAAAAAATAAAATGCACACTGGATTTTGAAGACAGTACAAAAAAAGGGTAAAATATCCTAATAATTTTAAAATTGGTGAATTTAAAAATGTAGCATTTTGACTTTACAAAATAAGATAGAATTAAAGTTATTATTTCACCTCTTTCCCTCTCTATTATTTTACTATGTGGCTTAGATTAGTGGCACAGATTACCTTTCTATTGGCTAAACATTACTCTAAAGGCCTACTAGTAAGAATGACAATTCACAAACTTTTTCCAAATTCATTTCCCCCTCCCAAGTACTTTCCAATCCTTGTGTGGGCCTGTTGTTATGTTTGGCCCAGGAAAATTCCCCCTTCACCAGGCAAATGCCCCCTGATTGTTCTTTGGGGAGTACCCCCCTACCCAGTCTCAGTGAACACAGGTCTGGTCAGTCACTGTGGTCCGTTCTCCCTTCCCTTTTCCCTTTACCCACAGTGGCTGGTTAGGGCGGCACATGACCAAAGCTGGGTGAACAAAGGCCAACTCTAGGCCTTTTTCTGGAACTACTGGCAAGAAGGGGGATATCTAATCGGTCAAGTTAAGCTGGAAGCCAGAAGCTACCTGAGAAAGAAGGCCCCACAGGGGAAAGCAGAGTGGAGAGATGGAGGGAAAGGGGCCCCAGACTTTTCAGTTACATTAGTCAATAAAATCTCCTTTTTGCTTAAAGCACTTTGAGTTGAGAACCTGAAAGTGTGTTGTTGTAAGCAATAGCCTGTGGGATTAGCTGAGTATGGTGGGGCTGGCAAGGCTGTTAAGAGTGGCAGTTGTGTCTGTCACTTCATTCGAGGCTGGCTTACCTAAAAGTAGAGAACAGCATTGCCATGGAGGCCATTTTTCTCTGTAGAAAGTAATCCAAGATAGAGAACTATGTTCTCTGCCCATGCTAAAGTCCACAGAAGGGAGGCAAGTGGGAGAAGCATTTGGGGCCTGGAACTCTTGTGCCCCTAAGGCTAAATTCTCCTGGATCCTCACAATAGGGAACCACCACTGGCCACCTGGGGAATATTACTTTTGCCAAAGGCCTATGGAAGCAGTAAACTGTAGGCTAGAAACTGAGATGGAACTTTAGGAACCAGGACTACTCATGATGTATCCTGGTCAACAAGCACTGAATGTCAGAGTTCACCAAATCTAAATACTAGACAGAAAAATCACCGTTATAAAAGCACTTGTATCGCCAGAGATTCTCTTTGTTCACCCAGCTGAGACTCTCTACATTTAGAGATTCTCAGCCTCCAAGACCATCAACCACTGAAGCCTATAAATATATACCAAAAAGATCCAAGCTTTGTTTGACAGGGTAAAAATCAAGGTGGCCATGTTGATCCCACAAGCAAGCCACGTCTCCACCAAGTCTCCAAGTGCCAGCATTCCTGCTGAGGACATGATGTGCTACGGGAGGTGACCACTGCGTGTTCCTTTCCTTTTCCAAATGGACGTTTCTATTGGGCTTTCCTGCTACCTCTCCCCCACTGTTCAGTGAGCAGGAGCTGAACGGGACTTGCGAGGACACACAGTACTTGCAGGTCCTAGATCAGAGGATGAGTGTAGTAACTGGACTCTTTGGGGAAAGGCTAAGAATTTTTACACATGCTGGAGTGGCATTACTTTAACTTAGCAAACTCAAGCACACATGCTTGGTAAGACAAACAAAAACAAACTAAAAACTAGGCAGGAGGGTTTAAATAGTACAGGTAGTCGCTGCCTACACCATCCTGCCCTGGGCTGAGCACCAGGGCAGATTAAAATCTATTCTCTTGGTCACCTTATAAAAAAAAAAAGTTTTATTGATTTTAGAGAGAGGGGGAAGGAGAGAAACATCGATGTAAGAGAGAAAAATAGATTGGTTGCCTCCCCCAGACCAGGGGTCAAACCAGCAACCTTTTGGTGCATGGGATGACATTCCAACCCACTGAGCTACACCAGCCAGGGCTCATCTCAAGTTTTGGTTGCTCTTAGTGTAAACATCTTGCTGAACTGAGAGTCACTCTGTTTATACACAGATTTTCATATTACATGCTCCCAACTAGTCAAGCAACTAATCTTTCTGGTGCTCAACAGAAGGCCCAGCCATTTGGTCTTAAGCAGGAGTCAAGGCTGGACAGGAGAGATTCGGTGTAGATCATCCACATGACACCTTCCTGGGACTTCAGTTCCAACCAAGATCACATTCCTCAGTAACGAACAGTTACACCGTTAAGCCTTTCTGAAAACACATATATGAAAATAACAGGATTAATGGCCAGGCAGCCAAGCAGTGGGCTGTGGGGAACATCCCATTTCTATCTGCCCAGCATTTATTGCCCTTATTTTTGTTGTTGTTGGAGAAGGTTTCTATGTCTCCAAGCCTGAAAACAAAGGTCTACAATTGCTCAACAACTTAAACGGACCCTTGCCACCAAGGTTCAAAGGTGAGGACTGTAATCTGGGCCTACCCATCAGTGCATTCCAGTTCCTTAACTAGGTGACTAGTTTGGGGATGGGCCCATGTACAAAGTGGATGAAATCAGTCAATCCTGGGATTTTTGTTGAAAAGTACCATGTTCTTTTCACTGGGAGTTATTAGGGAGTAGCGTGTAAGTCTGGAGCTACCTCGCAACTGAGCCAACAGAGAAGAAAGCAGAGTTAAGAGCTAGAGAGAGGCTGAGTCCCAATACCTTTAAGGGAGGTGCTAGATACAACCATGCCGAAAAGCATGTAGGCTTTCATTTCTGTGAGCCAACAAATTCCTTTTTGTTAGAAGACAACTGAGTTAGATTACTACCATTGGCAACCAAGAGTCCGCATAGATATAGCTCTTTAGTATTAACTATAACACAATGAACATTTGAGTGCTTACAGTATTTCATGCACCATGTTAATTGCTTTCCAAATGATTGTGTTATCTCATTTTCACACAACCTCACAAGGTAGTTCCTATTATCTCCTATTTTACAGGAGAAAACTAAGGTTTAGAGTGTTTAATAACTTTTCTAAGACCCCACAGCCAGTAAGTATGCCTATACCAAAGTCCATGTTTATAACCACTTTATAAAAGTGATTGTAAAAAATTTCCATATAAAAATATTTGAGTCCAGCCCATGTGGCTCAGTGGTTGAAGGTCAACCCATGAACCAGGTCTCAGTTCAATACCCAGTCAGGGCACATGTCCGGGGTTGTGGGCTTGATCCCCAGTAGGAGATGTGCAGGAGGCAGCTAATCAATGATTCTCTCTCATCATTGAAGTTTCTCTCTCTCTCTCACTTCCCCCTCCCTTTAAAATCAATAAAAACATATTAAAAATATTTGAAGAATTTATTATATCGATACCATCTTACATAATGATATTTTAAAAAACTTTTCATTATTTAAAAACAACAACTGTCCTTTATAAGTAAATGCACATTGTAACTCAAACAACACAACTGGGTATACACAGATAGCATGTTTTTCTCCTAATCTTGATCCCTAATTCCCTTCTTTAAAGGCAAGCATTATTAAGTTACTTTGGTATTTGTTTAGATAGTCTATGTCCGTGGTCGGCAAACTGCGGCTCGCGAGCCACATGCGGCTCTTTGGCCCCTTGAGTGTGGCTCTTCCACAAAATACCACGGCCTGGGCGAGTCTATTTTGAATTAAGTGGCATTAGAAGAAGTTTAAGTTTAAAAAATTTGGCTCTCAAAAGAAATTTCAATCACTGTACTGTTGATATTTGGCTCTGTTGACTAATGAGTTTGCTGACCACTGGTCTATGTAAATATACATTCCACACCTTAAAACAATTTTTTTAAATATACACAACCACACCTTTAGAAAATTTTTACACAAATGGTAGTAAACCACATAGCATTCTTACAACACATCTTAGGGTTTGATTCCTATCAGTAATACTTAGAATGACCTTATTTTTCATAGCTGCATAATATTGTATTATTATACAATGACTTGTTTACTTAATGAGAATCCTACTAATGGATGTTCAACATTCTTCTATAATCATTTTCTCAATTAATATTCATGATGGCATAAGTGGGGTAGGTACTAAACCCATCTTGCACTGAAGCAGGTAAGTGAAAGATTACCTATAGCCTCCATTAATAAGTCACACATATACCAAGATTTGAACCCAGGTCTGTTCAAATAATTTGTTAGTGAGCACTTCCCTAGTCTGATTGAGATGGCCCTCCTCTGCTGTTATAGCAACTTCTGGGCTGCCAATCATAACACATGCTCCAGTTTTTCTCCCTGGACCAAAATCTCAGGTCTTTTAGCAGCTAAATTTCTCCAGGGCCTTGCATATGGCATGCACTTATGCAAATTAACTTGCTTATTTTTAATGAAACCAAGAAATAAATTCCCAAAGTCTCTTGGCATGTAAATCACAAAACTCCAACATTACCAATGTGTAAAGGGAATACTAAAAAAATAATAATTTAAAAACATATATATACACTAGAGACCCGGTGGGGTCCCTTGGCCTGGCCTGTGCCCTCTCGCAATCCTGCACCCCTCGGGGGATGTCGGAGGCCCAGTGCACGGATTTGGCCCGATCCCCACAGGCAAAGCCAAGGGACCCCACTGGTGCATGGATTCATGCATATAAGATCTTTGGTTAATCACTTCCCCTTCCCCCCTGAGATTTATCAGTCTGTTCCATGTTTCCATGTCCGTGTGTTGAGTGTCTGCCCCCTGGTGGTCAGTTTGTGTCATAGCTACTGGTTGAACGGTTGGACACTTAGCATATTAGCCTTTCGTATATATAGATATATGTGTGTGTGTATGTATATATAGATAGGTATATGTATTTATATATCCTGGAGATTAATTTCTATAGAGGGTGGGGTACAAGTAGGTTTACAGTTGTGAGTATGTGAAACACAGTTTATTCTTTTTTTAAAAATATATTTTATTGATTTTTTACAGAAAGGAAGTGAGAGGAATAGTTAGAAACATCGATGAGAGAGAAACATCGATCAGCTGCCTCCTGCACACCCCCTACTGGGGATGTGCCCACAACCAAGGCACATGCCCTTGACTGGAATCGAACCCGGGACCCTTCAGTCTGCAGGCCAACGCTCTATCCATCGAGCCAAACCGGCTAGGGCAGTTTATTCTTGTATTGTTATTAAATTATTGTATTATTTTCCATATGAACAATTGTAAACCTACTTTGCCCTACCTTGTATTTGGAAATATTCTCAAGAAATATAAAGGGGGAAAGTTACTATTGTATAAAGATATGTATAGTATGATCTCACAGGGGTAAAAAATTATAAAACTATAGATCTCCTGCCCTGGCTGGTTTGGCTCAGTGGATAGAGCGTCAGCCTGTGGACTGAAAGATCCTGGTTTCGATTCTGGTTGGATGCACATGTCCAGGTTGTGGGCTCGATCCCCAGTGGGGGACATGCAGGAGGCAGCCAATCAATGATTCTCTCTCATCATTGATGTTTCAATCTCTCTCCCTCTCTGAAATCAATAAAAAATATTTTTTAAAAATTAAAAAAAAAAAAAACCATAGACCTCACTATAAATTTTTCTGTCTCTAAAAGAAAGGTCTGGGAACATCAATTGTTAGAGGAGGTAATCTCTAAGAACTAAAATACGGGGTGTTGATTTCATGTTTATAGTTCTGTAGTATTTGGTTGCATTTTTAAAAGTGATGTGAGTATACATGTTACATTTATTCCTTTCATCCTGGCAATTCCACTTCTTATAGTATATTCTGGGAACATTTATGTTGTTTCTAGGGTTTGTCTGTTAAAAAACAGCAGAGCCAGTGTTTTGAATGTTTACATTTTTCCACATGTGTCAAAAAATATCAAGAATTAATTCAGTAAGTAATTGTACATTTATAATAGAAAGTTATGCAATGAATGTCATATATAAAGCTACATGTAAGTTTTTAAAAAGCAGGTGTGAGTAGTAAAATTGTATTTTTGTAGAAAAGTTATATACATAGAAATAAGGTATTAAGAATACATACCGAATAGTTTGAGTATTAATCTTTGGGTAGGATTATGATTTTATTCTCTTCTTAGCTTTTCACATTTCTAAATTATTTTAAGGTACACATGGGTTATTTGCCTTACAAAACAAAAACAAAAAACAAAAATCATTCCCATTTGAGGCTAAACAAAACAAGTCTGGTGATTTACTTTTAGACTTGAAAATCTTATGTACCATTCAATGTGTTCAACAGAAATGGGCTGTGCTTCAGAAAGAGCATCCCAACCTCACAGGGGGAAGGCAAGTGTTGTTCTTATCTACCATTCAACAGAGCCACCAGAAAATTAAGTCAAGAAAAAGGCCCAGCCTGCTGTAGGTTAACATACTGTGAACACTAAAATAAACTCCTTTTACCTCAGTTAATAGGAGAACTGGGCAAGGAAAAGAACTAGATATATGATACATTTCTGCCTCAAAGCCAAACACGAGACAGGCATTTTGAACAGAGGAAAAAGGGAAATAGAAGAAAATGGAAATTAAATAAAAGGAATGAAGACCACATTAAGCACATTAGTGAAATAACCCAAAGAAATTTCCAGCGGGAGCCCAGGCCACAGCTGGATTCTGGCCATTGGCTCAGCAGGTTAGGGCACAAGCAGTTTAAGAAAAGAATACCTGGCTTCCAGTTGTAACTATATACTACGAGAGGCCCGGTGCATGGGTTCGTGCACCGGTGGGGTCCCTCAGCCTGGCCTGCACCCTCTACCAATCCGGGACTCCTCAGGGGATGTCGGACTGCAGATTTCCACCTGATCCCTGCAGGACAGGCCAAGGGACTCCACTGGTGCATGAATCCATGCACCGGGCCTCTAGTCTATCTATATATATAAAAGCCTAGGCGACCCTATGACCGGCCGACTGGTCGCTATGATGCACACTAACTACCAGTGGGCAGATGCTCAACACAGGAGCTGCCCCCTGGCGGTCTGTGCGCTCCCACAGCGGGAGTGCCACTCAGCCAGAAGCCAGGCTCACAGCTGGCAAGCACAGCTGCGGCAGCGGGAGCCTCTCCCGCCTCCATGTGTCACCAAGCGGCGAGTGGCGGCAGTGGAGGCAGGCAGAGCGGGGGCCGGGATGAGCAGGAATGGCGTGGCGCCCAGCCCCGGCTCCTCCCCTACTGCCTGCTGCTTCATGCACTGCTGCATCCCTCGGGGGACGTTGGATGCACTACTGCATCCCTCAGGACAATCCGACATCCCCCAAGGAGTCCCGGGTTGCAAGAGGGTGCAGGCCAGACTGAAGGACCCCATCAATGCACGAATTTGTGCACCAGGCCTCTAGTATATATATAAAAGCCTAAGCGACCATCTGCCCCCTGGTGGTCAGTGCGCATCATAGCTACCAGTCGAAGAGTCGCTTAGGCTTTTATATGTATACTAGTGGCCCAGTGCGTGAAATTCGTGCACTGGGGGAGGGGAGGGCGGGAAGGGGTGTCCCTCAGCCCAGAATGCACCCTCTCCAATCTGGGACCCCTTGGGGGATCCCTCTCACAATGTGGGACTGCTGACTACCAACTGCTCACCTGCCTGCCTGCCTGCCTGATTGCCCCTAACCGCTTCTGCCTGCCAGCCCGATCACCCCCTAACCATTCCCCTGCCAACCCAATCACCCCCAACTGCCCTCCCCTGCCAGCCTGGTCACCCCTAACTGCCCTCCCTTTCCAGCCATCTTGTGACCACATGGGAGTGGCCATCTTGTGCGAGGGCACGACGGTCAATTTGCATATTACCTCTTTATTATATAGGATATATTTAGATATATTAACTCAATGTGGCTAACCATTTAAAAAAAATTTTTTTTATTGATTTCAGAGAGGAAGGGAGAGGGAGATAGAAATATCAGTGACGTGAGAGAATCATTGATGGGCTGCATCCTGCATGTGCCGAGCCCTCAACCTGGGCATGTGCCCTTGACTAGAATTGAACCTGGGACCCTCCCATCTGCAAGCCAATGCTCTATCCATTGAGCCAAACTGGCTAGGGCACTGTCCATTTTTTAATCCATTCAATTATTTATTAAGTGTCTGCTGTGTACCAGGCCCTGCAAAGGCGATGACTACAAAGGCAACATGGTAGTCCCCACTACGTAAGAGGGTACAGGCAAACAAATAACAGGAAATGCATGATCAATACTGAACGATCCCAAGGTTGGGTACAGGAAGGCAGGAAGACGGGCTAGGCAGAGAAATGGGTGGGGATGTGGAGAAAGCAGTTAGAGGTGGTGGTGCTTGCACTAAGTCCTGGAAGGTCAAAGGGCTCTGTCTTGCGGAGAAGTGAGTGGAGTTGGGGGACTTGAGCGGCTGGCCAAGCACAAGCAAAGGCACTGAGACTTGGAGGAGCTGTGGTTCAGAGGTCCTGTGGTAGGAGAGGACTGCTGCACAGGATAAAGAAGGGCCAGACTATGGTCCCTTACTCACCATACTATTAGCCACACCCCCAACGTCAATCTTTCTCCAAGATGGGTTACCTAAGATGAAGAGCTCTAAGGTCATCTCCGGCTCTTTAGGCAAGAGGTCAATTCATAATCTAACATAAATGGCGTCTCTATGAGCTAGCAGGTGAGAAGCCTAATCAGAAACCCAATTATTTCAGAGAACTGGTGAAGTGAACAGACGAACAGAAAGCCCCGACAGAGGCATGTGGCAACTGGAATAGCAAACATGCATTTATCTTGGTAGAGATTTCCCCTTAAATCCCACACCACACCAGTTGGTGAGCAGTCTCTCTTCTCTCTCCAATGAGTCCCTGCCCAGCCCAGCCCGTCTCACTGCCCCAGCTAAATTGCCCCATCATTTCTCACTGAATTACTAGAATGGCCCCCAAACTTGGCCATCTTTCTTCTTTTGATTTTTAAAGTACAGATCTAGGGTATTTTAACTTCAGTATAACTTGCATTTATTTTTGGAAATCTAACCACATACATATGAATGTTTCTAAAGGAAAAGGAATCTCAAACTGCTTCACAACTTTGGAATAGAAGCCATTTACTGACGAAATGGTGACTGCCTTCCTTTCTATGTACATTTATTTTTCTATGTACATTTATTTTGTTTCCTAAAATAATTTCAGACAATTTAAAAATAAGTATATGCACATGGTTTTTTAAAACCCCACTAGCTTGGGGAGCTTATAATGATTTCCTCCCCAAGGTCACACCTCAGTATCTCTAAGTAATAAGCACACACAGCTATTTCTTGGTTTAGCCATTTTCGTTATTTATGTAGACTTCCTTCTTGATACCACTTTTACCTAATAGTTGCATACCAGTGCTGTGCATTTTGACTATACAAATATCATTCACTGCAGAGTCAAATAGTATACTGAGATTATATTTTCTTTCTTGTAAAGCTCATTTGTTAGGAGTTTCTGATTGTCTTTCCTGCTTTTTGGCAGCATTTGCCTTCACCATATCATCAACTTTCCAACTCTCCTTCTTATTGGATATTCAATTTTTCTTTTGCCTGAAGCTCCTGAACCTCCTGCAGTCAAGACACTAGACTGACTGTTCTACAAGCCTGCTGCATGGTGGTCTTTCTGCAGTTTTCTCTGACAGCATGCAGTATTGAAGTCTGAGGTGGATACCTGACATTTAATTTGACTGCCCAGCCTCTAAACCTACCCCCCATCACTAGAAGTTTACTAGTTTGTCTATGTTGGTGGGAGGCACAACCACCTTTCTAACACAGAAGCTGAAGGACTAGTGCCCTTTATCAGCTTCCCTGAACTTTAGGCCAGAGTTGTTACTTAGGCTGGCATAGGCAGGCATGCTACCCTGGACTTGGAGTCTAGAGTCACTCCTGCAAGGAAGCAGACCAGTGGTGATGGCTGGGGAGCCTGGGAGGAGAGACTAGTGATGCTGGACTGGTTTCTGTGGTTTGATGTTTTGGCTGTGGTTTTGGTTATTGATCCTTCCTTGTTCCTGCCTATTCTCCAAGCTTGATTGTCTAATTGTCTTGACAATTTAGTTAAGTTATCCAATATCCTCTCAATAAATTCCTTTTCTGCTCAAGTCAGCCAGAGTTGATTGCATTATTATCAATTGTTTTCCTGGAACACATCTGAACAATAGTATGAAAGAGAAAACTTGCATCCTTATACATCTGAAATGTGTATTGCACCCTCACACTGGATAGTTTGGCTAGGTAAAGAATTAAAGGCTGAACACCACTTGTCTCAGAACTGAAGGCACTGCTCCAGTGATGAGAAACCTGCAGCTAGTGATTCACATTCCTTAGAAACTATTCAATTTTTAACCTCTCCGAAACTTCCCAGGCCTGTCCTACCTTACAGTAAAATCTCTTATGTATTCAGATGTGCATCTTTTCTCACTCACAGTATGAGAAACTCATGGGTTCCTAAACACTACATTTGGACTTCAGCTACAAGAGATACTTACGTTGTAAATCATTCTTTCACTGTCTCTGTTTAATCTTTCTAAAATTCCTATTCTTTTTGGATTGATCCTCTAACAGTTCTTAGCTTCTATTTCTTTGTTTGTTTTTTGGTTCTGTTTACTTGTGTCCTTACATCAAATTTAGCTTCCACTTTTCACTTAAAAAAAAAAAAATTGGGGCAACTCTATTTTTAATTTCCAAGAACATTTGTTTTACTTTCTGCTGAATCTATTTTATTGCTCTTGCTCTTATTTTATGAATAGGACAGCTTCTCTGATACCCCTGATTATTTCCTTTAAAGTTTTTCTTTGTTTCCTGTTTAATCTGTTTTCTTTATAGTCATCTTTTCCTAATCATTAAACAAACAAAAATCTTGATCCCACTGTAGAATGTTGTAGTCTTTTCTCAAACATCTAGTCAAGCTTTGTGTCTGTTCATACTTAAGAATAAAGCAACACAATGACATGTGGGAGCTGAATGATTCTAGTTGAGGTGATACTATGCCAGAGTGGTGCTAATTCAGCTATTCTGAGGTTTCTCAAAAATTATTTGTCTCCTGGATTTTGGGCATTTATCCTGTATAAAGACCTTCCCATGAATCCCTCTTGTACTCTTGGTTTTGCCACACGAGCTTCTGTGGTTTTCCAGAGCAGAGCAACACTCTCTTTGGCCACAGCTTCTTCTGTTCTGCTAGACTGCTTGTCACGCCCCCATTCATTCTCTATATTCCAGAAGTCTATTGAATTATCTTGTTCACTCAAGTCCCCACTCTCATTTTTAATGACGGAAACAAAACAAAACTGTTTACTATTATTTTCATAGGGTTTCAAGGGGAAGGAGATAAATATGCATGACAATCTGCCTTCCTGAGCCAGAATTGGCCCCCTATGCATTTAATTCTCATTTATCAGCAAGTGGTACTGACTACTAACTATGTGTAAGGCACTGTGCTAGGCACTTTATATTAGTAAATAAAGTAGGCGATGATTTCTTTTGCAAATAGAAGCTGAAGCCCTAATATTTTTCCTTCCTAAGTCTCTACCCCAATAACTGAATGTTGATTTTAAAAAACAAAAACCCCTGAAAACCTTTTAATATATTATATATTGTTTTAACTTTAGAGAGGAAGGGAGAGAGAGAAAGAAACATCAATGATGAGAGAGAATCACTGATTGGCTGACTCTTGCACGCCCCACACTGGGAATCAAACCCAGGACCCTTCAATGCACAGGCTGACACTACATCCACTGAGCCAAACCAGCTAGGGCCCTCTGTATAGGTTAATTCTCTATCTTCTATCTATCTATCTATCTATCTATCTATCTATCTATCTATCTATCTATCTCTTTACATATAATCTATACCAAATTAAGAGTGAAGAAGCATATTAGAAAGGCCTGATTAATAAATTAAATAGACCTATTGTTATTCAGGTCAAGTAAGAGAAAACAAGTGATATTTTTAATAAAAGAAATGCTATAACTCTTTATATCTGTGAGTCAGAGTGGTCTCTAAATCTAAGTGGGCAAAAGTTTTTATCCTCCATACAATGTTTAAGCTTTATTATTCCCTTTGAACTTTAAATTTTATATTCTTTTACAGAAAAATAAAGAGCAGGAAAAACTGCAATTAAACCACTAATTTAAGAGGGTTTTTAATTTATATTACCAAATTCATAATGTTTCTTTCATTTCAATTATTGCTAACCTTAAATATGTAGTTATTGACCATAAAATGGAATTTAAGAATTATTCCCTTGATACATCTGAATTTCCAATTTGGAGGTTGGCAAAAGTATTTCAAGTATATTTAGTGATAGGCGGTTATGAAGCTTAGGCTCTAATTCTGCTGCTCAGATGCCTCCCACAATAGTATACTTGAATCTCCCATCAGAGTACTATTTAGTTTATCTCTACTTCCCTTTCCAATCCCTAGTTTTTGGTCTTAATATTTTCTTTTAAATCTGCACATAAGGACATGCTTAGAGAGAGGAAGACAGCGGGGAGAGGAGAAATGGAGGGGGAGAGAGAGAGAGAGACATATCTATCAGTTGCCTTTCATATGCACCCAGCCAGGGAAACCCACATCCACGACTCAGGCATGTGCCCTGATCAGGAATGAAGCGGCAACCTTTTGGTGCACAGGATGATGCTCAACCAACTGAGCCACTGTTGCCAGGTCTGATCTTCGGCTTTTACCTCACTTCAACACCAATGGAATACACAAGAAGTTGACAAACATTTTCTGTAAAAGGCCACAAAGTAAATATTTTAGATCTTGTGGGACACAGTTCTGTTGTAGTCACTCAACTCTGCTATTGTAGCAAGAATACATCAGTGAATGGGCTTTGCTGGATTCCAATAAAACTTTATTTACAAAACAGGCAGTGGACCAGATTTGACCAGCAGGTCATTTGTGGACTCATGGGATAAACCATTACCCTCTTTTAACTACTGCTGTTTTAATTTAGGATATCTATATTGCTCATACCAAACACTAAAAATTGTATGAAGAAAGTCAATCATCTTTTTGGATAATGAGATTACGTCTCTGACATATTTTGTTTTATATGTAAGGACTAGAAACAAGCAGTAAAACTAAAGTCAATTTAAAATATCCATTTTAATAGGTGGACCTCATCCCAGCCATAGAAAACAATGATAATTAAACACATGGAGATACTCCTATGTCAATGATTCACAGCTAAAAAAGAATTTATAGATGCAATGAAGAGCTATAAAGAAAGTCTTACTATGGGTTCATCAATTTAAGAGAGTAGTAATTCAATTGCTTCATTACTAGTACCTCCCCCCCCTTCCCCCAAATCTGTCAGTAAACATTCTCCCATTGAGGTATTAGTGAGTTTACTTTAGAACCCAGTTGCTAAAAGGGCTTGCAGCACAGTGCTAGCACCTTAGGTCTCAGAAAAAGTATGCATTTAATCATCACTCTGGCTCCAAGGGATGGGCACCTGGTCCTGGTGGACATAGTTTCACAAACTACCTCCTGGTGCGGGAGCATGATAAATGAAGTAAGAATACTCTTGAAAGACTTATGAACATAAGAACTAATATGTGAGGTCCCTCCTTCCCTTACATTTAAATCTCTTTAAAAGATAACTGACTATCTAAACCAAAACAGTAAATTGTATTGTGTTTATAACAAGAATATAAAAATATAAAACAGTATTAACATAATGTCCAGGAGGTGAGAAATAAAAGCATATTATTGTAAGCATGAATTATAATTTAAGCATGAATAGGTTAAGTACAAAAAGCCAATAATAACCAAGACAATTTTGAAAAAAAATGACATGGTAGAGAGACTTGCCCTACCAGATATTCAGACGTTTACTATAAAACTGTAATAATTAGTGAAATGTGTACTGGCCAGGATTAGGCGAATAGACCAAGAGACTAGAATAGAAAACCCAGAAACAAATCCACACATATATGTTTAATGTCAGATATTACAAATGGGACACTGCAGATCACTAGAAAGGATGGAATAGCTAATAAATGGTGCTAGGACAATTATTTATCCGAGAATAAAATATATAATTGTACCCCTACCTCAACCCACACAAAATTCAACTCCAGACCTACATAAAGTTTTGCTCCAAACTAAAGCTAAAGTTATGAAATAAAGAAGAAAATATTCCACTTCATCGGAGAGGTTTTCTTAAAACAGAAATGCACAAATCATACATGCAGAAAACTGTTAAAATTAATTATGATCATCAAAAGACCATAATAAAATAATGAAGTCAAGCCACAGATTTGGAGAAAATATACACTGAGTGGCCAGATGATTATGATCTCTGAACGCATAATAATCTGGCCACTCAGTGTGTGTGTGTGTGTGTGTGTGTGTGTGTGTACACATATATTAGAGGCCCGGTCATGAATTTGTGCATGGGTGGGGTCTGGCCAGCCTGGCCAGGGGGAGGGAACATAGGCAGTTGGCCGGCCTGCCTGCTGGTCGAACTCCTGGTCAAGGGGACAATTTGCGTATTAGCCTTTTATTATATAGGATATACACTGAGTGGCCAGATTATTATGCGTTCAGAGATCATAATAATCGGCCACGCAGTGTAGAGAATGCACATAACCTCCTTGGACTTATTATCCAGAATAGATAAGGAATTAGTAGAAATCAACAAGAAAAGGGCATAGAACCCAAGAGAAAACTAGGTAAAAGATGGGAATTAGGCAGAAGATGGTACTGAGAGGCAAAATATTAAAATATATATTCAGGGAAATGTGAATTAAAATTAAATAACTTTTTCACACTCATCAGATTGGCAAAAATTGCAAAGTCTAAAAAGAACAAGTGTTGAAAACATGCAAAACTGCTACCCCCCTGCTAATGGGGTGGTGGTGGAACCCTTTGGAGAAACCTTTCATCAATATTTAGTGAAACCATGTAGCAAAAGAACACATGCACAATACATATACAGAAAAGTATAAAAAATACAGGGAAACATAGAGAAAAAAGGACCATACAATTGGGCAAGGAAACAGACTTCAACTACACCATTAATGTCATTGCATGGTGCTATTCTATGGAAATACGTGATGATGGAACAGCTTCCATTTTTCTAATTACCAAAGAAGAATTCTGTTTCTGGGAAACAGATTTAAAATGCACTACACACAAACACACACACACTACAAGATTAACTCCATTGTAATGAAGAGTTTACTGACAGGCCTACCTATTTTTGAGGAATCTTCTAGGGTTTAAAGGATAGAATGGAATCCTTGAAAAACAAGTAATACTAATAAGACATGCACTTCTCAGATGAGAAGTGAACACACAAACACCACACAGACACACACACACCTTAAATTGGATTTAGAGAGAGAGAGAGAGAGAGCAAAGGAGAAGTAGAAACATCCATGTGAGAGAGAAACATCGATGAGTTGCCTTCTGTATAGGCCCTGACCTGGCACCGAACCTGCAACCCAGTTATGTGCTCTGGCCAGGAAGTGAACCGGCAACCTTTCGTCATGACAGTCAACCAACTGAGCCACTCTGATGGGCAGAACACTAGTGAGCTTCCTAAGTCTGAGGAAATGGGTAAGTGGTCTAGGAGGTGGTCTAGAGAGGAGCCACACCGGGTGAGCAGGCAACACTGACAGCCAGTTGTGTAGCTGCAGTGATTCCACTAGTACAATTGTCGGCAAACTCATTAGTCAACAGAGCCAAATGTCAACCATACAACGATTGAAATTTCTTTTGAGAGCCAAATTTTTTAAACTTAAATTTCTTCAAATCCACTTCTTCAAAAGAGACTCGCCCAGGCCATGATATTTTGAGGAAGAGCCACACTCAAGGGGCCAAAGAGCCGCATGTGGCTCGCGAGCCGCAGTTTGCCGACCAAGGCACTAGTATGTTCTGCTTGACCCAGGTTTTAAAGACCCCTCAATCTGGACTGCATGAAGTATGCATCCTCTCAATTTAGATCTTCAGGGCAAAACAATACAGCCATCGACATAGAAAAGGTACAACTCCTTGAAAGGAATCCAATTCCTCCACTCTCATTCTGTAGTTTTATGACTCCTGAGGTTCTGGCACACAAATTGGACTTGAACTCCCTGTTATACTCACGTGGGCCAACATTTTGATAGAGATCATGATTCAGAAGCCTCTCACCCACTAAAGATTCACAACAAGGTCTTAGCTTTTTTCTACTTCGTAATGAGCTACTGCCTCTGAGGCACACACATGCATACACACACACACACACACACACACACACACACACACACACACACACACAATAAAACAGAAAGGCCTATAGCAGTGATTGCTAATGAATATGAAGTTGTTTCATTTTCAAGTGCACTAAAAAAAGCTTGGAAACATACTAGGAATAAATGCTATGAAGATGTGGGATGGAATAGTGGTGATACAATCACTCTGAAAATATACAAACTTGATGATACTGAACTCAATGAACAAAGAAAAACATTCTTTACCTAAACCAGTTTTGGGGGAAAAAAATGCTAATATGTTGTATAGGAAAGGGATGATGATAATGCTAACCTTTATTAAGGATAAAAATCAATAACAAACAATAAAGTTTATCAAGGACCTGGCTTGATTCAGCAGCTCGATAATTAGAGGAAGAGCAACCGTTGATTTGAACAGCACTTTTACTCATGTGGAGGGAATGGGGCTCTCTTAAGGGGCGATGGTGAGTGGCAGGTACAGCTAAGTCGCTATACTGATAGCTTGTTTCCTTTTCTTACCAGTGGTTTTTTTTTTTTCTAACCATTTAGCTCTTCACTATCTCTAACCTATATAGCTTAGAACAGTGGTTGGCAAACTCATTAGTCAACAGAGCCAAATATCAACAGTACAACGATTGAAATTTCTTTTGAGAGCCAAATTTTTTAAACTTAAACTTCTTCTAATGCCACTTCTTCAAAATAGAGTTGCCCAGGCCGTGGTATTTTGTGGAAGAGCCACACTCAAGGGGCCAAAGAGCCGCATGTGGCTCGCGAGCCGCAGTTTGCCGACCACTGATCTAGAGGATCCCATTACCAGAGTTAATGTTTTTGCAATTAATCATTAAAAATGCAAAATAAGTACCTGGTAATTAAAAATAAAAAACAAATGTTTATCTGTGTGATAAACAAAATGTCACGATCTCCACAAATTAGTTAAAATTTACAGATCTGAGAATGTTAGTGCTTTATAAAATAATCAAGCAATCCAAAAACCCTTATTAAACATATGATTAATGAATTTGGGGATTATTTTGGTACTTTTTTCAATTAATAGACTGACATTACCTTTTTACAAAATCTATTTCTATTTGTATTCAGACATTGCATTGTTCACTAAAATGTGTTTGCAGTTAATTACTTCATAAAAAGCAAGGAGGAAAACAGACAAGGATCTTTTGAACCACAATTTAGGAGAAGTCTCTTTAGGATGTTCTCAGAGAGATAATTCTTTTTCTCACTTTGCAAAATATAACTAAAAATGTATATATTTTAAACCGTGAGATTGTAGAGAATGGAAGAAAAGTTGGCCAAGTTACAGAGCCTTCCTGGGTCTTGGTTTCCTCACTTGTACAAAGTGAGTAGAACTAGAAAAATCCCCAGAGTACTTTCTAGGACCCAAACGCCTATGAGGGTCTCTGAAGCCTCACCTGCTAATCAAAGTTTCCCATTTTGTCCACTCACACAACCGTCTCTGAGCAACATTCCCTGGCTGATCAACACCTGACAAACACTGAATTCACCAGAAAATATTATTAGATTACAGTTAAAAACACAGGTAAGGTAAATACAGTTCAAAAACCATTATAGAACCTTAAGCAAATGTTTAATACCAAAAGACTTATGATTTCGCCAAACACATAAGCTCCATCCCCAGCCCCTTCAATTGTTAAACTGGTTCTCGGGTTGCCTGGAGTTATAAAAGGGATAACAGAAATTCTTTCTCTCCCCACCCTATTACCACACTGTTTATGACCCACTGGCACCCCTGTCAAAGCATTTGGGGTACCCTGCCCCAGGGCCAATGCAAAAGAATGTTCCCTTTATGATGAGAAGGGCCCTGTCTCCTTCAGAAAGGTTTGGACTCAATCCTCATCTCCCCTTTCAGCTAACTGTGACTTGCTACAGGGAAAATTGTACAGCAGGGTCAACTAATAAAATGATGGGCTTCGAAGGGGGTTTTTCAACTACTGCTGTGGACAAAGCAATGTCTGATGGACCAGAAGGCAGGAAAGGATCTTAAAAAATCCGTGGCTTTCCCAGGACCTCTGCAAGATAGCAGAAGCTTCTGGAGGTCCAAGTTTCCAAAGGGGATTTGAATCAATCTGCTAAATGCATCAAAGCAGAGCCAATGGGGAAGTCTAATACTGACGGCTCTTGGACCTTTGTCACTTTCCCTGCAGCCAACAAAATCCAGACTGTGACAACGAAACAGAGGATGCAAAGAATCACATGCTACAACATGGATTCTCCACACGATGACAAAGTCAAGCAAAAATGAGGCAATCTAAGTTTCAAGCTAGCTGCTGGTTAAACAATAAATTTCTTGTTCTGATTATATTGGACATCTTCAGAACTACAATCTTGCATGTTGTAGTCCTCTTTTGTAGTGCTTTTTGTTAGAACTAAAATCACTTTCAAACAAATGCACACGTCCTGGTTCTCAAACGTAGATACACACTGCAATGGAGTGGGAAATTTAGAAACTTCTGATGCCTGGGCCCTAGCCATGAGATATTTATTTAGGATAGGAGTGTGGTCTGCGTGGCAGGATTTAAAGAAGCTACTTGGCTGATTCAAAGGTCCGGCAAAGTTTCAGAATCACTACTCTAAGCTGGTTGGCAAACAGACTTAGAAGATACTACTATTTATGGGAAGTCTGCCGTTTCCTGCCAAGCATACACACAATTATGGTGTGGCTAGCAATCATCAGAGGTAAATGATTCTGTTCTGATATCAAATTATTTTCAAAGGCAGAGGGGCAAGTGACAAGAAGGAACAATGATGCTTTTGTAGGGTAAGAGAAATTTTCAATGCTAAAAAACTTCCTAGCATATCATAGAAACCAGTTTTGCTGGTTTTTTATTATATGATAAAGGGAAGCACTGACCCAATCGGCAGAATTTTGGAGGTATGATGTACTGGTCCAGAGCAACAGTGAGATATCTTTGTGACTCCTGGAAAAACCCAGAGGAGTTTTCTACTCTAAGAATACTGCCGCCAAAGAACAGAGATTGTCATTTCCTGAGAGTCGTTACAATGTTTCCATATCAAGAAGATAAGGACTAAACCTATCCAGCTAGAGGGCAGCACTCTAAAATTGTAATTTTCCATTAAAGCAATTAAATATAACTTGCAAGGTCATGACCTCAAGCTTCAGCATGCTCAGAATCACCCGCAGGGCCCGTTAAATGCAGGTTGTTGGGCTCCACCACACACGGTCTGATTCTGTAGGTCAAGGATGGGAGTTTCTGCCATGTTCCCAGGGGATGCTGCTGCTGGTGTGGGGACCACCCTGAGAACTGTCCTAAGGCCCCACAAACGGCATTCTCTTTGAGTAACTAGAAAGGTTTCTATCCTAACTTTAGGCTTTGTGATAAAGAGACGAATTACTTTGAGTGAAACGAGACATTGTCTTAAGATAAATCTTGAGATTTATGTCATGAGGAAACATTTTATCGTTACTCTAGAGAGGAGCAGATGGGTTCAGTTAACTTCGTTCATTCACTCATGAGTAAACATTACCCGTGGAGGAGAAAGTGCAAGAACAGTCTTAAGTTAAAAAAGGACCTAAACATCCCTCTACTCCCAAGCTCGACCCATGATTTCTTGTTCCCCAAGGAAATAGTGGGTATTTTTCATTTATAAAATGTTTAAATGGGGGTAAAGTTGGGCTTTATAACTAAGTAGTTAGGTCAACTGAGTAACATCTAGAAAAAAATAAAGTTGAACCTGTACTTTACAGAAGAACAGTATAAGCCTCAAATGGAGCAAAATTTAAACCCTATATAATAAAGAGGTAATATGCAAATTGACCCTCATGCCCTCGTCACAAGATGGCTGCCTCCACATTGTCACAACATGGCCAGCGGGGGGGGGGGGGGGGGCCGGTTGGGATAACCAGGCCTGCAGGGGAGGGCAGTTGGGGGTGATCGGGCTGGCAGAGGAGCAGTTAGGTATCAATCAGGCCGGCAGGGGAGTGGTTAGGGGGCTATCAGGCTAGCAGGCAGAATGGTTAGGGGCAATCAGGCAGGCGAGTGGTTAGGAGCCAGCAGTCCCGGATTGTGACATCCCCCGAGGGGTCCCAGATTGGAGAGGGTACAGGCTGGGCTGAGGGACAACCCCCAGTGCATAAATTTCATGCACTGGGCCTCTAGTGTAAAATAATACAGAAATCCTACCAAAAAAATTGTTGTTTGTTTCAATTTCTGCATGTAAGGGGGATAGTAGGGGATGCTTTCTATGATTCAAAATCTGAAAGCCATAAAGAGAGAATATAAAAACCATGCTCTGTAAAAATAAACTTCTGTATGGGGCAAACGGAAAAACTTCCAAGGTTGAAAAGAATGGTAACCTGCCCAGCTGGCATGGCTCAATGGTTGAGTGCTGACCTATGAACCAGGAGGTCACAGTTTGATTCCGGTTAGGGCACGTGCCCGAGTTGTGGGCTCACTTCCCAGTGGGGGTGTGTGTGCAGGAGGCAACTGATCAAGGATTCTCTCGTATCATTGATGTTTCTTCCTCTCCTTCTTGCTTCCTCTCTGAAATCAATACAAATATATTTAGGGGAAAAAACACACACACAAAAGAATGCTAACCTGAGAAAAATATTTGGAGATCATACCATGGACTTAGAGCTAATTAATCACCCTATAAATAAAGAACCCTACAAGTCAGTAAGAAAAAGACCAACAACCCAATAGAAAAGCAAGTTAAGTACAAGAACATAGTTTGAAGAAAAGAAAGAAATACAAATGGGCCTTTAAAAGTATGAAATGTCTGACCTCACACTTTTAAAAAGCATGAAAATTTAAAACATATCGAGATATTATATTTTGCACATCAGATTGGCAAAAATCTAAAAGTGTGATATCCCCTCTGTTGAAGTTCTCATAACTTGTTGGTAGGAGTATAAAATGAAACAAGCCCTAAAAGGACAATGGATAAAATCAAAAGTACATATGCATATGCATCTGGTCAAATTCAAATCCTCCCTGTAGGAAGCTACCCCGCAGATACACCTAGACATGTATGAATACATGTACAATTTTGTTTGTAATAGCAGAAGACTAAAAGAATCTAAGGGCCTATTCATAAAAAATTGGCTTAATAAACATTGACCCATCCACCCATATGATGAAATACTATACAGCTTAGAAAAAATACGAGGTAGTATTATATGTTCTGACATAAATATTGTATGTTTAATAGAAATCTTATTAAAGTATATCATTTAATGTAAGAACAGGTAAAGAATAGTACACATCTGTCATCTTTTTTAAGGAGAAGAAAAAGATTTAATTCTTCAATTTGCATAAATTAAAAAAATTCAAAAGAAACTAATGGAAATAATGACCTATAAATAGCATAGGAGGCCTGAGAGCAAGATTGTCAAGTACACCTTCTTATAAAACTTTCTTGGTAATTGTTATTGAGATCAAATTGCAGAACTATATAAAAATATGAAGATGGTGGCATAGCTAAACCTGGTGCTCACCACCTCCCATAACCATATCAAATTACAACTGACGTACAGAACAACCATCATTCAGAACCCCATGAAATCTAGCTGAATGAAAGTCCTACAACTAGGGGATTAAAGAAAAAGCACATCGAGACTGGTAGGAGGGGCAGAGATGCAGTACACAATCGCTGAAACTGCTTGTCCCACACCCATGTGTGGCGGTTTAAAAGCAAGAGGCATATCTTGGCTGTGGAGGTTTCCCTAAGGAGCGAGGAGTCCCAGCCCCACACCAGATCCCAAAGCCCAGGGTTCCAGTACTTGGAAGAGAAGTCTCCACAACTTCTGGCTGTAAAAGTCAGTGGGGATTGTGGCTGAGTGACACAGAGGCTGCTGGTCCCAAGCAGTTCCTCTTAAAGGGCCCATAGGGACTTACTCGAACTCACTCTCTGCGAGGTCCAGTGCTGGGGCAGCTTGGAAGTAACCAGGGACATTTGGGGAGAAACTAACTTGCCTGGAATCAAGGCAAGAGCTGGAGGAGCAACTTTTTCCCCAGACAGAAGTGCTGGTAGAGGCCACTGTTCCTTTGCTGAGCCCTCCCTGCCACAGAGCCGGCAGGTGGAGCACCACGTCTCCATCAACCTGGCTCATACTTTTCGCCCTGCCCTGGTGATTCCCTGAGACCCGGCCTCTCCCTATTTGCAGGCTCATCCAAGCCATTTCCAATGGCTTTTCCATACTACTAGCCTCTCTTGCCTCATACTTCGGACTTCCCTAAAATCTCTCAAACAGGCAGCAGCTGGCCTCAGCATGTCCTTTCAATAAATGGCCGAGGTCTGGCACTACCAGCAGGCAGCTTTGGTTCATAGCTTGGCCTCTCCTGGCAACCTCCGAGCCCAACACAAGTAGAGGCTATTTGCAGATTGCTTTGTAGCTCATGCTGGGTGGCCCTGGGCAGGGAACAGGCAGTGTGGTTAACATTGCACCTCCAGGGAGGCTCCAAAGCCAGTGTACCGGTGGTCAAGTTTCAACCACACCGGATTACAACTCTATCACCACCACCATGAGTAACACACTCAATGGGCAGACTCAGTGAGCACCAAAGCCCCACTGAAGCAAGCCCTACTCCACAGTATCAGTTCCGTTGTCATTGCAGCCGATCCTCACAACTAATTGGCCGGGGGGGGGGGGGGGGGGGGGAGGGTCAATCCTTCTCAGTGACACCAACATCAACCAAGGCTCAACTACAATAGGACAGTGCAGTGCACAGAGCTCACACAGGGGTGCACCTGGAGTGCCCAATTCAGGTGACTGGGGAGGCTGTGCCACTGGGCACTACAGAACACCTACTACACATGGCCACTCTACCAAACCTGGGAGATATTGCAGGCCTACCTAATACATAGAAACAAACACAGGAAAGTGGCCAAAATGTGGAGACAAAGAAGGAACAGGATAAATCTCCAGGAAAAGAACTAAATGAAATGGAAGCAAGAAAAGTACAAGATACAGAGTTCAAAACAATAGTTATAAAGATGCTCAAGGAACTTGTTGAGAACCTCATGGAAATTAGTGCGATCTTCAAGGAACTTACATCAACAACATAAAAAAGGACCAGTCAGAAATTAAGCATACACTAATTGAAATAAAGGATAATTTATAGGAATCAAAAATAGAGGACACCAAGAATCAAGTCAAGAATTTGGAATGTGAGGAAGCAAAAAACATCCAACAGAACAACAAAAAGAATCCAAAAATATGAAGATAATGTAAGGAGCCTCTGGGACAACTTCAAGCCTACCAACATTTGTATCATGGGGAAGCCAGAAGGAGAAGACAGGCAGCAAGAAATTGAAAACCTATTTGAAGAAATAATGACAGAAAACTTCCCCAACCTGGTAAAAGAAATAGACATATAAGTCCAGGAAGTACAAAGAGTCCCAAACAAGAGGAACCCAAAAAGGCATATAATAATTAAAATGCCAAAGGTTAAAGACAAAGAGAGAATCTTAAAAGAAGCAAGAGAAAAGCAGTTAGTTACCTATGAGGGAGCACCCATACAACAGTGAGCTGATTTCTCAACAGAAACTTTGCAGGCCAAAACAAGTGGCAAGAAATACTCAACGTGATGAAAAGAAAGGACCTACAACCAAGATTACCCTTCCCAGCAAAGCTATCATTTAGAATTGAAGATCAGATAATGAGCTTCATAGGTAAGAAAAAGCTAAAGGAATTCATTACTACCAAACCAGTATTACATGAAATGTTAAAGGGAAAAAGAAGAAGGAGGAGAAGCAGGAGAAGTAGAATAGGAACAATAAAATGGCAATAAATACATATCTATCAACACTTGAATCTAAAAATCAAAATAAACAAACAAGCAGAACAGAAACGGAATCACAGATACAGAGAACATTTTGACGTTGCCAGATGGGAGGGGGTTGTGGAGATGGGTGAAAAAGGTGAAGGGATTTAGAAGTACAAATTAGTCATAGCCCATAGACAAAGACAACAGACAGGTGAAGGCCTGGGATGGGGTGGGGGATGGGTGGAGGAGGGTAAAGGAGGGACATCTGTAATACTCTCAACAACAAAGTAAAATTTTAAAAAAATAAAAATTTTGTATGTATGGACATTTTTCCTTTGATTTTTTTTTTTTTTAGCACAATTCAAAACCAAATTAAAAAAAAATACTTAATAAATATGAGTCAAGTAGAGCGAGGCTAAAGTTATTGACCTCCAGGGGGCCAGACATCAGATGGCAAAGTCCATTTTGGAGGCCAGGACTTTTCAGAACAACATTTACTACAGCCGGTTTCTGAAGATGAAAGAAGCCAGGCTTTACTTTCACTGGATCATTCAATTTCTATAAATACCCTCTTCCAATTAAAGCCAATGAATTTACATTTCTTTGCAGCCCATGCTTTTAAGAGAAGCTCACATGTTTGCCATAGAATGTGTTTTACTCTGTAGCAATCTCTCCCACCTTTGTTTTTAATAAATAAACTACAAACATAAGCACCTGAATATAGACTTCAGGAATATAAAATTTCCTGGATAAAACAAGACATAACATCTGTCTTTCCCCCCACCTATCAAACCTGGATTTTATCTAACTCAAAATGAGGAAACAACTTTAGGTGCTGCACAAAGTAGACCGATGGAGTACACAAATAAGTCATAGTACCCACGGGGTTTTAGTACCTCTAAGTCTACCTGCAGAGATGCCAGCCTTTACAGGTTTTCTAAAATATCATACTTTAAAATCACCGCTTGTGGTCAGACTGTTGTTAAATAAAATTTATGAAAACTTAATATAAACTTTATAAAAATGACATATACTTAAAAAAATAAAGAGGAGTGCATTTAACTTTTTCTGGGTACATACCAAGGCCCCAGAGTTACATTTCTCTGATTGTCTATCAATTGTCAACAAAAGAAAACCAGTCTGCTGACCTCTCCTGTACTGACTCTCATTGCCAGGAACTTACAGAAGGCTATTTACCAGCAAGCACAGGGACATACCGGTCGGAATTGCTCTCCTTGGAGAGCTGATTATCATTTCTCTGGAGATGTTTCTAAGCTATGCATGGAGAGCACTCATGACAACCAAACCAAAAAAAGCCCAGTGCACAAATGAGATTTTCAGCATCCCTGGCTCAGTTTCTGAAGTACTACCTGTAATCTACTTTGGAAAAAAGAATGGGTTGGGCAATTGCAACACCTTTCATATCAACCCTCAGGAATGAAACTTGAGTAAAAGCCCATCCATGGGTCACCAAGAAGTGGAGTTGAAAGACCCAGGGGCAGGGTATCAAGAATCACTAGTTTTCTAGACCTCATTATGCCCCTAACTCACCGTGTGACTCTGGGCAAGTCACTTCCCCGCTCTGGGCCTCCATTTGCTCATCTCCAAAATGTGATGGTGGCACCTGAGGTCTCACAAAGATCTTTCCAAGCACTCATGAACAGAGCCTGGAACTTCAGGCTACTTAATTCCAGTAGCTTATTCTGTCTCTTGAAAACCCAGTTTACTGGCAAGAATAAATTATGGCCATGACTGTGGGTTCTTCTATCAGTGAGTGCTTACAATGAATGAATATGTTGTAACCCAACTCGTGGACAAAATGACTTCATGGCCTAATGCTTTAGATTTTCTGACTCTTGATTATATAGCAGTCTCTGTACAAGATGACATGACTTAAAAACAAATTCTCTACTTCATCTGCTCTCCTGTTCTTAGAGGCTGGATCAGTGCAATCACTAACATTCCGAAAAAGAGAATTGCCAAAGACAGCTGTGGGTCTCAGTCTGCTGCACTGGAGAACTGCCTCCAAGTTCTGCTCTATTTTAGAGGCCCAAGCAGAGAAAGCAGTGGTTTGGGTTTATGATAATGTTCCTGTGCTGAGGGCTGGCTATCGGATATAAAGAAAAATGGCAAAACTTGTGTGTGTGTGTGTACCTGCTCCTCTCTGTCTTGTGTGCACACACACACAACTAATGATGCAGTATTGCGTAGCTCATTTGTCCTTTGGGTGAGAAATCTCAGGAGAGGCATGCTCTTCCCCCCCATCTGTCAAAAGCTGCAGAACACAAGGCCCTGGGGGGGTCCTAGCCCCTTCAAAATGTCATTAAACAGGATAACCAAGTTCCTCGCTCCTCTGTGCTCTGAGGACCTATCTATTTTCCTGACAAGAAGACACAAGCTAATACGTTAATCTAACTTATTATACTGCAGCCTGATATTACCCAAGAAATATGATTTAAAAAACTATCATCTTCTGGGTCCGAGGTGGCTGTATTTCTTTATAAAGATGCAGTATAACAGCGACATTTTATGAAACTGCTTTTGTTACTGAGATTTATTTTTTACTTTTCACTTCCTAGGTTCCCTCTAAATGTATGAGTTGTCTATCCTGTCAAAAATAATAGAGAGGGTGGATTACAAATCTCACTTTTCATATCCTAGTCCAGGAACAGATATTCACATCAGGGGTCAGCAATGCTTCCAGCCAGGAGTGCCACTGTGGCCGTTACACAGCACCTGAATATGAAGTAGGGCCTCCTAATGCCTTCAAGCATAAAGTTCCTAACCTTGTGGTGAAATAATTATACTTAGGAGTTATTAAGTCTCTGCTGAAAGTAGAATTGCTGTGCTATCATTTCATCTTCCCTCAACTTCTATTTCTCCGATGAGGAAATTTTATGTCAGCTAGAAAGTGGCAAAGTGGAGACTTGAAAATAATCTAATACTAATTTACCTCCAAGAGTGATGAGAAAAATTCCTTGGCTCTAACAAGGTACTGATTACAAGATGTAATAACAACGATGTGCCACCATTTTATAAACAAATGTAGAGGCAGATCAATGGTAAGATGCATATGAACGTATGAATAAAAGCATATGTCTTAGAATATGGAGAAATGCACTCATTCTTACACAAAAGGAACAATTCATCATGACCTGCTCTCGGCTTCCCACCCTGACTGAGGAGGAACTTGAGGCCAAGCTGTAGAGGGGCCAAAGCAGTTCAGTTCAAAAGATAGCACTGAGCACCTGCCAGGTGACAGGAATGGTGCTGGGCCTGGGTCCTCAGCACGACCCACCCCCCCCCCCCCAGGGGAACTCAGCATCATAGCAGAAGCCTGGAGGCCCTAATGCCAGAGGCCCACGCCTCATCCTCCCACCCTGTCCATGACTCAGGGGGGACTTCCCAAGACCTTCAGACTGACTTGCAACATGTCTCAAGACTTAAAGCCTTGAATCAAATGGCTGAGAAAATGTGTTTTCTCTGTTCTTTTTATTGTCTTTTGATTTTGACATAACATTTCATTTCCAAGGACAATGTTTTTGGATGAGATGTGAACACATGTGCAGAACAGTAAGGACAGCATTCACCCTGCTTCCCTGGGTTTTCTCCCAGGTATACTAGGTGTGCCAGTTAATAATGGCGGATTTTGTAATCAAAGAAAACAAAACACGATAATTTCAAGACAAACATCAAAAGTGCTTTATTCAAAGTAATGTCCATCACTAGCTACACATTTCCCCCATCTTTCAGGTAATTTGTGGCTACTGTACCAATAGAACTTTTCTTGTTTTAAGGCAAACCATTCCGAGACCCAATTTTCCACTTCTTTGTATGTTTTGAAGTGCTGTTCAGAAAGTGTGTGTGCCATCCATTGGAACAGGTGGTAATCTGAAGGAGCAAGGTCTGGTGAATACGGCAGGTGGGTTAATACTTCCCAGGCAAGATCTTTTAACGTGTCTTTAACTGGTTTTGACGTGTGATGGTGCGTCATCAAGCAAAATTACTTTGCCGTGTCTTCTGGCACATACTTGTCGTTTCACAATCAAAGCGTGGTTCCAATTGATTATTTGCTGTCAGCAGCGATCAGTATTAAAGGTTTCACCTGGTTTTAGAAGCTCATAATACACCACACCCTCGATCCCTCCAAATGCAGAGTATTGTTTTCTTTCTGAAGCAATTTGATGTTGATATTTGACCTGGATCAACCCATGATTTTGTGCATTTGGGATTCTCAAAATAAATCCACTGTTCATTGCCAGTCACAATTCAATGCAAAAATGACTTTCTTTCATGCTGTTGAAGCAACATCTTACTGATGACTTTTCGGTTTTCCATTTGTCTTTCATTCAGTTGATGTGGCACATATTTTCCTTTAAAATCTTTCCCATTGCTTGTAAACGATCAGAAATTGTTTGCTGAGCAACGTTTAATCTTTCTGCAAGTTGTTTTTGAGTTTGACACACATCTTCATCCAGTAATGTTTGTAATTGTTGGTCTTCAAACTTTTTTGGTTGACCTGGACGTTCTTTGTCTTTCACATCGAAATCATCACCTTTAAAGCGTTTAAATCAGCGTTCACAAGTATCTTGAGATGGAGCATGTTCACCATAAGCTTCCCGAAGTATATGATAACTTTCAGCAGCACTTTTCTTCAAAATAAAGTAATGAATTAAAACTTCCTGCAAATGCTCTTTTTTTGGCACGCAATTCGACATTTTTAAGTGTAAAAGTATCTATGATGTTAACACCTTCAACACATTTGCATTATGAAGTTTTGAAGCTTGCTGTAATACAACAAAATAGCATACATATCAAATCGCATATATATCAACATATGTGTAACTCCATCTACTGAAAAAATCCGCATTATTAACTGGTACACCTAGTAGCTATGATAGGGAACTCACAGACCCACAAATTGACTTGAGGTGGAAACTATTACGTTTTGAGAGTCTGCTAGGGATCGTACTAGATACTAGATGCTTTGAGAAGGAATGAACTCAGAAACAGACAAACTTTTAATTTGTAAAAAGTGTTGACTAAATTGCTCTACTGAAAAATGGACATCTCCAGGATTTAAATAAAGTTTATTTCACAAATACTGAATTTGTTATGACTCACAAGTAGCTAGTAAAAAAATCTCCTTATCTAAAAGCAATGCATCCAATAATAAATATATGGTGTGTACCTACAGTGTACAAGACACTACAGGGACACGAATACGTAACTTATATCTCTGAAAATCTTATAATCTAGCTGTGAAGAGCATTCTATGACTTTAAAAGCAACCAATAATAAAATACCTGATAGAAAATTAAAGTAAAATAAATAAAAATAGAACAATTAATTTCAATTTGATGGAAGATATGCAGTATAAGTAAACACAATTAACTGTCAAATAATTTCCATAGGTAATAAAGCTATGTCAATTGGAATTGACAAAGGCCACGACAGAATATGAAGAATAGCAGTTTTCAAAAAATGTTACTTATAACTCCATATGTTATAAGCCCACATGGGATATTGGATTAAGAAAGTGTGTATTTTTAAAAAAGTGATGGTATGGGGAAATTATGAGTTGGTATGCTGGATAGGTATGTACACACCCAACACAGTAACTCCATTAAGAGAAAAAGAATGAGGATCTGTGAAGGCACATTTATGGGGGGAATCACAGAAATGAAAGCAGACATCTCTGCCCTCACCCATGGCCCCCTATTAGACAGCAGTGCCCCCCCACTTTGGCCACTGAGCCACTGTACCCAAAGGGGACTTCATGGGCAGGCCCAGCTTTCCTCATTGGCAGACATGTTCATTTCCTTATCTGCCAAAAGAAGATAATGGTACTCATGAACCACCTACTTCACACAACTATTAAAAGGTTTAAAAAAATGGATTTGAGCTTTTTATAAAAATGATTATTCAAGAAACCTAAATGTTCACTAAAGGTTTTGTCTACATTAGTCAATGAAAAGAATCGTGTCCAGATATAAACATACACACACACAATTAAAGGTGTGAAAGCAATTCAAATAATACTAAACTTTGCTTAACTTTCTGTTACTATCTATATGTATAAAAGGCTAATATGCTAAGAGTCCGTTTGACTGGTCCCTATGACATGCACTAACCACCAGGGGGGCAGACCGGCAACTCAAGAGCTGCTGTGATGCGCACTGGCCATTTACAGAGAAAAAGCAATGCGGACCTGGCACCCACAAAACAACACTTGGCTTCCCCCAAGTGGGACACAGGCCCCGCCACCACCCCGGAGCAATAGCCCCCCAAATCACAGCCAATGCTGCCAAGACCCCATAGTGCAAAATGTGGCCCGCAGCCCAGTCCAGCCTGGAAATGGTTGCCGTGGGCAATGAGGTTATGTAGCAACGCCTGGCTCCCTCTCCCTAGCGATGACTAGCCTCCTTGCAGTTTCTTCAGCCCAGGAACACCACTTGCTTTAAAGCCAGGTGCAAACATTTCACACTTTAACCAAATGTCTGTAAAGTGTTTTCCCGTGCCTTATCTCATTTAATCCTCACAGAAGTCCTGTAATTAAGTAGATAGGAGATTTGGTGGAATTCTATTTTCTTTTCATTAGCCGGAAAACAGAGATTTAGAAAGTTTAGAAACTTGATCCAACTGAAAAAAAGTAAGAAATGGTGGACTTTGAAAATGACTTCAGGTTTTCTCACTGCACAGAATTTAGTAAAACATTGCTGCAGTTAAATATTTTACCCTTTGTTCTCCCTGTGTGATCTACAATAATAATCTGTTTCATGTTGATATTTACTGCTGTGTTGCTGACAATTACCTGAAAGACAAGTTGGAGTGCTTCACTGGGCTGGAAAAAGTTTACTACATCAGAAAGCAGGTCTAATTAAGCAAGTTTATTCTATATTTATAAAAGGCTAAGTTGACATGCACACGAGCAATACATAGAAAGCTCTCACTGGCACCAATCGCACCAGTGTATTTCGATCTGTCATTGTCAATGATGAATTTGGTTGATACTTCTATTATAGAGAAAGGGCGAACAGTGATATTAAAATATTTCTTCTAATTAATTTCCTTTTGATGTGCACAAATTTGTGCACCAGGCCACTAGTATAATGACAAAAAGGGTATTAAAAAGTTGAATGTAAATAATTTACATTTTCTTAAAAAGTTGAATGTTATAGAAACTCAAATAATTCTAAACTCTGCTTTAAAAAAACACAGAAGTTACCAAGATAATTGGTAAAACAATATCTGACATGTGAGAAGCCCTTCCTTTGGGTAGGCAACACAGATAAATTTTTCATTTAGATGAACCTGCAGCTATCAAGAAGATGGTTACCAGGAGAATGAAAAGCCTCCAAGGCAGACTTGCTGGAGGAGGCAGGGTGAGCACACATCCCCAGGCTGGCTCCCTTTACAGCATGTAACACAAAGTGGCCCAAGCACTGGACACCATGGCCACGGGAAGCCTTCTTGTACACCTCCTAAAGAGGCTGGCACAGCCAACCAGTAACAACTAAAGAAAAAGGCTCCTTCCCCAACCAAAGTGAACTCACCAAGCAGCAAAAACAGACACTCACAGAAGACCCAGTGATGAATGACACCATGGTGAGCAAATTAAGAGTTAGGTGACATTCGGAGGGGTCAAAACAAAGGTTTCTGCCTTATACACAGTTGGTTCGGGAATGTAAAATGGTGCAGCTGCTGTGGAAATGTTTGGCACTTCCTCAAAAAGTTAAACACACATTAAAAAAAAGTTAAACATGGAATTACCCTATGATCCAGCAATCAACTTCTGGGTATATATCCAAAGGAATTGAAAGCAGGAACTCAAACAATACCTCTACACCAATGTTCAAAGCAGTATTATTCAAAATTGTCCAAAGGTGGAAACAACCCCAGAGTCCATCAACAGATAAATGGATAAATAACCTGGGATATATATACAAAGGAATGAAGTTTTGATATATGCTACAACATTGATGGACCACACAGATATGCTAAGTGAAAAAGGGGCAGATTCCCCTTATATGAGGCAACTAGAATCAACAAATTTATAGAGATAGTAAGTAAAATAGTGGTTATTAGAGACTGGGGGAGGAGAGGCATAGAGAGTTTCTGATAGGGATGGATGGTGACAAAATAAATAGCGGTGATGATTGCACAACATTATAAATGTACTTAATGTCGCTGATTACCTACCTAAAAATGCTAAATTTTGTTACATATATTTTATCACAATAAAACAAACAAAACAAAGATTCCCAAAGGATGCCCTCACACTGGATTGCAGGGTCTTCCCATTCCTACCTCTAACCCCTTTCCCTCTCCTTGACCATCTGTATATTTCCCCCCTTAAGATGTCCACTGAAATTACTCCTGGCTGAAGTAGGTTCAAGTAAATATGGGAACCAGAGTTAAAGCAAGGTTTATGAACCTTACTCTTGATGTTATACTGTTAGCTCCCCATCCAAAGGAAAATAATTCTTAATGAGTTATCACAGAGACAGTAACTACCAACATTTAAGAACATTATGGAAAGAAAACTTCAGTTTCTCCAGTGGGTTCCAAAGAGCAAACCAAATCCCAAGGAAAAGGGGCTTTTTTCTACTCACTTCCTACCAAGAAACCCAAGAGAGAGAAAAGAGACAGCACATGATCATATCAATAGATACAGAAAAAGCATGTGACAAAATCCAACTCCCATCTCTGGTAAAAACTCTCAGCAAAGTGGTAATAGAGAGATCATACCTCAACATAATAAAGGACACCACATACGACAAACCAACCTATAGCCAACATCATACTCAATGGCAAAAACTAAAATCATTTCCCCTAAGAACAAGAACAAGATAGGGATATCCATTGTCACTACTCTTATTCAACACTAGGGGCCCAGTGTATGAATTTGTGCACCTTGAAAGGAATTGTGGGCCACGAGGCTGCAGTGGGCACAGGGGCAGGTCTGGGTCCATCCTCTGCACTCCTGCCTGGCCCCCCCCTCCCCCCACTCCCGGCCCTTGTCTGCCAGCAGCCCCACTCCCGCCGCTGCCTCTCCCACGCACTGATGGTGCCAGCCCCACTCACACCCGCTGATGGCATGGAGTGATTGGGGCTGGTGCCAGCAGTGGGTGCAAGCGGGGCCAGCGTCATCAGTGGGTGCAAGTGCCAGAGGGACCATGGCCCCACTCACCCTCAGAAACAGGGGGGAGGTGGAGAAGCCCTGAGGGGCAACTGGAGCTGGCAGCTGCCACTCACACCCACTGATGGCACCAAGCGATCAGGGCCAGTGCTGGCATCAGGTGCGAGTGCCTGGTGGGACCACAGCACACGGGAGCAAAGAATTTTCAGTAACCACCAGAGGCTCGCCCTGATGACAGCAACCAGTGCCCCAATGACAGCAACCAGTGCCCCAATGACAGCAACCAGCGCCCTGCCTTGGTCTGGTGCCCCCGCTCACCTGCTCCAAAATCCCCCTGCAGCTGATGCCCGCCATGGTCTGCATGCGCCCTCTGGTGGTCAGCGCAAGTCATAGCGACTGGTTGTTCTGCTGTTCGGTCTATTTGCATATTAGGGTTTTATAAATATAGACTAGAGACCCGGTGCACAAAATTCGTGCACGGGGGGCAGGGGGGCGGGGAGGAGGTCCTCTCAGCCCAGCCTGCACCCTCTCCAATCTGGGACCCCTTAGGGTTTACATCCCTCTCACAATCCGGGAACACTGGCTCCTAACTGTTCACCTGCCTGCCGGCTTGATCACCCCTAACTGCCCCCCCCTGCCAGCCTGGTCACCCCCAACTGCCCCCCTGCCCCACTGGCCTGATCTCCCCCAAATGCCCCCATGTCGACCTGGTCGCCCTTTACTGCCCCCCCCCCCGCCAGCCTGGTCACCCCTCACTGCCCCCCTCCGCTGGCCTGGTCACCCCCAACTGCCCCCATGCCGACCTGGTCGCCCTTTACTGCCCCCCCCCCCGCCAGCCTGGTCACCCCTCACTGCCCCCCTCCGCTGGCCTGGTCGCCCCTCACTGCCCCCCCACCGCTGGCCTGGTCACCCCCAAATGCCCCCCCCCCTGCCGGCCTGGTCGCCCCATGCAGCCTGCTGCTTGGTCATTTGTTCACCTCTCACTAACACCCCTGCCAGCCTGGTTGCCCCACACAGCCTGTTTGGTCACCCGCTTGGTTGCAATGGTCGCTTAAGCTTTTATGTATATGTAGATAGTAATGGAAGTGCTAGCCACAGTGATAAGACAAGAATATAAAAGGCATCCACATTGAAAGAAGGAAGTAAAATTCTTATTATTTGCAAATGACATGATATGTGAGCAGAAAACCCTAAAGACTATAAAAAAACTACTAGATTTAATAAATGAATTTGGCAATGTAGCAGGATACAAAATTAACACCCAGGAATCGATGACATTTTTACACACCAATAATGAATTCTCAGAAAGAGAAACTAAACAAACAATCCCATTTACCACTGCAACAAAAAAAATTAAGATACTTAGGAATAAACTTAACCAAGGAAGTAAAAGACATGTACTTGGAAAACTACAGGACATTGAAAAAAAGAGATAGAGGAAGATTAAAAACAAGTGGAAGAATATATCGTGTTCATGGATTGGTATATTCAACAACATTAAAATGTCCATACTACCCAAAGCAATCTATAGATTCAGTGTAATTCCCATCAAAATACCAACAGCATATTTCACAGATCTAGAACAAATACTCCAAAAATTTATATGGAACCAAAAAAGCCCCCAAATAGCCACAGCAATCTTGAAAAAGAACGAAGTTGGAGGGATCACAAGTTATACTACAAAGCCGTTGTAATTAAAATAGCCTGATACTGGCATAAGAATAGACATATAGATAAATGGAACAGAGAACCATAAATTGACCCAAGCCATTAAGCTCAATTAATATTTGACAAAGGAGGCAAGAACATACAATGGATTCAAGACAGTCTCTTCCATAAATGGTGCTGGGAAAATTGGACAGACACATGCAAAAAAATGAAACTAAACTAAAAAAGTACACTGCACACAAGAATAAACTCAAAATGGAAAAATACTTAAATGTAAGACGTGAAACCATAAAAATCCTACAAGAAAATATAGGCAGCAAAATCTCAGACATATCTCGTAGCAATATGTTTATGGATATATTTCCTAGGACAAAGAATACTAAAGAGAAAATAAACAAATGGGACTATCTATAATAATAAAAGCGTAATATGCAATTAGACCGGACATCCAAGGACAAAGCCAGGGCTGTGAGGGAAACCTGGGTCCTGGGTGCCAGAGGGAAGCTGGTGCTGGCAGCCAGGGGAAGGAAGGCCTACTCTTGCACAAATTTTGTGCATCGGACCTCTAGTATCAATATGAAAAGCTTCTGTACAGCAAAAGAAACCATCAACAAAAGGAAAAGGGAGCCCACTGTGTGGGAGAACATATTTGGCAATGATACATCTGCTAAAGGGTTAATATCTGAAATATATAAGGAACTCATACAACCTAACAAAAGGAAGACAAACAAATCCAATTCAAAAATGGGCAAAGGACCTAAATAGACACTTCTCCAAAGGGAACATACAGATAGCCAAGCAATATATGAAAAAAATGCTAAAAAATGCTCAGATGCAAAATAAAACGACAATGAGCCCTGACCGGTTTGGCTCAGTGGATAGAGCGTCAGCCTGCAGACTGAAAGGTCCCCGGTTCGATTCTGGTCAAGGGCATGTACCTTGGTTGAGGGCACATCCCCAATGGGAGGCGTGCAGGAGGCAGCTGATCGATGTTTCTCTCTCATCGATGTTTCTAACTATCTCTTTCCCTTCCTCTTTGTAAAAAATCAATGAAATATATTTAAAAAAACAACAACAACAAAAAAGACGACAATGAGATATCACCTCACACATGTCAGAATGCTACCATCAACAAATCAACAAATGACAAGTGATGGCGAGGATGTGGAGAAAAGGGAACCCTAGTAGACTGATGGTGGGATTACAGACGGATGCAGCCATTAGGGAAAGAGTATGAAGTTTCCTCAAAAAATTAAATATGGAACTGCCATTTGAGCCAGTGATCCCACTTCTAGGAATATAGCCTCCTGGAGCACCAATCAGAAAGAATGTATGGATGGACCCCTATGTTCATAGCAGCACAATTTACAATAGCTGGTATCTGGAAATAGCCCAAGTGCCCATCAGTAGACGGGGAAAAGCTGTAGTACATATGCACCAAGGAATACTATGTAGCGGTAAAAAAGAGGATCTCTTACCCTTCGAGACAGCATGGAGGGACCTGGAGAGTATTATGCTTAAGTGAAATAAGCCAGTCAGAGAAAGACAAGTATCACATGTTCTCACTCATATGTGGAATCTAGTGAACAAAATAAAGTGATGAACAAAACAGATCCAGAGACAGAGAAGCATGGAACAGACTGTCCAATATGAGAGGGAAGGAGGTGGTGGGTGGGAAGAGAACTTGTATGCATACATGCATAGCCCATGGACACAGACAAAAGGGTGGTGAAGGCCTGCAGTGGGGGGCAAGGGAGAGCTAGGAGTCCATAGGGGAAAAAGGAGGACTTACGTAATGCTTTTTAACAATGAAGATTATAAATAAATAAATAAATAAATAAATAAATAAATAAATTTCCTCTCTCTTCTTTGGACTGATGGATACAAGTCTCCACTTATAATTGCCTGGATAAGAAGCAGGCTGGGGCTCAGTGGTTGAGCGCCAGCTTATGAACCTGGAGGTCACTGTTTGATTCTGGTCAGGGCACATGCCAGTAGGGGGCGTGCAAGAGGCATCTGATCAATGATTTTATCATTGACATTTCCATCTCTCTCCTTCTTCCTTTCTCTTTGAAATCAATAAAAATGTATTTTTTAAAAAATCCATAGCACCTATTCGTTTTCAATGAGTAAGTTTGGAAAATGTTAAATGTTAGATACTATGAACACTATTAATCTAAGTTATTATAATTTTCCTGGATTACCAAGTTAAATTACTATGATTTCTTTTGTAGTAATGTGCCTGTCCCAAAATATGCATTAGCTAGGTATTCAGTGGCACGAGGAATATAATAAAATCAACTCCCTCAAGCAAATGATGAGTTCAAAATATGTGATGAAGCTCATAGTTCAATAGCACGAGTAAATCCTGATACATAGTAATGGGAGTTTGAGAAACTGTGACGGACTAGATAGCATGTAACATGTTGATAAGGAGAATTCATGACTGGCAATGAAGAACTGGCTGGGCTGATATGCTACTGCTTTCTCCACTAGAGTTGATCAACAGAACACAAACATACTGAGAGAAAAGTATCAGTATTGGTCGTAAATTTAAGTATTTTATTTATATTGTATATGCTTAAGTAGGATGACATTTGTAAGGTAGTGAAATGGGATTTCACCTTTCTTTTTCTTTAAAAAAAAAAAACACAGGAGGAGCCCTGGCCAGAGTGGCTCAGTTGGTTGAGCGTTGCCCTACGCACCAAAGGTCACCCACCGGTTTGATCCCCAGTAGGGAGCATGCTGAAGGCAGTCTATAGATGATTCTCCTACATTAATGTTTTTCCCTCTCTCTAAAAAAATCAATAGAAACATATTTTTAAAAAATGAAAAAATAGGACAGAAAAGTAAGATGGTTGCAGAGGGACATGTCACTGCACTTGAGAGTATATGGAAAAACTGCAATACTAAAATTGGTGAAATGGGCAAATAAATTAAGTAGAATAAAGTCACAAACAAAAAGAAACATCTGAGTATGCTTCCTCCTCCTCCCCAAAGGGCAGTTTGCTTCATCAACCAGGCTAAAGGGTGGTCTCTATGTTCTAGCACTCAGTTTAGAATTTGAGCAATTCTGCATTCTGCTTCATAGCGACAAAGTAGTTCTTTGCTGCTACTTATTTATAATTTAATTCCCCCGATAGTTCTAAAAACAAGGGATGAAATATTTTCAAACAAAATCATTATTTATACAGCTGGCGTTTCCATTTAGTTAGGAAAATTAGTAGAGAAATGTTTGGTCAGAATTTAAGATAAGTTTGAATGTTTCACAAAACCTCATACTATCAACTCCCAAATTTCTTTTACTATGTTTAAGTCTTCCCCAAAGTCAACAAGGGAAGCCCCCAAATCAACTAATTAGTGGGTTCTGAACTAGGTACTCCTTTGGCAAGAGGTGGAGGACCTTTGAATCAGCAGCAAAAATAGTTCAATTAAAATATCATTCTAATATGTAGTTTGTTTTTGTTTGAAAATGGAAACCAGCAACTGGCTTGCATGAGTAAACAGAAGATAGTTATTCAGGCTGGGGTCTACAGAGCAAGAGCAAAGGAGACAGATGGCAATTATCTGGCTAACTTAACCGGATAATTCATGCCTAAGTATCCACTCTGGTGCCCAAATTGGCTATATTCATAGAAGAACCAAAGAGTGTAATTACCAAATCTCCTTCCAATCTGTGCTGCCAAGGCCGTGTGCCTAGGTGGGCTGTTTTGAGGGGATGATCGCATCACAAACTGTCCTCGATCCTCTACTTGCCCAGTAAAGAGTATGCTAGGATTTTCACAACATAAATTTGGATATTTGTTTAAGTGTTCTATGGCCCTAAAGGATGCAATTATCATATACTGAATAAAGTATCAAAAATTTCATGCTATCATTCCCAGCACAAAGACATTCTAAAGGGAAAAAATACTCAGTGTAAAAACAGAAAATTTTAAAGAATACACAAATTGGAGAAACCAAAATTTAAATGTCTTTTTAGCCTATCACCAAAGATGTGAGATTAACACCCTTATGTTTATTTAGCACCTTATACTTTTATAAAATCACAATTTAGCCTCACAAATGTGTAAGATAAATTGAGTGAGATTATTATTCCCATGTTATGGATTAACAAAATAGGGTCCTCAGATTTGCTGAAGCCAAGCTAATGTCAAAGCTGAAACCTGAACCCAAGCCTTCTGGATCCATGTCGAGTGCCCTTTCCATCGCACCATGCTAAAAGCTAATGTTAACTAAAAGCTAATAGAAAAGATCACATTACCCAGTCAAATTCTGTGGTATTCACCATCACAAACAGTCTTAGTGTCAACACATGACATTAAATAAATCTGATAACCAAGCTTGGCCTGAGAATAGACTGCACGGGAAGGCAGTGCTGATGAAAAGGCTGCTTTCCCCAGGCTCTGCATGAGCTTGGGCAAGGATTTCTCGTAGACTTGATTTCCTAATCAGTAAAGTGAAAGGACTAACTAGAGAAACTCTAAAGTCCCTTCAACACCAAGCTGATTAGGAAACTAAGTGGCTTCAGTTTTTTCTGTTCACGCCTACCCAGAATTCAAAGGGTCGACTTGCTTCCCCCTCTGATATCAGATGCTTCCTCAAGTCTCTCCACTCTCCCCAACTAAATGAAGACAGGGTTCTAATATGAATTTTACCAATGCCTGCCCAGCTTAAGTAAAACAGTATATAAACACGTTAGAACAAACATGTTTAGAATTATTTACTGTTTTCTGTAGGTTACAACACCGCTTAGTTCCATTTCCAAATGTGGTTTACATCTGCCAATCTTTCTACTCTCTAGATAGATCAAGGGTATTAGAAGACAGAAAAAAATAATCTTACCCTAGAGACAAAAACTACTCCACTGAAACTGATGATAAATTCATTTCAAGTGCTGATTAATTCTATTCAGAATTTTCAATCACCTATAGTTGGCAATTACCAATATTTTACTTTCCATATAAGCTAGGTCCAACCAAGAGACTTCTATTTCTCACTTGGAAATAGTGATTTTTGATGTGTTAGAAGGTATGAAAGACTTCCCCACTCCCTAACTGGACTTAATTGTTACACTTTCATAGAAGTCCGTATCAGAAGTTTACCATTAATTCAAGGCCTTAAATTACAAGCAAAGTATTCCCTTTTCCTTAACTCCTGTCGGTACGGTACTTCTATTTAAGGGAGGAGAGAAAAGGAGCTACTAATGAGGGAGAGCATCTGAAGTATGAAAATCAAGAATCTCCATTCTATCGTAATTGGAGAAAATGAAAACATTCCTTTTTCATAAAGACAATTCTGTAGTTTGGTGAAGGGTCTATTTTTCCTCCAGGGTAGATTGAGAAGGAGACAAGAAATCAAGCAAAGAAAGAGCTGTAATAATACTAATTATTATTATTGTTCTATAACAACAAAAGGAGCCCATTCTTCTAACCTCCTGTATCCCTTTAATTATAGCATTCAGCAATTCAATAAATTCTAGTAATGCTCATTATTCCCTCTTTTTTTTTAAAGTTAATAAATCGGCTTGGTAAAGTTTCAAAACTTTTATTATGCTAAAGGGGTCTGATCTCATTATCCAATCCAAAGACCAAGCAATACTCATCTTCCAATATTTAGAGTTGACTATTAATTTTTTACATAACTTTGGGCAAGTTATGGCCAATCTAGGTCTCCAGTTCTTCCTCTGTAAGGTGGACATGCCACTGAACTACTTCAAAGAGCTATTGCTGAGAAGAACACATAAAAAACACCCTGAAATATTCTGAAATAATCCAGCAGGACCTCACTCATGTGAAGCCACACCCATTTACACATGGGTGCTGTGCAGAGCACCTGGGGCAAGTGCCAACCCTTCTGGCTCTGTCACCATATTGCTATGCCCTCCTTTTCAAGCCTATGCCTGGAACTGGTCACTCCAGATTCTCCACCCCCTCTCCATCTGCCAAGCTGATTATATATGCATGTGCCTGTGCTAATTTATTTTTTAAAGAATAGTTTATTTATTTTTAGAAAGAGAGGGAGAGAAACATCGATGTGAGAGTATAGTGCAGGCCCCCTACCCGGGATCAAGCCCACAACCCTGGCATGTGCCCTGACTGGAATCAAACCGGCAACCCTTCGGTGCAACCAACTGAGCCTCATCGGCCTGGGCTGTCTTTGCTAATTTTGAAGAGCACAAGTGAGTGTTGCCCATGGTGCAGTACCCCCACTCATACCAAGGATGACCACAAGCATTATAAAAATTGCAGCAGTGGATGAGCTGTCTTGGAAAGGCATATTCAGCTACCAGGTCCTAAATCAAATAAAGACATGAATCTCCAAGGTGCAACAAACATAATAAAGGCATTGGAAGAAACCTGTGCTCCTCTATACACTTTCTAGAAAGAGCAAGCCGAACACTGTTGGTAATGCTGGAAAATCCACTGATTCATTTAGACGCTTTTAGTGTTTCTAAGATTTAAGTGGCATAGGAGAAGCGAATCAGCTGTATTAGTTAAAATTTTTTCTTCTAGCCCTAGCCGGTTTGGCTCAGTGGATAGAGCATCAGCCTGCGAACTGAAGGGTCAAAGGTTCGATTCTGGCCAACAGCACATGCCCTGGTTGCTGGCTGGGTCCCCGGTAAGGGGGGGAGGGGGCGCACATGCAGGAGGCAGCCAATCAATGATTCCCATTGATGTTTCTATCTCTCTCCCTCCCCTTTTCTCTCTGAAATCAATAAAAATATATTAAAAACAAAAATTTTTCTTTGCTTCTGTCCAGCCAGCGTGGCTTAGTGGTTGAATATTTACCTATGAACAAGGAGGTCATGGTTTGATTCCTGGTCAGAGCACATGCCCAGGTTGCGGGCTCGATTCCCAGTGTGGGCCATACAAGAGGCAGCTGAATGATTCTCTCTCATCATTGATGTTTCTAGCTCTCTCTCCCTCTCCCTTTCTCTCTGAAAGCAATAAAAATATATTTTTTTAAACTTTTCTTCTGACACCTTGATTTCACAGTTAAAAATAAAAAAGTATCCAAGTATGCCACAAAGGGTAGTGTCTTCAAGTTCAGAGGTTCTTAGGTCTTAGTGACCAGAATGAGGTTTCTTGGCTCCCTTGAGCTAAGTTCAGAATTCAAACCTCCTGACTCCCACTAGAGTGTTCCTTTCTTTATATCACAACAGGGATTTGCTCATGATGGTTTTAATAAATTCTTGCCACAAGTGAATTTAGGCTGTTTTTAATTAAGGTCTTAACCAGGAGATCACTGGAAAGCTCTGGCTCTCCCACAAAGCAGGACAAGCTTGTTTTGATCAGCTGTCCTAAGATTTTTCTGCTCAATCATCAAAGCTTGCAATATCTTCTTACAGTCCTGACAAGGTGAGTACCTCTTCCAACCAAACTGAAAAAAAAAAAAGAATCTCTAGAAAAAGGTACATCCTGAAATTTACAAAAGATCCAGTTAATGAGGCCAGAGCAGGGGAGTGGGACCATTTTTTATAGAAATCTTAACTAATACAGTTTAAGCTAAGGCGATAGGACCTCTCTTTTTACATAATTCTACCAGGGATCTTAACCTTTTTTATGCCACAACTCGGAATAGACCCCCTTGTCAGGCTAATGTTTTTATATACCCGATGTTTGCATATACTAATGCTTTTATTTCTTTTGTAATGAAGGAAAGGAAACACTTTATTAAAATTTAACTATTCCAAATGTTAAAAAAGAAATCTATGGAACAGTAAGTACTCTATGTACTTTAAATAAAAAGATCCAATGAAGAAAATAGATCCAGAGATGTAGAACAGACTGCAGAACCTCAGAGGGAAGGTGGGGGAGGGTGGGTTGGTGGGAAGAGATCAAAGAACTTGTATGCATATATGCATAACCCACTGACACACAATAGGGTGGTGGAGGCCTGGATGGGGGGTGGGGGCAGGCTGAAGAGGATCCATGGGGAAAAGGGGGTCATACACAACACTTTCAACAATAAAGATTTAAACAAAAAGATCCAGTAGTGGGTTAAAAAATTACTGTAATTTTGAAGTCATGATGAACATACATAATATTTCAATATATCAATATATCTGCAATGTGTAACGTGATATGAAAATATCTGGAATTTCTGTGGGTGACAAAGTTATAGGTACTTGTAAATACTATTGTGGTTTATTGTCTATCCTCATAATGGGAGGAAATTCTAAATTTCAGTTAGAAGATGGTAAAAATAAAAAAGTAATATCTAGAACTCTAATCAAGGACCCAGGTTCAGAACCATACACTGATCTCCTTAAGGCCTTTAGTCAGCTTCGATTCTCTGAGATTTAATCAGTATCAAGCATGGCACAAAACAGGCACTCAATCAAGTGAACTGAGTCAATCAATAGAGATCTTGACTTAAAAAGCCACCAGGAAGCTGAGGAAGCCTACTGTGACATTTCAAGCTCCCAAATCTCAGCCAGTCCACTAGTACCAGCCTACTTGGAGCTCTTCATTCATTTAGTAAATATTCACGGAGTACCTAATAAGTGTCAGGTAACATTCTGGGTACTGGATGAACACAGATTCAAACTTCAGATAGTAATAATGTTAAGAATATAAACATGAAAATAGGATAAAGAGTGACTGGTGGAGGATGGGGCATTTTAGACTGGATTGTGGTAAAGAACTTTCTGAAGTTTTAGCTGAGTCAGTGATGATAAGGAGCCAAGGGAAGCATGGGAAGGCCTGCGATTGGGCCATTCTAGACAGAAGGAACCACATGTGCAAAGGCTCAGAGGCAAGAAGAAGCTGTGCACAGGTCTCTCTTACCTCCTAACTTATCATACTCTCAAGAGCTGCTGTCCTCCCTGGCCTTGTCTTCCCTCCAGCACAACATTGTCCAACACATCTTCCTTAAACACTGCTGTACTGTGGGGCCCTTGCTGAAACATATAAAATGTTCCCTATTCCTCAGTACGCCTGACCATACCACACCTTGTTCAACATTTCCTCCTAGTCCTTCACATAAGTCCTCTGTAAAGACTTTGGAAGAGCCAGGCCTATGTGACTCAGTGGTTGATCATCAACCCATGAATCAAGCGGTCACTGGTTCGATTCCTGGTCAGGGCACATGCCTGGGTTGCAGCTCAATACCCAGTAGGGTACGTGTAGGAGGTGGCCTATCAATGTTTCTCTCTCATCAATGCTTCTATTTCACTATCACTCTCCCTTCCCCCCTCTCTCTAAAAATAATAACAACTAATGAATAAAAACATGACTTTAAAAAAAAAGACCCTGAAAGAGGTTCTATTCATTTCTCCTATACCATTCCCTTCTTTCCTCCATCTATCACATTTTCAAATATGGCACTCCAGACCACACTGATCTCTCAGTATACTTCAGGGCAGAGATTCCATAAATTATCTAATTTTTCTACACCCATAATAATCTGACCATTCTTTCAGTGATAAGCAACTCAACCCCACTGAAGCAGTATGTCTCCTCTAAACTTATGGTTTGTGTCATATAGCTTATCTCAAACAAACCTAAACTGTTCTCTGCTCATAAATGTCTAATGGTCTCAGCTTATTTAGACTTTAAGCTCCTTTGAGCTAGCAGTAACCTTGCCTTGTGTTATCTTCAGAACGTACAGAGCAGAAGGGGACAGATAGAGGCTGCTCCATAAACTTATCCCCCTTTAAGTTCACAGATCCATCACCCCAAGACCCTATAGTAGACAAAACGAAAATGTTTTGTAAAAACAGTTACAAACTTAAGACCAAGTATTATGTTGGGGTAGTTTGCATTCCAGATGAAGTTTTTCTTCTTCACAGGGATTATGAGCTGAATTGTGTCCACCTCAACATTCCTATGTTGGAACTCTAACCTCTACTTCCTCAGTGACTGCATTTAGAGATGGGGGCCTTTAGAGAGTGATTAAGTTAAAATGAGGCTCGGAGGGCAGGTCCTAATCCACTGTGACTGGTGTCCTTATAAAAATAGGAGATTTGAACACACAGAGGCAGACACATGTACAGAGACCATGTGAAGAGAGACAGCAAGAGGGTGGCCATCTGCAAGCCAAGGAGAGAGACCTCGGAGGAGACCAACCCTGTTGGCCTTGATAGGACCCAACTTTAATTTTGGGCTGCCCAGCCTTCAGAACTGTGGAAAATACATTTCTGTTGTTTAAGCGCCCCTGTCAGTAGTATTTTGTTATGGCAGCCCCAGAAAACTAATACCACATGTGTTTAAACTTCAATATTTCCAAAAAAGGAGATGAAGATAAGGTCTTGGGTGCAGGTAGTTTATTTGGAAGTGTCCCCAGCAAGCAGAAGTGAGGGAGCAGGAAGAGCGAGGCAGGTGAGTTATTTAAGGGCACATGAACAAAGTCATGGCTACAGGTAATGGGAGCTTAATTCTGCTGGCGTCTCCCTGGAAGCATCGAAAATGTCTCTTAAATTGTCTCAGGAGACAGGGATATTTACCCACTCACTGGCTTCTTCTATTCCCAAAGGGCGGAGGGATGCCCCCAGGCGATAACTTCCTTGACTTGAGGCTGCAGTGTGGGGGCAGTGGCACTAGGTAAGCTCGTGGGAGAAAGCACAAGGCAGTGCCGCCTGCACCTGGGGCAAGGCAATGTCAGCATGTGGCAAGTGGGGGCGGTTTGAGCTCCAAGGAGGTAGGCTGCAAGGATACGGAGGGAGTTGTGGTTAGCTGACCACAGTTGACACAGCTGGTTCTTTCTCGGGAGGCAAAACATTGTTAAGGCAGCCAAAGGCAGCAAGATTCTCTGATAGACCATTTGATACCACAAAGATGTATAGATGCTGGCATCCTATGACATGCTTTCCTCCCAAAGGTAAATATGGTTGTCATCAGATAATGATGAGGAATGTTGAAGAACACTCACTCGGGTGTGCTCACTTTCAGCCGACTCTTGCAAATGCTGTACTAATATTTTAAATAAGACTTTTGGTTGGGCTTTTCTGCTGTTTTTCCCAGCTAATTGAATTTTTTTACAATCAACCTGTTACAGTTGTTGTAACTGGCCCTTCAACTGTAAAATGAATTCTACTGCTTGTGAACAGCAGAAAGAGTTTAGATGCTATATAATCACCTAATTTAAGTTCTAGGTAATTCCTGAAAGCCCAATCATTGAAAGCACTCTCCATCTCTCTCCCCATCCAAGTTTTAGCTCTAGAATTGAGTTTTTAGATGAAATATATGGTACTTCTGAACATCAGGTAAGAGATTTCTAATTCCAGTTGATTCAAGCTATATTAGAGAACAAATTTTCTAAATTACCTTCAGAAAACGATTTCCTTCTTTTAGGCAAACAACTGTTTGAGATTTATTACTTAACACTTTGTGAAATACAACATCTGAGATGAAGTTATGCAGGAAGATGTCAGACTGAGTGGCATTTCCTGGTATTTTCTAATTACCCAAGTCCTATCTTTAGGGTTGCCAGATTTAGCAAATAAAAACACAGAATATTCAGTGGAATTATAATTCAAACAAACAAATAATTTTTACTATAATTATATTCCAAATATTGCATGGGATATACTTATACTAAAAGTACCAGTATCAATGTGTTACCTGAAATTCAAATTGAATTAGGCATCCTATTATCTTAATATTCCAGAACGGAAAATTAGCAAAATTAGAAATTAAAAGCATAATTTCTATTTAAAGTAGAAACTTCCTGTTTTTACTACAATAAACTACAGTAGAATGCTCAAAGCATGACTAGTTAGAACAAGCTGCTATTCTGACAGGATTCATTTCAGAACTGATGGTTCATTCTAACAATTAGGATAGCTCAATTTGAAAGAAATAAGAGTTTAAAAACAAATATTAAATTTTCCCTAGAAATCAATGTGCAAGAATAAAAGCCAAGTATTATTTGTATAAAAAGAGCAATTAATATGTAGTAAAAATACATTTTGTTTGCAAAGCTTGCTACTGTTTACTCAGTGCTTATAAAAACTAAAACAGCAATGTGGATTTTGTGATACTGGGGGGGAGGGGACCCACACACAGAAAAAGCTATTATGAAAATTTCTGATTGGATCCGAAAGGATACTAGTATACCTCAAGCTATATGAAATAGTCCTAGATTCTCAGGATTTTGAAGGTTTTTCATATGGAAACCCAAAATACCTTAGAAAATGAATACATTGTTTGAAAAGACTTAACTGACTTTGCAATAATGGGAGAAAGCCTGCTAGCAATAGGAACGGAATTACCCGAGAACACAGCTTCTAAACCTCCGTACTATTGAGATTTTGGGCCCCAAAATGCTTTGTTGTGAGGGGGGTTCTGCCCAATAGATGTCAGTAGCATTCCCTCTCAACCACAGTTATGGCAACCGAAAATGTCTCTAGACATTGCCAAATGTCTCCCGGGGGGTTGGGGGGGTGGGGGGAGGTAAGAACTGTGCCCAGTTGAGGACCACTGGCCTAGGAAAACTTTAGTGTCTTGGCCCTCCCCTGGCAATTACACTGTGGAGTTCCCAGCAAATTTTTTAAAAAAAAAATATTTGTATTGATTTCAGAAAGGAAGGGAGAGGGAGATAGAAACATTACTGATGAGAGAGAATCATCAATCAGCTGCCTCCTGCATGCCCCCTACTGGGGATCGAGCCAGCAACCTGGGCATGTGCCCTTGACTGGAATGGAACCTGGAACCCTTCAGTCCACAGGCCTACGCTCTATCCACTGAGCAAACCAACCTAGGGCCCCAACAATTTTTAAAAACATTATTGCAGGGCAGCTTAGAATAACAAAAGAAAGGAAAAAAGCTATAACAAAGTCTCCATCAAAACTATGTTGATTGAAATTGTTCTAAATACATTTGAATATAATGAAAAGAAATACATCTATTTATCTAAAGATGCTTCTAAATCTCTTTATGGACAGGAAGTTGTGTGCTAATACAGGAATTACAGCAGAGAATTGTTTTTAGTCCCAGCTCTCCACTTGTTCAACATGTATATACGGTGGGCAAAAGTAAGTTAAAAGTTTACAATCATGAGTACACAGAACAGAGTTAATAAAGTTACTGTAATAAACATAACCTGTATGTCTTTTACCATAAAAACAACCCTAAACCTAACTTTGCTCACCCTTGTAGAAGAACTAACCTTTCTGAATACTGTCCATGTTCCATGCATTCTCATGGAAATCTCAGTGTGTTCCTCCATCAGCCCTGAGAGGTAGGTCATGAATTGTCCCATGTCATGGATGAGGAAACTCAGGTCTAACCAAGTGAAATAACTTGCCCGAGATCCCACCGGGTGAGACTGTAAACCCAAGTAATTTCAAAGTCTAACCCCTTAACCAGCTCTCTCATTGGGGGTGGGGGTGGGGGGGCAGGAGGGAGAGGAAGGAGGGGAGAGGGGGGATGGGGAGGAGAGAAGAAAGCCACTCAACATCTCAGACTTCATTGTTTCCTCACCTGTAACCGGAAATAACGTTTCTCAGTATTTCTCAGATTCGCTGCAAGAACTAAGGCAGTAAAGTGAGTTGTTGGAGGGTAAGAACCAAAGTCCTGGCAACCTGCAGGCAGTGATACTCAGATTCTGAAGGGCTGCAACATCCTCCAACAGCAGGAGAACCACTGCCTGATTCTGAGGTCTAAGGTCTACTTAGACTTGAAAATGAACTGGTGCCAACTCCCTTTGAAAGAGCACTATCAGGGATGCAAATGTAAACAGTAAACATCATAATTAACCCTTAGGACTTTGAAAAGAGAGGAGAGAGACATCAAGTCTGGATGGGAAGGGTATGTCAAGTAGTAGGAGGGAGGCCACTCCCAGTGACACTCCCTTCCTCCTACAAGTTCTGAGTCACCCCCAAAGGTACTCCCTTTCCTGGTGCATGGCATGGCAGGACGGCAGAATGAGCGGCCATCTAGAGCTACAAAAGCTTCCCTGGGGCTTGGAGGGAGTCATGGAAGGCCTGAGTGGAAGGGGGTCATAAAGATGACTCACATTTGACAGGTAAGAAACTGGAGCTGAGGTGAAAGAATTGATCCACCTCATCCAGGCTGTGACCCGTGCCAGGTTCCATGTCCCTGAGTCTGACTTAAACAGCAAACACCACTGCTACCCAGGCCCCGCCAACCCCTTTCCTAAGCAGCCTCCAGTTCCAGGTAAGTAATCCCCACATAGCCTGGCCTGCCTCCAGCACGAAGAGAGTCACATTTGCCATGTATCTATTTTGCAAGAGTAGTTTCAGGGCCAAATTATTGTTTTTCTAAGAGCAAAAGGACCAAATACAAAGTGTATGTGTGTGTAGCTCAGTCCAAGAAACATAAATGAAATGGTTAATCCTTGGGTTACAAAGTCTCATCGTTAAGGTAAGAAGTAGCTGTAGGAGTGAGCACAGGGAGGGTTCCTGATTCCTGTTACATGATAAGAAATGCAATTAGGTTGAAGTCTATTCAATATGCTTGGAGAAGGCAGGCAGCAATGGTGGTAAACATCTCCACTTGATTATAGATGCAAAGAAACAACCAACACCACCCCTCACACAGAACTTTTTCATTCTAAGTCACTTGCAGACACTATTACACACATTACCCATTTCCCCTCCCAACAGCACTGTTGAGAGAAAGGTACAGGTAGGTGATTGTGTGGGGATGCCAGCACACTACAGACTATTTTGAAGAGAAAAATGTCTCACCCATCGTTTCATGAAGCCACATTTAGATTCTAGGTCTAATTTCAACAGATATCAGCATAGCGGAGCTACAGTTACAGTGGACAGATCATTTGTCAAGAATGGAAAAAGCCAGAATGCCAGGGCAGTTGCATGGGGGGTGCGGGGTGGGGGAAAGAGGGGGGAAAGGAAGAAGTGAAAGTCTCTTTTAAAGGAAATATGGAGAAAACTGCTAACAGAGCGGGCAGATGAAAGCTGAAACCCTGGGAGTGAGAGAAAGCCCAGGTCAGCCAAGGCAAAGCCATGGACAGCAGGGTTACCCGCACCCGCAGTCACATCAGCACAGCCCAGCAGGCCCACCTGTGATCGTAATCCCTGGGCGACAGTAGGTGGTAATCAGAGAGATACCAGGAACGGGAAGGCTGGGAATGAAGTAGATGTACCAGCCATAACTACAGACGTAAAAATCAAGGTCAGGCATCATGTGCTAAATAAATTAACAATAATTATACATTTACCTTTCAACCTGGAAGGAAACCTTGTCAGCTTTCACAAAATGAAGAGTGCAGTCATGCAGTAAAAAGGAGAATTCTTTGATGAGGTGCCTTCTATTTTATAATAATAGATGGGGCAATGTGGACTGATTAAACAAATAAGTGAACAAAGCACAACTATATATTATAAAGGACTATAAGATTTTATAGCCATTCCTCCATGCTTACACCAGTGATTCTTAAAGAAAAGGTAAATTAAAGGATTTAGGATATGACCTACTCACTGCCAATTTAATTACATGCATTTGAGAAATTCACTAAGCATCTAATCATTTATATTCATTCTGGGGTTGTATTTCTGCACAGCTATTCTGTTAGATATTTTAAATTATAATTTCAAATACACTCATTGTCACAGGCCTGAGTCCATTTTTACACACAAAATCAATATACTACTACTAGTAAATAGGATTACTTTTCTAAGGCTTCCACCGGGAACTCAGCTGGACTTCTGTTTGGGAGGCAGTTTCAAAGTTCTCCAAAGAAAATTACTTTCACCCTTAAGAATCAACAGAAAGCACCTGAGAGAAACAGACTCTAAAGGCAATCAATCACCTGCGGGATGGGAAGGTTTAGGCTGGTAGGTGGATTGACGTAGACACAGAGGAAAGCCCCTCTCCAGCAAAGTGCTTCCAAACCCACTGCAGATCTGAGTCCCTCCACTAGGCAGCTAACACGTGTTGCCTTTTCTTTGAAAAGGTACAAACTCCTGGGGTTGGGTATGGATTTTGCCACCAGAATGCCTGGTCCTTTAATGTCCAGGGCTGTGTCTTCCTCACCTTGGTGTTCTGAACCACAGCCAGACCCAGGCTCTCCGAGAGGAGGGAGGACTAAACAAGTGTTGGTTCTAAGAAGAAGCATCTGCTAAATGACTTCCCTCCCCTCTCACTTATACGTATTTTATACCGTGGTCCCACCCTTACCCATGTCCTAAGTTAGAACAAATTCCCTTGGCAAAGTTGACTTTTTCAACTCCTACTGCCCCAATATGTGAGTCCTCAGGAGAAATCGTGTTAGGTCTTCCATCTCACACAATAAACACTGCAATTGCCAGTCACTGGCTGCCCACAGAACACAAAGACACCTACTAACCATCCCAGACAAAGGCCTATAAACAACTGGTGAGGAGTCGCCAAGTGTCAGGGTAGCATCAGAGTTAATAAAGAGGTTTGAAATCACTTGGTCTGGCTCTCTCATTGTCAAGAAGAGTAGCTTGAAATACAGGGCTTACCTGCTGAGCCTCACTTTCCTCATCTACAGATGAGAAAGGGTTGCAGTATTAGATGAAATAATATATGTGAAAAGCTCATTACCATTCCAGTGCACACTATCACCAATGACGTAGGCAATTATCATCTTTCTTATTACCCTAAGTTCACATGGGTGGGAGAACCTGTAAATTTTCAATCTACACTAATAAAAGAGAAAGATGCAAACTGACCGTACCTCTGTGACACCCACCAGCCAATCAGGAGTGAGTATGCAAATTAACCCAAAGATAGCGGGTTAATTTGCATACCCACGCCCTCAGCCTCCTGGGATCATCACCAGGCGGGAGGTGAGGGATCCGGCACCAGGCCATGCCCACAGGCTCCCGGGACCATCGCCGGGCCCAGGAGGTGAGGGCAGTGGCACCAGCGGCACCAGGCCAAGCCCTCAGGCGTGGAGAGCAGAACAGGAGAGCAGGTGGAGAATGGGTGGCTTGGAGGGCATGGCTCCCTTAGTCACTCCAAGCTTCCTCATCACAGCTGTGCAAACTGACAGCAGGGAGGAGGAAGACCCACCACCACAGAATCAGCCATTGGTCAGACAGCTCTCAGCGGCTTGACAGCCAGGACTCTCATTCACCTGCATCTCATACCGTGACAGTAGAGAGGTGGGACTATGTCTAAAGAACAACTGTTGATACAACGTAGCTCTGCAGCTGAAAGATGCCGGTGTTATCGACAGAAAATGTCTGAAGAGCAACGTGTGGCTGATCTTAAAAGAAGGCAGTGCCTGCGACAGAATGTATTTGAAGAGCAGCTATTGGAAAAATTGTGCTCTGAAGCCAAAAAACACCAGTGTCATCGACAGAATATGTCTAGAGAACAGTCATCAACAAATACTACCAATACGGGTAGGAACTGCCTTCTCAGTGAAAATAGAGTACATGAGGATGCAATTCTTGAACAGAGTTGTGGTGGAATGACTGTTAGATCTGAATTTTGCATATCACTGAATTTCTCTGATGAAAAACCATCCAATGGGAAATTTACTCGTTGTAGCAAAGGGAAAGTCTGTCCAAATGATATAGATTTTCCAGATTACCGGGCATATTTAAAAAGATTAATGACAAACAAAGATTCTGACAGTAAAAGTTTCATGGAAAATATTCGTTCCATAAATAGTTCTTTTGCTTTTGCTTCCATGGGTGCAAATATTGCATCGCCATCAGGATATGGACCATACTGTTTTAGAATACATGGACAAGTTTATTACCATATTGGAACTTTACATCCTGTGGATGGTGTTTCTCGGAAGTTTGCTCAACTCTATATTTTGGAATCAGCCAAAGCTACAAGTAAAAGATTAGCAATGCCAGAAAACCAGGGCTGCTCAGAAAGACTCATGATCAACATCAACAACCTCATGCATGAAATAAATGAATTAACAAAATCATACAAGATGCTACATGAGATAGAAAAGGAAGCCCAATCTGAAGCAGCAGCAAAAGGTATTTCTCCCACAGAAGTAACAATGGCAATTAAATACAATTGTAACAGTAACCCACGTAGACATAATTCTCCCCGTGTAACCGAGGTTGCTATCATATTCAGAAACGAAGATGGAGAACCTCCTTTTGAAAGGGACTTGCTTATTCATTGTAAACCAGATCCCAATAATCCAAATGCCACTAAAATGAAACAAATCAGTATCCTGTTTCCTACATTAGATCCAATGACATATCCCAGTGGTCGGCAAACTCATTAGTCAACAGAGCAGCAAACCGCGGCTCGCGAGCCGCAGTTTGCCGACCACAGACATATCCTATTCTTTTTCCACATGGTGAAAAAGGCTGGGGAATAGATATTGCATTAAGACTCAGAGACGACAGTGTAATCGACAATAATACTAGACAAAATGTAAGGACACGAGTCACACAAATACAGTATTATGGATTTCATCTTTCTGTGCGGAACACGTTCAATCCTATTTTAAATGCAGGAAAATTAACTCAACAGTTTATTGTGGATTCATATTAAAAAATGGAGGCCAATCGGATAAATTTCATCAAAGCAAACCAATCTAAGTTGAGAGTTGAAAAATATAGTGGTTTGATGGATTATCTCAAATCTAGATCTGAAAAGGACAATTTGCCGATTGGTAAAATGATAATACTTCCATCATCTTTTGAGGGTAGTCGATATCAGGATGCTATGGCAATTGTAATGAAGTATGGCAAGCCCGATTTATTCATAACCATGACATGCAACCCCAAATGGGCAGATATTGCAAACAATTTACAATGCTGGCAAAAAGTTGAAAACAGACCTGACTTGGTAGCCAGAGTTTTTAATATTAAGCTGAATGCTCCTTTAAATGATATATGTAAATTCCATTTATTTGGCAAAGTAATAGCCAAAATTCATGTCATTGAATTTGAGAAACGCGGACTGCCTCACACTCACATATTATTGATATTAGATAGTGAGTCCAAATTATGTTCAGAAGATGACATTGACTGTATAGTTAATGCAAAAATTCCAGATGAGGACCAGTGTCCTCGACTTTTTCCAATTGTAAAATCAAATATGGTACATGGACCATGTGGAATACAAAAATCCAAATAGTCCACGTATGGAAAATGTTCAAAGGGATATCCAAATGAATTTCAAAATGCAACCACTGGAAATATTGATGAATATTCCAAATACAAACGAAGATCTGGTGGTACCATTTCTATTGGAAATAAAATTGTCAATAATACTTGGATTGTCCCTTATAACCCGTATTTGTGCCTCAAATATAACTGCCATATAAATGTTGAAGTCTGTGCATCAATTAAAAGTGTTAAATATCTTATTAAATACATTATCTATAAAGGGCATGATTGTGCAAATATTCAAATATCTGAAAAAAATATTATCAATCATGACAAAGTACAGGACTTCAGGTATGTGAGTGCTCCTGAGGCTGTTTGGAGACTTTTTGCAATGCGAATGCATGACCAATCTCATGCAATCACAAGGTTAACTATTCATTTGCCAAATTATCACAATTTGTATTTTCATGCCAATGATTTTGCTGAAGTTGTAGATAGGGCTAAAAGACATAACTTTGATGGCTTGATTCTTATTGAATAGAGAAGATTCTGATGCACGTAATTATTATTATTGGGAGATTCCACAGCATTATCCTATATAATAAAAGGTTAATATACAAATCAACCAAACAGCAGAAAGATTAGTTGCTATGACATGCACTGACCACCAGGGGGCAGATGCTCAATGTAGGAGCTGTCCTCTAGTGGTCAGTGTGCTCTCCTATGAAAAGCGGGCCTAAGCCATCAGTCGAACATCCCCTGAGGGCTCCTGGACTGCGAGAGGATGCAGTCCGGGCTGAGGGACGCCCCCCTCAACACCCCCCCCCCCCCGCCACCCAGTGCACGAATTTCGTGTACCGGGCCTCTAATAAAGTATAAGAAAATAAAAGCATACTGATAAACACTATAATCCTAATGAAAAAAAAAAGTATAAGATGAAAGAGGGCAGGATTTTCCCTATTTACAGCAAAACACACTACAAAGCTACTGTATTTAAAGCAGTGTGCTGTTTACCTAGAAAGAGACAAAGATGCCAATGGACTGGAATAGAAGGTCCAGACACAGACCAACACAGATCCCTGCACACACAAGCGTCTGAGTGCTTGCTTCCATATGATACAAGTGGCATTTCTGGGGAAAGGCTGACCCATTCAATAAACGGTACCAGTATAACTGGCTATCCATTTGGGAAAAATATAAAATCAGATCTTTAAAACACAAACACCCTTCTGCCTGGCCACTGTGGCTCAGTGGTTGAGCATTGACCTATGAACCGGGAATCAAACCAGGAAGTCACGGTTTGATTCCTGGTCACGGCACATGCCCCGGTTGCAGGCTTGATCCCTAGTAGGGGCCGTGCAGGAGGCAGCTGACGAATGATTCTCTCCCTCTCTCTTTGAAATCAATAAAAATATATAAAATAAAAAAATTTAAAACACAAACACCCTTCCAAAGACATTAACGGTCAAAATATTAAAATTATGAAGTCAAAAGAAAATATGGAATATTGTTATAGGTCTTTCCCAAAACAAGCCACCAAACTCAAAGATTATAGTTTTATATTTTTTAAAAATGAGTAAAACTTCTGTAGAGAGATATACATCTCACAGATAAAATTAAAAGAAAAATGACAAACAGGGGAACTACTTACTATACTACACATACACTCGAGAAAGTCCAATATCTGTAACTCATTACAAGTTCCAATAATTCAATAAGAAAATTCTAAACAGCCTTGTAAAACCAATACAGGAGTAAATGTACTAATCCATCTCTGATTCTGTAAAATGAGGACAATAATCATACCAAATTCACATGGATGTTGAAGTTTAAATTTCACACAACGCACTTAAAACAATCCTGGCACATAAAAACTGTCAATAAATATTAGCCAGTAGCAGTAATAGTAGTACCAGTGGTGGTGGTAGTAGTAGTGATTGTGAAAGAAACACAAAATAAAAATAAGGAGGTACCATGCCATCACTGGCAAAAGTGCAAAGAGACCTCTAATGTTATCCAGTACTGGAAATAGGATGAGAAATCAGAACTGCCTCCACTGGTGATAGGAAGAATTGGTTCAGCCTTTTTGGAGGACAATTTGGCCTACCCACCAGCATTTAACTATATGTGCCCCAGAGCAGAAATTCAATATATAGAAATCTAGCCTACAGAAATACACACATGCGCAAAAGTATATGTACAAGGATATTCAGTGTAGCACTGTGTGTAATATCGAGAGTTAAAAAGAGAAATAACAGTCAGACGGGAAGAGCTAACTACACTTGGGCACATCCATATCATGGGTGGGAGTGCAGCTATTACCAAGAAGAATGACATCGTATGAAAATATGTGTAACTCCTTGCTAAATACAAACTGCAAGCCACAATTTTTATATAAAATTGTATATTTGTGAATGGATATAAAAGGGAAAGGCCAAGCTGTTATTGTGGTTACCTCTAGGAAGGAAAGCAGGGCTATTTTAAATTTTACCCCATTGACATATATTCTTTGATTTCTTTAAAAAGTAAGCATGCACTAAAAATACGTATTTTCTTTGAAAGAAAAAAAAAAGGGGGCAACAAAATCAGGGTTTCATAACAGTCAGCGCTGGACCCCCGACTAAATGCCAGTATCCACTATGTACCATAAGCAGCCAGCAGGACCCCGCCTCTGCAGGTAGGATCCAGAGCAGCTGTGGCCGCTGGAGGACACTAACAGTCACTCAGCTCCTTTATTCTGACTCAGCTAATAATTTCCTGATTGGGCACACAAAGCAATACCAATTTCTGCAACTGTCCACTTGTCAGGTATTATTTCTCCAGGTGAATTACTAAGTTCACATTCTAGTTCATTGGTCTTCAGAACTCTGATGAACACAAAGTAGTCCCCCTGAGCAATACAGCGAAGTCCCTAATCATGCAAAGTTGGGGCCTATATCTATTCCTATTGAGATCTCTTCTCTAAGGTGCAAAAATAGCAGGAGACCTACCTTATCCAAAAGGGGTAGCCAACCAGCGGGCCATTTTAACATTATTTTACGTGTTGGTAAAGGAAAAGCAAGACTCAGAAGAGCTCAACACTTGGCAAGTTGTTACCATCAAATGTGACGATATATGTCTAGAGCCATTTTAACAAATATTTATATAACTCAACTATGTGGACAGCATGGCTCTATTCCAATTTCTTTGATTCCTCTAGGCAAAGGGAAGGGTCACACTCTGGTCAACAAACCTGATTTTGAAAAGGATGGCGGAGGCTGATTCACGCAGGAAGTTCAGAAGTGGCGGACATTTAAGGGCCACACCTTGGCCACCTTGCTATATAGAGCAGCAACCTTTGAAATTCAAGGGCTGGGAAGAGCTGATCCTGACCCCCTCAAGCAAGGCAGGAAGCAAGAAATGAGTACGCTGGCCTTACTTTCCCAACCTCTATATTATAAACAGCCACAAAGAGCAGGCTTTAAACTGTCCCTGTGACCAGAAGTTGTTTTGGCTGAAAGTGGATGGAAAGGGAAATGAAATGCCCACCATTGGACAGAGGGACATTTTTAGAAGAGAACCACCAAGATAAACCTAGGTCATAAAGCTTATAATATTTCACAGGCATTTTCAAGACACAGCCTTTTATCAAAGGAACTAGCCATCCATCCCAAACACTCCTCTGAGCATGGCAGTAATTAATTAGCATTTGTAAACTGAAGATGGCTGTTACATTAACAAGTTACTATCAGCAGACCCAGGTTTCGGCTGATGCAGAAGTAAAGAATTTCTGCCAATCTGATTAAGGTGTTTCCCTTCATCCATCTTTATGAAAACAAATCAGGTGACATCTATTAAGTGTTTTAAGTTTATGTAATTACATATAAATTTAGTAAAAGTTTTAAATAATCAAAACTTCTGATTCCATGATTTTGGTTATAATTTATACAATGGTTATTCGCACCCATTCAAACTGTGGGTAGTCAAGAACAGTAGTGTTTATTCTGCCCTTATTGGTTTTAATGAATTGGGGGTAGGGGCAAGAATTGCACCATGTCTGTCGAGTGGCCAGCCGCTCTGTGCGCAGCTCCAGGTTGGATGCTTTCCATGGTCTCTCATTTCATTTACCCCTTACCATATCTTTAAATGCCCAAGTTACCTAAGGAGAGCGACCGTTTCATTTGTACATCTGGCTGCCTATTTGATTATAGGCATAAAGACTTTTTTATGGTGCTAGATAAGAGGATGATTAAGAGAGAAGAAATTAAAAGGAAAATAATTGTCAAAGAAACATGTCAAAGTCTCTAGAGAAAAGGGAGGAAGGAAGCTCCCTGTCCACTGGATGATGAAAGCCGAAGGGTGGCCAAGCCTTTCTGTTATGAGTTCTGTGCTGTGGCACGCAGGCCCTCCCACCTCATGGGAGAGATCCCAGGGCACTGCTGGTTTAAAACTATCTTCAGCCCTAGCTGGTTTGGCTCAGTGGATAGAGCATCAGCCTGCGGACTGAAGGGTCCCGGGTTCGATTCCAGCCAAGGGCACATACCTGGGTTGCAGGCTCGATCCCCAGTAGGGGATGTACAGGAGGCAGCCAGTCAATGATTCTCTCTCATCATTGATGTTTCTGTCTCTCTCTCCCTCTCCCTTCCTCTCTGAAATCAATCAATAAAATAAATATATTTTTTGAAAATAATAATAAAATAATAAAACTATCTTCACACACTGAAGACTAGCTTTCGTAAGCTCTGCTGTTATTAGAATTGCACTATGTGAGCAACACCATATTTTATGGCACCATGTTTAACACTGTAGCCTAATGAAGGCCATGGGCTTCCCCAGTCCGTGTTGAAAAGTATCTTTCCCCAGATAGTGGCCCTCAAACTTGGTGCATCAGAATGGCCTGGGGGCCTGTTAAACCCTACACTGCTGGCTCCACCCCAGAGTTCCTGACTGAGTAGGTCTGGGGAATGACCTGAAATTTTGCATTTCTAACAAGCTCCCAAGTGCTGTGGGTCCAAGCCCATCATGTAATAACCACTGCTCTAAAAACACCTTCCAGAATAATTTATATGCATAACCCATGGACACAGACAAGAGTTCAGTAGGCCAGGGTGGAAGAGCTCAATGTGGGGGGAGAGGGGGACATCTGTAATACTTTCAACAATAAAGATAAATTAATCTATAACAACAAAAGCACAATATGCTAATTAGACCGGAGTCCTTCTGGACAACCTTCTGAACAAAGCCCGGGCTGTGAGGGAAGCCCAGGTCCCGGGTGCCAGAGGGAAGCCGATGCCGGCAGCCGGCGGAAGGAAGGCCTACTCTAGTACGAATTTTGTTCATCGGGCCTCTAGTCCTATATAATAAAGAGCTAATATGCAAATGGTCATCACACCCTCACAGCTCAGACACTCAACACTGGGGAAAGAAGAACGGGGACCAGCCAGGTTGCGGCCTGGGAGAAGGACAAGCCGCCCACTCCACAGTCCCAGGCACCAGCGCCCGTGGCTGCGGCCCGGGCAAAGCCGTCTGCCCATGGTCCCCTGTGGCTGTGGCCAGCCTGGGCGAAGCTGGCCCGGGTCCTGGGTACCTGCGGTCAGCCAGAGGGTGGGAAGCCCAGGTCCCAGGTGTAGGATGAGCCAGAGGCAGTTAGGGGCAATCAGGCAGAGGTGGTTTAGGGGCAATCAGGCAGGCGAGCAGTTAGGAGCCAGCAGTCCTGGATTGCGAGAGGCAATTGGACATCCCACGAGGGGTTCTGGATTGGAAAGGGTGCAGGCCGGGCTAAGGGACAACCCCCCACCCCTGCACAAATTTTGTGCACCGGGCCTCTAATAAGTAAATAAAAACACAACCAGAATACAAAGACAGGAACAGGTTACTTATTATGTGGCAAAATCTTCATCAATTAGGACACAAGCCACCACACAAAGGTGCTGACCCTGTTTCCCCAGCACCTATAGTAGGGGCTGGCACACACTAGGTGCCTCAACTACTCATGCTAAATCAACAAGTCAAGTGAGTCAGGATGCCCCATGGCAGTGGCAGAGACTGGCCAGCATGGGGCGGGATGAGCAAGGGAAAGGGGTTGCAGAGGCATCAGCAACAAAGGAAATGGCTGTTAACAGTTGCAACAACAACAGCAATAATACAATGACAACAAGCATTTGGATGTGTCTAGCACTGACTAGCCCTGGAGCCAACATGTCACAGGCCACGGGGCATTCCATTTTCACAACACCCTATGAGATGGGAACCCTAATTACCCTCATTTAACAGGTCAGAAAACAGGTTAGAGGGGCAGTGATGTGCCCACATCATCAACTAGCCATGGTGAAGCTGGGATCAACAGCCATGCTGAGATGTTAGTCCTGAGCAGAAGGTCTCCCTTAATTACCCAGTTGAGTAAATGATAACTGCGAAACTTCCTTGGCCTGCCCTGAACTGCAGACTTTGATCCCTGCTTCCCCCAACTTACAGAAAAGCTCCAAGTGGCCTAGTCATAGAACGCATGACCAGAAAACAGACACGGAGGGCTTCGGCTGGCTACACAGAACAGCTGTACCAAGTAGGAAGAGTGGGATCGGTGAAGCACAGCTCTGGGGTTCCATGGTTAGGCATGCCAAAGGAAAAGGTCTGGGTCAGCAGGTCTGAGAATCAATGGGAGAAGGGTTGATTTTGCCTCCAGGGGACACTTGGCAATGTCCACAGGCAATTTTGATTGTCCTAAGTGGGGTGCTACTGGCATCTAATGAGTGGAGGCCAGGAATGCTGCTAAACATCCCACAGTGCACAGGACAGCCTCCACCACAAAGAAGTATCTGGCCAAAATGTCAACGGTGCCAAAACCCTTCACTAGTTTCAAACTTCCTGAAGCTTTCTGTCTCCCTCCCTGGCCCCCATCTTCCCATCCCCGGCTTGGATGCCTAAGACTTCATCATTATTTTCTTATGACCATCATTGTCTTTCATCTTAAGTTCCTGAAGAACATGTTTCATCTCTCTTTATCTGCAATAAACTCCTTGCGGGCCAGAGCACCTTAATCCCCTTGTTAACCCCTGGAATTCTGGGAGCTGCATTATGCACCAAGCAGGTGTTCAATAAGCGTTTGTCCAAATTTGTTTTCCCTGAAGCGGGTAAAAATGCTCAGAATTTAGATTCAACCAACACTTCAGAGTTCTTACCATGGTAGGTGGCACATGCTAGTTAGGAACAGAGTACATTTCCTATAAACACGATCTCACTTAATCCTTGCAACCATTGGAGGAAACAGGGACACTATTTTAGGTAACCACAGCTCACAGATATATAATTTGTAAAAGGTCACAGGCTGGGCTGATTAAGTGACAACATGTTTCTAGAGCCAGATCTTCAAGTCCTAAGCTCCTTCCATACCCACTACCACAATCCCAGGGCTGAAAACCTCCTCCTCAAGTCTAGTCCCAGAATGAGGGTTTCCGAGATGCAAACAAGGGAAACGGCAACAGGAAAGGCTGGAAACTTCCCCACCTTAGTGTGATTGTCGCAGGTGTTGCTAGTTAATATAGCAACAAAAATTAGTTAGTTCAAGGTGTGCTGCAAGTAGGGTTAGACACAAGTTACATGTTCAAAAATCAATTATAAAGATACTTAGAATTTACATAGCTCTTTCCTCGGGGACAGTACTCAAAGACTCTCATTTTTAAACTTTAATATGCTAACAATTCAAAATTTTCTTGAATCAGCGAAGTCAGAGAGCATAGGACATAATGGTTGAGAGAGCCATCTTCGTTCAAGACAATTGTGACCTTTCTTTACACATAGCACTCTGCAGCTGGCTCTCTACTTTGAGAGGCTGCAAACTGTGGGCTTTCTCAGAGTACACAGGAGCCAGCCCAGACCTGCTAACGCATCTAATCAATAACATCCGATGGCTCACCTCTGGGAGCCCTGACAATATCGATCCCCCAAAATCAACCTGATGAATCTGTCTCGTTTTCATATCATAGAGGGAAAAGTGAAGATGTTGAAAGGTTTCTGTGGCACCTCAATTTTTTTCTTAAGCTGGGGAGACCAGTTCTTGGCTTGTGATTGCTCAGACTTCCACTAAAACCTGTATGCCAAAGCCCCATTTCCAGTGCTCAGCCCTAGCCTCTTAGAAAGCCCGATGGCCTCTGATGTCACTCACAATCAACTCAGACCGCACTAACCACTCCCTTTACACAGCGCACACCCTGGCATCAGAAAAGCTCAACCTCATCCATTCTTTCAGCCCCAAGAATTAAAAGGAGTCTAAGGTTTCCTTTTTCTTTTCTCCCTCAGCCTGTCCCTCACTTCCATCCTGCCTTTTCCCACGGTCCCTATGGCTGTCCTGCTCCCAGACCTGTCCAATCCATAGCGCCCATACTCTAATGGGATGCCCTGGTTCTCTTCCCAGGGAAATTCCTGGCCTTTTGATCACTTGGTAACCTGTTCCAGGCAGGCCCAGACCTGACAGAATGAAAAGCCTTCCTACAATATAGGGTCAGGTACACCCTTTGAGAGCAGGGTGCCCAGAATTATCGCCCAGGTTCCCAGCTGGTGTTGGTCCCTGGAACGCAACAATAGTGCTCACGCGAACCTCCTGAGCTAAGACTCTCAATGCTTTGGGAACCCCTTCTTGTTTTATCTCCTTTGGGTTTTGGGTAACCCATCTTTGGAAGGCTTGCTCAGCAAGGACCTGGAAATCCAGACACTGGTACCACAAGGGTGGGTGTGGGGTACCCAGCATCCACCCAGGTCCCTGGGATCTGCAGGGATGTTCTCTCCACTGGGGAAGCAGTTGAGATGAAGAAACTGTGCAGATTCTGGAAGGCGGTTCCAGCATCACCTGGTCATTCCAGCTTCAAGAAACCTTTGCTTGTGCTCAACTACCTGCAGCGGTGTTTCCCAAGTGCTCGACCTTGGTGCTTCTCTGATGGAGGGTAGAAGCGGGTGGAGCCTGGAGATGGGCTACAGGCAATTCTTTTTATCAGGTAAGCGTGGAAAAGCATCCGATTATTTTTTGGGGACAGGTATCTTGGGTCCCTACTATGTAATTCATACAATAATCACAGAACAGAGGATAGAAACCAGGAATAAGCTGTGACTCTGGAGCCAGCCCCTTAACCCCCCCAGTGCCTATTTCCTCCTGTGCAGAACAAGCATGGTCATAATACCCACTTCACAGGTTGTTACAGGACTAATGTGCTAATGTGTGTAAAGTACTCAGTTCAGTGCCCTCCATACACACAGGCACTTGATAAACATTAGCTATTATTATCCGAGAGACCAGGGACTGCTAAGTGGCAGCCCTGAAGCCAAATCTGGCCTACAGACCTATTTTGTTTGGCTTTCCCTTTTTCCTTTTCAATGGAGCCAACACTTTTAAAACGGATAGATTTCTGGCACTTTAAAGTTGAAGATCTGGCAACAAATGAGGTTTGCTTTTCCCTCTGTGGTAGCGATGGCCTGGGCCAGGGTCCCATGGCCCCTAATTGATAGGGCATTTCTTCTTTCTTTGAAAAGAAAGAAGAAATGCCCTACGCTACTTACCCATCCCCCAATTCCCTGCCCAGCCCTTGCAGGAAGGCAGTCTATATTCTAGACCAATTTTACCAACGTTAGGTCCTAAGATTTCCCCCAAATCGACTCCAGTCCAACTGGTCTCTGCTTGTGCAAACCTACTTTCTGCCTCCCTACCTTTGCCTGGTGTTCCCCCAGCCATGAGCAACCTCCCCAGTTTTCACTCTCCACCTAGGCTCAGTAATTCCAATTGAATGAGTGCATTAAAATGACCTGGAACACTAAAGAAAATACCCATGTCCACACCCCGCCCCCAGCGGTTCTAATTAGTCTGGATAGGGCCCGAGTATTGGTAATTTTTAAAATAATCCAGGTGATTCAAATATGTACTCTAATGTACAGGGAGCCATGGCCTCCCCATTCTAAAGGCCCAGCTGGTACCTCCTGCTGAAACTGTCCAACTGAGGACTAGATGGGTCTTGCTTTCCTCCTGACGCCTGTTTAGTCTTGCTTTCAAATCAATTGTGTTTAAAGCTGTCTCCCCAAACAGCCTGCAAACTTACTCCAACTACTTTTATTCTTTTTCTCCCCTTCCATTCCAAGAGGGGGCAGTCACACCTCCTACTTCTTTGCATCCTCAACAGGACAACTGGGGCCTCAAGCACACTGTCGGCTTCTAATGAAAATGCTTCTACTTCAATTTTTGAGTCTACAACACAGAGGTGCTACAAGGACTACATGATGAGAAAACCTCGCTGATTTCCTGCAGCTTGCAGATATGAAGAAGTCAAGAACGCCAATGGTGAGGATATGAGGCAGACTGAGTTGTGCTACAGGAAAGCAGTAATAATGTGAGGGAATCAAGGAAGGCTCTGTGCAAGTTTCCTTGATGGGCCAGTGGGAAGGATGGCAGCCAGAGCCAGGTAGAGAGGTGCCCTCCATACACACAGGTAGAGAGGGAGGAGAAAGAACCCATGAGCAAATGAATGCACCAGAAGGAAACCTTGCCAGCTGACCCACTGAGCCATGCCAGCATAGTTGGGAAGAATGGGAAGCAAAATGGGAAAGACAAGATTCCACCTTGCATCCAACACCAGGGAAAAGGCTGTAATTAATTTGGTAAGTCACGGAAGCAGCCAGTGAAGGCTGAAATTCTGGCATCCTTCTAAAAGCCAGGCAGATGGACGGGTGAGGCATAAGGGGAAGAAGAGTCATAACACAAAAAGTGAGGGATGAGAGAGATGACAATGGGGAAGAAGGCCCAGAGGCAGGTTCCCTGACTCAGGAGAGCAAGACTGCCACTTCACCCCCCTCCCCCCTCACACACAATGGAACCTCCAAGGGCTCAGAGATGACAAACACCCTGATTTCTGCCATTCAGTCTTAAGCCACTTTACTGTGCAGAAGTGAAATCATGTTAACAGCGCAATTAATGTTCACAGTACAACTGTATTAACATATTTAATCATAGAAATAAAAACTTTAGTCACAACACTGTTACTACTGAAAGTGCTATTATAAAAAGTTTAATGGACAGCAGCTTATAAAGACATACAAAGATCCTAAAGAGTAAGTTTGGAGAAAGCCACCCCATGGGGCACACTCCTCCCCATCACCATCATTTTTAGCAAGGTGTTTTGCGTTTCAATGAACACTAGGGCTAGTTCAGAAAATAAAACACAATGCCCCGACTAGTGTGGCTCAGTTCGCTGGGCATCGTCCTGTGCATCAAAAGGTTACTGATTCAATTCCCGGTCAGGACACATGCCCAGATCCCCGGTAGCGGGGCATGCAGGAGGCAGCAGACTGATGTTCTGCTCTCACATTAATGTTTCTCTTTCTCCCTCACCCTTCCTCTCTCACTAATAATAAAAAATATTTTTAAGAAAAAGAAAATAAAGCACAATAGGACAGCCCGGTAGAAGGCTGTGGAAGGGAAGGGCAGAGCACCAATAATCTACTGAACACTCACTTGTCCTCCCACGTGGCAGCACCTCACAAATGTAAACTCAAATCCATAAGCCCATGGAGGTAGCTACGATTATTTCCCCATTTTACAGGTGAGGAAATTCAGACACAGAGGGTGATTTGCCTGGAAGACACAAAGCTAAGCAAGCAGAGCCGGAATAAGAACCAGGTACTTCAGGCTCCAGGTGCCATCATCCCGCGCTTACACTCAGCTGCACTTCACGTCACCTGTTTGGTGGAGGGTGTGGGTGATGAGTCTGCTCTTCTTCTAAGGGCTGCCAGCCCCAGAAAGACTAGAAGTATGGGGCTACAGGACTGCTGCTGGTTTTATACTTCTAAAGCCTTAAAACATCAGAAACAGAAAAGGGCAAAGCAGGGGTGATACTATAGGGGGTCACTTTCCATGACCCCCAGTGTACAGAGCCACAACCTTCAGGATCCTGAAAACGAGTGAGGCGAAGCCCTTCTCAGCAGAGGAGTCAAAAGGATCTCCGGGGTAGCCAGGCATGAGCTGGCTGGGAGGACCAAGGGCATTCAGTTCCTCCACTCCTTGAAAGATGGACTCTGTCCACTAAAAAACCTTCCAGGGGAAACCAGCTTCACTGTAAATAGAGCTCTCATCATTAATTGCTACTTCCCGCTCACTGGCTGCAAGGCCGTATCTACACGTGGCTCCTTTCTGATTTGTGGATTAGAGACAAGCCATATATCCCTGCCCCTAATGAGTCGGTGAACTATAGCCACCTTGGATTATGTTTCACTTTTAGGCTTCAGGACCTGAAGTGATTCTATTTTTAAGCTTTCTCAGTTCTACAAGAAGACATTTTAAGAAAATTAGTTCTGGCTTTTAGTGGATGGTGGCTTCCTCTGAAAGAGTTAATGGACCAGCCACCTCCTGGGGGAAGGGACCTAGTACCATGTTGGTAGGCAAAGGCCCAGGGCCCTCTGAAAACCCCAACACTTGGACATAGATGGCCTAGGACAAAACCTCTAATTCCAGAGCTACACTGCACCTCTCTCCTGAAAAACTGTCCAAGTCCTTTTAGGTTCTATTCTGTGATGTTTCACTTTTGAGCACCAGAAATGTGGTTTCCACAGAAAACAATCATATTTGCATATAACGAAGCTTTAAAATACAACTATGTATATATTAAGCGTCAGTCATCCCTTCCATTTGAAAAAAATTACCTTGCATTTAACAACTAAAGTAGCTTCGCTTATTTTGGATGGCAGCTACGCTCACCAGCGCAGATAGCTTCACTTATTTTGCATCTTTGAGAATGAGTTGTTACTCGAAAACTATTGGAAGGACACTTCTGTGCATTTTAAAAAATGTAACCACTCCTGAAAACAATCTAAAATGTATTCTACACATCCCAATTTTCACATATAGGGCACATGAGACATAGTTAACCTTCTCTTGATGAATGAGGCTGCTCCTAACAATTCGAGTCTCCAGTTTCAGTTCTGACTCCTAGCTAGCCTGTGACCTTGGGCAAGTAACTTAACTGCATTGGGCCTTAATTTCCTCTCCTACAAAATGAAAGGGATTGGGTCAAAGGAGATGACTCTTGCTTTACAGCTCTCCAAGGTTATGATTTGAAGACCATTGGGAACATAGATTATTGCCTACCCTAACCTCAAGTATTGTTCTTAGGGACTGTCAAGTTATAAGAACATTGCCTAGACACTACAAATGGCCTCAGATAGTGGGGATACAGTAATTGAAAGCAAGCTAAAATTCATTCCTTTTATCCCCTCCCATTTCATCAGCTGTCAATTCTCACTGCTATCCACCTCCCAATGACATGAACCACTGCCTTAGTTTTCAAAGCTAAGCAGTGGCCTGCTTCACTCAGGTTCTCTCATAAAGCAAAGTGCATGGGGGTTTGTGATACAATCTGGCAACCAGTGGGCGTTATCTCTTATCGTTCTAAGTTATATTGCGGACTGTTGTGGCCACAAGACTAACCCCCAGTTAAGGTTGGGAGGAGAACGAGAATGCATTCCTGTAACCTGCATATTCTTGAGTTCTAAAAGCACACTGCTTTGTGGGGGAGAGTTTTTGAAGCAAAAGTGAGAGCAGAAAACAAACCAAATTCCTTTTTTACTAAAGCAAAAGCTACAGGCCTTATCCCTCTACATCAACCCCCCCAACCTACTCCCTCCAAGTTTCCTGTCCCCATCTCAGTTGTTGCTTTTTTGTACCTTCTGCTGTGTAACTTTTCCTTGTGTAAGATACATTTTCCAAGTCACTCTTTGAAGCCAAAGAGAGGAGCAGAGTAGGAGGAAGGAGATACCATTAGTGGTTTCCTATGTTTACCGCTTTCCCAGTTATCTTACCTTCTTAGTCCCATGAAAAATGATTAGAAAAACAAAAAGAATGCTTCTTAGCAATTGTAAATATAGTCCCTGAAACACTACTTTTAAGGTGCTAATAAGCATGAAAATATGTATTAAACCACGTTTAGTACTTCAAAGAATTCAAGGAAGTTCTTTTCTTTAAAAACGAAAATGAGCCCTAACCGGTTTGGCTCAGTGGACAGAGTGTCGGCCTGTGGACTCAAGGGTCCCAGGTTCGATTCCGGTCAAGGGCATGTACCTTGGTTGAGGGCACATACCCAGTAGGAAGTGTGCAGGAGGCAGCTAATCGATGTTTCTCTCTCATCGATGTTTCTAACTCTCTATCCCTCTCCCTTCTTCCCTGTAAAAAAATCAATAAAATATATATTTTTAAAAAAACTAAAATAAAAGAAGGTAATCTGTTAAGAACTGAAATCTACCTTCTTTGCCTGGCACTATCTCGGGTTGTTTCATGGGAATCTATGAGGGACTTGATTTGATAAGCACAGGTAACTAATTTTCACTTATCCTAATTTAAGATGTTAGTAGTGGTTAAAAAGGAAAGGGAGCCTGGCCAGTTAAAGGTATGGATGACCCTAGCCAGTTTGGCTCAGTGAATAGAGCATTGGCTTACGGACTGAAGGGCTCCGGGTTTGATTCCTGTCAAGGGCACATGCATAGGTTCCAGGCTCGATCCCCAGTATGGGGCATGCAGGAGGCAGCCAGTCAATGATTCTCTCTCATCATTTATGTTTCTATTTCTCCCTCCCCCTTTTCCTTCCTCTATGAAATCAATAAAAATATTTAGGGGGGAAAAAAAAACACAGGAAAATAACAATAAAGATTAAAAAAAAAAAAAAAAAGTCTATGGTGATGGCAAAAAAGACTGAGCAAGCTTTGACCTATGCCTTTATGCCCCAGGAGGTCACAGTTCGATTCCTGGTCAGGGCACATGCCCAGGTTTGCAGGCTCAAACCCGTGTGGGGTGTGCAAGAGGCAGCCGATGGATGACTCTCTCATCATTGATGTTTCTATATTTCCCTCTCTCTTCCTCTCTGAAATCAGTCAAAATGTGTATTTTTAAAAAAGGAATGGTAATTGGTCTGCCTGGAAAGTGGATGTAAAGTGGACATACAAATGGAATATATATAAATCCATTAGAAAACCAGACAGAAAATTAACTGAATATTTGAAGCTTTGCCTTCGAAGGGAGTTAAAGGTGTGGATGGTATGTCTATGGGGATGGCAATATAAAGACTGAAGAATTGAAAGAAAACTACTGCATTGTATCTCTGAGAAATGTGAATAAAAGCAACTTTTCCCCAGTCTTTCAATCTCCAGGTGCTGTTAGCCATGCCTAAGCTGAGAGTATTATTTTCTGTTTTCAAGTTAGCTTTACACAGCACAACTTAATCTCAGCATCTACTCTTCCAAGTATTACACAAGGTGAGGATTTATAGGAAAACAAAAAAATCCTTTCCTGTTCACAAGCTTGGGTTCCTTAGCTCCTGGTGCCACATTTAAGTAAGGGTGCTTTGTTTCAGAGGGTGATTAGAGTGGCGCCCTTGGTAGTGATTATGGCACTGAGCTATTTGTACTGCCCAAGTCTGAGCACTGCATTATATTAAAACTTCGATTATGGGGTAGGTAGTGACTAAAAATTATCTCCTATCTTAAACTTAGCATCAATCATATGTCTCAGCAGAAGCAAGACTACTGAGTACCGAACCACAGGAATCTGGCATTTTTCTTCTTTTATACTTGCACAGGAAAAAAAAAAAAAAAGAGACCCAGCTATAGCACCCATGGTTCCTCCATTCTTACATGGAAATTTCAAGCATTGTGGGCTCTTTACCAAGTATAATCAGTGGGTTGCTATGACTGCACAACATTAAATCAGATGTAACCGGCCACTGTCTCTTGTATTAATAGAGCCCAAGTTTTCTAGAAGTAGAATGAAATCATTTCAGTTTCTGAAGGAGGCAGAAAATGAAGAAGCCCTTTCTGTTCCAGAAAATAGCACCTCTGACTGTTTCTCTAGAGCTTTTCCATTTCCAACGGTTCACCATCTAAAATTGAGTGTTCAGTTATCTAAAAGCCACTAAGCATAGATGTACTCAAAAGTTGGCATGTCCAGGAGTTATGGGTGGAGTGGAATTCAGCAGAAAAGTAAGGATGAGTTAGTTGCCTAAATTTGTCACAAACAAGGCACAAGCTCATGCTTGGACAGTTCAATGCCACCACCTCTACATAGGCCTGTCATACTGACATGTCCCTATTTTACCCAGTGCTAGGATAGCCTTATTCTATAGGTTTAAAAAAACAGATTAACTAGGTAGAAAAATTTAATTACATTTCACTTTAGAAAATATTTAACCATTTTCCTCATATATGTAAACAAAGGGGCAGTTGTACATGTGGTCTTACACTATTTCTCTAAGTTATAAAAAATACTAGAGGCCCGATGCATGAAATTCATGCAAGGAGGCTCCTGCCCCTTCATCCCAAAGGTCGTTTGGAAGGACATCCGGTCTAATTAGCATATTCCGCTTTTATTATTATTCCTGCACACTCATTTTATTGGGTGTCTACTATTTGTCAGGCACTGTTCTAAGTGTTTTACATGCATTATAATATTTAAACCCCCCAAAAAAAATCCCTTCAAGTTAGTATCATTACTGTCCCTATTTAACAAATTGTTTAAGTTTTTTGCCTAGGATCATACAACTTGTAAATGAAAGGCAATCAGCTCATAAGAGCGTACTCTTACATATTTTTTCTCATTTAAAAAAGATGAAGAATTTGCTCCTGGTTAAGTTCTCAGATGTTCCTGAAACAGAACATGGATGGAATAAGATCCAGGTAGATCTGCAATTCTGGTCACCTGAGCACAAGTTCCCAACCACTTCTTGGACACAAAGTGTTTAAATGGTCTCTTTGCTCTGCCAATCACTTGGCTATCCCCATGTTGTTGTTCCTGCTTAGGGAATACATATCAGTAAACTTCAAGAATTAAATAGAAGTCTAATGCAGTTTTGATAAGAAAAAAGCAAATCAAACTTTGTACTCAGGGCTCATGACTTTGGAATTATATATGTTCTCATGGCAAGGAAGGCAAAATTTTGAAATAACTTGGAAGGTGGTGAGGGTAATTTTTTATACTTTAAACACTTAAATACAACAAACTACATATAAGTTTGTCTAGACAGTTTTGCAGATCTGGCCCAACAAGCAGGCTAAGGGGGGGGGGGGGGGGGGGAAGCAATCTGGTGGTCTCAAATTCCTATTACCAAAACTACCCTCCCATAAACCTGAATCCAATCCAAGAAGTATGTCAATAGCTGGTTGTTTAAGATTAAGTTTGCGATGTAGTAACAGGACTGTGTAGGGAGCAAATATGCTTAAAATATGTCCAAGTTTAGGTCAAGTCATTAATAGTACTTAATGCTAATAAAAGCATGGAATATTCCTGTAACTGAGAATCCAGCAGAGGGAACTGTAGGTGTAAGTAGGTACTTGTACTGTTTCCCCTCTGCTGGCAGACCCTAGACACTAAAAAAAAAAAGCACTTTCTTTGACTGAGACTGTATCACCCATCCCCAGCAAATATCTCTGGGGCTGTAAAGCAGTTAAGATCCAACAAGGGGAGAAATTGGGAAGCGTAAGGAAATAAAAATTTTCATTATTCCAAAACCCATCTCATTTCCCAAAGTACTGCTTATGTGCTGACTTTCTTAAAACCCCTGCAAAATCTTAATCCTCCAAAAAATAAACCCATTTGGAGCTGAGACAAGATGAGGTCAACGATTGGTACTATCAACCATCCATTTCTTAAACTGAGTCTGGTTCGTTTCTAGCCTCGTGGGGGCCAAGCCTGACCACGAGGGTGAAGACAGGAGGCATGGAGGAAGGGAATGAAGAAAAGGAGAAGGGTGGGGGTGGGGGTGGACAGACCTCCGGGCCACACTTCTTTCTAGTACCAACAAAAAGAGGAGCCGAATACTGACCTAAATCATCTCTCAAAGGCGCTTTATAAATTACAGGGACAAAGGGTGGGGGTGGCGGATGGCCTGGGAATCCTACGGACACCCAACCCTCTGACCCGCCCCCTCCCCCTCCAGCACAAGGGAAGACAGAAAGCAGAGCTCAACTCGGCCATTGGCGAGAAGCCCCCTCCGGTTTTCAATCGCCCATCCACAGGCCCCCTAGGAAAAAAACACGTAAACACCAAACCAACCCCCTGGGGTGGACACTCGCGCCCAGAGGTCCCTAGAACCGGAGGCCGGGGCATTTACTTAGTTAGATTTTTCTTGCTTACTCATTTCCCTCAAGCACCCAACCCCCCGTTCCCACTCCAAAACCCCGCTCAACCGCCTACCCTCTCGGCTCCAGCCCCCCAACAGAATCTGGTGCCCCTGTGGCGGCGGCAGCCCCCGCGCGGTCCCGGTCACTAACCTGCTGCTGTAAGGGCATTTCCGAAACCAGCCTGGCTCCGGGAGAGGTGGGGGGCCGGCTGGAGAGGGGCCCGGAGGGCCGATCAGACCGGCGGCGCCGGGCGAGGGCGGGCGCCCGTGGGGGGGTAGGGAGCCGAGAGGGAGGGTGGCCGTGCCGGGGGCGGGTGCGAGGGCGCCGGGACCGTCCCAAGCCAGGGAGCCGGCGAGCAGGAGGAAGTGGGTGCCCCCTCTCCCCTCCAGCGCCCCCTCCCGCCGCCGCCTCCTCCCCAGTCACAGGCGCGTCCTCCGCGCACGTGTGCGAAACGTCACCGGCGGGTCCCGGAGAGAGGGACAGAACCGGGCGGCGGGACGGGAACACGGCTGCACCCGCCCTCCGTCGCCGGGGGGCGGGGAGGGGGACAGGGCGGGGAAGGAAGGGGTAAGGGGAGAGGCGGGTCAAGGGCAGGCTCGGGGCCCGGCGAGGAAGGCCCGGGCGCTCGGGCCACGCGGGCGCTACCGCTGCCACCGCCAGGATGCGCCCAGGCCGGGGCGCCCTCTTACTAGCCCCTCACCCCCAGACAGCCCACGCCCCAGCCCGCACCCGACTGCCAGCTCCACCGCCTCCCCTACCAGATCCCCCCCCCAACTGCCCCCAGCCCCTTTGTTGCCGGGAGTTACAGATACCAAAATATGACAAGCGCAGCCCAACATAACATCTGCGCTCCAAGCACGCCTTAGGGGTCCCCGGGCCGCCAACGGGCCTCGGAGGCTGGCGAGGGGCGATCAGCCCAATTGTCCCACTGTTTCCACTCCCCCAGAGTCCCCCACTCCCCAGTTCACTACTCCCTCCCCCACCCCCTTCTTCATCCGGGGCGTGACCCCATCCTACGCCCGAGAAAGAGGAAGCTTCGAGTTGGAGGGGAGGGGAGAGTGGGGGTAGGGAAAAGTGCAGGAAAAGAAGGGGGGGCCACGAAAAGTTTCAGAGTGTTTGATGTTCTTCGCGCCAAGGCGATCCCCACGGCCCCGCGCGTCTTGCGGAGCCCCCCAACCCCACGGGTGCTGAGGGTAGCGCACAATTCTAACAATAAACCCTCGTTGGAGGGCCAGCCCATAGGCCCACGGGGCTCGGCCTGCGTTCTCCCGGGGCAACCCGCAGCGCGCCCACCAACCCGCGCGGTGCGAACCAACCCCCCACCTGGGCTGGGGACAGTGGGGACAGGAGGGCATTACCGGAGGGCCGCCACCGCCGCTGCTGCCGCGTCCCAGCGATGGTGGCTGCTGCAGCAGCCCGGCTCTGCCGGAGGGTCCGTGCGGCGTGGTGTAGAGGAGGCTGCCGGCGGTCAGCTCCGCGCCGGGGGCACAGGGGATAGGGCCGGCGGCGACGGCGCCGCTTTGGAGGGAGGAGGAACAGGAGGTGGTGGAAGTGTTCGTGGTGAGGATCTGGATGTACGCGCCCGGGGCGGCGGCAGCGGCTGCGGCGGCGGCGGCGGGGAAGCCGGGGCTGGCTAGCAGTGCCCTTTTGTCCATGGAGGCTGCAGTGGCGGCGGCGACGAGAGTCGCCCCCTCCCCACCCCCGGCGGTCACCAGGTACTGCTCCAGGGCGGGCTGGATCCCCTTTTTCATCTCTCGCTCCTGCTCTTTTTATTGCTAAGATATATTAATGTATTTTTTCAATTTCTTTATTATTTGCAGTCGGAGTTTCCAAGTCTCTCCTCCTTCTCTCCTCCCCGCCCGGCGTTTCCGAGCCCCTTCTCTCTCTTTTCTTTTTATTTTTCGGCACCGCACGGGCCCCGGGGGCCAAAAATAATCGGGGCTCTGGAGAGAGGAGGGTCCCGGCCGCACGGATATCGGGCCCCGAGGGAGGATGGAGGCGTCGGGGGCGGCCGATGCAACGGATTGCGAGGCGGCGGCGGCAGCCCGGTTGCTGCGGCCGGCAGCTGAAAAATGGCTCCAGGAAGCTGCTGCTGACAATGAATGAAGGGATACGGTTTACGCGCCAAGGTCCTCCCGCGAAACTCAGATTTCCCGCCGGCTTTTCAAACCATATTTGCATATCCCCGCCCCTCAACCCGCCGAGGACCGTTCCCACAGCCCATTGGGCCTCTATCTCCTTACTTCAGTCCCAATCGTAGAGCCGGAGCACGAATTGATGGTTTCCATTGGCTACCGTGCATCATGGTTACCCGGGCGACAAGGGTTTATTTGCATAGGCTGCCTTAATTGGCTGGGAGAGAGAAGGGGTTTTTTTTAGAAGGTGGGGCAAAGCTTTGCCTTCTCTCCCACGGAAGACCACGCCTGGTGGAGACTCCGCCCCATCCCCGCCCACCAGCCGGATGGGCGCTGCTGACCTGGGCAGGCACTCCGCGCCCCGCAGACTCAGTGTAGCTAATCGAGAGCGCAAGTTTCGCTTTTGGAAATTGTCAAGGTGACTAAGGGGACACCTTCGGAAACTCCCTTTCCTTTTACCAGTCAGTGAAATAGATGAAGAACAACCGAAGATTTCCCCAAATATGTGCCAAAGACAAATTGAACCATGCGGACGTTGCCTGGCAGGTGGAAACTGAGCCCTTTAAATCATGGGTTTCACTCTTCCTGAATCCAACCAATGCCGGAACGAGAGCTGATCCGGAGGCTGAGGCTGATAGACAGAAGCATGTGGGCAGACAGAATCATGGGGGCAGAAGACTGGACTCACGTGATAGCGGGCAACATTTAGTTAACATTCTTGATCATTCTTGGTAGCTTCATTATTAGCCTAGATTGGATTTAAGTAAAAATTAACTCAATGTTTTGTCGAGTGAAATATCACCACCAGTATTGGTCTGAATCTAGCAAACACCTCACACTGGCCCAGAAGCACCCAGGGCAGTTAATCAGGGCTAACCTAGGACTGACTGATCTGCGGGTTTCTAATCCGCCAAGCAGTAATCCGAAGAAGTACACGTTTCCCACGATGACGTCTTGCTCCCAACCAACCCTGCTGCACGCCCAGGCACCAGCACTTTACAATCTTGGTTTCCTAGCAAGTGCTCTGACTAAAAGCAAACTAGACGACCCAAATCTATTTCAAAATATTAAAGCAAAAAATTTTTTTAGTAAACTAGAAATTGTCACCAAAATAATTAAGTTATTGTCAAATGGCATCTGTATTGGTGCAAGTACTCATTGGACGTAAAATTGAAGAATGCTCTGTGAGACTGAGCAGGAAAAGGAACCCCTGCCGGAATGTGAGGAATGGTGTATGCCATAAATCATATACACTGAAAACTACAAAATAGTTGGTGAGCTGGTATTCACTGGGTGGTGAGGATTCAATACCTCAAGCCCTTTCCCCAGGCTTTATTATTATTATTATTATTAATAATTTCCAAAACCTCATATACTCAGTCTTATGAAAGGCCTGAAAAGATGTGTCAGTTCAGGCTCAAACTCCTTAATATTCCAGTCCTATTTCCTTGTCTGAAACCGAGTGAGCTAAATGTACTGTTAAATTTTGCACCAGATGTAATATTTTGGTCTTGCATTCAAGCTAGTTCAGGATCCATCGCCTAGTACCTAAACAATTATTGACCCAAATATTTATCACAGAACTGACATTATCTTTAGGACAGATTAAGTGGTATATCAATTCCTGGTTGAGGTAGAGGCCAATGTGTTATCAACTTCCTTGACATTCCATCAATGTTGCTTTCCACTGTAGGTCACTATGGGGAAAACTAGTAATGTAATTACTTAGATATGACCACCTGCAAAACATGACTAGTAGCATGCAGTTGGTGGTGGTGGTGAGGGTTGTGGGTGAAGGGTGTTACAATGTACAAACCTAGGAATTGGGATTGTGCACAAGATCCCTGCTAGAGCTTCCACGAGGGCCACAGCCACACGGGAGCAAGTGTTCACAATCCAAATCTACACCTATGATTCTGGTTTAGAAGGCGTTGAAATATTTACCATTCTACCTTATCCAAGCCATAGTCTTTAATGTAGGGTATTTGGCAGAGAAACACATGTTTTGACCTTTTTATGTCCAATGAACCCCAGGATGAGAAGGTAGAGGGAAGAGTTCAAAGAGAAAAGAGGTGTTGGAAGACAGAATGCTAAAATTTGATGTAGGCTATTAATTTGTGGAGAGGTAGCATGCTTTATTAGAAAGATAATGGGCTTTGGAGCCAGAATAATCTGGGTTTAAATTCTGGCTCTGACACTTACTAGCTATATATCTTTAATCTTTAAAATCCTGTTTTCTCATGTTAAATGGGAACCCATATTGCAGTACCCATAGGAAAGGTTATGATGAAAAGAAGCAAAAATAAATGCAAAGTGCCAGACATATAACACATGCTCATTAGGTGGCAGCTATTTATGAGTCTACTTATTTGTGTGGTTGTGCTTTGCATCTCTTTGTAGTCCAATCTGACTCCTAGCCTCTAATCTTCCTACTGTCCTTGGATATCCACTTGCTGTGACAGCTTGGCTTTGTCCAAGAGTAAGAGCACAGCCGTGTCCTGGCTAGTAGGGATTATAGAATTCTGACTCAGAAGTTTAGGGTAATAAAATAAAGTCAGCTCTGCTGCTCTCCCTCTCTAACCTGCTCATCTGTTATTGGCCAGCTTCTGGATGGCTCGTAAGCCTGAGCCCTCTTGACCTTCCCTTAAAGGTTAGACTGTTCCAACACTAGAGCCAGACTGCTCTTGCCAAACACTACTCCCCTTTCCCTTGCTCTGACAGTGGCCCAAGGCAGATAGTTATCCTAGAATTGGCCTGTGTAGTTAATTGAATGGTCCCCCCCACCCTTCCCAAACACATTTAAGTCTTACCCTCCACAACCTATGACTATGACCTTATTTGGAAAAAGGGTCTTTGCAGATATAACTAAGTTAAGAATATCTAGATAAAAATCATTCCAGATTATCCAACGAAAAGGTAAAATATACTGGATTAAAAAGAAAGGTGTTTCGAAGGTATGCATTTCCTGGCCTTTTTTTGAAACAGAACTTTATGGTAAAATAAATTAACGATCCAGCAAAACCAAACAAAACAAATGTTTGGATGAACGAATTATTATAAAGTGAACACTTTTGTAACCACCTGGTCAAGAAATAGAACTTGATCTGCACCCATTTCATATGCCCCATACTCATTACACCCCTTCTGAAATTTCATCACCCAAATATACATCTCCAAGCTTGCCCATTTGAAACATGTTGATACTTTTTTAATTCTCTTAACCTATGGTTCCTCGCCCATCTTTTTCACTTACCTTAGAACTTATCTTGAAGAATGTAGTGAGTTGAATGGTGGCCCCTCCCAAAATATATGTCCCCTGGAAACTGTGAATTTGACCTTATTTAGAAAAGGGATCTTTGCAGAATAATTAATGTAAGAATCTCAAAATGAGATTATTCTGGACTAGAGTGGACCCTAAATTCAATGTCATTTGTTTTATAAGAGAAGAGCAGAGGAGAAACACAGAGGAGATCATGTGAAACATTTTTTTAAAAATTTATTTCAGAGAGGGAGAGAGAGAAACATCAGTTTGTTTTTCCACTTACTTATGCGTTTATTGATTGATTCTTGTACATGCCCTCACCTGGGATAGATCAAACCCACAACCTTGGAGTATTGGGATGATGCTCTAACCAAGTGAGGGACCTGGCTAGGGCTCCTACTGACATCTTGATTCTGGACTTCTGGCCTCCAGAACTGTGAGAATAAATTTCTGTTGCTTTAAGCCACCAAGTTTGCAGTCATTTATTATAGTAGCGCCAGGGAACTCATTTAAAAGAATTTGGCAGATTGCACACTCATGGTACAGTTGATCATTTTCTTCTGTCCTCTATTTCCTGAAGATTTGCAGCTGGATCCACAGTCTGGATCAGACTCTGGTTTTTTTCCTCTGGTAAATGTGAGGCACATACTGTTTGCTTGTCACTTTTCTGTGATCTTAGCAGTCATTCATACTCCTTGCTTTCTTTTTTTCTTATAATAGTTTTATGTGATATTTGTCCTCAATACTCTTCTGTTGCTCATTTGCAAAAGAAATTAGTGTGAAATTAGTATTCCTGGACTCCTAGAGTGAGAGGGTTCAGATAAACTTGTCTACCTTCACAGAGGCCCATGTTCTAATGAATATGGAAGCTCTTGAATATGGAAGCTCACTCTCTGATATTTCCTTATCATGCCCTCTGCACTTCCTACTTCAGTCTAGTCTAGACCTTCACTTTCCTTCATCTCTCTTATCCCTGACCTGATCAATTTGGGTTCCTTTGCCAGCCGTTCCTTGATGGTGCCTTCCTGTCTTAAAAGGGAGCCCTGAGGGTCATTTTTGAGAGGGGCATGTAGAGACTGCTGCAGTCCCTTCAGACTTCCTTATCCCTTGCTCTGGCCTGCTCTAGGAGGCCAAACGCCTCTCAGTTTCAGCTGCCCTTCACACATCAGTCCACTCACACTACAGTGAAGATCTGCTGGCTCTTTTATACATATATAATTTAATAATTTTATTCTTTTTTTGTTTTTACTAATTCTTTATTATTGAAAGTATTACGTATTCCTCCTTTTCCCCCCATTGACCCCTTCCAGCCCGCCACCCCCCACCGCCCCAGCCCCGGCCCTCATTGCCCCATTGTCTGTGTCCATGGGCCATGCATATATACATACAAAGTCCTTGGTTGATTGCCTCCCACCCACCCACCCTCCCCCACCTTCCCTCTGAGATTCCTCACTCTGATCCATGTTTCCATGTCTCTGGATCCACTCAGTTCATCAGATTATTTTGTTACTTAGATTCCACATATGAGTGAGATCATGTGATACTAGTCTTTCTCTGACTGACTTGTTTCACTTAGCATGATACTCTCCAGGTCCCTTCATGCTATCTTTTTTACTGCTGCATAGTATTCCATGGTATAAACGTACCACAGCTTTTTATCCACTCATCTACTGATGGGCACTTGGGCTGTTTCCAGATGTTAGCTGGTGTAAATGGTGTTGCTATGAACATAGGGGTGCATGCATTCTTTCTGATTGGTGTTTCAGGTTTCTTAGGCTATGTTCCTAGAAGTGGGATCACTGGGTGAAATAGCAGTTCCATATTTAATTTTTTGAGGAAACTCCATACTGTTTTCCACAGTGGCTGCACCAGTCTGCATTCCCACCATCTGCTGGCTCTTTGGGGTTCCTCCTGTTCTTAGGTCCAACAGGCACCACTCAGTTCTTTCTTCCTTCCTCATACCACACAATTGGTGGTTTGCCCCAATTAATATTTCGGGATTTATGAGGCTACTCTGTTACCAATCTGTGTAGCAAATCTTGTCTGGGAATTTTTGGTTTTGTAGATGCCCTTGTTTCCACGTGATGGTAAGGAGAGATGGAAGAATGATGCTGCCTCACCACTGGCTTCAGATTTACTTTCCCTTTCCTTTTCACTAGTTTTGAACCTAACACATTGGATTGGCATTGAAACTATGCCATGTAGGAAAACATTTCCACAAGCAAAAGGCAAGTTATGAGCTACATTCTTTACGGTTTCTCAGAAAAACACACACAAAACAAAACTTGAAAATGCCAGCTGAAGAAGAGAAGTGGAGTCAAGATACTTGGTTCACATAGGCAGTGATTGGAATGAGATCCGGAATAGGAGGACACAGAGGCACACAAGCTACCTTTGCAGAGTCGGTAGTCTGGTTATACCTCTTTCTGTGGGTTTTAAATAGGGAACATTGTTGGCAACTTACTATAAATGGGCCTGTGGGTAGAAAATTACTTTTTCTTCTCCACCTTGGTTTCCTTGACAGCACTACCTCTTGTTTACCGTTCTTCCCCTGACTTTCTGGATCTCCTTGATGGCTTCATTTACTTCTTTATTCCCTTAAAAATCTCTTCTTGATCTTTTTTTATTATCATTAAAGCAAAATACACATAACACAGTATTTATCATTTTAACCACTTGTAAGTAAATATTCACAATGTTGTTGAACTGCCACCACTACCCCCAAACTTTTTTTATTATCCCCTCCCCAACAGAAACCCTGTACCCATGGTACAATAACTCCCCCTCCCCCCTAGTCCTTGGTAATCACTCTTCTACTTTCTGTCTCTATGAATTTCACTACTCTAGTATCTCATATAATGGAATTATACAATATTTGTTCTTCTGTGTCTGGTTTATTTCACTTAGCATAATGTTTGCAAAGTCCATCCATGTTGTTAGATATATCAAAATTTCGTTTATTTTCATGACTGAAATAGTCTATTGTATGTATATACCACATTTTGTTTACTCATCTGTTGATGGACTCTTGGGTTACTTTCACCTTTTGGCTTTGTCAATAATGTTGTCATGACCTTAGTATACAAATATTTGTTCAAGTCCCTGTTTTCAACCCTTTTGGATATATACCTAGCAGTGGAATATCTGGGTCATATGGTAGCACTATGTTTTGACAGATCCTCCCTTCCCCCAACTGGTGGGCGGAGTATGGCATAACCTGCATCTGCCACTGTGACATCCCCGAGACATTGAACCACCAATCAGCACGTGCCGAGTGCCCTGGGGCCCCACTCCTTCCCTTTCCGCTCTGGGCCCAACCCCTTCCTGTTCCTCCCCTCAAAAGGCGTGTTCACCACTGTACGTGTTGCTGTCTCCCAGTCTTTGAGGCAGTACGGCTGGCTCCTTCTTCTCCTCCTCCCCCTCTAATCCTGGTTTTTCTACCCTCCTCCATAATGAATCTCACTCATGAGTGCAGAATAAACTTCCTCTTTAATATGCCTTGCTCTCCGACTCCCGTTTCCTGCGCCTCGAACCTTACATGTGTAACTTTTTGAGTATCTCCCTGGACAATCTTGACCTTAGCTAAACTTCAGCTACTGTCAATGCAGTGTTTTCTAATAGAACTTTCTACAACAATGAAAATGTTCTATAATCCTGCACTATCAAATACAATAGCCATTGGCCACATGTGGTTGATGATCACATCAACTGTAGGTAGTGTGACCAATGAATTGAATTTTTTGTTCTATTTACTTATTTTTTGCAATACAGAATTGTTAACTATAGTCACCATGCTGTACATTACATCTCCATAACTTACTCATTTCATAACTGGAAATTTGTAGCTTTGATCCCCTTTACCCATTTAATTAATTTAAATTCAAATTTAAATAGCCATATGTGATAGCCATATGTGACCAGTGAATCAGACAACATATTATCTATAGGGTGTGACTTCTTCTAATTCTGTATTTCCAACCTGGCCACTTTTCCTGAGTTTCAAATATACACTTCCACTATGTTTTCACTAACATTTTCTTTTCTTTTTTTTAATCTTACCCCATGTATATGTTGTTATTTTTTAAATCCTCACCCAAGGATATTTTTTTCCATTGATTTTTAGAGAGAGTGGAAGGGAGAGGGGGAGACACAGAAAAACACTGATGTGAAAAAGACACATCGTTTGGTTGCCTCCTGCATGTCCCCGACCAGGGTTGGGAGCCTGCAACCAAGGTATATGCCCTTGACCGGAATCGAACGTGGGACCTTTCAGTCTGCAGGCTGATGCTCTATCCACTGAGCCAAACTGGCTAGGGCCTGAGTATACTAGTATGTTTTTATTAAATTTAGAGAAAGAGACATCAATTGGTTGCCCCTCATATGCATAGGGATGGAACCCACAACCTAGGTATGTGCACTGACAAGGAATCGAACCCACAACCTTTGATGTATGAGATGACGCTCCAAACTACTGAGCCACTGGACCAGGGCTCACTAACATTTTCTTAATTCACGTGTTCTTTATTTTTTATATGAACTGTTGTTGCAGACTCCGAATTTATTTCCTAATGTGAAATTGGCATCAAATTCCAGTCAACTCTACTGCCAAAAATGATCTAGCCTATTTTATTCCAGAAACTTTCATTTAATTCTAGACTATCTACATGGGCAATGAGATCTCTGTGAACTTTCTAAATGTAAACTCAACAATTGTTGTCTTTCTAAAATTCCCCATTACCTAAAGAGTTAAAGCTGAATTCCTAGCTTAGCCTGTAAGTTCTCAGTTAACTCTGTAGTCTCATTTCACATCAAGCTTGAAGATATAGGCTAGCAAATAGGCAATTACAATAATGGTATAACTTGCCTGGCCAACATGGCTCAATTGTTGAGCATCGACCTATGAACCAGAAGGTCACAGTTCTGTTCCCAGTCAGGGCACATGTCTGTGTTGCAGGCTCAATCCCTAGTGTGGGGTGTGTAGGAGGCAGCCAATCAGTGATTCTCTCTCATCATTGATGTTTTATCTTTCTCCTCCCTTCCTCTCTGAAATCAATTAAGAATATGAACAAAATAAATAATAGCATAACTATGTGTTAATAATTATGGTATGATAAGTGCTGCAATGTGAAGCAATACACAGTGCTATCAAAACGCTGGAAAGACACCTAACCCAGGCTTGGGGCAGAGTTTAGGGAAGGTTTCCTAGATGGGGGAATTGGGAGAGGAATGAGTGGGAATTATTTAGGCAACATTGAATGGGAGCAGGGAACATGCATGCATGGCTCATTGAAAGAAATGAAAATGATTCAGCAGGGGATTGTGAAGAATCTTTTTTTTATAAAACATGTTTTTATTGATTTTAGAGAGAGAGGAAGGAGAGGAATAGATAGATAGAAGCATTGATGAGAGAGAAACATCAATCAGCTGCCTTCTGCACACTCCTTACTGGGGACCGAATCCGCAACCTGGGCATGTGCCCTGACCAAAATCAAACTGGGGACCTCTTGGTTCATGGATCAACACTCAACCACTGAGCCACACTGGCTGGGCAAGAATCTTATAAATAGTCATCAAGACACTTAGAATTAAAACTGAAGGCAATGAAAAGCCATTGCAACAGAGTTGTAACATGGTAAGATTTGCTATTAACAGGACTCCTGGCTGAGGTATGGGGAATGCATTTGAGGGGTCAGGACTGTGACAATAATCTATGTCAGGGATGGGCAAACTGGACCCTGAGCCAAATCTGATCCACAGTCCATTTTTCTACAGCCTGCCATCAAAAATGATTTTACACATTTGACATTTTTGAGTGGTTGGAAAAAAAAAAGAGGAATATATCCCATGACACATGAAAAATTAAATAAAATTCAAAGTTTGGTTTCCATTAATAACATTTTATTAGATCACTAGAGACTTGGTGCATGAAATTCATGCACAAGTAGGGTTCTTAGGCCTGCCTGGTGATCAGGGACGATCTGTGGGGCGACCAGTGGAGTGATTGGGCAGGCCCCTGCTGGCACCCACCTTGGCTGGCCTGGCCCTGCCCGCTCGCTGGCCCCGGCCCCTGCAGCCACTGCCACTTGGGGCCTGCGGGCTGGGGGCAGCTCCTGCATTAAACGTCTGCCCCCTGGTGGTCAGTGCACATCATAGTGACCGGTCGTTCTGCCTTTCGGTCATTTGCATATTAGGCTTTTATTATATAGGATAGCCAAGTACGTTTGTTTTCATATTGTCTATGGTTGTTTTCAAGCTAGTAGGGAAGAGTTGAATAGTGGTAACAGAGACAGTTAACTTGTAAAGCTGAAAATACTATCTGGCCTTTTGCAGAAATAGCATACCCACCTCTGCTCTATCTGAGTGAGACATCATAGTGAATTAGACCAGACATCCCATATAGACTTAGATGTCTCTTTCTCTCCTTTTCCAAAACATGTGAATTAAAATGAAACTCTACTAAAGTTTATTGTTTTCTATTTTTCTCTCTTCCATGAAAATGTGAACATCTTGAGAGTAGATTTTTTTTCTTCAGTCAACTTTGTTTTTTTGGTGCTTAGCACATAGTACATGCTCAGTAAATGTTTGTTGGGTAAATAGATGTAGGTGGATGTGATAATCACATGCAAATCCTATCTAATAAAGAGGGAATATGCTAATTTACCCTCACACCATTGCAAAGATGGCGACGCCCACAGCCAATAAAGAGGGAATATGTTAATTGACTGTCACGCCCTCAAAGATGGCAGTGCCCACAGCCAATAAGGAGGGAATATGCTAATTGACTGCTATGCCCTCAAAAGATGGTGATGCCCACAGCCACAAGATGTTGACACCCAGTCCCCTCAGCCCCACTGGGGCAGTAGGCATGCACCTGCCTCTGGAGTCCCCCAGTGCCCTCAGCCCCCCAGCCACCCAGGGCTGGCCCAAGTGCAGGCAAGCCTTGGATGGTTGCTGCCCAGCCAATGCTCAAGGTGCAGGCAAGCATTGAATGGTGGCTGCCCAGCCACCCAGGGCCACCCGCGGCTTATGCTGCTGGCAGTGGCAGCAGCAGAGGTGTGATGGGGCGTCGCCTTCCCCTGATTGCCGGGTTGCCTCCCACCCCTGAGGGTTCCCGGACTGTGAGAGGGGCAGGTCAGGCTGAGGGACCGCCCCCCCTCCAGTGCATGAATTTTCATGCACCGGGCCTCTAGCATACATATAATAAAGCATTTGCTGTTTTGGCTTGCTGGTCCCTCTTCCCCATAGCCATGAACTACGTGATTCAGTTAAAGCTGACCCCTTTTATCCCTACTCTAAGGTTAGGAATATGATCCAGGCCTGGCTAGTAAGTCTTTAGGTTTTAAACACTTGGAAGCTCAGGAGGCCATCTTCCCCTGTAGCTTCATTTAGCTTAGAGTTGACCTTACTTTCATCCTGCTCAAAGCTGGAGAGATATCCATAAGGAGAAGTGAGAGTATATCCCTTTAGGTGCTCACTGGTCTGTGCACGTGCACGCGCGTGCACACACATACACACAATAAAACCTTCAGTCAAGGATAAGCATGTAAATTAAAGCATCCTGTGTGTTTTCAGGAATGCCCTTGAGTGGAGAAGAAGGCCTAAGAGAAAAAAACAACAGAAAAACAAATGTAAAAGGTGAAAGGCAAGAAAGAGGAAAAGAAAGAGCTAGAATGTGGAACTGTGAGAGTGCTATGAACAACTGCCTCCAATGCTTTATTCGCACAAGTGAAATATAAGATGGTAGGCACTTTAGAAGGAACAGTAGTATGTTTAAGACATTGGGTATGCTTTATTAAATATAATGGCATCTTAGTTTGTGAGTACTTTGCAGATTATAAAGCCTTATGCTTTATACATTAAAATACTTTAATTTTACAATATATATTCTTGTTTTAAAAATTCTAAAAAATATTTACAGTGACTAGCTAGGCTAGGAGCTTTTACCCTCTGTAATACCATATATAGATGTTTCTAATGTTCTGAAAAACTTGACACAGAGAGTTACAGATATTAAATGCCAAGCTCAAAGTGTCACACCTGCTAGGTGGCTGAGCTGAATTTCTAACTCAAATGTTCATACTCTGGATTCAATTATCCCTTTAGAGTGCATGCCACTCTAAACGAGAGCCTAGTGGCCTATGGATCACTGGTTTCAACTGAGTAGCCAACTTCTCCAGACAACAAGATCTAGTTTCCAAGTCATTCTGAAATAAAATTGCAGATCCCAAGTGTTATGGGTTGAATTGTGTCCCTCCCACCCCCCACAAAAAAAAGATATCTCAATGTCCTAGCCACTAGTACCTCAGAATGTGACTTTTTTTTGGAAATAGGATCATTGCTGATATAGCTAATTAAGTTAAATTATATCATATTGGAATAGAGTGGGCCCTTAATCTCACATGACTGGTAGCCTCATAAGAAGATGGCCATGCAAAGACACAGAGACACAAGGAGAAGGTCAAGGCAGAGATGGGAACATGTAGCTACAAGCCAAGGAATGCTAAAGATTGACAACTACCAGAAGAGGCAAGGGAGAATTTCCCTAAAGGTTTAAGAGAAAGCATGGTTCTGACAACAAGTTGATTTCAACTTCTAGCCTCCAGAACTCTGAGACAATAAATTCCTCTTATTTTAAGCCATCAAGTTACAGCAGCTCTAGAATACTAATATATCAGGTAAATTCTACATTAGAAAGGTAACCACCTTTGCTAACAAGTTATTCATAAACTAGAGGCCTGGTGCACAAAATTTGTGCATGGGTATGGTCCCTAGCTGTTGCCAGCTGCCAGCCAGGTCCTCCCTTCCCCAGTTACCGGCTGGGGCCTTCGTTCATTCCATGCCGCCCCCTGGTAGTCAGCACACATCATAGTGAGTGACTGAACTCTGGTTGGTCGAACTCCTGAGGGGACACTTTGCATATTAGACATATATATATATATATATATATATATATATATATATATATATATATATATATATATAGACTAGAGGCCCAATGCATGAAGATTCGTGTAAGAATGGGCCTTCCTTCCCCTGGCTGCTGGCACTGTCTTCACTTCGGCCGGAGCTGCCTTTTTGCTCTAGCCCGGAGCTGCCTTCCTGCCTTCCCACACTGCCCAGAGGCCTGGAGCGGCCGGGGGGGGGGGGCCTGCATATGCAAATTAACCCTCCATCTTTGTTGGGTTAATTTGCATACTCACTCCTGATTGGCTGGTGGGCCTCGCAAAGGTACGGTCAATTTGCATCTTACTCTTTTATTAGTGTAGATAATGATCACATTCTTTTGGTCAGGATAAAATTTTCTGTTTATATCTTAAATTGCTCAAAACAAAACTAAAGCTCTTGTGAAAAGCCAGAAATACTATGATTTTTACCTTTCAGTTACTCAATGATCGTTTAAGAACTCAAAGAAAAATATTATGCCCTTGGTTTAAGGGCTAATAATTGATATTTAATCCCTATGGTTATTTCCCAAAACATTTTATTAGAAAAAAAATGTTAAACTCCAAGATTATTTTATTGGAAATGTATAGAGAAATATTTACACATCATAGTAGTGTGAAAACCTTTTCAATTTAAACTATGGTAGAAAGTTTATAAAGCATGGATACTTCTTGGAGTATATATTAATTTTTTCCTTTTCTGCAGAAGAAGGCTTGGAAGGAGCTCACTAAATTTTTTATTGAACTAGTTTGGCTTTGGGGATGGCATATAGTGAGAAGTTTGGTCCCAGTGGGCTGTTGTGCTCTGAAAGAACCTGGTTTGGAATTTGTGGGGTGATCTCAGAGGGAGGTTCCAAGAAGCAGACCAGTATTTAAGTTTCCTAACCTACAGCTAGCCTCTTACTCATGAGTTTTAGGAGCTGCTTTTTGCCTGCATCTATATTCTACATTTGCTATTTTGACAAAACATTATTATGATTATTTGACCTTTCTTTTTTACTTCACCCTCAACTATGAATGAGTAATATTACCATTCCATTGTATTCTGGCTAAAAATTCCTTCTCTTAAGAGTCATTTCTTTGGGCTAGAGAACAAAGGTTGGGACATTGTCTTTAGAGGTTGTAATAATTCACAGGTGACACCTGAGAGAGGTAGAGGATTAGTGTCTTGATTTTTCCATGGCTCTTTTCCCATTGGCTGATTAGTATGAAACCATTTACTTGATTTGCTAAAATTTATCAGCAACGTCAAGGACTCTGGATCGGAGAGGCTAAATTTGGTAGTGGCAAAATCACAAGAAGATCTTGCAGGGTTGTTGGAGATACTGGTAGACTCCTTACATGGACAGTGGTCATTCTCTATCAGGGAAAGGCATCTTCTCTTTTTGACCAGCTACATTCTGGAGCAGCTGGATCCACCCTGTTAATGAATGGAAGTTGTGGTAGGTATGAATGCTGAATCCTCATACTCTAGTACAAGCATGTCAAACTCAAAGGCAACACAGGCCAAATAAACAAGGTTTAAAATTATGTGGGCGGCAAAAAAACAAAAGCTTCAATTTTCATAGAAACATAGGTTTATTTCGATAGAGACATGCTGAATACAAAGGGCTGAAATAAATGAGTAATCATTAACATAAAATAATAGAACATTTTAATAAAAATTAATATTTTTCTTGAACATTAACTTATCAGACACCAAATAACTGCACAAATTAATAAGTGTAATGCAAATAAACCTACTTTTCTTGTTCTCCAAAAGTGAACTATTTCCTGTTACACACACCAAACAAGTCAGTCCAAGACTAATGACGTGGCAATTGGCTGCTAAAATATTCTCTGCCAGTATTAGCAGAGAGAAATGGTGTGCCTGCGCATAAGGCCTGGAACGGAAATGAATGCAACACGATTGCAGTAATCAGTCATTACTGAACTTTGTAGTTTGTTATTAATAATTATGTATAACAGGATATTGTAAAACTTAAGTTATGAAATGTTTATTAAAACATTTCTTACATACCATTGTATTGGGTGGGATGCAAAAATATTCGTTGTGGGCTATGCGCCCCAGGGCTGGGAGTTGAACATGCTTGTCCTTGTAAGAAGGCAGGACACACAGCCAGGTCTTGGGGAACAGTTTTCTAGGAATGGAAGAAAGATGGGTGTTGGGGCTGATGAAGCCATGAGAAAGCCCATCTGAGGGGGAGCAGGAGAAACAGAGGACAAAGAGACACTCAGAGGGCCACCTTCCCTTTGGGTGGTTTATCTAGAGCCAACCTTGTTTTCATCCTGCCCAAAATGGGTGCAATATTCACCAGGAAGAGTGAAAGTTTATCCCTCTAAGTGTCCACTAGTCCTGTTCCCGCCCTCACACACGGAACCTAATGTGAAATAGTTCACGCTGAGGCAGTCTTTTCGGCTTTAGAGTCCAAGAAGAAATAATTTACCTGTTACCTTTAAAATCTTCCTTCTCCTCTTCTCAAATTACTGAACAGAGAGAGTAGGTCACAGGCACCTTTACTGAGTTGTTCCTCACAAGAGACTTGATACGCTTCTTGAGAATGAAGACATTGCTTTCCATGTTCAGGACTGTCTCCATATGTATTTGTTGATTGATTGCTTATGTCTATGTTGCCCATCAAATATATCTACCCAAGGTATGGACATGTAAACATCCTGCTCTAAGACATATTTCCCACATGTCATACTGAATATAAAACAGAAGAAAACGAAACAAGGGAACAAGCACATGTTACACAGACATACTTGTTTGACTGTACCGCCTGGTTCAAAACATGGCAGAAATATGAAGGGACTAATATACTTCAGATGAGCAAATGTTAAAATCTGTGTTTGTGACTAAGTAGAAATGACTTTCTGGAAGGATGAGAGGGTGGCAGGAAGGGGGTGAGGTAATAAAGAATGTGTGGAATTATGGGAAGAACATCTGGTTCAGTTAAAGAGTAAAACCTAAAAAAAAAAACCCAAAAGCTGGAGGCCTGGATGGCCAGTGTATGTCAGTGATAGCTTCATAATAGCTGGGACTTCGCTGTTTTCACTGCTGAGACCCTAAGGCCACAATAGGCATACGATAAATACTTGTTGAATGAATAGGTGAATAAATTAATAAATGAAAGTCTAGAAATAATTTCCTGACTATGAGGAAGCCATGGTTTTTCAAGGTCAAAGATTTATTTCATTTTAGATGTTCAATTCTCTGTTCAAACAAAATCTCGCTGAACATAAATCAGGGCACACCGACACGGATGCAAGTTCAATGGGAAGTCCAGTGACATCATCAGATCACCTCTACCAATCTACCCTCTTCATTCCATATGCTCCAGTCCACTGGGTGTGGGAGAGACCCCCTGAGATTGTGTTCTTAGGGGGCTTCCTAGATGATTCTGATGCAGAGCCAGGCTTGAACACTGCAGTGCCAGGGCTCTCCCGGGCACTGGACTGGATGCTTCATTAGAGCAGGGCTCTACAGTGCATCCCTCATGACTAGATGGCCACATTCACCCTGGACCCCAGCACTATTTTCCCTACTTCTACTATTGCATTTGGGTGTTGTGGTCTATAAACTACCCTCAGAGCTGATTTGGGAGTTATAACAGACAGACGGTGAATATCTGTTGATTTTGTCTGGGGATAGGAGAGAGATTTTTTTCCTTCTCTTCATCTGAGACAGGGCTTTCCCCCTTTGAAATGTCATTCTCTGACATTTTTCTTCATGGCATTTCAGTGGGTGGGAAAAGACAGGCATTTTTATTCTTATTTTGTAGATGGGGAAATCGAGGTCTAGGAGTATTTATTTACGTTCTCCCTGCCAAAAAGACAATTCAGAGCAGAGCTGGAACTAGTTCCATGAACACATTAACAGTGATTGGCTCTTCTTAAGCAACAAAAAGGAAGATTTTTTTTTTCCTCAAGAGAGGAAATTAGAACAAGCCCTTAGATAAATGTCTTCTGCTTAGCAGAAAACTGGTAATGTAAGGTTACAACACAGTCTCATGATTTTGTTGAGCAACAAACACAATCTTATATTTTATTTCAAAGATTATAAACTTTACAATTTTTATATACTTTGGGTCCTTCAGCTCCTTTCAAAGAATTACTTAGAATCTTCCTCATTAGCAGTATTTCTGCACTGCATTTCCCATTTATTTTCATCAAGCCCATTCTCTCCAAGATTCTAATAAGCTTCCTTTGCAACTGAATTCCTTTATTTCCTCCCCAGTACCTATTACAGAACAGACCTTCTCTGAAAGACACATTTAATGTATTAGCTTACACGTTGATTCTCAGACTTTTTGAGATAACTTTGAAAGAGTATCATCAGCTCTACGGCATTCCCTAATGAATATGATGGGAACATGCACGTTTTGACCCAAACCATGAGAAGTGTTCCTTTGGAAGTTATCCCAGATTTGGGTCCACAGATCATAAGAATGAGTTTATTTATGGACAATGATTATGTGAAATCTTCTGTAAAAACACAGAAAATTCTAATCATTGCCTTACTCTTGAGCATCTCTCTTCAATCTGAGCATAATTTCTTTCAGTTTTGATCAGGATGTGTGATGCATAACTAATGGGCATCCCACTGCCATCTGGCAGACTGTGTGAGTTCACAGCTCACATCATGGCATAGGCAAGATCACAAGCCAAATTTAAAGTAAAAGTGGGCTACAGGACAGTTGGACACATACGAATGAATTCTCATTTAGCTGTATAAATTCTTTTTGGTGGTTTGATTTTGTAAATTTCTGTAGGCTTTCTTATAGGGCCCTTTACCTGCTCTGGCAAAGGTAAATCTGAGTTTCCAGATTTTGTTACCAAAGGGAAGTTTGCTTATTTATAGAGTTTCCACGTTTTCTTTTTTCATAGCTTTCTTTAGTTTGAATCATTCCTTCATCACTGATTGCTAGAATACAATTTAATTATATTAAGAGGATGGATTCTGAGGACTGGCTAATTCTTGAAAAGATGTTCATGTATATTAATTAGTGTTCAAAATTATGTTTGAAAATTATAGGAAAACATCTTAATTCACTTGCTTGAAACTGTTGTTACTGTCATCAATTCTTCACCTAAAAATGGGTCACTAGAATGCTTCCAAGTAATACTGGAGCAAATGGGGACACTGACAATTACTTCAAGTAATTTGTGCTCTTTATAATCCTTGCATGAAATAATTTCTCCCTGAAGAAATAGTTACTATGTTTTTTTCACAATATTCTATTCCTAGGCCGGAAGTTATCTTTGCATCATATTCACATATGTAAGTCTATACTATATTAGTTACTCTTGTGATTGTAAGTCAAGCAAGCCAACTTGAATTTGCTTAGATGCCAAGGAGGAGTTGAATAACAACTCTATTTCATTAATTCTAAAAATTTGCATTACAATTTTATGGCGAGGATGTGAAGAAATAGGAATCTTCATACACTGTTTGTGGGATTATAAATTAGTGCTAGAGAAAACAGTATGGAGATTCTTCAAAAAATTAAAAATAGAATTGTCATATAATTCAGCAATTCCATTTCTAGGTATTTATCTGAAGAAAACAAAAACACTAATTCAAAAAGATTATACACCCCTATGTACATTGCAGCATTACTAGTAATAGCCAAGATATGGAAGCAACCTAGATGTCCATTAATACATGAATGGATAAATAAGATGTGGTATATATTCAATGGACTACTATGCAGGGGGTGTGGGGCTGGCCAACCTCCTGCAGCCCCTTCCTCCGCTAGCCCTACCCCAATTGCACCCCCCCCCCCGCCCACCCCGATCAGGGATGGGGCTGACCGACCAACCTACTGCATTCCTTCCCCCCTGCCAGCCTGGCCCTGACCGGTCCCCATCGGGGCTTGCCAGCCAGACCCCACCCATGCACGAATTCATGCACCAGGCCTCTAGTCTCTGAAATAAAATGAGTAACAATTCATAGCACATTATACTTTAATTGCAAGTGATTTGTATAAAATACATATATAACATAATGGTACATATACAATTTTTTTCTTTTTAGTTTTAGAGAGAGTAAAGGAGAGAGAGAGAGAAACATTGATTTGTTATTCCACTTATTTATGCATTCATGGGTTGATTCTTATATGTGCCCTGACCAGAAATGGAACCCACAACCTTGGTGTATAGGGACAATGCTCTAACCAACTGAGCTACCCAGCCAGGGCCCATAGGGGTACATCTTTTAACTGATGGTGTCTTAAACTTGATCAGATATGGGACGTCATAAGAGGTTGTCATGCAGCTGGGACTCAGAGACTTTTGAACCAGAAGCTTGGACACTACTAGAACTTTCTCTCCTTGCATGCTTCCCTTAGTTGGGATGGCTTAATTTCTTTCACTGCAGACTGGCTTCCTTGACATGCAAGAGATGAGGCTACCAATAGCTCTTTAGTGTCATGTCTTATGGGTTCCACCAGTGAGTCACAAATTCAAAACTACTAGTAAAGGCAATCATTGTCTTAATTTGAGCCAGGTGCCTTCCCCCAGGTTGATCACATTTGGCTGGGGAGCTGTAGTGGTGCAAAAATTATAAAGAGCATGAGTAAATAAGGAAGGTCTTGTAGTCGCCAGCCATAGATGGGAGTGAAGGCGGGAGTGCACTTCTCAGGACCAAAGAAGTCCATGCTGGGGGGACAATGACACTGATACCCACCACTGTTACATCTGTATTAATGGGTGGTCAGTTATCTTGGAAATGTTCAATCTCTACTGGTTTCCAGTTCCATGCTTTGTTCTCCTCACAGCTGGAGACACTAGTTCTCACTCATAGCTTTGCCCTCATTTGTCTGACAAATTGCAAGAGGGCCAATTCAGCAAAAAAAAAAAAAAAAAAAAAAAAGGCATATTAGACCACATTGTTTTTATCATTCAGAGGACAAAACTTTATTGAATCCTTAGGGAGAAAAAGAATGTTTATAGTAGTCCTCTCTTATTCACACTTTTGCTTTCTGTGGTTTCAGTTACCAATGGTCAACCAAGATCCAAAAATATAAAATGGAAAGTTCCAGAAATAATCAATTCCTTAGTTTTGAATTGTGTGCCATCACAATTGTGTGATGATATCTCGCGAGATCCCCCGGGGACACGAATCATCCCTTTGTCCAGTGTCTCCATGCTGTATCTCCTCTCCTTAGTCACTTGGGAGCTGGCTAGGTTATCAGAAGGACTGTCCCAGTAGTGCAGTGCTTGTGTTCAAGTCACCCCTTATTTTATTTAATAATGGTCCCAAAGCACAAGAGTAGTGATGTTGGTGATTTGGATATGCCAAAGAGAAGCTGTAAAGTGCTTCCTCTCAGTGAAAAGGTGAAAGTTCTCAATAAGGAAAGAAAAAGACCGTATGCAGATGTCACTAAAATCTATGGTAAGAGCAAATACAAATCTTTGTGAAACAATGAAGAAAAAAGAAATTTGTGCTAGTTTGGTTGTCGTACCTCAAACTGCAAAACTATGGCTACAGTGATAAGTGCTCAGCTAAGATGGAAAAGGCATTAACTTTGTGGGTGAAAGGCACGAACACAAAATGTGTTCTAAGCGACAGGAAACATTGTGGCTATACAAAGACTCCAGGAAGGGATTCCCTGAAATGAGTGACCACATCCACATTATTTTAATCATAGTATATTGTTATAATTGTTCCGTTTTATTAGTTATTTTCATTAATATTTTACTGGGCCTATTTTATAAATTTAAAGGCATGTCTGTATAGGAAAAAATATAGTATATACAGGATTCAGTACTATCCATAATTTCAGGCCTCCTCTAAGGGGGATAAGATGGGACTACTCTGAACCCTTCTTAATTGTACCTCAGAGGCTAGAAAGTAAAAAATCTATTTTTCAGACTCCTTTGCAAGTAGCATTCATGAGAAACTTTGAAGGTGAACAGAACAATATGAGCTGGCAGCCCATGGGGAGATAGGATCCTGTGGTGGAGCCTGATCCTTCCAGGGCAGCTGGATGGTGGCACAACTATTCCATGGCCGGTGGTATCTGCAGCAGCTGAGAGGGTTCCTGGTGTTGGATAGCCTCCTGGTGTGGTTGGCTATTTCTCTTGGCAGCATTGTTCCTGGCTGTGTGGCCACCAAACTTGGTTCTGGCCCTCTTGGCAATTCCGTAAACTCAGATAGCAATGATAAATCTATTTCTGTTGAAACTAGTTATAGTGGATTCCATTGTCTGCAATTCAGATCCCCAACTGATACTCTCACATGGTCAGCAAGAATGTTATAACTTTTTGTTTAGTCACAAAAATATTAAAATTTGCATCTACTAGAGAAGTGGTCACATGGAGTCAACTTTCTAATCTTTAATCCTTTATATCCACTTGGAGCTGCCAGCTCATATATTATGTTCACCCAGATTATTGACAAAATGTATAAATCCCTAATATTACTGAAGATGTGGGGAAATAGATACCCTTCCTTGGAGAGGCACATGGTTAAGGACATATGTTTTGGTATCCAATTTACTAACCCATGATTTTGGTCAAGTTATTTTAGTTTCTAAATACTATGTAAAATGAAGATAAAAATATCCATATTAAAGGGCTTTTTTAAGGAATAAGCTAATCAATCCATGCTGAATACTTGGGAAGTTTTCTTGGGTACAATAAACTTCCAATCAACATTGGCTATCATATCATTTACCTTTGGTAGGAGTGTAAACTGGTATATCCTATTTGGAGGACAATTTGACTATATCTACCAAACTGTCTATATACTTTGGCTCAGCAATTGCATCTAATCTACAGAAATACACTTGCTGAAATGTTTATTAGTAGGGAAATAATTAAATAGATTATACCGTACTATACAGCCAATTAAAAGAATAAAGGAAATCTGTATGTTTTGTGTGGAAAGATCACCCATATGTTGTTCACTTATTAAACAAATATTTATTGAGGACTTACTTTGTCCTTCCTGCTCCAGTTACTGAAAGTTACAACTATTAAATTATGGCTTAGTCTATGTAGTATGATCAATGAGTGCTAAACAATATTCTGCATCAGTGTACAAATGTATATTGGGCTGTGGTCCCCTCTGTCCAGGCAGTAGAGAGGTCTCAAGCTGGTTCTTCTCAGAGCACCTCCTGTGGATGCTGGGGTTTGCTTTACCACATCAACTCTTCTTGTGTAGCCACATCAACTCTTCTTAGAAGCCGACAAACAACCTGGGCCTTGAAAAGGGCAAAGCTGTGGGGCATGAGCAGATATCATATCTGCTGGATAACTGATGGCTGTCTAAGGCTGCTGCTTTTAGGGCAACCAGAAGAACAGCTAAAGTGTTTCTTGGTTCTGCTTCTTCAAATGGCTGCTGCACCCTCTGCAGACACTGCCTGGCCTCTTGTTGGCTCTCTGCTGCTCACAAAAAGGAAGGTGGAGTCTCCTCTTCTGTAGGTGTGGTTGCTTCCTTCTGTCTGTCATCCTGAGCCACATAGATACCCCTGCCCCACCTCCTGTTCCTTCTATCACTTGACTTCCTATCTAGTCTCTGGTGGCAGGAAGTTGGACTCTTCATCCAAACTGCTGGTCATACCATGAAGTTTTAAGCACCAAATATTTCAGGGATTTGATTTTTATCCATAACATCAAAATTTTGAAACTGAAAATACCTTTTTTCAGGTCTTTGGAATCAAAAGCTTTGGTCATGAGTAGCCTTAATCCTTAGGGTCCTTTAGTCTATGTAGGACTAAAAGAATCAACAAATAAACAAAAATTACTCTCCAAAATTATCAATGGTTTGTCTTTGACAAATATTGAAGATAAACCATTCCAATTAATATACCACAATATTATTCCACCACACATAGAAGAAAATCTGAGAAACCTACCTAGCTGTTAGCAGGCTTTTTCTCTGAGGAATGGAGGGGGATTGATAATGAAGAGAAAACAGATTTTCTATTTTTATTCCAAAAACCTCTTTTGGTTTCTTTGAATGATTTACAGACATGTTTTAATGGTATCTTTTGTAATTCAAACTAATGATAAAAACAATAGTGTTTTCTAAGCAGGTCACAGTGTTTGGAACTTGGGCTAGGGGTTGGGTGAAGGGGTCTTATGCTTTTATCCCCTTTGATCTTTTCTTTTCATTGTACTTAAACTCTAGACTGCCCTTCTTCAACTGACTGATTCTTAGGATATCTCAGAGACCTTACATCCTCAGGAAGTCTTTAGTTAGAAAACCCTTCCTTTGGCATTCCCCTCAGACCATAAGTCTTAACAGGTAGCTTTGAAATGCTCTGTTTATGTGTTGGTCTTTCTCTATCCAATGTGAACTTTTCAAGGATAGAAACTATGTCCATTCATTCCTGTGTCTCCAGATCCTACCACAGTGCCTGGTATGTGGAAGTGTTCAATACAATGTTTATTTTAATTCTGTTCCTGCATCCAAGTGAGAGGATTGCTGCCCTGGCATACTATAAAAATATGCAAATGTAAAAAAATACCAACATCAGCTCAACTTTTCCTACTAGCTGACAGTTATTTTTTCTGTATCTTCCATCTTTCACATTAATTGTTCCAACCTTCTTACACATTCCAAATGTGAACTTATAAAACTACCAGGAAGATTTAGACCATCCCCTCTTTTTCTAATTCTAATCAATTCTGAGTCCCCCTGTGGAGACTAATCCCTTACCTCTGCATCTCCTTCTATCTCCTCTTGAACCTAAATCCCTTACCTCTGCATCTCCTTCTATCTCCTCTAATTAGTTCATTAATTACTACCACTCTCTGTTATCTCAGACATAGCTAACTTCAGCAGGATGATACATTTTTTTTCATTATTTTTTCAACTATTATTGAGTAACTACTATATGCCAAGCACCGTGCTAGATGTAAGGCTCCAGAGATGAGTAGGAAACCATCTTTGTCCTTGTATCAGTTAGGATCCCAACAGGAAACAGATGGCACCTCAAATTGGGTCATTTGAGGATAATGTAGACAGAGTTAGGGAAATCACATGGGATAATGTAAAACTAGGAATAGTGGAGATTACCATCCTTAGGCCTGAAATGGGGGTTGTTGGTGGTGGGGGGCGCAAAGCTCCTGGAACATGGGAAGTAAAGAAGGAGTACCAGCAAGCTATGTAGATAAGCTTTCTGAAAGGGAGTGGCTTTTAGTCAAAAGCACAGTTAACAGATGGCAACCTAGCAAGGAGGGAGCTCGAGAATAAGTTCCTGGACCTCATTCTCGTTATCCCTTCCAAACCAATTGCAAGTCAGTGGAGGAGGAAGCTATTTGATGCAATCTATACATCAACTTCCTGGAGCAGAGGTGAAGGAGAGGGATAGAGTGGATCTGGTATCCTGCAAGTCCTCAGGATAGCAGAATCTAATAGAAAGATAAACAGGCTCTTATAATACATTATAGGATGTAATGAAGTAGCTGTGTAAAGTACACTGAAGTAATTATTCTGAGTATTTTACCTGCATAACCTAAAAAAAAATCCTACAATGTATAAGGTATTGGGGAAAAAGCTAGCCTGGAAGGATCAGATAAGCTTTTTGAAGAAAGTAAAATGGAGATGAGTCTTAGAGTATAAGAGTGAGATGTCAGGCTAAGCTGGGTTTAGGGAGGGGGCAAGAGCAGAGATATAGAGGAATAAAAAACATCACGTGTACCTGGAAACTCATGAAATTCATTGTCATCGGAGTTTGGGGAAGGAGCACTAAGAGACTGAAGAGGGAGGCAGGGGCTGGATGATGAAGAGCCCATTGAAATTTTATCCAATGGTTGCTGGGCAGCAAATGGATTTTTTTTTTAAGAAAAGAGATATAATTGACATATAATATTAGATTAGTTTTAAGTGTACAACATAATGATTTGATATTTGTATGTATTGTGAAATAATTAACACATTAAGTGGTTAACATCCGTACATACATAGTTACAAATCTTTTTTTCTTGTGATGAGAACTTAAGCTCTACTTTCCTAACAACTTCCAGATATACAATATAGTCACCATGCTGTACATTTCCCCCCCATGACTTATTTATTTTATAACTGGAAGTTTGTACCTTTGACCACTGATACTCATTTTGCCCGCAGCCCCACCCCCACCCCCCTAACACCCTGCCTCTGCCAATCATCAATCTGTTCTCTATATCAATCAGCTTGTTTTCTTTTATTCCACATTTAAGTGAGATCATATGATAGATATTTGTCTTTCTTTATCTGACTTATTTAACTTTGCATAATGCCCTCAAGGTCCATCCATATTGACCCAAATGACAAGATTTCTTTCCTTTTTCATGGCTGGTTAATATCCCATTGTGTATACATACATTTTCTTTATCTGTTCTTCCATTAATAGAGACTTAGATTGTTTCCACAGTGCCCATGGATGATAGGCAGCAAATGACAGTTTTAAATAGGAGAGTGAAATGGTGAGCTCTGCAATCAGATGACTGATAATGTAGAAAGGACAGATTTGAGGAAGGTAGGACCAAAGATGAGGAGATAATAAAAGACCACAGTGGTGGTAGAGAAGAGAAATGATGTGTCTAAAACACAGGCTGGGAAAGGGGTGATGAATTTGAGAAATGTTTAGGAGCCAAAAGTGGCAAGCCTCAGGATTAGAAATGAGGGTTGAAAGAGAAATTATCAAAGATAACCCACAGGTTTCCAGCTTGGGTAACTGTTGCAAGCATGTCAAACTCGCAGCCCGTGGGCCACATGCGGCCCACAACGAATATTTTTGTGGCCCAGCCAATATAATGGTATGTAAGAAACGTTTTAATAAAAATTTCATGACTTAATTTTTACAATATCCTGTTATACATAATTATTAATAACGAACTATAACTTTAGCTAATGATTGATTACTGTAATCGTGTTGCATTCATTTCCCTTACGCACCTTATGCGCAGACGCACCATTTCTCTCCACTAATACTAGCAGCTGAATATTTTAGCAGCTGATTGCCATGTCATTAGTCTTGAACTAACTTGTTTGGTGTGCACAACAGAAAATAGTTCACGTTTGGAGAACAAGAAAAACAGGTTTATTTGTGTTACGCTTATTAATTTGTGCAGTTATTCAATGTTAATGTTCAAGAAAAAATATTAATTTTTATTAAAATGTTCTATTATTTTATGTTAATGATTACTCATTTATTTCAGCCCTTTGTATTCAGCATGTCTCTATTGAAATAAGCCTACATTGCTATGAAAATTAAAGCTTTGGTTTTTTTTCAGCCCCCATAAACTTAAACCTTGTTTATTTGGTCCTTGTCAAACTTTGAGTTTGACATGCTTGTGTTAGACTCTAACAGTTAGAGAATGGTGAATCCAACTGAGAGTTGCAGACTGAAGAGAAGAATGAAGTATTCAGTTCAGTCTGTGGGACATCCAAGTGAAAATGCTTAGCAATAATAAAAATTTTGTTAAAAAGAAAAGAAAATTCATAGCAAGTATGGGCTTTCCTTGTTTTATTGCGTTTCACTTTATTGTGCTCCATGGATGTTGCATTTTTTACATGTTGAAGGCAAGACCCTCCACAGCAAAATGATTATGCCTTTGCTTTATTGGGAGACTCCCTTTATTGTGGTCATCTGGAAATGAACCTGAAGTATTTCTAATGTATGCGTGTAGTTGGAAAAAAATGAGCCTAAACTGTAGTGGGAGGTATAGACTCCCAGAAGGAATAGACTTGGGACTGAACCAATGAAAGTAGACTGGATTATTCAGTAATGGGTTGGAGGGTGAAAAGGTCTGAGGATTTCTTTTTGTCGTTGTTGTTAATCCTCACCCGAGAATATTTTCCCATTGATTTTTAGAGAGTGGAAGGGAGCGAGAGCGAGAGCGAGACATTGATGTAAGAAAGACACATTGATGGGATGTCTCCCGAACACAGGGCTGGGAATTGAGCCTGCACCCAGAGGTACATGCCCTTGACAGGTATGTACCCTTGACAGGAATTGAACCTGCAGTCCACTGAGCCAAAGCAGCGGGGGCTCGGACTTTCTTTTAAGGAAGAGTATGTGTGGTTGGACTGTAGTTGGGGTGAGATCCTGAAGAGAATATGAAAACTCCAGAAAAAACTTTTTTTAAGGAGTGGAAAGTTTCAAGAAGCCTAATATTTGGGCACCTTTACCTCTCTCCTTCCTTTTTGAAACTCTACTCTCTTGGCTTCTGTGAAATTGTTTTTTTCCTGGTCTTTCTCCTTCTGCCTTTTCTATTCTCACAAGTTTTCCACCCACACATACATAAAAAAATTTAGAGAAGGACCAAGGAACAATTAAGATAGAGAAGAACTAAATAGGGAGGCAAGTATGACATTTAGACCGAATGCTTTTGCTGCCCTGTGGTAGGCATTTTATGTTCCCTCAAGCCCCTGAGCTGAGGCTCCTGACTTTCTACTGATGTATTTCCTCCTTCTGTCCCCTATACATGGGTCCACTCAAAGTACTTATATACCCAAGATGTTTCTAAGAAATAGTAGTTCTTACTAACTTGTTCCATATTGAATCTACGGTTGCCTCAGGGGTGGCCCCAGAGTTTCGAAAGATGTGAGATCATTTTCTGCATTAACCTTACATCCCTTGGGGAGGGAGTTTTAACTGTGCCAATATAGCTCTCAGCCACTATTCTCCATATTAGGTCAATTGTACTCTCCACCGCTTACCTTCACAATTAACACCTTCACATGTGCCAACAGGCAGATGTATAATAAAGTAATAATAATAATTTTGATAAATAGTTATAAAGACTAGATCATTGGAGGTAGGGTCATAATCAACTTCTTCTGCCCTTCCTATTCTCATATATTTTTCACCCACACATACATCAAAAATTTTAGAGGAGGACCAAAGAACAATTAAGATAGAGAGGAACTAAATAGGGAGGCAAGAATGACATTTGGGCCAAATCCTTTTGCTGCCCTGTTGTAGGCATTTTATGTTCCCTCAAGCTCCTGAGCTGAGGCTCCTGACTTTTTCACTCTTCCCTATTCTTGATTTGAGGAGTTTGAAACAATTTAGGCACTTTCTTGAAGTTATCAAAATTTATCATCTTTCACATGTTGGAGTTACTTAAGGCGAATAACTCTAGAATACAAGATATTGAGTCCACAGGGAAAGTGTCTAGAATCACTGGTTTGCAGGCCAAATACCTTTCTGGAATGAACATTTGGGCTTATCATTGATCTTATTGTTAACTGGTGGAATGTTACACTCCCCACAGTGAACTAGCGCATATAAGACAGAGCCCTCACTTCAGGAATTCATTACAATAAATGGCCAATTCTGCCTTCTGTTAATTTAACCTCCAATCCATTGAGTGTTATGTTAGCACTGCTCTAGTGAAAAATGGATGTCATCCATGCTTATGTAACTCCTGTTTGAGAGCTTTATACTCCAGCCATGCTTATTTGTGAGTCATAATTATGTCTGTGTTAAAACACTGCTGCAAGCTGTGTGTACCTGTGTGGGTGTTTTATGTTGGGGAGTAGTCTACAGCCTGGGAAGCCAAACCTGTTGGTGATGGAATTTTCATTTACCTAAGAGAAAGATCTGAACACTTAATAAAGATCAGATTAATTTCAACTGGTTCTTTAACATGTAAAATAAGGCTTGTTAGCAAAATAAAGGGCCTTCCTCCTTCCCAGCTACTCTCTGAGGACAGGAGTTGGAAGGAGAATCAAAGAATTCCAAATTTCTCCAAAGCTAGGTAGTCGAGTTAGCCCTCTTATCTGTCTACCTGGTAAACCCCACAGGCTCCTAAAACTCTGGAGGGCGGTTGAACCTATTTTGAGTAAAGAAGAACTGAGGGGGTATCATCATGGATAAGGGGATAGATTCTGGATCCAGACCACCTCTTTAGCTGTGTGGCCTAGGGCTAAAGCTTTCTTATCTGTAAAATCGGGTGATAACAGTATCTATCTCTCCCTGGTTACTGTAAGGGTTAAATGAGCTAATACTTGGGGATGGGTGAATTCGGAAGAGGGCATAGAGGGGATAAATGGTGGTAGGGGAAAAAAGAAAAGAGTTCGGTACCTAACACACCGTGGTGCTCAAATAGCTGTCATCTTTCTAAAGGGTTCAGTGAGGGTCCTAAAGCTTGAGCTGATTTGCTCTGTGGATGTAAGTCCAAACCTGTAGATAATTTTTATAGGCGTGTAATTGAGACAATACTTATGACAATTGCCGGGAAGCGATATTTCAAGAGCTGCTTTTATGCATTTGGAATTAAGGAGGGAACATAAGGAAGATTACAATGAAGGTGGGAGAAAGCAAGGCAGGGATTGGATAGATAACAAAATTATGTGTTGTCTTCAGGGTGCTTTCACTTATTTCAAAGGTAGTTAACCTAGATGCACAAAAACAATGGACAGGGCTTGCTTAAGGCAAAGAGAAACCTTTTAGTGGAAAAGCTATATGTCTGGGGACCGACTACCCTCAAAGACCTGCCCAGGTACACATTTTTGGTCAGATAACCCTGTGAGGCTACTTTTTGTTCACAACTCCCAAGTCAAGTAAAGGAATCACGTCTCAGAACTTCTCAGAACTCCCGGGCTGGGCCTTAAGAGGTGTCACGCACGTGGGAATTCTCTTGCTGGCCTGCTTCTTCCCTTTAACCCTTCCTCTTTATGGTAGTCTTCTCCTGAAGGTCCTGATCACCTGGTGCTTCTACCTCATCCTTGAAACTCTGGTAAGGACAGTTCTTTCCCTAGAGTTAAATTTCATGCAGGCTGTGGTGTGTTTGTCTTTTGTTAGACTCTGTTCCACCCACCCCCACTCCACCCCCAGCCCCGCAGGCGCTGGTGCTCCTTGCCAGGGCTGATTCTTTTCATCTTGTTCTAGTTCCCTGTTTGCTCTGATGGTGTGGGTGACTTTGTGACTGCCTTCCCTCCTTATCTGAGGCCAGTTTGTTTTCCCCAAAGTGGTATAATTGGCAGGTTTGATGTTTCCTGTTTTTTTGTTGTTGTTGTTGTTTGCTCCCTGTTTGGTGGAGGGGCTAGCTGAGGTTGTGTGCACTCCTCACTAAAAACTCTAAGCTCTGTGCTTATTTCTGAGAATTTATTTCACCTGGTGCACTCCATTCCCACAGGCTTGGATCCCTCTCATATTAAGAGGGTAGCCTGCAGCTCTCCCAGCCCTGTGTTTCCAGTTGTCTTGTTTCACCCAGTTTTGGAGCCACTTGCATTCACTGCAATCAGAAAGCAGAATAGATAAGAATAACTTCGTAGATCGCCTCTTTGGAGATTTCAAGTATTGAAGGGAATGTTTAGGATTTTATGATTTACGACAGGACAAGTTGGGACTGGCAGTCCTACCAAGAGCATGCGTGCTTGGCTTCCGATATCTTGTGTCCTTCCTGGACTACCTTTCTGAGGTTTACGTTGTAGAGTGTGTACTTTTCGCATCTGATTGCTGCTGGTGAATTTTTAAAAGATTTGTTTTTTTATTTATTTTTTCATTATTTCCTTAGGAATTAGCTATGAGGCAGCTCCATTCCTCCATATTAATCCAATTGGATTTTTTTTTCCTTTTAATATGAGTAAGTCCCTACTCCATATATAGTAGGGTCTTATTAGCCTGACCTTAGTAGGCTATAACACATTTTCCTCTTTTCCAGGCCAGAAAAGAGGAAAATGTGTTATAGCCTACTAGAGGCCTGGTGCATGAAATTCGTACACTGGGTCAGGGGGAAGGTGTCCCTCAGCCCAGCCTGCATCCCTCTCACAATCCAGGACTGCTGGCTCTCAACCACTAGCCTGCCTGCCTGCCTAATTGCCCCTAACTGCTTCTGCCTGCCAGCCTGATCACCCCGTAACCACTCCCCTGCCAGCCTGATCGACGCCTAACTGCTCCCCTACCAGCCTGATTTCCCCCAACTGCCCTCCCCTGCTAGCCCAGTAACCCCCAACTGCCCTCCCCTGCTGGCCTGGTCGCCCACAACTACCCTTCCCTGCCGGGCAAGTTGTGGCAGCCATCTTTGACTACATGGGGGGCAGTCATCTTGTGCAACGGTGTGAGGGTCAATTTGCATATTACCTCTTTATTATATAGGATAATTGATTTCACAGAGGAAGGGAGAAGGAGATAGAGAATCACTGATGGGCTGCCTCCTGCACACCCCTTTCTGGGGGTCGAGTCTGCAACCTGGGTATATGCCTTGATCAGAATCAAACTGCAACCTTTTGGTGCACAAATGACACCCAACCAACTGTGCCACACTGGCCGGGGCATGATAGAGTTTTTTAATATGAAGGAAAATGTTCATATTTTAATTTTAAAAGGTAAATTAGAATTCTTATTGTATATAACATATAATCTAAAATATTTTTTAAAATCTAATTTGTTAAAAATTGCATAGCCCTGTCTGGTGTGGCTCAGTTGGTTGGAGCATCACCAACCAACTGAAAGGTGGCAGATTCAATTTCTGGTCAGGGCACATACCTGGTTTTTGGGGTTGATCTCCAGTCAGGGTGCATATGTGAGGTAACTGATAGATGCTTTTCTCTCTCTCTAAAATCAATTTAAAAATTGCATAGACAAAGGCAAGAAGGAAAAATATCAAATATTAACTGTAGCCATCTCCAGGTAATGAGATTATCAGAACTAAAACTTTTTTCTTTACACTCTGCTATTCCAAAAATTCCTACAATTTGCATATACTACTTATGTAATTAGAAAAATTAAAAAGAAATAGTGCAATATATTTAAGGTATTGGAAAATAATAATGGCTCTTAACCAGTTTGCTTGTTATATTGAACTGAGTAAATACTTGCTGACTTGATTAAAACTTGTATTTATATCACCAAACCCTCTGGACTCCAAAAGGAGGGTAGACTAACTGAGCAGTAGCAGATTTGACTGCATTTTTCTGAATCCAGTTTAGCCTCATTCATGCCACTTTCCTCAGCCTGTCCCTCTATTTTTAGGATTGGGCGATCTCCTCTCCCCTCAGAGTATTTGAGGTCTGTGCTTGACACAGGACATTTTCACCCTTCCTATCTGGTCAGTGAATAGAAGACAGGACCAGAAGTTAAACCCCAGCCTCTTACCCCCCAGCTGAGAGTTTTCCTCTGCAATGAACTTTCATCTTCAGTATACATCCTTCTCTGCTACCCCATGCACACAAGTCCTTCCCTGCCCAGATCCCAGGATGCCTTTCCCAGGGCCTCAGGACGTCCTCTACTGTGCCCTCCACTGGTGCAGCTCCTCCTTCTGAGAGCTGCAAACTGTTGTTTCTGGAGTCCCATCATTTGTCCCTCTTCTCTCATCCCATGCCAGATGCACATTTAACAGTGAGTTGATGAGGTTGGAAATAAATAAGCATGTGTCTAGGCCCATCAGAGGTCATCTCTGGAGACTGTCTGCCTGAAATCTGTAGCTTCCAATAGGACTTAGTTGGCTCCCTTTGCTTCTCTCTCAGCTTCCACCTAGTTCATGTGGTTTTATAATTTGGTACCAGTGGTACTCAACTTGTTCTTGACTCAGGTGTCCTTTGATGATGACCTATTCCATCTTTCTCTTCCCCAAGGTCTCTCGGGACCTGTCAATAAATTAACAGATTGATGTACCTTAGACATACCGTATAGTGGCTACAGATGTAGTTTCCTTATCTACACTAATAAAAGAGTAAGATGCAAATTATTGACCGTACGTACCTTCGCAATGTCCACCAGCCAATCAGGAATGAGTATGCAAATGAACCCAACAAAGATTGTGAGTTAATTTGCATATGCAGATGCCAAGCAGCCGGGGTGGGGCTGGACACTTGCATCGCCACAGGCATTTTGCCCCACCCCTGGCTCCTCCGGGTCTCTGGGCAGGCAGAAAGGTGGGTCCAGACCTGAGCAAAAAGGTGGCTCTGGCTGGAGCAAAGGCGGTGCTGGCAGCCAGGGGAAGGAAGGCCCATTCTTGGATGGTTCTTCGTGCATCGGACCTCTAGTATTCTGTATAATATATTACTTTTTAAAAAAGACCTCTAACATTTAATCAGTTAATATATTCAGTAGGCAACACTTGAAATAAACTGGTTCCAATGCTACATGTTATCATTGGTATTATTTTCATAATAGTTTCCTGGTCAGACTCACTGATGATTGTGCTCTAATATTAACATTCAGTTCCTTGGGGTAATTTTTAAAAACAGTTTAAATAATCAAAACTATTCATATTTGGTTTTAGATCATGTAGAATGAATAACACACTGGCTTTTTAGGTTAGCACAAAATTGTCTTCTGTGTGAGTTGCCAGGACCAGTTTACTTCCTGGTTTGTGTGATATTATATGAACAGAGGATTAGGGAGAGGGACAAAATATAGTTTGAGATAGAAATGGCAATGATTTATAATGCAAACTCTGACTAATATGGTTAAATCATTTGATCCTCTTAAAGGATTTGCAAATTGAGAAATATTTTATTCTCCATTCCAACCCAGTTTCTACTACTAAATTGTTTGTAAATTCAAACCAAAAAAATGTCATCTTTGCCACTTGCCACTCACAAATATTGTAATTCTTCTGTGGACACAGTAGAGTCACATGGCAGGATTGACGCTTTGGAGTTAGCTTGGTATGGGACTTGCTTTGGCCTATGAACTGTGTGTGGAAGTAAGAAGGGGAATCACTTCTGGGCCAAAGCTTTGAAAACCAGAGTGTGCTTTGTCATATTCTGCACCCCTGCTGGGTTGAAATGAAGCTTTGATTTCCCTGGTTCTGAGCTCCTAAGTAAGAAGAGTCTCCCCAAACTACGCTGGATATGTGAGAAATGCTATTATTCAGCCACAGAAATTTCAGGGTTGTTTGTTACTAGAGCATAAATTAGCCCATCATGACTGGTAATGTAGGTAGCTAGGAGGGTGATGGGTAGGTGTGCATGTAGGCAGACAGATTTGCAAGAGAGATAGAAATTCAGATGTACAGTAGTAGTTGTTCATGGATAGAACTATAGGTCTAGGAATCATGACTCCAAAATTCTTACTCTAATATTGATTAGTCTACTGGTCACTATCTTTGATTATAATTCACTTGAGTCTCCTTATCCCAAATTAAATATTATATTTCAATCCTATTGCTATTTGTATAATTTTCCAAAGGTACTTTAAGTGAAAAGGAGCAAATTACAATGTGAGATATACAATATGGCTTAATTTTTTACAAGGAAAAATTGAGAAATGTCTGGAAGATTATATAACAAAATATGAACTGTGGTGGGAATATAGGTGATTTTATTTATTTTTCTGTATAATTATTTTCTTTAAAAAATTATAAGTATACACCATAAACAGCTATTACTCTTGTTCTAATCAGTGTCCATTCCTTTAGGCAACTGCCCTGCCTTCAGTCCTATAATTCTGTATGTCCTTCATGTCTCCTCTCTCATCTGCCTCCCCCCCACATAAAAGTGGATACATATCATCTGAACTTGGTCAATCAGATACGCTTTGAACCTGAATCTTGATACAGACACATAGAAATGCATAGTTTTTGGAGTTAAATTTTCTGTTGGCATTGTCAAAAAGAGATCCCTGGGACTTCCCTTGGTTTCTGTCTTTCTTGAGGTTTTAGGAGTTATTTTGATTTTTAGGGTTATTTAGTTTCTTCTATTTGTTTTGCCCTTGTTTAAGTTAACCTAAATTGATGTGAAGATTTGCAACAAAAACATGTTTACTGACACAACACGTTACTTTAAAAGATTAACACAAAGAATGGATTTATTTTGTCCTCTTGCATATGAAGAGTTAAATGGAAAATTTTTAGTATTTTCACTCTTGCTTTTTTCAAGGTGGTGGTGATTATTACCAAGCTTCTTTAGAGAATGCAAAAGGCATTGGTAACCAGCCTGTGCTGAGTGAATGTGTGTGCATGTTTATGAGTACACACACATAGTGTTAACTGATCATTGGAACTTAAGCTGGTACATATGTGAACTCAGACACACTGGGATGTGTGTGAGTGAAAGTTGTATGGAGTGGAGCGTATGATAATGAGAATAGTGGGACAATATCCTTTCTAGCCAGCCACCCACCATTTCACTCACACCTTCTAGTTATAGTATATGGTCTTGTTATTTCTGGCTTCTTTCATGTGGTGAGTTGGAGAGCCCCAAGCAGGTAGGCATCCTTCTTAGCATTTTGGTCCTATGTTCTCCAGTCTGTAGTACTTCTTATATAATAGCCAGTCCAGGGATAGTATTCCCTGTTTCATTCCACATTTAATAAATATTTGCTGAGCAATTGCCATGTGCCAAGAGATATGCCGGGTGCTAGGGCTCCAATGTAAGTAGGACAGGATTTTGTCTTTAAGGAGCCTGTAGGCTCTTAAGGACCATGGAAAACATGCATAGCCCCTTTAGGAAACTAACCAAGATGACTCTGAAGACTGTTGAAATCTGAAGTCGACTCCCCACCGTCCACTTTCATAGTAGTCATTAGTGCTATTCTCCAATATTTCTGGTTCTCTTCCTTCAGGGCACTTGGTGGAATTGCACTTTCCTCCTCTTTGAAGTTAAGTGGAGCCATAGGACTTGTTTTAGCCAATGGGATGTGAGTGGAAGTAGCATATGCCACTTCTGAGTGAAAGTCTTTGAGTGAGTGCATGATTTGCCATGGTAGTGACTGCCCATGTTTTGGAGAGTGAGATTCTATTAGCCTGGGCCCCATGATAAGGGTCAGTTGGAGAAGAGCCACCTATTCTGAGCCTAGATAGACAATGATGTAAGCATGAAAAATAATAGTTGTTTTAAGTCACTGAATTTGAGAGTGTTTGTTACCTCAGCATAACTTAGCCTTTCCTGAGAGACACAATGGACATCTCCCAGATTTGGTAAGAGGTTTTGTGGCCCTGGATCAGGCTATATAGTCTGGGTTAGAACTGTTGGTCCTGGATGACCTATAACACTAAATGAATAAAGATAACATTAAGAAAAGTCACAGAGCTCACATACCCACACTTCACACCACCCAGACATATTCTGCAGAGATAATGTGCCCCCCCCACCAAAAAAAAAAAAAAAAACCCACAAAGATAACATTGAACTTTGTCTAGCTGGAATTCCCAGAAGAAACAGTCTTTCACATCTGAGCAATTTCCTCTTAGCCTCAAAGGGGCTGCTTACCATGCCATAAAAGTCTTTGAAACAGTAAAACCCAAGGGAAGACCTACTTTGACATTAATAGGTTCATACTTGGTGAAAGAAAAGGGGTCACCCCTGAGAACCAGGATTAGAATTGTCTTAAAAAATGTTTATAAGAGTTTATTTGAGCCAAACTGATGACATATGCCAAGGAGCAAGATCTCAAATGCTCGTCCAGAATTGTCTTTAACAAAACAGCCCTGAAAGATGGTGGACAAGCCGGCATGCCTACAGAGAGGCTATAATCTTGAAATCTGGGCTTCCCACTTAACTTTGCACTTAGAATCAATTGCTGAAGCCACTTGTGAGATTTATTTCAACAGAAAAAAAATGGAGCAAGCATTACCAGAGATTAAGACAATGCAAAATAAAATAGCATGACTATCTTTTTCTTCAGTTATTAATTTGGCAAGATATTTTAAATGTCTTGAGTTGGCAGGGTGGTGGAAGTATAAATTCCTGCAACCTTTCTGCAGACCAATAAGGGGGTATATATATTAATAACCTTAAAAATATGTATGCATGTTAACCCCTTCTTCCATGATATTAGAATTTTTAGCACAGCTGCTCAGAATAAAGATTATATTCCCAGCTTTCCCTGTAGCTAGGAATAGGCACATGAATAAGTGCTGGCCAATAGGATTAGAGCAGAAGTAATGTGTATAACCTCAGGGTTGAGCCCTGAAGGGGCAGAGGTGGTCTTTTGTTTCCCCCTTTCTTTATCCTGCTGTCTGGAATAGAGATGTGCTTTTATTTTTTTATTTTTTAATTTTTTTTATTTTTTATTTATTTTTTTAATCTTTATTGTTGAGATTATTACAGATGTCCCCTTTTCACCCCCTCCATTGCCTGCCTCCACCTGGTTCCCACCCTGTCCCAGACCTTTGCCACTCTATTGTCTGTGTCCATAGGTAATGCATATATGCATATAAAATCCTTTTTTTTTTTTTTTTTTTTTGACAGAGCAAGCTCCTATTTCATCTCCCTGCTCCAAAAATCCATTTAATATATTGTCCTCGGATAGAGGATTTATCAGATATTAAACTGATAACAACAGATACTACACTTGATCTTAGCCAAAAGACGAAAAGCGATTTTTGTTTAATCTCTTCCCGTCCTCCCCCCCCCACACACCAAAGAATCATCAGTCTGTTCCATTTCCATGCCTTTGATTCTATTTTACTCACCAGTTTATTCTGTTCATTAGATTTCTTATTCATTTATTTTGATTTTTAGATTCAGTCATTGATAGGTATGTATTTGTTGCCATTTGTTGTTCATATTTTTTTATCTTTTTCCTCTTCTTAAAGAATACCCTTCAATATTTCATATAATACTGGTTGGGTGGTGTTGAACTCCTTTAGCTTTTTCTTGTCTGTGAAACTCTTTATCTGACCTTCAATTCTACAGTAAATGATAGCTTTGCTCCGTAGAGTAATCTTGGTTATAGGTCTTTGCTATTCATCACTTTGACTATTTCTTGCCACTCCCTTCTGGCCTGCATAGTGTCTGTTGAGAAATCAGCTGACAGTCGTATGGGCATTCCCTTGTGGGTAACTAATTTCTTTTCTCTTGCTGCTTTTAAGATTCTCTCTTTGTTTTTAGCCCTTGGCATTTCAATTATGATGTGTTCTGGTGTGGTCCTCTTTGAATTCCTCTTGTTTGGGATTCTTCTGTGCTTTCTGCACTCATAGGTCTATTTCTTTCACCAGGTAGGGGAACTTTCTGTCATTATTTCCTCAATATTTTGCTCTGTCTCTTCTTCTGGCACCCCATAATGTGAATGTTGGTATGGTTGAAGTTGTCCCAGAGGCTCCTTACACTATCTTCATATTTTTGGATTCTTTTTTCTTTTTGCTCTTCTGGTTGGGTGTTTTTTGCTTCCCTGTATTTCTGATTTGATCCTCAGAATCTTCTACTTTACTGTCGAATCCCTGTATATTATTCTTTATTTCAGTCAGTGTATGCTTAATTTCTGACTGGTCCTTTTCCATTTTTTTGGAGGTTTCTAGAAGATTCTTGAATAGCCTTATAACTATGGTTTTGAACTCTATATCCAGTAGTTTGCCTTCTTCCATTTCTTTCATTTGTGACATGTTTCTTTGTCTCCACATTTTGACTGCTTCCCTGTGTTTGTTTCTATTTATTGGGTAGAGCTGCTATATCTCCTTCAGTTGGTAGAGTGGCCTTGTGTGGTAGGTGTTCAATAGGGCCCAGTGCTCAGCCTCCCTAGTCACTTGAGCTGGGAGCTCTAGGTGCACCCCTTTGTGGGCTGTGAGCACAGTCTTACTGTAGTTGAGACTTGACTGTTGTTGGTGTCACTGAGAAGAATTTATTTCCAGGCCAATTGGCTGTGAGAACCAGCTGTGACTACAGTGGTAGAACTGTGTACAGGGGACACCCCTATGGAACAAGACTTGCTTCAGTGGGGCTTTGGTGCTCACTGAGTCTGCCCCTTGAGTGTGTCGCTTATGGATGTGTAGAGTTGTAATCTGGTATGATCTGACACTGACCACCGGGTCCACTGGCTCTTGGGTCTCCAGGGAGGTGCAAAGTCAGCCACTGCCTGGGGCCATCCAGCAGGAGCTACAGAGAGATCTGCAGAATCCTCCTCTTTGTATCAGGTTTGAAAGTACCCAGATGAGTTGGCTATGAAGCAAGGCAGGCTGGTACTAGTGCCGGATCTTGGACTTTTTATTGATAGGTTTGGGGCTCCCTGACCCAGCTGCAGCTTGTTTGAGAGATTTTAGCCTGAGCAAGAACTGGCCATTCATATGCAAAAGCTGCAGCACACAGCTTGGGTTGTAAATTGGATGAGATGGGGCCTTAGGGAATCTCCAGGACAGAACAAACAGAAATGGCTGCCAGTCAGCCCTGTGATCTGGGAGGTCCCAGCAGAGGAACAATAATCCCTGTGAACACCTCTGTCTGGGAGAAAGCTACCCCCAAGTTCCTGCCCCAATTCCAGACAATCCAGTTCCTCCTCGTATGTGTCTGTGTTCCTCAGAGCATCACCCTGGTGCTGGAGCTTAGAGGAAGCTGGACATTGTAAGTTCAGTTTGTGGTTCCAGCTTTTTAAGAGGAACAGCTAGGTTTTCAGCAGCCTCTGTGTCCCAATCTGCACTGGTTTTTACAGCCCGTAGTTCTTACTGCTCATAGGGACTTATTTTCCTAGCTCTGGGACCCTGGTCTGGGGGTCTGGTGTGGGGATGGGACCCCTTGCTCCTCCAGGCAGCTTCTGCTGATATGATCTCACTCCCAATTAAAAAAGCTGGACCAGCCTGATCTGCACTTCCACACCTCCTACCAGTCTCAGTGTACTTTCTTCTTTAATTCTCTAGTTGTAGGACTTCCATTCAGCCAGCTTTTCAGTGGTTCTGGATGATGGCTGTTCTGCATTTTAATTGTAATTTTGATGTGGTCATGGAAGGCAGCGAGTACAGGCATTTACTCAGGCCATCATCTTCAAATCTCAGCTGAGATGTGCTTTTAGAATGCATGAACAATAACATTATCTAGGGATGGCAGTCATATGATAGAAAGAATCTGAGTCTTTGATATCATGGAATAGAATCAACATATCAGCTCTTACTTATCCCAAATATATTATACTAGAGGCCTGGTGTATGGAATTCATGCATGGGGCGGGGGGAGGAAGGGAGGGAACTTTGTAAAAGGGGAATAGTCTTATGAATGTAGGGTTGCCAAAATTTATTTGGTACAGAATCTTTCTGTGAGGAGCAATTTGGAACCCTTTCTTTGAGCAACACCTAGTGACATATTAGGGATGCTTGTGTTCCACAGAGCACACTTTGGTAAACATTACTGTACTAGAGGCCTGGTGCACAAAATTTTTGCATGGGGGTGTGTGTCCCTCAGCCCAGCTTGCACCCTCTTCAATCTGGGACCCCTCGAGGGATGTCCGACTGCCCATTTAGGATCCTACATCCCTCTCACAATCCAGGACTGCTGGCTTCCAACTGCTCACCTGCCTGCCTTCCTGATTGCCCCTAACCGCTTCTGCCTGCCAGCCTGATCACCCCCTAACCACTCCCCTGCCAGCCTGATTGATGCCTAACTGCTCCCCTACCAGCCTGTTTGCCTTTAACTGCCCTCCCCTGCAGGCCTGGTCCCTCCCAACTGCCCTCCCTGCAGGCTTGATCACCCCCAACTGCCCTCCCTTGCAGGCTTGGTCCCTCCCCTGCTGGCCATCTTGTGGTGGCTATCTTGTGTCCACATGGGGTCAGCCATCTTTGACCACATGGGGGCAGCCATCTTGTGTGTTGGAGTGATGGTCAATTTGCATATTATTCTTTTATTAGATAAGATAGAGGCCTGCTGCATGGGTGGAGGCCAGCTGGTTTGCCCTGAAGGGTGTCCCTGATCAGGGTGGGGGTTCCCTTGGGGTGTGGGGTGGCCTGGGTGAGGGGCCTGTGGTGCTTTGCAGGCTGGCCATGCCCCCCAGCGACCCAAGCAGAGGCCCTGGTATCTGGGATTTATTTATCTTCTATAATTGAAACTTTGTAGCCTTGAGTGGAGGCCTGGGCCATCCTGGGTGTGCAGAAAGCTTGGTTTCCTCCATTGCCAGGGAAACCCAAGGCTCCTGCTTGTTCCGTGGCCACAGCCATCTTGGTTGGGTTAATCTGCATACTCGCTCCTGATTGGCTGGTGGGCATGGCTTGTGGGTGTAGTGGAGTGATAGTTATTTTGCATATTACTCTTTTATTAGATAGGATTATATTATATTATTATATTATATTATTATATTATATAATTATATTATATTATTTAAGCTACTGCATGTCACACATGGACAAAAATATCCTAATTAATGCACAGAATCCCTACTTTAGGAGATTTATCCTAAGTCAATAATTGAGGATATGTGCAAAAACTTAGATAAAAATGAACATTACTTTTATGTCAAAGTTAAAAATAAACTAAATAATGGTTTGGTTAAAGAAATTATAATTCATCTATACAATAAAATAATATGAAGCCATTCAAAAATATTATATAGAAGAATATTCATTGATGTAGAAAAGCATTCATTTAAAAAAATGAATGTATAAGACAAAAAAATAGCCACAGTGATTGAGCATCAACTTATGAACCAGGAGGTATGGTTCAATTCCCAGTCAGGGCACATACTCAGGTTATGGGCTTGATCCTTAGTATGGGGTGTGCAGGAGGCAGCCAATTAATGATTCTCTCTCATCATGGATGTTTTTATCTTGTTCTCTCTCTCTCTCCTCTCTATGAAATCAATACTGTATAAATATATATTTTTTAAAAAAACAAGGAATTGATTTATAGTATATGCTATCTCAGCTTTCCCCTCTCTTCTCCTGAAAAGGATAATTCGAACTCTGCCCAGTAGGTTTCTTTTTTCCCCTCATTCTCTGTGAAAGGACCTGCCTTGTCATATGAAATCCTTTGAGCTGTTCTGATGAGAATTGAAAAGAAAGAAAATGGGGGAAAAGTAGGGGAGGTACATTGTCTATAGCTAAGAGCATATTTTCTGAAGGGTTTGAGAAGTGAGAGGTGAGCTGCTGTGTGTGGGACAGTGGGTAGGAGATGAAAAGGTTTTGGTGGTGTGTTTTTTTAAGTATGCCTGTGGACCATATGCCTCTTCAAGATATCTGGGCTGAAATTATTTCAGGCTGCTACTATATGCAGGCATTGAACCATATGGTCTCTCTATCTTGGACATAGAAATGGTTTCTGATGATACATATCAAATACCCAGGATTCTTACTGGCTTTTCCTCTGGCTGGGTAGAAAGCCATTATTTGCTTTTTGGTTTTTGCTTGTCTCTCTCCATTTGTAGTTAAAAAGAAACACTAAAATTTATTTTATCAATGGTTCCTGAGCACAATTAATAAAAGTGGAGGCATAAATTCATGCTAGCCTTGGCACACATAGAGGGAAGACCATGTGAAGACACAGAGAGAAGGTGATCATCTACAAGCCAGCAGAAAGTCCTCAAAAGGATCCAACCCTGCCGATATTTTGACCTTGACTTTCAGCCTCCAGAACTATGAGAAAATAAATTTCTGTTGTTTAAGCCACCCAGATTGAGAATTGCAGCTAAAAAGAGATGGCACAACCACAAGGAATTAGTGAAGAGTGTAGCCAAGGATAAAACAAACCTACAAGAGACAGTGAAGCAGCCTGGACTAAGAAAGAGCAAGATGTTTCTACTCCCTATAAGACAATAAGGCTACTCAATGATTTGATCAACACAAATGAAGGAGTAAATCTAACAGAGACATGATACAGGAAGTGAGAAATCAGGGAATCCAACATAAAGGAGAGGCAAGGAATCCCAGGATGATGGTGAAAGGGAATTCTGGGATGACAGCTGTGTACCAGCCACAGAAGGCAAGAAGTCCAAACAGGACAAAACAGTAACAATTTCTTCAAGAAGAGAGATGAAAATGATGAACAATTGATTCGTCTGAACATATGAAGATAGTATTTATACATCTAGTAGAGTTTGGGGTTGAATTAGCAATACGTACATGAAGTCAGTTATTAACTCAAGGAAATAAAAATGCAGTATAAGGGGGTTGGATGAGAAAGGTGAAGGAATCAAATAAAATAAACAACCAACCAACCTCGTAGACACAGTCAACAGTATGGTGATTACCAGAGGGGGGCGGGTGGAGGGTAAGAGAGGGTAAAGGGGAGATAAATAGTGATGCAAGGAGATTTCATTTTGGTTGGTGAATACGCAATATGATATACAGATGATGTATTATAGAATTTTACACTTGAAACCTATATAATTTTATTAACCAGTCACATCAATAATTTCAATAAAAATTAATCTAGCCTTTTCCTTAGCACTGGGAGAAGTGAAGAAAGAGGAGGTAAGTTCATGCCTTCACTGTTCTTAACTCACAGCAACACACCCCTGTCTACAAGAAATAACCATCTGCCTCCCCCCAGGCCCTGAGTCAGTTAGAGTCAGGTCAGGTGGTGCATGACAGCAGCTCCCTGCTGACTCGGGGAGAGGATGAGGGAGCTTGGTAATAGTCTGCTGCTTTATTTCTGGTGGAGACAGGGCCTTAGACATCCTATGGACATATATTCCATCTGTCTCTAAAGGAACCCTCATTGTAGGTGGCCCATGCACCAACAGATCTATTGTTCCCATTCCTAGTGTTCATTCTTTTTTTTTTTTAAATTTCTTTATTAATTAAGGTATTACATGTGTCCTTATTCCCCCATCACCCCCCAAACCCCCATCCATGCCCTCACCCCCCTGCTGTCCGTGTCCATTAGCCAGGCATATATGCATGCATACATGTCCTTTGGTTGATCTCTTCCCCTTAACTCTACCCTCCCCTATCTTCCCTGAGGTTTGATGGTCTGACCGATGTTTCTCTGTCTCTGGACCTGTTTTTGTTAATCAGTTTTATGTTGTTCATTATTTTCCATAAATGAGAGAGATCATGTGATATTTATCTTTCTCTGCCTGGCTTATTTCACTTAGCAAAATGCTCTCCATCTCCATCCATGTTGTAGCAAATGGTAAGAACTCCTTCTTTTTTACTGCAGCATATTATTCCATTATGTAGATGTACCACAGGTTTTTAATCCACTCATCTGCTGACGGGCACTTAGGCTGTTTCCAAATCTTTTTTTTTTTTAAATAAATCTTTATTGTTCAGATTACAGGTGTTCCTCTTTTGTTTTCCCCCTATAGCTCCCCTCCACCTGATTCCCCACCCCACCCCATGCCCTTACCCCCTGCCACTGTTTTCATCCATAGGAGTAAGATTTTTGTCCAATTTCTTCCCGCACCACTCACACCCACTTCCCCCTGAGAATTGTCAGTCCACTCCTTTTCTATGTCCCTGATTCTATTATATTCACCAGTCCATTCTGTTCTTCAGATTTTTTGTTTACTTGATTTTTAGATTCACTTGTTGGTAGGTATGTATTTGATGTCATTTTGTTGTTCATAATTTTTATCTTTACCTTTTTCTTCTTCTTCCTCTTCTTAAAGAATACCCTTCAGCATTTCATGTAATCCTGGTTTGGTGGCGATGAACTCCTTTAGCTTTTTCTTGTCTGTGAAGCTCTTTATCTGACCTTCAACTCTGAATGATAGCTTTGCTGGGTAGAGTAATCTTGGTTGTAGGTTCTTGCTGTTCATCACTTTGAAAATTTCTTGCCACTCCCTTCTGGCCTGCATAGTTTCTGCTGAGAAATCAGCTTACAGTTGTATGGGTACTCCCTTGTAGGTAACTAACCGTTTTTCTCTTGCTGCTTTCAAGATTCTCTCTTTTTCTTTTGCCCTTGGCATTTTAATTATGATGTGTCTTGGTGTGGTCCTCTTTGGATTCCTTTTGTTCGGGGTTCTGTGCACTTCCTGGACTTGTAAGTCTATTTCTTTCACCAGGTAGGGAAAGTTTTCTGTCATTATTTCTTCTAATAGGTTTTCAGTATTTTGCTCTCTCTCTTCTTCTGGCACCCCAAAAATTCGGATGTTGGTACGCTTAAAGTTGTCCCAGAGGCTCCTTACACTATCTTCATATTTTTGGATTCTTTTTTCTTTTTGTTTTTCTGGTTGGGTGTTTTTTGTTTCCTCATATTTCAGATCTTTGGTTTGATTCTTGGGGTACGTTGATCTACAGTTGAGTTTCTGTATATTCTTTATTTCAGACAGTGTATGCTTCATTTCTGACTGATCCTTTTCCATTTTTTTGGCATTCTCATTAAGGTCCCTGAAGGTCTCACTAAGCTCCTCAGAAGTGTCATCAAGTTTCTCGGCGGTTTTTAAAAGATTCTTGAGTAACCTTATAAATGTGGTTCTGTACTCTATGTCGTCCAGTAGTTTGCTTTCCTCCGTTTCTTTCGTTTGTGACATGTTTCTTTGTCTCCGCATTTTGGCTGCTTCCCTGTGTTGATGGAGTGGCTTTGTGTGGTAGGTGACCTATAGGGGGCAGTAGCTCAGCCTCCCCAATCACTTGATGTGGACGCTCTTGGTACACCCCTTTGTGGGTTGAGTGCAAAGTCTTGGTGTAGTTAAGCCTTAATTACTGTTGGTACGCTGGGAGGAATTGACCTCCAGGCCAATCAGCTGTGAGGACTCGCTGTGTCTATAAGAGCTGCTGTGCGGGAGACACGCTTATGGTGCAGGACTTGTTTCAGTGGGGCTTTGGTCCTCGCTGAGTCTGCCTCTTGAATGTGTCACTTATGGATGTGAGGAGTTGAAATCTGGTTTCTCACACTGACCACTAGGTATACTGGCTTCTGGATCTCCAATGGGGTGCAGGTCAGCTATTGTCTGAGTCCACCCAGCAGGAGCTACAGCGAGATCTACAGTTTTCTCCTCTTTGCTTGGGGTTTGGAGGTTTTGGAGCTGTCTGACCCAGGCTGCAAGTTTGCTAGGTTAAACTGCGATAGGGCAGGCCTTTCTTATGCTAAAGCTGCTGCTTGGAGCTTGGGTGGGTTTGTAGGTTTTGTGGGGCGGGGTCTCAGGGCGTCACTAGGCCAGGGCATGGCAAACAGCGATGGCTGCTAGTTAGCCAGCTCTGTGTCTCCAACTGTGTCCCGTGCCCCAGCGCAGTAAACAATTATTCTTGCGCGCAGCTCTGCAAGCAAGCCCCCCTCACTTTCCGACCCAGTGGCAGACAGTCCAGCTTCTCTCCGTAGGAGTTTGGGTCCCCCACGTCTCCCCAGAAACTGTATTTCAGAGTAATCGGGGGCTTGTCTCCCTTTGGGTTGATAAAAGCAACACCTGCCGCCAGCCCAGATCACGCGCCTCCGTACCTCAGCTTTTCAGCGCTTGTGCACGTCTCAGTGCTCTTTTCTCTTTCCTTCCAGTTGTAGAACTTCCACTCAGCCAGCTTTCCCGTGGTTCTGGGTGATAGACGTTTTGTCTTTTAGTTGTAGTTTTGAAATTGTTGTGCGAGGCAGCAGTTCAGGTGTTTACCTATACCACCATCTTGGATTCTCTCCCAGAATGAAAATCTGTTTCCAAATCTTAGCTATGGTGAATTTTGCTGCTATGAACACAGGGGTGCATATATCCTTTCTGATTCGTGTTTCTAGTTTCTTGGGATATATTCCTAGAAGTGGGATCACTGGGTCAAATGGGAGTTCCATTTTTATTTTTTGAGGAAACTCCATACTGTTCTCCACAGTGGCTGCACCAGTCTGCATTCCCACCAGCAGTGCATGAGGGTTCCTTTTTCTCCACATCCTCACTAGCACTTGTCATTTGTTGATTTGCTGATGATAGCCATTCTGACAGGTGTGAGATGGTACCTCATTGTTGTTTTGATTTGCATCTCTCAGATGATTAGTGGCTTTGAGCAGGTTTTCATATGTCTCTCGGTCTTCCTTCTGTCTTCTTTCAAAAAGTATTTATTTAGGTCCATTGCCCATTTTGATTTTTTATCTTCCTTTTGTTAAGTTGTATGAGTTCCCTGTAAATGTTGGAGATTAAACCCTTATCAGTGATATCATTTGCAAATATGTTCTCCCATGCAGTGGGCTTTCTTGTTGTTTTGTTGATGGTTTCCTTTGCTGTGCAAAAGCCTTTTATTGTGATGTAGTCCCATTTGTTTATTTTCTCTTTAGTTTCCATTGCCCTAGGAGCAGTATCAGTGAAGAAATTGCTTCAGCATATGTCTGAGATTTCGCTGTCTGTGGATTCCTCTAGTATTTTTATGGTTTCCCATTTTATATTTAAGTCCATGATCCATATTGAGTTTATTTTTGTGTATGGTGTAAGTTGGTTCTAGTTTCATTTTGTTGCATGTATCTGTCCAATTTTCCCAACACCATTTATTGAAGACACTGTCTTGACTCCATTGTATGTTCATGCCTCCTTTGTCAAATATTAATTGAGCATAGTGGTCCTAGTGTTCAATCTTTTTTTTTAAAATAAATCTTTATTCAGATTATTACAATTGTTTCTCCTCCCCCCCCATAGCTCCCCTCCACCCGATTCCCACCCCACCTTCTGCCCTTACGTTCCCCCCACTGTCCTCATCCATATGTGTACGATTTTTGTCCAGTCTCTTCCTGCATCCCCCATACCCCTTTCCCCCCGAGAATTATCAGTCCACTCCCTTTCTATGCCCCTGATTCTATTACATTCACCAGATTATTCTGTTCCTCAGGTTTTTAATTCACTTGATTTTTAGGTTCACTTGTTGATAGATGTATATTTGTTGTTCATAATTTTTATCTTTACTTTTTTCTTCTTCCTCTTCTTAAAGAACACCTTTCAGCATTTCATATAATACTGGTTTGGTGGTGATGAACTCCTTTAGCTTTTTCTTATCTGTGAAGCTCTTTATCTGCCCTTCAATTCTGAATGATACCTTTGCTGGGTAGAGTAATCTTGGTTGTAGGTTCTTGCTATTCATCACTTTGAAAATTTCTTGCCACTCCCATCTGGCCTGCATAGTTTCTGATGAGAAATCAGCTGACAGTTGTATGGGTGCTCCCTTGTAGGTAATTAACTGTTTTTCTCTTGCTGCTTTTAATATTCTCTCTTTGTCTTTTGCTCTTGGCATTTTAATTATGATGTGTCTTGGTGTGGTCCTCTTTGGATTCCTTTTGTTTAGGGTTCTGTGTGCTTCCTGGACTTGTAAGTCTATTTCTTTCACCAGGTGGGGGACGTTTTCAGTCATTATTTCTTCAAATAGGTTTTCAGTATCTTGCTCTCTCTCTTCTTCTGGTACCCTCATAATTCTGATGTTGGTACGCTTGAAGTTGTCCCAGAGGCTTCTTACACTGTCTTCAGATTTTTGGATTTTTTTTTCTTTTTTCTTTTTCGGTTGAGTGTTTTTTGCTCCTTTGTATTTCAATTCTTTGACTTGATTCTTGAATTCCTCTAGTCTGTTGTTGGGTCTCTGTATAATATTTTTTATTTCAGTCAGTGTATGTTTAATTTCTAGTTGGTCCTTTTTCATATCTTTGAGGGTCTCGTTATATTTATTGGCCTTTTCTAGGATATTCTTGAAAAGCCTTATAACCATGGTTTGAATTCTATATCCAGTCGTTTGTTTTACCCCATTTCTTTCATTTGTGTTCTGTCTCTTTGTTGCTGCATTTTCACTGCTTCTCTGAGTTGGTAGGGTAGCTTTGTGTGCTAGGCTTCCTATATGGCCCAGTGTGTCGGCCTCCCCAGTTAACCTGAGGCGGACACTCTTGGTGCATCCCTTTGTGGACTGTGTATACAGCCTTTTTGTAGTTAAGTCTTGATTGTTGTTGGTATCACTGGGAGGAATTGACCTCCAGGCCAGTTGGCTGTGAGGATCAGCTGTGTCTACACTGGGAGAAGTTCGGTACTGGAGACACCCTTATAAGATTAGATTTGCCAAATTGCAGAAGCCTCTGTGCTCAGCTTGGATGGGGTGGAGTCTCAGGGCGAAGCAGGCAGTCTTAGCTTCCCATCAGCCCTGCCCTTGTGCGTGCGTGCCTCCAGACCTCTGCCTTCCCTGGATCCCGAGCCTCCGCCTGAGAGTCCAGATTCCTCCTCCCCCACCCCCCGCAAGAGTGTGGGTCCCCAGGGGCTCACCTGGAACTGGGGTTCAGTGCAGTCAGAACTGGGGCTCAGTGCAGTCAGGAGCTTCTGACTGCCTTCCGCTAGGGAAAGCCTGTGGCAACCTCCGCAGACTTGTGCACACTGGCGCACGCGCCTCCAGACCTCTGCCTGCTGGGGCTCCCCTGGGTCTCCCTGGGTCTCCAAGTGCCTTTCTCTCTACCTGATAGTCCAGACTCCCCCTGTATGAACCTGGATCCATGGGGTTTCGCCCGGAACTAGGGTCAGTGCAGTCGGAACTGGGGTTCAGTGCAGTCAGGGGCTTCCTTTCCCCTCCCGCCAGAGAAAGTCAGCCAGGCTCTCAGCTGCCCTTCCTCTCTGTGCGCACAAAGACTCTTTGCAGTACCTCAACCTTTTGCCGTTCCTCCAATTCTCTGTGGGCTTTTCTCTTTCCTTCTAGTTGTAGAATTTCCACTCAGCCAGCTTTTCTGTGGTTCTGGATGGTGTCCGTTCTGTCTTTTAGTTGTAGTTTTGAAATTATTGTGCGAGGCAGCAGTTTAGGTGCTTACCTATGCCGCCATCTTGGTTTCTCTCCCTAGTGTTCATTCTTGATAGGACTGAAACTCAGTCCAGCTGGTTGGAGACCTGATCATCACCATGCCTATAACTAGAAAAGTAATGAACTCTGGCTCAGGTATTCCTGATCTATAGTTATGGGACCTTCCTGATGGCTTGAGCATTCTGTTGACCCTTTGCCCCACCTCAAGTAGTATCTATGGGGAACAATGGGTGAAGTCCCAGGTTCTGGTAATCTTGACACAGAAAGGTAAAAGAGAATGGTGGTTTGTCCACATCAGTGAGAGTCAATGAGATCACTCACTTGATCATTTTTAGCTATCCATGTCTTCAGAGAGGCATCCTGAGGTTTTCTGAACAGCTTTTTTATGACATAGAAAGAGTATGGCAACCAAGGTCATTTAATCTATAGAGGATCCCCTTTAATTTGCTGCACTTTTAAAGAGACTTCATGCCAAGCCTTTGCCCCATTAAATGTGTTCCAGAGACTGAGCTGGAGTTTTTGCTATAGGCACAATTGTAGTTCTGGGTGAATGAGATGGATGGATGAGAGAATTCATAATTACTATGGAAGGAATATTTCAGCTGGTCATATGGAAAGTATTAGTCAGCTGTGGTCCACTAAGCTGCCTCATTATCTGGGTGATATGTGGTATAATTCTTGAGGAATTGATTCACAGGAATCTAGTCCATTTAATCATAGGATTGTGGGTGCTAGGCAAATGATGCATGGGCTTGAGTGGTAGGTTTTAACAAGACGTTCCCAGGAGTCTAACTAGATTTATGATCATCTGGCCCAGGACCCCATGGGGCTAGAAAATTTCCCAGCTGAAAAAGGCCACTGTCCTGGTGGCCATCTGAGGATATGTCTAAATGATAATATATGCCATGTTTTGTTTTGTTTTTAAATCAGAGGAATATAGTGTCCTTAAGACAAAAATCTGTTGGTAATAAAAGTATCTCATGTTCTTCCCAAAATTATCAGAAGACTAGGCTAAAATGCTATCTCTAACTTTATTCTAATTAATTTTGGACATTTTAAAATCAAATTTTATTTCTACCAAATCTTACCAGTAGGGTTAATTGTATGAGTAAAGAATGCTTCTAACTGTAAGTAACAGATACTTTGGCCTACAGTGGCATAAATAAACAAGAGCTTATTTATTTTTCTCATATCCCAAGAAGTCTGGAGATGGACAAAAGTGGATGTTGGCTCAGCAAATCAAGAATGTCAAGGTCAAAATCATGCTTTCATCATAAGGTCTTAAGATTTCCCTCCACTTCCACTCTGCTCAGTTCCTACAATCAAGGCTGGAAGAAGAGAGAAAGGGTAATGTCAGTCATGTCCACATCCCAGATGTAAAGTAAATCTCCCCAAAGCTAAATAGCATGAACACAATCATTTTATTATGCTCACAGATTTTGTGGCATGGGGATTTGTATAGAGTCAGTGGGGAAAAGGTTGTCTCTGCTCCACAATGTCTGGGGTCTCAGATAGCAAGACTTGATGGCTGGGCATGATTCAGTGGTGGGAGCTGCAATATGTCCTTACTCAGATGTCTTGTGGTTGATGCTGACTGTTGACTGGGACCTCCATTGTGCTATACTGACCAAGACTAAACCTGAAACTTTGGTGTATTGGGACAGTGCTCTAATCAAATGAGTCACCCGGCCATGGCCATGTGGTCTCTTGACATAGGCTAATTTGGGCTCCCTCACAGCATGGGTGCTAGCTTCTAGAAGTAAGTATTTCAAAAGAACAAAGTTGAAATGCATGGCAATTTTATGATCTAGCCTCAGATATCATGGTATCACGTCCATTCTCCTCTGTTGGCTAAGACAATCACAAAACTCACTCTCAGATCAAGGGAGAAAGGACATTGACCCTGTCTCTTAATGGGAGGAGATTTAAGAGCTCATTGTAGGAAGAGTACATGGAGCAGGAGATATTGTTGTGGCCATCTTTGAAAAACACAATCTGTCATGATCCCTAGAAACCAACCACCCAGCAAATTCACACATATCTTCTCTCTCTCTCTCTCTCTTTTTTTTTTTTTTTTTTTTTTTGAGAGAGAGAAAGGGATAGAAGAAGAGAAACATCAATTCATTGTTTCACTTATTTGTGCATTCATTGGTTGATTCTTGTATGTGCTCTGACTGGAGATTGAACCCACAACCTTGGCATATTGGTATGTCACTCTAACCAACTGAGCTATGCGGCCAGGGCTACACATATCTCACTGAACACCTCTATGTCATATGCATGCTTAGTTGCTAGGGAGGGTGAGAAAGGGAGTTTTTGACTTTTAAATCTATTTAGTGGGAGGTGATTTGGGGGAAGAGGAAAGGATGATTGTTAGTCAGGCAATCAACAAAGTTTGTCACACTCCTCGCCTACACTAGTCTCAACCACTCCCTCTTCTGTGCTGTGTCTTCTCTATGTATGCTTCTCTATGGCACCTATAAAATTTTATCACATGTATTTATTTGTTTCTTTTGGCTATATTCCAAGCCTTTTATAGTCAGGGACTCTGAATCATTTGTCTTAGCATCTCCAAGCTCTCCAAGGTGCCTGGCATAGAGGAACATTTAATAAAACACTTGTTGAATAAATGACTAGAATTTTCTGAGTAGAATAACTTTGGTTTTACATGTTTTGCATCCAAGATTGTAAATAATTTTAATGAAAAAACAAAAAAGATCACCACCTTCAATACCCACAATAGGTAGGTTGCCTGATGGTCTACAGATAGCAAAGCAGCCAAAGGTCTCAAAGACACTTTTGAATAGAGTCATGCCCACATGAAGACATTTCGGTTAGTGACCACATATATGATGGCAGTCCTCTAAGATTATAACAGAGCTGAAAATTATCATTATCTAGTGACATTGTACCCAGTGTAACATCATAGTGCAACACATTTCTCATGTTTTTGTGGTGATGCCGGTGTAAACAAACCTGCACTATCAGTTGTATATGAGTATTGCACATTCAATTACGTACATTACATACTACTTGATAATGATCCTATATAATAAAAGGCCAGCTACTGTAACGGCATAACGATCGAAACAACCAATCGACCAGTTGCTATGAGGTGCATTGACCACCTCTCAGTCCCTCCCCCCAACCCACAGGCTCCCATAGCTGGATGGCCAACGGTGAACCACAGGGAATCGGGGTGGGTAGCAGCGGGGTGGGACTGGGGACTGGTGAGTGGGTGGAACACCGACCTCTTGGTCCCTCCCACCAGCCCACAGGCTCAGATTGATCGCCTGGCCATCGGGCAACTGGGGTGGGTGGAGGCGGCAGGGCGGGACTGGGGACTGGTGAGCGGGTGGAAGGGACCCTACCCACACACAATTTCATGCGTTGGGCCTCTAGTAATAAATAACCATTACTGGTTTATGTATTTACTATACTATACTTTCATCATTATTTTAGAGTGTATTCTTTATATTGATAAAAAGTAGTTAGCTATAAAACAGTATGCTATGTCACACCCACAGCAGCCTCATACATCTCATGTTTACTATGTCTCTTGATCTCAATATTTCTCTTGTACTTGATTTAATATCTATTTTATAGTAACATGCTGTATACTGTTTGTATAGTAACACACTGTGCAGGCTTGTAGCCTAGGAGCAATAGGCTATCACTCAAATATGCAGTGGGCTGTAATATCTGGGTTTGTGTAAGTGCACTCTATGATGTTCCCCCAATGACAAAATCACCTAATGACTCCTTTCTCAGAATGTATCCTGTTGTATTCCCATTGTTAAGTTGCTCATGACAGTAATAATAATCACAACCCCTTTATTTTATATAAGGTGGTTTTATCAATATAATCCTACTTGTTCCTCATAACCACTTTGAAAGTTGAGAAGGGCAGTTTTTATCACTCCCATTTTGTAAAAATAACTAAGGTTTAGGTTAAGTGACTTGCTTAAGCTAATATGTGGAGGAAAAGCATGTTAATCTCTTTCTAAATTAACCACACACACAGTTTAAATCTGGTCTGTGTGACACAAGCAAAGCACTTATTGCCTTATTGCAGTCTGCTCTAATTGTGGTGCAGTCTCTGAAAATTACCATGAAGTTAGAAATTACAAGTTTCCACACACACCATATACATGCATCAGGATACATACACACACACACACACACACACACACACACACACACACACACACACACATCCTTGAATAACACTGTTTTGTTCAATGTTGTTTCATTATAACAATGTAGGAACCTAACTTGTTTATATCAATTAGCCTATGGTAAAATTGGTTTAGTTATGTCATTTCACTTAAAGTCACAGAACCTATTGACAATGTTAAGTGAGGACTTTGTGTGCATTAGGAATCACAGATACAATCAAGTGCCATTTACCTTGAAGTTATATGACAGGATTATGTAAGACTAGAGGCCCTGGGAGTCCCCTCAGCCCAGCCTGCACCCTCTCCAATCTGGGACATCCCTCTTACAATCCTGGACCACTGGCTCCTAATCGCTCACTTGCCTGCTGTCCTGATTGCCCCTCACTGCCTCTGGGTGCCAGCTTGGTTGCCCCTAACTGTCTCCCCTTCCAGCCTGGTCACTCATGACCCTCCCATGCTGGCCTGGTTGCCCCTCACGGCACCCCTGCCAGCCTGGTCACCCCACAGAGCCTGCATGTTCAGTCATTTGGTCATCCCTCACTAACCCCTCTGCCTGCCTGGTTGTAGGCAGCCATCTAGTGAGGGGGTGAGGGTCAATTTTTATATTACCTCTTTATTATATAGGATTATAATAAAGGATTATATAGGATTATGCTTTGATTGGTTAAATGGACAACCAGTCAATCAGACACTTAGCATATTAGGCTTTTATTATATAGGATGATATCTTAGAGAAATAGCTAGGATTTCCTTGAACATAATTTTCTCTCAAAAGTTGGGGTTGAGTGTTACCTATTTGGAATTTGGTTTCATCCAGTTCTTGAATGCCTGGCTTAGAGCTTGGCGGTGGTGGAGACATGTAAGAATACTAGTCTCTCTCAAGAGGAAATAGTGGGAAAGACTGGGAAGGATGTTAGCTCAGCACCACGTGGTCTTTGCTAAGATCCCAGGGATGGTCCTCTGGAGAGGAGAGTCACACATGTGAATGCTGACACTTAACAATTGAAAGCTTTTGGGTAATGCATTGCTTATCTACTGGAAATCAAGTCATCAGAACATGAAAAAGGAATTCTGCAACTAAAGAAACAAAAGCTACCCAAGGTCATCCTAAAAATATTCCTGTGTTACCTTAGGAGATATACCACAGTCTTTGTATAAGTTCAAACATGGGCCCCAGAGGGGAGGAACAAGAATGATGGTGACCAGAAGAACGTGTCTGGGTTCATTATGAAGGAAGTGACTGAAGGTACAGAATACCCAGTGAATCAGTATTCTTCCTCCTCTGTTTAAAGAACAAGTACTTGACATTTTGTAGATAGAGTCATTACTATTTCAAACAACTAATTTAGATCTTTATCATTTCAACCCAATAATTAATGGCAAGCTTTGTGATCAAGTTGGTAGCCTTTACATTTCTTATAGAGCTTTTAACCTGACCAGATTTTTGAGATGGCATAAAATAGAATTACCAGTACCCAGAAGTCAGATGCATCACATCCAGAATACCTTCATGCCTGTGACTGGCGCTTATAATAACAGTGGTAAGAGTGCATGAACTTTGAACTGGGCTGGCAAATGAAATATTACTTTCAGTTTCCTGAAATCTCTGGACAGATGACAATGTCTCAGACTCCTATCTTCTTCCTTATTTGATTATTATGATCTTTGACACCTGAATATTAGGTCAAAGTTCAAAAACCTAGTTAACTAGCACTACCGCCTAATATTGTGGAACCAGCTGATGAGAGATCAAGCTGCCATCCTTTCTGTTGTCCTGTTTGTCATGGCTTCAGCTGCTACCTATGCTAGTGGGCTATGAACTCTATCTCCAGTATGAACCTTTTGGGTGAGATCAATCTCAATTATTAATTCATTTCAAATTTATTTATTAAGAATCTAGTTAGTATAATTGGTGCTGGAGACATAAGACACAATGTCTTTCCTTAAAAAGTTCACAGACTGTTAGGGAGACAGAAAGCCAGTAATCAGGATATAGGGTTATCAGGGCTAGGATAAAGGCACAACCAGAGCATTCTGGGAGCACCAGAGTTGGGGAAGGGACTTTCCAAAGGAGATGATCTTTCAAATGGTCATTTCCACTTACCTAAGACTCAACATCCTATATAATAATATGCAAATCAACTGCACTGCAGAATGACTGGTCACTATGATGAGCACTGACCACCTGGGGGCAGACACTCAATGCAGGAGCTGCCCCCTGTTGGTCAGTGCGCTCCCACAGAGGGAGCACTGCTCAGTCAGAAGCCAGGTTCATGGCTGGCTAGCGCAGCAGGGGTGGTGGGAGCCTCCCCCTCCTCCACAGCAGTTCTAAGGATGTCCGACTGCCAACGTAGGATGTTCGATGACAATTAAGCCGTCAGTGGGACATCTTCCCCCCCCCCCCCCCCAGATGCTCTGGTTGTGCCTTTATCCTAGCCCTGATAACCCTATATCTCCTCAAGGGCTCCTGGACTATGAGAGTGTGCAGGCCACGCTGAGTGACGACCCCCCCTCCCCAGTGCACGAATCTTGTGTGCTGTGCCTCTAGTTCCAAATAAAGAATTAATAATGTCCTCTCCCAAACTCATTGCTTCTTAATGTGTCCATTTCTGTAAATAGATTTACTATTTATTTTCCCCAGTGATTCAGATTTAAAACTTGGTGCTTCTATTTTCTTCATCCCTAGAACCAATCAGGCATTAAGTTTTGTCAGTTTTCCCATATATTTCAGGTCCCCAAATCCCTGGGTACAATAACACCCAGAGCCTTTGTTTTCTGCCTCCAGTCATCAATTCCTAGTATTGTGATGACTGGAGGCAGAAAACAAAGGAACCTAGTATTGTCGAAGTTAAAAAAGCAGAACAACCCCACTAACTCCAACCACCTGCTAGTCACCTCACTATGGAGTACTGAAGTAGCCTCCTAGCTAGCCAGGCCTGCTGAGCACCATCACTCCTGGCTACTGCTACCAAGAAGATATTTGCCTGGAGTCTCACTGATGTGAGCACGTGGCTTTAAGATGAAGAGAGCAAGAGGAAGAAAATGCTCACACAAACCTGTGAAACTGGTATATAATAAATTTGAGTGGGTATAACATCAAGAAGGGTAAGAGAACAGGAAATATCTGGCAAGTCACTAAGAAAGCCAACAAAGAAGCAATGATGACCTGAAGGGATGAGATGTCAAGGTCAAGAGCAAGGTAATTGCATTCATTTCCTGTGGCTGTTGTAATAAATTGCCACACATTTGGAGGGTTAAAGCAACACAGATGTATTCCCGTACTGTTCTGGAAACCCAGACATCCTAAATCAGTACCACTGGGCCCAAATCAAGGTGTCACCAGGGTCACACTCTGCAGAGGCTTTAGTGGAGAATCTGTTTTTTGCCTCTTCCAGTTTTGGGTGGCTGCTGGTGTTCCTTGGGCTGCAGCTGCATCACTCTAATCGCTACCTTTCCCTTTCCAGCGCTTCCCCGCGCTTCCCTGCGCTTGCCCCCTGTTTCTCTCTTACAAAGACACATGTGATTAATAGTACATTTAGGATCCACCCAAATAATCCAGGATAACTTCCCCATATCAAGATCCTTAATTTAGTCATATCTACAAAGTCCCTTTTTTCATAAAGTAACACCCCCAGATTCTAGAGAAAAGGATGTGTATATCTTATGGGGGAGAAGGGTGTGTGTGTTATTCAGCCTGTGACAGTAATAAACAAAGTACATTTGAAATCATGATCCAGGCCTATAAATCTAGTCTTCTGGTCAACTTATAACTAGAGCTCGGTTTTAGGTGTGGATGAGGCACAGGGCATGTCTTTCCAGGGAAACAGCATGAGCAAAGGTCAAAGGGCAACTGTGAGGACACAAGGTAGAGAACAGGGACGAGGCCAATTGGACTGAAATGTCATATGTGATATTTTGTTGTAGTGTGAGATCACCTTGGATACAGAATTAAAGAGGGACCAAATAACAGAGGAGCTGGACAAATGGACTCTCCTGACAGAAGGAGAATTCGCATATAGCCGGAGTGGGGAACATCCGGCCCTTGGGCTATATAAGGCCCTAGAAATCATTTGGTCTGGCTCTGCCCAGGCATTAGGGGTGAGTTAATTAATGTTTGACCAATTATAGCAGGCTATTTTTAAGTTGATAATTTTGCATGGCCTGGGAATGATTTTATAAATATTCTAATGGCCTGTGGACAAAAAGGGCCACATGCTAACTTGACAAGCTCAGGGAAGGCCTGCATGGCGGTCTTGCAAACTCAGAGACCTAAATTAACCACAAAAGATGGTCTGAAATTAAACTTTAACTAAAAGCAGTTATGGTGAATAGTCACGTCCTAGGCTGGTGTCTTCACTGACAAGTCAACCTTTACCTTAACTGAGCCTGTCTTTTTGTATCTATAATAACATACCCTTGAAATGTCTGAGTAACTTGTAACATCCCTTTTTCTGGACCCCTTGGGGCACAACCTAATGTGCCTGGGTGCCAGGACAGATACCACAAATTCCTTCATAGTTATCATGTTATGTGTCTATCATTTTACGTTTTATCCAATCCCAGGGGGTTCCCCACTTTGCTTTCTCCCACCTCTCTGGTCTATCACCAATGGATTGCATGTAACCCACCTATGTCCCTTCCTTTGATTGCAATGTATAAATACAGATGTAACTCACCATTCTCAGGAGCATTATCTCAATTCATTGAGGTTCTTCTTCCCAGCAATTGTCAACAGATTGGCTCAAATAAACTCACAAAAATTATTTACAGATTTGAATGTTTTTATGTTAACAGGCCCTTGGCAGAAAAAATGTTCCCCAGCCCTACTGTATAGGAAACAGCATCTTGGAGGCCCTGCCATAGGAAGACCAATCTACTCTCTCCTTGAACAGTCACTCCGTTCCTAACTAAGAAGCTTTATGTAGAAGCTTAAGTTAATGGTCTAGAAATCCAAATTCCATCTCTGGACACCTTCTCAGATATTCCTTTCAATCTGCTACTGATATATCTAGCCTTAGACAGAATTGTGAATAAGAGCTAAATTTCACCCTTTCTAACTTGTTCTCTGGATACTTCTTGAACATCATCTCCTGTCATTTTTCTCATTACTCTGGTCTCCTTTCAATTCTTTGAAGATGTCAAACTCATTCCTGCTTCAGAATCTTTGAATATGTTCTTATTTTTTTCCCCCCTCCAAGAATAGTCTGTCCCCATCATTTGCAGGCCTGGTCCCATCTCCTTCTTTGAATCCCAAACTAAATGTAATTTTTTCAGAAGATTCCCTTTGAACACTCTATTTAAAGTAGGTTCTCTCTGCCCTGGCCAGTTGCTCAGTGGTTAGGGTGTCGACCTAACCACTGGGTTGCATACCTGGGTTGCAGGTTCAATCCTCGGCCTCTGTAGGGGTGCGTTCAGGAGGCAACCAACCAATATGTCTCTCTCACATTGATGTTTCTCTCTTTCTTTCTCTCTCTCTCTCTCTCTCTCTCTTTCTCCCCCCCTCCCTCCCTACCTTTCACTCTCTTTGAAAAAACAATGGAAAAAATATACTCAGGTGAGGGTTAAAAAACAAACAAACAAACAAACAAACAAATAAAGTAGGTTCCCCCCCCCCCTGCACCTGTTAGCTTCCTCACAGCACTCATTATATTTGTAATTATAAGTATTTATTCTTTTGCTTGTTTGTTGTCTGCCTCTTATAATGATAATCTTCATGAAGGAAAACCATTTCTTTGCCTTCATATATTCAACAAATATTTATTGAGCACTTACAATGTGCCAAGGGCAGCACCAGATACTGGGAGACAGCAATGACCAAAAGGATACACTCCCTGTTGTCAGAGAACTAACATTCTAATGTGAGGCAGGCAATCAGCAGGCAAGTGAATGAATATGCAAACTATCAGGTGATGATGAATGTCAGGAAGCAAAATTAAGCAGGATAAGAGGATAGAAAGGCCTGGTGCAGAGTGCTACTTTGTAAGATGTGGTTAGGGAAGGCCTCCTGGAGAAGGGGACATCTGAGCAGAGACCTTAAGGAAGTAAGAAAGAAAGACATGCAGATATAGGAGAGAAGAATTTTCTAGGCAGAGGCAACAGCAAATTAATTCAATACCTCTGAAGTGGGAGCTGGTTTGTTTGAGGAGAACAAGGAGATCAGAGCAACTGAATTGGAGATAGAGAAGGAGAGTATGGGAGGCCTGGTAGAAGCAGTAAATACTGGGGATTTCACTTAGAGAGAGAGAGATGGAAGTTGTTGGAGGGCTCTGAGCAGGGGAATGACATACTAGAACTTATATATTTTTTAGGATCACTCTGGCTTTTGACTTAAGAATGGCCTACAAAGGAAGGAAAGGATAAGAGGAAGGCCAATTAGGAACAATTGCAAATACTCAACAACAGTGGCTTAACCCAAGGGAGCAAAGTTTGAGATGGAAAAAATGGTCAGGATGTAGGTAGATTTTGAGTAGAGCTGATAGAATTTGGTGACAGATTAGAAGTGGCATGTGAGAGAAAGAGGAGTTAAGGATGGTCCCAATATATTTTTTTCAAAATTAATAAACTTTATTTAAATTTCAAAAATAAAACAGAGAAAAACAGCTTTAGCTTTGTTCTTGAAGATGTAATGACCCAAGAGCAGGAACTACCTCTGAGAAGTTAAAATACCCTTTACCCACAATCAAGCCACAGGCAAGGAGGGATCCTGAATTTGGGGACAGACCTGGGTGAGTGGGGTAGGAAGGAGAACTCCGTAGTCAGGTGGGTGGGTTCTGAGACACCACAAGTGGAGAACAACACAAAAGCACATCAGAAATAGGACCAAAATTTCAATGGGTAACCAATACTTTCTTTTTACCTAAACAACCAGAAGAATGAATTCTCAATATACAGTATTGGAGCAGACTTTAGAGGAGAAACCAGCATTTAGCTTTGGTTACCTTTGAGATTCCTAGTAGACATGCAAGTGGAAATGTTGAAGAGGGAGCTGTACATGTGAGTCTGGGGTCCAAGAGTCTTGGGACCAGGCATTTGGTCATGGAGAAGATGAGGCGATGTCAGTGTATGGAGTATATTTATAGCCACTGGAACAGAGTGACAAAGTGGGGAGTTTGTGACGATAAAAAAGATGAGGCCTGAAGATGGAGGGAACACCAATATTCAAAGATCTGGAACTAGTTAAGGAGATGGAGGAATGGACAGTGAAATTGGAAGAACTATGATAAAGGGTTGTCTAGGGACTTCTGGAAGCTAGTTCTTCAAGAGGACAGAGTGATGGACTCGTCAGATGCTGCTGGTAGAGCCAGATGTCTGCTGTGCTATCTCTTTTTTTCAATGCTAAGCAGGTAGTAAATGTGACACAAATATGTGTTGAATGAATAAAGAAATGACGTGAAGTTTGTGTCCTAATTAACCTAACAAATGTTCTGGTTTCAGGGGTGGAGCTAGAGCAATTCTTTGGATCTAGATAAGAGAGTACAAGGTGGCAAAGAAGAGAGTTCAGAGTTTCTGTTTATCAACACCAGTAGGAACCGTAAGCTGGTGATGGCGGTAAAGGGCTAAGAGAGAGTCTCAACTGCCTGATTGCCCTTTGGGTCTGAAAAGAACCAGAACAGCACTTTCCTAACAGATCCCAATAGTAGGGACTAAGAGCATGTTCAGTTATCTTTGGCTTTGGCTGTCTGGTGTCACCACCTTTCCTCTCACCAAAGGAGTTCACCCCTCCGTGACTGGGCAGAGGTCAGGTCCCTACCAGATTGACAAATTACAATGGGGATGCCCAGATCTTCAGGGGTTGGGTGGGGCTCCTTGGGGAAAACTAACTCATCAATTTGTTTAAAACAGTGCTGTCCAATAGGAATAGTATAATGCATAAAGAGTTAAAATTTAGTAATCACTTTAAAAAGTGGAATTGATTTCAATGATATATTTTATTTAACCCAACACATCCCAAGAATGATCATTTTGACATGTTATCAATGTACAAAATCATTAAAGAGACATTTTACATTCTTTTTTCTCTCTGTGAGGAGTCTTTGAAAACCAGTGTGTATTTTATACCTAGAGCTCATTTCAATTTGGACCAGCCACATTTTAAGGACTGGGAAACACACGTGGCTTGGGCCACTGTGTATTACACAGCACAAGTCAAAACTTAACCTTTGTAAGACAATCACATCACACACATACATTTCCAATGTAGCTTTGGTGCCTAAATTCAAAGCTGCCTCTGCCAGTTTAATTTCCATGGGTCATAGATATGAGCTTCTTCGGGGGAAGTCTAGAGACCAAAGGAAGAAGGTCCCATTAAGGGGTTGGGCCCCAGGGCAAGGAAACTGTGCACCTTTCTAATCCATCTTTCCTAGGATCAGATGCCTGTAGTCCTCACGATGCTTTGGGCCCTCTGTTCCACAAAGAGAACTAAACGTGTAAACTACATCCCCTGAAATCCTGTTGTGAGCAGGAAGCAGAGAACACTGTGAGCATTCATCTTTATGCAACTTTCCCCCAAGTCTTCATAGATCTGAAGATGTTTCCTCTCCTTCTCTGGTGCTGGCTGCTCCATGTCTGGGGAGGGTCAATGACCACATGACTCCTCTGGGGGAGCTGCAGGCATCTCAGCAGATAGAGGACTGGATACATGAACCATGAGTGACTCAATGTGTTCCACATCCTGTACTGCTTAATCTGGGACAATTATGCCTGGGGAGAAGAAGAGTTAGTGCAAATGAATGAACATATAAGGAATTTTAGGTGCCATCAGTGTTGAATTAAGGAGTGTGGGCATGGGGGTAGGACAGGGTACACTGGCTCTCAGTGGAATAAGCTGGTTGGTTGTCTAATCCCATGTCTCTTCCCTCTTTCTGCAAAGGTTGTTAGGACCCTTGTGCTGGAAACGGAAGCCAGTAAGTCAGTACCTTCCAGCTGGTTCTTCTCTGAATCTGAACTCCTGTTCTTAGAAAATGGGCCCTTGCTCTTTCCATAGGACTGAGCCCACACCTTCTCCCTGCCTATTCAGCACCATAGAACTTCAAATCTCCAGGCTCAGCATCATCCATTTCCTGTGGTGATCTGGACCAGCCTGGCAGTGTAGTAAAAGCTCCATCTGCCTTCCTTTCAGTAGGTGTGGGTTGGATTTAGACTTAATGATAGTAATAGTTCTGTTTGTGGAGCTTCTATAATGGTATGAGGCACCAAGCTTGGTGCGTCATCTACATTACATCACTTACTGTTCACAGTAACTGTGCCAAGTACATGTTGTTATCCCCATCTTAAAGATGAGGCAACAAACTCAGAGATGTTAATTAACTAGCTCACAGACTCACAGCCGGCAAATGGTGGAACCATTAAAACCCCAATTAGTCTGAGTCCTGACCATAGACCAAACTCCACTACCTCACAGTTTTGCTGCCCCTGGTCAATATCTGGTAGGCCTGGGGCAGGTCTAACATGCTCCTGCTTCCCATCTTGCCTCATGCATGTGTGCCTTGTCTGTGTGACTGTGCTTTTGTCCTGGATCCTGACATCTACTCCTGGACTGAAGCCCCACCCTGACCTCAGTGTACTTTACCGAGGCCCTTACACCCTGCCTCAGGCCTCGACCATCTCCTGTCCTGGAGGGCTGCGCTATTCCCTCCAGCTGCTAGATGGAGTCTTGTCTCAATTGTCTAGACTCTCTCAGAATCATGAACCTCTTTCCTGCTTGACAACATGCATGATCTCTACCTGGAGATGGTTGTTGCCATGCGCCATCAGCTTTTCTCCCATGGCTCAAGCACATCTATGCCAGCCCATGTTGGGACTGCTATATATAAGGCCACCATAGGGTTTATACTTTGTCATGAAGTCATTCTGGGAGATATCCTGTGTGCCTTGACTCTCTACTCTTTACCTTTTTTTCTTTCTAGTTTCATGATCTCCCACTGGGCTCTTTAACTCAAAAGCTATTCTTTAGTCAAAATCCTGTTTTATGACCCAGTTTTGGATTGGCTGTCTAAGATCTAATAGGATTCCCACTCTCTATCTTCATCCTCTATAACTATCGTCCTGGGGCGGACGTGCCATGTCCAGTGACCTATCTTAACTCGTGGGATTTTCCCTAATGGTTTTGGCTGCCTAACAGGAGAGGCAGGGATTGGGCTCCTGCTGTCCGATTTGAACACTGGCACTAACCCATGCCAGATCCTAGTTTGTGGTTTGAACAGCTGGCTTCTCTCCTTGGGGCCATGCCCAAGACCAAATTAATCTCTCTTGCCTGGTCACTGCCAATTTTCAGCTCATTCTTTGAGTGCTCACCCACCATTAGTATCCCAGCATGCCCTGGGACCAAGGCAGCCCAAATTATTGCATCTAGTTTCCCCCAACTTTCAGAAGGTAGGTGCATAAACCACTGTGCCCTGTTCTTGTCTCAGGACTCCCATTCTCCAGGGTTGGAGGCTGCATGGGTTGCCAGGATCCAAGGCCTGGCTTTCCCTCACCACGCTGTCCCCACTGCTGTTGGTCTATCCACATATGGACCTTGCTGACACCAACTGCCCACCTGGATTGCTGCCATTACCTCATTCTGTGGAGCAGTGGCTAGACATCTAACCAGGCCTGCACTCTGCCTCCCCTCACCCACCACCTTGTAACCCCTGTTGCTTCAATCACACGTTCCATGTGGTGGTCTGTCCAGTGTCTGGTCCTGGCCTTTCCTCATCTGGCCTCTGTCCCTGGCTCTTGTGTTCAGAATCTAATGTGCTGTGATGGGAATGCAGCCTGTAGTACAGAGAACATGGGGTCTGCCTGTGTCCCTTCTTGTTTGTCTCATAATTTACCCCTCCTTCACCACACACTGGTCTGTACTGATTTCTAGAAGCTTCATATATGTAAGTCATCTCCTCAATTAGATTTTGAGCCTCTTTAGGTTAATAAACCTGCCTTATTCTGAGTTAATTTAATGTACATTGACTCCTTAATATGGCTTTGGTCTTATGCTGGATCCTAGGGTGGGGTTGAGAGGGTAGGGTAAAGCACAATTATATCATCACGTAGCAAAAAGCAGCCTTATATCTAGGGAGGTCATATGATTGGTCATCCAACTTGGGAGACTTTTGAGAGTGCAGGGCCTTAAAATAATTATGTTAATGATTTACAGCACATGTGAGCCAGGACTATCATGGGAGCCTGGGAAGCATGGTCAAATTCCTTATATACTGTCCAGTTCAGCCTTTGCAGGCCCAGTGTATTGAGTTCTGGCTGGTGGCAATGGCAGGCCCAGAACCTGCATCTCCTGGCTCCTAGACCCTGCTGTGTCTGTTGTCTTTCATTTGAATCTTTGTCCTTGATGAATTTGTAATCTAGATAGCAAATCCATAAGAACCAGGAAAAAAAAACACATAAGACAATGATGCCGATGAACTGCCAAGTAAATGATATAGGCAAGCATTTTTCAAATGTTGTTCTCCAGGAGCCCAGGGCTCCTCAGGTTCTCAATGGGAGGTGCTTAGAATACCCCATCTCCGCTTCTGCAGAGCCCCTCTGCTTACATCTGGTTTACACTCGGCTTCTGCCAAAGCTTTGTCCTCAAGAAAGAGTTTCATGGCTTTAAAATGTATGAAACCTTTTGGTAGACAATAAATAGAATGGAAGGTCAGGGGAGGGAGAGATTCCTCATGTTCTGGTAGGTTTCTAGAAGTCATGGTACTTTAGTTAGGCCTTACAACATGGGTGGAATTTAGATTCTTCTAATGTACTTCCAACCACAGCCAATTCAATATTGTGATCAAAGTTGTTGCTTAATAGACACTAGTTGACTTTTTTGGCCCTTATATATATACACAAGTACATTTTGTGGTTTTAAGAAAGGCATATAATTACAGCTAACTAACATTACCTCATGCTTATTTCTCTGCTTCCTGCTTCCTGACTCATTCCACATCCTCACTCTTCCCACCTTATCCCTAATGCTCACTTAGCATGGCTGTTCTCAGTAATGATGGTGTGAGGATCTTCCCCCAACATGGAGGAGTCCTATTATTGATTTGCTTCCTGGTGGTGGTGGTGGCCCTGTGATGGGGTGCCATGGTGCTGCTTGTCCACGGGCAGCCCAGCTGGTGGGGGTCCATGGTTTACAGGTAGTTATTGGTCTGATTGGAGCTAACGGATTCCCATCAATAGAGCACCATGGCCTTGGCCCCATTCACACAGGAAATGGAAGCTCCACTCATGCTGTGAGCACCAGCTATCTGATCAGCAGGGAATCCACAGGGCTCTACACACCTATAACAGCCCGAGGGAAAGAATTGGAGATTCCCAATAAAGCCCTGCTCCTGGCAGCTCCTGGTCATCACAGCAGCCTGTCGGCTGTCAAGAAATGCGAAGGGTCACAGGGTTTCCCTGCATGTTTGTAAAATGCAGCAGACAGAAAAGGAGATGGAAGAGAAACTCACTTTGGGTTACATCCAAGTCCTGGTGGCTCAGTTGCCTTTCAGCCACAGTGGTATCAAGGGACACATAATAGGCTCCAGTTCTAGTTCAGTTTTTGCCTTAACCTTGGAGCTTCAAATTAGAGCATTTGCAAAAAACTGTTCAATTCTATCACATGTACAAAGATTTTGTATTTTAAACAAAGGTGACCAGCGCAGTTCTCCAGTCTTCCAGGATATACCTCTCTGTGACCCTGGAGGAGGTGGAAGGAACTCTGTCTCTCTCCTCTTTATTCAGACAGGAAATCAATTCTCATTTCTTATGGAAGCATAAAGCTCTACCGCAAGCAGGTCAGAGAACTGACTGTCTGTACTCATTCAAATTATAAACAGACACTTGGTGACTCGCCACCTTGCCTGATATAAACCAATGCATGTACAATGAATAGAAAAGGATGCAGGGTTCGAGTTATCACTGATCACCAGGGACAAATCACTGATCATCTCTGTGAAGACTCTCATACACACAAGGGCAGTTAAAAGACTTATTTATTTGTAAATATAACTTCAAGTAATTGTTATTCATTGAGTATAATAAGCACTTTACACACATCATCTCATTTCAGCTTCACCTGGACACTAAGAAGTGGGTATCACTAGGTTTCACAGGTGAGGGGACAGGAAATCAAGAGACTTTACGAGGCAGCAGAGCTCAGCTCCGAGTCCACGTCTCTCTGAAGTCCATGCTGTTAATCAATATGATCTACCCTCCTACCAAAGGCCTAATCAAATATCGATTCTTTATTCTCTGTACTTAATTTTCAACAATACGTTTTCGATTAGGGAGACGAGGCCTAGAAAACCCTGTACTCTAGAAGGCAATTCACGCTAAATAAGCTGCAATCTGTGTGAGAGCAAATGGCATAATCAAGAAAGGGTTCAGTATTTAGCACAAGCCATAGGAAGCATCCTGAACATTTTACCTACGTCAGAATCATATTCAAAAGCCAAAGACTCAGTTTTCTGTCACATGTGATAGGCATTGCAAAGACTTTTCACTATAACCCCTAAGAGAAGTTATCCTCCTGGGAAGTTAGTCGTTATTTAAAACTGGTTGAAAAAATAAATTAATCATATTTAGACTTACATCAGGGAAGGGCAGACATATGTCTCCTGGCAATCAATGCTGAATAGCAAGCACCAAGCCTGCACACTGGGTACCCTCCAACCTTGGTATTTTTATTTTGCCACATTTCGTGCTCCACTTAACAACTTGACTGCCTTTCAATGTATGTCACAAGGATTTTGGCTCATGTCTTTTAGCTGGTAAAATAAATGCACTCATGAGCGTTAGGAACACAAACAGGAACTCCATTTATACTGAGAGAAAATAAGGATTAGAAAATAATTTTCTGGTATCAGGAAGAGAATTGGCATTTGAGAAGAAATTAAGCTCAGGATTTCAGAAAGACAGAAAGAACAACAGTGTTAGGCTAAAGCTTAATAGTCAAGCTGAGTGGGTCTTAGCATTTAAAAATAGGAGTAGGTGAAGTTCTGGACTGACTGATAATTAAGAGTAGATTTGATTCCCAGTGTTATCTCTGATGTACGTGACTTTGAGAAACTCAACGATTCTGTGCCTCAATTTCTTTATCTGTAAAATGGAATCATTGACTGCCTGCTCAAATCCCCTGTGGTTATCAAGATTACCAAGATAAGGATGAAAAATGCTATAAAGCAATACACTGCATAGATGTGGATTACAGCTCTTATTATAAGCTCTGCTATATTTTACTTTCTTCTGACTGAAGGGCACGCAAGTAATATTCCAAGAGAAATCCTCAGGCACTCATCAACGCTCCCTGTCCTGGATGTCTAATTCATCCTTCTCGTTCACAAATTCTTATTTGGAACATGTAAGAAATCAAACGTTTATTAGTTACTCCAAGCTTCATATATGGTGCCTGAACTGGAATGCATAGCTACATTTAGTGCCTTAAATTTCAGGTTTATTTAAAGGAGATGGGTGGTGAAAATAAGAAATTAAATTTTTATCTTTGGAGCATAATTTTATGATTAGTTTAATCATTATTATGTACAATATAAATTTTTAAATGAGTATGTAGGTTAGAAAGATAGGAAAAGGTAATTATTGTAGGAAAACAAAGAGGATTGCTAGCATCCTGTTATGCTGACCGCTCATATCAATTTTATAATATAAAAAGATTGAGTGAAGTATTTGGGAGAAATAGAAGACTGCTTCCAAAATCACAGCAACCCAGCCTGGCTTGTTTGAGTTAGTGGTTGAATGTCTACCCATGCATCAAAAGGTTGCGGGTTCGATTCCTGGTCAGGGCACATGTCCAGGTGGCGGGCTTAATCCCTGGTGGAAGCGTGCAGGGTTGGAACCTGTGCCTCAGGGCTGACCAGTCACCCACTGAATCCTTCTAGTTAGTGATTGGTTCAGAGGGGGCTGAGTCACTCACCTTCCTCCAATCAGAATGAACCCAGGAGTTAAGAGGGAAGCAACAGGAAGATATCTTTCTCCTGGGATTGCTAACAGGAAGAATGAAGTTAGCCTGGCATTGCCAGGAACGGCTACTAACCCACACACTGTGGAAGGCAGAGCTAAGATGGAGAAAAATGGAATCCTGAAGATATTATTAGAACCTCTGGATCCAGGCTAAGTCAGTTTGGCACTGGCCCTGAGCATTCCAATTGTAGGAGCCAACTAATTTCCTTTTTTCAAAACCTCCCTTGGCTTAAACTAGTTGAATTTGCTTTTATGTCTTTTGCCACCAACACTGAAAGTTTTGAAAGAGACATTGATGAAAAGACATCATTCCTAATACCAAGGCGGCAGATGTACGGTAAGGGAGAATTTAGAGAGATGTTCTCAGTGTGATGGGGTAGAGCAGAGAGGGAGCCACTGATTCTGTCTAGGGGAGAAAGTTTCCTGAGCCTGGGGAGGGTAACAGTTGGTGGCGAGCCTGCACTCCTACAGACCATAAGACATGCAATCTCTCTTCCTACGTGCCCCAAGCTAATTAGTTCTAGGAGGATCTGGTGGTCTGGAAAAAATTTCTGGCAACTCCTTTCTTTCTCCGATTTCCCCTAGTCTTGCATCTCCAGTAAGTGGTGGATATTGCTGAGGACCCTACAGTTTTGGTTTTTTTTTTTTTTTAGTTTTTATTGATTTTAGAGGAAGAGGGAGAGGGAGAGGGAGAGAGAGAAACAGTGACAAAAGAGAAACATCCACGATTGGCTGCCTCCTGCACTGGGATCAAGCCTACAGCCCAGGCATGTGCCCTGACCAGAACTGAACCACACCAACCAGGGTTTTAATATATATATGTATGTATGTATTCCTATAGTCTTAGTTAAAGACTGAACAGGTGAAAATGTCAAGAGAAATATTTTTCTCTCTTTAGGGAATCCGTAATTGGCATTAAACCCCTTCATAACAAGAATAGTTCATATAAATTACAAAAATATTTCTTATGGCTCGATATACTCTGGAGAAAAATACTGAAAAACATTAAAATCCTACATCCGAGGACTCCTGTGCTTTCTTTCAAGCTAGACAGCCTACTTCAGCTGTCGGCAACAGTTCTTGTGAGATGACCGCTGTGGCTATGTTTTGAATTTGCAAGGTTTGCTTGATAAACATTCATACTATTCTCTAGGTATACTATTTTGAGTTGCAGGCTGGCATGGAAGAGGCAGAACAGAGCATGGCCTTAGAGTCAGATAGATCTACTTTGATTTCTTATTGCACCCCATCAAGATAATGAATTTCTCTGAACATTGATCTTTTTGTAAAATGACCATAATAGTACCTCACTTCCAGCATTTCTATGAAAAGTAAGATCAAGTGCCTTGCACATTGCTGTTCACATTCTATGTTCACTATAAAAAGAATGGTTATAATCGTGTATATTTTAATTGTCTTCTGTCTCTAAAAAACCAAGGTTTTCTAAATATTTAGCCAGTTCCCTACTTCCCCTTCTCTAAGCTCAGTGTACCCCAGCTTACTCTCTTCCATTCCCAGAGCAGGAGGGCTGGAGTTCCTAACCCTAACTTGCAAACTATCAGGGAAACTGTTGAGCCATATGTCTAGCTAGGATCACAGTGGGGAGGGCAGATTAGAGAATGACAGCTGGCCTGAGAGGAGCCCACCTAAAAGGATCAGGGGCTCTATTCCAGGACGCAGAGCCTTCATGGCTGAGGGCAGGTGGCAGATTTATTCTCCCTTTTTCACCTGCACAGTCACTGCCACGAGGCTGATTCTGTAACAGCTCAGCTTTTTTGCAGAGACTCCCCTAGACTGCATGCTCCTTGAGGGCAGGGACCTGACCTTCCATTCACTGCTGGGCCTCAGTGCCTAGTCAGTGCCTGGCATGCAGGCTGGCTCTTTAAGAAGCACTGTCTGAGCAATGAGACCAGAGCGCTGACCACCATTCTTTCCTCAGTCTCTCCTGAGGGCTCTGCCTGCCTTGGTGAAAACGTGAAGGGGCTGATTTGAATCCCCTGCCAGATACTAGGGCTAGCCTTTACCCTCCGAGTCTTGACTACCCTGACAAGCATCCGGAGCCTTACACTGACTCTGAAGGTGAAGGAAGAGACTTCTGATGGTTCAAAGGAGATTAGACGGGGCAGGCGAAATGGCCAAGTTGGCCCCTTTCCCAAGGGCTAAGAAAAACATAAAAAAGTTAATTTCCAGCTGGATATTGTGTTACGTTATATTATATCATTAAGGAGCTGAAATTCCAAAATATCAGTAGCTTAAGCAAGACAGTTTTGTTTTTGTCTCACATAAGAAGGCTGGAGGCAGGTAGTCAGGGCTGCTGAGATGGCCCCACAGGGGAATCCATATCCAGCCTCCCCCGTTCTCTTCTGCGCCATGCTTAGCACCTGGCTTCCACCTTCACCAGCAGCCACTGCTGCTGAAACATCCCATCCAAGTGGGAAGAGGAGGTCAGCTGAGCAGGCCCCTTAGCAAGCTTTCCCGAAGCCCTGTCCAAAGTCTTCCATTTCACCTCCGCAAGGAAAGATAGAAACAGAGCATATGCCTTTCGAGCCTGACATATTTACACCTCCCAAATATAGAAGTTTGTGAGGAAAAAACTGGGCAGGCAATTAGCAGGTTCCGACCAATTATCGCATTACTCAAGATGAATAAATGAAGATAACAGAATCCATCCTGTAAACTTATGGAGAAGTTGTTGGGAGGATGGAAGAGTAGACTTGATGAGGCTGGCCTGAAGGAGCAACCCCCAGACCCATACAGTAGGACCCGCCTGCTTCCAGGCCCCAGAACCACCTGCCTCTGCACCAACCAGGGTTGGTGACTAAGAGGAGCCCAAAGAGACATGACAGTTAAATGTAAAGTAACCTGGATGAGATCCTGGAATAGAAAAGAACATTAGAGTCTTTTCTAGTCTGTCTTTATTCAGACAGAAGTCTGAATAAAGTATGACATCTATAATAATAAAAGCGTAATATGCTAATTAGACTGGACATCCTTCTGGACGAAGCTGGGGCTGTGAGGGTGGCAGCCACCACGTGGGTGAGGGCTGAGGTAGAGGAGGCAGCCGCCACAGTAGGCGGCGGTAGGGGCTAAGCCCCTTGCACGAATTTCGTGCATCGGGCCTCTAGTTAGTTAATAATAATGTATCAAGCCCTGGCTGGTGTGGCTCAGTTGGTTGGGCATCATCCCGTGCACCAAAAAGTTGCTGGTCAATTGCCATCTGGACATAGGCCCAGGTTGGGTTCAATTTCCAGTATGGGGCATGCAGGAGGCAGTCGATCCATATTCCACCCTCACATCGATATTTCTCTTTCTCTGTCTCTAAAAATCACTAATAAAAAAATAATGTATCACATATGGTTCATTAAGTTACAAATGTACCATAGTAATGTAAGATGTCAAGAGGGAAACTGAGTGTGGGAGTAGGAAAATGCTCAGTACTATCGTCATAATGTAAATCTCAAACTGTCCTAGAATTAAAACATTTATTAAAAACAAACAATGATGATCAAAAGTATTCAGCATGTGTTAGCCACTTTATTCGTGACTGCACAACTTCATATGAATATTTTGTGGGAAAGATAAGAGAATAAACTGATGATAGAAAACAGACAGAGTGGATTAAGGGCCCAAGTTTTTTTGTTTTTTGGGGGGAGGGGAGGGTGTTTTGTTGTTGCTGTTTTAGCTTTGCAGGCTGACTAAATAGCACTTCCATTAATTTGGGTAGACCTTGAAGTATAGATTTACTTGTGAGAAATAACAAAATTCATGCTTAAAATCCTGACAGCAAAATAAAAACCAATAGTCGTGTCCAGGACCCTTCCCAGACAAATTAAAACCAAATCACTAAGAGGGTCGGGCACTGACATTTTGGGGAAAATTTCCAGGTGATTTTAATGTGCATTTGGGACTGAGAACCAGTGCTTTGCATTTGGCAACCAATTCATATATTTTAAAAACACTGTGATGGTAACACAAAACATCTGTGGGGCCATCTGCAGCCTGTCGCCACCAGTTTGGGGATTCTGTTCTACACTTTCAGGGCAATTATAGTATAGTTAGGGAGAAACATATATAATCAAATACAGGAGCAGTGACTGAAATTTGTCCAGCGCATAAGGAGTTTCAAAGGAGCAGTGGGGTTCCAGTGGGAGAAGGAAAGGTGGTGGCCGTCAGGGTGACTGATATTTATGGAATACCTCCGACCTCTTTTCCCAATGCTCACCTCTTTTCTTTCCCTGTACCTTGTCTGCTATTATTGTCCCAGGGAAGTGGAGTGGGGGAAGCAAATAAAATTCAGTGAGAGAGACTGGATCAGCCTTATTTCTCAAAGGGGGTCATTGATTGGCGGCAACCAGGAGCTTGTCAGAAATGCAGACTCTCAGGCCCCATTCCACAACGATTGAACTAGAGTCTGCATTTGTATAGCACCCCCAGGTGATTTATAGCCACATCAACTTTGAGAAGCACTGATGTGAATTAGAAACCCCTTCCAGCACCAAGGGAAGGTGCTGAGGAGAGAAGAGGAGAAGGGCAAGAGTTTAGTCAGGAGTATTGGACTCTCTTCAGGGTTGGAAAGGGTGTCGAAACAGCCAGGTAGTTTTGTAGCCACCAAGAATGTTGGGGCAGTTCCTTGTTTCTTTGGGTGTTATTCAGGATCAATTCATCACACCGTCTCATCCAGCATGTCACCAGAACAGTAGATGAGCACTGGCTGAGGACGGGTCTAAATCGGTGAGTCTGAGACGCTGTTCTGGGTGCCTGCAGCCTCACACAGCACAAGACCCCCAGAAGCTCCCTGTGCCTCAGAGCAGGCTGTTCAAGGGCTGAAAAACTAGGGGACTGGAAAGATCCCTGGGCCCAGCATGAGGAGGCTTCCTCATTGGGGGTGATGCCAGAGGTCACACATGTTTGCAGCTGGTATCATCACAATGTCCAGAAACCAACTTGGACAAGCAGCCACCAGTTTAGTACCTTCAGAAACCTCATTAGGCAAATGATATCTCAGCAAGTCCAGGAAGGAGACTGAGGTGTGTCACCTCATCTCAGTTGAAGATGTGTATTTCCCTGCATCCAGCTGCTCTCCTGGGAAATGGGGGCGGGGCAGGGGTGTGTGCATGAGTTACTTTGCAAGGGAAGAAGTTGTCTCATGAAGAGTTGGAATCTTCCCTATCTTCCTGAAAGCGACAGTTTTAAATCTAAAGAGACTGTATTGCCTTTAATTGGCAAGTAGGAGTGCTCCTACTCCACAGAGCCTATCATTAGCAAGAATAATATAATATAGAGAAAATAAATACAGTAATATATTTTTGCATATCTGAGATGAAGTGCATACATTTTAACCCTGCTATATCAGGAAGGATTTATTAGGAAGTGAAGCCTGAGTTAGGTTACGAGATGAGGAGTGTTATAAGAGAGCAGGGGAGGACATTTTAGGCAAAGGCATAGGGTTGTCAACACAATGATGGACTTGAGTTGAAAACTGTCCAGATGGTTAGAGAATAGCATGTATGAGGGGTTGAGCTAGAAGGGTGGAAATAAGCTGGTACGTAGGGTCAGGTCTTGGATGACAGGCTATTTGGATTTTATGTTTCTGGGCAATTGTACAGAGACAGGTGGGCCTGATAGGATTTTAAGTAGATTCGAGTTTCAGAATTCGCACCCTGGCACCTCTACAGAAAATGAGTAGTTCATTTGGTTAAGAGCATCATCCCAATACACTAACGCTGCAGATTCCATCCCTGGCCAGGGCACATACAAGAATCAAAGCATGAATGCATAAATAAGTGGAACAATAAATCGATGTTTCTTTCTCTCAATCTCTCTCTCAAATCAATAAATTAAAAACAGTGAGTTGGAGAACTATGATATTGGAGGCTGAGATCGTTTAAAAAGCTAACAGATGGGGGAAGGGCCGGAATGAGGTATAGAAGGAAATCTTAGGTTTCTCTGTTGGGTTACCGTGCGGTGATGCTGTCATTCACTGAGAGAGGGCGTGAAAGGGAAAGAAGGTGCTTCACAGGACATTCACCTTCATCTGCTTAAGCCATTATTTAATGTAGACTCTACAGTGTAGAGTATTTGGGCTACGTGTAATATTTTGCCATTAAAGTGCTGCTGTTGAACATTCGTATATAAATTGACATTTTTAAAATTTGGAGTTTTGCCCTAGCTGGTTTGGCTCAAGGGATAGAGTGTCAGCCTGTGGATCAAAGGGTCCTGGGTTCGATTCCGGTCAAGGCACGTACCTGGGTTGCAGGCTCCTCCCTGGCTGAAGCCCTGATCATGCAGGAGGCAACCAATCGATATGTTTCTCTCACATTGATGTTTCTCTCTGTCTTTCCCTCCCTCCTCCACTCTCCCTAAATATCAACAGGAAAATATCCTTGGGTGAAGATTAACAAAATAAGTAAATAAATAAAATTTGGAGTTTTGAGGGGAATGAGACTATTTACTAGTTAAGGCTATTTTGTCAACATGCAAACCAATTTAATAATGCTGTAAAATATTGTCAGATTACTTTCTGGAAAGACATACTATTTCATAGCTTAACAATTATCGTTAGTGTGCCAATCTGTACACAGTACCAGTGTATTGGATTTCTATTATATAAATCAGTTTTACCTCATTTAAAAGGTGGACTGTAGAGTTATTTACATTTTGATTTCCATAATGAATGGTTAGCCTGTGAATTGTGTATATGTTGTTTTGTTGTATTTTTTCTTGCTTCTTTGATATCTTACCTTTGATGGACAGTAGTGACCACTAACCATCCTTGACTGTAATACTCTCAAAGCTTCACATTTGTAAAACAGGATTTGTATTTCATTGTACAAATAAAGTAATAATTCACATAATTCTTGATATTGATATCTTGTTATCCCAATAATATTCATTAAACAGTGACCCCTTTACTCATTTGTATTCTTTTGGGTTGTTATTGTTTTCTTGTTTCTAGAACAAAGATCTACTACATCTGCTTCATTGGTTGTTTTTAAGATATGTCATTAATTTATGGCAATTCAGCTAAAATGTATGGATCTTCCTTATAACCTACTTCTTTGTGAAGTAGGTTAATATTTTCTAAAAAGTCACATTCATTAATATTTTCTAAAAAGTCACATTATTATTTCCTTTTTCTATAATTACTTCTCTTTGATTTTAGTTAAAATGACAATGGACAACCTTTCTAGTATGATACTAGGTAGAATTAAAGATAAAGGGAAACTTGACATACGCCTATTTTAAAGTCGAACATTTCTAATGTTCTTGCTAAGTGTGATAGTATCAGTTTTAAAATGCACACTTTACCAAATTAAGAAAGAAAAATTCCTAGTTTTAACCAAGAAAATATTTTATATTCAATTAAATTATGTTTTGTACCTATTCATATAATTATATGATCTTTACTCTTTCTTGTTAATATGACAAATCATCTTGATAGTGTTTTATGTGTTATAATAACCTTTCATTCCTGGAATAAGCCTAACATGTGGTCATTTATATTTAGATGTTTGGAGTAATTTAATTTTTTCTTTCTTTCTGCCTTTGCTTCTTTACTTCCCACCTTTCCCCTCCCTCTCTTTTCTTTCCCTTTTTCTCCCTTTGCATCTATGCTGATAATTATAATGTACTGATTTGATATTGGCCTTAGGATTGGTGGTGGTGGTGGGGGAATCCATGTTTAACTTATAAAATCAGTTCAGAAAACATATTGTCTTTTCCAGTTTTTTGAAACAACATGTAACAGAATTATTTATTTGAAAGATCTGCCAACTCAGCAGGGCCAGGTGTCTTTTTTCCTCCTCCTCCGCCTCCTCCTTTCGTTTGATTATGTTGAAACAGCTTTCCTGTTTAGTTATGTTGGCTTCCCTCCCCCTCTATTATAATAAGACTATTAAAATAAACTATCTCCAGTAGTTAATTTTTTACTCGAGGGTAGAATAACAGAGGTAATTGGTGCCTGTAGATGACTTTTTAAAAAGTTCTCAGAAAACCTCCTAAGGTGTTCTTCAGGAGGAGGCTACACAGGGAATGAGGTCTTGTATTTCTGTTAGCTTTTATAGTTACATTTTTGAAAACTCATCCATTTCATTTGAGTTTCAAGTGTTTTAATATATAATTGAAGTGTGTATGTGATGTGATGCAGATAATAGGAGATTATTTTCATAATGTTCAGATGAGAAGTAGATTTTGGTTTCAGTATTTCCATTTTTAAAACGTTTTTGCAAAGGAGTTCTGCTAATTAATACTTATTTGCTCTAGTTTATTAGTCCAATAGTGTTTGCCTGTGAATGTCTATGGACAGTTATTGTAGCACTTTGGCAGTGCACTAAATATTTTCCACTTTGAAATGTTTCTGTAGTGTGTGTGTTGGGTATACACACACATATTTTTACAGTGGTTGTATTCATTTATTGAAGAAGAAAAATTAGTCATACTTTTGTAAATAAAAATAATGTATATATATAAAATTGAAAATAACATTTCTCCATTTCAGTGAAATAAAAATTTTTAAATTTAAATTGTTGTAGTTTTATTCTGTCACCGAATAAAGTATTTGTGTTTTCCTCTTATTACAATGATTAGCACTTTAAAAAATGTCAAAGAAGCTCTTGTTATTGAATCTACAACTTTTTCCTACTTTATTTATTCTTAATTTATTAGTTTATTAGTTCTCCTTTCCCTAGTTTCTCTTGATGCTTTTCTTCCTTTTCAAAAAGCAGATGATTTAGAAAATCTATAAAATAAGAAAAATTAGGGCTCAGTCTCACAACCCAAAGATAATTTTGATGCATTTACTTGCACATTGTTTATATAATTATGTCAGCTGTGTGTGCAATTTTATATATTGTTGCTCATATGTGTGTATTGTGCAGTATAAATATATTGTTTTAAATGTATTAGAATTACAAGTTTATTTCTTCTCTGATGAAGGTTATGATTTAAGAGATTAATTTAAAATTTTAATTATTTCTGCTATTGTTCTTTATTTCAAATTACACTCCTTTTTACTTTGGGAATGTGATAATAGAATCTCTTTTTTTTCTTCATATGAAGAAATTTTTGTGTGCCTTATTTGATTGATATTTTTGGTGACCCATTACACTGGAAAAAATGTCTATTAATTCTACCTAATTTATTACACTAATCAATTGCACATGTCATTAAATCTGGATCCTCCTGATTTGTCAGGTAGGACACTGACAATTCAAATGTCATTTTTATTTATATTTTTCCTTGCGTGGTGTTCTGGTATTCCCAGGCTTTTGTTGTGTATTGTACCTTTTACTATTATTATAGTGACTATATTTATTTCGCTTTGAAATAAAACAGTAAGACATTAACTCTTACTTTAAAAAGTATTTTTTTATTGATTTAGAGAGAGTGAGGGAGGGAGAAGGAGAAAGAGAGAGGGAGGAAACATGGATGTGAGAAAAACATCAATAGGTTGCCTCCTGTACACACCCAGACTGGGGACCAAACCCACAACCTGGGCGCGTGCCCTGCCTGGGAAGTGAATCAGTGACCTTTCAATGCATGGGAGGATGCTCAACCAACTGAGCCACACTTTTATTTTTCTTATAAGTAATCAAACAGGCACACCATGCTCACCCTTCCTCAGTGTTCCCCCAGCATGTACCTTGGCACGTGAATTGGTATCCCGGGGCTGCTAGAACAAGCACCACAGACTAAGAGGCTTAAACAATGGAAATTTATTGTCTCACCGTTCTGAAGGCTAGAAGTCCAAGATCAAGGTGTTGGCAGGTTGGTTCCTTCTGAGGGCTGAGAGGAAAGGATCAGTTTTAGGCCTTACTCCTTGGTCAGTAGATGACCATCTCCCTATTGTTCTGCATATTGTCTTCCTTCTATGTGTGAATCTTTCAAAATTTCCCCTTTGTAAGGACACCAGTCGTATTCCTAATGACTTCATTTTAACTTGATTATCTCTATAAAGACCTGGACTCCAAATCAGGTCACATTCTGAGGAATTGGGAGTTAGGACTTCAACATAGTAATTTAAAAAGTTAAATATTCAGTATATAATGTTTTAAGGGGACATTTGATTCAAATCCATTCAATTCCACAAATCTCTATTAAGCATTCAATATGTATCAGGTCCAATAATTGAGCTAGCCATGTTCTTTTTTTGCATCTTTCTGTAAAATGTATCTTTATTTTTGCTATTCTTTCTTCTTTCGTTCACAGGATTTTAAAAGTATATTTTAAACTATGTCTTTTTGAGATAATAATGATCTTATCTAACTTGTTTCTAACATTTTTAGACATTAATTATTTAACATAGGGGTAACTATTTACCCCTAAACATTTCTCAACAGACTGATGAGCTTTCTCTTCTTCTGGGGGTGATAAAGAACCAAAATATTTTCTGTGAAAGTGCCTCAGGGACAGAGGCACAGGCAGGCCCATCTACCAGCAGTGTGTGTGTGTGTGTGTGTGTGTGTGTGTGTGTGTGTGTGTGTGTGTTTCTTTACATCTATTATGCTTCCAGGTAAGTTTTGTTTAAAGAAAGCCATCATCAGCTTTGTAGAGTCCCTTTAACAAGCCTAATGCACCCATCCCCCAGCTGCTATGACCAATAGCTGCCCTCATGTCCAAGGAATTGCCCTTAGCATGGGCCCACTGGAAGGTAACAACCCCACTCAGCACCTTGAGCCAGTGACCAACAGATCGGGTACAAAACGCTGGCATCTTGTCTAGGGGTGATGACGACTCTGTAGTGCAGATGGGCTCCTGGGCTTGCTGGAGATCAGGCTGAAGCGGCTCCAGCTGAGACCAGGTCCTCAGTCAGCCTCTTCACCTTGCTCTGTGCTGCGTGTGACCATCTTCTTCAGGAGCCTTCCTCCACAAATCACCTGCACAAGAATCTCCATCTGAGGTTCTATTGTTAGGGAACTTGCCTTTAGACCAATGGGTTCTACAACCAAATCCCATGTAAAAATCATGGATTTAATTCAGGTATGCTGTGATACATCTACCAGGGCAAACAGAACCCCTGATGGCTCTAAGGACAGAAGTAGAAATTCATGTTTCAGTGATTTTCTTGCTGTCTTCTGAGAAAGATTCCACTGAAGACTGTTTTTATTTTTATTTTTAAAATATATATATTTTATTGATTTTTTTTACAGGGAGGAAGGGAGAGAGATAGAGTTAGAAACATCGATCAGCTGCCTCCTGCACACCCCTCACTGGGGATGTGTCCGCAACCAAGGTACATGCCCTTGACTGGAATTGAACCTGGGATCTTTCAGTCCACAGGCCGATGCTCTATCCACTGAGCCAAACCAGTTAGGGCTGAAGACTGTTTTTAATCAGCAAATAGAAGACGAATACCTAACCATATTATTGGGAAGCTTTGGGCCAGTGGACATAATCCAGCTGAAGCAGATGTCTCAGACTCTCAAATTAAATTGTTAAATATATTCTAGGGTATATCCTATTATTAATCTTTCTCCTTTCTGATGTTTTTATTTTTATTTGCTTCCTTTGATGGGAACTGAAGACCAGAGGCTGGGAGACCTTGGACTCAGGAGAGAAAAAGAACAAGGAGGAGAAAATAAGCAGGTGAGAGGAGCATGGCAGGAGGTGGGCAGCTGGGGCGAGATGGGAGGATGATCTCCAACTGGGTATCTCACGGGTCCCTCAAACTCAACATGTGCAAAACAGAAGCATCTTGTCCCTAAGTCATACCTGCTCTTCTCCAGGTCAGTAGATGGTGTGACCATCTGTCCACACCTTCAGGTCTCCTCCCATGCTGTTACTCTCTTTTCATTCCAGTCTTCCTCATACCTTTCTCAGTTGTACCTTCTAAATACTTCTCAAATCCACTCACTTTTCTACATCCCTTGTGCTACCAATCTGTCTACACCACCATTACATCATGCTTGGATATGCGCTAAATCCCTGACTTACATCTCCAATGCATTCTCCACACTGGCCACAGTATCTTCTGGACCACAAATCTGAACATGCCGTCCTCCTGCTTCAGCCCTTTTGAAGGCCTCCATTCGCCTTAGGATGAAGCTTAAAATCCCGATCATGGCCTACATGACCCCACTTTATTTGGCCTCTGCTAATCAACAATGTTTTCTCACCATTTTTAGTTCTCCCTCTCCACGTTCCTCTCATAAAGGCACTCTTGCCTTAGTTGCGGCATGTTCTTTTCATTTCTCCTAGCTACCCCATACACGGTCCCCTCTTCCTGTCATGCTCTTCCTCCCACCCCTCTCTCTTTCCCCAGCTAAGTCCACTGAGCATTCAGGGTGCAGCCTCTCCTGACTGCCCCACCTCCACTGATAGGCGCTCTTGTCTAGTTAATACCAGGTGATTCCTCTTGCCTTGGAGTCTTTGGGGAGTACAGGCATATCTCATTTTAGTGCCTCCACAGATGTAGTATTTTGTACAAATTGAAGGCAAGACCTTCCACCAGCAAAAAGATTAGGACTCGCGTCATTGTGCTGGTCTGGAACTGAATCTGTACTACCTCTCAGGTCCACCTCTTTTGCCAATTCCACTCATCTGTGATTTTTGCTCTCCCCTTCCATTCGTAATTCTTTTCAATGAATTCCTGTAATTAAGACATTTAGATTTGAAAGCTTGACTTTTTTTTGTCTTTGTTGTTAGTGTATTTTTCTTTTTTTCCAGCAGAAATGACAAATGTGTGTGTTTTAGTAAAGGATTTTTTCAGAAGGAAGTGACCTGCAGTATTGTTCACTGAGTTCATATGGATATCTAGCATGAAGAAATTGTGTAAAAATGTATAAATGTCTAGGGATAGATTGGAATCTTCATTTGTTCTCTTTATCATATGTCTTATATTAATTACCTTCATTAAAAAGATTGTGTTTGTTACTAGAGTTTTATCATTTATTGATCATGTACTAAAATAGAAATTGTTAAATGATGGCCTATGGGCAAATTGGCCTATGACCTGTTTTAGTAAGTAAAATTTTGTGGGAACCCAGCCTTGCCCATTAATTTAAACATTATCTATGGCTGATTTTGTGTGATGGGGCAGAGCGAAATAGTTGTGACAAAGACCATATAGTTCGCAAAGCCTAAAATATTTACTATCTGACTCTTTATTTTTTCCCCCCTACTATCTGACTCTTTAAAAATGAGTTGGCTGGCCCCTTTACTAGTCTCATTAAATTCTACAGCAGCCTTGTAAGATGTGTGATAGCACCGCTTAGGTTCGGAGAGATCTCATAATTTGCTCCAAGCGACATAACTAGTAAGCAACAGTGTGAGGATCTGATCCCAAGTCAGGGACTCCACTGTTTATGCTCTTTTAGGTATATATAAAACCTTTTAAACCTCTGAGAAGTCCTCTCATTCCTCTTTTTTCAGACACGAAAACCAAGGTTTAGTAATCTGTTCAAGTTCCTGCAGCTGGTGAGTAATGGAGCCAGGATTTGAACCTACATCAGTCCAAAGCCTGATTGCTCAGCTCTTTTTACCAGGCACACTGCCTCTAAATATTATATTGTTCAATGTATTACTTCTCAAAGATTGGTTGAGAAGCAAGGATTTGATCCTAGCTTTAAAGAAGTTGTCATAAAATTAATCCTGAGTCCAATCCCCTTCAGAAGGAAAAGTCAGAAAAACTGGGTTGACATTGACAGGCCCACTTTTGTCCTTCTGGCACTAGGTTTTTCTAATCCTTAAAGCATTACCTAACAAAGTCGTTGCAGGAACGTGGGAAGCCTGAGCTAATTCCTTGCATATGGCACTATCTTTCCCCCACTCTCCACCTGCCCCTCAGAATAGCAGGCAATAGATGCAACATTACTTCTTAATAAATTCACTATGTAATTCCATTAAATAGACTGGAAGCATAAAAAAACTGGTCAAGATTCTCCCTCCTGTATGTCTTTTTTACTTTTGGACAGGAAACACTAAAAAGTAATCATCATTTTATGGTGGTCCAAGATTCTCATTTTATCAAAGTACAGATGGATATATAGGACAGGCAGGTAACCCACGTTCAAACTGTGTGGTGTTGGGCTGTAATTCCATCTGGCTTTGAGGGAAGGAATTGGCAGCCAGATGGAAGTTAGTAGAAGTAGAGAGATGCAGTGACAGCAGGAATAGGAAAAGAGGCTGCCCTAAAGACAGAGAGAGAAACAGAAATTCCTCTTGTAGATTTCCATGTGGGTCTTGCAGATGCAGGCAAGTAAAGTGACGCCACACGGACAGGGCCACGGCTGCGAGGTCAGGCTTGCTGGCTACCTAACCTGTGAGGTGATCGTTGTGCTTGTTTCACACCTGCAAGAGCAGAGGCCTCCTGTGAAGTCTCATCCGGGGAAGTAAAAGGGGAGAAGGGCTTGCAGCAGGTCTGGTAACAGGACTGGATGCCTTGGAGCACCTGCCGTCATGTGGCAGAGCGGCCTCTGAGATGAAATCTTCCATCCATGATTCCATGTGCCTGGCACTGCATTTTGTTTACACATTGATTTGTTTTTATCTCATAAAAATTATCAGCACGGGCTTGTTTTGCACCACAGACAAGAATACATTTGCTTGTTAGGCTTCTTCTAAGAGGCAGCATGTTTAGGCTGGGAGCCCCTTCTACAGAGATCAAGAAAGAAATAGAAAAATACTCATGGGACAAGGGATCCCCTTCTAATTATATTTCTGCAAGTCTCCTGTTGTCCTGAATCAAGCCCCAGGGTACTAACAAGTGGCAGGTAATTCACACCAGGCAGTCTGTGGGCTTGGAAGTGACAACAATAATTCCCAGTGGGCTATTTTTGCAGAAGTGTAAAGGTGATTTTCTTAAAATATGTTGAACCCAGTTCCTGTGATTTTAGAGGCTCTTTTAACAGGACCCAAAAGGTCTAGAAGATGATAGGAGAGGAGATGGTGATTGTTAAGGATTTCTGAAATTAGTTATGACATCAGCCTTAAATAACCTCAACGTGGCTATTGTAGTTGTACTTTTTTCTTTATGCCTCTGCAGCAGGACAAACACTCAGCAGATTGCTTACTCTGCCAGCTTCCACATGCCACTGAAAAATAATTTGCAGAATTAGTGGGGGAGCCTAATGATGCATTTAATTAGAGAACAATCAGGTGATGTTTTATTTGTATTAAACAGAATAAACAAAGAAACTCATTCATGAAACACAAATATAGACTAGGTCACAGTAGAGCACATTCATGCTCTGAGAGACCAGCCCGATGACCCTAGTGACCCCATTGAGAGCTGCTGATCTAAAGGAAAGCGACCCAATGGGGCTGCGTTTTGGCTCTTTGGAATGACAGCTCTGCCTGTGTGTGGTCCCTGTGGTGTGGGACAGGTTGACTGGTTGGGTGAGCTTCTAGAATTTCCAGCGGTGAGCACTGACACCATTGGCTAACTTAAATGATCAACAGAGAGGATGACTTGATTTAAGAAATTGCTGATACTAAGAAGAAGACAAAAATGTCATGGATTGTATTTATTTTTATTTTGTTATTTTTAAGTGCTAGAGTAATCACAATGTCTCACAGGAGTGAGAATGCAGAGGCTCCCTAAGGAAGGCAGGCTAGGGTCTCAACAGCCTGTCACTGGTGCCTGAAATAGTACCATCAGGTTTATTCCTTTGGATAAAGGACCAGTGCTCAGATGATGTAAAAACTTAAGTCTAGGCTACCTTGTTTGTGAGGTGCCACTTTCCCTAATGTGGCAGATGATTGGCTTGGGCACAAGTGTGTAGACTTTCCAGGGGGTGGTTCTGGGCAGGCAGAGAGTCACCAGGTGGCCTCTGGGAGAAGAGCAAACAATGAGGGTGCTAAGGGTGTTCTAACAGAGTCAGGGAGGGCCAACTTCACCTGCTTTACAGTGTTTCCTGGGCTGGTGGAAAATTTAAGAAGGAAACAAAATATTGTTCAGGCATCTGCCCAACTATTTCCTGTGAAGTTGGTGAACTAATAAGATGCCTCTGGATTTCACAGGCCTACTATCAATATTGTTTTTAAGACTGGGAGGAAAACCACAAAGGATATAAAACAGCCATGTTGGCAAGATCTTGACTTTTGAACTGACTAACATTTGTCAATCAGGGAGCTTTGGCTGCAGCATAGTAGAACAGATTGAACCGTGATCTCTGCAGAATGATGCATGTGGGGAAAGCTAGCAGAAGGTTCACAGTGCTGTGGCCCAGGCACCAATAACAACAGGGCTCACAAGTGCTTAGGCAGCTGAGGCCCCACACATAGCACAGACAGGGGAGTGGGCTCTTGCAGGGTCATGTGAGGACACGAGTGGAGTCTGGGGCCGGGGGAGGGGAAAAGAGGAGCCTGAATCCTGGCTGGACAAAGCAAATTTCTCCTAATCACCTCAGCACGTGGTCACAATTCTCTATGAGTGTCTCTAATGGTTTTCATAATTTTGTTCTCCTAGGATAGCTTCTGAAATCCTTTGGTGCTATCCAGAGCTTACCAAATTAGAAAAGTTTTCATGTGTACAGAAGTTGTTTTCAGATACCAACTTTCTAGGTCCTTTCTTTTTTCATAATTGGTTGTGGCTGTGAAAAATAGGTAAAACTGGGCTGATTAAGAAAATCTTATAAAGTAGTTCCCCATTGGGAGGGGAGGTATTGGGGGAACTTTAAGTGTGTGTGTGTGTGTGTGTGTGTTTCTGGGCCCTACCCATAAATATGCTGATGACCTCATCCCATTCCGCAGCCTTTTCAACTTGAGTTATTTCATTTAGTGTTTCGGTTATAATTTTATTTAGATGTGGGAAGCAGAAAACATTCACAGTGGCTCAAACAAAAAGCATAGGTTTCTCACCCAACAAGAAATCTGAAGTTGGTGAGTTTGGTTCAGCAGTCAAACCATGGCAGGGCCTACACTGTGGGATTCCCTTGGCCTTTTTCTTCATAAATGCAAGGGAGCTGCTGTAGCTCAGGCCATCCTGTTTGTAAGGAGGGAAGGGAACTGGGGCAGAGGGTCATGCCAGCAGCGGCCTGGGAGGACATTTGCTTCTGTCTCTGGCTCTACGTTGGGTCAGCTGACCACTTGCAGCTGCTGCAAGGAAGGGCTTATAGTAGAAAGGGGCAGGAAAAGAGGTTGGGAAGATTTTGGGGTAGCCATTCAAAGTATCTGCCACAATGAGCTTCTACAATGGACAGAAAAATTACTAGCTCTGGCTGGTTGACCATCACAATTGAAATGTACTTTATTCTGCCTCTAAGGTAAGATTTTCACTGCTGGGAGTGGTCACTAAATTTTGGTCCTTAGGGACACCATCTACATGCTTTTCCATGATTTAATAAACTCATTCAAGGAAACCGTTGAGAGGTATCAGAGTTTAGCCTTTACGTCTAAAAGGCAGAAGTGGCTGTAGTTTTGTAATGTGAAATCCAAACCTGCCTTGGAGGTCCTGTCCTATCTTTGTTCTCAAGCAGTTTTACTGGATATTCAGTGAGTTAAACTTTGCTGAAAAGTAATAAAGAGTGAAAACTCAGTGTCTGACAGCAGCTTCCCTGGGTGGAACAGATGTGTGACTGCAGGATGTCTGAGTGGCTCTGGTCTTGGTGAACTGCAATGCAGTCGTGATATGCAATTTTGGAGTCCCTCCAAGGAGAGACCAAAACAGAAATCAAACAAGGTGCCCATAATTATGAACTACTTAGAAACAGAGTGAGATCTAGATTCTACTCCAACTTAGGCAGGTCAGTAATGTTTGAGGGATTGTATTTCCACATCTGTAAAAGGATGAAGTTGGATTAGGAGAGCTCCTTTAAATATAAAGGATAATGAAGTTTCCATAAAGGCTAAACATTAATTTGTATATTTAATTAGATAGATTTCTGAATATATGGCTCGAGGATTAGGTAGCCTTATTAAAATTGGCCCACTTGCAGTGAAAAAACAACAACAGTGTTACTCTACTTTAAATTAAAAACACAAACACACACACATACAAAATATAGAAATTTTATTTTCTACATTCCACACTGTTTTAAAGATATGGCCAGCTTGGCTGACTGTGAAAGCATGTGATTCTGAAATTAATTGGCAGCATTGGATATGTACATTCAAAAAGTATAGCCTACAACTAACTGCTGCTCAATGGTTATCAAAATTTCCAGTAAGATTATTCCTATGAACTGCTGAATCTATGCTTCTAGCCCAGATCTCTCCACTGAGCATCTCTAACTGCTCACTCAACATCTCTGTGGGGACAGTCCATTCAATGAGCTTAAAAATGAGCTCATCTTCCCCACAGATCTGTTCCTCCTCCTGATCCAGCCCCTTGATTCTCTCTTCTAAATATCCATCTATCCCTAACCCTCTCCGCCCCGCTGCCTCTGCCCTGGCTGTCTCAGCTGCTTGTGTGATGTCCGCAGTGGCCATCCAGCTGGTTCCTCCTAGTCTAGTCTTCCACTGCAGTCCATTTTCACAATCTTTCTAAAACACAAATGCAATCATTCTCTCATTCAGCAAATATTTAAATGCTGAATTAGAGTAGTAGTAGACACGGTGCTAGGCACTGTGGATTCAGTAGTGTACAAAACAAAGTCCTTGCTTTCATTGAACTTACATTACAGGAGAGGCAGACAATAATCACATTAATAAGCAGATACACAGAAGCTCTTGGAATTATGATCAGTTTACATCGTAAGTTCAAAATATCCTAAGTCAAAGATGCAGCTAATACGCCTAACCTACTGAACATCATAGCCTAGCCTCGCTGATCTTAAGCATTCTCAGAACCCAATAACCAAAAAACTATGACAACACTGTAGAGTATAGGTTGTTGACCCTCGGTGATCACGTAGCTGACTGGGAGCTGTGACTCGCTGTCACTGCCCAGCATCACAAGAGAGTATTGTACCACATATCGCTAGCCTGGGAAAAGATCACAATTCAGAATTCAAAGTATGGTTTCTACTGAATATGCATCGCTTTTGCCCTGTTGTTAAAAAAAAAAAATCGTAAGTCAAAGCAACTTAAGTTGGTTGTATTTATGTAAATACTAAAATAATGGGTGGGGTAAATGCCATCTTTGTATAAATATACAAATTAATGTTTAGCCTTTAGGGAAATTTCATTCTCCTTTATATTTAAACTAGAGGCCTGATGCATGAAATTCGTGCAAGGGGGTAGGCCCGGCTACGCAGCCCCGGCTTTGTCCAGAAGGTTGTCTAGAAGGACATCTGGAAGGACGTCCGGAAGGTAGTTCAGCTGTCCGGTCTAATTAGTATATTACGCTTTTATTATTATAGAAGAGCTCTCCTAATCCAACTTCATTCTTTTACAGATATGGAAATAAAATCCCTCAAACAGCCATAGCCAGTTTGGCTCAGTGGATAGAGAGTCGGCCTATAGACTGAAGGGCCCTGGGCTTGATTTTGGTCAAGGGCACATGCCTGGGTTGTGGGCTTGATCTCCAATAGGGGGCGTGCAGGAGGCAGCTGATCAATGATTCTCATCATTGATGTTTCTGTCTCTCTCCCTCTTACTTACTCTCTGAAATAAATAAAAAATATATTTAAAAAAATAAAATAAAATCCCTGAAACATTACTGACCTACCTAAGTTGGACAGTCAGGACTATAAAGAAAAGTAAGGAAAGAACTTTTTTGGGTTGGGTGGTAAAGAAAGGTGCCGGTGGGGTGATAATGGGGCAGAATAAAGGGAGGAAGCAAACTAGGGGAAATCAGAGGAACAAATGTTCAGGGTGAGAAAGCCCTCAAGTGGGAGCTTGTTCACAGAGTCAGGGTGTTCACAGAGCAGCAGAGAGGCCAGTGGGGCTCAGGGGGAGTGAGCCAGAGTGGGAGTGAGGAGATGAAGCCAGGGATGTGAGGAGGGGCCAGATTACTCCCGGCTCACCTACCATTGAAAGCTTTATAGCAAGGCAGTGATATGACCTCACTCGTATTTCAAAACCATCACTCTCCCTGCTGTGTAGAAAAAGAATGTGAGGGATAAGAATGGTTACAGTGAGACCAGTTGGGAGGCCTATGCATCGTTTTATCAAGAGATGATGGATAATTTATTTTCTTTTTTTATTGTGGTACAATAAGTAACATAAAGTTTACCATTTTGACCACCTTTAAGTGTGAAGTTCAATGGCATTAAATACATTGGTGTGCAACCATCATCACCATCCATCTCCAGAACTTGCGCATCTTCTCCAACTGGAACTCTGTCTCTGTTAAACAGTAACACCTCACCCCCCTTGCCCCTGTCCCTGGCCACCACCATTCTACTTTATTTTTCTGTGAATCTGATGGTCTCAGTATCTCATGTAAGTGGGACCATATATTTGTCTTTTGTTTCTGACATTCACTTAGTGTAATGTTCTCAAGTTTTAACCATGTCATAGCCGGAGCCAGTATTTCCTTCCTTTTTAAGGCTGAATAATATTCCATTGCATGTTTATGCCACATGTTGTTTATATACTCATGCGTGGTGGACCCTTGGGTTGTAGCTACCTTTAGGCGTGAATAATGCTGCTGGAGGCATGGGTGTGCAAGCATGTATCGGGAGTACCTGCTTTCAGTTCTTTTGTGTATATACCCACAAGTGGAAATGCTGAGTCATATGCTAATTCTGCTGGATTTATCTTGAATGTAGACAAGAGAAGAATTTACTCCTCTGCTTGAAATTTCTCAGCAGGTTTTCTGTTGCCCTCAGGACAAAGTGCAAAGTCAGTTTCACACAGTTTAAACATCCTGCATGATCTGGCTCTTGCCAATCTTTAACAATCACCTGCCCCCACATTCTAAATTCTAGTGAATTTCTTTGACTCTCAGAACAAGCCATTCTGTTTCCTCTTCTGAGAGCTGCCCCCGCCCCAGCTGATCTGTACTGACTCTTAGTTCTCTCTGAAAGGCCCTTCCCTGTGCCACGGAGTTCAGATGGAGTTTCTAACCCCTCCTGTGCGCTCCCTGCAGACCCTGCTCTCCCCACGTGTGGCTCACCCCACAGTGCTGGCCTAGATTGGACTGTGCAGCCTGTCAGATGGTGAATGGTGTGTCTGACACAGAGCTGATAGCTCTCAGGTAGAATGAATATTAATTGAGTAAAGGAATAAAGAAAGATATACAATAATAATAATATTGTAATCTGTCCAGTTCTTGAGAACATGAGTTCAAAAAATACCTCCAGGAGCCAGATAACTTCAATGTGTAACACAGAGAGTGGGGTGATTAATAAAGAAGAGAATCGTGGGGCCTGGGGCCCTCTAGAACTGTACTATACAATAGTGTCACTACTAGCCACACGTGACTGTTTAAACGAAAGTTAGTTAAAATGAAATAAAATTTAAATTCAGTTCCTCCATCACACTAGCCACACGTTCTCAGTAGGCAGCCACATGGGACACTAGGAGTGCAGGTAGAGAACAATTAATGCACTGAGAGTGTTCTATTCTATAGGGCCATTCTAAGAGGCGTATGTCCCACCTACAGCATTCAAATGAAATTTTTTTTATTAATCCTCACTGGAGGATATTTTTTCCATTGACTTTTAGAGAGAGTGGAAGCAAGAAAGGGGGCAAGACAGAGAGAGAAACATCGATGTAAGAGAGCCACATCAATTGGTTACCTCCTGCACTCACCCCAACGGGGCCTGAGATCAAACTTGCAGCCCAGGTACATGCCCTTGACTGGGAATCAAACCTGAGACCCTCTGGGGACCGGGCGAAGCTCTAACTGCTGAGAAACACCAGGCTGGCCAAGCAAAATACTCTGTCATCCCAGTTTCTTACCCCTGCTCTCAAAAACGAATCTTCTGATAAAGCCAGCCACATGGAAGTTGCAGTTCAGGGATGCATCTTTGCGGAGGTGAGTCCGTCCTGTGGATGAGAGAATGGCGTTCAGGATGTTGCTTATTACCCACTTTCTGAGAATCCTAGAGGAACGTTCTCTCTGATGTGAGTGTCGGGAACAGTTGCATGTCGTTTACATCACAGTTTAGGTCTGTAATCGATCAGATTACCCCTTTTGCACTGCCTGCTGTAAGTCGAGAGCCAGCAGGTGAGCCACACCTGATTCTGTGCATTTTAAAACCCTTAGCTTAATCTTATTTTTCCTATTCTACCTTCCATTAATAAACCCTGTGGCATATGTTTTGTGAGTACATTTTCCCTTAGTGAATCTATTAATTTATTTTGGTGCTCTATAGTATTTTGTTGTATATGTGCTTTATAGCTTAATCCTCCATCCCTGTACTGCTTTATCCCTTTAGGTATTTGTTTCCGTTTTCCCTGTTACACACAATGTGAATGGATGTCTGTGTGCACACATCTTTGCCCTGTGTGAGTGCTGGGAGTGGGACATGCTTTTGTTACCTTTGAGATGTTGCCAGATTGCCCCCCAGAGCTGTTGTTCCAATTTACATTCCCGCCAGCTCTGCTCGAGAGCCTCACCCTAACGTTCTGCTCTCCTTTGGAATGTTATAATTTTTGCCAATATAATGGTTTTGAGATATCTCATTGTGTTGTTTTGCCTTTTCCCCAAACACCCTTGATACTGGGTCTGTTTTCATACTTATATGCCTAGTTGTCGTTCTTCTATGTGACTTTCCAACACATATCCTTTGCCCATTTTCTATTGGATTGTTTATCATCTTACTGTCTGATGGGAACTATGTAAACCCATTAAAAAACAGCTTTATTGGGATATAATGTACATAATCATAAAAGTTACCCTTTTATTAAAGTGCACACTTCAGTGGTTTTTAGTATATTTACAGAGTTGTGCAACTAACCACCTAATTTTAAAACATTTTCACTTCTCCCAAATGAAACTCTGTACCCATTAGCAGCCTTTCCCCAACCCTCCCCATCTCCACCTTCCCGCTCCAGGCATCCACCAATCTACTTTCTGTCTCTATGCTTTTGCTTATTCTGGGCATTTCATGTAAATGGAATGATATAATAAGAGCCATTGTAAAATAAGAGGGAGGTATAAATAAATAGTTGGATGAATTATAGGATTCATTTGCACTTTTGAATTATGTAAGTGGCCCTCCATGCTTAGAAGCTTTTTATTTGCATCTAACTCTTACGTTTTTCTCTAACATACATTATGAATGACAAATATATAGATCTTAAAACCCTACCTTCCCGATCCCTCCATCTTTCACCTTCAAGGATTCCCAGAGATCGAAATCTTCCCTTTGAAAAGCACTGGCCTGGCGCAAATCATAGTCTAAACACAGCTCTTGTAAGAGCAGAGCTAAAATTCAGTTTTGTTTACATTCGGCTGAACTAAAAGGGGTCATTTCAAGAAAGAGTCAAGGACTAGAAGGGGAAATGGCCTGGAATGAGTCTAAAAGATTTAATGTTTAAAAATTGGGGAACTCTAAGGGAAGTAGGATTCAGCTATTATCAACTGCATGATTGAAAAGGAATCGGGCGTTTGGGTGACCAGCCAAACCACAGTTTTTTAAGGCCAAACATCACAGTCTGTATTTGTGTCATATATAATACAGTGTAGAGTGTGGAAATGAGAACACAGACAACGGAATTTCTTGAAGAAATATGTTCTTTGAGAGTTGAAGATGGGGGAGGCAAAAAGGAAGGGTGGTCCATATTGATTGAAAGCCTTAAAATCAGAATTTTCAGACCACATGACAGAGAAGATTGGGTTAAATGGAAATGAGTGTTAAATCTAATCAGTACATCAAGTATAATGTTCACATAGTTTGTTTATCTAATCTTTCCAAAGCAAACAATAGTGGTGGTTAATCGATTTTCTTTCACATTCTTACAGGCAAAATGGTGTTTTTAATTTTATGGATTTAAAGTTCAATATTGTGTTATTTTCCGTAGGAGTATTCTTCCAATTTCTTAATGAGTTTTAGAACTACAAGTTATTCGAACATGTCTTTCAATGTTAATATAGTGTTATTCTTCCCCCGTCCCCCTAAAATGTAAACTCTTAAACTGGCATAGAGGCTTTGCAACACATCTAGCATTTCACATATGCCCACAAGGGCTTAACGAATGGCATTTGCTGCCAGACATAGGCTGGCATCTCCCGGGGTGTGTATGCATAGCAGGATCTTGGGCATGAGCTAGATGTAACCGTCCGCGTGATTATAAAATAAAAGCAAGATGTTTGTTTGACTTGAAACGTCCACTTATTTCTCACTGGCTAGCCTCTTCTACTTATCCTGCTTTTAAGTTTGAGAAAATTGCCAAATCCTCTCGTGGTTTTCTGAAGTAAGAAGAAGGCGATCCATGAACCACGGGCTGTAACACTTCAGTAACCTCAGCTAACGGTGGGAGCACAAAATAAACCTGAGGATACTCTTAAAGAAGTGCAGTTTATGACTTTCAGGCTCACACATAAACTGAAGCTGTAGGCAAGGTATTCCAGGTGCAGGGCCTCCTGGTCTGTGTTTATGTCTCGCTGGTGATGGACAGTACAGACACCAACATGCAGGGCGTTCGGTACATGTAGATTGTTTGGGCAAACAGATGTGAAAATACGTCTTATTTTCTTTATTAATTTGCATATCAAGATATTTGAAAAACATAAGCAATAGTACAGCTTCTTTGGTAGGCCTACACACTTCTAAGTGTTTAAATTACCAAGGTTCAGTTAATAATACCAAAGGTTTGCACCCCAGGCAAGCTCAGCCCTTAATTGGCTGCCAAAAGCACAGTGGAAGCAATTAATATCAAGAGAAGCAGTTTAAAGGACATGTTAATTATTCATTTTCCTAAATCACTCCATTTTTGTTTCTGCACTATTACATGACCTAAAGCAACCATACTTTTCTATAGACGTGGTTTTTCCAACTTTGATGGATCTGATTCCAGGGCCATGTCCCACCCTCCCTCCTCCCCCCCCCCCCCCCATTTTGATTTAGCTGGTCTGGAGTAGGTTTAGGAATTTGTATGTGTATTAAGTAGCCCCATGTGATTCTGCCCAAGTTGATACCACTGACCCTGTTTGAGAAACTGGACGTGAATACATCAAATTTTCCCACGTGTGATGTTCTGGTAGATTAAGCTGAAGGTAGATACAATGCAATTTCCTATGAAGGGATTTTTCACATTCCTTGAAAAATTTATTTTCATGATGTTATCTAATATTTCTTTTATATAAGAGAAATTATGTGACACATTTATTTGAGAATTTAGTGACAGGAAAGTTTTCCTTTCCCCAAAAAACAATTTTCCTCCAATTAACAACCAAAAGAATAAAAATTCTCTTTTTCCTTGGGATATATATAGGAAGTTCAGAGAACAAATACACATCTCATTTCATGTTCCAGTGCAATTTTTTCTTGCTTTGTCCTCAATATGGCTTCTGAGTTTTCTTTCTGATTTAGGTTTTAGCTGTTCTGTACAACTAGCTTTCTATTTTATAACACTTTTTGCAAAGTAGGGAGAAATGATAAAAATATAAGTAGGAAGCTGAATGTGGTTGTTGCTTCATAATGTTATTGATGGCTCCCTTGTGTTGCCTGCATTCACCTGCGAGCCCTGGGCTGCCTCTCTGGGTTACAATGCCCCTCAGTTTGTGCCTCTCACTCCCTGGGGTGTGTGATCCTCACTGAGGTGAACTTTCTCTCCAGTCTTCTGACAGCCCTTACTCACTGACTTTCTCAACTGTGTTGCTTGAATCTGTTGTTTTCAACAGTGTTTAATATTTTATGTTTACTCATTGGGGGATTGCATTTATTTTCCAAAAATCTTCATTGCCAAAGCTGGAAACAACTTAAATGTCCTTCCGTGGGCAACTTGATGAACACATGGTGGTCTCTGCACAGCAGACCTCTGCTCAGCCTTGTGCCGTGTGAAAGAAGCCAGTCTCAAAAGATCAAGACTATAGGATTTCATTTATTTGTGAGGCTGGAAAAGGCAAAACTATAGGAACAGGGAAATGGTTGCCAGAGGTTGGGGTGGGAGCGGGCTCTGACCAAAGGAGGAACGTGAGAGATTTATTTAGGGCACCGAACCTTCTGCATACTAATATTGGCTGTGGTAGTGGTTACAAGAATCTATGCAGGTATTAAAACTTATAGATTGGACACCAATGTGAATTCTATTGCATGTAAAGTTTTTTAAAAAGACAATTTACAGACTAGGAGAAAAATATTTGCAAAACATATGTTTGTTAAAATACTTGTATCCAGAATTATAAAGATTTCTCAAAACTCAATAGAAAACAAAGCAATTAAAAATGACAAAAGAGCCCAGTCAGGTGTAGCTCAGCAGTTGAGCATCGACCCAGGAACCAAGAGGTCACTGGTTCGATTCCCAGTCAGGGCACATGCCCAGATTGTGGGCTCGATCCCCACTGGGAGGCATGCAGGAGGCAGCCAATCAATGAGTCTCTCTCATCATTGTTGTTTCTATCTCTCTCTCCCTCTCCCTTCCTCTCTGAAATCAATAAAAATAAAAAAGTAAAAATGACAAAAGATTTGAATAGACATTTCACCAAGGAACACATACAGATAGCAAGCACATGAAAAGATGCATAACATGGACATAAAGAAAATGCAAATTAGAACCACAACGAAATATACCTATTAGAGTTGGTAAAATAATAAAAAAAAAAAAGGGGGAAAAAAAGAAAAAACTGACAATACCAAGTGCTGGTGAGAATTTGGAAAAACTGGCCCTGCATTGCTGATGGGAAAGTAAAATGGTTAGAGCCACTTTGGGAAATAGTTGGGCATTTTCTTAAAAAGTTAAGCATACCACATGTTCCACCAGGTATGCTTTTATGTATTTATCCAAGAAAAAGGAAAACATATGTTCACACAGAAACCTGTACAGGAATGATTATAGCAGCTTTATTTATAACTAGAGGACCAGTGCATAAAATTTGTGCATGGGTGGGAGTGTGTCCCTCAGCCCAGCCTGCACCCTCTTCAATCTGGGACCCCTCAAGGAATGTCCAACTGCCCATTTAGACAGGCAGTCGGCATCCCTGTCACAATCCAGGACTGCTGGCTCCCAACTGCTTGCCTGCCTGCCTGCCTGATTGCCCATAACTGCTTCTGCCTACCAGCCTGATTGCCCCTTACCACTCCCCTGGCGGCCTGATTGATGCCTAACCACTCCCCTGCCAGCCCGATTGCCCCTAACTGCCCTCCACTGTCAGCCTGGTCACCCCTAACTGCCCTCCCCTGCCAGCCTGGTTGCCCCCAACTGCCCTCCCCTGCAGGCCTGGTTTCCCCCAACTGCCCTCCCCTGCAGGCCTGGGTCCCCCCTCAACTGCCCTCCACTGCCAGCCTGGTCGCCCTCAACTGCCCTCCACAAGATGGCCATCTTTGACCACCTGGGGGTGGCCATCTTGTTTGTTAGGGTGATGGTCAATTTGCATATTACTCTTTTATTAGATAAGATTGCTCCTAATTGGAAACAATCTAAATGTTTTTCAGCTGCTAACTTGATAAATAAACTGTGGTCCATCCATATAATGGAAAAAGCAGCAAACTATTGCTATATGCAACAAAATGAATGAATTTCAAATACATTATGCTAAGTGAAAGAAGCCAGCCTCAAAAGGTCATATAAGAAAAGGGAAAAAAAAAAAAAAGATAGGAACAGAAAACAGATTGGTGATTGCCAGGGTCAGAGGGCAGAGTTGACTACAAAGGGACATAGGGAATGTTTTAGACTGCTAGGCTCTAACTCTTCTACATCTTGATGATGACCATGGTTACATAATTTATCAAAGCTCAGAGATTTGTGCACTATAAAGAGTAAATCTTACTGTGTATGAATTATACCTCAACAAACCTGACCCCCCAAACCCCAACCATTGTGGTCCTCAGAGCTGGAAGAACTTGGTACTCTATAAGTTTCACTCTTTCTTTTCTTTCAATTTTCTTTTCAAATAAATTCAACAACTATTGAGTGTTTACATGTATCATTCACCATGCTAAGCATTTTTTGGACTATACCACATGTTTAAAACAAGGTTTTTGACCTCAAGTTATTCATAATTATGAGGACAGACACCAATTTTGACTTTTCTGTAAGTGTTAAATAAATGGCCATTACAAGTCTTTAAGCAGAGAGGTGACTAATGAAGGCAACACCTGAGGAAGGTCAGTCAGAAGGCTTGTGTTGTATAGATTAGAGCTGGGAGGTACTTAAGCAGGAGACTAGTTAAGAAAAAACTGAACTAACTTGGAAGTGGGATGGACAATAAGATGGCAGCTTTGGATACCTGAGAGGCAGGTTAAGCACATGCTCAGGGACAAAGCATGGTCATCAAAAAATATGAGAAATCCTTACCTTTCATAGTTTTAGAAACCTTTGCAACTTTGTCTTAAGGCCAAGTTTAATCTGTCTGTGTCATGACAACAGAAATGGAAAGAAAAGAATAAATCCAAAGACACTTAAAAAAAAGAACATAGGAATGACCTAGAAAAGGAATATAAATGACTTCAAAGTTATGATCGTGGAAGACTTTAATAGTAATAAAGAGGGAATATATGGCAGAAGGTTTTGTTGTGGACCTCATGTAGTTGGACATGAGAATGGGTCATCCAATTTGGAGCTGTTCTCTCAAATCCAGATGCCATGAGCTACTTTGCTTCTTCTGGAATGAGTCAGACACATTTCTGCGCAGAATCTTTGAGCTGGCTGTTCCCTTTGCCTAAATGCTCCCTCCCCGCCCCATCCCAAATATCCCACATCTTCCCCAATATTTTCCTTAAGTTCCAGCCTTAAATGAGGCTTACCTGACCACCCTATCTGAACTGTAACTGGCCTTCTCAAGTCTCTGTCTTCCACACTGCTTCTTCATATCATTTATTACCTCTTGCCATCTAGCATATTTTATTTACTTAGAAAGTCTAACTTTCTTGGGGTGGGGAGGGGACTCCAATATTTATTTTATTTTTTAAAATTCTTTATTGTTTAAAGTATTACATATAGTAGTGTATATGTCTCCTTTTCCCCCCATTGACCTCTCCCCAGCTACCCTCACCCCTCCAGGAAGTCTACTGTTTACTGTCTGCCTGCCCGTGCTAGAATGCAAGCTCACAATGGCAGGGATCATTTGCAGTTATGTTCATGGATGTATCATATACACCTGGAATAAATAGTCCTGGCACACCGGAGGTGCTCATCACATATCTGTGAAGAAATCAATCACAATAAGTAATATTTACTGAGCATATTCTTATTTTAAAATTTTTGGTTAATCCTTACCTGAGCATATTTTCCCATTGATTTTTTGAGAGAGTGGAAGGGAGGGGAGAGACAGAGAGAGAAACATCGATGTGAGAGAGACACATGGAACCTGGGACCTTTCAGTCAGTGGGCTGATGCTCTATCCACTGAGCCGAACTGGCTGGGACTACTGAGCATATTATTGGACTAAGCACTTTACTGACTCTACATTGTTTATCTCTATAACGGTAGCTCTCTGGGCGAGGTACTATTGTTATCCCCATCTTGTAGATAAGGAAACAGAGGCTCCAGCAGATTAAAAGGTTATATATCCCTACTAAGAAGTGGAGGCAGGTTAAGCCAAGAAATGCCTGACCCTGGCGGAGGAGCACACACCCCACCTCTTGGCTGGTAGATACCTGGAAGCCCAGGAGATTCTCGGTTGAGGGATCAGGTCTGAAGGGCCGGAGTTATCTGAGAGAAACCTTGTCCCAATGACGTGGACAGAAGATAAAGCTCTAGGACAGATGTGTCATGGCAGCCACTTGAAGGAGAGAGGTCCCTGAGGGAAGTCCTGTACCAATGATATGGAGAGACAATGAGGTTGAGCCAGCTGCCACGCACACTTTTGAAAGATAATAAAACTGTAATTTGAACTCAAGTTTTACACTCCAATCATTTTTAAGGGACACAAAATTTAAATTCACGTCTTCCTTTCTAAAAGGGAAATGCGGGCTGAAGCGCATTCATCCTCCAATTTTTGGTGAAGTCCACCTAAAATAAAGTCCATTTAATGCTGATGCTACTAGAATTGTTTTATGTGAGCAAGTCATTTGGTTTCTGTTTTACCAGACGGGCAGGGAAATTTGTCATTCTTTATATAGTATCTCTAAGAATTCATTTTAGAAATAGAATTGACCACACACAAAAAGGTATTGGAGAAAAATCTGAATTTGTTCGGTTGTTTTTACCAATTCTAGCAGCAGCCCCTGATTATAAAAATCCTCTCCACCCCTATAGTCGGGGATTTACTCTTCCGGTGCATCTTTAGGACAGGATGACCTTTCACTCCCTTTGGATGAGCGCCCTCTTGTGGTGAGTCGTGAGCGTGCACGGCTCCACCTTGCTCCCGGGCTCCTTTGTGAGGCAGCAGCGCGCTGCCTGAGCATTTTCGGACATCCCTGGCGAAGGGAAACACATCCCATGCTTTACTTCTTGAGTAGCCTCTGGTGCTCTTTACACAAAAGGGAAAATACGCTGTTTTATCTCTAGACTTTATTTTTCATGGCATATTTATATGCCAACTGCTGTTACTGCGACCCATTTCAGTTATAATTATTTTCCTTGTTTTATGGAGGATAGTTGATGAATAGCAGAACATTTTAAATAGGTTAGAAAAGGCTTTAAATTTTAAATTCATTCCTTACCCAAAGAACTCTGCATTTTTGTGTTAAAACCATAATCTGAGTTTAAGGCTAAGAAATAAGAGAATGTCTTGGGATCTTGAACTCATCTCATTTCACAGCTGACTTATGGTCAGGGAGAAAACGGCAAGACCTGGGGAGATGGAGGAGGATGAGGACTGTCAGCCCTTAGAGTGCCTCCCGTGCATGGACACTTGATAAATAGGCCTCCTGGAAAAATGATAATAGTATGTATAGATCCCTAGACCTGCTTTTAATTCCATAAATTGACTGCCATTTTAATTTCACTAAATCAATAGACAATGTCATGCTTATTTCAAGATATTACCTTGAAAAGATCTTGGATCTTTGTAGTCAAACAGAATTTAATTTGAATCCATGCTCTTTATACATAGCAGTATGACTTTGGGTGAATTACTTAATCTTCCTTGTTGCAATAAGGGGAAACCATTTCCCACTTTGAAGGCAACACCTGAGGAAGGTCAGTCAGAAGGCAGGAGAAACTTAGGAGGTCATGGGTGTAAAGTTTCACCCTCGCCTTTTTCATGGAAGGCATTCCTCTCTGAGAACACCCACTCAGACTGATTTATTGTAGTCTAGTTGGGGCGACAAGACACACACTGAAATACTGAACAAACAGGAGATTATAGCTTGAACATTATTTGGTGTGTACACCAAATTTTCCTTATTGTACTATCAATTTTTCTTTATGTTTGGAGACTGTCTCAATAAAAGTTTATACATTTAGAATTGTTGTATCTTCCTCATTTGGTAACAATAATATTGTATGCCTTCGAACTATTTTATTTGATATTACTACAGGAATACCAGTTCTTTTGGCTAATATTTGTCTGGTTCAGGCCTATAATTCTGTATCTGCAATTCTGAAAACCAAATAGTTCTGAAAACAAAGTTTTGTGTGTTTGTAAAAAACTCATTCAGCAGCAAAAGCTGATCTATGCTGATATGGAACTATTTATAGTCTTGGTTTATTCTATTTAGTGTAAATATTTATATGTTCCTTTAGAAAATATTACTGTGTTTGGTTATAAGGTATTGCTTCAAATTCCACTGGGGGTATTAACTAATATATAACTATACCCTGTATTAAATCTTAAATTAAAATTAATCTGAAAAAAATTAACCTGAGTTTGGAAACACATTTGATTGCAGGGTTTGGGTTAAGGATGTGTGTGTATGTATAAGAGTGTGTATGTGTAATTTCCACCCCTGTGTTCTTATGTTTTAGATGTATATTTTTAAGTAGCATTTAGCTGGATTTGTTTTTAATCTTATATAATAACTAGAGGCCCGGTGCACGAATTCATGCACAGGTGGGGGTCCCTCTGGGTGGTCTGCAGGGAGCGGGCTGAAACCCGCAGACCAATGCTGCCTGCAGCTCCTACCTGCCGCTCCCGCTCATCCTGGCCCCACTGTGCCTGCCGTGGGCTCGTGCCCAATCAGTCCCAATCCAGAGAGGCTCGTTCTGCTGCAGCAGTGCTCACCAGCCATGAGCCCTCCCAAGGGATTGGGCTGAACTGGCTCTCCGAAATACCCCAAGGGGTCCTGGATTGCAAGAGGGTGCAGGCCAGGCTGAGGGACCCCACCAGTGCACCGTTGGGCCAGGGAGGGACCAGGGGAGGGCTCCAGGGTATGTCTGGCCCATCTTGCTCAGTCCCAATGGGCTGGACTCCAGCAGCAAGCTAACCTACTGGTCAGAGCATCTGCCCCTGGTGGTCAGTGCACATCATAGTGACTGGTCGATCAGTTGACTGTCTGCCCCCTGGTGGTCATGCATGTCATAGGGAGCAGTTGAGCAGCCTTAGCTTATCATTAGCATATTGCACTTTGATTGGTTGTTCGGTTCTTCTGCCATTCTGTCTATTTGCATATTACCCTTGTATTATATAGGATCTGTCTTTCAGGCAGGGATAGAGTAGGGGAGAGATAGGGGGTAAGTGGAGGACATCTGTAATACTGTCAACAACAAAAAATTAAAATTAAAAAATTATCTGTCTTTTAAATGGAAGATTTTCTATTTACATCTATTCTCTGATATAGCTGGATTTTTTTCCTGCCCTCTCATTTTTTTTCTAATTGTCCCACATTATCTATACTTCCCTCTTATTCAGCAATCTAGTGGGTTAATTGAGCTTCCTTTACTCTTTTTTTTTTTCAAGTTTTTGCTCAATTAGCTAGGAAGTTATGCCCTCTTTATTTTCTTAATTGTTCCTTTTGAAGTATCTTCAAGCATATTTAATCTGTAAAGTTCAAAGCTAATCAATATGTTTAGCCTATGCCTCAAAATTCTAAGACAATGTTATTGCTCTAATGCTGAACACGTTCTCCCAGCTTACTGCTGTCCACATTTTTGTTTTATCTTGCTCGTTTATTTGTTATTAGCCACAAAAATTAGATATTATTTAATGAAAATGTTTATTTAGATTTATGCCCCTATTTACCAGTTTGTTTGCTCATCAACCATTTATCCAACATATTTCTTGAGTACCCGCTATAGGTCTGGGACGCAAGCAGTGAACAAGATGAAGTCCCTGACCATCAAGGACTTAACTTGCAGCTCATATAAACCATTCCTTCCTACCACTCAGATCTTCCTTTTGGGATCATGTTCCTTCTTCCTGCACATCTTTTATAAGTTCCTTTATTTGAGTTTGTTGAATCACTAAAAAAATTTTTAGATATAATTCACATGCCATATAATTCTCCAATTTAAAGTACACAACTAGTCCAGCCAGTGTGGCTCAGTGGTTTGAGTGTCAACCCATGAACCGGGAAGAAAGTCATGGTTTGATTCCCAGTCAGGGCACATGCCCGGGTTGCTGGCTCAATCTCCAGTGTGGGGCATGCAGGAGGCAGACTATTAATGATTCTCTCTCATCATTGATGTTTCTATCTCTCTCTCACTCACCCTTTCTCTCCGCAATCAATAAAAAATTATTAAAAAAAAGAGTAAATTACACAATTAAAAGGTTTCTAGACTATTCACAGAAATGTGTAGCCCTCACTGCAGTCAATTTTAGGATATTAAAAAAAACAAACCTTGTACCTGTTAGCAGTCACTTCTTTTAGTGGGTTGAGTAATGTCCCCTTAACATTCATGCCTACCTGGAACCTCAGCATGTGGCCAAATCTGGAAATAAGGTATTCGCACATGCAATTAGTTAAGATGAGGTTGTACTGAATTAGCCTGGGTCCGAAATTCAAGGTGAAACGATACTTTGAAAACTACAGTATTGTACTTCTTTTGTTAAACTTATTCCTAAGTGTTTTATTTATTTATTTATTTTTATGCTATTGTATGTTTTCTTTCTTTTTTTTTAAATCCTCACACAGGGATATTTTTCCATTGAATTATAGGGAGAGTGGAAGAGAGAGGGAAAGACAAAGAGAAATATCAATGTGAGAGAAACACATGGATTGGTTGCCTCTTGCATGAGCCCTGACCAGGGCCTGGGCAGGAGAGGAGCCTGCAACTGAGGTACATGCCCTTGACTAGAATCAAACCCCAATGCTCTATCCACTGAGCCAAACCAGCTTGGGCGATGGAATTGTTTTCTTAACATTTTCACATTGTTCATTGTGAAAGCATAGAAATATAATTGATTTTTGTACATAATCATATTAGTTTAATAGTTGCTGAACTCATTTATTAGTTAATAATTTTTTTGGTGGGATCATTAGCATTTTGTGTATACAAGATCATGTCACATCCTTTCAAATCTGGATGTCTTTTTATTTTTCTTGCTTAATTGCCCTTAATTGAACTTCTAGTACAGTGTTGAATATAAATAGTGAAAACAGAAATGCTTGCCCTGGCCGGCGTGGCTCAGTGGTTGGAGTGTTGGCCTGTGTACTGGAGGGTTGCAGGTTCAATTCCCAGTCAAGGATAGATACTTGGGTTGCAGATTCGATCACCACCCCAAGTGCAATCGATGTGTCTCTCTCACATTGATGTTTCTCTCTCTCCCCCTCCACTCTCTCTAAAAATCAATGAGAAAAAAATATCCTCACTCCTTGTCTGAGGATTAAAACAAACAGACAGACAGACAGACATGCTTGTCTTGTTTCTGATCTTAGGAGAGGAAAACCTAGTTTTTTTTATCATTAATTATAATTTTGGCTCTAAGTTGTGTGTGTGTGTGTGTGTGTGTGTGTGTGTGTGTATGTGTTTAATGTAGATGCCCTGTATCAGGTTGAGAAAGTCCTCTTATATTCCTAGTTTATTGTTTTTGTTTTTTAAATTATGAAAGGGTGGTTGGATTTTGTCAGATGTTTTTTTCTGCATCTATTGAGATGACCTTGCAGTTCTTTATATTCAATTGGTATGATATATTACATTAATTGACCTTCAGATGTTAAACCAATCTTAATTTCTAGGGTAAATCCTACTTGGTCATGGTATATTATTCTTTTTATAGATTGCTGAACTTGGTTTGCTTGTATTTTGTTGATGATTTTGACATCCATATCCATGACACAATGGCTTTTAGTTTTCTTCCCTTTAAAAAATTTTTTTAAATTGATTTCAGAGAGGAAGGGAGAGGGAGAGAGAGATAGAAACATAATGAGGAGAGAATCATTGGTCAGCTATCTCCTGTATGCCCCTTACTGGGGATCGAGCCCACAACCCAGGCATGTGCCCTTGACCGGAATCAAAGCCGGGACTCTTCAGTTCGCAGGCCGATGCTCTATCCACTGAGCCAAACCAGCTAGGGCAGTTTTCCGGCTTTCTGATGTCCCTGTCTGGTTTTGTATCAGGTTAATAATGGACTCATAGAATGAGCTGGGAAGTATTCCCTCCTCTTCTAAGTTTTTTGAGGAGTTTGTGAAGAATTGATATTAATTCTTTAAATGTTTGCTTGTTTTAATTGGTGAAACTATCTGGGCCTAAGCTTTGTGTGTGGTGGGGCAGGGTAGTGTTTTGACTACAAATTCACTCTCTTTGTTATGTCTATTTAGATTGTCTATTTTTTCTTCAGTTAGTTTTAATAGTTTGTATTTTCCTAGGCATTTGTCTATTGAAGTTATCTAATTTATTGGCTAACAATTGGCCATAGTATTCCTTTATAATTCTTTCTGTTTTTGTAAACTTGGTTGTAATTTTGCTCTTTTATTTCTGATTCTACTAATTCCGTGGTCGGCAAATTGCGGCTTGTGAGCCACATGCGGCTCTTTGGCCCCTTGAGTGTGGCTCTTCCACAAAATACCACGGCCTAGGCAAGTCTATTTTGAAGAAGTGTCATTAGAAGAAGCTTAAGTTTAAAAAATTTGGCTCTCAAAAGAAATTTCAATCGTTGTACTATTGATATTTGGCTCTGTTGACTAATGAGTTTGCCGACCACTGTTTTTCTCGCCCCCTCCCTCCATCAATGTAGCTTAAGGTTTGCCAATTTTGTTGATTTTTTAAAAGAACCAGCTTTTGATTTTATTAATTTTTTCCTATTGTTTCTGTATTAACTATTTCTTCTCTGGTCTTTATTATTTTCTTTCTTCTACTTATTTTAGGTTTACTTTGTTATTCTTATTCCAGTGTCTTAAAGTAGAAAGTTAGATTATTGATTTAAGATCTTACTTCTTTTTTAATATATACATTTACAACAATAAATCCCCCCCCTAAGCATGGCTTTAGCTGCATCCCTTAAGTTGTGATGTGCTCTGTCTTCATTTTTATTCATATCTAAGTTATTTATTTTTTTATTTTTTTCTTCTATACAACTTATTAATCTTTTTTTATAGGTGATGCTTTTGGTGTTGTATCTAAAAAATCTACCTTATACCTGAGGTTCTCTAGATGTTCTTCTATGTTATCTTCTAGAAGTTTATAGTTGCATTTTATATTGAGGTCTATGATCCATTTTGGGTTAATTTTTGTAAAAGATGGATGTCCAATTGTTTCAGCACCATTTGTTGAAAAGACTATCATTTCTCCACTGAATTGCCTCTGCTTTTCTCCATTTAATTGTCTTTTGTTACTATTTTCTGTTTTACTTCAGTGGTTTCTATTGAATTTATTTTATATATACTAGAGGCCTGGTGCACGAAATCTGTGAATGGAATGTGTGTGTCCCTCAGCCAAGCCTGTACCCTCTCCAATCTGGGACATCCCTCTCACAATCCAGGACTACTGGCTCCCAACCGCTCACCTGCCTGCCTGCCTGATTGCCCCTAACTACCCTCCCCTGCAGGCCTGGTCACCCCCAACTGCCCTCTCCTGCAGGCCTGGTCACCCCCAACTGCCCTCTCCTGCAGGCCTAGTACCCCCCAACTGCCCTCCCCTGCAGGCCTGGTCCCCCCAACTGTCCTCCCATGCAGGCCTGGTCCCCCCAACTGTCCTCCCATGCAGGCCTAGTCCCCTGCAACTGCCCTCCCCTGTTGGCCTGGTCACCCCTAACTGCCCTCCCCTGCCAGCCCGGTCACCTCTAACTGCTCTCCCCTGCTGGCCTGGTCCCCCCCAATTGCCCTCCCCTGCAGGCCTGGTCCCCCCCAAACTGCCCCTCCCCTGCAGGCCTGATCGCCCCCAACTGCCCTCCCCTGCCGGCCTGGTCCCCCCAACTGTCCTCCCATGCAGGCCTAGTCCCCTGCAACTGCCCTCCCCTGTTGGCCCGGTCACCTCTAACTGCCCTCCCCTGCCAGCCCGGTCACCTCTAACTGCTCTCCCCTGCTGGCCTGGTCCCCCCCAATTGCCCTCCCCTGCAGGCCTGGTCCCCCCCAAACTGCCCCTCCCCTGCAGGCCTGATCGCCCCCAACTGCCCTCCCCTGCAGGCCTGGTCCCTCCCAACTGCCCTCCCCTGCTGGCCTGATCGCCCACAACTGCCCTCCCCTGCAGGCTTGGGCCCTCCCAACTGCCCTCCCATGCTGGCCTGATCGCCCACAACTTCCCTCCCCTGCCAGCCATCTTGTGGCGGCCATCTTTGACCACATGGGGGCGGCCATCTTGTGTGTTGGAGTGATGGTCAATTTGCATATTACTCTTTTATTAGATAGGATGTGAACTTCTCTGAATCAGCTCCAGATTTACATGAACTTAATTCCAGTGAGACATAGAAACCTTACTCCTATTTAGTCCTATTCTTTTTCCTCTTATTATTGTGGTATGATTATTAAACATATCACATCTATAAATGTTAAAAACCTCACAGTTTATTGCTATAATTATTACTTTATATAATTTTATAGCTTTTAAGGTAGTTGAAAGAAAGAAAAGAGGACAAGTATATATTTATAGCTTTTGTTATATTAAGCTTATTTAGCATTTGTGGTAGTCTCAGAAACATGTTAATATTTCTGATTTTCTTCATTTGTGCTTGTGAAGTTACCATCTAATAATTTCCTTAGCACATACAGCTTTGCTCCTATATAGGTAGCTCTTTTGTGTCCATATTGGTAAATGTATCCCCCCAAAAATATATACCGACTTTAATAACTGATAGCTCAATTTTGAAATGAAATGTATTTTAGTAAACACTGCCTTTATAATTATTCGAAGTTTGTGTATACATTTTCTTGGACACCAATATTATATTTATAGATGTTATAGACCTGGCAATTCATTATATACATATGATTTTAGACACTTGCTTTAAAAATAAGTTACAGCCCTGGACAGTGGTTGGAACATCATCCCATATACTGAAAGGTCATGGGTTTCATTCCCAGTTAGGGCACATGCCCAGGTTGCAGGTTCAGTCCCCAGCTGGGGCACATGCAGAAGGCAACTAATGTTTCACTCTCACATGGGTATTTCTCTCTCACTTTCTCTTTCTCTCTTCTCTCTCTTTCACAAACCAATGAAAGCATGTCCTTGGGTGAGGATTAAAAAGAAAGTTAGCAAAGGAAAAAACATATGCATTTATACAGGCATACCTCAGAGATATTGTTGGTTTGGTTCCAGACCACTGCAATCAAGTGAATATTGCAATAAAGTTTGTCACACAAATTTTTTGTTTCCCTGTGCATATAAAAGTTATGCTTACACTATACTATAGTGCATTAAATGTGCAATAGCATTATGTCTAAAAAAAAATCAATGTACATACCATTATTAACAAATACTTTTTTGCTAAAATTGCTAAGCATCATATGAGCCTTTAGTGAATCATAATCTTTTTGTTGGTGTAGGGTCTTACCTTGAATTTGTGAAAAATACAATATTTGTGAAGTGCAGTAAAGTGATGTGTAATAAAATGAGGTATGCCTGCACAGTATTTTGTAATTACATAATTAGCTTTCCCAGTGCTCTTTATTTTCCATGTAAATTCAAATTATCATAGGAAATTACTTCCTTTTAGCCTGAAGAAATCCCTTTATTATATCTTGTAAAGCAGGTCTGTTGTCAACAAATACTCTTAGTTTCCCCTCACTCCTACTCCCCTCTCAGTTTTTGTTTATCTGTGAGTGTATTTAGCTTTCATTTTTGAAAGGTAGCTTTGCTGAGTATTGGATTCTTGATTGGAGATACTTTTCTTTGACACTTTGAATATGTTATGTCATTGTCTTCTGGCCTCCATTTTCCCACTCAGAAGTTAGTTGCTGATCATATTGGATTTTGCTCTTGCTCCTTTTCTTTGGCTTTCAGCAATTTTACTATGATGTGTCTATCTGTAGATTTCTTTGCACAAATTGCTCCATAGACTAAACCAGTGGTCGGTAAACTCATTAGTCAAAAGAGCCAAATATCAACAGTACAACGATTGAAATTTCTTTTGAGAGCCAAATTTTTAAAACTTAATCTATATAGGTAGGTACATTGTTATTAACTTAATTAGGGTACTCCTAAGCTGGCCCTTGCTAAAAACGTCCTCAATCTAATTGAGGTATGTTCGCTGAGGTCAACCCCTTCCAACTCTCCCATCCACACTTATCTTGTATACTTGTTTCGTCTATCTCCTTTCATTCATCCTCTCTATATGTTCAAACCATCTCAACATACCTTTCTCAATCCTCGACACTACATCTTCTTTCACTCGACAACGTTCCCTAAAATTAACTTAATAAACTTTACTTAAAGTTTTAAGTCTTAGTTAAATTATAGGTGCGTTGAATAAAACTTGATATCATACTTAATAATGATATTATTTATTGATAAAATTAAATTCCTTACAACTTACCTTACAATATCCATAAAATTAAATCATGACAATGACTGACAAACACTGTTGTGAACAGTGGCCTTGCATCTCCTTGGAAAGTTTGGGTAAGTCAGGTTTGTATGTTGTTTTTAATTTTAGGCAGGATTCCAGATTCTCATCAATAAGACGACTTCTCAATTTACTCTTGATAAGGTTCATGCTTGAAAATGATTGTTCACATAAATATGTAGACCCGAGTAAGGAAAGAACAGCAAACGCTAGTTTTTTCAGTTGATTTTGAGTCAGAAATACTATTCCAGGTGTTAAAAATCAACATATCCTCCTTCTCCAGGTCTTTCAAAGCAGACCACTTGTGCTGTGAACTAAGTTCACATTTGTTTTTCTCCAATATTTCTATATCAGCACAAAGACGTTCACATTTCGAGCTCCACAATTTTTTGTTTTTTTAAATCCCTCAATTGCATTTCAAAGTTGCCAATGTAAATATTAAAGGGAGAAAATTTAATTCTGTTACAGTAGCATTAAGAGGTTTTTCAACAAAGGCTAACATTGCTTTGCTGTTTCTGAATTCCTGAAACCTCTTGATAAAAGCTTACCTCATATTTAAAAGTGTTGTTTTGAAATAGCAAATGTCAATATCAGAATTATTTTCTTGGCAATGTTTCTCTTAGAAAGTGAATCAAAGTTTCTCTTTCAAAATCTTGAGCAAAAAGAGATAATTTGTTTTCGAATGAAATAACTTCTAACACCGAAAAAATTGTGTTTCCTTTCCCCTGTAGTTTACGATTAAGCTGATTTAGATGAGACGTAAAGTCTACCATGAAATAAAATTTTTGGATCCACTGATCGTTCGTTAGTTCTGGATAGTAAACACCCTTCTCAAGGAGAAATGCTTTAATTTCTGTTAATAAGGAAGCGAAACGTTTCAAAACGTTTCCTCTTGATAACCAACGTACCTTGTTATGCAGCAGAAGATCTGCGTACTCACTCTTCATTTCAACTAAAAATTCTTTAAATTGGCGATGATTAAGAGCTTTAGCTATAATGGAGTTGATAATGTTAATCACCAATTCCATAACTTGCAAATTTCTTCTGGAAATGTCTGGGCACAAGGCGCTTGTTGATGAATGATGCAATGGTAAGTAAGTATCTCGTGATTAATTTTTTCTTTCAAAATAGCAACAAACCCGTTTCTTATGCCGGTCATACTTTTCACCCTGTCTGTTGAAATTCAGACAATTTTATCGCGTGGAATATGATGTTTTTCAATGCACTCAATTGCAGTATTTGCTATATCCTCTCCATGTGTTTGACCTTTGAGTGGCAACAATCCTAAAAGTTCTTTAGGACCTGTAGATGAAATAAATCATACAGAAAGTGAAACTTGCGCTGTATCATTTCTGTCACAAGACTCGTCAACTGCTATTGATAAAGCTGAAACCAATTTAAGATCTCGACTTGCTGGTCGGTTATATTCGAAGACATTTTGACTGTTCTATCTTTCACTGTTTTAGCAGACAATGGTAACTCTTTAATTTTTTTTTAGAATATCTGCTTTGTTCTTAAAATCCCGAATTAGCTCTTTGGATGCATTTATAAAACAACTTTTTATGTATTCACCGTCTGTATATGGTTTTCCTCTCTTAGCAATCTCTTGACTTAACCACAAAACTTGCAATATTAACATTGTTGGAAGAGTGCATCAGTAATGAAATACAGAACTTGATTTTTCTTGACTCTTCTGAAGTTCCTCAACTGCTTTCTTCCTTGCATCACCGACAGGATATTTAGTACTAAATGACACCTGTTTAGTTGTAAAGTGTCTCTCCAAATTTGATTTCTTGTTATGTGTCAATTTTTCCTGACAAATAAGACAGGTCGGAAGGCCATTTAAGTTTTGAATAAACGCGAAAGTCTCAGTCCATTCAACTTTAAATTCACAGTTTCCGTCTTCCGTTTTTCTTTGCTTCTTCTTTGTAGCCATGTCAAACAGGGCACCTAAAAAAAAGTTTCATTTTATAATAATAAAGCCACAAACACAAAATAATTACAATTCTTAAATTGATGACAAAAATACCTGTAGGATTTGCAGCTGGTTGGAAAAATACAGGTAACTTTATGCTTTGAGTAGGTGCTTTTGTCACCCGCGACTAGCACTAACCACTGCACAATGAGACTGCTGACTGACTGGCTCCCTCAACTCGTGCGTGAGTCGCGTGCACCTTCCCTGCGCTGCGTATCCTGCAGCCCACCTGCATCGTGTCTCCCGTGGCCCAATTGACCGACACCCCCACTTCTTCTAATGCCACTTCTTCAAAATAGACTCGCCCAGACCGAAAACCAACTTCTGTGCATGGGCCATGAAGTTTCAATCACACTGCATGTGCGTGCCCCCACGTGATATTTTGTGGAAGAGCCACACTCAAGGGGCCAAAGAGCCGCATGTGGCTTGCAAGCCGCGGTTTGCCGACCACTGGAGTAAACAAATCAAATTCAGGTGTTTTTTTAAAAGATAGTTCCCTAGGCTAGCTTTTCAGATTTGTGTCAAACCTAGGAAGGCTTCTCCCAGCTGTCTCTTTCGCCAGTTCTCTCAGGTAAACCAGTCAGCCTTCAGTTACATGTCAAAAGCATCTACCACTCTCCTTCCAATTGCATATCAACACAACCACCATTGCTTTTGAGAGTGCCTGTGGGCTTGAACATCTTCACACTCTGTCACAAATAAAGTCAATACCTTTGGGAAGAGAATAGGAGCCATCTATTTTATGGTCTGCTTCTTGGCAAATTTCTGAGCCTAGCTCTGGAGAAAGCTGATGGCAGCAATGGCATGCTTCTCTCTGAGTGACACTTCAAGTTTAAGAGCTAATTCCTGAAGGTTGAGGAGGGACAGTAGCCCTAGTCTTCTTAGCTTGTCCTGGAACCATTGCCTTACACGTTGGGTCAAGAGCAATCAGGGGAGAATCCAAGATGGCGGCGTAGGTAAACACCTAAACTGCTGCCTCCCACAACAATTTAAACTGCAACTAAAAGACAAAACGTCTATCACCCAGAACCACGGGAAAGCTGGCTGAGTGGAAGTTCTACAACTAGAAGGAAAGAGAAAAGAGCATTGAGACGTGCACGAGCGCTGAAAAGCTGAGGTACGGAGGCGCGTGATCCGGGCTGGCGGCGGGCGACTGGGTGCGTTGCTTTTTTCAACCCGAACGGAGACAAGCCCCCAATTACTCTGAAATCCAGTCTCTGGGGAGACGCGGGGGACCCAAACTCCTATGGGGAGAAGCTGGACTGTCTGCCAGCGAGGGTGGCTTGCTTGCAGAGCTGCGCGCAGGAATAATTGTTTACTGAACTGGGGCACGGGACTCGCGGATGCCTTTGGGGACACAGAACCGGCTAACTAGCAGCCATTGCTGTTTGCCACGCCCTAACCTAGTGACACCCTGAGGCCCCGCCCTGCACAACCTACAAACCCACCCAAGGTCCAAGCAACCGAGTTAGCATAAGAAAAGCCTGCCCTATCGCAGCTTAACCTAGCAAACTTGCAGCCCGGGTCAGATAGTTCCAAAACCTCCAAACCCCAAGCAAAGAGGAGAAAACTGCAGCTCTCACTGTAGCTCCTGCTGAGTGGCCTCAGACAGTAGCTGACCTGCACCCCATTGGAGATCCAGAAGCCAGTGTACCTAGTGGTCAGTGTGAGACACCAGATTTCAACTCCTCACATCCATAAGTGACACATTCAAAAGGCAAACTCAGTGAGCACCGAAGCCCCACTAAAACAAGTCCTGCGTGTCTTCAGCACAGCAGTTCTTCCATTATAGACACAGGGAGTGCTCACAGCTAATTGGCCTGGAGGTCAATTCCTCCCAGCGTACCAACAGAAATTCAGGCTTAACTACACCAAGACTTTGCACTCAGCCCACAAAGGGGTGTACCAAGAGTATCCACATCAGGTGATTGGGGAGGCTGAGCTACTGCCCCCTATAGGTCACCTTCCACACAAAGCCACTCCATCAACACAGGGAAGCAGCCAAAATGCAGAAACAAAGAAACATGTCACGAATGAAAGAAACGGAGGAAAGCAAACTACTGGATGACATAGAGTTCAGAACCACATGTAAAAGATTACTCAAAATCTTCTAAAAACCGCTGAGAAACTTGATGACACTTCTGAGGAGCTTAGTAAGACCTTCAAGGAGCTTAATGAGAATGCCAAAAAAATGGAAAAGGATCAGTCAGAAATGAAGCATACACTGTCTGAAATAAAGAATATACAGAAACTCAACTGTAGATCAACGTACCCCAAGAATCAAACCAAAGATCTGAAATATGTGGAAACAAAAAACATCCAACCAGAAAAACAAAAAGAAAAAAGAATCCAAAAATATGAAGATAGTGTAAGGAGCCTCTGGGACAACTTCAAGCGAACCAACATCCGAATTTTTGGGGTGCCAGAAGAAGGGAGAGAGCAAAATATTGAAAACCTATTAGAAGAAATAATGACAGAAAACTTTCCCTACCTGGTGAAAGAAATAGACTTACAAGTTCAGGAAGCACACAGAACCCCATACAAGAGGAACCCAAAGAGGACCACACCAAGACACATCATAATTAAAATGCCAAGGGCAAAAGACAAAGAGAGAATATTAAAAGCAGCAAGAGAAAAACAGTTAATTATCTACAAGGGAGTACCCATATGACTGTCAGCTGATTTCTCAACAGAAACTATGCAGGCCAGAAGGGAGTGGCAAGAAATATTCAAAGTGATGAACAGCAAGAACCTACAACCAAGATTACTCTACCCAGCAAAGCTATCATTCAGAGTTGAAGGTCAGATAAAGAGCTTCACAGACAAGAAAAAGCTAAAGGAGTTCATCGCCACCAAACCAGGATTACATGAAATGCTGAAGGGTATTCTTTAAGAAGAGGAAGAAGAAGAAAAAAGTAAAGATAAAAATTATGAACAACAAAATGATATCAAATACATACCTACCAACAAGTGAATCTAAAAATCAAGTGAATAAAAAATCTGAAGAACAGAATGGACTGGTGAATATAATAGAATCAGGGACATAGAAAGGGAGTGGACTGACGATTCTCAGGGGAAGCAAGTGTGAGGGGTGCGGGCAGAGATTGGACAAAAATTTTACTCCTATGGATGAAGACAGTGGCGGGGGGTAAGGGCATGGGGTGGGGTGGGGAATCAGGTGGAGGGGAGCTATGGGGGGGAAAAAAAAGTGGAACACCTGTAATAATCTGAACAATAAAGATTTATAAGAAAAAAAAAAAAAGAGCAATCAGGGTCCCAGTATTCTCAGTAGTGCCACACTAAAGGTAGAATCTCCATGCCACAAAGGTGGTTTGGGTGGAAAAAGGGGCTCAGACCTGTTGGCCACATTTTCCTGGAACTTTGCCTCAGTAGCAGGTAGCTGGGGGCAGCTGAAATGCTGCTTCACCTGAGGAGGTAGCTCTCTGACTGGAAGCTGGGGAAGAGTGAGCCCTATGTTCTTAGAGTTTCCATCTTGCTAAGCTGGGACGGGGCAGAGAAGGCTGTATTCAAATGCTACACTCTCACTGTTCTTAAAAATGTGATATATTTTTTGAGGAAATTTTTTTCTGTATCTCTTTGAATCCATTTTCAGAAATATTAAATGATTGGATTTTTAAAAAAGTCATGCTTTTCACCAGTTTTGGTGGGGAGTGGATCCATAGAACTCCTCCTATGTCCCTCTCAATGCCCACAGAAGGTTAATTCTTTCTATTTCTCTTTTAATCTACAAATTATTCCACCCTCCGTTGTGAAAGATATTTGTGTTTCTTTTTTTTCCTGTGGGGGTGATATATATTTCTGGGTTGATAGTTACTTTATCTCAATATTTATTTTTCCACTGTCTTCTGGATTTTGCTGTTGTTGAGAAGTCTGTTGTCAGTTTAATTTTAATTCCTTTACAGTGATCTGTCCTTTATCTCTGGAGACTTTCATTATCTTCTTTAAACATTAAAAAAAATTCTGATTTAACAAGGTATCATTTACAAATAATAAAATTCACCTTTTAAAGGTATAAAGTTCTATGAATTTTGGTAAACATGTATATAACTTAATGGCCACCACCACAATCAAGATAAAGAATATTTTCATCACCCTAAAAAGTTCCCTAGTGTTCATTTGTAGTCAATTTTCTTCTCCCTGTTCATAGTCTTAGCAAATAATGATCTGTCCCTATAGTTTTGCTCTTTCCTAGATATTATTCAGTGGAATCATACTATATGTAGTCCTTATGCCTGGCTTCTTTAATTTAGCATAATGTTTTAAGATTCATTCATGTTGTTGTGTATATTTTTAACTTGTTCCTTTTTATTGCTAACCTAGGGGCCCAATGCATGAATTCGTGCACCTTGAAAGGAACTATGGGCCGCAAGGCTGTGGTGGGCACAGAGGCAGGTCTCAGCCCATCCTCTGCAACCCCGCCCGACCCCTCCTACTGTGGCTCCCGGTTCCCTGTCGGCTGCAAGCCCACTCCTGCTGCTGCTGCTCTCACGCGCTAACAGTGCTGGCCTCACTCACACCCGCTGACAGTGCGAAGTGATTGGGGCTGGCGCCAGCAGTGCGTGTGAGTGGAGCCAGCACCGTCAGTGGGTGCAAGCGGCAGCTGCTTCCCTGATTGCCCCTCAGGAGCAGGGGGAGGTAGAGAACCCCTGAGGAGCAATCAGGGCCGGCAGCTGCTGCTCCCACCTGCTGATGGCACTGAGAGATTGGGGCTGGCGCTGGGCACTGGCAGTGGGTGTGAGTGGCAGCTCCAGCACTGGCAGTAGGTGTGAGCAGGGCCAGCACCGGCAGCAGGTGCAAGCTCCCAGTGGGACCACGGTGTGCGGAAGCATAGAATTTTCAGTAGCCACCAGAGGCTCGCCTCAATGACAGCAATTGGCACCACGCCTTGGTCTGGCGACCCCCTCACCTGCTCCACCATCCCGCTGTGGCCACTGCCCGCCATGTTCCACACACACCCCCTGGTGGTCAGTGCACATCATAGTGACCAGTTGTTCGGTTGTTCCGATGTTTGATCTATTTGCATATTAGGGTTTTTATATATATATATATATATATATATATATATACACACACACACACACACACACACACACACACACATATATATATATATCCAATTATATAGGTGTGCCACACATTGTTTATCTATTCACTTGTTGAAAGACATCCACACTGTTTCCAGTTATGGGTGATTTGTAAACAAAGCTGCTATAAGCATTTACATATAGGGTTTTTGCAGATATTGTAAAAATTTGGGACAGAGACCTTAACCAAGACAGGAATTGGGTTCAGTGAAGGAACTCTCATACCTTGTCAGCTGTGAAAGCCCGATGAGAAAAACTCCCTGGTTACAACAAAGCTCTATGGCTATAGCAGCCCCTCCTCTTAACTTCCTCTTCATCTCTGTAAAAGAACTTCCTTCTTCTTAAATAAATATCCTCATCGGAGATGTTTTTATTCATTTTTTTAGAGAGAGAAGAAGAGAGAGAGGGAGAAGGAGAGAGAGAGAAAAACATTGATGTGAGAGAGACACATTGATTGGTTGCCTCCCACATGCACCCTGACTGGGGTCCGGGGTTGAACCTGCAACCCAGGTACAACCCAGGTACGTGTTCTTGACTGGGAATTGAACCCAAGACACTTAAGTGTTCAGGGCTAATGCTCTGAACACTGAGAAACACCAGCCAGAGCAGGAACTTTTGATTATTCACTGCTACATCACCACTGCCTGGAACAGTGCCTACTACATAGTGGGTACCCAAGGTATGTATACTGAATGAATAAACATATGCATGTAGGAAAGATTGAATGGCATGTCTAGGAATGGATGGACAGCATAAAAACAATGCTTAGAAAAAGAATAGGTACAGAGGGGGAAAGAGAACATAGGGAAAGCAAGAGGGCAAATACATTTTTCCCATTTTGCAATTTTACTTTGAGTCTTTGGGGCAGCTGATCCCCTTGGCACCTTGGCTGTGCTTTAGCTTCCTTCCTGCAGTCCTGAAGGTGGCTCTCAGTGAAAACTTCCTGGCAGACAGCTTAATTAAGTTATTATGAGTTGTTGTTTTTCTTCCCTGTATTACCCAGAAAATGGAATCACTTTCCAGACTGCTTCGTGGGCAGGCTTGTCCTCAGAGCTGGCCAGACAGGGAAGGACCAGGAGCTTCCAGTGCTTCCATGGAGAACCCTGGGAGTGGATCTAATGGAGAGGTAGTCTGCTAGGAGAAGGCTTCTGTAGGTTTATTATATGCAAAACAATGTAAGGAAGTCAGGACCGGATAAGATGGAATCCAGGACTTAGCTCTTGATTTAAAACTACTGGAAGAAATAATGCAAGTAAATTTAATCCCTTCTTGGTTGTCATCTTTGGTTCACTAATTTATGCTTTCAAATACTTCAATTTTTGTGTATATATTTAGACAGTGTTGTCTTCGAGAATGTAAACTAGAGGAGAAAAGACTTGCTTATCTGCAATAGTGTAGGCAAAATATTTAGTTACATTGTGGCTTACAAGTGGTGGAGATGAAATATAAAAATATCCAAAGAGGAAGGAAGTAGCCAATTTTTAACCCCAGCTATCACAACTAGAGATTATCTAAGGGATAGACTTATAAGAAAAAATTTTTCAGCCTATACTTTACCTGTAAGTTATTCATTTTCTCCTCATAAACAAGGATTAAATGTTCTCATTAAAGGAAAGAAAAAGTACCCAAATTTTGGGGTACTTCCCATATTTTTCATTTCCTTCAATTTGTACAATAATAATTAAAAGCAAGGATATCTAGCCCTAGCTGGTTTGGCTGCAGCGTCACCTGCAGACTGAAGGATCCCAGGTTCAATTCCGGTCACGGGCACGTACCTCAGTTGCAGGCTCCTCCCAGCCAGCCCAGGCCCTGGTCAGGGCATGTGCAGGAGGCAACCAATCAATGTGTTTCTCTCACATCAGCGTTTCCCTCTGTCTTTCCTTCTTTTTAAAAAATCGATGGAAAATATCCTTGAGTGAGGATTAAACAAAACAAAACAATACAAAAACAATCCACTGGGGTTATCTAGGGAGATGGCAATCTTATATAATAAAAGCCTAATATGCAAATCAATTGAACTGCAGAACGACCAGTTGCTATGACACACACTGACTACCAGGGGGCAGACCCTCAACACGGGAGCTGCTCCCAGCTCATAGGACCCAGGCCAGCCAAGGCAGGTGCCAGTGGGGGGCCCCCCAATCACCCCGCTGGTCGCCCCACAGATTGGCCCTGATCACCGGCCAGGCCTAGGGACCCTACCTGTGCGCGAATTTCATGAACTGGGCCTCTAGTATGAATACAAGCATATATGCCTGCAAAGCTAAAAGTTGTGAATAGCAGATGTAAATGACTGACGTCTCTGCTGTATGTGGATCAGCATGCAGATGTCTGGTGTGGACAGGTGCAAGCCAGCACAGGATGTGGACTGGCGTGGCCTGTGGTTTCTGTGGGGCTCAGAAGCACCTCCTGGCTGACCAAGAACCAGGACAGGGACTGATGGAGTTGCATAATGACAAAGAGCATCAGATAGGACACTTTGAGCAGTTAGTGACAGAAAAGCAACCCGAAAGAGTGATTTATCTGAAGAGCAGAGGACCATCACCAGGACCCAGAGCCTGGGGTCCTATGGACTGGAGCCAGGATCCCAAACATTGCTAGTGCTCTTTCAATCTCAATCTCTCTCTCTCTCTCTCTCTCTCAACATCCTTTCTATATATGTTTTCCTGTTTATAAAATGAAAATAATAATAGTACCAACTCCATGGGTTATTAATAGAATGAAATGACATATGTAAAGTCCTTAGAACAAGCCTGGAATATGAAAACCTACTGGTCACTAACATATATGTCACTGGAATAAAACCATAAAGACAGCCCACTAAATAAGGACACTTTTCATGCTATCTCTAGGCCCTTTACAGATGCGGTGATCTGTGAACTTACTTTCTATTTATCATCTCTGCTCACGAGAAGCCTTCCAGCTTTTCCCTGCAGATACTCATGGGCTCGGAGGCTGCTCCGTGTCTTCCTGGGCCCTCACCCCAGAGGGAGTGTCTTTCTTGTTTTATGATCTAAAAGAATTTATTTCTCAAATAAATAAACTTTTATTATAGCGTTACTATAAGGCCTCGGAGAGAGAGCTTCACTTAAAAGCTTACAGTGGGCAAAGCAGTATAACCTTTGCTTAGCTTGCGAGACCTGGTCAGCTCCATGTTTCTGAGCAGCCTCCCTCCACTCTGCAACAGTATGTCTCCTGCCCTCTGCTTCATGTCAATCAATTTGCCATCAGACACTCTAACCCGTCATAGCCTTTATGTGTCTAATAGTGCATTTCTAAAGCCTGGGTTTACTTTCCCTCCGTTTTTTGGTGTGTGTGTTGTTTACTTTTTTTTTTTTTTTAGATAAATCTTCTCTTTGCTTCATTATGCAAACATTTCTGTCCCTATCTTGGTCCAACTAAATTCAGCAAATACCATTTGTGGTTCTATTATATATCAATTACTGTGCTTGGTAGCACTTGTTTTATTTCCTCTTTCTTTTCTTTGCCTTTAATTCTCTCTAAGTCTCCTTGATAGAAGGAATCACAACTACTTAATACTTAAAATTCTCTTAGTTGTCACAAATATATTAAAAATATATCTCCATATATCAGAACCTTGTGTGAGAGCTAATTCCAATGTGGAAGGAGTTTATATACTTGACTATATGTCTGTAGTTAGTAAATTGTATATGGCCCATTCTGTGGTATGGGTTCATTATTCTCAAGTAATCTTTTTGTTGAATTATCAAGTCCTGAGTTGTGAGGTAATTCTTCAGATAATTTTATTGAGAGATACCTGAATCAGATAGACCTGTCAACATAATCCATGGAAAGGCAAGGATCCACAGATAGATACTATGTTTGCAGACATTTACCTAATTTTATTGCCTTGCATTCTTTTCAGAGAGAAAGTTTTAGAATTCTGAGTCAATTTCTATAAAATGATATTTATTTATTAAATGGTTATTTTATCAGATGACATGTTAGGTCTTCTGCAGAATCAGAAGAGAGATAACTGAGGTAAAGGGTGAGGGGTCCATAACCTGAATCATCTATTCAAAAATCACATTCACTATTCATTCATTAATTCATCAATCATTTCTTGAGTCTCTGCTGTGTGTCAAAAACTGTACTATGAGCTGAAAACTCAAAGATTTAAAAGATAAAGCTGTGCCCTTAAAAAGTTGACTGTCCATTGGAGGAGGCAGGCCTATCAATGAATAATATCATTAGGTGAATACTGAGTACAAATATTGTGAGAGGAGGATGGAATGAATGACTACTGTGCTTGGTGGGTAGTTAGGAACATCTTTATCCAGGAGTCCTAAGGGATTTGTGGTTCAATGAGAAGATGGGGGCTAGAGAAGGTCATTTATAGATAAGAAAACTACAGTGGTTTGAAGAGTGTGGAATGTTCAGAAGGTAGAGAGGAGCTCAGTGAGACACACAGGTAGGATTGGGAGAGGGGAAAACCTGGGAATAAAGCTGAAAAGGTAAACAACAGAGTGGGAAAAGCCCTATATTTCATGCTACAGATTTCAGACTTTCTCTTGGAAAGAATAATTTAATTATATTAAACTAGAGGCCCAGTGCACAAAATTCATGCATGGGTGTGTGTGTGTGTGTGTGTGTGTGTGTGTGTGTGTGTGTGTCCCTCAGCCCAGCCTGCATCCTCTTCAATCTGGGATCCCTCTCACAATCTAGGACTGCTGGCTCCCAACCACTCGCCTGCCTGCTTGCCTGATTGCCCCTAATCGCTTCTGCCTGCCAGTCTGATCACCCCTAACCACTCCCCTGCCAGCCTGATCGACACCTAACTACTCCCCTGCTGGCCCAATTGCCCCCACTGCCCTCCCCTGCCGGCCTGGTCCCTCCCAATTGCCCTTCCCGGCTGGCCTGATCGCCCACAACTGCCCTCCCCAGCCAGCCATCTTGTATCCACATGGGGGTGGCCATCTTGTGTGTTGGAGTGATGGCCAATTTGCATATTACCTCTTTATTATATAGGATGGGGAAAGGACCTGATCAGACTCTAACAGGAAATCAAGGAACTGCTTAGTGAAAAAAACACTAAACCCCCAGAGACAATTGAACAATTGTCCTTCAGAGTAGCTTTTTAGGATGTTCATTGTAAAAAGGAATTTTTGTTCAAATAAGTTTGAAAAAACTACAAACTCAATTTTCTCGGAGACACATTATATACCAGAATTTATTAGTGGCTCCATGAAGACCAGTATAAAAGATAGTTGTTGAACTCAGTATTACCCAAACCTATATGGCCATAAAATATGGTTGTCAGATGAAATATTGGGCATCGAATTTAAAGTTAAATTTCAGATAAACAGCAAATAATGTTTTAATATAAGTAAGGGATATTGCATGGAACATAGTAAGTGGGATTAGAATTCTGAGGAACACTTGCACAACACGGTAAACTTCAGAGGTGTTTTATGATATGTCTCTGATGTGACAAGAAAAGCACTCCACTCCCAGGACTCCATGCTTCCTTAAGAGATCTGTTTGATGGAGTTTAAACTCTTTATATTAATTGTGGCAGGTTCTAAATGTTATCATTTTTTTATAATGAGACTTTAAAATCTACTCTATTAGCAACTTTTAAATATATGATACAGTATTATTAACTATAGTCACTATGCTCTACATTACATCTTTGTGCCTTATTATTTTAAAACTGGAAATTTGTACCTTTTGATCACCTTTACGAATCTTACCCCCTCCCCAGGCCCTGCCTCTGGCCATCACCAATCTGTTCTCTGTATCTATGAGTTTTGTTGTTTTAGGTTGTTAGATTTTTTTAGATTACACATATACTAGAGGTCCAATGCATGAAATTCATGTGGGGGAGGGGAGTCCCTTAGTCCGGCCTGCACCCTCTCACAATCGGGACCCCTCGCTCCTAAATGTCCGCCTGTTTGCTCCTTACCGCTTGGCTGGCTGCTCCTTAGTGCTGCCACAGAGGCAGAAGAGGCTCCTGCCACTGCCGCTGTACTTGCCAGCCATGAGCATGGCTTCTAGCTGAGTGGTGCTCCAGCTGTGGGAGCGCACTGACCCCCAGAGGGCAGCTCCTGTGTTGAGTGTCTGCCCTCTGGTGGTCAGTGTGCTTCATAGCAACTGGTTGTTCTGTGGCTTTTATTATATAGGTATGAAATCATAGAGTATTCATTTTTTTATTTGACTTACCAAAGGCCCGGTGCACGAATTCATATGCATGGGGGGGGGGGTGTCCCTCAGCATGGCCTGCAGGGATTGGGCCGAAACTGGCACTCCTGCCTGCTGCTCCTGTTCATCCCAGCCCCGCTGCGCCCAGTCAGTCCTGATAGAGAGAGGCTCTCACCGCCTAGCAATGCTTGCCAGCCGTGAGCCCTGCATCTAGCGCCTGTCCCGAGGGGGCTAGGGCGGGGGCCGGATGCGATGGGCCCTCCAGGCGGGTGGTGGGATGCCCTTGCTGGCTCAGGATCCAGATCGGTCCTACTGAGGTTCACGTCGGTTGTCAGGAGCCACCTGGTGCCACTTTTATATTGTTTCTTCCTTGCGGAGCATCTAGGGAGGGGAAGCAGCTGTGGTGACCAAGGCTGATTTCCAGGAGGCCGGCAGCACTGTTGGGATCATGCGGGCAGTGCTGGTCTGTCAGTGCCTGGCCTGTTCTTTGGAGATTGGACCTGCAGGCCTACTGCTGGAGTGAGTGGCTGCCAGGCTGGTGGGCTGCTGGTCAGCTGAGCAGTGTTACTGCTGTGGGAGCGCACTGACCACCAGGGGGAAGCTCCTTCATTGAGTGTCTGTCCCCTGGTGGTCAGTGTGCATCATAGCAACTGATTGACCAGTCATTCGGTCACTTAGGCTTCTATATATACAGATTTCACTTAGCATCATGCCCTCAAGGTCTATCCATGTTATTGCAAATGACAATATTTCCTTCTTTTTGTGGCTAAATTATATTTTATTGGGTATATGTAGTATAGCGTATAATCTCTGAAGTATCTTTTGCATTTTCTTCATTTCTCAGTAACTATGCTAGTGTATATAAAAGTTGTCCTTGTCATTGATAAAAAAAAAAGTAGGTATTCCCCTCCCAGTGATAGAGCTTAATTAATTAATTAACCTAACATCCAACACACATCTGTTGAGAGCCTACCACGTGCCAGGGAATGAGGATGCAGAAATGTTCACGGAAGAGACTTTTCTGTCCTGTGTAGTGTTTATAGGACAGTGGGCAGCCCAAGCCCATCTGTGCTCCTTTGAATGGAGCTGAGGGCTCTAGCTTCGCCATCTGGCTCCAGACAATTTGTGTAGCCCCATCTCCCACTACCCCACAGCCTGCCCCTTTTCCTAGCCATATGTGCAGGCCCAGGTCATGCCAAGATTTTTACTTCTATGCTTTTGCACAGACTATGGCCTCTCCCTAGAATGCTCCTGTGCTCTCTCCTCCCTCCTCCTCCTCCTCCTCCTCCTCCTCCTCCTCCTCCTTCTTCTTCTTCTCATCATTTTTGGCCTTTAAGAGTCTTGGAAGCATTTCCTGACACCACCTCCCCCTGTCTGATTGGAAGCCATTTTTTTTGTACCCCAAATATTCCTCCCTATTCAAGTATAACTCTATCATAACACTTGCCAAATAAACTTGCTGTAATTGCTGGTTTATTTAAGTCTTCTCCCCGACATTAGCCTATTAGCTACTTGAGACATTTCATGTCATTTTATTCTTACCACCTAACACCACCCCAGCTAGATATTTCCTGTTTGTTGAATGATAAAATAACTTTCTTAAAGGAATAGAATCTCATCCATTCTCTTCTGCTGTCATCACTATACTAAATTATTCTGAAATGAATTGTAAGTAAGAAGATGTCATTACTTGTTTTCCATCTATAATACACCAAGTTGAAAGACAAAAGAAAAACTTTAAACACCCTCTGAAAAAGTTTGTAAGTAGTGCTCCTTACTGGTTGCTGAAACGATAACCAAGGCCATGCCAAGGTAGTTAGGAGGATATTGCTTGACCCACAAAGGCTCTTTGTCAAAGAGACCACTTTATAAATAATCACGATGGTTCCACAAATGGCAACTGTGGCCCCAAACCAAGGAACAATATTTACATCTCCTCAGAGCGGTAACATGGCTGGGCTTGCCTTGGTGGGTATAGTCACAGCCGTTGCTAAGAATTGTTTTGCGTAGTATCACCTGCAAATGCCAAATTCCAGGAGGAAAGTTAGAATTATCCTGTAAGAAGATAAATGGAGTACTAGTTTCTTTAATTATGACTTTATTGAAATAAGAGTTAAGAATGAACATGTAAGCATACCTCTTCTATGTCTTTTTTTTCCCTATTCCATTTCTATAGTATTCATCTCTCCTGATCCCATTTTACTACCTAAACAAAACGGGTGAATTGACACAGTGGGGGCCTAGTTGGAAGGCTGAAGCCCTTAGAATGGAGAGAATGGCTTCCATGGCAGGGAGCTTATGCTGTGTCCCTCACCTCTCCTAGTCACATCCTAATTTTATTCTTACCACCTAAAATCCCAGCCACTTGCCCTGGCCGGTTTTGCTCAGTGGATAGAGCATCGGCCTGCAGACTGAGGGGTCCCAGGTTTGATTCCAGTAAGGGGCATGTACCTTGGTTGCAGGCACATCCCCAGTAGTGGGTGTGCAGGAGGCAGCTGATCAATGTTTCTCTTTCATCGATGTTTCTGACTCTCTATCCTTCTCCCTTCCTCTCTGTAAAAAAATCAATAAAATATATTAAAAAATAATCTCAGCCACTAAAACTAAAATGCAACCCAGCCATCCAAATAACTTGCATAAGCCCTGGGAGGCTTGCCCTGGCGACCTAGGTGATAATGGTTTTTTTTCACGGGTCATAATTTGGGATTGTTGGGCTGGGAAGGTGAGTGAGGGCTGGAGAAGAACATCAGTGGCTCACACTGTAGTGTTGAAAAATGTCTAGAGTTTTTGCACTAAGCTTTTCAAGTTCAGTTCAGTTTAGGGAGCATTTATAGGGCATTCCTGGTGTGGCAAAACCAGGTGCTAGAGATATAATAGTTTGCAAGGTAGATACAGTCCCTGACCTCCTAGCACTTGTGAGGAAGTAAATACAGGAGATACAGACACGTGATAAGGGACATATGAGATGCTTAAAGACCATCCTGGGAAAGAGGATATAACAGCCTGCTATCAGAGAAAACAAGTGGAATTGGCCAGCCCTTTTGTACAGAAGGGTAGATCACTGCCTGACTTACCTTGCTTTGGTGAAAGATCAATGTCAAGGATCCAGAAAGAGTAATGCCAAGGATCTGGAAAGAGCAATGCCAAGGATCTGGAAAGAGCAATGCCAAGGATCTACATTGGACAACAGAAAATCTATAGCTCAGATGGACTTTCTTTTCTCAGCTTCACCAAGGCACTAAGAGTGAGAGAGCAAACAGAGCCCGCGGTAGTGGAACCAGTGATTTCAGGGGTCAGGGTAAGGAATGGCAGGGAGTGTCTGTGGTGCTAGTGTGACAGCCAGACTGTGTTCCAGCAGTTAGGACATAGAGGGCAACTTGGCGTTGTACTGGAAAGTCAAGGCAATTAGCAGCCAAGAGAGGCTCAGAGAGAGTGGGAGCAACACGGCACTCCAGGACAAGGAAGAGCAACCTGAACTACAGCTAGGGTTTGTGAAAGGATTTACCTGTAGCACCTGCACTCCATTGGAATGGAAGAAATGAAGGAAGATATGTTCCCCTTTTCTGAAGACCTTGGGTGAGGCTGTGGCTATTTGTCGCTGGAAAAGAACTATCCTAGGAGGGTTGGGTCTCATCTGGTGAGAGTGAACTCACTCTCTTCAAGATGTTCTTTTACCACTTAGAGTACCCAAACAAATAAGGCGATGGGATTTAATATCTATTTTAAAACATCCATTGAATGCAAAAAGCCCAAGTAATATGATGATAAAGCTAAGAGAAGTAAAATATACCCTACCCACTTTCAGAGAAGACTTTCAAAACATCTGTATTCATAGTAAATTGGCATTTTACAATGATGTTGTTCCCCAATATTGCTGTTAGGAGCAAGCACAAACAAGATCCTGTGATAATAAGATTCCCTGGCAACAAGGCCCCGTAAACAGTGTTAGGATTACTATAAAATAGAATTCTGTACTGTGCCAGGATGCATTTAATAAGACTTTGGTGTTCATTTGTATTTTTATAACTGGTAGAGCAGCAAGGCCAGTGAGTATGGGAGCCCAAGATAGTTATGATAGTGCTAGCCAGTGCAAATTTTGGGATCTATTAAACATTTTTTTAGAATTAAAGATGCTTAAATATTTTTGATAGTGCTCTCTCTAAAATAAATAGACATACAGAAAATTCATTAATTTGATAAATGCTCAGACCCCACAATGTCCTTTCATAAAGACACTTAGATAAAAGTGTCTGGAAATTTAAATAAAATGAGCAGCTGTCACTAGAGTAACTTCTAGAAATCATAATCCAGCCTGACACCTTTATTTTCCTTCACACTAAAAATTATAGCCTCTCTTCTGGTATTGTTATGAATTATTGGCATTATGTTGAAAATTTCTCTAGAATATAGCGCATAACAATCTCTTTAACAACTGAAAAATTGGTATGTGTCAAAGAAAGAACCCTTCATTACTGGCCAAATTCAGGCCACTTGTCATCATAAAAGCAATAAATACCTAATCTTGGATTGAAATACATGGTCTATTCAGCCCACTTCCAACATTTGCAGGCCAGACAAGAGTACAAATGGAGGCCCACATGTCATAGGTCCACAATTTATAAACCAAGCTATCAAGTTGCTAAACAAAATATGTTCTCCTATATTGATGAAAGTAATTTCATGATGGGGAGTTCATTCAAGGCCAAATTTAAAATTCTTGGACCACTTGGAGTTGTACTCCTACAACCCCCCAGACCACCCCTCTTCTCTTCTCGCTACAAGCTTCATCCTGGAGTGGGGGGGCCTTGTGTCACATGGCATGTGTGGACACCCTAGCCTTGCACATTCAAGCTCTATTCCCCTTCCACCATCTCCCCCAGCAGCTGTTCATGGCCACCCACAGGCTAGGAGTGGGTAGTCTGTCTGTTCTGTCTGCCCTTGGGCCAGACCCAGAGAAGAAACCAATACAGGCCCCGGAAGAGGGCTCACGGGCATTTGGGAAGGAAATTCCAGTGTCTTGGATACCCAGGGTGTGATCTAGAAGAGAGGTCATGAGCTCCAGGTTGGTATACCCCTTTGGCCATGAAGGGAGGATATGGCTGGAGAAGAGCAAGAGTGACCTCTCTAACATATGGGTCCAGGGCAGGAGCCTTCTTGCCAACATCATAGGATGGGTACTAGGTAACTTCCTTGCACTTGAATAAGGGCTGAAACTACCCCACTACTATTTAACGGTGTTCTCTTTCAGAGTGACTTGCTTACTTCCCTAGGATTAACACCATGATATACCATTATCCATGAGAAAACAGCCCAGGAGAAGGCCAAGTGGCTTCCAGATATCACTGGAAATTTGGGCTGCAGAGAGGATATTGAAAGATGGGAACTGGTTCTAGCCGGTTTGGCTCAGTGGATAGCACACCAGCCTGTGGACTGAAGGGTCCTGGGTTTGATTTCAGGTCAAGGGCACAGACCTCGGTTTCAGGCTCCTCCCCGGCCTGGGTCCTATTCGGGGCTATGCAGGAGGCAACCAATCCATGTGTTTCTCTGACATTGATATACCTTTCCCTCTCTCTAAAAATCAATGGGAAAATATCCTCGGGTGAGGATTAACAAAAAAGAAAGAAAGATGGGAACTGAAACCACCTGTTTACCTTTTGGATCCTTCTTCAAACATGGCGGACTTTCTGTAGACCCCTTCCCAATGCTACCTGTGCATTTGCTCCTTTGTCATCTCTCCCCCTTTAAGGGATTCCAGCAGGGCTGGTTGTGCAGCTAGATCATCTTCCCCTCTTGCTGATAGGCATCTCTTAGCTCTTGCCATCAGTATCTCCCTGTCTGACATCACAGTTTCTTTGTGGTTAAAGACTAACCTGAATATTCTGAAACCCAGTCTGTGCCTTTCGCCCACATAATGTCAATTCATCTTCCTCTCTTACCTGCTGCTGAGTGACTCATCTGGGGGTGGAGTGGGGAGCCAGACAGACCTGGAAAATGTGCCTTTTGGATCCTGGAGATTTAATTGCTCTGTGCTTTGCATTTGATTTTACTATCTCACCAATGTAATCAGAGATGAGAATAAAGCTACTTGTTGACATTTCCTCACTTGGGAATTAGAAAATGGAAAGAAGAACTGTCGTTTTTTCCTGGTAGGGACATCTCCCCTTCACTTGTACTGTGCTCTTTAGTGCATTTCCTGCCAGGGCAATTTCAAGTTCAACTTGTTTTTTAAAGTTATGAATCATATCAGTGACTCAAAGCCAATTTTGAGAGGGGAAAAAAAGCTAAGCTGACTGTCTATAAAGAATCAAACTGAGTAGCAACTATGCATTGTTATTCTTGGAACTTTTGGCAAACACCCACTAATACATTACTCATTCATTCATTCAGCAAAAATATGTTGAAGCAAAAATATGCTCAATGGGTGATATCATATATAAATTCTCTTTTCTGAAAGGCATGGGTTTTTGTTTTTGTGTTGGATTTTCACTTTCACACAGGGAAAACAAAATTAGAGTAGTTACTATAAATTTGTCAACTGGGTTGCTATTTCGAAAGAGAGAGAGAGAAGATAATGAAGTTCCTCAACCCAGACATACTTTGATAATGAACTGATGATACATTAACCCTGTATTTTCTAAACCACAAACTGGGAGGAACCTCAAAGGTCAGACATGCAACTTTTCCATTTCACAAATGAGAAAGGGAGTCCCGGAGGCGGAGCCACAGCTGGAGGCTGCACAGCTGGTGGGCTGGTGGCAGAGGCAGGCCTGGAGTCCGGATCATCCATCGTTTCATGAGCAAGTGCCTTCTCCAGGAGCAGTCATACTTATTATGACAGCAAAGCCCTTTCTTTGGAGCTGTATTACTTCCTGTTCATACATCTTTGTAAGATAGGTATTAGTATCTACTTTAGAGAAAGGGAAAGCAAGGCCAAGAGAAACTGTCACTTGGCCAGCAATTCCTGACTGGCCAGTGGCAGAGGGAGGATGAGAAAAGGCAGGAATCTGACGCTCCAGGCCACACTGTTTCCACGCCACAGCACACTTTCCCCTGCGGCACACTGCCAGGGAGCGTCTTCCTGTGGTTGTCACCTTCCTCTGTGTAACCAAGACCAAATGGGGATGCATGAGCATCTGCTTCTAAATCGATATGTTTGTCCATTGGGTCACTTGTTCTTTCATCCATTCTTCTCTGTGCAAAGCACCAAGTCAGGTGCTATGGGAGGTAAAAAGAATGGGTAAGATATAAACCTGCTCCTGAAAATATCCACTATCTACAAGGAGATACAGGATTTGTTCACAAATAACTATAGTACAAGACAGCATATAGCAACAAATTAAAAGAGTAGAAAGTGTAACAGGAATTCATGTGTTGGAAGAAAGTAAGATAATGTACTGTTCAGTAGGTTTAAGAACTCTGCAAAGAAAAGATCTTGGAGAGATTGAGTTGTACTCTTTGACCTGTAGGTGGGGAAAGAGAGCACTTGCTTAAGGAGATTTCCTTTGAAAATTGACTTAAAACGCTTTATCCAAGAATGGAATAATGAATTGATGAACTTAAGGGGAGGATGAAGAAGTCTGTATTTTCCAAATGGGTCCTTGGAAAAACAAACAAAAAACTTCTAAACTTCTGGGCAGTGCAGTCCTCTAAGTTGTAAAAATTAAATGCTAACTAAAATTTTGCTAATAACTAAAAATGCATAGTTATGCCCTTTGCTGGACTCTCTCCCTGAGATCTGTACATTTGGATGAATTGGTTCATAAGTAAACATTTAGATTTGGATGGAAATGAGTAACAAGTCAGTCGAATGGGAAGGGATTCAGTTGGGCAAGAGCTACACTCAGTTATTTTTGCTGGGGTTTTTACAACACTAAATGGCTACTCTGTGGAGAAATAACATATAAAATAAAACATCTCAACTTGTGAAAATGCACAGCATCTTCATGATGTCTCTGGGCATTTTAAACTTCAATAAATTAGATTGAAGGTAGGTGGGAATTTCAAAGTAAATTTAGATGTGTTTGTTTGTTTTTTTTTGGTCACAATCCAATAGCAAAATGAATTCTAATTCTGCTTTTGAGATTTCTTTGAAAAATGAAAAAAAAAGAAAGCACTAAAACAGGAAGGGAAACATGCCCCAAGATGAGCTAAATTAAAGCCCAAAGGCATTTCACTTTGCCTTTGAATGCTGTTTCCAGATTTATTACTACCATGCCCACAACCTAGTAGTCAAGGTTCAAGTTCAAAGGGAAACATGCCCCAAGATGAGCTAAATTAAAGCCCAAAGGCATTTCACTTTGCCTTTGAATGCTGTTTCCAGATTTATTACTACCATGCCCACAACCTAGTAGTCAAGGTTCAAGTTCAAAGAATAACAATAGGAGGAATCCAAGATGGCGGCGTAGGTAAACACCTAAACTGCTGCCTCCCACAACAATTTAAACTGCAACTAAAAGACAAAACGTCTATCACCCAGAACCACGGGAAAGCTGGCTGAGTGGAAGTTCTACAACTAGAAGGAAAGAGAAAAGAGCATTGAGACGTGCAGGAGCACTGAAAAGCTGAGGTACGGAGGCACGCGATCCGGGCTGGCGGCGGGCGACTGGGTGTGTTGCTTTTTTCAACCTGAACGGAGACAAGCCCCCGATTACTCTGAAATCCAGTCTCTGGGGAGACGCGGGGGACCCAAACTCCTACGGGGAGAAGCTGGACTGTCTGCCAGTGAGAGTGGCTTGCTTCCAGAGCTGCGCGCAGGAATAATTGTTTACAGCACTGGGGCACAGGACTCCAGGACACAGTTGGGGACACAGAGCCGGCTTACTAGCAGCCATTGCTGTTTGCCACGCCCTAACCTAGTGACGCCCTGAGACCCCGCCCCACACAACCTACAAACCCACCCAAGCTCCAAGCAGCTCAATTAGCATAAGAAAGCCTGCCCTATCGCACCTTAACCTAGAAAACTTGCAGCCCGGGTCAGACAGCTCCAAAACCTCCAAACACCAAGCAAAGAGGAGAAAACTGCAGCTCTCACTGTAGCTCCTGCTGGGTGGCCTCAGACAGTAGCTGACCTGCACCCCATTGGAGATCCAGAAGCCAGTGTACCTAGTGGTCAGTGTGAGACACCAGATTTCAACTCCTCACATCCATAAGTGACACATTCAAGAGGCAGACTCAGTGAGCACCAAAGCCCCACTGAAACAAGTCCTGCCCCATAAGCGTGTCTTCAGCGCAGCACTTCTTCCATTATAGACACAGCGAGTGCTCACAGCTCATTGGCCTGGAGGTCAATTCCTCCCAGCGTACCAACAGCAATTCAGGCTTAACTACACCAAGACTTTGCACTCAGCCCACAAAGGGGTGTACCAAGAGCATCCACATCAGGTGATTGGGGAGGCTGAGCTACTGCCCCCTATAGGTCACCTACCACACAAAGCCACTCCATCAACACAGGGAAGCAGCCAAAATGCAGAAACAAAGAAACATGTCACGAATGAAAGAAACGGAGGAAAGCAAACTACTGGATGACATAGAGTTCAGAATCACATTTATAAGGTTACTCAAGAATCTTCTAAAAACCGCCGAGAAACTTGATGACACTTCTGAGGAGCTTAGTGAGACCTTCAAGGACCTTAATGAGAATGCCAAAAAAATGGAAAAGGATCAGTGAGAAATGAAGCATACACTGTCTGAAATAAAGAATATACAGAAACTCAACTGTAGATCAACATACCCCAAGAATCAAACCAAAGATCTGAAATATGTGGAAACAAAAAACATCCAACCAGAAAAACAAAAAGAAAAAAGAATCCAAAAATATGAAGATAATGTAAGGAGCCTCTGGGACAACTTTAAGTGAAACAACATCCGAATTTTTGGGGTGCCAGAAGAAGGGAGAGAGCAAAATATTGAAAACCTATTAGAAGAAATAATGACAGAAAACTTTCCCTACCTGGTGAAAGAAATAGACTTACAAGTTCAGGAAGCGCACAGAACCCCATACAAGAGGAACCCAAAGAGGACCACACCAAGACACATCATAATTAAAATGCCAAGAGAAAAAGACAAAGAGAGAATATTAAAAGCAGCAAGAGAAAAACAGTTAATTACCTACAAGGGAGTACCCATACGACTGTCAGCTGATTTCTCGGCAGAAACTATGCAGGCCAGAAGGGAGTGGCAAGAAATATTCAAAGTGATGAACAGCAAGAACCTACAACCAAGATTACTCTACCCAGCAAAACTATCATTCAGAGTTGAAGGTCAGATAAAGAGCTTCACAGACAAGAAAAAGCTAAAGGAGTTCATCGCCACCAAACCAGGATTACATGAAATGCTGAAGGGTATTCTTTAAGAAGAAGAAGAAGAAGAAAAAGGTAAAGATAAAAATTATGAACAACAAAAAGACATCAAATACATACCTAACAACAAGTGAATCTAAAAATCAAGTGAATAAAAAATCTGAAGAACAGAATGGACTGGTGAATATAATAGAATCAGGGACATAGAAAGGGAGTGGACTGACGATTCTCAGGGGAAGCAAGTGTGAGGGGTGCGGGAAGAGATTGGACAAAAATCTTACTCCTATGGATGAAGACAGTGGCGGGGGGTAAGGGCATGGGGTGGGGTGGGGAATCAGGTGGAGGGGAGCTATGGGGGGGGAAAAAGTGGAACACCTGTAATAATCTGAACAATAAAGATTTAATTAAGAAAAAAAAAAGAATAACAATAACTGCAGGAAGAAGTAGAGAGAGAGGACTTCAACTACATCTGTGATGTTTCATTTCCCTTATAAACATCTGAGGCAAACATGGGGACATGAGAATAATCTGGATGGTGGAGACCAGGGCCTGTAATTTTGTTCTCCCTCCTTTATAATCTGTTTGATATGCCTTATAATAAAACAACCTGCACACAGGCTTTATGAAGACTGATCCTTTTTAAAAGTCATCATATCATTCTGCACACCCACTGTCACATCAGCATTTTAATTTATCACAGGGGAAAACACACCACAAAAATGACAGTATATAGTGACTAGAACTTCTATCCAATTAGTGGAAGTAAGGAGGGTGACTGGTAGAGAAATGGGGACTTTGCAGGGGCAAGACCCTGTCTGTTCTTCAGAGCCCCTGGAGCTTGTTGATGGTGCTGTGGGGAGGCACATGGTGGGGGCAGGGCAGGGAGGGATACTGGGTCGTCTTCCCTCAGAGCAGGTCCTTCACTGCTGGGTATTGGATTGGCTTATTCTCCATGGATTTGGCTACCAGAGAACCAAAGAATGCCTTTTTCTAGGAAAGGTGTCCCACCCGCAGAACTGGGGTACCTCTCACATACTTTGTGAAAAGTCACATTGGTTTAGATCTTCAGAGGTACAGGGAGGAAAGGCCACATGTCTGATACCAAACTAGGATACCTGACTATCTTTTACTAAAACTTACCCTCTTTATGTCTCATAGTGTGATTTTGATACGAGGGCAGGAGATTTAGCTGTAGGAAGCCTTACCTAAAAGAATGGTGGTTAAGGGAAAGTACTTTAGAAAAAGTCCAAATCTCTCATGATGTTCTCAGTCCACCATTAACATTCTGAGACTTGACAGTTCTGCTGAGGACAATTTATTAAATGCTAGGCTTGGGGTTTCTTGTAGGTATCAGGAATAGTTTCAGGCAAATTTGTAAAATAGGTGAGGAGTGTTCTGATGTGAGACACGCAGTGCTTCTGATGAGACACTTGCTGTGCTAAGCATTTTTTCCTGTGTGTTATCCTATTAAGTTCTCATACCATGCTTTATGGTCAGAAGTTTCTCTCCAATTTTAATGATAAAGAAATAGGCTCAGAAGTTCAAATAATGTGACAAAAGCCACTTAGTAAATGGTAGAACTTAGGATTTGAACCTGGGTCTGTCTGATGCCACAGGTTATGCTCTTGGAAAATATCCCATATTGTCCCCCTCCCTTCATAATCACCCTTGGAGACTTGAATCTTGCCTGTGTACTTTTTGAGAGAGATGGATATGGATAGAGATTTGGAAATGGAGTAGAAGGGCCAAGTGACAGCATTAGGGCTGGAGTAAAATGTCCCTCCTCCTTTCCATGTCTCCTCCCCCTGCATCCTATGTCCTCAGATGTCTGGGGACATTGTCATTGTGTGGCCCCCGCTCTCCATCTCCATCAGCAGCATCCCCTCTGTGTACAGGGTATGCAGTTCTCTCTTATCTGTCCCCGAGTCCCTTTAACTGCCACCCAATATGAGCACAACTAAGCATGTGTGGCTAGTGAGCACTTAAAATATGGCAAGTATTACCGAGAAACTGTATTTTACGTTTTATTTAATTAATTCTCATTTTAACTTAAAAAACTGAAGTAATGTAAACTATTTCTCATTAAACACAACACTACCATCCTGGTAGAACTATATTTCATTTTAACCATTCCATCACATAAGATAATTATGTAGGCCATGTGTTGTGTGTGTGTGATCTAGTATTACACATAAACATAAATACATCACCTATCTAATTGATCAATGGATTGACTGTGTGAATTATATTTTTACATGTACCAATATAACACTATAATGTGTTTATTTGAATACTAGAGGCCCAGTGAATGAAATTAGTGCATTCAGGAGGGTTTCTTAGCCCAGCCTGCACCCTTTCACAGTCTGGAAGCCCTCGGGGGATGTCCAACTGACAGCTTAGGCCTACGGGGAGTGGGCCTAAGCAGGCAGTTGGACTTCCTTAGCGCTGCTGCAGAGGAGAGAGAGGCTCCCACCACCGCCACTGCACTCACCAGCCATGAGCCCAGCTTTTGGCTGAGTGGCACTCCCCCTGTGGGAGCGCACTGACCACCAGGGGGCAGCTCCTGTGTTAAGCATCTGCCCCCTGGTGGTCAGTGCGCATCATAGTGACCGGTTGTTCCACCATTCGGTCAATTTGCATATTAGCCTTTTATTATATAGGATTTTATGCAGAGAGTACAAGTTACAGTGATACCTATGTGAATCATAATTGGTAAATACATTTACATTTTTAAAAATTATAATATCTTTAAACCTTTTTTTTTAGTAGTCTGTCTCACAGTTATTGGTGAATAAGTCTTATGTCCTCTATTAAGCACTGAAAATTTTAAGGGGCAAATCTATAAGTATGGGAAAATTTTTACTTCAAAATACTACTAATACAGAAGAGAGATGTGGAACCTAGTACTATAACTAGCTATAACTAGCACAGTGATTAAAAAAAAAAAAACCCGAAAATTTATGTATGTCATAAATTTCACAATCATGGTAGTTGCAATTTGCTGCCATAAAGCAAAATGAAAAAGCTGTCGTGTGAGAATCACACACACATGTTGTTCTGATCATATGACTGTTGAGTAGTATTTCCTAAGGTGAGTTCCACAAAACATTAATCAGGAGAGATGTTCATAAAAGAAAAGAAAAGGATTTGTATTCAAATAAGTTTTGGAAGGGGTGAATATTTTATTCCTTTATTAGAGATCTACAATGTAACTTAGCATATTAAAAGCATTGCAATATCTGGTAAAAAGGAAAAATTTAAGCTTGATTTAACTCACTTTTCCCACACGAGCATTAAATCTTACTTTAAAAAAGTTTTTATTGATTTTTAGAGAGAGAGAAAGGGAGAGGGAGAGAGAAAGAAACATGATGATGAGAGAGAAACATCAATCAGCTACCTCCTACTGGGGATGGAGCCCACAACCTGCACATGTGCCCTGACCAGGAATCCGACTGGTGGCCTCAACCAACTGAGCCACACTGGCTAGGGCTAAATCTTACATTTTATTTTATCTGTTCAGATTACCTGTTGGAGACCGACACTACCAATGCAAGAAAGTTTCGTGACTCTTGTTCTCACATAGTAGATAAAGCTCTAGTCAGGGAGGCCTTGGCTAGTGCCCTGGTGGAAAGTGGGCTTGCCCCCTCCTAAATGATGTAGGCAGAAATATCTGACCTTTGATGGAGTACACAGAAGAATAAATACAATTCAGATTAAATTAATAAAGCTTCAGGAAGCTGAGAATATGGCAGTTGCTTTTGGTAGTGTGACTTTGAGGTGACAGTCATTCTGGAGGGAAACCGGTCAAGAGGTAGCATGAATCACAGAGAGGATCACATACTTTGACCCAGTGGGAATTTGTCTAAGGAAATAGCTCCGAAGAGTTTTTTAAGCCTACATGTTCAAATACAATTATATCAGGGATATGGAAAGCAGGGGAAAGTTTTAGGTAACTCGGATGTTCAAGAGGAGGGAAAAGCTTAAGCAAATGGGTACAATTTCTCCATGAACTACTCTGTAGTCTTCAAAAATGATCAACTCGAATTCATGTTGTTATGTCGAAAAGTATATACACCAGGATGTTCATTTCTCCCTTAATTTTATGGGCTCCCAATTTCAGACTTGTGACATCTACACTCAAAACATGGTATCTCTACATTTCCTCAAAATCATTCTATTACTTCCAAAGCAGTACTGAGCAACGTAGAATCTCCTGGAAGTCTTGGAGAAATAAAAACTGAAAGCTCCCTTTTCTAATTCTTATTCTACACACAGAGAAACCCCCTGACACCACAGTTTACCTTGTAGCCTTCCACATTGTTTCCATGCATATACAAACACATTTATTTTCCTTTTGACATAAATTGGCTTATATTACACACAGCATTCTGCAATTTGCTTTTTCCATGTAATCATATATCATAGAGACCTTTGTATAGACGGTGAGGCAAAAGCAGGCTTACAGTTGTACAAATAGAAAATAACACAATAATTAATAAATAATAATACAAGAGTAAACTTTATTTCTCACACTCAAAACTGTAAACCTACTTTTGCCCCACCCTGCATTTGTAGACCTGTTTCCTTTCAATGGCCGCATGTTCATTCATGTGGTTTATTCGGTCATGGATATTGATGGACACTTAATTACTTTAAATTTTGTAATATTTCAAACAGTGCTATACACATTGATCTGTGGTATCACTGACCTTACGCTGATTAGGCAGGATGAATAAGAGGTGCTGAGAAAACTGGAAGCCTTGGTGACACACATGTGCTCTAGAGGATGAAAATAAACCCTAGAAATTCAGGGATCTGCCATTCAGGAAGGTTTTGAGGGGTCTAGTGGACAAAGGTGTGCTATTACGTAACTCCCAAAGTAAAGGCTAATTGCTACACCTTGTGCCCCCTCACACAAAGAAGGGAGCACAGTGCCTGGTGGGCCTCTGTTCTAGAGCCAGTATATTCTACCCTTGGGAATATGACTACAAATCACCACCAGGAGGCATTGGAAGGCTGCCAGTTTTGAATAGGTCCTGGTACAGGAAAGGGCTCAAATAAGCCATGCCACCTAACAGATCCTGTGGTGTTGGCAGTATCAGTGATTGAAAAAGTTGCACTGTGGATTTTAAACCTTTTTAGTAGTCTCTCTTATAGTTATTGGGAAATAAGTCTTTGTCAAGCCCTGGGTAGGAGAGTCACAAAGCAGGCCTCTAGGGTTCTGAAACAAGGCTATGCCATAGCCACAAAAAATTATATGCCTTTTGAAAAACAGCTCCTGGCATATTATTGGGTCCAGGTAAAGATGGGAGCACCAGGTAACTTTGTGACTAGAACTGCCAGTTAGGATGAGTTTGTAGGAACATAAAACTGTGAAATCAGACAGGCCCAGGTGCAGCCCATCATAATATTGAAATAGTGCATCTGAGATTGAACCTGAGGAGGACCAGCAGGCATGAGTAAGCTCAGAAGTAAGTGGCCTCAACTTCTGTCACCTGCCACAATTTCAGGAGCGCTCTCCCTAGCTCCACCTAGAGGATAGGCCCTATATAGCCAGTGAAAGAAAAGGGTAAAAGCCAAAGATTGGGTGATTGGTTCATGATGTTGGTACCCATGAGAATGGATAGCAGCTCCATTATAGCCACACTCAGTTTGGCCTTGAAAGATAGTAGATGGAAATTTTCTCAAATGGGCAAAGCTTGTTACCTACTTTGTGTGGATGGAGAAGTGGCTCTACATCACAGATTCCTTGGTCATGGTCAATGGCCTCGCCAGATGGTCATGAGCTTGGAAGAAAGAGAACTGGAAGATCAGAGACAAAGAGGTCTGGATTTAAAAGCATGTGGATAGAAAGAAAATGTGAAGATTTTGTATCACATATTAATACCCATCAGAAAGTATCAACCATGGGAGACACATTAAATAACCAAGTAGGCAAAATGATTATGGCCTGTTGACATTAGTAGGGTTCTGTTATTGGCCATCACAGGACTGGGCACATGAATGGGGTGGCCATGAGTTTGGGATTTTGTTCATCAAGGTCAAATGAGATACTGATTCCTCTGAATGTCCAACTTTGTTATTTTAGATTCTTTGAGCTTCCATATCAGTTTGTTTTAAGCTTATACATTTAAACAAAAAAGCCTAAATTTAGAAGGGAATTTTATTAAATCTGTAGGGCAATTTGGGAAGAATTTCCATGTTAATAATATTTGTGAGTCTTTCAATCCATGAAAGAGGTATAATCTCTCCATGTAGATCTTCTTTAAATTTTCTCTGTTTCTATATGTTTTGTAGTTTTCAGTGTAAATATCTTGGACAATTTGGATAAATTTTTATATAGCCTTTCTTTTTATTTTCCCCTTTTAGATAACAAGAAAAAATAATTCTCAGAAAATAATTGGCCATATCTGTAGCCTGCAAAGTATAGCTCCCACAAATAAGATTCTGTGGGTGGAGCAGAGACAGAAAGAATTTAAGTAGCAAATAAGAACATCTAATTTTTAATGTGCATGTATATTTATGACTATAATTATGTAAAATGTTTGCAAAAAGAAATAATGGAAAGAATGAAAGAGAGGAAGATGGAAGCCATGGCAAAGTATTTGAAGCCCTCTAAATCCCCACATGAAAAGAGAGAGAACACAGGAGCCATCCTCAAAGAGCTCCCAATGGCAGGACTGCAACAATTTGAGTAACAAAACAAATAAAAAATATTGGATGATAACCCAAAGTATAAAATAAATATATGAATCCAAAATGATACAAATAAATGATTGAATAAATAAGTGGGAAGAAAGAGAAAAATATTCCTTACAAAAGAATTTGAAATCACATGCATAGTTACTCTTCTCCCACATCCATCTCCGAGAGGTGGAACAATTCCTGCCATTCTTCCCTTTAGAGTGGGCTGGAAATAATGACAATAGAGCATGCGAAGGGGAAAGATAGAAACTTGACAGTGGAGAAACCTGACCCGCCTTAACCAAGTGATTGAAGTTAACATCACAGTGAGGTCATTGTGGGTACCAAGTGTCTCCTAATGTGATGTGATGAGAAGGGCTCTTCAACTCTGTGCCATTCTCTCCCAAATTGGTAAACCAGAGATAAAAAATGGCGGCAGAATAAGTGGATGCTGCACAGACATGCTCCCAGGTCCAAACTGGAATTACAACTAAAATACAGAAAAACTTCCTGAATAATCAAGAGAAGAGTCACTGGAGAGAACCCTGATAACCGAGGACAGAAAGAAGAGACCTCATAGAGATTGGTAGGAGGGGTGGAGGCATGAAAGGGCTGGCCTGGCACCCACAGACAGCAACTGAAGTTCCAGAAAGATATCTCAGCTGTGGGGTTGTCGCTGAGAACTCTGGGGTCTAATACCCAGGCTGGGCCCCCCAGCAGAGAGCACCAGAACTGAGAAGGGTACCCATAAAACATCTGGCTGTGAAAAGCAGCTGAGTTGCTGTTGGCCAGGAAATTCAGGTGCCCTTTTAAAGGGCCAATGCACAAAATTCCCTGTAGAGCCACCCACCTTGTGCTCCAGCAGATAGGGAGGGCAGAGTGGACTGGAGCTGTGTGAACAGAAGCCAGGATTGGGGGCTCTAGGGTTAGAGCTCAGAAAGCAGACACCCCAGTTTCCTGTGCTGAGTCATTCCCTCAGGCAGTGGAGGACATCTTTCCCACACAGACATTTGCCATACAGGCGGCTTTGCCTGGGGAGAAGACAGTTGACTCATCCTATTGGAAAACACCTTGCCCCATGGTGTGGAGTTCCTGAGGCCACTTCCACTTAAGAGACTAAAAATAACAGCCTCCAAGTAGAAGCAACTGCCCCACACAGTTGAAAAAACTCTCACTACACCTGAGGATGATTGCCTGAGGGCAATTCAAGTGAGAATCCTATCTGTGTAGGCAGAGGTGGTCTCTGGAGGCTTTGAGTCTTTGCCTGATCTAATTAGTCAGAAACAGCATTTGACATTGTCCTGCACTAGAGATTGAGAGACACTGTAGATCCACCTAATAAATAGTCACAAACCCAAACAGGCAGCCAAAATGAGAAGACAAACAACCCACAAATGAAAGAACAAAAGAATTATCCAGAAGAGATAAATGAATGGAAATAAGAAATTTATCTGATACAGAGTTCAGAGTAATATTGGTAAAGATGCTCAACAGCATGAAAAAAGATATAGTAACTATGAAAAAGAGAATAGTCTGAGGTAAAGAATGACATTGGAAGGAACACAAATAAAGAACACATTGGAAGGAACACACAGCAGATTAGGGGAAGCTGAGGATCAAATCAGTGAATTAGAAGACAGTGTTGAAAAAAATCACTCAATCAGAGAACCAAGAAAACAAAACAAAACAAAAAAACAAAACAAAAAACAATTAAAAAACAGAGGACAGCTTAAGGGAGCTGTGGGACAAATGAAAGGTAACAATATTAGAATAGCAGGTATGCCAGAAAAGGCAGAAAGGGATAGAGAATGTGTTTGAAGAAATAATGGCAGAAAACTTACCTAACCAAACCCATAAACAAAGTATAATAATGTGAAAAATCTCAGACAAACTTAGATTGGGGGCATTCTAAAGATATCTGGCCAGTTTTCCTCAAGATTCTCAAGATCATGACCATCAAAGAAAGATTTGAAACCATCATATAATTGAGAAGACTGGGAAGACATGGCAATTAAGCATGTTTGGCTCCTGGATCAGAAAGATGACATTAATAGAAAAACGATGGAATCCAAATAAAGTCTGGAGTTTAGTTAATAGTAATGTACTATGATCAGTTTCTTAGTTTTGACAAAGGTAACATGGTAATGTAAGACATTAACAAGGGGGGAAACTAGGTGAGTGGTATACCAGAATTTTCTGTAATACCTTTGCAAGTTTCCTGTAATTATTCCAAGATAAAGACATTTATTTGAAGAACAACAGAAAAATAAGGTAGTAAAAACTAAAAACCCATGGACAGCATTTACACTAAGACAAAATGACAATATATCTTTACAAATTCCAAAATATAAGTGAATAAAGTCAAAACATCAACACCAATACCAAAATATAAGGTCTGAATGGTATCAACATCTGTGTACGGAAAGCAGTAGGAAGTGTTAGGTTTATCTGTTAGACCTGAGAGCAGAGAATGTCAAAATAGACAACACTGAAGGCAGGAGAGATTTTACACAATTCAATAGCAAATGAATGCAAGGGGCCTGTAGTGAGATCTGAAGGGTCTGAAGACCTGTGATCTCTCAAAATTAGTGCTCCAGGACTCCCTTTCAAGACAGCACTCCCCATTGAAAAAAACGTGCTGGCAGTGGGCAAAGATATAAGAGAGAGGATGTAAAGAGAAAATTCAGATAAATGTCAGGGAAGACATACCCAAGAAATCTCAGAAAGCCATTTTATTTTTGAACACTACATTCATTACATTCTGTTGCTTACAAAGAACAGAAGTAGGAGTCCTATGAAGTTAGGAAAGCTATCCTAAACCATGCCTCCTTCTGAAAGTTCAGGAAATTCATTTCACATAAAATGACCAGGAGAATTTTATAGCTATCAAATTCTATACAACGTTATTATAAGAGCCCTAGCTGGTTTGGCTCAGTGGATAAAGGGTCGGCCTGCAGACTGAAGGGTCCCAGGTTCGATTCCAGTCAAGGGCATGTACTTTGGTTGCAGGCACATCACCAGTAGGGGGTGTGCAGGAGGCAGCTGATTGATGTTTCTCTCTCACTTGATGTTTCTAATTCTCTATCCCTCTCCCTTCCTCTCTGTAAAAAAATCAATAAAATATATATATTGAAAAAAATTAAAAAACCAAAAAAACAACAAAGTTATTATAAGAAAAGACAATAAAGAGAAAAATAATGTCTCTAGAGACAATGAAAGCATAGTAGAAATATATGTCCATGGAGTACATCAAAATTGTGATCTTCTACTTCAAAATGAGTTAAAAGATGATAAGAAGATGACACAAGAGGTGAAAGAAAACAACAAAATAAATCAAAATCAGAAAAACTCAGAATGTGTTGGCAGAACTAAGTGAAAGATTAGAAATAAAATAAAATAAAAGAATTTCTTAAATGAAAACTAAACTAGAAGAAACAGAAGAGCAAATACCTTAAAAAACATAGGTGAAGAGTTTGGCTGGTGTTGTGCAGTGTTTGAGCATTGACCTATGAACCAGGAGATCACAGTTTGATTTCTGGTCAGGGCACATGCCCGGGTTGTGGGCTCGATCCCCAGTAGCGGGCATGCAGGAGGCAGCCTATCAGTGATTCTCTCTCATCATTGATGTTTCTATCTCTCTCTCCCTCTCCCTTCCTCTCTGAAATAAAAAATATAAGAAAAAATAGGTGAAGAAATAAAGAAGATAGAAAGAACAAAAATTTTTAAAGTAAAAGTAAAATATATAAAAAGGATTTGAGAAAAACTGCCATATATTGAACAGAGGCAAAGAAGTTACAAAATACAGATAATAGGAGTCCTTGAAGAAAAATATGAACCAGGAACAAAACAAATATTACAATGTCCAGTTCCAGAAAACTTTCTGAAATAAAAAAGATTTAAAATTCTACATTGAAAAGAGCACATTATATACCCGAAAATATTGATCCAGAATAGCCAACACCAAGACTTTAGAGAAAAAATTTCTTTGAGCATCTAGCCAAAAAGATGATATTACTTATAAGGGGAAGAAATTTAGATTATTATCAGATTTTTCAACAATGCTTTATACCAGAAGAAAATGGAGTAACATTTTAAATACCCAACGTAAGAACATGAGAGACAGGGTGTTATATCCAGGAAGCTGAATTTCAGTTGAAGGGCGTAAACAATCTGTTTTCAACCTGTAAGAATTCAGAGATTATTATTTTCACGAGCCCTTGCAAAGGAATCTACTGGAAAACAATCTTCAAAGAACCAAAGTGACTAGGGAGACCTTGACCTTAGAACTGATAAGGAACATTAAACAAGTAGTTACTTGTAGACTAACAAATGAGGTCTGAGATGGAGAGTATGGAATATAATGACACTCTCAAACAGTGTGGGTATAGTACAACTACAAAAAAAAAATACAATTGTATAAATAAATGGGTGATTTTGGAATATTCTAATCTTATCCCAGTGACCTTAAGAACCAAAATTCTCAGTGTGGAAGAGAGAAGACACAGATATAGAAAATGTTGAGTAAACATTGTATAGCTCTAAATTTGAAGTATTAATATGAACCCATGAGATGTATTACCTTAAAAGAGTAAAATAAAACCAACTGTCCTAGCTTTGACCACTGAAGATGCCTAGAAACAATGATCTACCCAGTGTCAATGAACATCCTTAGTGCCCAGATTGTAATCTTTAGATGCCATTTCCCTGTAAAAGAAACCCAGGGACCTGCTGATTGAGGAACAATTGTTAAGTTTTGCTTGGATAAATCAATGGCAAAAAATTATTTTTCAAAGAAGGTATGAGAGGAAGTAGACACCACAACATACAGAGCACATAATATGTGAGGGGTTCTGTGGGGGATGGCTAAAGAAAGGATGAGACAAAGATTTGGTTTTGTATAACAGTTTCATGTTGATTTGTTTGGTTACTAACAACTTAGAAACATGCTCTCAGATGCCTTAAGCCTAATGATTTTATTTTTAGAGGTGTGCAAACCTTTCTGGTTTGAATGGTCCTGGGTATGAAACAATGAAGTTTCTATGTTTGGCTCTGATAAGGAGAAAGGGACGAACATGCATTGGGCTGAAAAGATACCTTCTTAAACTGAGAAATTGCTTAGATACAGCTTAAGAACTGTAGAAATATCAGAAATGTTTTACAAACAAGAAAGGGAATTGAAAAATGTGTACATCACATGTTTTTAAAGACACTTTTCTGCTGCCCACATTTCCTTAAATGTTGTTCCCAAAAGTGTGTGGCCCAGACCCTAGCAGGGATCTCTAGGGAGAGTGGCATGGACAGTGTGGGAAGAAGCAGAGGAAGGAGAAGAAAGCAGCCTTCCAGGTCAAGGTCAGCGCTCAGCTTGATCAGTTCTAGGCAGGGAGGCTTAAGGGAAATCTGCAGGGAGCAGCTGAGTGCTGGAATGAGGTACTCCACACCCTGGTCAGGTCTGACAAGGTGTGGTCCAGCATTCTCTGTTTAGAGATGATTCTCTTTAGTGCATTTCAATTCAGCATCCAAATGACCAATTGTCTTTTCCAGTGTGGCTGTCTGTCTTTTAACAAACTGAGTCCTAGTCTCTGCCAACTTGGATTTAATAATAAGACTCTTTCTTCCTCATGTTTGCCTTCCTTTGAGAGGACTGTTCCTCACCTTGTTTGGACACTTCAAGTTCTGGCCCACTTAGTCTTCTTTGTGGAGACAAAGAAACATGTCACGAATGAAAGAAATGGAGGAAAGCAAACTACTGGATGACATAGAGTTCAGAACCACATTTATAAGGTTACTCAAGAATCTTCTTAAAACCGCTGAGAAACTTGATGAGACCTTCAAGGAGCTTAATGAGAATGCCAAAAAAATGGAAAAGGATCAGTCAGAAATGAAGCATACACTGTCTGAAATAAAGAATATACAGAAACTCAACTGTAGATCAACGTACCCCAAGAATCAATCCAAAGATCTGAAATATGTGGAAACAAAAAACATCCAACCAGAAAAACAAAAAGAAAAAAGAATCCAAAAATATGAAGATAGTGTAAGGAGCCTCTGGGACAACTTTAAGCGAACCAACATCCGAATTTTTGGGGTGCCAGAAGAAGGGAGAGAGCAAAATATTGAAAACCTATTAGAAGAAATAATGACAGAAAACTTTTCCTACCTGGTGAAAGAAATAGACTTACAAGTTCAGGAAGCGCACAGAACCCCATACAAGAGGAATCCAAAGAGGACCACACCAAGACACATCATAATTAAAATGCCAAGGGCAAAAGACAAAGAGAGAATATTAAAAGCAGCAAGAGAAAAACAGTTAATTACCTACAAGGGAGTACCCATACGACTGTCAGCTGATTTCTCAACAGAAACTATGCAGGCCAGAAGGGAGTGGCAAGAAATATTCAAAGTGATGAACAGCAAGAACCTACAACCAAGATTACTCTACCCAGCAAAGCTATCATTCAGAGTTGAAGGTCAGATAAAGAGCTTCACAGACAAGAAAAAGCTAAAGGAGTTCATCACCACCAAACCAGGATTACATGAAATGCTGAAGGGTATTCTTTAAGAAGAAGAAGAAGAAGAAGAAGAAGAAGAAGAAGAAAAAGGTAAAGATAAAAATTATGAACAACAAAATGACATCAAATACATACCTACCAACAAGTGAATCTAAAAATCAAGTGAATGAAAAATCTGAAGAACAGAATGGACTGGTGAATATAATAGAGTCAGGGACATAGAAAGGGAGTGGACTAACGATTCTCAGGGAAAGCAGGTGTGAGGGGTGCGGGAAGAGATTAGACAAAAATCTTACTGCTATGGATGAAGACAGTGGTGGGGGGTAAGGGCATGGGGTGGGGTGGGGAATCAGGTGGAGGAGAGCTATGGGGGAAAAAAAAGAGGAACACCTGTAATAATCTGAACAATAAAGATTTATTTAAAAAAAAAAAAAAGATGGCCAGCGGGGGAGGGCAGTTGGGAGGGACCAGGCCTGCAAGGAAGGGCAGTTGGGGGTGATCAAGCCTGCAGGGAGGGCAGTTAGGGGTGACTAGGCTGTCAGAGGAGGGAAGTTGGGGGTGACCAGGCCTGCAGGGAAGGGCAGTTGGGGGGGACCCAGGCCTGCAGGGGAGAGCAGTTAGGGGTCACCAGGCCTGCAGGGGAGGGCAGTTAGGGGTCACCAGGCCTGCAGGGGAGGGCAGTTAGGGGTCACCAGGCCTGCAGGGGAGGGCAGTTAGGGGCAAATAGGCTGGCAGGGAAGCAGTTAGGCATCAATCAGACTGGCAGGGGAGTGGTTAGGGGGTGATCAGGCTGGCGGGCAGAAGCAGTTAGGGGCAATCAGGAAGGCAGGCAGGCAAGCAGTTGGGAGCCAGCAGTCCTAGATTGTGAGAGGGATCCCAGATTGGAGAGGGTGCAGGCTGGGCTGAGGGACACCCCCCCCCCCCCCCCGTGCACGAATTTTATACACCGGGCCTCTAGTTTTAAAATAACATGATATGTACTAAACAATCAGTATTTTTATCTTGTAATGTTTTACCTTGAGAATCTACAGCAATATTCCAGGGATGCTGCTGCTGTTCAAATTGTTTTTTATTCTCCTTTTGAGTCTGGAATATTCTTTGGAAATCTTTCAATAGTAACTGACTGTCTTTGGTGGACAGGCATAATTCTTAGAATGAAAGTTACTTTGAACCCAGTATGGTAAATAAAGTTGGTAATCAAATAGGTCAGGTGCACAACAATAACATATAAACAATAAAATGAGACATATTATGGAATGTGCCATACTGCCCTTAGTTCTTAGGAAGAGGAACCCCAGTACTGGTTTCATGATTTAGAGGGCCCTGCATATTATCACAAACACATTAAAAAATAAAAAAATGCATGGAACATCTGTCACTCAGGGTCTAGGTCCAGCACTGGTGCAGTACAACTCACATCCTTAAAACATCTGCCCTCATGATTAACACTGTTCAGGCCTCAGGAAGCTACTTCTCAGCAGTAGTTTCCTTAAACTCCTTAAAACACAAGGTAAACGCCTGAGTGCTGTGAGGTTGTACCTCTCCCAACACTGCAACACTAGTTTGTTGGAGAGCCAGGCCATATTGAGCCATACATGTGCTTAGATAAAATATCCTATTATATAAAAACCCTGGGTCTTAATGACCAGTAACAACCGGAGGCTGACCAACTGGAAGTCAGTGCTGGCCCCACTCCCAAGCAAGCGGTTAGGGGCAATTAGGCAGGCAGACAGAGTGGTTAGGGGTGATCAGGTAGGCAGACCAGTGGTTAGGGGTGACCAGGTAGACAGGCAAGCAGTTAGGGGAGATCAGGTAGGCAGACGGCCCCTTGCAGGGCTGGTCCTGCCCCCAAGCAAGTGGCTAAGGGAAATCAGGCAGGCAGGCAGAGTGGTTAGGGGTGATCAGGTAGGTAGGCCAGTGGTTAGGGGTGATCAGGTAGGCAGACCAGTGGTTAGGGGCAATCGGATAGGCAGACAGCCCCTCGCAGGGCTGGCCCTGCCCCTCAGTAAAGAAAGAGGGAGGCCCAGGCCAGCCAAACTATTGCCCCCCAGCCTGTTGCCTGCAGAGGGAGGCCACCGGTGGCAGGGGAGGGGGGCAGCACTGCACAGATGGAAAGCAGTGGCAGCAGTGAGGGTGGGGCCAGCTGCCTGCAGCCCGGGGAAGGAAAGCCCCGATAGGCCCTGATCTCAGGCCAGACCCAGATTGTGAGAGGATGCAGGCTGGGCTGAGGGACACCATCCCCGCCTCCCAAGTGCACAAATTTTCATGCACCGGGCCTCTATTAAATTGATAAAGGAGTCAGATACATTTTCTCCGAGTGTTGAATGCAACAGACACTTACTTAAGGAAGTAACATTTCCCAGTGGATGTCCAGCTTCTATTTTCAGCCTTCATGTTACAGTTTGTGGCTGTGGAGCAGTTCACAAGAATTGCACAGGGTGGCTGAAAAAGATTTTGCAACATTAAGCAATTCCTATTATTGTAAAATAGATTTGTGGGTCTAGACATAACATGTAGGAAGTATGATTCTAATTCTTTATATTAGCTACTAGATGGACACTGAAGACTAGAATTGTGAGTAGCTATATATGTATAAATATTACATAATGTGTAATAAAATCTCAAAAAGTAGACAAAAAAATTGAACTTTAACTTGATTTGTTTTAATATTTATTAATTATAATTTGTGATCTGCCACTGTTTTAATGGATGATTTTAAAAGTTTGGAAGAAAAATGACTTTTTGGGAAAGCATATATGTCAGTAATTTTAATTTTTGATTTTTAATTGTTGCTTTACATTTTTATGAAAATGCACTTCAATTATATATACTTTGATTACAAATACATTTCATTTTTAATCTTTTAAATCATTACTATCAATAGAACACAAATTATCTGAAAGTCTTAATTAGTACAACATAACCAGTGTTTTTCACTGATAGGAAAGGAAAAAATGGTTCTGAAATAAATAATTATACAATATATTGTATATAACTTAATTTTTTTAACTTAACCCAGTTTGCCAACCTATCAGCAAAATATCCAAACTTATGCAATAATAATTCAACTCAGTTGCCTTTGCTATGTTGCTGCATTTCCATCATATAAAAACCATTGCTTTACACATATGTTCCCCCCACCCTTTTATTATGAGGGCATATTTGTCAAGTGAAAAGGATGAAACATATTTTATTTAACTCCTAGTTTGATTTATAACTTTTAATTATATAGACAGGTGATATGTGTGTTTCAATTAGCACTCTTATTCCAGGCTCTTTGAATGATAGGGATGGGTCTGGGGCTTTTCAACCAGTAAGATCTAATACTGTTTTGAGTACTGCCATCACACTCGTAACATTTACAAAGGTGACCACTAAGGACAACACTCATCTGCAGACATACATCTACAGGGTGTCCCAATTTAACAGCTGATAGCTCAATTTTGAAGATGAAATGTATTTTAATAAATACTGCCTTTATAATTATTCAAAGTGTGTGTGTGCATTTTGGAGGGATACCCTATATTTAGAAACCACTCATTTTCCTTTATAGAAAAGCCTTCATATCACTGTCACGTGCTTAAGCATGAACAATGATATGCATTCCTGAAAGGTAATGTGTACCTCAGATTTCTTGAGTGATTTAGAGGGCTCACTATTTGAAAGACTGCTAGTGAACAATTTGTATTCTAGAGCAAAGATTCTTTTTATAAAGCAGGTTATCATCTTCTAAATTGACATATTTTTAGAAATCCATGTTTGCTTAAAACAGTGGTCCAACCCTAAATGCACATTAGAATCATCTGGAGAGGGTTTTAAAAATATTGACATCCTAACAAAACAAAAAGAAAAGAAAAGAAAAAATATTGATGTCTTGTCCCACCCCAGGAGATTTCATCTAACTGGTTTGGAAGAGGGCTCAGGCAGCAGTATTTTATTAGCATACTTTGTTGTTGTTGTTGTTTTTGCTTCAAAGTTTTATTTTGAAATAATTATAAATTCACAGGAAATTGCCAAATAATATACAGGGAGGCCCCATGACTCTTCACTCAGTTTCTCCCAATGATAATATTACACAACTATAGTACAATATCAATTTCAGGAAAATGACATTGGTATAGTCCACAGAGCTTATTCAGAATTCACTAGTTTTACATATCTATATGTATAAAAGCCTAAGCGACCAAACGACTGTCCGATCATTCCACCGGTAGCTATGACATGCACTGACCACCAGGGGCAGATGCTTAATGCACAGGCATGGAAACATGGAACAGACTGATTAATCTTAGAGGGAAGGGGGAAGGGGGGAGGGCAGGAAGAGATTAACCAAAGATCTTATATGCATACTAGAGGCCCCGTACACAGATTCGTGCACTGGTGGGGTCCCTGGGCCTGGCCTGTGCCCTCTCACAATCTGGGACCCCTCAGGGGATGTTGGACTGCTGGTTTTGCTCCAATCCTCACAGGCCAGGCCGAGGGAACCCACTGGTGCACAAATCCGTACACTGGGTCTCTAGTGCTCTTATATGTGTGGGCATGTATTTCTATGCAATTTTACTAGATGTGTAGATTTGTGTAAAATCTATATAAAGGGGTCAGAGATGGGAGAAGAGCATAGGGAGCCTTTTGGTTATGGTACAGTTCTGTATGTTGATTGTGATGGTAGAAAAGAACTACTATTCTGTTCTCCATCCCTCTAATTTGCTTTTCAAGAATGTTATGTAAATAAGATTATACAGTCTGTAAGATTTTGAGATTGAATTTTTTCACTTAGTGTGATTCCCTTGAAACTCATTTAAGTTGTTGCATATATCAACTTATGTAGTATTCCATGGTATGGATGTATTATGGTTTGTTTAATCATTCACCCATTGAAGGATATTTGGGTAGTTTCCAATTTGGGGCTGTTATGAATAAAACTGCTATAAATGTTCATGTACAGATATTTGTTTGAACCTCTATTTTCATTTCTCTGGGATAAATGACCAAGTGAGGAGTTGTTGGGTCATATGATAAGTGTACACTTGGTATTATAAGAAGCTGACAAACCATTTTCTAGAGTGGCTATTCCATCTTACATACCCACCAGTAACTCCCATTATTGCCAGATTTGGATGGTCTCATTATTTTTTGTTGTTGTTGTTAGCCATTCTGATGGATGTATAGTGGTATTTCATGGTTTTACTTTGCAGTTCCCTTATCAGTAATGATGTTGAACATCTTTTCATGTGCTTATTCATAACTTGTATGTTCTCTTGGCGAAATAATGTTTTCTCATTTTTAAAATGAATTGTTTGCTTTTTACCATGAGTTTTGAGAGCTTTTTACATTTTCTAGAAACATCTAAACTCTGTTGTTGGATATATGATTTGTAAATATCTTTAACTCTGTAGTTTGCATTTTTATTCACTTATCTTCCACAGAATAAAGGTTTTTCATTTCAATGAGATTCAGTTTTTCCTTTTATGGGTCATACTTTCGGCATCAAGTCTAAGAGCACTTCATATAACCCTAGGTCCTGAAAAATTTCTCCTATTTTTTTCTAAAAGACCTATATTTTTATATTTGTCTGTGAACCATTTTGTGTTAATTCTTGAATAAGGTATAAAGTTAATCTGTGATTCATTTTTACCTATGCACATTCAATTGTTCTAGCATGATTGCTTAAAAAGAATATTTTTTCTCATTTAAATTACTCTTTCATCTTTGCCAAACATTAGTTGAAGATATTTATGAGAACCTATGTCTAGGTTCTCTTTTTTGTTCCATTGATCTATGTTTCTATCCCTCCATCAATACCACACTGTCTTGATTCCTGTAGCTATATCATCTTAATATCAGGTGAAGTGACTTCTTCCATTTTCTTATTTAAAAAATATTGATTTGAGAAAGAGAGAGAGAGAAATCGATTTGTTGCTCCACCCATTAATGCATTCATTGATTGATTCCTGTATGTGCCCTGATTGGGGATCAAACCTGCAACCTTAGCTTATAGGGATGTCACTCCAACCAACTGAGCTACCTGGTCGGGGCCCACTTCTTATTTTTTAAAAAAATTGTTTTGGGTTATTCTAGGTCCTTTGCCTTTCAATTCAGATTTTAGAATAAGCTTGTCTATGTCTTGCTAGGGAGCACCTAAGGCAGTGGTCGGCAAACTCATTAGTCAACAGAGCGGCAAACCAGGGCTCGTGAGCCGCATGTGGCTCGCGAGCCGCAGTTTGCCGACCACTGACCTAAGAAGATTTTGATTTAATTAACCTGGAATAGAGCCCTGGTATCAGTAATTTATAGAAGTCCCCAGGTGACCTGATGTTTAGCCACAGTTGTGAACTTTGATTTAAAGCTAGACACACCTAAACAAAAATTGCCCTTGAAGAATACATGACTCAAGCATTGGCCTGAAAGTTTGAAGAATAGGTGGGATCTTCTAAAAAAAAAAAAAAAAAAAAAGACCATGAAATGAAATTTTAAAAAGTGAAAGGAGGAGAGAGAGATAGCAATTCCTTAATGACCCCATAGCCTCCATTAAACGCCCCTTTAAGTAGGTTGAGTCTAGCTTTGAAAAAGTAGCTCAACTCATCTTGATAAATGAAGCACCAAAAAATGGAAACAATTGGTCTCCAGCTACAGAATTCCTGTAAATCCCTCACTATCCCTGAAAACCCAAAAGACTTAGGTGTAGCCCTGGCCACACTGATTAGAGGCAATTTAGAAAGGTGTGGTGCAATTTAGTCACATGAAGGCATTTCTTTCTCTAGGCAGAGGTGATAAAAAGAAGTCTTGAAAGTTTAAGGGACTTTAAAAGGTGGGTTAGCTCTACAAAATGTTTTAAATCCTGAGCCACATTCAGAAGCTCAACTGGAATAAAATCAACACTGGCAAAATGTCAGATATATAATATTGTGTTTCCACTCTTTTAAAAACAGTAGATACCTGTTTCAACAGAACAATCTTTTTTAAACTTTCAAGTTGGTTTTGTTATATTGACATATATAAAATGAAGTCTTTAAGCATGTATTTGTTAGGAGAAAATATGTAAGGACTGATTTTATATACTTTTAATACCCATTTCAGTGTAAGTGTTCAGTGATGAGGAAGTAAGTATATGAAATATAGCTTAAATAATTGTGGTGTGTAGAATTAAATAAATACCTGTTTAAAAATACCTTTTTGTGTATAAATAAAACTTGAGCTCTTTATTAAAACAAAAATAATAATGGTAGGTATAGGAATACAGATGTTGTTGCTTTGTTTCTTTTCTTTTGAACTAAAAATCCTTTTTGTTTTATCAGTATCAATGTAATTACTTTCCTTACAATTCACCTATAATTTATAGCAGCCACTGGTGAATAGGTGAATACATACTTGAAGGAAGCTCTCCCTTTCAATGTTGTTGATAGTCTTTCCACTGCAATTAATACATGTTCTTTCTATGGCTATAGAAAAGACTGAATGGCCCTGGCCTCTGTGTGACTCAGTTGGTTGGGCGTTGTCTTATGTACATAAAGGTTGCTGGTTTGATTCCCAGTCAGGGCCATGCCTGGGTTGCAGGCTCCATCCTTGGTAGGGGACATGCAGGAGGCAGCAGATGGATGCTTCACTCTCATATCGATGTTTTCTGTCTCTCTCTTCCTTTCTCTACACCTAATAAATAAATAAAAATATATTAAAATTTTTTTTCAATATATATTTATTTATTTCAGAGAGGAAAGGAGAGGCAAAGAGATAGAAACATCAATGATGAGAGAGAATCATTGGTTGACTGCCTCCTGCATTCCCCTCACTGGGGATAGAGCCCACAACCCGGGCATGTGCCCTTGACCAGAATCGAACCTGGGACCCTTCAGTCCGCAAGCCAATGCTCTATCCACTGAGTCAAACCAGCCAGGGCAAAAAAAATATTTTGTTTTTAAAAATGAACAGAGCAGCAGAGAAATGTGGGACACCATTAAGTATACCAACATATGTGTACCAGAAGTACCAAAAAGGAGAGAGAAAGGAATAGAAAGAATATGTGTAGAAATTATGACTGAAAACTTCCCAAATTTATAAAGAAACACTAATCTACACACCCAAGAAACTCAGTGAACTTCAAGAAAGATAAATACAAAGAAATCTACAAACAGTGCACTGAGAGGTTCCTGGTTAGATTACCTGTCCGGGCACATGCCCCGGGTTTCAGGCTCGATCCCCAGTAGGGGGCGTGCGGGAGGCAGCTGATGGATGTTATATTCTCACATGCATTTTTTTCCTCTCTTCTCCCTTCCTTTCTCTCCAAAAATCAATGAACTATTCTTTAAAAAAAAGAAAAGAAAACACAGAATGATCAAAATAATACCATTGCAAAACAAAATACAGTCTTTTTCTTATGTTCCACACCTTACCAAGTAGCTGGCACCACCAAAGGCTGGGTCTGAGCACAGTTTAGGGAGTTTGGATGTTTGTTAGCAACCACATTTACATTTCCCAGAGCTGCTTTCTGCAGTGGCCACAGTACCAGGAAACAAGTCTTTTTCTTCACATTTTCTTCCTCTTGACTCAGTACATTGACCTTTACCTAAGGGTATTAATTTGTCATGGGTGAAGGAAAGGTCTTCTATGGAAAGTAACCTCACAGGGTCATAAATTCCTAATTCAGCAGATCAGGGTGGGTAGTCTGTGCCAGGCATATAATTTCTTTAGTGAAAGGTTTTAAACCAGCCCTGTCCATTGTTCTTGGGCATCTAGGCTGACACACCTTTGAAATGCCAGAGGTAATGCCCCTCAAAGTGGGTATTAACCTGAAGAGAGCACATAATCTTGTCAACTATCCGGTAATCCAACTCCAGCGTTGCTTTCTCCAATCTTTCTTTATGTTTCCTCCTGAAATTAAGGAGGGAACACAAGTATAAAATAAGTTATAGAAGTGTTAGTCTCAGGAGTAGTGTTTGAGATCTTGCTCCCTGGCCTATGTCATCAGTTTGGCTCAAATAAACTCATAAAAATCCTTTACAGGTTTGGATGTTTCTTATGTCAGCACTATTTTCAGTGATCTCTCTCTTCAGTGGCCTCAACTTTCTCTCCTGGGAGGATGTAGCAGCTCCGACTTGGAGTGTGACTTGAAGACCCACAGCTGCAGTGTGAACAGGTACCCCAGGTGATAGTGAGAGGAGCGGGGTCTGAGCCTGCTCTCAGGCTCCCAGCAGCAGAATGCTGGTTTTGATAAAGATGCTCTTAAAACACACCTGGCTGGGGCGCCACATGGCCACTATGATCGGAAGAGCCTTTAGGGAGGGGCTCTCCTAGCTGTTCATTCTCTTCGGACCCTTTCCCTCCAGGACTTCTCCCCTGGCATGCTCCTCTCTCAGCAGCCACCACGATCCTCCCCTTTCCGTTCTCACAACTTCAATGAGAATTTGACTGACAACTTGTTCTACATGGATACTGCCCCCGCCGCGCCCCCCTTCCTTTTCTAGACTTGTTACATCACAGCGAATGAGACAGCAGCATTCTGAGGGTGTGCTTCTTGTTCAAAATTTCATGGGGAGGATTTCAGGCTCTGGTCTGTCCAAGAGGCATCTGTACTAAAAAATGATTCTTCCCCTTGAGATGTCTCATGTTGCCACCTCTTCTGTCCCGTCCACAGTCCCTCTCCTGTGGTCTCCCTCCTGTGGTCCCCCTCCCTGGGCCCTTCACTGCCTCAGTGACCTCAGCCTCCCACTTCCTCCTCAGCACAAGTCCCTCACTGTGGGACATCACTTTCTCTGTGCTGCCCAACTGTTGTGGGGTCTAACCCTGGAGTCAGAATAAGACCACCGGAGGCTGATGCTCCGGCTAAGGTCCCCGAAAGGAGGGAGAGCCTCCAGCCCCTTCTGGGGGGTCCATCTCTCCTCCCTCTCGGGTACCTTGCCGGGGCCCCCAAATCTTGTGGGGCGACCCGCGAATGAAGACCACCAGGCAGCCAAATTGAAATTTAGGAAGCCTTAATTACGAACTCGAGCCCGGGCCCGTGTCTCCACTGACACAGCAGGGAGCAGCGCGAGCCCCAAACACTCAGAGCAAGCAAGTTTTATCCCCCACGCAGGGGGATTTGGCAGAACCTGATTGGTTAAACTTGGGTCAAAAAGTCAGTTACATTACTCACAATAATGGAAGATTTTCAGTTGAACAAGCAATTACAAAAGTTACAAAGCATGGGAGAATGTAGTTACAGCGTAAGTTGCCTGTTTCATCAGCCTTGCGATTTCCTTTATTCTAAACTCTAAATTACAAAGGCTGGGCGCAGCCCGCAGGGTCGCTCCCAGTCACATCCTGCTGGACATAGGATTGGAATGTAGATCTATCTTACGAAAGCAGATTGTACAGAAGCAGAATTGAGCAAAGTTAATAATCTCCAAAAGTTATTTACAGTTTCTACTCCTGGAGCTACTGAGTCAGTGGGAATTGATCTCCTGTAGTTCTGGTCCACAGGCACAGAAAAATTACCTTTGTGATGTGGGATGGATTTACTTTAAAACAAAGGGCAGGAGTCATGCCTGGCTGGAGCATGATGAACCACATGCTTCTGAGCGTGGGTCACCTGCCAAACCTTAATATACAGTTGGGGTCTCTGTCCTGACTTGGGGTCACTTACGCCAGAACATTCCCCACTGGTCTTACCGGGGAATCAAATCGTTGATTCCTGCTGTTCCCATTCCTCCTCTCGAATGGGTTGGTAGTAAGTGTGTAAGACCATGAGTTTCCAGGTCTCAGTCTGGAAGCTGAGGTAACTACCCTATTGTTTAAGCAAGTAAGTGCGTGCAGAAGTCAGAATAGCAGGGTTAAAATTCAAACAGCAGTTTTTACCCAAGTACGGTTGCTACCATACTTCACAACCTCCAAATCAGTTCCATGTCCTCCCCATTTGCATTCAAGGAATTAAAAAGTTGTTTTGATGAGCACAGCAGTGATAGGACTAAAAATGAGTTCGAGGTTTCCACAGCCAGAGATTTTGTAAACTGAGGTCTAGCTGTGTGTCTATTGTGGGCTTTGTCACTAGCAGACCCAACTGGGTGCTGCACCCTAACTTCATTGGAAGTTCCTTAAGGAACATTCTTTTTGGTTCTCAATGAGCTTATAAAAAATGTGGAGGGGGGGGGGGGGGAGAGGGGAAGCAGACATTGAGAACCAAAAAGGATTTTAGAGGAGTAGTGAGGAGAATTATATAAAGAAGAGAGCGAGGGTTTTGGAGTCTGGGTGGCTAGAATAAGGGCCCCACAAAGATGTCCACATCCTAATCCCTGGTACCTGTGAATATGTTAGGTTACTTAGCAAAGGGGAACTAAGGTTGCAGATAGAATGAAGGTAATCGGATGACCTGAAAGTAGGGATATTACCCGGTATAATCATGAGGATTCTTAAAGATGAAAGGGGGAAGCGGAGAGTATCAAAGTCATGTGATGTGAGAAAGACTTGACCATTGATGGTTTTAGAGCTGGAGGGGCCCATGGGCCAAGGAGTGTGGGCAGCCTCCAGAAGATAGAAAAGACAGGAAAATAGATTTTCCTCTAGAATTTCCAGAAAGGAATGTGGCCCTGCTGACACTTTTATTTTAGGCAAGTGAGACCTATTTTGAATTTCTGATCTACAGAACTGTAAACATTTCTGTTCTCTGAAGCCACAAAGTCTGTGGTAATTGGTTACAGCGCAATGGCAAATGAATTCAGAGTCTCTTCACTACCACTTATAAGCTTTACATGAATTTTGAAAAGTACTTGAGCACCTCATTTTTCAAATAGAGATAATGACACAAACTGTGAAGGACTCCTATTAGGATTCAGTGAAATAACAGTATGTGAACTTATAGCCCATACTCAGCACACAGTAGTGCTTAAACATTAACTCTCTTTTCTAGAGAGATGATCAATCCTAACTTTTACTTGATCTAAGGGTTTTAAAAATATATATTTGTTTTTATTTCAGAGAAAAAGGGAAAGGGAGAGAAAGGGGGAGAGAAACATCAATGATGAGAGAGAATCATTGATCAGTTGCCTTCTGCATGCCCCCTACTGGGGATGGAGCCCGGGCACGTGCCCTGACCAGGAATTGAACCATGATTGCCTGGTTCATATGTTCACACTCAACCACTGAGTTAGGCTGGCCAAGCAGGTCTAGGGATTTTTAATGTAATATCCTTTATGACTCAGTTTTTCTTGAATACAGCAAAGAACAGGGAGCTCACTCTATTCATTTTGTTTTCAAAGTTATTGTTAAAAACATTCTTCTTCATAGTTTTTATGTACTAGTTTTATTCTGAGTTCTTTGGAATACTCGCCACAGGGACACTGCTAGCCTACAAAGTGCTTTGATAAAAATTAGAAAAAGAGCTCCCCTTTTCAAGGCACTTTCCTTTTTTTTCTGTTGGGAATTTGTTATAATGAACCATTTTGTAGCACAAGGTGTTTATTGCCACCAATCAGAAACCTGTTGCACTGGACATAGGAATCTATGATGTCTGGGAGTGAATGGTGTCCCCTTAAATGCAGCCCCTTGCACAGTGTACTACTTACACAACCTAACCTGGCACCCTTCAGTGACCACTGATTTATACAGTGCTTTCCTTTTACAAACAGTTTTCCCCGAAGTAATCTAATTTGCTCTTCCCAATAATCTGTAAAACAGGTAAATATAATTATCTTAATTTTATAGATGAGGCAACTGAGGTTTAACAAATGCAAAAGATCACATAGCTAGGGAACCTTTCTGAATTCCAACTTTCATCTAATAATTCATATTTTTTCTTTAGTTTCATATCACTTGTGAGATCGAGTGAATATCTCCATGATTTCAGATAAGTCATTGATTTAAAAAAATGCACAAGGTCAGGCCTGTTGGAGAAAGAAGGGTAATTTTTTTAAAAAATATTTTTATTGATTTCAAAGAGGAAGGGAGAAGGAGAGAGATAGAAACATCATTGATGAGAGAGAATCATTGATTGGCTTCCTCCTGCATGCCCCGCACTTGGGATTGAGCCTGCAACCGGGCATGTGCCATAACTGGGATTCAAACCATGAACTCCTGGTTCATAGATGGACACTCAACCCTGAGTCACGCCAGCTGGGCAAGAAGGGAAATCTTGAGTGACTGCTGGATGCTCACACTTATTTATTTGATATAATCCCATTCTCCTGGGAAAAATCATTATACCCATTTTAAAGATCAGGAAATAGACTCAGATGGGTAAGTTGCTCAAATCCCCAAAGCCAACAAATAGTAAATGTAAAGACAGCCTTTACACCCAATTCTTTCTGAATTTGAGACCCCTGTGTTCCTTTCTATACCCTGCCCCATCTCACAAGGCAAGCCACAAATAATTCTGGATTTTGGACTTCCTGTTATTTCTTATAGGTCAATGTCATGTTTCGCTTGCACTTGGTTGCTCCCTTCCTTCCACATTTCTTGAATATGTTTTTAAAACGTGTGTTAAATAGGGCTCGCGATTGAAGCTATGTCTTTAGATCCCCACCTCCCTCTTCCACTTTGGTGATCATTTGCCATTTTGAAATTAGAATTCCTCTTCTGAATACTTCCCAAGAGCCTTTTTCCGTTTAGAGGAGTATTTGCTGATTAATTGAAAGTAGGCACTCAATGAATATTTTTAGAATTTAATTTAGGGATTCCCAGGGAGCTGGCATACTTGATAAACCTTATAGTCACAGGAATTTAATTTTATCACTGCTTTCATTTGAGAATATATTTTATTTTTAGCTGAAATTGCTTTATTATTTATTTATTTTTAATCCTCATCTGAGGATATATTTATTGATTTTAGAGGGGGGGAGGATTTTAGGAAGGGTATAAAGGGAAAGCTTCCTTCATATTCAATCAGTCAGGATTGATTTTAGAGAGAGAGAGAAATGTCAGTGTGAGAGAGGAACATCAGTTGGTTGCCTACCATATGCACCCTGATCAGGGATTGAACCCACAACCTTTTGGCATATAGGACAACACTGCAACCCACTAAGCCACACAGGCTAGGGGTGAAATAGCTTTATTATTTATTATTTTTTGAAGGATGCTGGCTTTTTTAAAAAGTAAGTTTTTATTGATTCTTACAGAGAGAGGAAGGGAGAGAGAGAGAGAATCATCGATGATGAGAGAGAAACATTGATCAACTGCCTCCTGCATGCCCTCCACTGGGATCAAGCCTGCAACCTGGGCATGTGCCCTGACAGGGAATTGAACCAAGGACCTCTTGGTGCATGGGTGGACACTCAACCATTGAACCACACTGGCTGAGCTGAAATAGCTTTATTTATTTTTTTAATATATATTTTAAAAAATATTTTTATTGATTTCAGAGAGGAAGGGAGGGGGGAGAGAAATAGAAACATCAATGATGAGAGAGAATCATTGATCGGCTGCCTCCTGCACGCCCCCTTCTGGGGATCGAGCTGCAACCCAGGCATGTGCCCTTGACTGGAATCAAACCTGGGACCCTTTAGTCTGCAGGCCGATGCTCTATCCACTGAGCCAAACAGGCTAGGGCAAATAACTTTATTTTAAAGATATAATACAAAGATTTAAGATTTGTATGTTTATTTGTGCTTTGTTATAACAACACTTTTAAATCACAAAAGACTTCTGATTCATGATGGCTATCAGATAAACACATGGTAAATGTTCAATATCCCTAATAATTACACAATAAATACATGCAAACAGACATCACCATCCATGCATACACTGTAGAGAACACTTCAGAAATGCATGAACTTAGAAAGTTGGCCATCTGCATTTTGAATGAGTCACAAAAAAGTACACTTCAGCAAAGCAAAACTGACACTCAGAATATAGAAAGACAGTTGTTTCAAAAAATCCTAGTGGAAAAATGGACAAAAGTCATGAACAAGTAGCCCTGTTCCTCAAGATGAAATACAATTGACTAATAAATAAAAGAAAAGAGGCTCAACTTCACCAATAACAAGGAAATGCAAGTTGAAACTGATGGGAATATAAGACATTTGGGGCGGGGGGGGGGGAGGGTAGCAATCTGAATCTGTGCCAGTAACCTGCCTTCTATCGCACACTCTTGCTAGCCGATAATTATTCATTGATGCCTGTCCTGTCTTGCAGAACCTGTTTCCCAGAATAATCCCATTTTACAGAGGCCATAAACCATGAACCATACAGAGCCCCCGGAGGGGGTTATCAGTGCTGGCGCCAGGCCAGGCCTTTGGGTGTGGTCTCACATCCCCCATCCCAACACAGGAGGCTTTTCACAAAGCCCGCGAAAGGTCCGGAAGCCTGATCCATATTTGGGGGACAAAGAAACCCAAGGATATAAAGGGAAAGCTTCCTTCATAGTCACTCACTCAGGATTTGGAAACAGGCTCCCTGAGTCACTGTACTAGTACATCTGAAAATAATCTCTGAGTACTCCCCGTATATTTTTCAGTTGCCTGGTAAATTCTGTAACAAAAGAAATATAATTTTTAACTCATCAGGGGAACAAACTCATCGTATCAAATACTGATGGTGATACGAAGACATGGGTATACCCTCTGCTTTTGAGAGTATAAATTTTTATAGCTATTCCACAGCACAGTTTTGCAATATCTGTTAGAAGAAAAACATATGCAATCTATTTCTCAGTAACTCTGCGACTATGTCTAACTTAGAGATATGCTTGTGTGTGGCTGGTATGAGAGCACAGGTACACTCAACGCAGCAGTGCTGATAGCCGGCAAAGCTGCAAATATCAGAATTGAACAAAGACCCCTCAGTACATCTAGACTAGACAGCATATAGGAAAAAACGGGGCAGAACTATGTGTACCAGTATGGTAGGGGCTTCAAAAGATAGTGTTAGGAGACAGAATACAATTTGCAGAACAAGAAGTAAAGTATAACAAGGTTTAGATGTAAAATCAACCATTCCTACATATAAAACATGGAGAAATAGTCACAGACACACACATACTCACAGATTTAAACTCGAAGTAAAGATAGGTTTGGATACACACCAATTGGTGAGTAATTTCCTCTAGAAAGAGGACTCAGATTTTGAGTAGTGCCAAAGGAAACTTTATCTTGTACATTTGATACATTTGTAAAAATGCAAATATATTCATGTTTTACTTTTTAATTAAAAAGTAAATATTTGTAAAAGTATGATCCAGCCTTCGGATAGAAAACTGGAAAACACAAAAGAAAATAATTGCTTGTCCTACCAATAATATATTTTGAAGTCCTGTTTTCCTCCACTCACTTAACATATATATTATGAAATTAGGTAATTAAGAGTGGAAATAGCTTTAGCTCACTTCCTTTTCTCCTTCATTTTACAGCGTAAACTCAAAGAAGTTAAGTGATTAAACCAAACTATGCTGGTAGGTAGGGAAGACATCAACATTAGAATTAGAATATGGGTTCAGTTTAACAGGGGTAAATACATCTGAAATCTAGAGCTGAAGTAGACATTTGTTGTTATTGAAAACCTGACATCCATTTCCCCTTCTTTTGAGAACTGAACCCCTTTTTTTCCTTGTAAAATTACTACGCCCCACATTCGTCCAACATGATTGGGTGAAGAGAATGCCATCCCTACCTCCAAGAGGGGCACGTGGTACAGGCTTGGCCAATTACAGTAGTTCAGAGATGGCACAGGACCTGTCCAGAACCAATGAGCTTGAATCCTGAGATTTCTGTTGGGAAGAGAGAAATGGCTAGGATGGGACATTATCTGGAATTGCAGGCAGCTATCTGCCATTTTAGGAGAGCATTGCATGAGAATGGAGCCATCACAGAGGAACACAAAGCTTAGAGATGGCAAAAGACCAATCCTGAAAAACATTGAGACCCTGGGTCTAGATGCATTTGAAGTGCAAATAATACTCTTGAACTTTTCAGTATCTGACTAATTAGTTATGCAAACCAATAAATCGCTGCCTTTAAAAAATTGCTTAAGGATATTTCCAATGGAATTTCTATTATTTGCAACTGAAAGAAACATAAAAAAAAAAAAAAAGCTAGTTGGTAAGTATAGGATTGAGGAGACATGGCCTAATAGCTATTCCTGTGGAAAAGGCTCTTAGTAGAAATTTTTACTCATGTTAAGTTGAAATCTGGTTTCCTGAGAAACATAACAGTAGGTCTTGGTTTTATACCAAAGAACTAAATGAAAAAGTAATGTAAATTTACTTTTATATGGCAAGGATATTCTTAACTTTTAGAATCAGCCAATGTGCACTGCACTGATCATGTCTCAACAAGAAGATTATTTTCAGTTTTGTGTAATGATTTTTGAGAGAGACAGGGACAAACAATACGATCTCAGGAGGAGGGTGGCTAGGATGATATGGGATCTTAATATCACACCTACTGAAGGAATAGAAGTTTAGCCAAGAAAACTGAAAGTTTAGAAGAGAGAAAGAAAGTGATGTTTTCATAGACGCTAAATACTGTCAATTGGAAGAAAATAAATGTTATTTCATCAGTTTCTTTTCTTTGGCAGAACTAGGAATAGTGGTTAAGTTTTAGGAAGGCAGATTTTAACTTAATATGAGCAAAAAAAATTGTTTTACATTCCTATTTTTAAAAATTTTTTTATTGTTTAAAGTATTAAACAATGTCTCCTTTATCCCCCATTGATCTCTCCCTGGCCACTCACATGCCCTCACCCCTCTAGTGTCTCTGTCCACATGAGCAAAATTTTTAACCATTATACTCTTTCCACAGTGTCTGTCATGGATTACATATGAGCCCCTGTTCTGATTATTGACTTGGAAGAACCAGTTGACACAAAAATGTTTCGCTGTTTAAACAGAGCCTCTCCCCTCCCCTAGTTAATAACTGAGAGAGGACTATGTTTGTACATCATTATATCTGTATGGTCCGGGACAATGTCTGATAAAGCCATTATCTTTAATATGTACATAGTGTTCAATAGGGCATACATTCAATAAGGGCATAGTTCAATAAATATATGAATAAAGTTATTGATGTTCTTAAACCTATCTTCTCATTTCAAAAACAATGTTCTATCTGTCTTAAGACTTGGTGAATGCTTATATAGTTGACTTCAGTTAGCAAAATATTAATTTATACTTTTAAGTTACAGTGATAAACATATGGCAGGACCTGACCTTATCTTCTAAGGAGGAATTAAATGGGGCCTTAGTTTTCGTACACTTGATATAAACTATTCCTGTGTCCTGTCACACCGTATCATATTGATGTGTTTAGTTACCCCAATAAAGCACTTCAAGGAGAAGACTATGTCTTATTAAACTCTGTATGAAAGTACTAGAGGTTCTAGCCAGCTCAATATGGTAAGAAAAAGAAATAGAAATGTAAGGATTAGAAAGGAGGAAATAAACTGTAACCTTTTTAAGAAGGTGGTATGACTTTCTACATAAAATGTCAAAAGAATCTATATACAAATAAATAAAATTAATAATACAAATGTAAAAGATTGCTACATGTAAGATAGATCACTTTCAAAAGTAAAGTGCAATACACAGAATATGTAATGTAAGAAAAAAAAGAACAGAAAATGTAAAATACTGGAATAAATCTAATAAAAATGATCATGGCATTTATATAGAAAATGATAAAACTTTATTAAAAAGCGTAAGAAGATCTGAATATGTGGAAAGACATGTACTTATGGAGCAAAGGACTCTATATAAGGATTTTGCTGGAAACTGATCATTCTCTCACTAATTAGAAAGGTGTAGACAAGGAACCCAGAAGGCTGGTCAACCTTGAAGCTCTGAAAGGTCAGAGCCAACCACTCCCTATCTAATTGAGACAATGGTAACTGAAGCAACTTCACCACCAAATAATCATGTAAATCCTTACTGAATAAGATAATCTGCTGTTACTGGAATTACCTGCCTAAGGGCAATGAGTGTATCCCATAACCTTAATAAAAGGGATAGCAAAGCCAGAGCAGGTGGCAGTCTTCCCACTAGAGTTTGGCTCCAGCCTGGCTCCCAATATTCCCAATTAATACTTTTCTAGTCTCTTTTCATTTGTGTGCGGCCTTCTCCAGAACCCAAACCCTGAACTGGAACCCTGAACCACACGGGATGTGAAAGGGGTTCCCACAGGATTTCAGTTCTGTACAAATTGAGAATTTCTCCACAAATGAAGAAATAGATTTAGTATAATTCTAACCAAGTCTCAATGGGATTTTTCATGGAACCAAGAAACCAATTCTAAAATGTATACAGTATGGAAGAAGAAGGTCCCGATTAGCCAAGATGCTCCTGAAGAACTGCGTGGGGAAACGTGCCTTCCCAGGTACCAAGTCTTGTAACACATGTATTGTAATGGTGACACTGTGGTATTGGCTCAGGATAGACAGGCAGATAGAAACAGATCAATGCCAAAATAAAAACTTGATATATGACAGCTGGATCAGTTGGGAAAAATGGGACAGGTTAATAAAAGGTTCTGGAACATCTGATAATCCATATGGGAGAAACTAAAACCTGAATTCTATCTCACATCATACCCAGGAATTAATTCCAGATGAGATAAGTATTTTAGTAAAAAAATAACAAACTGTAAAATATTTTAGGCAATCAAGATGTCCTTCAGTAGGTGAGTTGTATAAACAACTGTAGTGCATCTATACAATGGGATATTATTTGGTGATGAAATGAGTTGTCAAGCCACGAAAAAAACATGAAGGAGCCTTAAAAGCGTATCACTAAATGAAAAGAGCTCATCTGAAAAACACCACATACTGTATGATTTCAACTACATGGCATTCTGGAGTAGTCAAAACTACTAGAGGATAGAGGGGGAGGCACAAGGAAAGAGGGATGAAGAAGTAGAGCACAGAATACGTTTAGAACAGTGAAACTATACTGTTTGGCACAGTGGTGATAGATGCATATCATTATATGTTTGTCAAAACCCATAGAATGTACAAAACAAAGAGTGAATTCTAATGTATATTATGAACTTTAGTTAACAATAACATGGCAACAAAAATGAAAATAAAACAAATAAAAGAAAACAATAGCGTAGCAATATTGGCTCATCAGTCGAGCCAATATTGTACCACACTAATAAATGTGGTACGTAAGGTGTAAATAATAGAGGAAACTGTGGATGTGGGGGGTACGTGGTAAATCTTTGTACTTTCCAGTCAGTTGTTCTGTAAACCTAAAACTGCTCAAAAAACAAATTATTAATTTTTAAAAATTAGGAGATAATAGAGAATAAAGTTACCTGTGAATTCCAGGTAAGATGGATTTCTTAAGTAAGATGCAACAATAAAGAAAAAAGATTTTCTGTTTAAAAAAAAGGTACCCAGCCGGCGTGGCTCAGTGGTTGAACACTGGCCCATGAACCAGGAGGTCACATTCAATTCCCAGTCAAGGCACAGGCCTGGGTTTAGGGCTCAATCCCCGGCAGGGGGTGCAGGCAGCAGCCAATCAATGTTTCTCTGTCATTGATGTTTCTCTCTATCCATCTCCCTTCCTCTCTGAAATCAATAAAAAAAATATGAAAAAAAGATGGATAAGTATAACTAAATTAAGATGATTTAATTGAAAATACTATAAAGAGAGTGAAACAAGCTACAGGCTGGGAGAAGATATTTGCTACAATCATGATCAACAAATGTTCAGTACTAGTATCCAGAACATATAGAATACTCCTAAAAATAAAAAGAAATAGGTAAGACAAAAATTATCAAGAGATAGGCAAAAGGAATGAATAGATATTTCAGAGAAGAGGACACACGAGTGGTCCCCAGACAAATGAAAATACTCAATTTCATTGCCAATAAGACAAAATAATAAATGTCCTTCACCCTCACCAGTTTGAGAAGAATTGAAAAGGCTGCCAACAAAGTGTGATAGTACAACTACTTTGGGAAACTTCTTGGCTTTACCTCGGAATATTAAATGTGCGTTTGCTTATGAGCCAGCAACATTCACTCTAAGTCTACATGACAGAGAAATTTTTTTCCCCACTTTATTTATTTATTTTTTAAAATAAATCTTTATTGTTCAGATTATTACAGGTGTTCCTCTTTTTTTTTGTCCCATAGCTCCCCTCCACCTGATTCCCCACCCCACCCCATGCCCTTACCCCCCGCCACTGTCTTCATCCATAGCAGTAAGATTTTTGTCTAATCTCTTCCCGCACCCCTCACACTTGCTTCCCCTGAGAATCGTCAGTCCACTCCCTTTCTATGTCCCTGATTCTATTATATTCACCAGTCCATTCTGTTCTTCAGATTTTTTATTCACTTGATTTTTAGATTCACTTGTTGGTAGGTATGTATTTGATGTCATTTTGTTGTTCATAATTTTTATCTTTACCTTTTTCTTCTTCTTCTTCTTCTTAAAGAATACCCTTCAGCATTTCATGTAATCCTGGTTTGGTGGTGATGAACTCCTTTAGCTTTTTCTTGTCTGTGAAGCTCTTTATCTGACCTTCAACTCTGAATGATAGCTTTGCTGGGTAGAGTAATCTTGGTTGTAGGTTCTTGCTGTTCATCACTTTGAATATTTCTTGCCACTCCCTTCTGGCCTGCATAGTTTCTGTTGAGAAATCAGCTGACAGTCGTATGGGTACTCCCTTGTAGGTAATTAACTGTTTTTCTCTTGCTGCTTTTAATATTCTCTCTTTGTCTTTTGCCCTTGGCATTTTAATTATGATGTGTCTTGGTGTGGTCCTCTTTGGATTCCTCTTGTATGGGGTTCTGTGCGCTTCCTGAACTTGTAAGTCTATTTCTTTCACCAGGTAGGGAAAGTTTTCTGTCATTATTTCTTCTAATAGGTTTTCAATATTTTGCTCTCTCCCTTCTTCTGGCACCCCAAAAATTCGGATGTTGGTTCGCTTAAAGTTGTCTCAGAGGCTCCTTACACTATCTTCATATTTTTGGATTCTTTTTTCTTTTTGTTTTTCTGGTTGGATGTTTTTGTTTCCACATATTTCAGATCTTTGGATTGATTCTTGGGGTACGTTGATCTACAGTTGAGTTTCTGTATATTCTTTATTTCAGACAGTGTATGCTTCATTTCTGACTGATCCTTTTCCATTTTTTTGGCATTCTCATTAAGCTCCTTGAAGGTCTCATCAAGTTTCTCAGCGGTTTTAAGAAGATTCTTGAGTAACCTTATAAATGTGGTTCTGAACTCTATGTCATCCAGTAGTTTGCTTTCCTCCGTTTCTTTCATTCGTGACATGTTTCTTTGTCTCCACATTTTGGCTGCTTCCCTGTGTTGATGGAGTAGCTTTGTGTGGTAGGTGATCTATAGGGGGCAGTAGCTCAGCCTCCTCAATTACATGAGGTGGATGCTCTTGGTACACCCCTTTGTGGGCTGAGTGCAAAGTCTTGGTGTAGTTAAGCCTTAATTGCCGTTGGTACACTGGGAGGAATTGACCTCCAGGCCAATTAGCTGTGAGCACTCGCTGTGTCTATAATGGAAGAACTGCTGCGCTGAAGACACACTTATGGGGCAGGACTTGTTTCAGTGGGGCTTTGGTGCTCACTGAGTCTGCCTTTTGAATGTGTCACTTATGGATGTGAGGAGTTGAAATCTGGTGTCTCACACTGACCACTAGGTATACTGGCTTCTGGATCTCCAATGGGGTGCAGGTCAGCTACTGTCTGAGGTCACCCAGCAGGAGCTACAGTGAGAGCTACAGTTTTCTCCTCTTTGCTTGTGGTTTGGAGGTTTTGGAGCTGTCTGACCAGGGCTGCAAGTTTGCTAGGTTAAGCTGCGATAGGGCAGGGCTTTCTTATGCAAAAGCCGCTGCTTAGAGCTTGGGTGGGTTTGTAGGTTGTGCAGGACGGGGTCTCAGGGCGTCACTAGGTTAGGGCGTGGCAAACAGCAATGGCTGCTAGTTAGCCGGCTCTGAGTCCCTGTCGGCAGTCCCGTGCCCCAGTGCAGTAAACAATTATTCCTGTGCTCAGCTCTGCAAGCAAGCCACCCTCACTGGCAGACAGTCCAGCTTCTCCCCGTAGGAGTTTGGGTTTCCTGCGTCTCCCCAGAAACTGTATTTCAGAGTAATCAGGGGCTTGTCTCCCTTCGGGTTGAAAAAAGCAAAGCCCGCCGCCAGCCCGGATCACGCGCCTCCATACCTCAGCTTTTCAGCGTTCGTGCACGTCTCAATGCTCTTTTCTCTTTCCTTCTAGTTGTAGAACTTCCACTCAGCCAGCTTTCCTGTGGTTCTGGGTGATAGACGGTTTTTCTTTTAGTTGTATTTTTGAAATTGTTGCGGGAGGCAGCAGTTTAGGTGTTTACCTACGCCGCCATCTTGGATTCTCCCCACAGAGAAATTCTTATACATGGTTACCAGGGGTCAAGACGATTAATGACAGCATTTTATGGTAGTGTTTTTAAAAGCAAAAGTCTGGAATAAATTGTTTTTAGATGTCAAATGGACCAGAATATTGTTAAATAAATCATGGTACATTTTATACAAAAGAGTACTATACACGGGGACTCAGAACTGTTGGACATTGAATTTGGGACTCAAACATTTTTTTGTCTTGTTTTGTTTTGTTATTATATGTTTATTTCTGGTCTGCAAAGGCAAAACTTTTTAAAGGAAAGAAATGGTGGGAAAAAGATACAGAGGCAAAGAAGCATTGAACAGACTGTCAAACTACATTGGGAAGACAGGGGAGGTTGGGCGAGGGGGGCTGTAAGAGAACAACCGAAGGACTTGTACGCATGCATATAAGCACAACCAATGGATACAAGACACTGGGGCGGGGGGGAGGGCGGGCAGGTGAAGGCATGTACTGGGGGGTAGGGGAGGTTGGGGGGAGGTTAATGGGGGAAAAAAAAAGGAGACATATGTACTACTATTTGTAATACTTAAAACAATAAAAAAAGAATACTATACAGCAGTGAAAATGAAAAAGCTGTTTTAACACATCTCTAAATGGGTGGATCTCAAAAATATATTAAGTGGAAAAAAACCCCCACAAGTATGAGGGGATTCCTATCTAGAGGGTAAATCCACCTAATCTAATGATATGTGCTTAGAGATATATGCATATATGGTAAAGCTGCAAAAAGAAGCAAGTACATATTTAATATAACACCCAAATAACGGTTACCTTTGAGAGATGGTGATGCTTTGAGAAGGATCACATAGGGCTTCTTAAGGCAAATATTTTCATCACTTATTTCCTTAAAGAATTTTGAAAAACCATGTATTTGCTTCCACATTTCAAAATTAACATCTAAAATTTTTATCATAGCCCTGGCCAGTGTGGCTTGGTTGAGCATTGTCCCCATGCACATGCCCAGGTTCAATTCCTGGTCAGGGGCACATGCCCAGGTTTTGGGTTCCATCCCCAGTAAAGGTGTAGGTGGAGGCAATCGATTGATGTTTCTTTCTCCCTCTCCCTTCCTCTCTCTTCAAAACCAATAAAACATATATAAAATAAATAAACAAAATTTATATAAGTTGAAATAGTTGAAAAGAATGGAGTGGCTAGTTGGTTGAGCATCATCCTGTACATGGAAAGGTTGCCCGCTTGATTCCCAGTCAGGACACATAAGGATGGCAACCAATCGATGTTTCTCTTTCTCTCTCTTCCTCTCTCTCAGCATGTCCTTGAGTGAGAATTAAAAAACAAACAAAAATGATACTGTCATCGGGGGATAATTGATGATAGAAAAAAAGATACTGTCATATCTTGTTTTTTTTAAAGTATTAAAAGAATCTATTATAAATTTGGGTACTATCACCAGCAAACACTTAAAACATACACAAAAAAGCTTTTTTAACATTAAAAATATGTAAATCTTGAATCATATTTCTATTCTACTTCCTCTACAAACTTTTGTCCTAATACATTTTTATGTTTGAAAGTGATCTATTTGTTACCCTATCATACTTATCCAAAGCAAAATATGCATATAAAAGTAATTTACTTCATTTTCTGAAGTCATTAGGCTCTAAGATTTAAAAATAATTCTTCTAGATTGAATTACCCTTTTTTTATTTTTAGTATATTTTACTTGAATTTATTGGTGTTACATTGGTTAATAAAATTATATAGGTTTCAAGTATACAACTCTACAATACCTCATCTGTGTGTGTGTGTGTGTGTGTGTGTGTATATATATATATATATATATATATATATATATACATATTTTTTTTTTTTTTATGTTCTTATTCATTTCAGAGAGAGTCAGGGAAAGGGAGAAAGAGATAGAAACATCAATGATGAGAGAGAATCATTGGGGATTGAGCATGCAACCCGGGCATGTACTCTTGACAGGGAATCCAACCGGTGACCTGTTGGTGCAGGGGTCGACACTCAAATACTGAGCCACAACAGTTGGGCCATCATCTGTACATTGTATTGTGTGTTCGCCATCCAAAGTCTAGTCTCCTTCCCTTACCATTTATATCCCTTTAGCCCTTTCTACCTGTCCCCACCAATCTTTCCCTTTGGTGATCACCATACTGTTATCTGTGTCTATGAGTTTTGTGTGTGTGTGTGTGGTGTTTTTTTTGTTTGTTTTTTTGCTTAATCCCTTCATCTATTTTATCCAGCCCCCCAATGCTTCTCTTCTTTGACAGCTGTCAGTTCTCCATATCTATGAGTCTGTTTCTGTTTTGTATGTTTGTTTATTTAGTTCATTAGATTCCACGTATAAGTGAGATCATCTATAATAATAAAAGCGTAATATTACTTTTAGACTGGACAGATGAACAACCTTCCGGACATCCTTCTGGATGACCTTCCAGGCAAAGCTGGGGCTTCGAGGGCCAAGGCAAGCTGCTGCACATGGGAGGGCTGAGCCCCTTGCACGAATTTTGTGCATTGGGCCTCTAGTAAGGTATATGTTTGTCTTTCTTTGACTTGTTTATTTAGCTTAGCATAATACTCTCTAGGTCCATCCACGCTGCCACAAAAGGTAAAATTTCCTTCTTTTTTGTAGCCAAATAGTATTCCATTGTGTAAATGTACCACAGCCTTTTCATCCACTCATCTACAGATGGGCAGCACTTGGGCTGCTTCTAAATCTTGGCTATTGCAAATAGCACTGCAGTGAACATTGGGGTGCATGGATTCTTTTGAATGAGTGTTTCAATTTCTTTGGATATATTCCCAGAAGTGGAATCACTATCTCATACATCAGTTCCGTTTTTAACTTTTTAAACTCCATACTGTTTTCCACAGTGACTGCCCCAGTCTGCAAAGCCACCAACAGTGCATGAGGGTTCCCTTTTCTCCACATTTTCACCAACATTTGTTGTTTGTTAATTTATTGATAGTCATTCTGGCAGTGGTGAAGTGGTATCTCATTGTGGTCTTAATTTGTATTTCTCTGATAATTAGTTCTTTGAATTCTTTATAAACTTTGGATATTAGCCCTTTATCAGATGTATCGTTGGTGGATATGTTGTCCCATTCAATAAGTTGATGTTTCTATCTCTCCCTCTCCCTTCCTCTCTCTGAAATCAATAAAAACGTATTTTAAAAATAAAGAAGAACAAAGTTGGGGGAATCACACTACTTGTTATCTCTGGGTGGAGAATTCTTTGTGCATACTCGGAGGGGAGATGCCGGGAACCTATCGTTGTCTCACTAATTAGAAAGGTGTAGACAAGGAACCAGGAAGGCTGGTCAACCTTGAAGCTCTGAAAGGTCAGAGCCAACCACTCCCTATCTAATTGAGACAATGGTAGCTGAAGCAACTTCCCTACCAAATAATCATATAAATCCTTACTGAATAAGATAATCTGCCTGTTACTGGAATTACCTGCCTAAGGGCAATGAGTGTATCCCATAACCTTAATAAAAGGGATAGCAAAGCCAGAGTGGGTGGTAGTCCTCCCACTAGAGGTGGGCTCCTGCCTGGCCCCCAATATTCCCAAATTAATACTTTTCTAGTCTCTTTTCATTTGTGTGCAGCCTTCTCCAGAACCCGAACCCTGAACCAGGACCCTGAACCATGCGGGATGTGAAAGGGGTTCCCACATCATAATGGAATGTGGCCGCAGCAAGTGAAATGTGGTCTCAGCAAAGGGAATGTTCATAGTAAAATGGCCTGAAAAGCCAGTTCCTGGGGGAGGTGTATTGATTCAATTTCTTGATCAAACCTAAGAGTCTCTGTTTTATTTAGTTCTTTTTCTGGAGTTTTGTTCTGTTCTTTCTTGTGGGACATGTTTCTTTATCTCTTCATTTGGGCAGCATCCCTGTGTTTGTTTCTGTGTATTAGGTAGAGCTCCTATGTCTCCTGGGCTTGGTAGAGTGGCCTTGTATAGCACATGTCCTGTAGGGTCCAGTGGCACAGCCTTTCCAATCACCCAAGCTTGGCACTCACGGTGTACCCTCCACCCTGTTCCCTCCAGCCCCCCACCCGTGTGGGCTGTGTAGACTCTCCTCTCATGATTGAGTCTTGATTGCTGTTAGCACTCAAATGAGAGGGATTTACTCCCAGGCTGATCTGTTGCAAGGACTGGCTGTGACTACCAACCACCGTGCAGGATCTGCTGTACCGGGGAACACCCCACAGAGCAGGACTTACTTCAGCAAGGCTCTGATGCCTGTTCAGTCTGTCACTTCATTGTGTCACTGTAGAGTTGATTGGGTGGTGTTTTGACATGGTCTGAAGCAGTCCACTGGGTACACTGGCTCTGGGGCCTCCCAGGTGGTACAGACCAAGGTCTGCTGAGGCTTGTGCTCTGCCGAGGGCTACCCAGCTTGAGGTATAGTTTGATCTACAGCTGCATGCTTTTGTGCTGGGTTTGGAGGTGACCAGGTGAGGCCAAACTGCAAATCATGGCTGGCTGCTGCTTGTGCTGGGCCTGGTGCCATTTAGCGAGAGGTACAGGGTTCACTGAGGCCAGATGGTGCTTGTTTAAGAGATTTGAGGAAAGTCTGAAGTATGAGCTAAGACAGGCTATTCCTATGGAAAAGGCATTGAAAACAGCATGGGTGGGCTGGCAAGTTTGGTGGGCAGGGTCTCAGGTACTCACCAGGGTGGGGCAAACAGTGATATCCAGCTTGATGGATACTCAGCTGTGGCACCCACCTGCTGTGTCTGGGGAGGGGGAAGGCTCATCAAAGGAACAATAGCCTCTGCCAGCACTTCTCTCTGAAAGAAAGCTGCTCCTCCAACTCTTGCCCTGATACTATACACTTCAGTTTCTCCCCATATGTCCCTGGTGCCTTTTGGGCTACTATCCTACTGATGGACTCAGAGAGAGTGAGTCCAAATAAGTCTGTGTGTGGGCCCTTGAAGAGGAGCTGCCTGGGACTCCAGTAGTCCTCTAGTCTCACTGAACCTCAATTCCCACTGGTTTTTACAGTCAGAAGTTATGAGGAATTCTCTTTCCAGCATTGGAACTCTGGGCTTGGGGGCCTGGTGTGGGTCTGGGACCCCTCACTTCTCAGGGGTCACCTCTGCAGCTGAGATATCCCTCCCAATTTTTATCCACTACACATAGGTGTGGGACCAGCCCATTTTGAGTCTTGGCCCCTCCTACCAGTCTCAATGTGGCTTTTTCTTTAAGTCTTCAGTTGTATGAATTCTATTCAGCTAGATTTCAGGTGGTTCTGAATGAAGTAGCTTAGTTAAAAATTTTGATGTGTTTGTGGGAGATTGTGAGTACTACATTTACCTATATTACCATCTTGACTGGAAGTCTGGAAATACATTCTTTATAAGGAGAACCATGACCTCCTATGCTTTTGATGAAGAGAAAGGTTTACACTGGTAAGAACAGTGGGACTAGCAGTTCATTTAGAAATTTTTTATTAATAGGAGAAAATGGTAAGCATTTTTTGATTAAATAAAATGAGGAATCAGTATGATTACAAAGAAAATTCATAATATAATTGAGAAAATAGGTATTTTTTTTAAATCCTCACCCAAAAAGTGAGAATATTTTTTCCATTGATTTTGTGTGTGTGTGTGTGTGTGTGTGAGAGAGAGAGAGAGAGAGAGAGAGAGAGAGAGAAAGAGAGAGAGAGAGAGAGATCTCGAATGATTGCTTCTCACACCTGCCCTAACTGGGGGTGAGAATGGAACCTGCAACCCAAGTATGTGCCTGGAACCCTCGACCCTCTGGTGTGCAGGCTGATGCTCTAACTACTGAACACATCAGCCAGGGTGATAATTTTTTAAATTTCTACAATGAATACCACATGAACGAAGTAACACAAATGTTACCTTTAGGTTTTACATAAAATGACCCTGAAAATTTTGGCAGTCCCAGAAAAAATTCCAGTTTTATTGAAAATAATTAGAATATTTTGCTTCCTCATCTCATCAAGATGTTTTATTTCCAGCAAATGACACATCTTAGGAAAGATTCTTGAGAATAGCTTGAAATGCTTCTTTTTAAATATATGGAAAAAGCCCAGCCTTTTAGTCTTGAATATTTCTTGCCCATGTTCTTGGTTTGCTCTCCCAGAACTCTTCATCATTTTTTGAAAATAAGCTGGGGAAGAAAGAGGTGAAACATACCATTGCCACCTTACCATTAAGAGGTGAAACATACCATTGCCACCATCCTTATCATCAGTGTAGATCTGACTTCAGAACATCTTAACAGGAGCCAAAATACTTGATTCTAAAATTCATACTTTTCTTTTAACAGAAATATGTATGAAATGGGAAACAAAGAAAGCCCTGTGGGTTTATGATGTTTTGCTTAATCCTTTGGGAGATGGCCCATCTGGAGATGAGAGGGTTCACTTTCCAGAAATCTGGTCCACTGTGATATTTGCAATGGGTGCTTTGGTTAAGTGGATGGAGGACTATTGTGAACTCAAGTGTTCTCAGGCAAACTGGGTTTAGGAAGAGTATATATAAAATGTGGGTATCGAGAAACAGATTTCCTTAAACTGTAGATATGTATATACCCCCAGATAGTTTTTATGTACCTGATTAGGGCTGAAGAATGGTGAGGCTGGAAATTCAGGCATCCTCTTAAAGGGCCAATGCATAAAATTCCCTGTGGAGTCACCCATCTTGTGCTCCAAAAGAGGAACAGCAGAGTGGATTGGAGCTGGGTGAGCAGAAGCCAGGATCAAGGGCTCTGGGGTTAGAGCTCAGAAGGCAGACACTCTGGTTTCCTGTGCTTAGTCATTTCCTGCAGACAATTGTTATATAGGTGGCATTGCCTGGGTGAAGACAGCTCACCCACTCTATTGAAAACTCCTTGCCCCTTATGAGATTGAGAATGACAATTAGCCATCAGGCAGAAACAATTAACCCACCCTGTTGAAAAAAACTCTTGCCATAACTGTGAATGACTGCCTGAGGGCAGATCAAGAGGAAAACTACCAGTATGCAGTCAGAGTGATCTCTGGAGGCTTTGAATCTTTGCCTGATCTAATAGTCAGAAACAGCATTTAACACCTGCACTGGAGATTGAGAGGTGTAGAAGATCTACCTAATACATAGTCACAAACCCAAACAGGCAGCCAAAATGAGGAAACAAAGAAACTACCTACAAATGAAAGAACAAGAGAATTCTCCAGAAGAAGACATAAATGAAAAGGAGATAAAAAATTTATCTGAAACAGAATTCAGAGTGATGATGTTAAAAATGCTCAACAGCATGGGAAAAGATATAGGAAAAATGAAAAAAGAACAGTCAGAAATAAAGAATGACATAACACAAATAAAGAACACATTGGAAAGAATACACAGCAGATTATGGGAAGCTCGGGACTGAATCAGTGAATTAGAAGACAGGGTTGAAAAAAATCACTCAATCAAAGAACCAAAAAGAAAAAGCAATTAAGAAGCAGGAGGATAGGAGAAACCAAGATGGCGGCATAGATAAGCACCTAAACTGCTGCCTCGCATAACAATTTCAAAACTACAGCTAAAAGAGAATGGACATCATCCAGAACCAAAGGAAAGCTGGCTGGGTGGAAATTCAACAACTAGAAGGAAAGAGAAAAACTCAGAGAGAATCAGAAGGGCTGCAAAGAGCTGAGGTACGGAGACATGAATGCAGAGAGGAAGGGTGGCTGAGTGCCTGGCTGGCTTTCTCTGGCGGGAGGGAGAAGGAAGCTCCCGACTGCACTGAACCCCAGTTCTGGGTGAGACCCTGTGGACCCAGGCTCATACGGAGAGAGTCTGGACTGTCAGGTAGAGAGAAAGGCACACAGAGCCTCGGGGGAGCCACGGAGGGCAGGGGTCTGGAGGTGCGTGCACGAGTGCGCGCAGAGAGGACTGACTGCGGAGGTTGCCTCAGGCTTTCCCTAGCAGAAGGGAGTCGGAAACTCCTGACTGCACTGAACCCCAGTTCCGACTGCACTGAACCCCAGTTCCAGATGAGCCCCTGGGGACCCAGGCTCCTAGGGGGAGAATCTGGACTGTCAGGTGGAAACTCAGGGGAGTCGCAAAAGGCAGAGGTCTGGAGGCGCGCACACAAGTGCGCGCAGAGAGGACTGACTGCTGAGTGTGCCACTGGCTTTCTCTAGCTGGAGGGAACTGGAAGCGTCCCACTACGCTGAACTCCAGTTCTGGGTGAGAATCTGGGAATCCAGATTCATTGGGGGGAGAAACCGGACTGTTTGGCAGTGGGCAAAATTCAAGGGTGGCTTTCTCTCAGAGATGCTTGTAGCAATTACCGAGGGACACTAAGACCCAGGGGCCTCAGAGGGCAGGGCTGATGGGAAGCCAAGACTGTCTGCTCAGCCCTGAGATTCTGCTCCATCTGAGCTGAGCACAGAGGCTTTTGCAATTTTGCAAGTCTTGTCTCATAAGGCTGTCTCTAGTACAGAAGTTCTCCCGGCATAGACACAGCTGATCCTCACAGCCAACTGGCCTGGAGGTCAATTCCTCCCGGTGATACCAACAACAATCAATACTTAACTACAACAAGGCTGTACACACAGCCCACAAAGGGGTGCACCAAGAGTGTCCACCTCAGGTAACTGGGGAGGCTGGCCCACTGGGCCATATAGGACATCTAGCACACAAAGCTACCCTACCAACTCAGGGGAGCAGCGAAAATGCGGAGACAAAGAAACAGATCACAAACGAAAGAAATGGAGGAAAACAAACAACTGGATATAGAGTTCAGAACCACAGTTATAAGGTTTTTCAAGAATCTCCTAGAAAAGGCCAATAAATTTAACAAGACCCTTAAGGATATGAAAAAGGACCAACTAGAAATTAAATATACACTGACTGAAATAAAAAATACTATACAGAGACCCAACAGCAGACTAGAGGAACGCAAGAATCAAGTCAAAGGTTTGAAATACAAAGGAGCAAAAAACACTCAACCGGAAAAGCAAAAAGAAAAAAGAATCCAAAAATCTGAAGACAGTGTAAGAAGCCTCTGGGACAACTTCAAACGTACCAACATCAGAATTATGGGGGTGCCAGAGAAGAGAGAGAGCAAGATACTGAAAACCTATTTGAAGAAATAATGACAGAAAACTTCCCCCACCTGGTGAAAGAAATAGACTTATAAGTCCAGGAAGTGCATAGAACCCCAAACGAAAGGAATCCAAAGAGGACCACACCAAGACACATCATAATTAAAATGCCAAGAGCAAAAGACAAAGAGAGAATATTAAAAGCAGCAAGAGAAAAACAATTAATTACCTACAAAGGAGCACCTATACAATTGTCAGCTGATTTCTCAACAGAAACTATGTAGGCCAGACAGGAATGGCAAGAAATATTCAAAGTGATGAATAGCAAGAAACTACAACCAAGATTACTCTACCTAGCAAAGCTATCATTCAGAATTGAAGGTCAGATAAAGAGCTTCACAGATAAGAAAAAGCTAAAGGAGTTCATCACCACCAAACCAGTATTATAGGAAATGCTGAAAGGTATTCTTTAAGAAGAGGAAGAAGAAGAAAAAGATAAAGATAAAAATTATGAACAACAAATAGATATCTATCAATAAGTGAATCTAAAAATCAAGTGAGTTAAAAATCTGAGGAACAGAATAAACTGGTGAATATAATAGAATCAGGGGCATAGAAAGGGAGTGGACTGATAATTCTAAGGAGGAAAGGGGTGTGGGAAGAGAATGGACAAAAATCGTACACCTATGGATGAGGACATTGGGGGTGGGGGGGGAGGTAAGGGCAGAGGGTGGGGTGGGAACCAGGTGGAGGGGAGAAAAAAAAAGAAACAGGAGGACAGCTTAAGGGAGCTGTGGGATAACATGATACATAACAATATTCGAATAGCAGGCGTGCCAGAAGAGGCAGACAAGGAGAAAGGGATAAATAATGGCAGAAAGCTTCCCTAACCTGGCAAAGGAAAAGTCACACAAGTTCAGGAGAATCACACACAGAGAATCCCAAGCGAGAAGAACCCAAACAGGCCCACGACCAGACATATCATAATTAAAATGGCCAAAACTAAAGACAAAGAGAGAATCTTAAAGGCAGCAAGAGAAAATCAAACTGTTGCCTAGAAAGGAATTCCCATTCTCATCAGAAACTCTACAGGCCAGAAGGGACTGGCATGAAGTATTCAAGGTAATGGAAAGCAAAGATCTGAAACCGTGATTACTATATCCATCAAGGCTATCATCCAAAATAGGTAGTCAAATAAAGAGTTTCCCGGACACAAAAAGGCTAAAGGAGTACATCATCACCAAGCCAGCATTACAAGAAATGCTGATGGGACTTCTGTAATGAGAAGAAAAAATAGAGAGAAAAACCTAGACATACAGAATTAAAATGGCAATAAGCAAATACCTATCAATAATAACCTTAAATGTAAATGGATTAAATGCTCCAATCAAAAGACATGCAAATTGGAAAGGAGGAAGTAAAACTCTTATTATTTACAGATGACGTGATATGGTACATAGAAAACCCTAAAGACGTCACCAAAAACTACTAGATTTAATAAATGAATTTGGCAATGTAGCAGGATATAAAATCAACACCCCCAAAACAATGGCTTTTTTATATACCAATAATGAATTCTCAGAAAGAGAAACTAACTAAACATTCCCATTTACCATTGCAATATAAAAGTTAAGATACTTAGGAATAAACTTAACCAAGGAGGCAAAAGACCTGTTCTTTGAAAAGTATAGTATGCTAAAAAAGAGATAGAAGAAGATATAAACAAGTGGAAGAATATATTGTGTTCATGGATTGGTAGAATCAACATCATTAAATGTCCATATTACTCAAGGCAATCTACAGATTCAATGCAATCCCTATTAAATTACCAATAGCATATGTCACAGAGCTAGAACAAATACTCCAAAAATTTATATGGAATTAAAAAAAAACCCCAAAACCCTGAATAGCTACAGCAAACTTGAGAAAGAAAAATAAAGTTGGAGGAATCATAATACCAGATTTCAAGTTATACTACACAGCCACTGTAATCAAAACAGCCTGGTACTGGCACAAGAACAGGCATATAGACCAATGGAACAGAAGAAAGATCCCAGAAATTGACCCAATCCATTACGTTCAATTAATATTTGACAAAGGAGGCAAAAGTATACACTGGAGTCAAGACAGTCTCTTCAATAAATGGTGCTGGGAAAATTGGACAGATACATGCACAAAAATGAAACTAGACCACCAACTTATACGATACACAAGAATAAACACAAAATGGATAAAAGACTTAAATGTAAGTTGTGAAACCATAAAAATCCCAGAATCTATAGGCAGCAAAATCTCATACATCTCTCATAGCAATATGTTTATGGATACATCTCCTAGACCCTAGGGCAAAGGAAACTAAGGAGAAAATAAACAAATGGGACTACATCAAAATAAAAAACTTCTGCATAGCAAAAGATACCACCAACAAAATGAAAAGGCAGCCCACTGTATGAGAGAACATATTTGGCAATGACACATCAGATAAAGGGTTAATATCCAAAATATATAAGGAACTCATACAACTTAACAAAAGGAAGACAAACACTCCAATTTAAAAAAATGGGCAAAGGATCTAAATAGACACTTCTCCAAAGAGGACATAGAGATGGCCAAGAGACATATGAAAAAAATACTCAAAGTCCCTCATCATCAAAGAGATGCAAATTAAAATGACAATGAGTTATCACCTCACACCTGTCAGAATGGCTACCATCAACAAATCAACAAATGAAAAGTGCTGGTAAGGATGTGGAGAAAAGGGAACCCTAGGTAACTGCTGGTGGGAATGCAGACTGGTGCAACCATTATGGAAAACAATATGGAGTTTCCTAAAAAAATTAAATATGGATCTGCTATTTGATCCAGTGATCCCACTTCTAGGCATATATCCTAAGAATCCTGGAACACCAATCAGAAAGAATGCATGCACCTCTATGTTCATAGCAGCATGATTTACAATAGCTAAGATCTGGAAACAGCCCAAGTATCCATCAGTAGATGAATGGGTAAAAAAGCTGTGGTACATTTATACCATGGAATACTATGCAGCAGTATAAAAGAAGAATCTCTTACCCTTTGAGACAGCATGGAGTATCATGCTAAATGAAATAAGTCAATCAGAAAAAGATAAGTATCACATGATCTCACTCATATGTGGAATCTAAGTAACAAAATAAACTGATGAACATAGTAGAAGCATGGAACAGAATGTGGAACCTCAGAGGGAAGGTGGGAGAGGGTGAGTGGGTGGGAGGTAATCAGTCAAAGACCTTGTATGCATATCTGCATAACCCATGGACACAGACGCTAGGGAGCTGAAGACCTGGGGTTGGGGGAAGGGGGGAGGCTGGAGGGGGTTAGTGTTGGGAAAAAAGAGACATGTAATACTTACAACAATAAAGATTTATTTTAAAAAAAGAATGCAAATTTAGGAATGAAATAAAATATTTAGTACCTTGTCATGGGATTAAAAAAATCTAAGTTTGCAACATAGTTTTACTTCTCTCTCTCTCTCTCTCTCTCTCTCACACACACACACACACACACACACACACACACACACACACACACACACACTGCAGCCCAGGAAAACTGAATTCACAGGTGTGATAGTTGGGAGGTTGGAATGTAAAATGGTCAAATCTGGCAGAATTCCTCTCAGGGAGAAAGCTGTCTTATGTAGGAAAATTGTAAGCCTTTTAAAGAGCTTATTAAGTAAAAAGATAGTTCAGTAGTGTAACATTAAAAATGAGAGAATTGGATCAACCCTTACATATATGGTCAATGATCTTTGACAAGGGTATCAAGATCACTCAATGGGGAAAAGATACTCTCTTCAACAAATGGTATTGGAAAAACCAGATACCCACATGCAAAAGAATGCAGCTGGATCCTTATCTTGCACCTTATCTAAAAATTAACTCAAAAGGGATTAAAGACCTAAACATAAAACCTAAAATTAGAAAACTCTTCAAAGAAAACATAGGGGAAAATTTCATAACATTGAACTTGGCAATGATTTCTTGGCTATGAGACCAAAAGCACAAACAACAAAAGTGAAGAGAGAGAAATGGGACTACATTAAAAAAACAAAAACAGAAACTTTTGTGCATCAAAGGACACAGTTAACAAAATGAAAAGGCAACCTATGGAATGGTAGAAAATATTTGCATATCATATGTCTGCTAAGGGGTTAATATCCAGAATATAAGATAACTCCTACAAACTCAACAATAAAAAAATCAAATAACTTGACTAAAAAATGGTTGAAGCACTTCAATAGACTCCTCTAAAGATGATATACAAATGGCCAACAAACATGTGAAAAAATAGTTAACATCACTAATCATCAAAGAAATGCAAATCAAAACCACAATGAGATATTACCACATACCCATTAGGATTGCTACTATTACAAGCAAACAAAGTGTTGGTCAGGACATAGAGAAACTGGAATCCTTGTTCTGTTGTGGGGTTATAAAAACTGTTATGGAAAATAGTATGATGGTTTCTCAAAAAATTAGAAATAGAACTACCATATGATCCAGCAATCCCACTTCTTGTATTGAAAAGAATTGAAGGCAGGGTCTCAAAGAGATATTTGCACACCCATTTTCACAGTAGCACTGCTCATAATAGCAAAAAGGTGGAAGCAACCCAAGTGTACATTAACAGATAAATGAATAAATAACATGTGGTAGGTACATACATAGAATATTGTACAGCCTTAAAAAGGAAGGAAATTCTGACAAATACTACAACATGGATGAATCTTGTGGACATTATGCTATGTGAAATTAGCCAGTAACTAAAAGACAGAAATGCTGTATGATTCCACTTAGGTGAGGTATTTGAAATAGTCAAAGTCATAGAAACAGAAAGCAGAATGGTGGTTACTAGAGCCTGAGAGGAGAGAAAAAGCAGAGTGGTCGTCTAAAGAGTATAGAAGCTCCTCTACTTGAATCCCTGCATTGACTCTTCATTGCAGCCAGAGGAGCAGCCAACCTTGTTATAATGGCCTCCAAGGTCCCCATAGGCTGGTCCCCCACACCTCACTGGCCCATCTCCTCATTCTCTCCCCTTATTCACTCTGCTCCAACCTTCCTGGTCTCATGCTTCTCCACCCTGCCAGGCCTGCTCCTGTCTTAGGGCCTTTGCTCTAGATAGTTCCTCTCTCTGGGAATGTACTTTGCCCAGAAATCTGCTTATTAACTCCTTGTCTTTCTTCAGCTTTTTGTTCAAATGTGACCTTCTCAATGAGGCCTCCCCTGACAACTTTTTAAAAGACTGCAACATACATATCCTGCCTTATGCACCCCTTTATCCTTCTGCACCTTCCTTTTCTGTGCACTAATCATCTTTTAATATGATTTTTTAAAAATTTAATAAATCTTTGTTCAGATTATTACAATTGCTCTTCTTTTTTCCCCCATAGCTCCCCTCCATCAGGTTCCTACCCTACTGCACTTACCCCCCACCCCCACACTGTCCTCATCCATAGGTGTACGATTTTTGTCCAGTCTTCCCGCACCCCTTACTCCCCTTTCCCCCCAAGAATTGTCAGTCCACTCCCTTTCTATGCCCCTAATTCTATTATATTCACCAGTTTATTCTGTTCATCAGATTTTTTATTCCCTTGGTTTTTAGATTTACTTGTTGATAGATACATATTTGTTGTTCATAATTTTTATCTTTATCTTTTCCTTCTTCTTCCTCTTCTTAAAGAATACCTTTCAGCATTTCATATAATTCTGGTTTGGTGGTGATGAACTCCTTTAGCTTTTTCTTATCTGTGAAGCTCTTTATCTGACCTTCAATTCTGAATGATAGCTTTGCTAGGTAGAGTAATCTTGGTTGTAGTTTCTTGCTATTCATCACTTTGAATATTTCTTGCCATTCCTGTCTGGCCTGCATAGTTTCTGTTGAGAAATCAGCTGACAATCGTATGGGTGCTCCCTTGCAGGTAATTAACTGTTTTTCTCTTGCTGCTTTTAATATTCTCTCTTTGTCTTTTGCTCTTGGCATTTTAATTATGATGTGTCTTGGTGTGGTCCTCTTTGGATTCCTTTTGTTTGGGGTTCTGTGCACTTCCTGGACTTATAAGTCTATTTCTTTCACCAGGTAGGGGAAGTTTTCGGTCACTATTTCTTCAAACAGGTTTTCAGTATCTTGCTCTCTCTCTTCTCTGGCACCCCCATAATTCTAATGTTGGTACGCTTGACATTGTCCCAGAGGCTTCTTACACTATCTTCAACTTTTTGGATTCTTTTTTCTTTTTGCTTTTCCAGTTGAGTGTTTTTTGCTCCTTTGTATTCCAAATCTTTGACTTGGTTCTTGCAATCCTCTAGTCTGCTTTTAGGTCTCTGTATAATATTTTTTATTTCAGTCAGTGTATGCTTAATTTCTAGTTGATCCTTTTTTGTATCCTCGAGGGTCTTGTTAAATTTATCGGCCTTTTCTAGGAAATTCTTGAAAAACCTTATAACCGTGGTTTTGAACTCTATATCCAGTCGTTTGTTTTCTTCCATTTCCTTCATTTGTGACCTGCCTCTTTGTCTCCGCATTTCGGCGGCTTCCCTGAATTGATCGAGTGGCTTTGTGTGCTAGGTGTCCTAGCAGGGCCCAGTGGCCCAGCCTTCCCAGTTACCTGGGGTGGACACTCTTGGTTCACCCCTTTGTGGGCTGTGTGCACAGTCTTGTTGTATTTAAGCCTTGATTGTTGTTGGTATCACTGGGAGGAATTGACCTCCAGGCCAATTGGCTGTGAGGATCAGCTGTGTGTCTGCTGGGAGAGCTTCAGTGCTCAGCTTGGATGGGGTAGAGTCTCAGGATGGAGCAGACAGCCTTGGATTCCCATCAGCCCTGCCCTACAAGTTCCCTGTGTCTCAGTGTCCCACGGCAATGGCTGCACACACCTCTGAGAGAAGGTTGCCTTCAAGTTTCGCCCGCTACCAGACCGTCCAGTTTCTCCCCAATGAGTCTGGGTACCCAAAAGTCTCACCCGGAACTGGATTTCAGTGCAGTCGGGAGGTTTTGTTTCCCTCCCAAAGGAGACAGCTAGCTGCGCACTTGCTGTCCGCCCTCTCTGCATGCTGCAAGTAAGCCAGCCGTGTATTCAGCTGCCCGCCCTTTCAGCACACGCGGGTCTCCGCACCTCTGTCCTCCACAGCTCCTCTGGGTCTCAGTGTCCTTTTATCTTTCCTTCTAATTGTAGAATTTCCACTCAGGCAGCTTTCCAGTGGTTCTGGACGACGTCTGCTCTATCTTCCAGTTGCAGTTTTGAAATTGTTGTGCGAGGCAGCAGTATAGGTGTTTACCTATGCCGCCATCTTGGTTTCTCCTTTTTTTTTTTTTTTTTTGCTTATGCCTTTCCCTGCTAGAGTGTAAACTCCAGGAGGGGGGCGATTTTTGTCTGTTTGGAGTTGATGTGTCTCCCAAGCACCTAGAGGAGTGCTTTATAAATAGCTCCTCAATAAATATTTGCTGAATGTTAAATCAACCTTCACAAGCAAAAAACACTGTTTCCCCAGCTGAATCTGGAGAATGCTGATTCTAAAATATGCACACTACTTACACACAAAATGCCTTGTGGTCAAATGGTGATGGAAGGAGACTTGATTTGGGGTGGTAAACACACAATAGAATATACAGATGGATGGATTATAGAATTGTACCCCTGAAATCTTTATAATTTTATTAATCAATGTCACCCCAATAAATTAAATAAAAAAGTAAAAGAAAATCCCTTGTGGTCAACTAAGCTTGATGCCTTTTTCTTGGAGATTGAAAAGGTAGTACTTGCTAGTGTATTATTTTGTGAAAATCTAAGCTTGTTTTACAGGTTACTCTGAGAGAATTGATCAATAATGATAAAAAATATTACAAATAAATATAAGTTGCAGAAATGGCACATTAGGAATCTAGGAAAAGAACCAAGGCAACGGGGGCAAATACCTCCTCTGGTCCTATAAATAACAGACTGTACACTCAGCATTTGGGGCTGCTCAGCCTAATGTGCTGACCGAAGGCCACCCAGGCTCTGAACAATGAGCTGGGTCACAAGGACTTAAGTGAGAAAGGGGGAGACAGTCATGAGTTCTGTTGGCTGGATTGATTGCCAGGGAACCATCCATCCATTCATTCTGAAATATTGCTATGCTTGGCACTATCATTGGGCCAGGCTGCAGAAGAGAGTGAAGAGTAAGGTAAAAATACAAGGGTGAGGGAGATTCCATGTGGCCTCCAAGATGAATATAAAGTCTGGGGTAAAGGGTTACTGCTGAAGACCAAGATGACAGCGGCCTCAGCAACAATACCCATAGTTGGGGTGGAGTGTGGAGAGGATAGGGCCAAGCATCTCAGGATACCAAAGGCTCCAGGGGTATCAGGGTATCAGGGTAGGCCCTACCTTGCTCTCCTCCTCCTCCTCCTCCTCCTCCTCCTTTTTACTGCAGCCAACCAGAAAATTCTGGAAGCATAAGCAGACAGGTTTTTGCCTATCTCTATATTCACAAATATTATTTGCGATCACACGTTACTGCATAGGATTCTTCTTTGGCAAGAGTGACTATATGGAACACAGCCAAAGAAGCAAGAAATAAGGAATAAAAACACACCCACCTATGAATATCCAAGATAGCATAGAGTTTTACTTAAAATTGAAGTACTTCACTACTTTAAGAATTCCTTAGGCATTCAGCTCTCAAAACCCAGTGACTTTAAGGCAATCTATAGAGTTCCCCTGATCATAGGAGAACCAAAAGAGCAGGTGAGGCAGTGACAACTGAAAGATGAGAGCAGAAGAGGAGACTGAAAACTAGAAAGTAGACAGAGTAATTGAGAAAGCTTACCTCTTTGGGTGTAGTTTAGTGCAAGGACAAACTCTGGCATCACTGTATTACAGGATGGCTCCTATTTACAGTAGTGTCCAACCCATCATTAAAAATTCAGTTATGATCACTAACTCCATTTAAGTATGCAGGGATGCATTTTAGGAAGATCTATTCCCAAAAGACCGAAGTTAAAAATAAAATGTTAGCTTAGTTCATAAAGGGTACATTTTAGTTAGGCAGTTTATATATATAGTTAATCCTCCCCCCAGAGGATTTTTTTTTTTTTTTTTTTTTTTAGAGTGGAAGGAAGGGGTGGGAAGAGACAGAGAGAGAAACATTGATGTGAGAGAGACACATCACTTGGTTGCCTCCCACACACGTCCCCAACTTGGGTGGGGAACCTGCAACCCAGGTATGTGCCCTTGACTAGAATAGAACCTGAGACCCTTTAGTCCGTACGTTGAGGCTCTGACCACTAAGCCAAATAGGCTAGGGTGGCCGTTAATGTTTTTTGAACAATTACTTGTGATAAATTATTTCACATATAATCTTTCCTTCAGTCTTTATAGCAGCCACAAGAGATCATAATCCTTATTCTCACTTTATAGAGGAGAAAATTGAGGCTTGAGGAAGTTGATTGACTTGCTCAGTCACAAAACCAGTAAAAGGCAGTATTGGCTGTCAGGTCCAGTTTTGTCTTGCTCTGAAGGCTGGGTTCTTTAGATTTTCATTATCTGTTCCTCTTCTAGGTTTTAGGCTCCAGTCCTGACCACCCAGAAGTTGTACAAAATCATATTTATAAATATTGTTCTGAGCATTTTTAGTTAATGGAGTTTTGTTAGTAAGCTTTATTTTTGCATTCAATTATCCAAATTGATTTCTTGGATTCTTTTGTCTTTAGACACCCCACATCTCCCTGATGTATGTACATAGGTTGGGAAGCTGAGCTGATTTGTGGTGATTTACCTTGAATGACTAACTGATATAAAATCCTTAGGGAAACAGACGATTACTCAGCAATAATAGCTAAATCTGGTTGGTGTTCAGTTATATTTCTTCATTTTCTGTGCATGTACAAATATAAAAACAATGTTTAACTGTGATCTCAGCCTTAAAAAATGATAGGCAGGTAGGCAGCCATATATGTTCCAAGCAAACACAGACCGGTTGAGCTAGGACATTAAAAAGCTGAGTGCTCATTGTAAAGTCTATATTCCCGAGGGCAGTGGTCGGCAAACTGCGGCTCGCGAGCCACATGCGGCTCTTTGGCCCCTTGAGTGTGGCTCTTCCACAAATACCACGGCCTGGGTGAGTCTATTTTGAAGAAGTGGCGTTAGAAGAAGTTTAAGTTTAAAAAATTTCGCTCTCAAAAGAAATTTCAATCGTTGTACTGTTGATATTTGGCTCTGTTGACTAATGAGTTTGCCAACCACTGCCCTAAGGTTTTGTGGATAATGCTTAAAGATACTGCTTGCAAAGCAAGAGTTATACCCATTGTGGGTCACTTCAGACCATTCTGCAGAGCAGTTCTCAAATGTTAAGCATGGAGTTTAATGTCCTGTGCAGGCAACAGTTTCTGCTGCTTTCCTGAAGGTGGACTCCTAGCTTAATAAAAAGATTTCTGTATAATAAAAAGAAAAGTGGAATAGCCAAATTTGAAACCTACTCTTGCGGTTTACTAGCTATGTGAGCTAGCTGCGAATTTCCAGAAATTGGGATTCTTAAGCATAAAAATGGAAAGGATGATGGCATAATAATAAAAATGATAACACCTGCCCTTCCAACCCCATAGAATTGTTGGCAGGATACAGGGATGATATAAGTGAATATGTTCTGTAAATATACAGTATCATCATATAAATATGTAGTATTATTAAAATGGTAATTCTGTTTTTACATGTGCTAAATCATTGTTGATGGTTTTAATTTGGTTTTGTGGTGATCAGTTTTGGTTGAATCTAGACTGATTGTATCATTAGAATTTTATCTTCTTGAGGGGTTGTACCTTTGAAAACTTTGAGGACTGTTTTAATTCAGTTTTGCTGTTTGAGTATCTATTTGTCTGGGCCTGGACTGGCTTGTGAGTGGTATTGCGTTTCTATCAGTCCATAGCATCACCCTGCCTTCCTGAAACGCGCCAGAAGCGTTTCCAGGTCTCTTTGTCTGGCCTTTAACTTTAGACCAGTCATCCGCACTGGGTCTTCTGGATGACTTCACATTTTAATCTCCCAGGAGGAGATTAAAAACCCGGTTTTGATATCACACCTCATTCTACTGCAGATAGAAAACGGGTGAGACAGAGTGCCTGTAGCATCAGGCTGCCACCTCACTTGCAGCAGTAAATATAACGCCTGTCCCCAGCAATGACAGGCCTGTGGCAGGTATGTGGGTGGGCCTCTCCTTAAAGAGAGCAATGCTTTGCTTTAGAGGGGCAAAGCGCCACGAAGACTCAGGCCCAGGCTCTGGAATCCGGCAGTTGTGTTTTACTGACCCTCCCTAAATAAAACCAAGTTCTTAAGCTCCAAAAGCTCCAGTTTTCTCATCTGTAAATAGAGATTATAATAACTAACACATGGTGATTGTCCGTGGTAAATGAAGAAATTTTACTAAGTTATATCTAACAATGTAACTGATTCTCTTGACACTGTACCATCTAATAGTCCTCTTAATATTAATTGTACTACAGTATCAGTAAAACTTTTCTTATGTGGCAATTTATACCTAAGTGTTGATTTTTAAAAAACACGGTGTTTTGAAACACCTCACTTAAGCTGCTATTTTGCTCAAGATAAGAGGAACATTGCTTCAATTTTGAGCCTGTGTAGCCTAGTTAATTTACAAGCGTGTGTGTGTGTGTGTGTGTGTGTGTGTGTGTGTGTGTGTGTTGAGATTGTCATCTGGTGGTGGTGGCCTCCTTTAAAATCTCCATGGGGAAAAGGAGCGGTGGTAGCGACTGCTTTTGCTCCATGACCGGGGACATGGGTTGAGAAACTCTGGCCTGGCCATTTGCAGTTCAGTGCAGTTTGTTGGTGATGAAACTCAAGAAAGAGGGGAGTCTGGGTGCCGAAGCCACTGGCATATTAACCCTTTGCAGTAGGGGCTGCGAGGGAGAAAGCGCCAAAGGAAAGTGCAGGAAATCTTAGCTGGCGCTAGGACAGGGAGGAGTAGGGATGAGTGCGTAAATAGGGTGGGGCAGAAAGGCGCCCGCCTGGGTGATCGGGTGGAGGTCGTGTCATTTGGGGGGGAGACGGGACAGCGAGCTCCTGGGAGGAGGAGAGGCGCCTCCAGCCCCCTGGGCCGCGCGCCACCAGCCCGCCGGCTGGCATCACTTTTCCACTCCGGGCGGCCTGGATCGGGGCTGGGCTGGGAGGGCCAGCCGGCGCTGGGGGCCGGACTCCTTGTCCCCACTTTCCTGCTCCCTCCCTCCTCCTGGGCTGTCCCGGCGGCCGGGCCAATGGGCGCCGAGAGGAGGGAGCGGGAAGCGGCGCGCTCGGCACGGCCCTCCCACTGCGCCCTGGCCGTAGCGCCCACACTAAGTTTGCGCCCTAGGAGTGGGAGTCCCTCGGCCTTGCCGCTAGGTCCCTAGGAGGGAGTCGGTCGCTGGCCTCTCGGGACAGCCACGGACGAGCGCACGGACGCGAGGACGCGGAGTAGCGTGTAGCGTGCGGGGTCGGGGCAGCCGCCTCCCGAAGATGCGGGATGGCAGCCGAGCCGCCGTCCAGCCTCTCCTACCGCACCACGGGCTCCACCTGCCTGCACCCGCTTAGCCAGCTCCTGGGCATTCCCCTGGACCAGGTGAGTGCGGCGCGGGGCGCACGACTCCTCCCCAGCCAGTGCGGGCGTGGAGCCTATAGGGGAACGTTATCCCCCTCTGTCCCCGCCCCCAGAGCAGATTCTCCAGCTACAAACTGGACAGGTGGGCAGTTTTTTGAGCTTGTTTTTCAACTGTAAGTGTGAAAAAATATTACCCTGCACGACAGGTTCGAAATAACTTTTTTCTTTTTAATATTTATATTAAATATTAAATAATAACTTAATATAAAATTTTGGGTTGCCCCGATTCCTGGTACCAAGTTCTAAAGTCTTCTGATAGCTGAATCGGTTGTTTTTTTTCATCATCGGAGTCAAGTCATTATTTTGAATGTAGAGGACCCAACATAAAAACACACCTGATTGATTTAGAGGCTATAGCCTATAGTTTTTGAATGAGAGACCAGGGTTTTAAACTTAAGCAGTGAGACTTGTTAAATCAGGATCACAATTATTTTGTACCACATGTGATGTCCATGGAGAGGGAGGAGAGACACAGCCCTGGTTTCCCCAGGCTAAGTTTGCAGGCTCCCCAGTAGGAAGAAGAGGGGCGCTGTTGAAGTTATCTGGACTGTCCCGTATTGTATGCTACCATTAAAACTGAAAATGGCAATAAGGAACAATAATTCCTGGTCAGAAATCTTCCTGAGGGTTGAGACTGTCTTACTTATTTTCAGGTCTGTCTTAGGTGCTGCAGGCTGGATGCACCGTGGATTTAGTATTGAGTCAACAACGTGTATTGATTTACAAGGAATCGGGTGGGGCTGCTGGAGGAGGGCCCCTTGCACTCCTGCCTGTTCTGTTTCATGCTGAGTTTTGGCCCAGGTTTCTTCCTCTGCCTTTCACTTGTGATCTTTTTTTGCTTCAAGCTAGAGCACACCTGCTGCCCTTTCTACTCACATTCTGCAGCAAGGAGGAAGTGAGAGCCAGTAGCCTTACTGAGATACTCTGTTGAGCCACCCTTCCACAGGGTTTCCTCTGATTCAGAACCCACCTGATCTCACCGTTGCCTTCCCATCAGTTGCAAAATCCAGTGAGTTAAGATCTTGGGAGAGATGTTGAGTCCTAACTCATGCTTTTGTAAGTTACTCTTCAGTGTGTAGTGAGGGTGGGAGAGACCCAGGGACCTAGGCAAAGGCAGAAATAACAGCAGTCTTAGCCCTGAAATGAATATAACCCATAGCTAAATCCTTAAGGGGAGTTCATTTTGTACTTGACCCCCATGCCCCATCAGAGTTTATTTATTTCTTTTTTCAGTATTTTATTTTATTTTCTAAAGTTTTACATCTCCTTTATTTTCTAAAGTTTTATGTCTCCTTCCCCCTCCCCATGGATGCCCTGCCCACCCCCCCCCCCCAAGGGCAAGCCCCCACCGCCCCAGTATCTGTGTCCATTGGTTATGCTAATATGCATGCATACATGATGTCAGGATTTATTTTAATTGCATTTTCTGTTTTAAGCTACTCTGCACAGCTAGAGAGAGTAATCCAGCCAGGTCTATGTAAGAAAAGAGATACACTATTAATGGATGGGAGGTGCTAGTTATTAAATGCTTTTTATATGCACCCCCCTCCAAATATCCTGGGGTTCTCTCATAAGAACCCTATTTTTAGTTTATGAAAAAGAATAAAAGAGCCTTGTGTTTAAGGATTTCTGGGCTGAACTGAAAGAAGGATGTGGGCAATGGGCAGGGGGAGCACCTGTGAACTCTTCCATCTTAGGACAGCCCTCCACCTTCCAGCAGGCTCAAATCTGAATGGCTCTTGGTGGAAGAAGCACTTGTTAGGGCAGTGCCCCAGCTAGCTTATTTTAGACCCAGAGAAAAATCCCAAACCATGAATAATGTGATTTGAGGCTGTGTGGCAGCTTGAGAGTGTTTCTCCCTCTCACTTTCAAGAGATTTTTAAGATCTTAGATGTCAGACTGGCCAGGGGGTAATTCAGCAAACTTCCTGTGTGACCACAGCTGGCACTCTATCCTTTCAGAGTCTCAGCATCCTCATGTGTAAAATGGGAGATGGCATTAAGACCTACATCTTGCAGTTGAGAAATTTCATATAGATATAAAATTTTTATATAGATATAAAAGTCAGGAAGGTTCTTGTGTCAAGCACAGTCCTGGCAGGAAACAAAATTCAACTCAGTGGGTTGCAATGAAGAAACTTTAATGAACTACTTAGAGGGGTGTGGGCAGGATTAAGGGAACTGGCAAATGATGTTCAGGTACCAAGACCTGGGAGCTGAAGGGGAAAGTGAAGAAAGTTTGAATGAAAAACTCTTCCATTATCTTTTTCTGATTCTTCCATTTTCCTTATTAATTTGCTGCTGCCCAGTGAGAGCTGCACCTGCCAGGATGGGGTGGGGGGAGCAGCGAGAGAGAACCTCAGCCCTCCACCCCACATACCTTCCATTTCTTGCCAATGCTCTTCAATGGTCAGACCCCACCCAAAGGTGGCTGACCTAGGTCTGCAGGGTCTCCTCCCAGGGCACAGAATGGGGCAGAAAAAGGGAGAGCCAGATCTGGAGGGCAATCCAAGAACATAGTCCTTGATAAATGTTTGCTCCTGTTGCTTTGAAGAGTGACTTTTTAAAAAAATATATTTTTATTGATTTCAGAGAGGAAGGGAGAGGGAGAGAGAGATAGAAACATCAATGACGAGAGAGAATCATTGATTGGCTGCCTCCTGCACGCCCCACACTGGGGGATGGAGCCCGCAACCTGGGCATGTGCCCTGACTGGAATCAAACCGTGACCTCCTTGTTTTATAGGTTGATGCTCAACCCAGAGCCACGCTGGCTGGTTGAGATTTAATTTATCAAATTAAATCTTTATTGGCCTGCGATATTCTAAAAATGATAAGACATATACTTTAAGTTACCCAAATTGTTCTTCATATGCACCTTAAAGACACTGAATTTTTCCCCAATGACTGTCTCAACATTTCACATACATTCATCATTTCTGAATTGAATGAACTTCTGAGAACTTCTTGGCTTCTGGGTGTCCCTTTGTCAAGTAGTTTATTTATTTATTTATTTTTGCACAAACTGAAATATCTGTTTACCATTCTAGTATGTGAGTGAAAAACTCTTTTATTATCTTTTTCTGGTTCTTCCATTTACCTGTTGTGTTAACTCCTGGGGGAAGCCTGTGTTCACTTGTGACCATACTGAGGAAAATATCTGTGGTTTTAGTTTCCAGGGACTTTCATTAGTCTGATATCCTCTTAAAGATGTGAAATGTAAAATCATATTATTTAATTAGAAACAAGTACAGCACAGCACTTCAGATAGAGTACAGGAAATGGGTGATGATGGAGGGGCCTCCACAGGTACCTCAGGATGAGCTTGTGGAAAGTTGCGTTTCTAAATAGTGAGTCCCTGTCTGTCCAGCAAATACGGAGCTCTGGCAATTAGTAGGATTTTTCAGATATAAACCTTCACCTACCCAAGATAAGTTAGGTAAGAGCTTTTCTTTCCTATTTCAGGGGACTCGGGGAGTGGAGGATGAGTGTTTTGTTTTATTTCTTGTTTAAATCATTTGCTCATGTCCTGTCCACTTTGTTTTGGTTACAGAGTGTGACATGATCTGACTTTAACCAAAGCCTTCTAAATTTTCAAGATGGACGCAGCTACCAGATGGGCGTGATATGGACGTTATTAATTTGTATGGTGCATGGTCATATCCTAGGAGTTGTGAAAGCTGAGAAGCTGTCTCCTGATTTTAAGGACTTTCCACTTTGGTGGGTGGGGGGGATTCCCCCCCCCCCACCCCCCCCCCGCCCCTGCCAAGGCTATTTTTACTGACTGGCACTCCCACATTTTGTGTTTACATACAGTATCAATTCAGTGTTAAATTAGGATTATTTGGGTTTGTTTGTTTGTTTACTCCTTCCTTCTTTCCTTTCTTTCTTTCCTTCCTTCCTAATTTAATCATCAGAAAAAGAAACAAGGGAAAAATAGACCAGGAAATGATATTGAGATCAAAGCACAGCAAAGGTTTAGGACTATTAATGTAAGCTTGGTGTTACAGTTTAAAAGGCTGGACGAAGGAAGACCAGCTCTGAAAACCTGGCGCTCTAGACTGAGGGTGATGCTAGCAGGGAGCTGATAATTTCAGGAATGGGGTAGAGGGGAGGGCTGTGACCACAAGGTTTCTTTACCTGTCTGCAATTTTTAATCACCCACTTGGTTCCCTTGCTCTTATTGGAAAGCCCAGCCTTCACTTCTTTTCTTATCTAAGATTTGCCCTTCCTTAAAAGCTCAGCTCACATTCCACAGTCATTATTAAATCAATTAAATATTTATTTAACGCTATTAGTGCCAGGTACCTGGGCAAGTTATAGAATCCAAAGATGAAAAAAGTCAAGATTTCCCCTGTCTGGAAAGAGCTGATAAACCAGAGGAGACAAAGGACCCATATGAGTATACAAGCGCGGTGTCCTCACAGGCCTGTGCCGATGCCCATGGAGGTTTGCAGATGGAGGTGTGCAGATGGAGGTGTGCAGATGGAGGTTTGCAGATGGAGGTTTGCAGATGGAGGTTTGCAGATGGAGCCCTGGTGGAAGAGAGAAGGGAAAGCCCTAGGACACATAGACGCCTAAAGAACTTACTGTCTACCTTTGACATTTAGTAAATGTTACCTTATATTGTTAGTTATCTTGTGCATTTATATGCTGAATTTCAAACTAACTTAAAGTCTCTTGGAGGTGGAGGTTTTATCCCTTCTTGTATTCCAAGGAAATAATAGGTGCTCAATAAATGTTTATCATTAGTAACAATATATGCCAGTGGCTGCTGGTGTCTATTATGAAACTTCATTCTATAGAGCCTTGTGTTTAAAGTGGACAGTAGATTGGCCTTTGTGGGAGGAAGGGTCCTGCACCTAACTTCTCCCCTCCAGTCCCCAATGACACTGCCTTTAGGCTGTACCCATGGGTTCTGACTTCACCCAGGGCTCTCTGTTCACCCCAGCTCAGGATGTGAATGGCCGGCACAGAAATCACTCTCGCAGAAAGCCACTTTCTTTTTCTTTTCTAGCCTCAGTAGTTCCTGCAAAGTCAGATCTCCTCTTCCCTCTTAATTTCCCCTTCACTGTCTGATAATGGAAATGATTAGCTTACAGGAGGAAAATAATTCAGTTAAGGGACAAACAACAGGTATTAAGTTTCAACTGTGTTCCAGGAATTTCCGGAGCTGTGCTAGGCTGTGATGATTCAAATATGAATAAAATAGGGCCCATCCTCAAAAGACTCATTGTTGGGTCAGGGACACATACATCAACCAGTGTTGCTCCTGTGTAGTATCGGGACCAGCACCAGCAGCCTGGAAACTTGTTAGAAATGTGCATTCTCTCCCTGGTGCCCCCCATCTGCTGCTCTGGGGATGGGTTCAGCCACAGGTGATTTAATGAGCCCTCCAGTGGGTGCTGATGTGCTGGAAAGTTTGAGAGCCACTGCAGTAGACAGAGAAGTGGGATACACATTAATCAAACACAGGTGAAAGCCATGAGGCGTGGTCATCAAAGAGCATCTCTCAGGTGAGGAGGGGCAGCACTGGGTCTTGAATGAAGAAGAAAAATTGATGAGGCGGAGTGATGAGAAAGAATGGCACGTGCAGAGGTATGGCGTGTGAAATGTGTGCTTCATTCAAGGAACTGTGAGCCCACCGAAGTGCGTGGTGGGCTGCAGCTGTGGATTGCAGGACTCTCAGTTGGAGAAGTGAGCAGCAGTCACCTCACCAGGAAGCTGAAACGCTCTGGTGAGGTGTTTACACTTTATCCTGCAGACCAGGGTTGCCAAACTTGTTATAAAGGCTAGACAGTAAATATTTTCGGCTTTGCAGGCTATACAGTCTTTGCCACAACTACCCAACTCTGGCATGATACCATGAAAGCAGCCATAGGTAAGGTGTAAATAACTGGGCATGGCTGTGTTCTCAGGAAACCATGTATGAACCCTGGAATTTGAATTTCATATAATTTTCAGGTGTTGTGGAATTTTCTTCATTCGTTTTATTTTAACCGTTTAAAAAATGTAAAACACAATTTTTGTATGCAGGCCACACAAAAACAGGCAGCAGGCTGGATTTGGCCCAAGGGCCAGTTTGCAGACTCTGCTGTAGACTAATATTTTTTTGAAATTGGGTATATGGACTATCATTCATCAGAATCTCTTGCCCTGTGTGTGTTTGGGATCAGTTCCAGGCCTAATGAATCTGGATATCAGGGTGGAGGGGCTCCCCAGTGAGTCTCTGAAGTTTAGAGCCACTGCTACCAGTTTTGAGGATGAGTGAAGATGTAAAGTGGTCTTTATGGGCGGGTGGAGAAAGAACTGACCAGAGCAACTTATGGGTGGCTGGAGGGTCATCAACTTACTGAAAATCCTAGATTTTTAGAGGCAGGGATTTGTGTCAATATGTGACTTTTCTCGTTCAGCAGCTCCTCTCAGGAGCAGAAGTAAAACAGATAGTTGGAGATTTCCAGAGAAGGTTGTTGGGAAGTTAAGGAGTAAGGGTGTTGAAAGATGCTGACAAGTACTTGGAAGTGATGAAAGTGAGAAGAGAAATATCCAGAGATGGAGGGACTCTGAGGAGCAGGTGCAGCGGCGGAAGTGAGAGAGCCTGGGGGCTGGGATGTTGCAGTTGAAGATTCTCAGTGAAACTTTTCTGGGCAGTGATGAAAGTCAGGGTGTGGATGTGGGGCCTGGGGTACAAGTCAGTTTGGTTTAGCCAAGGAACTGGGGGTTGAACAGATGGTTCTCTTAAACAGCGAAGCTTCCAAGTTGAATTCGGGGATGTGAGGAGAAAAAGACAACGTAGGACCCCAGCTCCCCAGGATGGTGGAGGTTGATGGATTCTACAGCGTAAGGACCAGAGAGGGTATGGCCTGCTCTGCTACCAGGCACTCAGCCAGCTGCTCTGCAGGCCTCGGCTCATTTAAGGCAAGGAGTCTGGGTGGGATCTGGGGGGAGGAAAGGTCTTGTATAAGGATGGTGGAAGAAAGGTGGTCCAAAGCAGCAATGAGGAACCTGGAAAGGCAGTGATTTTCTTCTTTCTACTTACCCCACTCACTCCCTCGACCCCCTTTGTAGTGGTAAAATGAGAAAGAAAATGTTTTGAGGCAAACAATTCTCCTGCAAGGCTAAGAGTGTAAGGAGAGAGCTGGGAAGACTGAAGTTTTGGATGGAGCAGAGGGAGGGCGAAGAGAAGGTCAGCAGTGGGAAGGAAGGAAGATGAGCCATTATAGAGGAGGGGGGAGGAGGAAGTCAGGAGCAGCATATGGCTGAAAGTTGAGAAATGGAACTTGCTTGCTTGGCATGATGGTGTGTGATGAGTGGGAAGTTCTAGGCAGGTAGGGGTGCCCTCCCGCCGCCCTGCCTAGGGTCCCAGAGATCTGATAAGACTAGTGACTAACCCTGAGCATTTTGGTCTTTCCTGGGGCCACACAGAAGTGTGGTGGGAGGTTCCTTGTGGTTCTAAAGAGATTGCTGTTTCAAGATTGAGGGACATCAAAGGGTAAGGTATGTTCAGGGCAATACTGTGAGGTATAAACCCCTAATTCCACAGACTTAAGAGGACAGGGCTGGTGGAGTTGGGGATCGTCCCTTAGTCCAGCTCTGCACACAGAACTGGAGGTGAGCAGTCTCCATTCTAGGGGACCCTGGGTGGGTCCAGCCTGGCTGGTGTCGCAGTCTGGCAGCTTCATTTGACAGTGATTGAAAGGAGGGCCGAGAGAGTGGAGGTGTGGCCACTTACTTCCTGGCATTTCAAGGAGAGGCCTCTGGGTCCTGGAGCTTTAGCCTTCCCATTGTAGAACAAGCGCTGATCTTCAAACTTGGCCTTAGTTTCCCTGTCTGGCTCAATGATGCCAGAACTTCTGTACTGAATGCTTATGCTGCCAGCTGCTCTGCATATGTTATCTATCTCATCCATAGTCATGTGCCATATACCAACTTTTTGGTCAATGACTGTGGTCCCATCCTATCTAATAAAGAGGGAATATGCTAATTGACCATCGCTCCATCACAAAAGATGGCTGCACCCACAGCTGAGTCCAAGTTCCCATAAGGAGCCTTAATGAGCAATCAGCAGGGACCTGAGGCTACGCCCTCCCCCGCACCCATGGGGCTTAACAGGGGACCTCAGGCCGCACCCCCCACCCCAGTGCCAGCCAGGGGACCTGAGGCCATGCCCCATGCTCGACAGGGCTTGATGGGGGACCTCAAGGTGTGCTTTCTGTCCTGGTGCTGAGCTAGGGGACCTCAGGCTGCTCCTCCCGCCCCAGTGCCAGGCCGGGGGACCTCAAACTGCACTCCCCACCTGGTGGGGCTTGACAGGGGACCTCAGGCCACGCCCTCTGGTCCAGCACTGGGCCAGGGGACCTGAGGCTGAGCCCCCCTGCCTGGCTGGGCTTGACAGGGGACCTCAGGCCGTGCCCCCACCTAGCGGGGCTTGACGGGGGTACTCAAGGTGCACCCCCAGTGCTGGGCCGGGGGATCTGAGGCCTGGTGGGGCTTGATGGGGGACCTCAGGCCATGCCCCCTACCCAGCAGGGCTTGACAGGGGATTTCAGGCCATGTCCCCCACCAGGAAGGGCCTGATGGAGGACCTCAAGGCACGCTCCCCGCCCCGGTCTGGGGGACCTCAGGCCACATCTTCCGTCCTGGCACTGGGCCAGGGGACCTGAGGCTACGCCTCCTACCCAGCAGGGCTTGACAAGGATGGGACTGGCCAGGTCTGGATCTAGCCCAATGCGGGGGGGCCGGGTCTGGGTCTCATGTGATTTTGAGGTGCATGTGGGTGGGCGGGGACTTGACTCTGGGTCCCGTGGTGAGCCCCAGACTCTGACAGGAGGAAGGTTTTCATATACATTTTACTAATTTTCTTTCATCTCTGACAGTTCTATTATAGAGAAAGGGCAAATAGCAATATTAAATTATTTCCTTTAATTAATCCCCTTTTAATATGCCTGAATTTCGTGCACTGGGTCACTAGTAAGATTTTAATGAAGCTGGAAAATTCCTATGGACTAATGACTTTGTAGCCATTGTGACTTCAAAGTGTAGCGCATTCCTCATGGGTTTGTGGCGATGCTGGTGTAAACAAGCCAGCACTACCAATCGTATGCAAGTATAGTGTGTACCAATAGGTACAGTGTATACTTCTTGATCATAATAGTGAACGACTGTTATTGGTTTAGGTATTTACTACACTATACTTTTTATCGTTAATTTAGAGTGAACTCTTTTTACTTGTAGATAAGTTTGCTGTAGCACAGTGTGCTTCATACATCTCATGTTTATCTCATCTCTTGATTGCATCATTCTTCTTGTGCTTGATTTAATCTCGTGTTGTTTTGCACCATAACGTGCTGTCCAGGCTTATAGCCTAGGAGCAATAGACTATACCACATAGGCTGAGTGTGTAGTAGGCTATACCATCTATGCTTGTGTAAGTGCACTCTGTGGTGTTCACACAGTGACAGAATCACCTAATGGTGCATTTCTCAGAATGGAGCCCTGTCGGTAAGCGGCACAGGGCTGAATTAGCTTATGGAGCACCGTATGCCAAATATTGGGCTAGAACAGGATACAGAGATTAATGAGGATCCAAGCCTTCTGGGAGACAGACCTGTGAATACTTGTTTCTACTGTTTTCTGTGTAAACCTGGTAATAGATGTACTCGATACTCTAGGGTCCTGTGCCCATGCCATTGCCCAAGGACATGGCCTCTGCGCCAATGGGCCTGCCCTGAGAGGGTGCCAAAGAGACTTCCTGGGAGCTGCTGCTTTTAAAGGAGAAGGAAAAGGTGCCGGGGTGGGGGCAGGTGGGACAGAATATTCTAGGAAGAAAGCTGTTTGAACAAAGACACTGGGACTGGAGAAAAGATGAACGTTCTTTGTGGGTAGTGAATCTTAGTCATCTTGGCATGTTTGGTACAAGGTAGGAACTAAGTTAATGTTTGTTGGATTGAAATAGGATTTTATTTACATTTTTCCCTTGGCATGAATGACTAAGATAACATTGGGAACCAGTTCTTTTTACCAACTGGTTTGGCCTGTTTATTATTTGGAACTTACATTTCAGATTGAATAGTCCTAGTTTCCAATTTGAAAGTTAAATCACGACCCAATTTCTGATAGTTAAATGTTAATCTTGGGCTGTTTAAGTACTAAGTACTCTATTCCCATTTTCATTCTGTGGAGTTGATGTATGTATCACATGCAATGACATATGCAGATAGTCATATCATTTTTAAAAATATATATATATTTTACTGATTTTTTACAGAGAGGAAGGGAGAGGGATAGAGAGTTAGAAACATCGATGAGAGAGGATCATCGATCAGCTGCCTCCTGCACACCCCCTACTGGGGATGTGCCTGCAACCAAGGTACATGCCCTTGACCAGAATCGAACCTGGAACCTTTCAGTCCGAAGGCCGACGCTTACCCACTGAGCCAAACCGGTTAGGGCCATATCATTTTTTGGATGAACCATCTCAGGTTTGTGTGAGCAACATGTGGACGTTTCCTTGAGCAGCTGAAAGTCAAGTCACGTGATGCCATCTACCCAAGTGCTCCTGGGATTGTGCAGTGTGGCCTCAGAACTCCACTAATAAAAGCGAAGTTCATGAAAAGATTACATCTAAGGAGACACAATCTGGAAATACCTTTTGTAGCAACAGAAGTCAAGATGTGTAATTTAATAACAGTGTTGGTTGCGTGCTTTTCAGAAGCTTTCTATTTTAAGCAAGCCTTTCAGTAAACAAGATAAAGGGAAAATTTGCTGTATTCTTATTAATGACAACTTCTTGTGGTTTTGCCAGAACAGCACAAGGAAGGAGAGTAATAAGTGGGAAAAGTAACTTCAAGTAGTTTATTCTGGTTAAACACATGCTTTACTAAAAGACCACTGTCCCTTTGGGCTAGAGAAACATGACTACCTGCCACAGATGAACTCATTAACCCATTTGTAATGTGTTTTTAATTATCCAAAAACTGTGTGCTTGGTAAATATCTACTGATGTCTTTGTAGTCATGTAACTGCTTATAACTTTTTAAAGTTATCAGTGGTTAATCTTGTATGCATTAGTAGTATCGATCTGATTTACAGTTTTGAAAGTTCACAACAGCATTAATGTGTGTGTTTTTTAATCCTCACCTGAAGATATGTGTGTTTTTAATTGTTTTTTTTTTAATTTAATTTTTTTTCTTTAGAGAGAGAAGAAAGGAGAGAGAGAGAAACATGGACCTGCTGCTGCCTCCTACGCACCCTGACCAGTGATTGAACCCACAACCTTTTTGTGCACAGGACGACACTCCAATCAACGAGCCACCCAGGCAATGCACAGTGGTTTTAAGTGTTAAATTAAGATATAGCTGGGCTGATAGTGTTGGGGATTTCCCAAACGTCATACTATTAAAATATTCCATTCTCAGGCTTATTTGCCAAAATAGCAATACGAGCTCAGGTTCTAGTCTAAGTTGAAAAAGAGCAGGGGTACATTTGAAAAGGCTCTATTCAGGTGGTTCTAAATTCTTATTTCAAACAAGTAATTAAAATATAAAAGACTGGTTTGTTCCCTTACCTTCATACCTCTCCCTTCTGTCTTATTCATCATTCTGTATCTCCAGTTTGAAACAGGGTCAACAAAGGTATACAGCAAAAGGTTGCTAAGGCTTACAGGAAGTTGCTAAATTCAAGTCATTTTGTGAAATTTCATGAAGTGGTTTAACTGTGAGGTTCACTGGGTGAGACGTCTTTAGTTCTCAAACCCCCCTCCCTCCCACATTACAGTTTTGCTCTGTTTTTGTTTAAATATTGATATTACATATTTATTTATCTATTTTAACTTAAAAATTAAAAAAATTTAAGTAATTTTTTGCTTTTATTTTGTATAAATACAGTTTAAAAATTATTTTTCTGAGTAGGTAGCTTATATATAAAAATCAAGGCAGAAAAGGGGCTATAATGCAAGGCCAGTGTCCCCCACACCCATCTTTTCCGCTGCCCAGATCCCCTCCCAGGGAAGCCAGGGCTTCCTTCGGAGCCAGGCGGTGCACACGTGCACACAGAATCTTTCTGACTGTTTCTGACACAAGTGCTTCCACTCCTTGTCTCTTTTTTTAAAAAGAATGTAACAGTGTCTCTTAGGGGTTGATCCATATCTGCACATTCAGAGCTCTTGTGACACTTGACTTCCTTTCTGCCTTTTCTGAGAGTTCTATTTCTGTGCTTGCAGGAACAGCCTTGTCCTTAAGCTGAGGCTAGAGGTGCTGCTGGTGCTGCTGGTGGTGGGGCGGGGCTGGGCCGGGGTCTTCCCACGTTGGCACCGCCTCCTCTGCTCACATTCCCAAGATTTGGGAGAGCAGTGAGGGCCACTTACCAGGCCACGCATGGGGGGCACTGAGCTAGGGGAGGCAGAGATTGGTGGTGGTTCCCAGTTTTGCCTAAGTACACTCTGGACTTAGACAGGAGGACAGGACAGATTCCCACATCCCCTGTGTCTCAGGGGTAAAAATGGCCCTGCCTCTCACTAGCGAGGTCCCCAGAATTCTTGGTACTGTGTTCCCATGGGCTGGAAACGATACTCTTTCTGACCTATTTACCTCTTAAATTCTGTGATTCCAAGACCTTCAACAATAGCCATGCAGGGCTGATTTAGATAGTCAAGAAACACTTTTTGAGGGTAAAGCCCACAAACCAAGACTTTATTTTCCATTTTCAGTGGATGAAGCTAACATAGCTAAAAGGATTGTACCTGTGTATTTTACTTTCTTATTTCTTCCAGTGAAGCAGTATGCATTTTGGTGCATGTTGGCTGAAGTGAATTGACCTTGAAAGCTCTGGAATCTTCTCTCTCTCTTAATTGTTGACAGTATTACAGATATCTCCAATTTCCTCCTTTTTGTCCTCCTCCACCCAACCCCACCCCACCCCAGAACTTCCCCACACCACTGTGTCCATGAGCTATGCATATATGTATATATGTTCTTTGCTTAATTTCATCTTGTCCCCACTCCCCTCTCTGAGATCTGTCAGTCTGTTCCATACCTCCAGGCCTATTTTGTTCATTAGATTCCACATATAAGTGAGATCATTTGATGTTTGTCTTTCTCTAGCTGACTTATTTCGTTTAGCATAATAATCTGAAAGGGTTAAGAGCTCCCTTTTTACAGCTGCGTAGTATTCCATTGTGTAAATGTACCACAGCTTTTTTATCCACTCATCTATTGATATGTACTTGGGCTGTTTCTATATCCTAGCTATTGTAAATAATGTTGCTATGAATATAGCCATGCGTATTCTTTGTGATTGGTGTTAAGGGATTCTTAGGATCCCCAGAAGTGACATTGCTGGGTCAAATAGCAGTTCCATTTTTAATTTTTTGAGGACTCTATACTGTTTTTAAGAGTGGCCGCACCAGTCTGCATTCCCACCAACAATGCACGAGGATTCCCTTTTCTCCACATCCTTGCCAGCACTTGTTTGTTTATTTGTTGATGGTAGCCAGTCTGGCAGGTGTGAGGTGATACCTCATTATAGTTTCAATTTGCCTCTCTCTGATGATTAGTGATGTTGAGCATTTTTCATATGTCTCTTGGCCATCTGTATGTGTTCTTTGGAGAAGAGTCTATTCAGGTCCTTTGCCCATTTTTTAATTGAATTGTTTGTCTTCCTGGTGTTGAGTTGTATGAGTTCCTTATAGAGTTTGGAAATTAACCTCTTATCAGATGTATCATTGGTGAATATGCTTTCCAATACAGTAGGTTCCCTTTTAACTTTTTTTTTTCTGCTTAGAAGCTTTTTAGTTTGAGGAACAAAGTTGGAGGGAATCACAATATCTGATATCAAACTATACTCCAAAGCCATTGTAATGAAAGCAGCCTGGTACTGGCACAAGAACAGGCATATAGAACAATGGAGGCCCCAGAAATCGACCCATACCAACATGGTCAATTAATATTTGACAAAGGAGGCAAGACTATACGATGGAGTAAAGATAATCTCTTTCATAAATGGTGTAAGGAAAATTGGACAGGTACATGCAAAAAAATGAAACTAGACCACCAATTTGTACCCCACACAAGAATAAACTCAAAATGGATAAAATACTTAAATGTAGGTCATGCAACCATAAAAATCCTAGAAGAAAACATAGGTAGTAAAATTTCAGATAATTCACACAGCAATATTTTCACTGATACATCACCTATGGCAAGAGAAACAAAGGAAAAAATGAACAAATGGGTCTTCTCTCATCTTTTACCTCTTTATTGGAATAAAGTCGGAATGCCTTAAGGTCCTGGCTGGTGTAGTTGGTTGGCCATCATCCCATGCTCCGAAAGGTTGCTGTTTGATTCCCGGTCAGGGCACATGCCCAGGTTTTAGGCTCGATTCCCCATGTGGGGGGTGGGGAGTGGGGAGTGCAGGAGGCAGCTAATGGATGTTTCACTCTCATATGTATGTTTCTATCTCCCTCTCCCTTCCTCTAACTCTAAAAGCCAATTTAAAAATCTTAAAAAAAAAAAAAAAAAAAGAATGCCTTAAGAATTTAAAAATCTTAAAAAAAAAAAAAAAAAGAATGCCTTAAGAATTTGTGTGCTCTACTCTGGAAGAAAGACCAAGAGCTTCTGTTTGTTGTGTGCCAGGGAAGTTGAACTGTTTTACTTCCTTCTCTAAAAGACAATTACCCATTCTTCTCCAAACAATAAATGTTAACTTACCTGCAGGTCATTTTACAAAAGGGAAGCAAGTCAGTATTTATATAAAATTAGATTCAGAGAGAAATTTTATGCAAATGTGGAGGGAAAGACAAAAAAATTTATTTATTTATTTCTTAATGTAGGAGGCCTGGAGATGGAGTTTACCAAAAGACCATCTTACATTTATTTTTGTAATCTCAGCTGTATTGAGTTAACTTGTACCTCAGTTTTATAGTTAGCTTTACTGAGTTTCCAAACTTCCAAAGTTGACTTATGTGTAATTTATCTTCATACTGAAGTATTTAGAATGTCTTTTTATATGTCTTTATCTGAATGCCAGTTCTATTATCTTAGTTTAAAGAAGGGCAAATGTAGTAAAACTAAAAGAAGTCATTTTGTCAAGATTTAGGGTGGGGCGCTATTTCATCATATGACGAGTAATGAATTGTGACTGTCCATCTTAGCTGATTGAATTTGCAGAGAGACTTTAAAGGCAGGTAGTGGGCTATAAAACGACCTAGAAATTGACCACTTACGAGTTTTTTTTTAAATAAGAGCTGGAAAGTCATTTCTTGTGTACTTGGCAACCCTCAAACATTTATTAGTGTAATATGTATCTAGATTTGGTTCTGTGTTGCCAGTTTCTTGAAAAATTGGAGAAGTTAAAAAAGAACAAGAAAAATTGTTATAAGCTAGACTGAAGATTGCTAAACAAAAGAAAATGCACTTGATTAAAAAGTTAACTAAAGATGGCAAAAGCCACAGATCATGGAGTGGCTATTAATGGGGACCTGAAAATGCTGATTATGTAACCATAAATGGGGAGCACCACAAATGCATGTCATTTCCTGAAGAAGGCCTTGAACTTGATGGTCTTGGAGAGTTCCTCTGTTGTGTTATTTTGTAATTAGCCCTCTTTCACTCAAGTGAAAATTTCAAGGATCTCCGCAGTATTTTCAGAAACAACTTGCACATCTTTTAAAGACACTCTTTGCTTCATAATAGATGGATCACATTTGTTGAAAATTAAGAAAACTTTTTTACTTTGGAATAATTTAGATTTATAGAAAAGTCGTAATGCCAGTGCAAAGAGTTTTTATAGATGCCTCACCCATTTTTCTCCAATGTTAACATCTTACATTGCCATGGTGCATTTGCCAAAACTGAATAATTAACACTGATATGTAACTATTAAATACCAGACTTTTTTAATTTCACCAATTATTTTCATTAATGCCCTCTTTCTATTCCAGAATCCTGTACCTTACAATTCACCTATCTAAAATGTATAATTCAGTGTTTTTAGTATATTCACAAAGTGGTGTAACCATTGTCACAATCTAATTTTAGAACATTTTTGTCCCCCCCTTAAAGAAACTGGGTATCATTAGCAATTTCTACTTCTTCCCAAATCCCACCTCCCTCCTTCTCCTTCTCTACCAGCCCCTGGCAACCACTAATCTACTTTCTCTCTATATAAACTGGCCTGTTCTGGCTACTTCATATAAATGGAACCAAATAATAAGTGTCTTTGTGATTGATTTCTCTTATTTTCAAGTGTGTTTAGTGATTTTTAGACTGGGCGCTCATGCTCTGTTGTACTTTATCTGTGGGAATATTTAGAGACCTGGATTTAAAGCACAAACCTTTTGAGAGTTTGTGTTTCCTTCTGTCAGGGCACCTGGGCGCACTCCCAACCAGGCTCGCTGACATTGCAATTTTTGCTTTGGATTTATTTTTCCTTTTTGTTTTTCCCCCACACAGGGCCTGTGAACTCAGACCTCCAAACTCTCATTCTCAGGGGAGTCATTGTACATGTTCTCTCTCTGCCCAGAGCCAAAACCCACATAAATACACATCCCACTGTCTTTGTCTGTGGGGAAGACCTTTTTCTCTAGTGAGGTACCACCTTTTAGAGGTTTAGGAGAGTCCTGCCTTCAAGATATGTCTTAGTTTTATGTTGTGGCTCTAATTTCTTTCACTTCCCCTTTCTCAGCCTGCTTTGGGTCTGGTGCCCAAGCTCTAGGTGACCTGAATGGGCATATGCCCCAGGGCAAATGCCATCTCTCATTTCTGCTTTCTTGCATTTCTGGCTTCTAAGGAATTTTCCTACTTTCCCACCACTTCAGCTGTGCATGGAAATACTCAAGCACATCGGTATGAACTCATGTTTAGCTTAATATAGATATAGATGATTGCATGTAGGAATATTTATAGATGTATATATATTTAAGGCTTAGTCAGCGAAAAGGGTCTGTAAGGAGTGACATTCCATAGCAATGAGCACACCTACACTTAGATAATGGTTTCTAAGACCTTCATCCAGTAAAAGAAACCAGGGATCCTTGGAGAATGGCTGATTCTAGAACTGGGGCAGGAAATATTCAAAATAAGGGTGCAGTATCTCATAGTGCTGGAAAGTAAAGAAGTACAAAAACAAAATTCATCTTGTTGAGAGTGTGTCAAGTGGACATAGGATCCGATGGAAATAGCTTCCAGTGGCCAAAGCTGGAACAATTTGAGCAATACAATAAAGAAGTAGTAGATTATAAAAGTATAGATTAAAGAAGTATAAATTATCAATCTATAATCTATAGATTATAATAGTATTAGATTATAAACAAGAGTATAAAATAAATATCAGTGAGTTCATACTGAAATAAATGAATGATTGAATAAGTAAATAAATGGGGAAATAGACAAATTTACCTGCAGAAGAATTCCAAGTAATTCATGTAGATAATCTTCCCTCAAGGAGCAGAAATATTACTCCTCATTGTGTATTGTGACTTCTTTCTAAAGAGATGTTGGGGGGAGGAGGAATATAGTGGAGGAACCTAACAAATATCAAGTGATCAAGGTCAATACCAGCAGTGATAATTATATAGGTAGTACATTACCCTTAATATGACATGGCGAAAAGGACACTTTACTTCTGTGCACTTCCTTCCCCAAACCATTAATTCCCGTCTAATTTTTTTAAAAATATATTTTATTGATTTTTTTACAGAGAGGAAGAGAGAGAGATAGAAACATCGATGAGAGAGAAACATCGATCAGCTGCCTCCTGCATGCACCCCACTGGGGATGTGCCCGCAACCCAGGTACATGCCCTTGACCGGAATCGAACCTGGGACCTTTCAGTCCGCAGGCTGACGCTCTCTCCACTGAGCCAAACCAGTTTCGGCTAATTCCCATCTAATTTTGAGGACAACATTAGGCAGATCTCAATTGAGAGAGTCTACAAAATACCTAATGAGTACTCCTCACAACTGTCAAGGTCATCAAAAACAAGTCTGAGAAACTGTCATAACCACAAGGGGCCTAAAGAGACATGACAACTAAATGTAATAAGGTATCTTGGACGGGATCCTGGGATAGAAAAGGGCATTAGGTAAAAACTAAGGAAATCTGAATAAAGTATGGGCTTTAATGTTCATTAACTGTAACAAATGTACCATCTATATATATAAAAGCCTAAGCAACTGAATGACCAAATGACCGGTCGACCAGTTGCTATGACAATGCACTTACCAGATGCTCAACACACAGGATCAAGCTCCCTCCTGTCTGGATTGGGCCTGTGGGGATCAGGCTACCTCCTGTCTGGATCTGGCCTGCGGGGATCAGGCCAAAACCAGCTATCCAACATCCCCCAAAAGGTCCCGGATTGCGAGAGGGTGCAGGGCAGACCGAGGGGCCCCACTGGTGCACGAATTCATGCATTGGGCCTCTAGTAAGATATAAGATGCTAATAGAGGAAACTAGTGGTGGTGTATATGGAAACTCTCTGTACTACTTTTGCAATTTTTCTGTAAATTTAAAAGTGTTCTAAAGAGTAAAGTTCATTTAAAAGCTGATTTAAAAAATTTTAAAAATCTAGACTCATTAGTTGTGCTGTATCTGTGAACACAGAGCTCACCATATTGTCAGAAATGGAAGTTGAGACCAGTATGTTTTTAGAGAATTTTCTAGTCAGAGGAATGGAAAGAAAAATGCAGTTACGTGGGTATGTGTTTTTGCTTTAGATTGACCTGTTGCTTGAAAGTTAGATTTATTAAAATCTTTGCATGCCTCTAAGTCACTTTTAGTAAAGATGTAAAGGATTTTTAGTTTACCTTGCATCCTTGGGCTCCTCACCAGGTAATTTTCATGAATGAATAGTTGTTTCATAAGATAAATATTTTTCTCCTGGTAATATCAAGCAACAGAACCACCAACAAACAAGACCTTCCATTTATTTACCATTACACATGGAGATGTTTCCTCATTAAGTTTTTATCTTGGAGATTGCTCTTTTGCCTCTCAGTTCTCCATTCAACAGTAACATTCTAAATGCATATTGTTTAATCCACAGAATTCATGAAAAAGTCTGCTCATAAGGAATGATGGAATACTAGCTGCATAAAAGTAGACAGCTTTCAGACCAAGACTGTGTAATTAACATCTGGGTTTCCTTCTGAGATCTGTCATGTGAACTCACCTTGCTCAAGATAATGGGAAGATTGCTGGAATAGGACTGTGAAAAGTTGGGTTCTAAGTTTAGAGCCAGGATTTAGTAGATATGAGACCTTGGACAAACTATTTAAACTTTCTGAGCCTGATTCCTGATTTGTAAAATGAGCTAATAATATCTACATTAATGGGTTGTTGTGAATATCAAATGAGGTGGGTGATCCATGGGGAAGGTTTTAGTAAACTACATAGTAAACATGTAGTTAGTTGTTGTTTGCTGTTATTTCTCCATTGTCAGCCCGTCACATTTTTGTAGCCAATAGGGACAAGGGTTTTGTTGTTATAGCACTGAACTTAATAAATACACATTTCCTGTCTTCTAGGAGTTTACTTTCCAGTGGTCTAAGCTGAACACGGTTTTACTCCATTGAAACTTCGTAGATTTAAATACATTCTTGGGATTACCTTAATGAATGGATAGGATGCCTGAGCAGTGAGGTGGGTGTGGGTGGTTTTTGGAGGAGAAGTTGGGTTTTCAGTTTGTATCTGGTGAAGAGAAAGAAAAGACTTGATTTAGAGGATGCTAGGGGATGAAGGGGTTTAGGGTACTTCAGGGCAGAAAAGATGGGGCAGAAGAAGGCAGTGAGTAAAAACATGGGCACAGATGGAAAGAAAACTTTTTTTCTGACACAAGTGAAATGTGAGGATGGAGATCTATGCAAGGAAGCTTAGTGCACCCAGGAAGTGTGAAAGAACCTTTCAAAGGAATGACTGTCTTATCAGGTAAACATTGTTTTCTTATCACCTGAAATGTGATACTTGTTCCTTTGGGTGTGTTTATAGCCACCAGAGTGGTTTTGCCTGTGGGGATATTAAAAAAAAAATCAGCTGTCTTCAATAACAGTTTTTTACTTAGCCAGTTAGGTATATATAAAATACATAACTTCTTTCTATCTCTCTTCCAACAAAAAGGAAAATACAGCTTACTTCTTGAGGAGGTATGGGCCATAGCTGCTCCTATTTATTCTATCGCATGGCAATATTTCTACCTTCAACTCCTGGTCATAGTACTAATCAAGCTATACATTAAAAGTCCTACAATGAGTGCTTCCGATATACAGTGCTAAACACTCCATATAAATGATCTAAGCCACACAACAACCCTGTGTGGTAAGAAATAATAGCCCCCATAAAACAAACAAACAAACAAAAAAACGGACAGGGTAAGTCATGGTGTAAGATCCCATGGCTGGTCAGTACAGCCAGGATTTGGACCCAGGAGGTTTGGGTTCCTAACCTAGAATCCTATCCACTCTTGTGTGTTATGCCTCAGGGCATCAAGTGCAGCCGCAAAGCAGGATGCCTTTGAAAATATTGGGGTAAATCTGAGAATGAACCAGAATGTAAAGCAGTTATGCATCTGCCCGGTTTGGCTTATCCAAAGTGGTAAAATGACCCAGGGGACACATTTTGCAGGTAACATTGTGGAAGGGCAGGTGGCCATAGCAGTCCACTCTGTGCTGGTCCATTCATAGCTCGCCAGGTGTTTAGTGCTGAGTGTCAGCTTTTAAGAGGGACATTGGCAAACTGAGGTATAGCAGAAGGCAGGTGAGCAGCAAAGTGTGCAGTCTTGAACCTAGTACATGTCAGGAGAAATTGTTGAAGGGAGAGGAAGTGTTTAACTTCAAGAAGAAAAGCCTTAAGGATGATATAATACTAATGTTCAGATATTTGAAGAGTACAATTATGCTGTGTCCTCAGCAGAATTTAACTCAAGGGATGGAAACTTTGGGGAGTTAGGTTTCAATCTATCATAGACTTCCTTATTAATGAGAGTTGTGGAGATAAAAGAATTGGTCACCATTGGTGTTCACGAGTCCCCCATCTTTGGTGGTTTCCAAGCAGAAGCTGTGTGGTGATGATTCCCATGGTTAGGAACTACCCTTTTCCTTCCTAACACCCCTCCCTGCTTGCTCTGAGCTCTGTTCCTTATCCAGCAGCCAGTCCACAATGATTTTTATTTTAGTACCAATTGAAAAAAAGTCAGTGACTTAAGGAGTGACCTTTGTTATGGCCCTTTAAAGATAGAAAGATCCCTAAATGCTAAGAATTAGAGGAATAGTTAGACTGAATGATGGTATATTCAAGCTTTGGGATCATATATAAGTATTGGAGAAAATGAGGTCCATTGAAAGATGTACATCATATTCAGTAAAAAGAGAAAATTGCAGAGCAGTGAATATTATGATCCTATTTAAATTAAAAAATGCTCTATTTATCTATTTTAGTGGTCACAGTGGCCTCAACCCTTCTAACAATCACTGGGGAGGATGAAGGAAATTCACTTCAAGGTTGAGACTGGAAGAAGTGTGGGTGCTTCTGCTCTATAGCCTTGGTTTTTGCTTTTTCATTCAACTGAAGAATGCCTGGGTGAAAATGTGAAAATTAATTTATCCGTATTTATTCTATAGAAAGAGCCAGTAGATATGAGCGATCAAAAGGGTGGGGTGGGCTCATCATGTCCTAAGGATCTAAGGCATCCTAATGCGGCTGAAAGTGTCCTTGGTTTACAGCACTCATTCCCTAACAGTGGTTACCATGACAATCACCTGGGCAACTTTTTAAACACAGGGATTCCTGAGCCCCACCCACCCCTGAACTTTCTGAGTCAGAATTTCCTAAAAAGTCCCAGTCCAAGAGTCAGGGAATCTAAAGAATCAATCTACCCTTTAGGAGCTGCCTGGGATATGCTGCAGGGTCTCTTTAACAGGAAGCGTGACTTTCTAGCCCAGTGGTCGGCAAACTCATTAGTCAACAGAGCCAAATATCAACAGTACAACGATTGAAATTTCTTTTGAGAGCCAAATTTTTTAAACTTAAACTTCTTCTAACGCCACTTTTTCAAAATAGACTCGCCCAGGCCGTGGTATTTTGTGGAAGAGCCATACTCAAGGGGCCAAAGAGCCGCATGTGGCTCGCGAGCCATGGTTTGCCGACCACTGTTCTAGAGTATAAAAACTTTGAGTAAAGGTTTGTCTGAACTTTTACTTCTTTAGGGACTTGTTCTGAATTTTTGCTCACTTAGGAATTTCAAGTCTCCCATGGTGATCAGGCTACTTGCTATTCCCAAGGCCAGCCTTTGTTTGTGTGGGTATGTGCTTTGTTGTTTACCATTTTTAGCCTTCCATGTCTTGTTCCTATGAAGACTCTGAGGCATGTCTGAGTACCCTGGAATATTTTTCTCTAGGTGCTATTCTAACTCACAGGGTTGCCTCTTTCTCATGCCCCATATGATGCTTCCATTGTACTTTTAACCTTTAGTAGAAAACCAGTGTTCTGTTAAGTTTCTTTCTTTTTTGACCAGACCAATGAATTATTACTCTTCTACTTATTTCACTAGAGGCCCAGCGCACGAAATTCGTGCACTCAGCGGGCCCCTCAGCCCGGCCTGCGCCCCCTAGCAGTCCAGGCGCCCTAGGGGAATGTCTGATTGACGGCTGTTAGTGGGATAGCCTTAGCGCTGCCATGGAGGCAGGAGAGGCTCCCGCCTCTGCCGCTGTGCTCGTCAGCTGTGAGCCCGGCTTCTAGCTGAGCAGCGCTCCCACTGTGGGAGCACACTGACCACCAGGGGGCAGCTCCTGCATTGAGCATCTGACCCCTGGTGGTCAGTGCGCATCATAGCGACTGGTCGTTCTGTTCAGTCGATTTGCATGTTAGCCTTTTATTATATAGGACGGTAATTAATTCAGGGGTCTCTTAGTGACATGACTCTCTTTTTCTTATTTCTCTCTTTTTTTGGTTGAAGATGGAGATTGTTGGGTCTCTCCTGGTTTTGCAAATTGTTTCAAATTTGTGAAATAAGAATTTGGAACTATTTTCACAGGGGAAGAAGGAAGAAGAAAGTGAGCTCTGTGGGACCATAGCAGAGACTTTCCCTGGAGAACACTCCCCACTAAGTGGAAGAGCCATTTAGATGTTTGTGCTAGGTGCGTTACATGTATTTTCTTACAGAATTTGCAGGATTATCCTAACAATGATATTATTCCCTTCACATTTTATAGACATGACCTAGGCTCATGGAGATTAGATCACTTGTTCAGGACACACAGCTAGTGGTAGAATTGATTATCTGACACCAAAGTCCACGTTTTTTCCAATATGGCATGCTTTCTACTTTGCTCAGGTCTTCAGAATTAATAGAATGTGGCCATGGTACAAAGGCTAGACCTTAGAATGAAATGGTTAGTGCAAATGGAGTTGCCATTGGTCACTGGTGTTTCAACATTCCAGGCAGTTTAGGAATTTTCTCTCATGTCCTCTGGAGGACTTTATATTAACATCTGAATAAGCAAGTTGTGGTGATGAAAGGTGCTTTAGAGGAATAAACATAGAAGGTTATTTTTATCCAAAAGATGTTTAAGTTTGAAACAAATGTTTCTAGTCAGCTTGGTAAATAGTTTCATGCACATCTTGCTTAAAGCTGAATGGCCTATGCTTTGCTTTCCCCATGTCCAATTGTGGAACTTGTTAAATTAACTAGAAATTGAACCGAGGCATTTCGTTTTCCTTCTGAATTTCTGGTTAGTTTATTTAATTTCAGATGTGGATGTTTTCTTTCTCATGTGGTTTTCTTAAGCCCCAGACATAGACACAATCTTTACCCTTTATGTTGTTTAAGTGTGCCTTTGATAGAATATTCCTATTTATGCTCCTTCTTCAAAGGCTCCCCAGAGCTTCAAACACCATTCCACACAGGGTCACACTATCACTTCTCGTTCTGTTTCTCCTTCCTTCACCCTGGGCTTTAGGAAGGGTGACAAAATTCAGGACACATGGTTTTTAAATGCTTGGACCTGGAGAGAGAGGACACATGGGATGGGTATGCCAGAAACATCATTGAAAATGGAATACCTGTTGGTACAGCCATTATGAAAACTGGTATGAAAGTTCTTAAACTAAAATTGGAACTACCATATGATTCAGCGACACCACTCTGGGTAGATATACGAAGGAAATGAAATAAAAATCTTGAAGAGATACCCGCTCCCCCAGGTTCATTGCAGAATTAATTATCCACAGTAGCCAAGATATGGAAACAACCTAATGTTTATTGATGGATGAATAGATAGAGAAAATGTGGGATATACATACAATGGGATATTATTATCCCTGCTATTTGACACACATGAATAAACCTTGAGGGCATTGTGCTTAGTGAAATAAATCAGAAGAGAAACACAAATACTGCATGATATCGCATGTATGTGGAATCTAAAAAAGTTGAACTCTTAGAAACAGTAACATACGGTAGCTACCAGGGGGCAGGGGTGGGAGAATGCGGAGATGTTGTGCAAAGGTAGAAACTGAGTTTTGGAAGGAATGAGTTCTGGGAATCTAATACACAGCATGGTGACTATAGTTATCAACTTTCAAGTATATAATACAGTATTGCTAAGAGAGTTGATCTTAAATGTGTTCCACCAAAAAAAATAAAGGTAACTCTGGGAAGATGATAGATGTGTTCACTGATCTTATTGTGGTATTCACAATATATAAGCATATCAGATCATCACTTGTAACCTTAAACTTGCACAATGTTATATGTCAGTTATGTCTCAGTAAAGCTGCAAAGAAAAAGATTCGTGGTTGTGTGGAAATGCCCATAATCTTATTGAAAAGCCAGACTCTTGTTTCCAGGGGGACAAAAAGGTGAAATACTTGTAGATGAAGACATAACTGAAACTTTCAGGCAATGTCAGTCCTCTTACTGCCATTTCCTTCCTCCCAATAATGCATTGATGGGAAGCATTTGTTACTGGCAGGGAGTTAGCCAGAGCTGGCACCAGGCACTGGCAGGGCCTAGGGCCAGTCACTACCTCTCTCTGAGTCTTAGTCTTCATCTGTGAAGTGGAGATAATAATACCTGCCTCATAGGTTTGTTAAGAGGATGGAATGAAAAAATATAGAATGCTTGGTTCACAGAGAAAAAAATTAATTTTTACTATTGTGTGCTGGGCACTGTTCTCAGTGCTTGGCTTACAATGATGAGTAAAACTTGTTAACTGCCTACAGAGAACCAAGTTTAACTAGAATATAGATACACATATACAAAAAAAGTCATTGCAATTACGTGTGGCAATTAAAATGTCAGATACATATAGGTAGTACAGAGCCATACAGAGGCGGTTGCCTAGCCCAGCATGTGTGTGTGTCTGGCGTGGGAATGAGGAGCTGGTTTCTGAGAGGAGGGTGTGGGTAGGGAGTGGAGGTGAGAAGATGGCAGGGGATGAGGGTGAGCTGAAGGGCTTTTGAGCCAGGAAGAGACATAATTGGATTGTGCTTTCCATAGTTGATTTGGTGGAGGACAGTTTGAGGGGTGCAGACGAATAGCTCACCACAGAATTTGGGTTACTCTTCCGGGGATCGAGGCCCAACTCTCAGCCTTTGCTTAGTTACTAGCGTCCTGATCTCCAAGGGTAGCTGCCCATCCTTGTCTGCCTGTCTGCCATGGTGGGCTTCCAGTATGGTCTAACCTACCCTGTTTGTCACCAACTATTCTCTGTCCACCTGTTGTCAATGGCATCACCACAGACAGTGTCCCTTCCTCCTCCTGTCCTCCCTCCCCCCCCCCCCCCCCACACCATCTGCTCAGTGACCGGGGACACTGACATCATCAGCTGGCTTTGTTGGCCAGGCTGAATTGCCCTGTCTGCACCAGCACATCCGTGATGCCCCCTCTGCTTCCTTCATGGGTGGTTCTGATGCTGGGCCCCTGCCTCTTCCTCTGCGTCATGCTGTGAGTTACTGGCCAGAGATGCCTAGACTGCTAAGGTACCGTTTATTTATAGCGGAAGCAATGTCACAGATTTGGGGCAGGGCTTTGTCGACAGCAGTAACTTGGTAGGTTCACAACTGTTCAGGATCCTATTTCTTTGCTTTTCTAATTAGTCTGGGCTCCTGCTTTTTGTCAGTGGACTTACACTGGATGGGGTTCGTGGATGGGTGCTAACCGACAGGACGGCATTTTATCCATTCACTCTGACTAATACCCCTGATAAGCACGTTGGAAATAATGATGTTGGGTAGTCATTCCACTTATATCCCATAGAGACTTTCCCTGCTGATTCAGAGTCTAATTAGAAGTAAAGGGAACTAGCCAGTTTTGCTTAGTGGTTAGAGCATGGGCCTGCGGGTTCAATTCCGGTCAAGGGCACAGACCTCAGTTGCAGGTTTGATTCCCAACCCCAGGTTGGGATGAGTGTGGGAGGTAACCAATTGATGTCTTTCTCACATTGACGTTTTTCTCTCTCTGTCTCTCCCTCTCCCTTCTACTCTCTGAAAATCAATGGGAAATATCCTCGGGTGAGGATAAAAAAAAAAAGGTAAAGGGAGTCAGCCAGGTGGGCATCATGGTCACCGTGAATGAGCCATGCTGGTCAGAGGGGCCTAGTTGCATCAGATGGCTGTTCCTGGCTCAACGGGTTGTGGCACCTGTTCACCATAGGTGCTCACAGACTCAACTTTTTTTTCTCTTTCTGTTTAAAAGAATCCTGTGGCCCTCTCCTTTCTGAACACATTATCTCTTCCAGGTAGATTATAGTGCTATGGATTAGATTATGGTTTATTTTGGTTACATTCCAGCCTTGGGGACAGGACGGCCTGCCAGGTACTTTGAGTGAGAAAGAAAGCAAGGGGAGCAGAGGGCAGGGAGCCCTCTCTGTTTAGTGGTCTGCTGGGCTAGCTCTACCCCTTTCTCTACAAGGTGGATAGCAAAGTGGCTGTCGCTTTTGTTCATACAGTAACTGCAGCACAATGCCTGAACTCAGGCTCCCTGGGGATATTTATGTAATTGAATAATTTAAATGACTACTCTTCCTCCACTTGAGGGTTCAAGAGAGAAGAAGTCAGGATGGAGAGCAAAGGCCAGCAGAAGAAAATAGAATAAAGTGGGAGCAGGAAGAAAGAGAGGGCAGAAGAGTAGTGATAATAAGAAGGTGAAAGAAAAGAGGTTTAAAAAGGGAGGAGAGGTCACCCAGCAGGCATTGACATGACCCAGGGTGCTGTGCTTCCTTCTCCCCGAGATGGTCCTGCCCCTTTTGAGTGGTTCTCACCACCCTTGTCTTGCGGTGGTATTTGGTGGGGATTCACCTCAGCAGTGGGTAGTGTGGCCTCTTTTATGGCCAGAGTCATTCATAAAACATCTCTCCCCATTGCAGCCATCAAGATGGTAAATGCCCTCAACAGGCCAGTACTTTGGCAACTGAGAAGTAGGTGAGACTAAAGCACCTGGTTTCTATTTTTAGCCTGTTGTTTGAAACTGCCTAAAACTGATTGGTTCAAGGCAATCATTTGCTACTCTTTCTATTTTAATTATATGTCTCGTTAAACTCAGTTTGGGCTAAATCAAATTGGTTTCTGGTCTTTTCACTTTCTTTAATTCTTAAATTTTAAGTTCTAATTAAGCCTTTTTGTACCACCAAATTGAAAACATTTTGTAGATTTACCTAAGTGATGTCATTTATTAAATGAAAGTTTTCATTAAATTCACTTGTCCATGGATACACGATGTTTTTAAATAATAAAAAAAGAACAATAACAAATAACTGGTGTTTGTTAGGTGGTAGAAAGGAGTGTCACATTTAAGGCCAGAAATTCAAATAATGTCTAGGGCAGTTCAAAAGTGAAATTTTGTTGTCAGACTTACCAAGTGCAGACAACTTTTTTTTTTTTTTAAGATTTTTAAAATTGATTTTTAGAGAGAGGAAGGGAGAGTGTGAGAGAGAGAGAAACATATGTGAGAGCAGAACATTGATCGGCTGCATCCTGCACACCTTCATTGGGGATCGAGCCTGCAATCTAGGCATGTGCCCTGACCAGGAATTGGTGCACGGGACAACGCCCAACTAACTGAGCTACATTGGCCAGGGCCAGACAGCTCTTGAGTTTAGTCAGTGAAAAGTCAGAGCATCTGATTCTGTAGGGTCAGAGAGTGGGGAGCAGGGGGTTCAGGATCACTGGTGTTTATTGGAGCAAGAAAGGGGTTAGTGAGCTGGCCCTGAGGCCTATCTGAAGGTCCACATTGGAGAGGCTTCAGGAGATGGCAGGAGTGAGCGAAGGATGGAAAATGGTAAAGCCAATGGGGAGAAAGTTGGGCAGGAGATTTGGGAAACTATGAAAATGGCAATTAGTGACAGCAAGGGTATTGGAAATGGTTGGAAAAAGAAATGAGGGGGATTTAAGCAGGTGGATGATATCAAGCAATCTCAGAGTTTTGTTGAAAAGAAAGCAAGAATTAACATGCAGAGCTCAGTTGGTCAAGGTTCCTCTCTGCAAGGAAGACTGAGTCTGGTAATAGAGATGAGCCATATACAGACACTTAGGGTACAGGACAGCATGCAGTGGGTGCAAGAGGCTGGCAGAAGCCCATTGCAGGTGTTGCCCAAGGGAGGGAGAGATTGAACGCTTGCTTCTCCTTGTTTTTTGAGGGAAAGTATTGCTTTGTTTTGTTTTAAATCCAATTCTTGGCAAGTCCTTGACACAGACTAGATATGCAGTGCATGTTTGGTGAGCTGAACTTTGATGCAGAGTGGCCATGTGATGGGATCACCTTGCTCCCCCTGTTATACTGGGGTCAGTACAATGTATTTACTTCCCATGCTGTCTCGTAGTCATCAGTGACTATATGAAGTGAATCATATAGCTGTCAGGTGGAAATCAGCCTGCTCCCCGAAGCTAAGTCACTTTATCCCTGCCAAAGTAGTGAACACAGAGTAATTTTTGAGTTAGAAAGGATTTTATGGGTCAGTGTGGATCTCCTGATTTTTCTCAGGGGTTAGATGAGTTGTCTGATGTTTAATTCATAATAGGCATTGACTGCAACCCACACTGAGCCTAGTCAGTATCTGGTCCAGGATTAGGGAATGGATATCTTCACTCTGACTCCAAGTATACTTGGAAGGGCCATCATATCTAAAATAACTACTGATGTTTAAATATTGATTTCCCACAATTCTGCAATGCTTTTCTAACACTGGTAAGTTTCTGTGGCATTAGCTACTTTATAAGGATTGCAGGATGGAGTCTTCATGGCAGGAGGTAGCCACCGCGAGCTTAGCTTTTGCCCCGAAGGGAAATGGTGTCCTGGGCGATGGCCTGGAAGTCCATTCATTGAATAAACAAATCAGGGCTGTGTGCACATGTCGTACAAATGATAGGGACTTTCCTGTTTCATTATGTGCAGATGCCCCTCTGCTTCCTCCTCTTCCCAGTAGAATTTGTATCCCTGGGAACCAGTAGCTGCAGGTGGGAACTTCTCCCTTATACTGGGGAATGGGCCAATTCAGATGTAAAACAGAAATTTAAAAAACCAACTAACAAACACACACACACACACACACACACACACACACACAAGAGGAGAAAGGAGATTGCATCTTGAATTAGTGATTCTGGGATGCATAGATTTTTTTTTTTTAAGTTTACACCACTGGCGAAAGTGCAGTATAGACTCTGTAGGACTGAAAGGGCACATTTGAGAATCTTTTAGGCAACTGTAGGACATGAGTCTTGTGAGTGACACTTGATGCTAGCTGATCTGCCCAGTTGCCATTCATTCAGCCTTCAGGGAATTAGAGAAACTGGCATCAGAGTAAAGGGAAGGAGGGAAGTCAGGTGGTAGAGGTGGCGGCAGACAGGCTGTGCTTTGGGGGAAAAACAAAAGTGAGAAAATAAAGGTAAAACTTTAGAGAAAGCAACCATTTTAGGACAATGCCGCAGAAGCAGTTGCTAGTTTTCATAGAGAAACCACGATATGCTGTGCCTCACTTTTTGTCCATGTCTGCTTATCTTGGTGGGTTTTTAATAGACGTATTTGTTACTGGAGCATCCCCAAGGCAGGTCTGAGCTCTTTTGTTTGCTGCTTAAGGTAGTGAAGCAGGAGAAAAGTGTAACTTCCCCAAGATCAAAGGCCAACTCACTGGTGAAGGTGACTAAGCCTCTTTTTTTTTTTTTTATAATTGAAGCACCAACAATTAGGGTCTTTATTAGTGCTTTGATCCGGGCAGTGACTGTAAGTAATTCTTGATGGTAGGTTGGATTGTTCAAAAATCTTAGTGTTTTTAATATGTATGAAATAGCTTTTGTAAAGTGTTCATTTCTAACCATCTTTATAATTAGCAATTTTGAGGCTAGACCGCTTTATTATCTTTGAATGGAGTAAAAACTGGTAGTACATGACATCATTTCCTCTGTCTTACTTTCAGACTGTGTAAAGCCTTAGCTTTAAAAAATAGAGCTATTTCTGAAATAAAAATAATTTTTAATAACAATAAAATAACCAATACTGAGAAAGTTCTTTGCCAGCAGCATTTTAAATATTAATACTTTATGTATATTCATTAAAAATCTCACAGTCACCCTAACGGGTAGGGCTTTTGTCTAAAATTTTGTAGTTGAAGAAGGTAAGTAGTGGGTGGGTCCAAGATTTGGATTGAAGCAGATTCCAGATCTTGTGCTTTTAACCATGACTCTGCACTGTATTAATCCTCAAACAAGCACAACCAAACCACGCGCTCACCACCAAGCTCTAAATAGTTTTTTGCAGGCAACCTTTACGATGCTATTGGGCTACTTGATATGTCTTTTTTTTTTTTTTTTTTTAATTGATTTCAGAGAGGAAGGGTGAGGGAGAAAGAGATAGAAACAGCAGTATGAGAAAGAATTATCCATCAGTTGCCTCCTGCATGCCCCCACTGGGGATGGAGCCCACAATCCCTGCACGTGCCCTGACGTGGAATCGAACTGTGACCTCCTGGTTCATAGGTAGACACTCAACCATTGAGCCACACCGGCTGGGCTACTTGATATGTTTTGCAATTGTATATATGTATATATATATATATATACATAAATATTTTTTTCAACTGGTAATACTATTTCCTTGAATTTCTCTTGAAGAGAAAAATACAAATTTCTCTTAAGAACCTAAGCTTAAAAATCTTCATTTAAGTAGAAGCAGTGTCTTTGTTCAAGTAATTCCTCTCCTTGGATCTTTCTGGCTATATTATTATGATTAATTAAAAATTTTTTATGGACACTTAAAAGGGACCAGCTTTTTTAAAAAAATGTTTTTATTGATTTTATTTTTAAATTATTTTTTAAAATATATTTTTATTGTTGATAGTATTAAAGATGACCTCCATCCCTTCCCCCTTTGCCCTCCTCTTAGTCCTTTCCCACCCTCCCCAGGTAAAAGGGACCAGCTTTCAGGGGCGGGAATATGTTTTTGATGCTTCTCTGTTTTTGCTACTAGCCCAAAGAAGTCTTCATTCTGCATTCTGAACTTACCCGACAATCGCTTTGCTCTTATTTCTCGACTGTCTTATTAAACAACTAGAGTCCAGGTGCACAGAATTCAGCCCAGCCTGTGCCCTCTCGCAATCTGGGACCCCTCAGGGTATGTCCGACTGCCGGTTTAGGCCCAATCCCACAGGGACAGGATTGGGCCTAAACCGGCAGTCCGACATCCCTCTCACAATCTGGCTCCTAACCGCTTGCCTGCCTGCCTGCCTGATTGCCCCTAAGCACTCTTCCTGCCTGCCTGATCACCCCTAACTGCTCGCCTGCCAGCCTGATCACCCCTAACCACCTCTGCCTCCGCCCCCGCCACCATGGTTTTGTCCGGAAGGACATAATTTTGGCTGTCCAGTCTAATTAGCATATTACACTTTTATTATTATTATAGATTATTATTATAGATATATTCAGGGTGAATTAATTTGCCTCTCATGGGTGTCACTGTCTTCCTTCTGGATTATACCCATAATGTCAGACATGAAAACAGAAAGTAAAAGAATTAAAAACATAGTAACTGTAAGGTTCCAGGCGCAGGAAACGGGAATCGGAAACCAATATACATTAAAGGGGAGGTTTATTCTGCAGTAACGAGCGAGATTCCTTACGGAGGAGGTAGAAACCAGGAAAATGGGGGTGGGAAGAGAAGAAGGAGGCACCCAACCGGACTGCCCCCTGCAGAACAGAAGGAAGAGACAGTAACACTTGCATGGGTGGAGAGTCCTTTTAAGGGAAGGAACAGGAAGGGGTTGGGCCCAGGGCAGAACAGGAAGGGGTGGCCCCCAGGGCACTCGGCACGTGCTGATTGGTGGTTCCATGTCCCCGCGGCAGACTCCCATAGCATCATAACTCCACACACCAGTTGGGGGGAGGGAGGATCTATTAGTAACTAACTTTTTGCTTTGAACATTCCTCTCCTAATTGGTTACTTGGTATCATTTTCATTCAGTGTAGATGCCATGAATGGGACTGTTTTCTGGAACTTGATTTCCTGAAGTTACTTGAGCCCGGACTCCTTCTCCTGGCCCAAGCAGCTGCACACAGCAGTGCGGCTTGTGCTGTGTGTGATTCCAGGAGTGGCCGCCTGGAGTCGAGTGGTGTGGCCTTGCTGCACACCCTGATGTAGACTGGTGGCCTGGGCACTTGGACACTTGATCCTTTTTTTCCTTCATAGATGTCTGCTTTTCCACAAGCATGTCAAACTTGCGGCCAGGGGGCCGCCTGCTCCGGCCACAAGTTTGACATGCTTGCAGCATACTGAAGAGCTCAGTCTTAGAATGAGGCTTACTTTTAACTCTGAGAGAAAAACAAGTACAGCCCCACCACCTGGAAGATGGGGTTGCACTGACATCTGTGTTAACAGTCCATATACATTTTCCTTGGACCATGATGAGTCTGGAGTGTACCGTAAGGATTGTGATGGGAGCCATTACGGATTTGGTTAGTGTGCTGTCTTTTGCAGAAGACCTGACAATTATTGTTCATTCTATTTTTCTTTTAAGCTTAGAGGTCCCAGGAGGTGGCTGGCCAAGGCTATTCGAGGCAGCCAGGTAACCTGTGGAGCGTGGCTCACAGGATGGAGAGGGAGCCGCTGCTCCCTGGCCTGGTCCACGCAGGATTTGTGTAGGACTGGTCCCTTGGACACTAAGAGGAGGTGGGTGGAGTGGTGAGAACATCGGGTTAGATTTGCCTTTACTTTTTAACACCAGAGAACAAGAAAAGCAGCTTTCTAGTCAGTAAAGCCTGAGTATCACGTAGCATGTGACCTGCTGTAAAGAAAGAAGAGAGAGGAACCACTTGGGGTCATTTTTTGGAGCCACCAGTTGTAGGTGCCAATACCCATTGTGACTGTCTCAGTACTCTGCTTTCTCTCTTGGATTTTCTTTAGCTTTCATCTTTACACCTTTCCCCATGCATCCATTCTGCAGAGATGAAATACTTATTATGTGCCAGGGATCAAAGCCACTGGGTTTCTGTTCTTGGGACCCTCACAAACTGGAAACATAATTAGGCTTTGCCAGGTTTTCATGGTTTGTTATTCTATGCTGTCAATTCTGAGACCTCACCTGCGTTTTATACTCGTTCTTGTACGAAGTGACCAACACCAAATTCTTCTCGTATTTTCCATTCTTATTTATTTCCCTTCCCCAATATTTTGTCTTTATCCTTTTTCTGTACTTTAAACCCAGTATTCATAAATATTTACTGGCACTGCCTAGCTCAGCATGTAGTACTCAGATTTTAAAAGTCCAGTTTCTGGTCTATCTCTTGCTGAGTCAAAACGAAAATTTTAATCTCTTTTATGTCTTCCTATTCACGAACAGCCAAATGTATTTTGACTCTTTCTCAGGTATTTTCCAAAATGAGTCATCAGTCATTTCTGATGAAATATTTCCATTAAATTGTGGTGTCTTTTAAAAACCCATTTAAATTGCTTAAGCCTGTTTTATGAACTGTTAAGATTTACGTCTTAGATGAACTTTCAGAAGTTTATTCTTTTATGGGAGAAGAGGTCTAGAAAATACCAGTAGCATTATTCAGAGACCACAAAATTCCCCTTTTGTGTGACATGGATGAGAACTTGCCTTTCCTTCACAGAGTCCACCCAGGGAAACTAAACCGCATGCATATGTTTCTGACTTTTCTTTCCTACACTTTTATGCATTCTACCATGTTGAAATGTTTACTAAGCATACTGTTGATGATCTCTAGATCTATGTCAAGGTTATATATGCATATATATATATATATATATATATATATATATATATATATATATATTTTACATTTATGTCTTTGCTTTGCAGGACTTTTCATTGTAGTTTTCCTGGGAATTTACTTTTCTTGGAACAAAAACTTAAGCACAGCCCATCTGGGTGTGGCTCAGTGGTTGAGCATCGACCCAGAAACCAAGAGGTCACCTGTTAGATTCCTGGTCAGGGCACATGCCCGGGTTGCGGGCTTGACCCCCAGTAGGGGGTGTGCAGGAGGCAGCCAATTGATGATTCTCTCTCATCATTTATATTTCTATCTCTCTCTACCTCTCCCTTCCTCTCTGAAATCAATAAAAGTATATTAAAAACAAAAGACAACAACATAAAGCTTAGGCACATGGGGCATTTGCTGACTGTAGATTTGGAAAGGCAAAAAGGCACATTCTGTGTGGTATTAAGAGCAAGAGTTGAGAGAGTAAGGTAGTGTACCCGCTTTGCTTTTAAAGAAAATTTAGCCAGCCCTGCTAGTCTGTTTTCCATAGCATTTTATAACACGTGTATTTATAACACAGCGTATTTATTTTCTCTTTTGTTTTCCTTCTGTTAAATAATGTAACACGTTTTCCTGCTGTCAGTGATGCTGGTGAGGTAGGATTAATGGGATTAACTATTACATTATCTGTTGAATTTGGGAGTGAGGATTAGATTTGAAACAGATCACTAGGTTTGGTTTGTATTAATTATATCCAAATAGTTGTACGTGAAATAACTTTGACAATTAAAACAAAGTGACACTTGTAACTCAAAGAAAAACACTTTCGATGAAATCAAAGCAGCTCATTCTTGCACATCAGCCTTTCAGTAAACTCTTTCTGAATGCACAGCCAAAGCCTGAACTGAAGTTTTTACTGAATAAAATGTAAGCATGATCTTCAGGGTCCTCTGTTACCTGATCTCTGCCCTGCCTTTTCTTACTCTATCTTTTCTTATTCCCCCAACATGCTGGCCAAACTCCCTTGCTCCTGAACTTACCATTCATTCATTCATGTATTAGTCATCCATTCACTTCAATATTGAGAACCAAATATATAGCAAGTACTAGAAATATATTGATTAAAAGAACAGACATGGCCTCTGCTTTCTTGAAACTGTTTGCCCAGGTAATGAGATAATTATAACAGAGTGCAGGGAGTGCAATGATTACAGAAGCTGAGGATGCTGTGGGAGCAGTAGAAGGGAAGGGTTCCTGGAAGAAGTGATGTCTGAACTGAGATCAAAGGACTGAGGGGGAGGGGAGGGAGATGGTTGGGCAAGGTCAGAGGGGAGATTAAATGGCCCTTGAAGTTGTCCAGGAGAAATGAATGGTGGCCTGAATTAAGGTAGATGCAGAGAGGGAAGCAAATGGGTATAAGATAGACTTGGGAGACAGAATTAATTAATTGAGCTAGATTCTATTTAGATGGGTGTAAATGATTGGGTTGTTGAAGGGCCCCACGCTTAAATAAGAGAGGAATAGATGTGGGGGAAGATGATGAGCTCAGTTATGAACGTCATGAAATTTATATACCTGTGGTTTATACAAATGAGGATTTCAGTAAGCCTGGGGGTATATGCTTGGGAATTCAGGAGAGACATCTGTGCTGGAGAAAACGATTTGGAAGTCATCAGCTGGTATTTGGAGGCACAGGAGTAAGAGAGATCCTTCGGCATATAACATGAGAAGAGAAGCTGGCCTGGGATGCCCCCCTCCCCCTGAGGGTATCAGTTTAACAGGGGCAGGTGGCAGGGGAGCAGCTCTCAAAGGAGGGGGCACAGAGTGATCAGAAAGGTAAAGACAACCAAGGGAGTTGGTTGTCAGGGAGCCAAGAAGAAAGAGCAGAGAATGATGCATGGTGTCAAATGTTGCCAAGAGCTCATGGCAGGCAAAGGCTGGATATGGCTCATTGGCTTCAGCAAACAAGAAGCTAGTTGGTGACATGGTCAGAGCAGTTGTTGGGGAGTGTTAGGGATATGTCGTGGTTTATGGCATACAGGTGAGGTGAAGAAATGGAGTATAATTTTAGGCATTCTTTGGAATTAATTTTTTACAAAACAAATCCTGCCCCCTTCCCTTTCCCCTCTGACTCTGTAGGTGGGAGATATAATAGACACCACAAAGCGCTTGCTTACTACTTGACAGTTTTCAACCTCTACTTGGCAGTTTGTTTCCTGCCTTTGAAAGCTGTCCATTTTGCTCTGGAGTAGGCTAAGGTTCTTGTTAACCAGGGACGGACGGTTACTTTGACTCTTGGCCCACATTGGAGTTTCCCTTTTGTTATAATATACACGTATTTTAAAGAAGTTGATTACATGATAAGAGCTAAAAATAGCTTAGCTGCCAGGGACCAGGAAGAATCCCATATGTGCCTTTGTTGATGGTCCACAGTTGTACCATGCACAGGGTCTCCTGGAGTTGTGACATTCATGTGTGTCCCATCTGGCTCCACAACACCTCTCTTTTATAAAAGCTGACTGGTTTTTTGCGTTTTATTCTTAACTTAAGCTAACTTAAAATTAATTTTGTTTTGAGACTTTTGAGCATTTCATAACACTCTCTGAGATCATTGGTCACACCCTGGGGGTATTGCATAAGAAAAGATGGCTCTGGTTCTGCACTTTTCATTGTCCCCAAAGATCTCAACTCAGTCGCATCTGAAGTAGTGAGTAGTAGTATTGGTGATGGGAAAGCCTATATATCTGTGGAGGGCACTTTGGAGTGATAAAGGTTTTACTTAAGTCCATCAGGAAAGGAATTGTTAAGTCAGGTTTTTTGTTTAGGAGGCAACTTAGGTTGTTGGGGAAAGAGGCGACTTGGGAGTGTGTTTTCTCTCATTAAATAACCTTATTTAACCTCTCCATTTTACCCACTGGGAAAACACAGATGATATTTATATTTATTGCCTCCTTAGTGATGTGGAACAACCAAGTACAGTGTGTATGCGTGTGTGTGTGTAGAGTTATTTTTTTTTTTATAAGAAAGATGACATTGTAGTATAATTGGGTTATGCTCCATGCTGATTGGGCTTTATTTCTTGATTAATTCTATAATTTCAAATGCATATGCCTAAGAATTTTAGAATAAAAGAGATTTTTAAAAAATGTTAGAGTAATAGATGCCACCTCTTTAAAGCACAATCATAAACTCAAGTCTCATTTGGGAAAGAAGATGGGCTAATGGTATTTTTACATCTAGGACAGGTCTTCAACTGTACAGGAGCTCCATATGCTCTTGGTAGGGAATTCTCTTTTTATATTTGTACTCCTGGGAAATGGAGGGGAAATTATTTTACACTTACAGAAATCTAAGACGTGGAGAGTATTTCCCCCCACCTTATGGAATATCATGCAGCTTTAAAGGTATAAATTATAAATTAGCTCAGTATGAATAAATATGAAGAGATATCTGTGATAATTGTTCAGTGAAAAATCAGGTTACAGAGTACATTTATACCATGATCATATTAAACAAAAGGATAAACCAGTATATATGGGTATGTTTTTATAAATATGGACAAAAGTATTAAAAAATGTTTTTCCCTTAGGAGAATGGTGGGTGGTGCGTTTAGAAGGTTAGGGATGTGGTACCATGTCCTTTCTTTCACTGCACCTCTCTCTATTCAATTTGTTAAAATAGCATTTATTAATTTTCTAATAAAAAATTAGATAAAAACCTCTGACTTTTGAAAACATTTTAATTATTAATTACTTATTTATTGATTTTAGACAGAGAGAGAGATAGAAACATCAATTTGTTTTTCCACTTATTTATGCATTTATTGGTTGATTCTTGTATGTACCCTGACCGGGGATTGAACTCACAACCTCATGTATTGGGAAGATGCTCTAACCCAGTGGTCAGCAAACTCATTAGTCAACAGAGCCAAATATCAACAGGACAACGATTGAAATTTCTTTTGAGAGCCAAATTTTTTAAACTTAAACTTCTTCTAACGCCACTTCTTCAAAATAGACTCACCCAGGCCGTGGTATTTTGTGGAAGAGCCATACTCAAGGGGCCAAAGAGCCGCATGTGGCTCGCGAGCCGCAGTTTGCCAACCACTGCTCTAACCAACAGGTCTACCTGGTCAGGGCTTTCTATGGCTTTTTAAATCGACTCCATTTAGGTATAGTTTTACTAGATGCCAGGAAGAAGGACCTGAAGCTGTGTTAATATGTTTCATTCAGTCCTGGGAATTTAGGATCAACTTGTGTGACTTTTTCCTATATGCATTAATTGTTGTCTCATTTACTTTTATGTTTTTTAAAATTTATTTGTCTGAAGTTTTTACACATGTCATTTACTTTTAAACCTTTTGCTAGAAGTTAGGGATGCAGTATGCTAAACCTTTTTCATAGTTCTTCTGAGTTCACAAAGCAGGTGAATACAGACATTACAGGTCACTTTGGGCATGATGTCTTGAATCCATTCATGGATAAAGTAGAAGTAGATCTGTCTGTAGAGATGAGAGACTCCGGCCAGAGTCTCCTTATGATTTTTCTCGATGGACTATTTTCCTCACCCACAAAATGAGGGCTTGGACCAGATAATTGCAAATAGTCTATGATTCTCCTATCTTATTTTATGCCTGATTAAAAAATCTTTACTCTAAAATATACACACCAAACTGCCTTTTCCTTCGTTAGCAGTGTGATGCTTTGAAGCTGTGATCTCAGGCCTGGCTGCGCATTAGAATCACTCGGGGACCTTTGAAAAAACTATGCCTGACCTCCCCTTAATCCGTTCCCCCCAAATCAGAGTGGAGCCTTAGCTTCAGTCCTTTGTATTTTAAATTTTTTTTGTAGTTCCCTGGTTGATTTCAGTGTTCATGGTCTTAGGGCAGTGGTTGGCAAACTGCGGCTCGCGAGCCACATGCGGCTCTTTGGCCCCTTGAGTGTGGCTCTTCCACAAAATACCACGGCCTGGGCGAGTCTATTTTGAAGAAGTGGTGTTAGAAGAAGTTTAAGTTTAAAAAATTTGGCTCTCAAAAGAAATTTCAATCGTTGTCCTGTTGATATTTAACTCTGTTGACTAATGAGTTTGCCAACCACTGCCTTAGGGGTGTCACATGGTAGCTAACAGTGGGGAATGCTGCATCGAGTGGTCTGTGTGGCAGCTGGGTAGCTGACCTGACAGTTTGTAGCTAACCTAATACCGTGCCTCCTCACTTAATGTTATTGATAGCTTCTGCTATTTAAAGCAAAATGGCATGTAATGAAACCATTTTTACCTAGGCCAATGTGCATAAATAAGAGTTAAATTCCTGTGTTGTCATGAAATGACTTGGATAAAATGATGCTCTTCAAGGCCCTGCTGTACTAGTGGAGCTCTGTGGTTTACAAAGTACTTTCCTAGGCCATTGAGTGCCCATTACAGTCTGTGGGGGACATGATTATGTTATTCACATAACCTTGTAAGCAGTGGGAGACTCTTAGCTGAGATTACTGTTCACCATGGAACCAGACTGAGAGAAGGGGGCCACAGGCCTGGCTGGGCGGACTTGGGTCACATGAAAAATTTTACACACACACTCGCACTCAGAGACATACACTCACACGTGCCTGTTGCTGGTGGTGATCTCCATCTGTGTGTAGAAGTTGACATACCCAGGCCCTGGTCAGGTTATCGTCACCCCAAACATTGTACTTCCTCACCCAGTGGTGTTTCCCACAGCAGTGTGGCCTTCCCTCCCTTTGGCAGCTCAGGGTTCCTCGCTCAGACAGATCTTCTTTCCAGACCCCCTGTACCCCATTTTACTTCCATCCCACATCCAAGGCTGGTGGGGAATTGCCAGAAAGTGTGCTGCATGGACCAGAATCAAGACACTTTAGTTCTAGTCCCAACTCTGGCACTTGGTAACCCAGGCTGAGTTACTGACAATCTGGGCTCCACTTTCCTTGTCTTGAAAATGGGATGTTGGAATTACCTGAGAAGGTTGGATTGAATGAATCATCATGTAGTGGCTAAGCAGATAGACTCTGGAACCCCGGCCTCCCTGAGTTTAAATTCCAGTGTTTCCACATACTAGGTGTGTGATTTTAGGGAAAATTTCCTAACCTTTATGTGACTTAATTTACTCATTTATAAAATGAATGCCTCAAAGAGGCTCAAATAGTTGTGAATATTAAAGGAGTTATTTATATAGGCAAAAGGTCTTAGAGCAGTGCCGGGGATGTAGGTGAACACTCTAAATGCTAGCTGCTGCTGTTATTATTATTAACTATTTTGACTGGCTAATAATAGAATTAATTACTGGGGAAATTGTATCTCCATAGGAGAAGGTGACAGCGTGATTATAGACAGGGTTTTTCAGGGCTCCTTAAATAGTCCTGAATTCTCAGTCTCCCTGCCTACTGGGACAAGGATTATAAGGATCTGACTTAGGGGGTGGGGGGCAATCTGGAGGCAGATCCTCAACAGATATCATACTGCAAATACTACATGTTTCAATAATTTTTTTGTCATGGCTAGAGACACGGCATAAACATTTACCCTGTTATATCCATTGGGGTCACTTGTTAAAGGTTTTAACTCTAAATCATGACTAATACATGACACGATATTTACAGAATAAGGTAAGCTGCACGTCTTCCTGTACAATTTAAGCTCCAACCGAGTATATAGGATTCTTTTCTAAGAATCGAGAGGCATTATTTCACTTCAGAGGGACCGGGCGGCTTACTCTGAACTGATGGAAGGAGGCTCGTATGTGAATTGTCAAACCCTAGAGGGAAAGTCTGTGCAAGCCTCAGAGAAGAGCTGCTGGAAAGGACTGTGAGCCTGGCAGTTTAGCTCAATCCCCCCCGCTCCCCGCCCCGTACAAGGCTGAGATCTTGAGAGGCTGTCACAGACCGGGAGTAAGCATCTCAGTGTAACTCATGGTGCTGTCCTAGAGCTGAGTGTTTCAGGGCCATTCACTTGGTCTCTGAGTTTCCTCAGTAGGATAGGGAGGGTGCTGGGAAGACTAAATGAGATAATAGATGTGAAACATTTAGAAAAATAACCAACATTTGTTGAGCTTCATAAATGTACATGGTCAATAAATGCTGACTGTTATACTTAAAACTTGCGTGTTTGAAACAGAAGCTAAGGGATAATGAACTTTCTCAGCATGGGTAAACCCATGGTAGGCTGAGGAGCTTTGGACATAGGATGGAGCAGGGAGGCAGGGGCAGAGGCTGGGAAGACCCTCTCAGGAGCTGTTGGTAGTGGGCAAGTCAGAGGCTCCACCTTATGCTAGGACTCAGCTTCCCTCACAGCCTTTGGTTGGGGCTTGCTCACTTTCCATCTGTAGGAGCAAGGAGATGAAGAGTGTTTTAATCCATGCAGTTAAGTAGCAGATTTTTACTGGGCAATGTTAGGGGCTGACTTGTATTTCCTCCAAATTCATATGTTGAACTCCTCACCCTAAGTACCTCAGAATATAGAGGTAATGAAGTTAAAATGGGTCATTAGGGTGGGCCCTAATCCACTGTGACTGGGTGTCCTTATAAAAAGAGGAAATGTAGACACAGACATGCTCAGAGGCAAGGCCATCTGAAGATACAGGGAGAAAACCGTCTGCAAGCTGAGGAGAGAGGCCTCAAAAGAAACCCACTCTGTTGGCACTTTGAATTCAGACCTGTAGCCTCCAGAATTGTGAGACACAAGCTTCTGTTGTTTAAGCCCTCCCCGCCCCCCCCCCACCCAGAAGTCTGTGGCACTTTGTTATGGCAACCTGAGCAAATGAATATAGGCAGCTATTAAATTCTCCCTGAGTGATAGTATGTCTGGGGAGAACGTTGGGAGCTGGGGGTAAGTGTTACAATATAATGAGTGAGAAATCACTCTAGGTTTGAAACCCCAGCTGACTAGCTTTATGAATTCAGCCAGTGTACTTACCTGTATTAAAATTTTTTATTAAATTTATTGGGGTGACATTGGTTAATAAATTTATATAAGATTTCAAATGTACAATTTTATGATGCATCATCTTTATATTGCATTGTGTGTTTAACACCCCAAGTCAAGTCTCTGTCACTATATATTTGACCCCCTTTACTGCCTCCTCCACCCTCTTTCCCTCTGGTAACCACCATACTGTTGTCTGTTGTCTATTGCATTTTTGTTTGTTTGTCTTATTTGTTCATTTTTTCCTTTCTGTACTTAACTGTTTTGTCTTCATTTTCCTCAAATATAAAGAGCTACTTCATAAAGTTGTTGTAAAGCTTCAATTGAATCACTTATGTAAGTTTTTTCCCTGTGCCTGACACATGGTAAGCACTCAGTAAATGACTGAAATATCAATTAGAAGTTTGGTTATAAATTATACACATTGATTATCAATCTTAAATAATACTTGTCTACCAGCTTGGAAAAAATGGGCTCATTCCAGATTTAAAGCATTTCTTGCTGACATTCCACGGGGTTTGGAATGAAAGTATATAACAAGGATCTCTTTGAAAGTGCAAAGAAACTACAGAATATGGTACAAACAAAAGCTGCTTTTGTTCCATGGTACAGAAAGGAATAGCGTTTTTTTGTACTCTTCCCTGGCCACATTTATTTGTAGGGGGCAATGCAAAAGAGTACTGTTGGTGGAGGAGGCATGGCTCGCCTTTAAATCAGGAATTGTTCAGTTAGATGGGTTTTGTCTCGGTGCATATAAGGCAGTGTTGCTGAGGGCAGCATTCCGGGCCTGGACAGTTGCCTCAGTGGTGAGCACTGGTAAATCACTGCAGGAGAGGAAATCATTTTGGACTGTTAATATTTGCTGTTTGTTAAAAATAGACTGCTTGTCTTTCTTCATTAGGAGGAAGGCAATGTTTTTCACTCCTGGCAAAGTTCATTTTTTTGTTGGAAGAATATGAAGGCCATAGAACAGAAATCCCCAAATAATGCCTTTCTGTAGCTCACTAGGGCAGAAAGATTTAAGACTTACATTTAAAAATTGCAGCATAGTTTGATTGCACTTTGGTGACACAAGAAGTCAAACTCTTGGGCATGTGGGTTTTTCTTGTTCTGTGTTTTGGAGTAGAATAGGCCTTTATTTTTAAAATTTTATTTTTTAATTACATTTGAGTTCAATATTTTATATTAGTCTCAAGTGTACAGCACAGTGGTTAGACAATTATATAATTTACGGAGTGATCCTTCCACTATTTCAAGTACCCACTTGGCACCACTCATAGTTCTTACAGTATTAGATTGACTGTTTTCTTATGCTGTGCTTTACATCCCCATGACTATTTAGTAACTACCAATTTGTACTTCTTAATCCTTGGGCATGTGTTTTATTTCCTTGCAGTTACTTTGAAATCTTGCAAGAGCTGTGGAAATTGAGCTCTTGCTGAATCTGAGTTATGTCAGTCTTGCTGGTGTTTACAGTCTGATCAGAACAGCTGTCCTCTGCTGTTTCCTTATGCTGCAGGGCCCACACAATACTTGAATTGTGGAGCACATACTGGATCCCAAATGAGAGTTCAGCATTCTTTGATGCTTTGGAGGGAGTGGCTCGGTAGAAAAATAGCCTTTGCACAAGTTCCTTTTAAATGTGAAGGTTTTATTTAAGAGCATCATGGTATATGTTTTCATTGTTACTCTTAACATTTTGGTGCTTATGAAAAACACTAGAGGCCCGATGCACACAATTCGTGCAAGAGTAGGCCTTCCTTCCCCCAGCTGCTGACACCGGCTTCCCTCTGGCACCTGGGACCCAGGCTTCCCTCCGGCCACTGTCAGGCACCCGGGACCCGGGCTTTCCTCACAGCCCCCGCTTCGTTTGGAGGAAAGTCGTCTGGTATAATTAGCATATTATGCTTTTATTATTATAGCCTAGAGGCCCGGTGCACGAAATTCATGCAAGGGGCTCCGAGGGCCGAGGTGGCAGCCCTGGCCGCCACCTCGGCCCTCGCAGCAGCAGCCCCGGAAGGATGTCCAGTCTAATTACCATATTACGCTTTTATTATTATAGATGTTTTTCTTTAAGGTGGAACTTTTTACAAGTTGACTTCTTCCATGTATGCCTAATTCCTCCCTAAATTTTATTTATAGTAGTTGCTAATGAATGTAATCCTGAGGATAGAGTAAGTAGAATTAAATATGGATTTGGATGAGTTTCTTAGAGTACCTTGATTGTGTGTGCATGCATGTGTGGTGTGTGGTGAGTGTATGGGAAATTCCACATAGAATTACAATTACAGATTATAAAAAAAAATTACAAAAAATTTGCCTAGTTTCTCATCACCCTGATAAAATAGCCATTTTCAATTTTATGTGTTATCTTTGTTTTTTTCCAAATGCCACTATTGTTTTTTAACATATTTGTAAATGTACATTCAATTTTATATTTTTTTGTTATAGCAAATTTTTTTAATTGCAATATAGTACTTTACAATGCCCATTTTTAATACTATTATATTGAACTAGAGGCCTGGTGCAGGAAATTCGTGAACTGGGAGGGAGGGGGGTCCCTCAGCCTGGCCTGTGCCCTCTCGCAGTCTGGGACCCCTTGGGGGATGTCCGACTGATGGCTCCTGCCACCACCGCTGCGCTCGCCAGCCAGGAGCCTGGCTTCTGGTTGCGGTGCTCCCCCTGTGGAAGCACACTGACCACCATGTGGCAGCTCCTGCATTTAGTGTATGCCTCTGGTGGTCAGTGCATGTTCAGTTGATTTGCATATTAGCCTTTTATTATATAGGATGGGTTTACCATTAATTACTATTCCTCTCTTGTTCCATATTTAAGTAGATTTTACTTCATTTTTCCCTGTAAATAATGCCTCAGCATATTTTTAGCATTAACCTTTTTATCATCCAAGGAATAAATTTCCATGAATCAATTAAAGTATGGCTTATAGCCAATACCACCAGATTCTTTTAGAAAGAATTATAATGCAACGTGCACTCTTAGTTATTTCATGTGTTAACCAGGGTCTTTACTAATAGTTGAACTTTCAGATTCCTTCTTTTTGCTACTAGAAATAATACTGAGGTGAATGTTTTTGCACACATTTTTTGGCATTTTTCTAATAGTGACAATAATAGTGGGTTTAAAATTTACAGCCACAGACATAGATATTGCAACCAAAAAATGTAACTGTTTAGTTTGTCCCTACTAAACTTAATTTAGTGTTCAGGAGAAATTTCTAATTGTGGGCAGCTCACTTTCCGTTTAATATATGTTAGGTTAATTTGTCTACCTCTATGCCAGGGAATGAGCTAATCCCTGAGGGGTCTACAGACATTCGTGGCCTAGGTGAGGGCAGCGGGGCCCTGTGCCCTTGGGGCCCCACTGGCCTGTGCTCAGAAGGAGCACATCCTTGTGGTCTAGGGTGCTGGCCTCTTGATGCTGCACCATCTGCGTTCCCCGCAGTCCCTGCCATGGCTCCATGCGGAAGGTTCACATTCAGCGGTCTCCTCAATGCAGCTGCAGGGCCTTCTCAGGCCTGCTAGCTCTCGGCAGACCTCTCTGCTGTTGCTGGAGCCCTGGAGAGGGACCTGTGTGTGCAGGTCTGTTCCTCACCCAGCCTCCTGAGAGCAGTGCTTCTCTGCTGGACTGGCCATCTCCCCGGGCTGCATTCTGAGAAGCCAGGCTCTGTTTCTTCTCCGGAGATACCGGCATCCTTCCTCCAGACTTTTCTAGGGACAGTCTCAGCACCTTTGCTCTCACCCCTCTACTCCATGTCTAAATGCTACTCCTGCCCCACAAGTCTCTCCTTCAACTCTCTGGACAAGCTCTCTTGATTTTTGTGCAGAAAAATAGTGCTTCCACCATGAAGAGTTTTTTCTTCCCTCCATGATTATGGTTGAAACTCTGTGCTTTAAATTCATCAGCTTTGCTCTTGACCTATGAAGGCACATTTTTAGAATTACAAAGAAAAAGGTATCTTCTCTAAATTTCCCGATATTGCTTTAACTTTCATATTTATCTCTGCCTTAGATAAAGTCTACAAAGCTCCATTCAGGAGCTGGAAAACCCTGAAGTTGACTCTTTGTCCCAAGCTGCATTGCCCCTCCCTGTGAGGGGAAAGGACACCTGGGAAACTCGGGCAGCTGTCTGAAGGTTGGGTGGGTAGAAGAGTCAGTGTGAGGCCAACAGGGAGGAGATGGGAAGCCAGCTGTCAACAGCTCAACCCCAGTTACTGCATATTGAGATTATTCTGCGCACAGCTAGTGTATCCATTTAGTAGATATGGAATAATATTAATAGCAAGTGCCTATCACTGTTTTAGGTGATCTTGCATATTAACTTCTTTTGTTATCATAACAACCCTGTGAGGTAGTGCTACTATTACCTCCATTGCATGGACCTGGAGCCAAGATGCAGTGAGCTTTTGTAATTCTTCAACCAGTAAGTGGTAGAGCAGAAACTTGCCACTGGCATCTGGCTCTGTTGATGATGCAGGTAACTACTGAGTTTGTTGCTGGTCATGGGATGGGAGGGCACAGTGCTTTATTTGATTAATGAAGGTGGATTTTTTCTCTGGTGTGTGTTATAAGTTGATTCTTTTCTTATGGAAGTTTGTTCATTTCATAAGAGGTGGCTCTTTTTCTATTTAGGAAGACATGGTCCCTTTATTGTTTTGGTTTTTCTTTATACTCATATATGTTATCTCTCTAATGTAGGTGTTTCTCTGATGTGGATAAAGAGATCTTCAACTGCTTGCAGTTACCACAGGTTAATGTCTGTATCATTTCAGTCCAGTGATTTTGCTTTCTTAAAAATCTGTTTATTGCTCTGGCCAGTGTGATTCAGTTGGTTGAGTGTTGTCCCTTGTACCTAAAGGTCACTGATTCCCTAGTCAGGTCATATGCAAGAGGCAGCCGATTGATGTCTCTCTCCTCTCCTCCTCTCCCTCCTCCCCCCCCTTCCCCCTCTCCCTCCTCCTCCCCCCCTTCCTTTTTCTCTAAAATCAATAAAAACATATTAAAACAAACAAATACCCCCCCCCCCAAAAAAAAAAAAAAACAACACACAAACAAACCCCACAACCCATCTGTTTGTTATGGGAAAATTCAAACATAATGGAGAGGTAAGTGGAGTGATACGTTCCCAGCACTTATCTTCAACAGTTTCAACAGGCCAACCTCATTTCATCCATGCCAGGATTTCTTTTCTTTCCTTTCCTTTTCTTTTCTTTTCTTTTCTTTCCTTTTCTTTTCTTTTCTTTTCTTTTCTTTTCTTTTCTTTCTTTTCTTTTGTCTTGTCTTGTCTTGTCCTGTCCTGTCCTGTCCTTTCTTTCCCCTTTCATGCCAGGATTTCTTAATCTCAGTGCTACTGACACTTTGGGGTGAAACATTCTTAGTTGTGTTAGGGGCTGTCCTGTGCCTTTTAGAATATTTTTGCATTATCCTTGGCCTCTACTCATTAGATGCCAGGAGCACCCCCTCCCCCTTTCTGGTTATGACAACCAAAAATGTCCCCTGGAGTGTACATCATCCCCAGTTGAGAACCACTGATTTATACTCACTCTACTCTCTTCATCCCTTCGAAATTATTTGGAACCAAGTCTCATACATCAAATCAAACCCATTTCAGGCTGCATTTCTAAAGGATAATGCCTCCAATTTTGTTGGCCCTTAGAGAGGAAAGGAGCAAAGATCTAATTCTGTTTCTGTATGAATTGTTGTCATGGCAGCCAGTCACTCTTGGCCACAGAGATGGTCATAGTTTCTATCAGCTGCTAGTGTTGATATGAATTAGCAAACACAAAGAAATTGGTTTCATGCTTCATCCTGTACTTTAAAAAAAGTTTGGTAAAATATACATTATATAAAAATTTCCCATTTTAACCTTTTTGAAGCATACAGTTCAGAAGCATTCAGTACACTCACATTGTCATGCAACCAATGATACCATCCATCTCCAGAACTTTTTTCATCTTGCAAAATTGAAAATCCATACCCATCTATACTAATTAGACCAGATAGACCAGACGTCTTCTGGATGTCCTTCCAGACAAAGCCACAGTGGTAGGGGCTGAGGCAGAGACAGTTAGGGTGATCAGGCAGGCAGGCAGAGCGGTTAGGGGTGATCAGGCTGGCAGGAGAGAGCAGTTAGGGATGATCAGGCCAGAAGGGGAGAGCGGTTAGGGGCCATCAGGCCAGCAGGGGAGAGCAGTTAGGGGCGATCAGGAAGGCAGGCAGAGTGGTTAGGGGTGATTAGGCAGGCAGGCAGAGTGGTTAGGGGCTATCAGGCAGGCAGAGTGGTTAGGGGTGATCAAGCAGGCAGGTAGAGTGGTTAGGGGCGATCAGGCAGGCAGGCAGAGTGGTTAGGGGCTATCAGGCAGGCAGAGTGGTTAGGGGTGATCAGGCAGGCAGGCAGAGTGGTTAGGGGTGATCAGGCAGGCAGTCAGAGTGGTTAGGGGTGATCAGGCAGGCAGGCAGAGTGGTTAGGGGTGATCAGGCAGGCAGGCAGGTGAGTGGTTAGGAGCCAACAGTCCTGGATTGTGAGAGGGATGTCCTGCAGGATTGGGCCTAAACCAGCAGTCAGACATCCCTGGAGAGGTCCCAGATTGGAGAGGGTGCAGGCCAGGCTGAGACCCCCCTACCCCCCATGCATGAATTCCGTGTACCGGGCCTCTGGTTAAATAATAATCACAGTTCTTGTATCTTTCAGTCTCTGGTAACCACCATTCTACTTTCAGTCTATGAATTTGACTATTTTAGGCACCTCATATAAGTGGAATTCTACACTGTTTGTCCTTTTGTGACTGGCTTATTTCATTTAGCATAGTATATTTAAGGTTTATCCATGTTGCAGTATGTGTCAGGATTTCACCCATTTTAAGGCTGGATAATATTTCATTGTGTATATATACCACATTTTGTTTATCCATTCATCTTTTGATGGCTATTTGGTTTGCTTCCACCTTTTGGCTGTTTTGAACAATGCTGCTATGAACATGGGTGGACAAATGTTTCTTTAAGATCCTGCTTTCGATCTTTTTGGGTATAGACCCAGAAGTGGAATTGCTAGATCATATGTAATTATATTTTTTACTGTTTTCCACAGTGGCTGTACCATTTTACATTCCCACTAGCAGTGTACAAGGGTTCTCATTTCTCCGTATTTTGTTTTGAAATAATGGCCATCCTACTGGATGTAAAGTGATATCTAATTGTGGTTTGGCCTGTACCTTTTAAGGTGTACATCTGCTAAATGAAAAGCAATTCTTCTAGAACCCTCTAGCTAGAACTAAATAGTGCTGTGCTGTGTTTGCCTTGGAACATTCAGGAAGCCATTCGTGACTCACTCCAGGCAGAGGGTGGGGGAGTGAGTTGTGTCTGTGTGTAGGGGAAAGCTTTTAATCCATAATGAAGTCTTGGGTTTATTTACCAAGAACAGTTAAGGGAAAGGACTGGGGTTAGATATAGAATCAGAGACCACTGAAGCCAGAGGAGACATTAGAGACCAGTTCTCCCAAAGACAGTTTGGAGAAAAAAAAAAAAAAAGAATTGAAACCTAGAGCATGTAATTTGCCTCTTCTTGAATTGAAGGTAATGATAGTGTCTTGATTACTGTCCCTAGTATCTGGCATATGGACTCAACCAGTAAATATTTGTAGAATTAACCAACTAATCACCTAAGGCTGCCCAGCTGACATCTCAGTGTCAGAACCAGGGCATTCAGTTGGCTGCACATTATATTATGGTGACTGAAAAATGTCAGATTGCTTTGGGGACCCAGGGATTTTTCCTTTCCTTGCAGTCCCTACGATTACAGGATCAAGGGTAGTTTACCATGGTAAGGCACTCTCTTCCCTGGAGGTAGGTTTAAAGGGCTCTTCCAGGTGACAGACCCAGTGCAGGTAATTGCCAGGAGGCTGAGGCAGTCTGGGCTGGCTGAGGGATGGCCTTAAGGCTTTGATTACTCCTAAATTTGTTCCATCTCATCCCAGCCCCCACACTTTCACAGTCCAATCCCCCTGTCCTTTGTGTTTTTCTCCATCCTGGGGAAGCCCAGTTCCTTGTGGGTGGCTCTGTCTTCCAAAGTAGGAGGTCTGCATCTTGCCTGCTTATTAGAATTACCGGAATGCTTTGAAAAGTCCTAATGCCAGGCTTATTGAATCAGAAGCATTGGGGATAGGAACCAGGCAGCAGTATTTTTAGTGTCTTTAGTCCCCCAACCCCTCAATTTCTATCTATTTCAGCCGGTTTTCTTATTGTCCCTCTGAGTCTTATTTCTCCTTAACCATGAAACATCTTGTCTTTTACTTATGATCTAAAGGATATATCCACTTATATAAAAAGCCAGGGGCTGTCATGACTGAAACAACCTGACAGATGACTGAACAGGCTGCGTGGGGCAACCAGGCTGGCAGAGGGGTTAGTGAGGGATAACCAGATGACTGAACAGCACGCTGCCTGGGGTGACCAGGCCGGCAGGGGGGTTAGTGAGGGACGACCAAATGACTGAACAGCAGGCTGTGTGGGGTGACCAGGCCAGCAGGGTGGGGGTGGTAATTGGGGGCAACTAGGCCAGCAAAGGGGCACTTGGGGGTGACCAGGACGGCGGGGGGAGGGGCAGTTCGGGGCGTCCAGGCTGGTGGGGGGGGCAGTTAGGGGCAATCAGGCCAGCAGGCAGAGGCAGTTAGGGGTGATCAGGCTGGCAGGCAGGTGAGCAGTTAGGAGCCAGTGGTCCAGGATTGTGAGAGGGATGTCTGACTGCCAGTTTAGGCCCGATCCCCCGAGGGATCCCGATTGGAGAGGGTGCAGGCTGGGCTGAGGGGACAAATTTTGTGCACCGGGCCTCTAATAATATAAAAAGTTCCCACAATACTAATGTTAATTTACAGTTACTTGTAGTTATTTGTGTTCTCCTGAAGATTATAAGCTCCTGAAGGAAGGGACATGCCTTCTTTCTCCTCTATGCCAATGGTTCTCAAAGTTGAGTGTACATCACAATTATGATTGCTAGACCTACTCAGGGGGGTTAGTGAGGGACGACCAAACAATTGAACAGCAGGTTGTGTGGGGTGACCAGGCTGGCAGGGGGGTTAGTGAGGAAATGTCTAATTTAGATGGTCTTTGGTGGTACCTGAAAATTTGCTTTTCTAACAGACAAGTTTCCAGATGGCTGTTCCTGCTGATGGTTGGGGGTACTATACTCTTGAGAACCATTACTCTATGTTCAGGTTCAGGGATGCTCAGTTATTACTGGCCAACCAATAGGAATGGAGCAACTTTTCCTATAGTTGTCTTCTTAGTAACTACATTCTGCTGTGACTGCAGGCTGGACCTGGGTCTGAGAGAATGAAGGAGTGTATGATTGATGACCTACAGGTGATCATAACTTTGACTTTCCAGTTGACAAGTCCTTTACATTTTGAAAGTTGCAAAGATGGTTATCTCTCTCTCTGTCTGTATCTCTCTCTCTCTGTGTTGTTGATTGTGCATTTAGGCTATATAAAAAGGTATGACCAAAATTATGCAGGATAGGACCACACAGCTCAATTCCTCTGTGCCTTTTATGGTATTAAGTGAGGGTGAGTAGTAGGGGAAATAGGTTTTTGGACAGACTGATGAAGAATGATCTCCAAAATAGAGGGGAAACTCAGTGCAGCAAGCATGTCAAATTCAAAGGCTAACACGAACCAAATAAACAAAGTTTAAATTTATGTGGGCTGCAAAAAAACAAAAGCTTCAATTTTCATAGAAACATAGGTTTATTTCGATAGAGATATGCTGAATACAAAGGGCTGAAATAAATGAGTAATTGTTAACATAAAATAATATAACATTTTAATAAAAATTAATATTTTTTCTTGAACATTAACTTACCAGACACTAACTGCACAAATTAAGCGTAACACAAATGAACCCATTTTTCTTGTTCTCCAAAAGCGAAATATTTCCTGTTGTGCACACCAAACAAGTCAGTCCAAGACTAATGACCAGGCAATCGGCTGCTAAAATATTCGCTGCTAGTATTAGTGGAGAGAAATGGTGCGCCTGTGTGTAAGGGAAATGAATGCAACACAATTATAGTAATCAGTTATTAGCGAACATTGTAATTCATTATTAATAATTATGTATAACAGGATTTTGTAAAAATTAAGTTACAAAATTTTTTTTAAAATGTTTCTTACATACCATTATATTGCCTGGGACGCAAAAATATTTGTTGTGGGCTGCATGCAGCCCGTGGGCCACGAGTTTGACATGCTTGCAGTACAGCCAATTTTTAAAAGCAAAAAATTTCTCTGAAAGTATTATTTTTCTATGAATTAGAAACGGGTCCAAAGTATTCTTGTTTTTATTTTTAAAATATTTTTATTGATTTCAGAGAGGACGGGAGAGGGGGGGAGGGAGAGAAACATCAACGATGAGAGGGAATCATTGACCAGCTGCCTCCTGCACTCCCCCTACTGGGGAACGAGCCTGCAACCCTGACATGTGCCCCAACCGGAAATTGAACTGTGACCTCCAGGTTCATAGGTTGATGCTCAAGCACTGAACCACATTGGCCGGGCAGTATTCTTGTTTTTTATTGGGAGACCAAAGTGACTTCAGGTGGAGGTGATATCTGCTACCTCTGAGCCCAGCCATCATGAATTTTACAGCTAGAGCTTTTTGTAGCGTGAAAAACTGCTGAAGCTGAAGTTGAGGGTCTATTCAGGTATTTATATCCTTGATCCATTTCAATTCGGTACCGTCTAAAAGTAAATTGATACTGAAGTTTTCATTCTGAATACTCTGAAAAGATTAAATTGTTGTTCCGGTTTTCAGTAACTGATGAACCACTTAATGCATTTTGATTTTGTGTTAAATCAGCTGACCTTTCCTTCAGGTGTCAGGGAATTACTTCATATTTTCTTTTATGGAAAATATTTTTGAGAGCTAGATCACTGAGGTTTTTCTAAGGAAATTTGGTGTCAACGTTGCATAATTGGACAGCATTGACATTGGAAGTTTAATGCTGGGCTGTTTCTTTTATGGATCTTTAGTGTCACATCTTGAATTGTTATGGGGCAACCCGCAAGAGATGACCACCAGAGACAGAGATCAAAATTTATGAGCCTTTATTAAGCTGGCCAGCGACTACAGTTGCAGCACTTTACCGTGGCAAAGGCCGAACTGCAGTGCAGACCACAGGTGTTACAGCAAATTTATACTTGGAAACTACAAGAGGGAGTTAGGACAGTTACAATGACAACCCAAAGGTTCCAAAAGCTATTTCAGCTGTTTCCAAGAAACTCAGGGCACAGGTGCAGCGCCTGGGCATGCTTGGCCGGGGCGTGAACCACCACCTCCCTCTGTCTTAAGGCATCCTGCCTCCAGGCAACAGAGGAGCTGTGCAATGTTTGGGGCTCAGAACAGAATTTGAGCAATGCTCTTGCTTATTTGGTGTTAATTTAAAATGAGAAAAATTAGAGTCATAAAACAGGTGTTGATTATTTTGAAGAAGCATTTGATTTCTTAGAAATCAGATGAGGGAAGCCTCTTTGATTCATTTGCATCTCTAAAAGAACTTATTCTTTAGCTTAGGACTAGAGGCCCCTGTGCCTGGCCTGCACCCTCTTGCAATCCAGGACCCCTGGGGGGATGTTGGAGAGCTGGTTTTGGTCTGATCCCCACAGGCCAGGCTGAGAGACCCCACCAGTGCACAAATCCATGCACCAGACCTCTAGTTTGAATATAAGATCTTTGGTTAATCTCTTCCTGCCCTCCCCGCTTCCCCCTTCCCTCTGAGATTCATCAGTCTGTTCCAGGTTTCCATGGCTGTGGTTTCCGCTCCTGCATTGAGCATCTGCCCCCTGGTGGTCAGTGTGCATCATAGCTACCAGCCGGTCAGCCAGTCAGTTGGTTGCTTAGCCTTTTGGATATATAGATAGCGTTGTGGGAAGAGACCCAGCAAACCAACCTCACAATCAGCTGCATCTTCACATGAACAAGTCTCCTATTGTGGGTGGGAAAGCAGCCTTGGCTAGTTTTAAAGAACTGGAAAAGAAACTACAGGTATGCCTCCTAGGTATTTCAGGTCGATTCCAGACCACCGTAATAAAGCCAATGGGGCAATAAAGCCAGTCATAATCTTTTTGCTGGATTATGGTGGAGGGTCTTGCCTTCAGTTTGTAAAACATACAACACCTGTGAAGCACAGTAAAATGAAGCGCAATAAAAAGAGGTCTGCCTTTGTTAGGTTCATCTGCCTTTATTGGGTTGCTTGCTTCTTATACCAGTGAGGAGGGCCTCTCCGCCCAGCCAGTCTGTGGCTCCTCCTCCAGACAAACACCCTACTGTGGAAGAGATGCACCCAACATGGAAATCTGAAAAATGTCGAGAGCATTCTCACACAGTCAGAGCAGTAAAGGTTTTGATTCTTTTCTTTTTCTTACAGGTGAATTTTGTGGCATGTCAGCTTGTTGCTTTGTTTGCTGCTTTCTGGTTTCGCATCTACTTAAGTCCCGGTAAAACCAGTCCCTTGGCCCGGCACACATTTGCCACCATTTTTGGCATCTACTTTGTTATCTTTTGTTTTGGCTGGTGAGTATGAGCCTCATGAATTGTACTATTTATCATTCGGGTGTTTTGTGGCAATATTCTTGGCATTTCCCAGACTCTAAGGAAATATATATAAACAAATACATATATATGTGTGTGTATGTGTATATGTATATACTAGAATATATTATATATGTATTTACTTAAAATAATGGGGAAATTTGCAGAAATTTACATTTACTATAAGAACCTGGAATCAATAAATTTGACTACCCATTGAAAGTCCATTTGATGATTTTTTCTTAAAGTTACACTTTTACTGATCTCCCCTGGGCCATGTAAATGGGTTTTTATAAGGTTTAATTTTCCAGACAAGGAACCATTCCTAAATGTTGTGGACAGTGGTGTTTTTTTTGATTACTGCTGGAGATATTGGTGTTTCCCACCCACAATAGGAGACTTGTTCATGTAAAGGCTGCAGCTGATTGTGAGGTCGGTTTGCTGGGTCTCTTCCCACCACCCACAGCAATTGTTTTAGTGCTGGTCTTAGGGAATGGGAGTTGTTCTATTTTAAAATATGTTTTTATTGATTTTAGAGAGAGAGAGGAAAGGAGAGGGAGAAAGAAACATTGATGTGAGAGAGAAACATGATGGGATGCCTTCTGCACACCCCCAATCCCAAAACCTGGGCATGTGCCCTGACTGGGAATTGAACTGGCAACCTCTTTGCTTAACCAACTGAGCCACACTTGCCAGAGCTGGCAGTCATTCTTAAACAAAGAAAGCATGAAGATCAGACTTTCTAGATAAATACTTGGGAGTGGCACTTCTTGTGCAAGAAGCTTTAGGAAGCAACATTTCTACAAGTACAACGGAAGGAAATTTGTGAATTTGTTCAGGGCTCTAGAATGCTGCTCTTCCTCTTTCAACAAAAATTTGAGAAAGATTGATGAGTATTTTGAATCAACCAACAAGACAGGTAAAAGCCAGCTCAGTTTTGGTTCTGGCACTTAACATTTTTGCGGGGGGGAAAGTCTGAAGAAAGAAAGAACTCTTTCAGACTTGCACTTGTGGAAAAAGTATAAGCCCTGGCCAGTGTGGCTCAGTTGGTTGGGTGTCATCCCATGCACTCAAGGGTTGCTTGTTCGATTCCTGGTCAGGGCACATACCCAGGTTGTGGGCTCGATCCCCAGTAGGAGGCAGCTGATCGATGTTTCACTCTCACACCAGTGTTTCTTTCTCTCCTTCTCCCTTCCTCTCTCTAAAAAATAAAAATAAAAAAAGTACAAGCATCGCATTCGTGATTCCTAACATCACTAGTGCTACAACCGGCAGATTGTTTCAAGACATCCTAATATCATTTCAAGATAAAGTTCTTAATTTCACAGAACAAAAATACTTGATTTATTTTTCTTACATAAACATGAGTTAACTGATCAGTTGCTTTGTGGTGGGGTGGAGGTGGAGTAGCAGTATTGGTAGCCAATAGATACGTTAATATGAGATATATTCAGTGTTTTTGCTCCCCCTCCCCCCAATGTCTTAAAGGTACTCTGCACATCTGTTTGTGCTGGTGTTAATGTGCTATGGAATCTTGGTCACTGCAAGTGTATCCAATATTCACAGGTAAGACTCTGAGAATGAACAGTGCAAGATGGGGTTACTTATGATTTTTGAAATGCATTTATTTCCATGGGAAGGGGTACCTTCCCCATGTGTGTCACACATGGCATTTGCTTGGTTCTCTGGGACATCATATGGAAGGGTGGGAAGCCCTAACTGTTGGGAGTCTTCAGAAAATGCTTTACAGAAAAGTTTGGAGGCAAATTGGGTCTCAAGTGAAAGACAGTATAACAGAATTAGGCAGCTCTATTTGTGATAGCCCCAAACTGGAAATAATCCAAATGTTCCCCACCATGGAATACTGCTCAGCAATAAAAAGGAGTGAATGATTGATCCACACAATGACATGGATGAGTCTCAAATAAATATGTCAAGTGAAGGAAGCGACACAAATTCTATCTCAAAAAAGCAAACTAATCAGATCAGATTAGTTTGATCTGATTAAACTCAAATCAGAGGGGAGGGGTGGTGCAGGGGAATGTAGCAGGGATCCCAAAGAACCAGGAAGAAACTTGGGGTGTGATGGATATATATGTGTCCATTATCTTGAATTTGGCTGTGGTTTTCTGGGTGTGTATGTATGTCAGAACTTTGTATACTTTAAGGATGTACACGGAAACTGTTAAGGAAGAAATAGTTTTACTATGATATTTTGAAGTAATTTCATTTTACCTTGAAGGCTACATGCTTAGACCATCAATTAAGATAGCTGGGGTATCTGTTCCCCATTGTCTCTGCTTCCCATGGTCTTTCTGACACCTCAGTATTGGACCTGCTGGTCAGTAACTTTGAGAAAATAATGAGCTCTGAAAATTTGAATCCTAATCATCTCTGTTCTAATCACTTCACCCTCTTGAAGGGGAGCATGTCACTCATTCAGAAGGGAAACAGGAAACCCGCATTTCTATTTTGGGAAGAATGGGGTTTGGAAATGCTTTATATTATGACAAAATGTTTTTTTTTTTTTTTTTTTTTTTTAAGTAGGGGTGAAAATGGCTGATTTTTACTAAAGTTGATTTTTGAAAGAGTGGAATGATTAATGAAATTGCTGTTGCATCTCTTTGGGCATTTCCTTACAAACTGTGATTTGTCAGCTCTGCCTGCGTTTGTAGGGTACTGCTGGGGTGTGGCCTGTGGAGAGCTTGCATGCACACTCACTCTGGGCCAGGCCCCTGATCCCTGTGCTAGTCTCTGGCCAGGGATGGAACACTCTGGCCTTGGCCAAGATGAACAGTTTACAGACAGGCAGTCATATTGTGGTAGCAGAGGGCCGTGTCACAAGACCAAAAAGAAAGGATGCCAGAACAAGTTTTCCCCTCTTTCTTTGCTTATGTGGTCGCCAGTGCTGCAGAAGCAGGGAGTGGTTCAGTCCCCAGTGGATGAAGCTGTTTCCTATCCAAGCAGGAAAGCAGAGTAGACCTGGAAGAGCAGGAAACCTGGCTCTTTCTAGCCGTGTGAGGTCAGACAAGTGACACAGCTTTTCTGTGTGTCAGATTTCCCCTCCCTCAGAGGTGGCGTTTGTGGTGGTTTGAACTTAAGTTCTCTTCAGGACCAGGATTTCAGGATTCTCTGTGAATTGTTCTCTTCTCATCACTGAGCCCGTTTTAAGAGTCCTGTCATATGGCTGGAAGGGGAGGGAAGGTTAGCATTTGCTGCCATGGGAACTAACCCATTTCTGGACTGACCATTGTCATTCAGGGTTTACAGAGAGTCCTTGGGGTACCAGCTGTTTCCTTCACAAGTCGCTATGTTGGGCAGAAGCCACAGGAGTTAATTTACCTCATGTGAGCCAGCTGGAGCAGAATATAGTTAGTATCTCCTAGGACAGAGGCCTTGGTGCGAATTTGGTGATGCAGTTAACAATTTCGGAGTATTTGCTTTGTGCCAAGTGCCAGGCCAAGCTCTTTTAAATATATTATGTTTCATCATTTTAAATATATGAACTCTTGTTAAGTGTATCATTTGATATGTTATCATCTATATATATATAAAAGCCTAAGCAACCATTACAACCAGACTACCAGTAGCTATGACATGCACTGACCACCAGGGGGCAGATGTTCAATGCAGGAGCTGCCCCCTGGTGGTCAGTGTGCTCCCACAGCCAACCTCCCATGGTCCCTCCCCCCGGACTGGGCGAGAAGGCCCCAGTCCTGGGCCAGGCCAAGGGTGGGGCCAGGCTAAGGAACCCCACCCATGCACGAATTCGTGCACCTGGTCTCTAGTATTTAATATTTATCATTATTGCAACTATATTCTTTCTAGGACAAGTCAATAGGATATCAATTTTTTTGTTTGTTTGTTCCTGAGATGAGGAAATGAAAGCTTAGAGAGGTATATAGGTATACAGTTTGTTGAATTTTCACACAGTGAATACATTCACATACACATCTCCCAGGTCAGAAAGAGAAATACTACCTTCATGCATTCCCAGTTTCTACCACAGCCCCTCCTTCCTGGAATAACCACCGTCCCCATCTCACACCATGGGCTAGTTTTGCCACTGCTGGTTATGAACCCACATTGGTATGTCTCCAGAATACACGCTCTGTAGGCCACTTCTGGGTTCCTTAGATTTTTCAGGTTTGTCCCAGAGCATGAATGCATTGCCCTGTTGTATTGGGACACAGCATTTGGCACCATCCTTGGTGGGTGGGTCTTATTATAACAATTGAATCAAACTTGCTTTTTTCTCAGGGTGAGGGGGCAGGGGAAAGTATGGGTCCAACTCCTGTTGAGGAGAAAGGAAGCAGCAGGCTTGGCTGCATTTGGAAAGCTCCTGGAAGAATCTGTCTTGAATCTGCTCTGTGCTTCTTCCTTGACTCTCATGAACTGGCTGAAGAAAGGGAACACGTGTCAGCGGCAAAACAGCCAAACTCTATTCAACTTCTGCTTCAGCTCTTGAGGGAGTTGTTTTTTCTTAGTCGTTTGCTTTTTACACCATCTTCTGGTTTGGAAAGGTTAAGGATGAACCCAGGGCAGGGGAAGATCTTTGTTGTGTAGTAAGGTCTTTAACTGAAAACAATGATAAAAAGAAGTTGAAGTTACATGGTGCGTTAGAGTGGGTGGACCTCCTTCACACGCGTTGTCTGGTTCTCCCTTGCTACCAAATGAATTTCTCTTGTCCCTACCATTTACTACCCCTTAGGTTGATCTAGACTTCATGAGTTATTTAATGTGAATTTGTGTATTACAAGATAATTTGATATCAGAATAGGTATCTTCCATGTGTTATGATGTGTTAGAAAGTTATCCCTCCTGAGTAAGTGCTTCTGATGGGCTCCCGAGACACTTAACAATGTTTAACTAACAGTAAGTTAACCCTTCCATGTCAGGTCAAGAGTTGAGATGTCCAAAGTCACAGTGAGTTGGGGAAACAGACACTTAAAGTTTTAATATTATAATTATAGATGTTAGTAGGTAGCTGAGCCTTATCTGGTAACTAGGCAGCTCCAAGATAAACTCTAGGATGGAGAAAGGAATTGTAGGCAGAGGAGGGAGCTCTCAGAAAGATATTTGACCGAAGCTGGTTTGGCTCAGTGGATAGAGCATTGGCCTGCGGACTGAAGAGTCCCGGGTTCGATTTTGATCAAGGGCATGTACCTGGGTTGCACACACCCAGTAGGGGGTGTGCACGAGGCAGCTGATCAATGTTTCTCTCTCATCGATGTTTCTAACTCTCTATCTCTCTCCCTTCCTCTCTGTAAAAAATCAATAAAATATATTAAAAAAAAAAAAAGAGAAAGATATCTGGCCTGAAAATGCGGGGTGTCCAGTGTAGTTAGAACATAAGGTGGATGTGGAGTGTGGCCAGAGTTGAGTCCAGAGAGGCCAGGCAGAGCTTTGTGTGGGAAGCACCTGGCCTGCCGTGTTCAGGAGTTTGGATGTGACTGAGTAGTGAAATCCTGTGGAGTCTTTTAAGACAGATAATGTTTATTTAGTTGTTCAGTGCCTGGATAAGTCAGTAGGCAAGATGCTGCTAAGGAGTTTGAGAGTGAAGACTCCATTGGTAAGTGACTATAGTGAACGAAACGCACATGATCATCCTTGCCTTCACGGAGCTTTTGCTCTAGCAGGGGGCCACAGTAGTTAATCAGATTATCACATATCTTTATGATTACAGGTCGATGAACTTTTTAAGTGGCAGGTGTGTGTATTGCTCATTTGTTCTATAGGCTGGTGATATGGAGTGATATGGAGCAGGTGGAATTGAAGTCTCAAGGAGGGTTCTGGGCAGAGCATTAGGAATGGAAACTAAGGAGTAGATGGAAGAAGATGTGCTGAGCAAGTGCCTTGGAAGAATTAGCCAAAGTCGTGAGAAGAAAACAAGGAGATTTGAAACCAAGAAAACTAAGTGTTTCAGGGAGAGAATGGTGGGCACATGGTTATTATTTTTATTTACAAAGACCATCGTGTAAATGTGATGGTTTGTGAAGGGGAGAATCTGTGGGCAAGACCTTACAGGTGAGTGCTTCCCAGCTCTGACTGCATATTGGAATTACACCTGCTACATGCACGCTGTACTGATTAAACCTGAATATCTGGGGGTGGGGCCCAGACATCTGTGGTCTGTAATGATTCCCCATTATGCTGCCAAAGCTTGAGAATTGCAGTGGACCAGGTGAGAAAAGATGAAGGGCTCAGAGCAGGGGGTGGGGGAAGAGGAGGACTGGAGTTTAGATAGATCAGACAGAACTTTGTGACATTGCAAAAGGGGAGTTTGGGGGGGAGGGGGAGGGTGTGGGAGAAGAAGAAGAGAAAACTGATTGAGTGCATTATTGCAATGTATACTAATCTGGTCCTGTGGGGTTTTGGTTTCAGATACTCCTTTTTTGTAGCGATGGGATACCTGACAATATGCCACATCAGCAGAATATACATCTTCCACTATGGAATCCTCACTACGGATTTTTCTGGGTGAGTATCTTAACTTGGGTAGGGAAGTCTGACTGCTCACTTTGACCTAGCCTCTTGGGGTCTGGAAAGATTAGTATGCACATCAGAATCATGGGTGCCTGGGTAAGTCAGTAGGCAAGATGGTGCTAAGGAGTTTGAGAGCGAAGACTCCATTGCTCTGTAGGACTGTGAGCTCTGCTGCGTTGTAAGGCAGGGGTTGTGAGCAATGGCCCATGGGCAGTATCTGGCCCACCACCTGCCTTTGTAGTCACGTTGGAACACAACCAGGCACTTACTCATCTGTATGCTGTCTCTGGCTGCTTTTGCATGGTGAAGGTAGAGGTGAGTGGTTGTGACAGAAACCACATGATCCCACAGAGCCGAAAATATTTGCTATATTGCTCTTTACAGTAAAAGTTTGCTGACCTCTAATCTAAGGCCCTTAACTCAGGCTTGCTGTTTATCTCTCCTAGTTATTAATACAGAAATTCTTCCGTACTAGTTGATAAATAACTGCTGCCATACCCTCTTGGGTGCCTCCTCGCTGCCTGACCACTCCCCACCAGATCCATCAGACTTGCAGCAGCTAGAAAGTCCATGTCTGGCACCAGGCCTTTACCTGGTGGGCCACCCTTCTCCTGATTGGTCACCTGGGAATATTATGGGATGGATAAGTGAAAATTGTAAGCCCTTTGATGTTCGTTCAGTAACAATGTTTCATGGCTCTTGAGGAGCAGACGCAAAAGCCGAGTGATTCCTTACAGCACCTTGTGTGTTATCCACAGTACTTCCTTAGGAGTTTGGTTCTATTCCCCAAGGGCAGTCCCAGGTCTGGGAGAAGCCGAGTTCTCCCTGCAGGTTGAACGCATTTCATTTGATGAGTGATGAGAGAGTAGGCAGTGAAATAAGGGGGTTGCAACTCACAGGTCATTCCTGTGAATTTACAAATGTGCATCTAACCCACCACATCATGAAGAAGCTTAGGAAGGCGAAGGGTGTTGCTCTGGGACAGGCACAAAGACGTTGCATCAGCGTTTCCAGGGCTGTGGTGTGTTCTCAGACTGGCTTTTCATGCGCCAGTTCTTCTTACCCTCAGGCCTCTGGGTTTTACTGATTTCTTTTTGAGCTGTTTCCTTGCTGCATTCCTTCCCCCCTAGATTATGGAGCAGTTTTTCAATTTTTCTGAAACAAGTTCACAAACTTCTTTTTGTTTTTAATGATATGTATTGCTAGCAAAATATGGGAACAAGAAAGATAACAATATAGCAGGGAAGTTATAGCATTAAAAGTAATTTTATAAAGGTGCTCAGACCTCTTCCTAGTGTTTGATAAACAAATGTCAGTTTTTTGGTTTCACCCCAGAACCATATCTCCACCCCTCCAATACTTAGAAGAGTTCCTGGCTCTTAATAGGTGTTCAGTAAATTAATGAGTTAAAAACTCTAGTATTTGTCAGTCCTTTTTTCAGTATTTCCAGAAGCCTCAATCAAATAGCCCCTCTAGCCATTTGGTTGGGATATTAAATAAAAAATGTTGACTTTAGCCCAAAGTAGATTATTACTTGTTTCTCATCTACATCATTTTTCCTCTTTTTAAAAAAATATATTTTATTGATTTTTTTTTTTTTTACAGAGAGGAAGGGAGAGGGATAGAGAGGTGGAAACATTGATGAGAGAGAAACATCTATCCGCTGCCTCCTGCACACATACCCCCACCCCCACCCCCAACTGGGGATGTGCCTGCAACCAAGGTACATGCCCCTGACTAGAATCGAACCTGGGACCCTTCAGTCCGCAGGCCCACGCTCTATCCACTGAACCAAACCAGTTAGGACCATTTTTCCTTTTTAAGGTACAAAGTGTATATTCATTCATTCCTTTCTGCACTGCTTTTGGATTCCAGTATGCTAGGCACAGTGCCGGGGCCTGGAGACACCCAGGCAGGAGGAAGGGTATTCCAGCAAAGGAAACAGCCCTGCAGGAGCACAGAGCTGAGAGAAGGTGCCTAGGGAGGTCCCAGAAAGCCACCTCCCTGACCCTTACCATCCACATCCCTGTGTCATCAGGTCCTATGAGGTCAGCAGCCTGCCTATCAGTAGACTCCATCCACAGCTCTGCAAGCCTGCAGCCACCACACTGGGCCACCACGTGTCTGCCGTTTTCCCAACTGGCCATCTTTCCTTCCACCCTGCCCCTTCTCCGGTCTGTGTTCTCTATACAACCAATGAGGTTCTAGAATACCAAGCACAGGATGAGCAGACCTGCCTCATGTCTTGTCATCTCCTACTCCCTTGTGCACTGCAGGTGGTAGCAGTGCCAAAAAGTGCATGGTCTGCAAGCACACGGGTCAGTCCACATCTTTCTGCCTCTGCCTTGCTCATTCCACCATTTAGAGGTTTATTTATCATTCTTGTCTATATGGAAACCTTTTACTTCTTTTCCCAAAACCCAGTTCAAAGATCACCGTTTTACAAAGCATTCCCTGATTGCTGTCCCCTTCCACTCCCCATCCCCTTCCTCCAGCAGGCACGTACTGCATTTTGGACCTTGCACTTGGCTTTAATGGCTGGTGCTGCCCCTTGCCTGTAAATCAGACCCATGGAGTCCCTGGTGCCTGAAGTGTTTATAGCTGCAGTCACGGGCTCTTCTGCTTTCATCTATTGATTTGTATGCTTATCTAGTGTCATCTGTGCTTATTCCAAAACTTGTTTATTCCAGTTTGTACTTATGTGTAAACTGGTTATATATATATGGAAGGCAGACCATGGTTTCTCTAAATTGAAGGTGGGTTCTTTGAAAAATCACCAAAGCAAGTTGAGTGTATTAAAGTAATAGCTACTGAATTAAATGTGGGTGAACATGCTGAAAGGATGTGTGGAAAGATTATAAAAAGTAGGGGTCCAGCACTTGGATTGCTGTGAAGGCATTTTTTTACTTTCTTTTACCCTCTCAGTCCATGTTAGAGGAAATGAGTCTGGAGATAGCAGGTGGGGGTTTTATGTGAGAGAGAGAGAGGCCATCATTGATCAGATCCAAGCTCCAAGAAAACACTCTGGTCCTGCATCAAAAGGTCCATCAGTGCATCATTCAGCAGACACTGATGGAGAGCCCTGCATGTGCCAGGCACAGTTATAGGAGACAGGAGTGAGCAAGACTGTGGAGTGAATGTACCGTTATTGATTTCAAGTTTGTAAATGTGAGCATGTCATTGTGTACTGAGTTGATTAGTGTTCCCCCAAATTCATGTCTACCCAGAACCTCAGAATAGGTCCCTATTTGGAAATAGGATCTTTGCAGATGTAACTAGTTAAGATGATGACCCACTGGATTAAGGTGGACCCTGAATTCATTTGACTGGTGTCTCTGTAAGAAGTCCACAGAGATGCAGACACACGGACACACGGAGGGAAGAAGGGCATGTGGAGATGGAGGCAGAGAAAAGAGTGAGGCAGCTACAAGCCAGGAACTCCAGGGCCTGCTCTCAGCCACTTGAGAGCTAGGAAGAAGCCAGAACAGGTGCTCCCTCACAGCCTCCAAAGGAACCAGTACTGCCAACACCTTATTATTAGGCTTTCAGCCTCCAGACTCCAGTGTTTCTGGTTCTAAGCCACCCAGTTTGTGGTCATCTGTTACAGCTTCTCTAGGAAACGGATACACACTGTTTTGTGATTGCATACCTATCCGTGAGCTACCACATCCCCTCCTCCTGATCCTGCAGCTAAGAGTGCCTCCACGGTCCACATCTCTCCCTGTTCTTGTCACACTGCCTCCTCCACTGGTTTTATTTATAAAACCATAAACTCTTGCCCTGTCGGTTTGGCTCAGTGGATAGAGTGTCGGCCTGTGGACTGAAGGGTCCCAGGTTTGATTCCAGTCAAGGGCATGTACCTTGTTTGTGGGCACATCCCCAGTAGGGGGTGTGCAGGAGGTGGCTGATTGATATTTCTCTCTCATGGATGTTTCTAGCTTTCTATCCTCTGTAAAAAATCAATAAAATATGTTTAAAAAACACACACAAAAGAAACCCCATAAACTCTTGAATGATTGTTACTCACTTTAGTATAATCAGTGGAAAGTTACCAAAGGAAAAATAAAGGGCATTTGTGGAAAACAGTTGTGTGTTTATGACACTCTGTGGACTTGGGGTTGGACAGCAGGGGAGACGGAACCAGTTCCTGTCCCCTTCACTCACAGGAGCAGAGCTGGGATGCATGTCCTCAAGGGGTGTTTGCTCGCAGGCATTTTCAGATCTCCTTTCATTAAGAAATCTCTGACATTACCCACACAACTGTAGAATGTTTGAACTAGAAAGGACTGTTGTTAGGAAAAAGGTAAAAAAAAAATGTCTTCTACCTCTGAATTGCATGCATTTAGTTCTCTAATTACTGAGTGGCCATACTATCCAGTTCTTAATGGTATGTCTTTTTTTTTTTGAATTAAGAAAAAAAATTTTTAAACATTTTCTTTCTTGTTGAAAGTATTACAGATGCCCCCCCTTTTAATTATAGGGCATTATTAAGCAGCATTTCCCCCTACCACTATAAATGCACAGTGCCTCACGACATAAACCCATCTTCTTGGATAATGTTAGTTAACATAAAGGGAGAGGTACATAGCAACCTGCAATGGCAAGATGTTTTAAATCACAGACTCTAAGTTAGATTCTTCACCAGTCTGTTCTCATTATGAGCATACAGGCGACCACGCAGGCAACCACAGGTGTTCCTTCACAGTGCAATTTAACACTGTCATTTCAGTTTAAAAATCTTAAGATTCTGTTGAGGAGTAAAGTAGTGTTCTGAAGCCGAACCTGGCTTTTTATTCAGACCTGGCTTTTTAACGCAGTCTGACGGGGCAGCTACTCTCTTTTGAGCGCACATACACACCTAAGTGCTTCCCACATTTTATTACACCTTTAGAATAAGAGCGCAGATAGGAATCGGATGGGGCTGGGATTCAATTAGTGTTTGTGTCAACAATATATGTTTTTAATTTTGAGGAGCACATAAACTGGCTGTACTTTTCGATGATTCTGGTGCTTGGAATTTTATCATTCTGAACGTAAGCAGGTTTCCATGGGCTAGACCGGTGGTAACGGTGAGGATAACACACAAGGGACACCTATTAGTGCTGCTGATCCAGTTTATGTCAATATGTGTATGGCGAATGCCCCCCATGCTTTCTCTGTGAATGCGGGCTATTAGAGATACTAGAGCATTTACTGATTTTCTGGGGGAAGCTCAACAATTGCTTGTGATAAGGCTGGTACTTGATTCCTTTTTAGTTTGTGATTATGAACTGATTCTTTGTTGCTCAGAGAAGGTTTTCTTCTAAGGAAAGCAGCAACAAGAACCCCTTTTCTCTGTAGAGCAGGCTGGATTCAGGCAGACAATTGCTCTTCCACCATGCTGGCAACGTGAGTTGTCCATGTGTTTTTGAAAACATTATGAAAGGAGAACTCTTACACACTACTAGTGGGAGTATAAAGTAGTACAGCTCTTCTGAAAAGGCAATTTAGCCATAAAATTCAAGCAAGAATTTTTAAAAAGTTAATATCCTGCAATGGGATAAATTCCTAGGAATTGAATTACCTTAAGGAAATCAAATGTATTCATAAGCATGTTCAATAGTGAAAAATTAGAAGTCTCCGAAATGGCTCAAAAGAAGTGAATGATTAAACGAGGAAACTAAAATGCACCCACTGAAGATGAAGTCTTCAAAGAATGTTTAATGATACTGGAAAGTGCTTACACGATAATGGAAGGTAAAAACCACAAAACAAATACATGTATTAAGATGTCACTTTTATGAATGCAGACACATTTTCTACATTTTTATGAGTGTAGAAAAAAGAGAGGGGAAGGAAGTAGTCAAAATGCCAAGACAGTGGTTCTGAGGAGATTTCAGTAATTTTTTATTCTTTTAAATGATTATAATAATGAGACACCCTAAGTGTTATTTAAATATATTTTCATGCATATTTTGATGAACTGTAGCCTACAGGAGTAGAACAATAACCATTTGTGCTCCCTGTTCCCCTATTTTGTTTCTTGTAACCCAAAAGAGTGGTGTCACTTGCCTGCATGCCTAGTGGCGGAGACCATTTGCCCTTTTGTTCCACGGCATAGGTTTTCTTCTGTTATGACATCCTGGTGACTCTATCTGACCAGCCCAGTATGTGCAAATAATTGGGTTCCCCGTGATGGAAAAAAGATTATTTGCAGACAGATTTCTGTATTTGATTATTTCATGCTTCTCTGTCAGGCTGTGCCAGCTTTTTAATAATTAGCACATCACCTAGAATTTAATTCTGAAGACATGAGTTCCCAGGTTATACAGAGTTTATTTGGTGAGTTCCTCTTAAAATGGAGAACTGATGATTTTGTTGTTGTTGAATGCCGAAGTACAGAGATGAAATCTTTGAAAAGAGGAGTGGAACTGAGTCCCAAGGGTTCCCTCCCTTCAGGTACAGCACTAGGAAGCCAATGGAGCTATGCACACTCTTTGCTGTGACTCCTGGAGTTCCTTCAAATTGGCACAGTTGAAAGGCATTTGGGAAGATTCCACTAAAGCTGTAATGTCATTTAGTAAGAAATCCAGGGGTTCAGCCAGGGCAGGAGCAGCAGGGAGACAAGGGTGGGTCCAGGCTGTGAGGTTGGGACCCTCAGCTCTTGGCTCCATGCTGTGGGGTGCACAGTTTGCATTGCACCTTGGCCCCTCTGGTTGCTGTGCACATTGGCCATCCCGGCCTAGGTTGCTGTGGATTCATGGCTTTGTATTATAAACAAAGAAGTAATACAAACAAAGTAACTAGGACATTTACTGTTCTTCTGAGGGAAGCTCAACAATTGCTTGTGATAAAGCTGGTCCTGGGTTCCTTTGAAGTTTGTGGTAGAACTGATTCTTCTTTGTTGCTCACAAAGGGTGCAGATCAAGATGCTTCTGAGGGCAGCAGCAAGGAATCTGCTGTGTCCATGAGTTCCCGCTTTATATCCCACATATTAGTGAAATCAGATGGTTCTTAGCTTTTTTTCTGACTCACTCACTTCACTTAGGATAATATTTTCTTTTAAAAAAATATATTTCTTTATTGATTTTAGAGAGGAAGGGAGAGAGAGAGATAGAAACATCAGTGCGGAGAGAGAATCCTTGATTGGCTGCCTCCTGCACGCCCCCTAGTGGGGATCGAGCCCGCAACCCGGGCATGTGCCCTTGGCTGGAATCGAACCTGGGACCCCCCAGTACGCAGGCTGACGCTCTATCCATTGAATCAAACCGTCAAGGGCAAGGATAATATTTTCAAGGTCCATCAATGTTACTACAAATGGCAGTATTTCTCCTTTTCTCATGGCTGAGTAGTATTCCATTGTGTGTATGAACCACATCTTTATCCAGTTCTCTTGAAGGACACTTCTGTTGTTTCTATGTCATGGCCACTGTGAATAATGCTGCAATGAACATAGGGGTATATGTATCTTTGTGAATAAAAGTTTCAAGTAGAGAACCAGGAAAGGGATTTCTGGGTCATATGGTAATTCTATTCTTAATTTTGGATCTAAAATGACCTGTTGGGGAAGATCCTTGAATGTCAGATCCAGCTTGATGCTGGCCAGCCAGCTGTGTGACTGGTTGGCGCTCTTTTTTCCCCCACTCTTTATTCTTTTTTCCTTTTTTCAAATTTAATAAATCTTTATTGTTCATATTATTACAATCGTTCCTCTTTTTTCCCCCCATAGCTCCCCTCCACCGGGTTCCCACCCCATCCTCTGTCCTTACCCCCTCTCCCCCCGACTGTCCTCATCCTTAGGTTTATGATTTTTGTCCAGTCTCTTCCCGCAGCCCCCACTCCCCTTTCCCCCCGAGAATTGTCAGTCCACAACCTTTCTATGGCTCTGATTCTATTATATTCACCAGTTTATTCTGTTCATCAGATTTTTTATTCACTTGATTTTTAGATTCACTTGTTGATAGACATATATTTGTTCATAATTTTTATCTTTACCTTTTTCTTTTTCTTCCTCTTCTTAAAGAATACCCTTCAGCATTTCATATAATACTGGTTTGGTGGTGATGAACTCCTTTAGCTTTTTCTTATCTGTGAAGCTCTTTATCTGACCTTCAATTATGAATGACAGCTTTGCTGGGTAGAGTAATCTTGGTTGTAGGTTCTTGCTATTCATCACTTTGACTATTTCTTGCCACTCCCGCCTGGCCTGCATAGTTTCTGTGGAGAAATCCGCTGACAATCGTATGGGTGCTCCCTTGTAGGTAACTAACTGTTTTTCTCTTGCTGCTTTTAATATTCTCTCTTTGTCTTTTGCTCTTGGCATTTTAATTATGATGTGTCTTGGTGTGGTCCTCTTTGGATTCCTTTTGTTTGGGGTTCTGTGCACTTCTTGGACTTGTAAGTCTATTTCTTTCATCAGGTTTGGGGAAGTTTTCTGTCATTATTTCTTCAAATAGGTTTTCAGTATCTTGCTCTCTCTCTTCTTCTGGCACCCCCATAATTCTGATGTTGGTACACTTGAAGTTGTCCCAGAGGCTCCTTACACTATCTTCATATTTTTGGATTCTTTTTTCTTTTTTTCTTTTCCAGTTGAGTGTTTTTTGCTTCTTTGTATTTCAGATCTTTGACTTGATTCTTGCGTCCTTCTAGTCTGCTGTTGGGTCTCTGTATAATATTTTTTATTTCAGTCAGTGTTTGTTTAATTTCTAGTTGGTCCTTTTTCATATCCTCGAGGGTCTCGCTAAATTTATTGGCCTTTTCTAGGAGATTCTTGAAAAACCTTATAACTGTGGTTTTGAACTCTATATCCAGTTGTTTGCTTGCCTCCATTTCTTTCATTTGTGATCTGTTTCTTTGTCTCTGCATTTTGGCTGCTTCCCTGAGTTGATAGAGTGGCTTTGTGTGCTAGGTGTCCTATGGGGCCCAGTGGCTCAGTCTCCCCAGTTACCTGAGGTGGACACTCTTGGTGCACCCATTTGTGAGCTGTGTGCACAGTCTTGTAGTTAAGCCTTGATTGTTGGTATCACTGGGAGAATTGACCTCCAGGCCAATTGGCTGTGAGGATCAGCTGTGTCTAGGCTGGGAGAACTTCTGTGCTGGAGACACCCTTATGGGACAAGACTTGCAAAATTGCAAAAGCCTCTGTGCTCAGCTTGGATGGGGCGGAGTCTCAGGGCGGAGCAGACAGTGTTGGTTTCCTGTCATCCCTGCCCTAATAGGCCCCTGTGTCTCAGTGTCCCATGGTAATCACTGCAAGCACCTCTGAGAGAAAGCCGCCCTCGAGTTTTGCCCGCTGCCAGACAGTCCAGTTTCTCCCCAAATTAGTCTGGGTCCCCAGAGTCTCACCTGGAACTGGAGTTCAGTGCATTTGGGAGCTTTTGTCTCCCTCCTGCTTGAGAAAGCCAGCCGTGTACTCAGTTGCCCGCCCTCTCCATGTGTGCGCCTTGGTACCTCTGCCTTCCACAGTTCCTCTGAGTCTCAGTGTGCTTTTCTCTTTCCTTCTAGTTGTAGAATTTCCACTCAGCCAGCCTTCCTGTGGTTCTGGATGATGTCCGTTTTGTCTTTTAGTTGTAGTTTTGAAATTGTTGTGCGAGGCAGCAGTTTAGTTGTTCACCTATACCGCCATCTTGGTTTCTCCTCCTGGTTGGCGCTTTTGATGACTACATTATCTCATTGTTCCCCCCTACCTTTACCAGCACAGATAACTTAACCACTTTAGGTCCAAAGATTAAGGTAAAACAGGTAGGTTTTATTGAACTATTGCTCAAAACTGAATTTTGTTTAATGTTTTAAAGACTAGGTTATTTTTCTGTTGGGAGTTGGTATGGGAAATGGAAATGGATGAATGGATACCACTTCTGGTAACTTGCCTAACATCTGTATCATGAGGCATTGATTTTGTGGGGGTAGGAGAGGAGGGGGAAGTAGATAGCATTGTTCTGTCTTTCTTTTTGCTCTAAACACATCTCCAACTGCCTGTTTTCCTTTAATTCCCCCCTATATTTCCTTATCTAAATTCGACTAATCTTCAGTTTAGGAAGAAAAACAATGGTTTTCTTTGGCTTTTCTTTTTTAATCATGAAAAGAATTCATGGGACAAAAAAGAAGTGGTTCTACCTCAACCATGCTGGACTGAAACCTTCATTTCATAGTGGACAGATGGTTCCCATGGATTCAAGTGCTTGGTGCTGGCTGACTGGTGTTTACAAACCCAAGGACAGGGCATACTCTACAGGGGGTGGAAAATCTGAGTGCAGCTCAAGTTCTAAGGCCTCATTGTCCTGCTCTTTGGCTGCATCAAGCGGCCTTTTTATGTCCTTCCTGCGTTTGTAGTAGGTGCTTGTGGATGCTAGGTTTTGCATTTTTGCAAACAAAACAAAAACAAAAAGAAGAAGAAAGAAAGCATGAGTTCCAGCCACAAACCAACAAGCTTATCTTAGATTGTGTTATATTTTTGTTGGAATGCATCATGGATGGTATTTGAGTTTTATTTTAAAATATATTTTTATTGATTTCAGAGAGGAAGGGAAAGGGAGAGAGAGATAGAAATATCAATGATGAAATGATCATCGATTGGCTGCCTCCTGCATGCCCCCAATGGGGGATCGAGCCCGCTACCTGGGCATGTGCCCTGACCAGGAATCGAACCATGACCTCCTGGTTCATAGGTCGACACTTAACCACCGAGCCACACCGGCTGAGCTGAGTTTTATTTTAAATTAAATAATTTTAAGTTATTTTTCACGGATCTGAATCTCAGTAACTTGTGCAATGGAAGTTTGGCATCTGATCTACCCATAAGTTTAAATAAGTTGATCAATGAAAATGTGTTCAGAGAGGACTATCTCTAAGCAAGAGCATATGGCGCTCTTCCTTACACCCTTGGAGAAGTAAGAATGTGGGAGGATTCTAAATTCATTCTTTTCAGTGAACAGGTTATAGTTTGAGGATTTCAGATCTGCTTTTTCATAGGTCATCAGTCTGTTATTTATCAGTGACCACATGTGTGAGATGTTTTTTATTTAAATTGCTAGAAACTTCTTCAGATGTCTGACCAGAAGCAGTATATTGTGGAAAGTATCATCTGGATGATGTGTAACAATATTTGATCCAGAGCTTCTTCTTTTCCCAAAAAAGGGACTTTTTTTTTTCTAAACATGGACAGCAATATGGTTTTTATATAAACCTAGTGGTGCCGGTTTCCTATTGAATAGTTGTTATTTATTGATGTTGATCTATTCATTATTACAAATTGCATTGGTCTAGGCTCTCTGAGAAGCAGATGCTAGGATAGGAACAGAAGTAGGAGAGATTTATGGGGTGAAATGCCGGGGAGGGAAAATTGGGAGGCCACTGCATGAGGCTGGGAGAGCCATCAGATCAAAAGCATGTCTGACCTGAGATGAGAGGGCATCAGAAGGAAGAGAGGTCTTGGGCTGCAGTGCTGTTCTAAGACAGTTTTGGCAAGTTCAATGGGAAGTCCTTGAGCTAAAATTCCCCAGGGCAGGGAAAACCACGCCAGGACAGGAACAGAAGTATGAGAGACAGGCCTGGAGACGTGGGCTTCGCACAGACAAGGTGGCAGAACCAGAGGGCACAGTTGGAGCCGGTCAGCGGTGCTGCCAGCGATGCGTTCTCAGGGCCACCATGTAGGTGAACATTAGACTACCAAATGCCTTGCTGGACATGTGTCTAATCATAGAATACGTTAAATCGAACCCCAGATGGAGGGAAACAAATGCTGTATTTCTGCAGAGATAGAACGGTAGGTTAATTTTTTGAGACATTTTATATCTTTGTTGATATCTATATTTTAAGGGCCTAAAAATAAATGTATTTTTATGAATGAAATAAAATGCAGGAACTTACTTGGTTTGCACATTGCATAGGCACCAGAGAGTGTGCCTCAAATTTGAAAATCTTGTGCTGGGCCCAGCTGTGGTGCCTCAGTGATTGAGTGTCGACCTGTGAACCAGGAGGCCACGGTTCGATTCCAGGTCTGGGCATATGCCGAATTGCTGACTCAATCCTGAGCAGGGGTCATGCAGGAGGCAGCTGATCCATGTTTCTCTCTCATGGATATTTCTATATCTCTCCCTCTTTCTTTCTCTCTGAAATAAATAAAAATATACTTAAAAAATAATAAAAATTTCGTACTGGGATTTGTGCAAGGAAGAGTGGGATTTTTAATCTTGCAGGAGAAAAAGGCTTTAGAAAGAAAACTACTGCTTTGAAAGCCACATTAGAAAATACCTTCCATGTGATGCTTAAAGTGAATCCCTCTCAAGAAAAACAGCTCTTGGCATCTGTTATACATGGTGGGTCAGAGGCCTCATTGAATATCAAGTAGTGAGCTGCACATGTCTGGTCTGGTCTGTTAGATCAATTGGATCTTCTAGGAAGCGTCCGGGGAGCCTTTATTTCTGGGACCCAGCTCTCAGTGTTCGGGAAAGGCAGCTATTTTTTCAGTATAAAAGAGAGTAGTTGCGTCAGTGTTAGCTCTGAGCACGTCTTGCTGCCTTAGCACGGCCACCTCAGTGGCTCCCTTGTGTGCCACACCTTTTTCTCCCCAGTCCCGGCAGAGCACAGGTGCCTTCCCTTCCCCAGTCAGACTCACTCATCTTTTAGTCTTACACGCAGCATTCAGAATCTTGTTTCAAACAATGGCCATTGGCCACTGGGATTTTGCAAATAAGATATAACGCTGGGTGTAAGTATTAAGATTTCAAAGTGTATTTGTTGGTACTTTCTTTTTTTTTTTTCTTATAAATCTTTATTGTTCAGATTATTACAGGTGTTCCACTTCCTCCCCCCCCCCCCCATAGCTCCCCTCCACCTGATTCCCCACCCCACCCCATGCCCTTACCCCCCGCCACTGTCTTCATCCATAGGAGTAAGATTTTTGTCCAATCTCTTCCCGCAGCCCTCACACTTGCTTCCCCTGAGAATCGTCAGTCCACTCCCTTTCTATGTCCCTGATTCTATTATATTCACCAGTCCATTCTGTTCTTCAGATTTTTTATTCACTTGATTTTTAGATTCACTTGTTGGTAGGTATGTATTTGATGTCATTTTGTTGTTCATAATTTTTATCTTTATTTTTTTCTTCTTCTTCCTCTTCTTAAAGAATACCCTTCAGCATTTCATGTAATCCTGGTTTGGTGGCGATGAACTCCTTTAGCTTTTTCTTGTCTGTGAAGCTCTTTATCTGACCTTCAACTCTGAATGATAGCTTTGCTGGGTAGAGTAATCTTGGTTGTAGGTTCTTGCTGTTCATCACTTTGAATATTTTTTCCACTCCCTTCTGGCCTGCATAGTTTCTGTTGAGAAATCAGCTGATAGTCGCATGGGTACTCCCTTGTAGGTAATTAACTGTTTTTGTCTTGCTGCTTTTAATATTCTCTCTTTGTCTTTTGCCCTTGGCATTTTAATTATGATGTGTCTTGGTGTGGTCCTCTTTGGGTTCCTCTTGTATGGGGTTCTGTGTGCTTCCTGAACTTGTAAGTCTATTTCTTTCACCAGGTAGGGAAAGTTTTCTGTCATTATTTCTTCAAATAGGTTTTCAGTATTTTGCTCTCTCTTCTTCTGGCACCCCAAAAATTCTGATGTTGGTATGCTTGAAGTTGTCCCAGAGGCTCCTTACACTATCTTCATATTTTTGGATTCTTTTTTCTTTTTGTTTTTCTGGTTGGATGTTTTTTGTTTCCACATATTTCAGATCTTTGGTTTGATTCTTGGGGTACGTTGATCTACAGTTGAGTTTCTGTATATTTTTTATTTCAGACAGTGTATGCTTCATTTCTGACTGATCCTTTTCCATTTTTTTGGCATTCTCATTAAGGTCCTTGAAGGTCTTACTAAGCTCCTCAGAAGTGTCATCAAGTTTCTCAGCGGTTTTTAGAAGATTCTTGAGTAACCTTATACATGTGGTTCTGAACTCTATGTCATCCAGTAGTTTGCTTTCCTCTGTTTCTTTCATTCGTGACATGTTTCTTTGTTTCTGCATTTTGGCTGCTTCCCTGTGTTGATGGAGTGGCTTTGTGTGGTAGGTGACCTATAGGGGGCAGTAGCTCAACCTCCCCAATCACCTGATGTGGATGCTCTTGGTACACCCCTTTGTGGGGTGAGTGCAAAGTCTTGGTGTAGTTAAGCCTGAATTGCTGTTGGTACGCTGGGAGGAATTGACCTCCAGGCCAATTAGCTGTGAGCACTCCCTGTGTCTATAATGGAAGAACTGCTGTGCTGAAGACACGCAGGACTTGTTTCAGTGGGGCTTCGGTGCTCACTGAGTTTGCCTCTTGAATGTGTCACTTATGGATGTGAGGAGTTGAAATCTGGTGTCTCACACTGACCACTAGGTACACTGGCTTCTGGATCTCCAATGGGGTGCAGGTCAGCTACTGTCTGAGGCCACTCAGCAGGAGCTACAGTGAGAGCTGCAGTTTTCTCCTCTTTGCTTGGGGTTTGGAGGTTTTGGAACTGTCTGACCTGGGCTGCAAGTTTGCTAAGTTAAGCTGCCATAGGGCAGGCTTTTCTTATGCTAACTCGGTTGCTAGGAGCTTGGGTGGGTTTGTAGGTTGTGCAGGGTGGGGCCTCAGGGCGTCACTAGGTTAGGGTGCGGCAAACAGCAATGGCTGCTAGTTAGCCGGCTCTGTGTCCCCAAAGGCATCTGCGAGTCCCGTGCCCCAGTGCAGTAAACAATTATTCCTGCGCGCAGCTCTGCAAGCAAGCCACCCTCGCTGGCAGACAGTCCAGCTTCTCCCCGTAGGAGTTTGGGTCCCCCGCGTCTCCCCAGAGACTGGATTTCAGAGTAATCGGGGGCTTGTCTCCGTTTGGGTTGAAAAAAGCAACGCACCCAGTCGCCCGCAGCCAGCCCGGATCACGCGCCTCCGTACCTCAGCTTTTCAGCGCTCGTGCACGTCTCAAAGCTCTTTTCTCTTTCCTTCTAGTTGTAGAACTTCCACTCAGCCAGCTTTCCCGTGGTTCTGGGTGATAGACGTTTTGTCTTTTAGTTGCAGTTTAAATTGTTGTGGGAGGCAGCAGTTTAGGTGTTTACCTACGCCGCCATCTTGGATTCTCTCTGTTGGTACTTTCTTGAAATTGCTTTATTTTGTCAGTTTACATTGATAGTTTAAAATATACCATGCTTATTATGCCAAAGAGATGGAAAGTGGGCATCAGAATGAGATGCATTAAAGAGGAAAATGGACTCAAAATAGTGGCTAAGTGCAGCTGACACACATCACACTTGTGTCTGATTCCATCCTCCACATACCTGGGCCTGGCCTGAGCTCAGAGCACTGAGGCTGGGTGTATCCCGGAGTCCTTCTGGGGGACACTGCCGTAGGACATTGATTACAGCCTCAGCATTGCCTATAAATGAGGCATCAGTCCCTAGGGGTCAGAGTTACCAATTCAGTAAGAAGCCATAGAAGGAAATCAGAAAACCAGGATAAATTAAGGTTTGAAAGAAATGATGGTTATTAGAGCAGTGGGATTTTATCTTGTCTTGGGCAAGACTTGAGTTACTAAAAGTACTAAACTAGGGTAGACAATTGGGAAAAACAGGTGCATTTGAAATATTGTAGTTTTGTTGAGATATACAATTCATATACCATACAATTCACCCATTTAAAGTATACAATTCAGTGGGTTGTTTTTGCATATTTGCTGAGTAAATTATAGAGTACAACTATTCACCACAATTAATTTTAAATTTTCATCACTCTCAAAATAAGCCTGTATGCATTAGCTATCACTCCTCATTTTCTCCCAATTCCCCAAGTCTAGGTAACTAGCAATCTACTTCCTTTCTCTGTAGATTTGCCTGTTCTAGACATTTCATATGAATGAAACCATACAAAATGTGGCTTTTTGTGTCTGGTTTCTTTTACTTGGCATGTTTTTAAGGTCTATCCATATTGTAGCATGTATCAGTACTTTATTCTTGTTATTACTGAGTAATATTTATATCAGTTTATTTATCCATTCACCAGTTGATGGACATTTAGATAATTTCCTTTGGGGCTATTATGAATGATGTTTCTCTGAACGTGTGTGTACAATTTTTTGTGTAGACATATTTTTATTTCTCATGAGAATATACCTAGGAGTGCAATTGCTTGGTTTTATGGTAACTCTGTGTTTAACTTTTTGAGATACTGCCAGATTGTTTCTAAAGCAGCTGCACCTTTTAATATTCCCACCAGCAATGTACAAGGGTTGCAATTCTCCACCTCCTGGCTAACACCTGTTACCTGTCTTTTTGATTCCAGTCCTTTTACTGCTTGAGAAATGGTCTCTTTGTGGTTTGATTTTCATTTCTCTTATAACTAGTCACTGTTGAACATCCTTTCGTGTGCTTATCACCATTTGTATGTATATTTTAGAGAAGTGTCTATTCATATCCTTTGGCCAGTTTTAAATTGGCTGTCTTTTAATTATTGAGTTGTCAGAGTTCTTTATGAATTCTAGCTTACAGATACATGATTTACACACATTTTCATGCATTCTGTGAAATGCCTTTTCACTTTCTAGATCAGGGGTGGGGAACCTTATTTCTGCCAAGAGCCATTTGGGTATTTATAACATCATTCGTGGGTCATACAAAATTATCCACTTAAAAATTAGCCTGCTATATTTGGTCCAACATTTAGTTAACTTCCCCTAATCCCTTGGCAGGGCCAGACCAAGTGATTTTGTGGGCCTTATACAGCCCACGGGTCAGATGTCCCCCACCCCTGATGTAGAGAAAGAGAATAAGAGTTGCAGTGGCACTTTTGCTAATCTTGATTATTTTCCATCTTCCTTTTAGGCCTCTGATGATTGTCACTCAGAAGATTACAACCTTGGCATTCCAAGTTCATGATGGTGAGAAAAACGTCCTTCCTCCTTGCTGAGTCCACCTGACATTTTTTATATTCTGTACACTGTCCCAAGTTTAGACAAGTGCTGGAAGATCTTGCTATACCTTGTCCAAAATTTGTAGGCCTCTTAAATTATAGCTTTTAACTTTCCCAGCTATTATTTATCATTTCCCTCCTGGATCTGTAGCCTAAATTTGCTGAAATATTTGCATTGAGAACAGTGGGTTTTCTGTTTACTTTTACAACGTTTTAAATTTAAGTTAACTTATGGTGCTCTCTGCCCTTCATTTTCAAATCTCTGAGAAGCTCATGAGGTAATAAAAGATTAAACAGCATTGGCTGGTTAACCAATTTTTTTAAAAAATAAATCTTTATTCTTCAGATTATTATAATTGTTCCTCTTTTTTCCCCCCCGTAGCTCCCCTCCACCCAGTTCCCACCCCACCCTCTGCCCTTATCCCTTGCCGCACTGTCCTCATCCATAGGTGTACGCTTTTTGTCCAGTCTCTTCCTGCACCCGCACACCCCTTTCCCCCCAAGAATTGTCAGTCCACCCCCTTTTTATGCCCCTGTTTCTATTATGTTCACCAGTTTATTCTGTTCATCAGATTTTTTATTCACTTGATTTTTAGATTCACTTATTGATATATATGTATTTGTTGTTCTAATTTTTATCTTTACCTTTTTCTTCTTCTTCCTCTTCTTAAAGAATACCCTTCAGCATTTCATATAATACTGGTTTGGTGGTGATGAACTCCTTTAGCTTTTTCTTATTTGTGAAGCTCTTTATCTGACCTTCAATTCTGAATGACAGCTTGGCTGGGTAGAGTAATCTTGATTATAGGTTCTTGCTATTCATCACTTTGACTATTTCTTGCCACTCCCGTCTGGCCTGCATAGTTTCTGTTGAGAAATCAGCTGACATTTGTATGGGTGCTCCCTTGTAGGTAACTAACTGTTTTTCTCTTGCTGCTTTTAATATTCTCTCTTTGTCTTTTGCTCTTGGCATTTTAATTATGATGTGTCTTGGTGTGGTCCTCTTTGGATTCCTTTTGTTTGGGGTTCTGTGCACTTCCTGGACTTGTAAGTCTATTTCTTTCACCAGGTTTGGGGAAGTATTCTGTCATTATTTCTTCAAATAGGTTTTCAGTATCTTGCTCTCTCTCTTCTTCTGGCACCCCCATAATTCTGATGTTGGTATGCTTGAAGTTGTCCCAGAGGCTCCTTACACTATCTTCATATTTTTGGATTCTTTTTTCTTTTTGCTTTTCCAGTTGAGTGTTTTTTGCTTCTTTGTATTTCAGATCTTTGACTTCATTCTTGTGATCCGCTAGTCTGCTGTTGGATCTCTATATATTATTTTTTATTTCAGCCAGTGTATGCTTAATTTCTAATTGTTCCTTTTTCATATCCTCAAGGGTCTCACTAAATTGTTCAGCCTTTTCTAGAAAATTCTTGAAAAACCTTATAACCGTAGTTTTGAACTCTATATCCAGTCCTTTGCTTTCCTCCATTTCTTTAATTTGTGATCTGTTTCTTTGTCTCTGCATTTTTGGCTGCTTCCCTGAGTTGATAGAGTTGCCTTGTGTGGTAGGTGTCCTATAGGGCCCAGTGGCTCAGCCTCGCCAGTTACCTGAGATGGACACTCTTGGTGCACCCCTTTGTGGGCTGTGTGCACAGTCTTGTTGTAGTTAAGCCTTGATTGTTGTTGGTATCACTGGGAGGAATTGGCCTCCAGGCCAATTGGCTGTGAGGATCAGCTGTGTCTAGGCTGGGAGAACTTCTGTGCTGGAGACACCCTTATGAGGCAAGATTTGCCTCAGTGGGGCTTTGGTGCTCACTGAGTCTGTCCCCTGAGTGTGTCCCTTATGGATCTGAGGATATAATCTGGATGGTCCCACTCTGACCCCTGGGTATTCTGGCTCTTGGATCTCCAAGGAGGTACTAATTTAGTCTCTGCCTGAGGCCACCCAGCAGGAGCTATGAGGAGATCTGGAGATTCCTCTTCTTTGTTTGGGTTTTGGAGGTGCCCAGATGAGGCCCAGCTGTGAAGCAATGCAAGCTGCTGTGGGGCCTTGGGCCTTCTTTTGGATGTTCTGGGTCTCACTGACTCAGCTGCAGTTTGTTAGGTAAGTTTAGAATTCAAAGGATCAGGCCATTCATATGCAAAAGCCTCTGGGCTTAGCTTGGATGGGGCGGGTCTCAGGGCGGAGCAAGCAGCAATAGCTTCCCGTCAGCCCTGCACTATGAGGCCCCAAGGTCTCAGTGTCCCTCGGTAATCACTGCAAGCACCTCTGAGAGAAAGCTGCCCTCGAGTTCCGCCCACTGCCAGACAGTCCAGTTTCTCCCCGTATGAGTCAGGGTCCCCAGACTCTCACCCAGAACTGGAGTTCAGAGCAGTTGGGAGCTTTATCTCCCTCCTGCTTGAAAAAGACAACAGCGCATACTCAGTTGCCAGCCCTCTGGGTGCACATGCCTCCGTACCTCTGCCTTCCGCAGCTCCTGTGAGTCTCCGTGAGCTTTTTTCTTTCCTTCTAGTTGTAGAATTTCCACTCAGCCAGCCTTTTTGTGGTTCTGGATGATGTCCATTTTGTCTTTTAGTTGTTGTTTTGAAATTGTTGTGTGAGGCAGCAGTTCAGGTGGTTACCTATGCTGCCATCTTGGTTTCTCTGGTTAACCAATTTTTAATGCTAGTTTTTTGTTTGTTTGTTTTGCTTGGATAATTATCTAATGAGATTAGCCTGACCCTACAAAACGCTGGGAGAGGAAGCTCTTCTCTTGTATACAAAATGAACATTTTCTTTACTCAGACTCTTTCTAAAAATGGCCAGAAAATTTTATTTCCACTGTTAAACTGGGTCCCAGGGAAGGAGAATGGCACTTTCACTGGCCAGAAGATGGGCTTAAGCGATGCCAGGTGCAATTAGTAAAATGATAATCTGAGGATTTGTTTCTCTCTGGCAAATGCTTTCTGATGGCTGAAATGTCTCTAAGTGTTGACAGTTTGAACTGTACAGTCTCCGCTAGTCTTCTTGTTTCCCTTAAAGCTTGGAAACCAATTTCATTTAGACTCTGCATGTTTCTCATTCATACTTAGTGACTTAGTCATTCTGTAGAGAACTGGGTAATTTTATACCAAGGATGGGATCTTTCTAGGGTGATAATTGCCCTGATTTGCCCAGAACTGAGAGGTTTCCTAAGATATGAGATTTTTGCCCAAATTGACAAAGTCCTGAGCAAACCCGGGTGAGCTGGTTAGTGTTTTTGTACCTGAAAATCTACTTGGTAGTGGTTATAGACTAACATCTGCCACATAAATCAATAACTAAAATCACTTTAATGTCTGGGATTGCCAGGTTTGTACTGTTTGATGAGGTCGTAGAAAAAAGTGAGTGAGATTTTTTAAAAAACAACAACACTGTTTCTTATGTTTTTTCTTGGTTTGGTTTACTTTTGTTTTTTATACAGGCTTTTTGCCTGAATTTACTTTTGTAAGCATTCTCAGTTTATTTTCTGGAACAACCCTTACGTACAGAAAAATGTTTGTTTGCCTTTGTCTTTTTCTCTCGTGTGTGGGAGGAAGAAGTAAATTCTGGAACCACTCTGCCTTCTCTTAGGCTTGTTTTTGAGTTGCCTTTATGATTGGTGACCATATCAGTCTTAGCTGAATATACAGTTACGTTTTAAAACTTATTTTTATTACTGAAAGTATTACAGATGTCCTCCATTTCCCTCCCATTGGCCCCCTCTGCCCAGTTCCCCCTCCGAGGCCTTCACTTCACTGTTGTCTATGTCCATGGTTTATGCATATATGCTTACTAGAGGCCAGGTGCACGGGAGGGATCCCCTCAGCCTGGCCTGCGCCCTTTCACAATCCGGGACCAAGCAATCTGACATCCCTGCCCTCCCCCCGCTGAGGGATATAGCAATTCAGAAGTGGCAGGAGGCCAGAGAGACGCCCCAGCCATGAGCCTGGCTTCTGGCCGAGCGGTGCTCCCACTGTGGGAGCGCACTGACCACCAGGGGGCAGCTCCTGCATTGAGCACCTGGCTCCTGCTGGTCAGTGCGCATCATAGCATTCTGGTTGTTCAGTTGTAACAGTCGCTTAGGCTTTTATATATATATAGATAAGTTCTTTGGTTAAATTATTCCTGCCTTCTCTCCCCTTCCCTCTAAAATTTCTGATGCTTATGAGATGACCCTCCAGTTTCTTTGACACTCAGTTAATGTACATTTTATGGGAAGCACAAATGTGATTTGGTTGGGAGTTTTTCTGGCATCAATGAATCTTAAAAGAAGTAAAACCTCCCAAGAATTCTTTGTGTTTTCCCTGCATTCAGGATTACCTTTCCTGTGTTTTAGAAGAGAAAAGTCCCTATTTCTTTCCTTGTTACATTCCACACCCATTCTCTCAGCTTGTAACCCAGTGTCTTCACCCAGCATTTTGGAGAAGTATTTGTGCTGGTGTAGGCTGCAAAGTTAGGCTTATGTTTCTCATGTAGCAACAGAAGCATATACAGCATAGTAAGGAGTGTAGAAGTTGTGGAGGGTGCTCTGTGATCCATGTCCTATGTGTGAACTGACTTGGAATAGTCCTGAATGCTCCCCTCTTCATAAGAACCTATAGAGACTTTCCTTACACGTGGACTTATGAGGTAGTGCTTTGATCCAGGGCATTAAAAAAAAAAGGAAAGCTTTGATTTATGAAACAATAATAGTCATCTTTTTTCAGATGACTTTTATAAGCTTCTCTTAAGATTAGCTATCTACTTCATTGAAAACATTTCTAAATGTTTTCTTTCTCATAGGACTAGGTCGAAGAGCTGAAGACCTGTCTGCTGAGCAACACCGACTTGCTGTAAAGTAAGTTAAGTTTAACAGTATATTCTTGAGTGTTTTTTATATCAGTATCTAGAGATCTTCATTTTTTTCAATCTTCACCTGAGGATATGTGTTTTTTTTAATTGATTTTATAGAGGAAGGGAGAGGGAGGGAGGGAAGGAGAGAGAGAATGAATGAATGGGGGGGGGAGGGAAGGAGAGGAGAGAGAGAGAGAGAGAGATTAGTAAGTTGCTTCCCTTATGTGCTCTGACTGGGAATCGAATCCACAACCTTTTTGGTGTACAGGATAATGCTCCAACCGACTGAGCCAGGGTGAGATCTTCATTTTTTAAAATATTTGCATATGAGCTTCATTATGTGTATGTAATAGCGTTTATTTAATGAATCTGCTATTGATAGAAACTTGGGCGTTTACCAGTCTTGGCTTTTGCAAATAGTAAATGATGAATAACCTTGTCCATAGGTCATTTCAGATGGGTTTGGGTAGAGCTGCAGGATCGATTCCCAGAAGTGGGATTGCTGGGCCAGAGAGTAAATGGATCTGTGATGTTAGTTTTGTAGGATTCTCCTTCACTGGGGTTGTTATGTCTATTCCAGAATTATTTTTATGGGGCATGTGTCTCAGGTTCTTAAGAAACAGTTATCAATGCAAATTAGTATGATTAAATGCTGGCATGAAAAAACAGGAGGTAAAACTGGAGAGAGAATACTGGCTGGGGAGAGGAGGAAGGAGGAAGGCTGATGAAGGTGGACTTTGGCCAGTGTTGACATGCAATAGAAAGGGAGTGGGTGTTCGAGAGGGAGGAGGCTATGCAAAGTAGGAGAATAGCATATGAAAATAGAAAAGACATGTGGGGTAGCATATTGGGGAGAGTGGTGCAGCCCTGGCCGAGAGGTCCTACTAGAGAGTAGGAGGAGGAGATAATTGGGAGGAGTGAGAGGGTCCCAGGTGGTAAGGAGACTGAGTGCCTCATTTCTTTATTAAGAATTTGAGACTTGGATTCAAGGGAAGATCATTGGAAGAGTCTACTGAGTTCAGTTCTTTGCTGAGCATTATGGGTGTGTAAGTGCTATAGGCGTAACTCCAGTGACTGGTCACCATGGCATTTTAGGAAGCCTTTCCCCACAATTCTTTCTTGCTGGAAGAGCATGCCCCTCCAGATGCCATTAAAGGACTACACAGAATAGCTCCTACAGACTGTTTTCCCTGCTGCTACTCTTGTCTGTTGACCTCATGCCTGGATGCCAAAGCAGACAAGAGACTGTTACAGCGATGTTTTTGTGTGGCTTCGTCAAGTAGAAACTGGTTTCACCCATCCTTTGTTTTGTGCTTATTTTAGTAATTGGGAGGGAGTTTTCCTATTTGAAAGCATCTCAATCAACTAACAGGTTTGGATCCCCTGCCGCCCCCCCCTCCCGCCTTACGTTTATTACCTTCACCTTCTCCTGTAGACTGCTAAGGTTGAGAAAGCATTTTGCAGCCTCAGAGTTGCCTTTGCTCTAGACCTCACCCTCTGTGCTTATGGTAGTGATCCGCCAGCAGAGGGTGCCATGGAGTGCTGCCTCTTCTCTGAGCCAATCACCTCATTAACTTTTCCTTTCAACAAGATTTCTCTCTTAGGAGAATTTTAGAGAAACAGAACAAGGAAAGATCCTGTTATGTTTTATAAACTGTAAAGATAACACTTATGTTTACGACTTGCTTATTTGAAAATATGAAAGAAAAATTAAAGACTGAATACTTTTCAACCTTTGTAAAAAACTTTATTTTCACAGAGCAAAACCCTCTTTTTTGGAATACTTAAGCTACCTTCTCAACTTCATGAGTGTCATAGCTGGACCGTGTAACAACTTCAAGGACTATATAGCCTTCATCGAGGGGAGACATATACACATGAAGCTGCTGGAAGTGAACTGGAAGGAAAAAGGTTTCCATAGCCTGCCAGAACCTTCTCCCACTGTAAGATTTTAGTGCCAAGTGTTTACCCAGAGGCCCCAAGTATAGAGTTTTGCAGCCAGGGCTGACTTCCACTAAGAACTGTTCTAATTCAAAACCCAAGCAGTTTAACAAAGTTTGGCCAATAACTTTTCCCTCCATTTGTTTAAAATACTGATATTGGCATTTATTTGCAGTTCTCTGTGTTGGAGAAACAGATGCTTATTTCACAGAGCTGGTCATTGGCTGGGAATATTAAAGCAATCCATCCATTAGTCAACCAGCAAATATTTAGTGCCTACAGTGTTCTCAGCGCTGTACTAGCAAACACATTCAAATTTATGGGTGTTTTGTCTTTATGAATATAATTAATACACAGCCAAAGGATAATGTTCATAAAAGCTGGGGGGGGGGGTGGTGAAGGAAGTGAGGACCAGAATAAATGTGCTTTTTATTGGAGAACCCACTTGTTTCCAGGGAAACCAGTTTTACACTGCCCAAAGCTTGGGTTTAGTGCCTTTGAGAGAGTTTAAGATGGTTTTTTGAAGTAACTTTTAAATGTCAATCTGAATTTTATTCATCTCAAAGTAGTCTAAGGATAACTTAGTGAACTTTACAAATATGGTAAACTTATGCAGATAAACTACCCTGGTTGGGGTGGTGTGTGGGAGGCAATAGTCCATGTGTCACTCTCACATCGATGTTTCTCTCTCTCCGTCTCCCCCTACCTTCCTCCCTTCTACTCTGTAAAAATCATTGGGGGAAAAATACCCTCTGGTGAGGATTACCAAAATAAAATAAAATGTCAGTACATCTTAACCCCAGAGCAGGCTACATTGATCCTTCCTGGAGGGTTTCTAAAGCTCTCCATTACCTGCCGTGTCCTGGCGCAGGCATTTCATCACACGCACACGGAATCTTCCAAACTAAGCTCTATCCTCCTTGCTGGCCATTCAAACCCATTTCCTTGACTGCTGGCTACAGAAGTGGAAGGCAAATGGCTATTGCTTTCGGATGGAAGACTGCCACCCTGTAGTGTCTGTTTCTCTCCTGTTTTGGGTAATGAAACCATCTACCCTTTGTTGGTAGAATTTACTGGTAAAAGTTTTGTTCCATTTTAGACGCATTCAGGCCTCCAGTGTGAAGTATGCTTTGCATCTAAATAGAGCACTGTGCCTCTCGCGCTATTTGTGCCGCGAGGAAGAACGCCTGTTGCCACTCCGTCAGGGAACGTGGCCAGAGCAGCTATCGGAGCAGCTTGGCTCTCCACGGGCCCGCGCCAGACTGTCTTCCTTCTACAGGATCTTCTGCGCGGTTCCCCTGACTTTCCCCCCTCATTCCAGGGAGCGGTGATCCACAAGCTGTGCGTGACCGGGGTGTCTCTCCTTTTGTTTTTGACGCTCACCAAGACCTTCCCAGTCACCTGCTTGGCCGATGACTGGTTTGTTCATAAGGCAAACTTTCTGACGCGGCTGGGCTATTTATATGTTGTCATGCAAGCCTCAAAGCCCAAGTACTACTTGGCCTGGACGTTAGGTAAGTTCGATGGAGTCGCCCTAAATGAAGGAGGGGGGAAATGACACTTGTTGGATGGCTTCACCAGAACAACATTTCGGATCACTTAACCAAAAAAAGCCCCATACGTAATGGGAAGCAGTGGAGTCAGCGTCATTTGCTGCTCCCCAGGGAAGCTCTCCTCTTTGCCGCCATCATAAACCCAATTGTGCGTGATAAGGAAAAAACAGTCCTGGTTGCAGTTTTAACCCAATGTTATTAACAGATGGCCTGCCTAGGAAGCTGCTGCTTCCACCAATCAAATGGCCATTTAGTGCAGTGGGCGGTTAGGGGAGAATTCCAGAATGACCTGGCTTTCTTGCAATTTTTCTGGGCAGTATACAATGTTGGATACCCATTAATTTTACCCACACACATGCCAATTTAGGTTATACTTTTAAAGACATAGTTGGTTAAGCTTTATGCCTTGGAGAGAAGCTGACTTCAATTGATTTTTTTTTTTTAAGGTAGAAAGTTCAACTTAATTTGGTTTTAACACACTTTTTTCTTTGCCTGTGATGTAACTTAGTCAGTACCAAGTTTCTCTCTTTTCTTTTCAAACAATTTTAGACTGGAAAAGTTTGCAGCTTAGCTGAGTGAGCAGTACACCCTTCCATTTACTTACAGGAATGATAAAGCCACAGCAGCTGTGTGCATTTTACATTCGGACCCTTTCAGGAATGGGAGTTGAACCTCGTAGCTGAAGCGACGGGTTTGCTGTCCCAGAGCAGTGACTGTTTATAAAGCTGAATAGGTTATTAAACTCAGATCCCAGTGCTTAGCCCATATTTCATGCGTGAGGGCGTGGCATTACTGAGTTCCTCTTTTCTCATTTTGTGCTCCAAAGTTTTAGCCCCAAGGTGTAGCTACTAAATGTTTCTCCTTTATTATTTCATTGTGGTAAAAGTATACACAACCGAAATGTACCATCTTCACCATCTGGCGTGTGCGGTTTAGTGGCACTGAGTTCCTTGAGGTGGTTGTACCACCGTCTCCACCCTCCACCTCCAGAGCTGTTCCCATCACCCCCGGCAGAAACTCTATCCATTAAGCAGAGTTAGCTCCCCAGCTCCCAGTCCACATTATTTCTAAGGGTCGTAGTGCAGGGAGAAGTTTGGTCCAAATAGTATATATGTAACATTTGGCCAGAGAAATCTCACTTAGAGCTTCTTAAAATTTTGTTTCTTGTCACAGTCAGTTTAATTCAAGGAGTTTTTGTTGAGTACCATGTTCTGTGCTGTGAGGAATCCTCCAGATTGTCACGCTCTGTGGGACCACAGACGTGGGCACCAACAAGGCAGTTCACATCAGGGGCTGTCCCAGGGGTGGGCAGAGGAGAAGACAAATATGGTCGTCAGGGAGCCTTCAGAAGTCTCCTTGTATCTCATTCCTTTTTCTGCAGTTGCTTTATTATCTAAAAGTCATTTCCTTAGGAGGTAGGCATTATCCCTTCTGTGGTTGGGACCTTACTTGGAGCACCAGGCTATTTTTCTATGTGAAATTGTATTTTCACCTTGCTCTAACCTCAGTACGTGCGTTTGTGCGTGCGTGTGTGTGTGTGTGTGTGTGTGTGTGTGTGTGTGTGTGTGATTGAGAGAGAACTGCTTACTCCCTTTACTACCTTCTACTTCCTCACTTATCCTCCTCCTCTCTCTCCTCTCCCTCCCCTTCCACTCCCACATTCTGTATCTCAGGGTTAATGGGCTGGCTTCTGGACTAAATCGGCTCCTGCTTTGAGGAAAGGCCATTCCATGGCCTCATAGGGAAAGTCTAACATGAGGTGGGTTGTGCCCGCGGGTCTAGGTGGGGAGGGGGTCCCAGGGAACGGGGGTGCCTGGCACTGTTTCGTGCTTTGGGGAGTTCCCCAGCTATTATGGGTATAGAACAGCTTTGTGTGTAGCTTTCTCTGTGGACTTGGCTCTTTTTCTTTTCTCCGCCCCCTTCCCTTCTCTCCCCCCGCCTTTATCTTTTTTGGTAGCTTCTGTAGAACACTTCATTAATGTGTATGGCCTCAATCTGAGGTTTGTTACAGTTTAGGTTGCGTGGGCTGGTCTGCAATTAACCTGTGTATTATTTATAAATAAAGTAGTAGTGAATAGTATGACAGGGAATATTTAAACTGCTTAACTGAGTAATTGTTTTATCCAGCTGCTTAAAACACCATTTACATATAATTGATGTACTAATTATACATGATTATAAATTTAATCCGTAAAGCTGCTGGCCTCTTGATGAATCTCAGCTGAGTTACACTGCGTTAGCCTAGTTCTAGTTACTGTTTATATTGAAATAATACAACTATTTTCTTTTGATTTAGTGTACAGTTCTGTCCCCCATCTTCCCCACTCCTCCCCCGCCTCCCCACTAATTAGTGAGACTCAACTTTAGCCCAGGCTGTGTTCTAAAGAAAACAAACCATAAAATATGGGTATCTGAATTAATTTATCTGTAATGATGTACTAGAGCCATGTACAATATAAAGCCAGTTTTTCAATATCCCTTTAAAATAGGTAACATTATTATAGCCATTTTATACTCAAAAGAATAGGTTTCTACAAGTTCAAGAACTCGCCCAAGGCTGTGCATTTACTCTGATGCTGACGTGGAGAGAGGAGCCCAGGAGATTGACCCCCAGAGCCCGCCCCCACCACTGTGTTCACACCGCTGTGAGCTGTATTCCATGAGAAATGCCTGTAGAGTGATTTACAGTATCCTAAAAGATAGCAAGTGTGCTCGTGCGCAAACACACAAACTCAGGATAGTTATTATCCTGATTTTTTTAGATCAGGCCTGGTCAGCCAGAGCTGAGGCTGGAGGTGGGACAAGGGGTCCCAGCACAGCCAGTCCAGCCTTGTTTACAGTTGTCAACACAGACCTCAAGGGCTCTTCCCGCAGATTAGTGCCCACAGAGTTAAAACTATTAGTTGCTTAACTGGCCCACTCTTGCTTTGCTTTTCCACTGATCTCCCATCCAGTTGGCCCGGGAGACTGACCTATCAGGACTCCTCTCTTTTAAAAGAAACCAATCTTACAGCAATGATTTAATAGATAAGCGACGTTAAATCATCAACTATGAAGGAGACAAACAGAACAGGGTGTTCTCCTGTAGAGCAGCCGTCAGAAGTCCCTCTGGAGTTGGTCCTGAATTCTAGACCCAGAGGAACAGAGCTGCAGGAAAGGAAGGCCCTCTGTGGTCTCCTCCCAATCTCAGGCTGTACCTGCCGTGCTGTGCTTTCATCATAGGATTTTCTTTTAAAAAAGAACCAGTGACCTTGAAATGAGACAACTGAAGTGAGAGGATGGCCCTCTGGTCACTGTAGTAAAGTAATTGGTTTCATCAGGTCTTTGTTTACACAAAGCATTTCATTAAAGGAGTTGATGAGAAGTGCATGCCCCCTGCAGGGGGACCTTTCTTAGGGTTCCGTGAAGTCACCTAACAATGGTAGCAGGAGTTTTCAGACTGACTTTAGGGCAGGATGGCTTCAGTATTGTGTCCACGTGTGGTCTCCATGGCAGCTGGTCCCCATTTCACATCTCTAGCTCTCTTCCTCTTCTTGTAATCTGAACGTTTCTAACTGCATCTCAGCAGCCCCAACTGATAGATATCCTTCCGGCCTGTCGCCCTTCCTATGTTCAGAATGAGCTGCGCTTTCCTTTTCAAAGCTGGGTCTCCTGACTCAGTGCTGTCTTACCAGTTAACGTCCTGCCGTCTTTGATGACAGCTCTTGGACCGCCACGGGTCCCTCGTTTCTTCCTCCTGTCTCTGCTTCTGAGCTTAAGTGTATTTTTCCCTTCTTCCCTCTCTCCTCCTATATCCAGCAGGTGCTCACTAATGCCAGTGAATAAATAAAAACGAGTAAAAATTGAGGTCACCAAAAAGCCAAACATGTTTCTCTGATTCACCATGGCACCAGGCCCTTTAAATCTTTTTGGTGTCCTTTCTGAGGAAACTGCAACCTATCTCTCAGTCTTAAAGCAAGACAGACATTGGAACCTTTTAAAGCAACAATGCGACTTTTGTTCCGTATCCTAACGTGTTGTTTTGAAAACCATAGCTGATGCCGTGAATAACGCAGCTGGCTTTGGGTTCAGCGGAGTGGATCAGAATGGAAATTTCTGTTGGGATCTGCTTTCTAACCTAAACATCTGGAAAATCGAGGTGAGTGTATTGTGCTTTTGAATCCAGCTGCGATAGTATATAAAGCAGTGGTTTATGTTGAAAGCAGTGTCCAGGGATCAGGGCCAGCAGTCTCCGGGACTGGGTGCATCTTGGAATATTTTTCCTCTTTGTCTTATTTTCTTTTTAAAAGATACTTTCTTGGTAGTTTTAATGGTTCAAGGAATAATGACACAAGAAAACCTGAAAAAGAGCCAGGAAAATCTTTTTTGTTGTTTCCATTCCTGTGCCTTCAACTTGAAGTACAGAATCCATTTTCTCTTGTTCACATTCCACTTCTTTCAGTCAAGAACACAGACTGGCCCTAGCCGGGTTGGCTCAGCAGACAAAGCATTGGTCTGCAGACCAAAGGGTTCTGGGTTCCATTCCGGTCAAGGGCACGTGCCTTGGTTGCAGGCTCCTCCCGGGCCCTGGTCGGGGCTCGTGCAGGAGGCAACTAACCAATCAATGTGTTTCTCTCACATCGATGTTTCTGTTTTTCCCTCTCTCTTCCACTCTCTAAAAAATCAATGGAAAAATATCCTCAGGTGAGGATTAACAACAACAACAACAAAGAACACAGACTGGAAGCTTCTGCATTTAGATTTCAATTTTGCAAATGCTCTCTGTGGTTCCTTTGGAAACAGTGATAATCCAATTGCGTTTCAGAAGAATTGCCATCGCGCAGAGCTTTCAGCCTCTGGAAGCAGTGCAGTTTTTCTCTTTCGCTGGCTTTGTCCTCGTATGTCTTCATCATCGCAGTTGGTCTCCTCGGGGCCATGTCACTTGGCTTCCTTGGCCTTGTCAGCAGTCAGAGCTGACAGGAAGACCACATCGCAGACCCTAGTCCCCTGGCAGAGGGATGGAGTAGGACATGGTTCTCAGCAGGCAGAGTGTTGGTTCTCCCACCAGGTGACTCGGGTTCTTGGCTGGAAGGGGATATGCAGGTAGAGCAAGAAGCCAGGGCCGTGGCGACTTTCTGCCTGCCACCCATGGTAGGTGGACAGTAGGCCACAGGAAATCTTGCGGGGGAGATACCTTCCACCTTCTTGATGCCTGAGTCTTCTCTTCATCTTAAATGGACAAGCTCCAGCCTCCAGAACAACCTTTCTCATTTTCAGAAAAGCAACGTAGATAATGTCTATGCTTCTCGCTCCTATACAGATGATGTCACAGGGAGTCCAAAGATGTTATGGCTTGCCTCTCTATTTCCACCAAAATTCTTCTCTCCCTCAAAACTCTTGGACCACTGCTGGCTGCTATGGGTGAATGTCCTTCACGGGGGTTCCCTCTGACCTCCAGCTGCCCCCCAGTCTCCTCCGCTGTGCACACAAGGACAGTCATTTCACTGGGCATGTGTTCAGGGTGAAGGGCCAACTTATTAAGTTACATGTTTGTTATAAAGAAAAACCAGAAGGAGGAGCTTGGCATTTTTAATCGAGTTGCTATAGAGGAAGGAGCTAAAGAAAACCAAGGCAGTCGATTTAGTTAAGGTTCCTACAAGCTGTGTGTATGACATTTTACTAGCCATAGAAGATATGGATACATAGAAGTCCTTAGGGTTTTGAAATAAAAACTCACAATGCAAAATCTGTCTATTTACATCTACTGATGACCTTTCTTCTTCTCTCCTTCTCTTCTCTCTTTCTAAACAGATTACATTAGGCCAGTGTGTGACCTAAGATTTTCTTATGGTTGAAACAGAAAAAAGTGGCACTTGTACTTTCTACCTTCACTAGGCATCTCTGGTTCTTGAATGTTCGTTTCATGCTTTCCACCGCCAACCAGCCTTTGCTAAGCCTTTTTTTTTTTTAATGAGGAAACCTTGTTCATGGCTTGTTTTGGAAAGTGTCTTCCTCAGAGGTTGATTTCTTTGTGTCATTGCCAGTTTGGTGATATTTCTTTCTTTTCTTTTCTGTATTGTGACTCCATGTGTAAAATCTCTCACTATCCTAAATACAATGGGAAGCATTTGAACCTGTGCAGCTGTTTGTAGAATAACTTCACAAGACTGACCTAGTTTATAGATGGCAACACAGTGAAAAGAGGACAGTAACATTGCAGCTGTCTCCATAAAGGCACTCAGTTCACACGATTAAACTTTTCCTAGGGCAAATCCCCTTTTAAGGTATTTAGTTTTAAAATTCAAATGGCTTAAAAACATTTTTTTAAACCATAGAGGATGGAAAATCCACAAAACATTCCTTCAAGTTTTCCTATAATTTGAAAATAAATTGAGGAAAATTGAGACTTTGCAAGCCAAGTGTTTGTCAGTCTCATAAACATCAGGATGTTCCTGCCTTCAGTGGAACAGCTGATGCACTCTTGACCGAGGAGTCACTAGTGAAACAGCACATCAGGTCTGCTGCCAGGGAAATTCTGGGGAGGACTTTCCATTATTTGGGGTATTTTTAAAGCTAATGATAGGTGTTACTTTCTTCTTTTTAGACTGCTACAAGTTTCAAAATGTACCTAGGAAACTGGAATATTCAGACAGCTACTTGGCTAAAGCGGTAAGAAAAACAAAAGTGACCTCATTCCTCACGGCACTGGGATATGTTTAGATGGGAGTTGTTAGTTGAACAGCAATAGTAGTAATGTCATCTGACACTTTTGTTTTGTATGAACATCTATGTCCTCTAAGTAAAAAAAGTAGAAAATAGTGATTTGAGAAGATCAAATAATAGAGAATGTTTATTTTAATGTATCAAACATTTAATCCTGCCATTCCTATGTACCAGGCACTCATTTAATCCTATGAGATGTTGGTAGTTATTATCCCCATTTTGCAGATGAGCAAATTGAGGCACAGAAGGGTTCTGTAACTTGCCCAAACTCACCCAGCTAATGAGTAATAGATAACAGCCCAAGCAGACCACCTGCCGAGCCAGGCTCTTAACCTCTGTGCTGCACTACCTCTAACCTAGAGGACAGCCTGTTGATCAGATGTCAAAGATGGACATTGTCAGCGTCCAACCACTGAAATCCTGGTATTTATCCCTAGCATTGAAAGCTTTATGCTACCCCAGATAATTGTGCTTTTAAACTTTGTATTTTTATTGATATTTCTGTTTCCTTACACATTCCAAAATTAAAAATATTACTTATTATGGAACTGATAATATGTTATCCCGGGATAATATACTATCCTTGAAACTCTAGCTAGTGAATATTCCTATCATATAAGTTCAGGGAGAGTATTAAAATGCTAAGCTGTAGATTTTGCTGTTGGTAAGTAGCATTTTTCTTAGGTGAAAACTGGGTAAAAGAAGAGACAATGTATAGTAATTCCCCCAAAGTAAGCTCCTACAGTCTTGTCTGAAAATTGATCTGAACATGCAATTTTTGAAAATTTATCCTTAATATTGCTATTAATTTTGCAAATAAGTTTTGAATATTGAGTAATCCCAACATACCAAGAGTTTTAGTCTCCATTAGGAGTTTGTTTTAAGATGACTGAACATATATGTATGCACATAAAAAAATGAAAAAAAAAATAAAATGATTTGATTTATAAAAAAGATAAAGGGTAAGAACCAAGTACCTATGCAAACTATTCCTCATTAAAAACAACAACAATACATTATACAAATGGGGTCTCAGTCCTGTTTTTCTCCCCAAATGCATTGTCTTTCCATGAAGAGGGAGCCATAATCCTTAGTTTGGCTTTAAATAATTTACTTTTGACAACCCATACAATGCAGGATTGGTGTTAGCTGTTTGAGTTTCTATTTTATGTTCCATTTGGGTCCTCTCATTTAGTAAACCTCGTAGTGGCCTCCTCTCAGTGCATTGGCAGTTCGCAGACTGAGCTTGGGAGAAAGTCCCCTGCCACTGTGTTAATAATCAACAAAGATGCCAAAGCTCTCTAGGGTGTTTTGCTGACAATGTCTTAATCCACACAGTATTACTCTTTAAGGAAACTTCATGGATTGAAATCCAATGGGCACAGTGAGAACTGAAAGGTCCTATAACTAACACTTTGATTTTGAGCTGGAGTCATTCCTAAATGAGGTGAAAAGGGTTGCAGAGCTGGTTATGGCACAGGGGCTAGGCTGAAAGGTAAATTAATTTATACTAAATGAGGATATCCACTTCTAAAGAACCTTATCCTGATTCCAAGGTTTTCAGTGCCAATGGCACTTATTTATCCATAATTATTCCTGGTAGATTAGACCATTGGTGGCAGGAGCTGGCCAGAGCCTCACCACTTGGATTTTTATTAGATACTAGAGGCCCAGTGCAAGAAATCGTGCATGGGTGGGGTCCCTCTGGGTGGCCTGCAGGGATCGGGTCAAAACCCGCAGTCCAGTGCTGCCTGCAGCTCCTACCTGCAGCTCCCACTCATCCCAGCACCACTGTGCCTGCCGCGGGCTCACGCCCAATAAGTCCCAATTGGGAGAGGCTCGTGCTGCCATAGCAGCGCTTGCCAGCCATGAGCTCTGAGTCTGGCGTCCTCCCAGGGGGAGTGTCCTGCGGGATCGGGCTGAAACCAGCTCTCCGACATCTCCTGAGGGGTCCCGGATTGCGAGAGGGTGCAGGCCAGGCTGAGGGACCCCACCTGTGCACAATCAAGCCAGGGAGGGACTGCGGGAGGGCTCCAGGGCATGTCCGGCCCATCTCGCTCAGTCCCTATTGGCCGGACCCCAGCAGCAAGCTAACCTACCAATTGGAGCATCTGCCCCCCGGTGGTCAGTGCATGTTATAGCGAGTGGTTGAGCAGCCTTAGCATATCATTAGCATACTAGAGACCCGGTCCACAAAATTTGTGCACGGGGGGGAGGGGGACCTCAGCCCAGCCTGGACCCTCTCCAATCCGGGACCCCTTGGGGGATGTCCGACTGCTCCTGTGGATCAGGCCTAAACTGGCAGTCAGACACCCCTCTGACAATCCTGGACCGCTGGCTCCTAATTGCTCACCTGCCTGCCTGTCTGATCGCCCCTAACTGCCCCCCTGCCAGCCTGGTCACCCCTAACTGCTCCCTGCTGCTAGCCTGCTCACCCCTTACTGCCCACCCCACTGGCCTAGTTGCCCCCAACTGCCCCCCTGCCAGCCTGGTCGCCTCTTACTCCCCGCCCCCCCCCTCGCCAGCCTGGTCACCCCCAACTTCCCCCCTGCTGGCCTGGTTGCCCCATGCAGCCTGCTATTCAGTCATTTGGTCGTCCCTCACTAACCCCCCTGCTGGCCTTGTTATAGGCAACCTGGTTGTAGGCAACCAACTTGTGAGGGTGTGAAGGTTAATTTGCATATTACCTCTTCATTATATAGGATTATGCTTTGATTGGTTGTTCTGCCATTTGGTCTATTTGCATATTACCATTTTATTATATAGGATAGAGTAATGGGGTCAGATTATTTATTTCTGTGAAGGTTAAAAGTTCATGTGAATTGCCTACCTGATAGTGTTCAAGAAAACTTGAGTTCAGGCTGCTTGGACTGCATTGTGAGTCCCTGAATAGGGTTAGGCAGGCAGGTTGTCAGGAATGGAGCAAATGACTTCTGTAGGTCTGATTCGAAAAGATGCCAGTATAATGGAGGTTTCTGGTTTGTTTGACCGTGGCTGGTTGTGCCTGCCTGTCTTCACAGAGTGTGCTACGAGCGTGTCCCCTGGTACCCCACAGTGTTCACCTTCATCCTGTCTGCCCTGTGGCATGGTGTCTACCCTGGGTACTATTTCACCTTCTTAACTGGAATCCTCGTCACAGTAGCAGCCAGGACGGTAAGCCTGCTTTGGTTGTGGGGTCTTTTCCTTAGTAATGTAATGCCTGTATGTTTGTTTTCATTTAGTCCTATTAGGAGTCAGGGATGAGAGGTTAGGAGTGATGTTTTGAAAAAATCAAACAGAAGTCTTCCCATTAGAGAAATACTTCAGTATCTAGGAGCTTGTGGTCATCAAATGCTTTATCATTTTATTTTCACATTATTTACAGAGTGTGTTTGCAAAAGAAAAGGAATTTTAGGAGCACCGTTTAGTAACTTAAGAGATGAAAACATTTTTAATCATTAAAGGCTGTGAACATATGCAATCTACTAATCACAGGTGACAACGATTATTAGTGAATGTAGGCTTCATAAGACTTCATTTTACTTATACTTCACTTCTCATTTCATTATCCTAAGCCCAGAAATAATTCAGTCTATGAGCAAGCAGCCATTAAAATCACAGCCATAAGAACTGTGTTCTGTTGGAGGTTGCTCCAAACTCTCATGGCTGATCCAATTGAATTAGTTTGTGTAAAATCCTTTGGATTTTATAAATTTGGTTCTCTAGGTTTTTTGGGAAGTTTGCCCTAGACTGTTCCTGGCAGTAGAGCAGGATAATAAAGGAATAAAAATATGCCTTCCCTCAAAGAATGAGATGAATATGAATATAAGTAACTACAATTCAATATGCTGTAATTATCAGATGCCGAGTTTTATATTTGATTTTATTTCAGCCTATGATAATGATTGTGGTCTTTCTCATTCATGTGCCAACAGCTTTAAATGACATTTGTTGAACTGTATAAGCTATTCACTTATTCTTTAATGTATCTGTTCTATGAATATTTTAGGAGCCCTACTTCAGTGTTCTAGGTGCTAAGCTACTGTAGTGAGCAAAAACAAGAGGTCCCCCCTCTCCCCATGGAATTTTTAGTTAGGTGAAGGTTTGTTGGGACATATGTGTAAACAGTATGGATAATTGATCACCAATCATGCTGATTAGCACACTTTAAAAATTAAATATATATTGTACATATTTGTGCATAGAAACCAGAGAAGGCATTTTCTTTTCGCCAATATATATACCTACTTGGATTATAAAAGAACATTGAAAAGCAGAGGGCAGGACAAAGAAACAAAGGCTACAGTTTTGTTTGTTAATTTATTCAGAGTATTATTTCTTAAAGTGTCTTTGATTTAATTGATCTCAACTGGTATAAAAGCATTGATTTATGTAAAACTTTTTTTTGTGGGCAGGGGGGTGGGTAGCCTGGAAACATTTTTTTACAAATTAGTAAGGTGAGGTTGGAGCAGAGAGGGTTCATAGAAGAGTATTCCCTTTTTTGTTTTTGTTTTTCCCCGAACGGAGAATAGAATCAAATAGGCATGAAGTATCTTAGACTCGGGAATATAATCTCCTACATGCTTGCCTACGCTGCCCCCACCATGGATGGACCTCTGGCTTCTGTCCGGAGGAACCCAGAACGAGGAGAGGTGTCCACTCACCAGCCGCCCTGCTTTAGGGCTGACCTACCGATAAGGCAGCCTTGGCTTCAGCTCCGCCTCTGCTTCTCGGATCTGGAGATTAGGGGTCTTTCTGGAGCAAATCTAGTCACATGTGTCCAACAACCTCCACATGAGTACATCTTTTGACCCAGCATAGCCCATTTCAAAGAATTCCTCAGTTTCCCTGTCTGTCAAAGGAGTATGATGATGCTCACATGATAGGCTTGCCTGGAGAATCACACAGGTGAGCATTAGCACAAGCTTGGCATGCAGTAAGAACTCAGTAAATGGGAGCTGCTCTTATTTTTAATGCTAATATTACTTTATTACTATTATTCAAAGGAAATAATTAGGAAACACTGCAGAGATTTGTCTATGAGGGTAGCATCACAGAATTGGTCACTATAGCAGGGGGGTGGGACCCAAGCTAACTTTTCCATTGTTAATTTATAATTGTATTGGGGATTAATACTTACTGATGTGAAAGAAAAACAACAACAACCACATCATGAACTATTTACTACCGGCCGGTGTGGCTCTGTTGGTTGAACATTGACCTGGTCACCAAAAGATCAGCAGTTTGACTCCTGGTCAGGGCACATGCCCAGGTTGCAGGCTTGATATCCCTGATAGAGGGTGTGAAGGAGGCAGCCTATTGATGATTCTATCTCTTCCTTCCTCTCTATAAAAATCAATTTAAAAATCTTTATAAGAAAAGCAGATGAAAGGTTATTTTTTAAAAAAATATTTTTATTGAGTTCAGAGAGGAAAGGAGAGGGAGAGAGAGACAGAAATATCAATGATGAGAGAGAATGAATCATTGATTGGCTGCCTCCTGCACGCCCCCCCACTGGGGATTGAGCCTGAAACCCAGGCATATGCCCTTGACTGGAATTGAACCTAGGACCCTTCAGTCCGCAGGCCGATGCTCTATCCATTGAGCCAAACCAGCTAGGGTGAAAGATTATATTGATGCTATTGAAAATATAAAGTGGGTATATATGAGTAGAGTAAGTCTTGGAAGGATATGTGCCAACTTTTTAAATAGTGATTTTCTCTGGGAGGTGTTAAAAAAGAAAAAATTGTTTTTGCTTAGTTCTTTAAATAATTTTAAATACCACGATGGTATTTTTAGTTGAAAATAGGACTCAGATGGTTGGTGTTTTCGAGACCTCACGTTCCTAAGGTGTACCTGCTTACACTGAGTAAAAGTTGTGTTTTGTACCCTCCCCTTTGCCCAGCAGGTGAGGAACAACTGTAGACATTACTTCCTTTCTTCAAAAGCCCTCAAGGTTGCTTATGACGTGGCCACCTGGGCTGCCACTCAGCTGGCCGTCTCCTACACAGTGGCGCCCTTTGTCATGTTGGCAGTTGAACCCACCATCAGTTTATACAGGTAAGTTCCTGCGTTCTCAGCTGCTGTTCAGTAAACATGTGTTTTCTCTGTGTTTGACACAGGACTCAGTAAATTGAATCAACCAGTACTAACAATTTCTAAATACGGCTTCTGTTTCTAAAAAAGGCTGTAGAAAGATTTAAGTGGACATGGTCGTCCTGGAAATCCCAACTCACAAACAACAGTACATTAGCAAAGCTGACGCGAAGTCCTTCAGCCATTCATAATGTAATTAAGGGCCGCTTATGGTAGTGGATTTTAAAGGGGTGGATCTGAGTCCCTCAGAGGGTGAAGCTGCTGCCTTAGCCTCTTTTTCCTGGGGCTAGGCTGTGTTGGAGACAGTGGGCCATTCTGAGAGCAGGACAAGTGGGCAGGTGCTGGGGTGCTGCCCATGCTGGGAGCAGCTGATCTGAGTGGTCTGCAGGAGGCTGTGTCCTGGGAGACGGCAGGTCTGGTGGATGCGCGTGGGATTTATGTGGCACTTGGTACACATGGGGGGGAGTAGGTAGAATTTAGGGTGGAGGGGAAGGTTCACACCAGAGACAAGAGGCCTTCAGGCAAAGGTGTCAGGCCCTTCATTCAAACCTCTTCTTGCTCACTCTCCTTGTTTTATTCTTATGTTGAATTAGTTGCATTTCTCCACTACTTCAAAAAATGTGGTTGTGTGACCTCTGGCAAGTTACTAACCTCTTTCACCTTTTATTTTCTCAACTGTAAAATGAGGCTAAGACTAGAATCCACCTCAAAGCACCTTTGTTAGGACTGAACTAGGCAGATGTGGGAAGGACTCGTGGGTGCCTGGCATATAGTTTGTTTTCAGTAAATGGTAACTTGCATTTATGTAATGGTTTGCACAGGCTTTTGTAGAGTAGCTTTGGAGCACAGCTATGGTCGGGAAAGTGACTTAGAAATAAGCAATGCAAACATGCCTTATTTGTAAGTTGGGTATTTTCTGTGGTTGATTCACTGGCCAGAAATGATCAGAGATACTACCCAGTATGGGTGTCACAGGATGATTCTTTTCAGGTAGAGGAAACTATACAGTCCTCATCAAAAACAGTTTCTAAGTACTCATTAGGTCACAGGAGTTATGTCAGTATAACCTGGAAGTTGAGTTCGGTTTTACTAATATACACATTGTTCTAGATAAGAGATACCAGTATAGTAGGAAAAGAATGATAATCTCTGGGGAAAGGGGGAGCCCTTATTTCAGCCACTACAGAGGTAGGGGGCACTCAGCTTTATATAAGACAGCTGAAATTGAGCACCCCTTCCCTGGACTCCCTCTTCAAGAGGCACCCCCACCATCCTGGCTCTCAGCTGGTTTCCCCTCCTCCGTGTTCCACCTGGGGCAGCCCACGGGCTCACAGCTCCATTTCCCTTCCTCTGGTTCCAGTGCCCTCCAGCCAGCATTTGCCTCCATTGCCTCCTATGTTTTACCACCCCCTGAGCAGCCTGCAGCTCCATTGAGCATCTGCCTGGGCTGTCCAACTTGTTGGCTTAGGTGCTAATTGTTCTGGTTGCAAAGTCTCATAAGTTGTGAGTTGTCTGCTTCTCATATGGTGTCCCCCCATAAGCCCAGGTGTTTTAAGCACAGAATACTGCTGAATGTTAGATTTTCCAGGAATATATGTATTATGTTATTACAGAAACTAGAGGCCTAGTGCATGAAATTCATGCATGGGGGGTGGGGGGAGGGTTCCTCAGCCTGGCCTGCACCCTTTTGCAATCTGGGACCACTGGGATCGGGCCTAAACTGGCAGTCAGACATCCCTCTCGCAATCTGGGACCGCTGGCTCCTAACTGCTCACCTGCCTGAACACCCCTAACCATTCTGCCTGCCTGCCTGATCACCCCTAACTACTCACCTGCCTGCCTAATCGCCCCTAACCACTTGCCTGCCTGATTGCCCCTAACTGCCTCTGCCTCAGCCCCCGCCACTGTGGCTTCATCCAGAAGGATGTCCAGAATGATACTGGAAGGTCATTCAGCTGTTTGGTCTAATTAGCATATTATGCTTTATTATTATAGATAGATGCCTGTATTCAACTCAGTGCTATTTAATACCTACAGTGTGCTCGGCACTGTTCTAGAAGGTGGGGCTAAAATGGTGAGCAAAATGTAGAACTCATTCCTGCTCTCATGGAGAGGATAGCTTGTTAGAAGAGACAGGTGGTAATTGATAAATTTATAAATATACACTAATATCACAATGAGTGAATGGTACAAAGATTTAAGAGAACAGTAACAGGAATCTGACTCAGACTGGGCCTCAAGGGTGGCTTTTAGGAGGAAGTGGCATTTCAGCTAAGTCCTGAAAGCTGCATTGTAGAAGTGAAGCAGGCACAGAGGGTGATGGGTGAGGTAGAACACAGTGGATTTGCTCTAAACATAGCCAACAGCAGAGACAAGCCCCTGGTGATACGAGGAAGCTCTGTGCACCGAAGACTAGAGAAACCCGAGGGTGTGCAGAACACAGAATCAATCCCAGGTAGAAGGTGTTGAGCTGAGAAGAGAAGGGCAGTTGTCAATATCCCTATTTGTCATTAGAGGAAGTGGAGGCTCAGAGAGGGTGAGTAATTTAACAAAACTCACACAGCAAGTAAGTGCTAGACCTGAGTTTCTTTAACAGCAAGATCAATAGTACAGTTACTAAACATTTCTTTAGAACACATTATTTTGGAAGAAAATTACTGCTTCAGGATTACACTAAGTAGTGATTTATTTGGGATGACATGCACTTAACCAATGAAAGTCTGCTAATTCCTACACTTAGGCAGGGCTCTAGGGTAAGAGTCAAATAGTCATCAATCTAGATGACTCCTAAGTAGATTCCCACTTCTTTCTGAAACCAATCTAGATGATTAAAACAAAAACTCCTTTGTTTAGGGTGAAGTTGACATTTCTGTTAATTCTGTCAATTTCAGACGCTTCAATCTAATGTTTTATCTTGTTCTCAAAGCCACTTACACAGGCATACCTCATTTTATTGTGCTTCTCAGATATTGCCTATTTGTATAAATTGAAGCTAAGACCCTCCACCAGCAAAAAGACTATGACTTGCTGAAGGCTCAGAGGATGGTTAGCATTTTTTATCAATAAAGTATATTTAAATTAAGGTACATACTTAATAGACTACAGTTGTAAATATAACGTTTAAATGCAATGGGGAATAAAAAAATTGTGTGACTCACTTTATTGAAATATTCACTGTGGTCCAAACTGACCCCACAGTGTCTCCGAGGTATTCCTGTATATATAACTTAAATTCCTTACCCACAGCAGCTTTGTTTAGTAGACGTTTCTACAGTGACAGAAATGCTGTCCAATACATTGACCACCAGCACATGTGGCCATTGAGCGTTTGAAACCTGGCTAGTGTGATGGAGCAAATGAAATTAAATTGAATTGAAGCAGCCACATATTGCCAACAGCTATTACAGATTGTCTCTCCAAAAAGTGTTTTCAGGATCTCTTAAGAGAATCACTAAATCTTGTAAAAGAAATTAAACCTGCATGGTCTTCCAGCAGAGGTGGGGCTGGTTGCAGTGCAGATCTTTTCCTCCCTTGGGGCTGATTTCAGCAGTGAGCCACAGTTGTATGCATATCCTTGTCTCAGTATGTCCTTCACTGCTTAACGTTAAATTTCAGAAGTGTTTCATTTTTCTGTCTAGTCAGTTTTCATTCGATAGTGACTTCAAATTTCAGCTTTAAATTCCTTGGTCTAGTTTTTTTTAAACTTGTAAATGACACCCAAGTGAATCTTTGTATGTCCAGTGGTCCCCCTTTATCCACAAGGGATATGTTCCCAGACCCAAAGTGGATGCCTGAAACTGCGGATAGCACCGAACCCTGTATATTCCACGTCTTCCCCTTTGCATACATAAATTTTCACGTAGAGGAAGCCCTTTACATCTTTTCTTAGGCATAGCTGCATTGCCAGAGTCACTACTCTTGTGCTTTGGGGGCCATCACTCAGTATAATAAGGGTCATGTGAACATAAGTACGGAGATACCACAACAGTCGACCTGATAACTAAGGGGCTATAACAGGTGTGGAGACACTGGGCAGAGGGGTGCGCCATCACATTTTAGGTGGGATAGTACAAGATTTCATTGCACTGCGCAGAACGGTGTGCAGTTTAAAACTTATGAATTATTTATTTCCGAAATTTTCCATTCCGTGTTTCAGACCTCTGTTGAACATGGGTAAGGAGATAAGGGGATGGGGAATACTGTATTATGAGAGAACCTCTTGTACTCAGCTGGGCTGCTGTGACTAAATACTGCAGACTAGATGCCCTAAACAATAGACATATATTTCTCACAGTTGGGGAGAGCTCTCTTCCTGGCTTGCAGAAGGCTGCTTTCTCACTGTGTCCTCATACGGCAGAGGGAGAGAGAAGAGGATAAAGGCAGGAAGAGAGGAAAGACAGCAAGAAAGAACAGAGACAGTGAGGAAGAGCCAGAGAGAAAGAGAGATCTTGCGAGTTTCATTCTGGTTTCATTCTCTTCATATAAGGACACTAAGCCCTTGATGGGACCCTGTTGTAATGGCCTCATTTAAATCAAATTAGTTCTCCAAGGCCACTCCTCCCAATATTATCACATTGGGGGTTAGGCTTTAAAGTGAATTTTGAAGGGACACGAATATTCAACTCAGCAGAACCTTTATAATGAAACTGTTTTGTAATGCAAATCTTCACTCATTAATTTCTCTTAAACTAGGAAGTGGTGGCAGATGCCATTTCTAAAATTCAGTGTGTAAGGATGTTAGATTTTGTGTAGAAATTTTTGTAGATTGCAAACTTGTTGAGTGTAGGAACAATGCTTATTCATCTATGTATCCAGACTACTAAGTTGAGTTCCTAGCATGCCCAATAACTGTTAGTTGAGCTTTTCCATAGTAAAAAATGAAGTAATCCTTAAAATTTTATAGAAATATAGAATGTCAGGATAGGTTACTAAACCTTACTAGGGAACTAAAATTTTTTTTTTTTTATTACTGAAATAGATTTACTCTAACGTAATTGCTCCAGTGTACATTTGGCCACATGTGAATAATTAAGGCAAAATGCAAGAACAAAGTGTTTTTCAGGTGAGCAGACTGAAAGCTGGAGTTACCTGTGGCTAGGGTGTGCCTGTGAGAAACCTAGTTTACACTTGTTGAGCCAGCATGTTTATCTGTAGAGCTTTCTTTCATTCTCAGTAATGTGGTTGAGACAGTACATTACACTTCCTGTGGGTCTTCACCTCTCTGCTGGTTATTACTGTTGCTCCTCTGAAGACTTCTGGTTAATATGGCAGCATAGTTAAACACTGTGCTCACCCCTTCCCACTACCACATCAAAATTACAACTAGAACAACCTTTATTGAGAACCACCTGAAGACTAGCTGAACAGAAGTCCTATAACTAAGGATATAAAAAGCCACAATGAGACTGGTAGGAGGAGTATAGACATGGAATGGGCAGGTCTCACACGCACTGTGTGGCAATTAAGAATTAGGAGAGATATCTCCGCTGTGAAGGTATCCCCCCTGAGGACTAAGGGTACTGGGCCCTCCATTCCAGAACACCAGTGCCAGTCAAAACATCTGACTGTGAAAACCAGTGGGGATTGCATCTGAGTGAGACGGTGGGTTCCTGGAGTCCCAGAGGTCCCCCTTGAGGGTCCCGTGCATGTACTCACTCATAAACTCAGTTGCTCTTGGCTCCTCCAGTGCAGGGGCCACTTGAAGAACACTTAGGACATACAACAGAGGAACTGAACTGACTATCTTCAGAGTGAGGGCTGGAGGGGTAGCTCTCTCCTCGGTTGGAAGTTGTGGCAGATGCCACGTTGATTTGCAGAGCTTCCCTTTCACCACCCAGCTGGCTGGCACAGGCCTGTACCAATTCTGCACTCTGTATTAACCTGGCTAACACTATTTGCCCTGCCCTAGTGATTCCCTGAAACCCTGCCCCACCCAACTTGTGTGCCCAGCCTATGCTTCTTTCAGCAGCTTTTCCAAAGGAGCAAACTGCCTCAGTTCTTGATGTGGACTTTACTAAAATCTTTCAAAGGTCCACAAACCCCAAAGAAGCAGTGACAGGTCACATGACAACAAAGACTGGCCTCAGGGTGCCCTGTATATCATGCTAAGTAGCCTCAAGCCTGGCATAAGCTGCAGACAATGTTGGCTTAGAACACAGCTTCAAATAAACAGCCACAAGCCCAGCAGAAAAGGCAGCTGGCCATAACTCACATAATGGTGTCCACCAAAGGGTCCAAGCCCAACATTAGTGGAAGAATCATGGTTCAAAGCATAGCCTCTCTCAAGCACCTCCAGCCAAGCACAAGCAACAACCAACTGCAGATGAATTATAGCTCCCACAGGCAGCCCCAAGCTGGGCAGAAACAGTGGCTGACCTTGGACTGAACTGATTCCATCAGAAGAGGCTCCAGAACCAATACACCTGGTGGCCAGCCTCAGACCACGCTTGAGCACCACAAGTGACACATGTGAAGGTCAGACTCAACTGGCACCAAAGCCCCACTAAAGCGATTCCTGCTCTGTGGGGTCAGTCTCCTCATAACTTGTCTGATGTAGTCATGGCCAGCCCTCACAGCCAGTCAGCTTCAGGGTCTTTTCCACTCACTGATGTGTCATAGCAATCAAAGTTTAACAACAGAAGAACATACACAATGCACACAAGAGAAATCCCCAGATCACATGACAATGGAGACTGTGCCTCTGACCACAGGGGATAACTACTACATAAGGCCACTCTGTCAAGACTGGTGGATATAGCTGATCTACCTGACCATAGAAACAAACATAGGGAATCAGCTAAATGAGGAGATAAAGAAACTTGCTCCAAATGAAAGGACAGGACAAAATTTTAGAAAAAGAACTAAATAAAATGGAGGCAAGCAATTTAAAAGATACAGAGTTCAAAACAGTGGTGATGAAATCAGAGAGAACTTCAACAAAAAGATAGAAAATAAAAAAGACCCAGTTTGAAATGAAGAATATAGGGAATCAATAGCAAATTAGATGAAGCAGAGGACCAAAACAACAATCTGGAAACCAAAGCAGGTACCGGAAAATACCCAATTAGAACAGCAAAAAGGAAAAAAAATAAAAAATGAGGACAGTTTAAGGAGCTACTGGGATAACATCAACCATAACAACATTTACATCATAGGGGTACCTGAAGGAGAAGAGAGCAAGCAAGGGATAAAAAACCTATTTGAAGAAATAATGTCTGAAAACTGCCATAACTTCGTGAAAGAAGTAGACATACAAATCACAGAAATGCAGAGAGTCCCAAACAAGATGGACTTATAGAGGTCCACATCAAGACACACCACAATTAAAATGCCAAATGTTAAAGACAAAGAAAGAATCTTAAAAGAAAAATCAAAAGATTATGTACAAGGGAGCTCCCAAAGACCACCAGCAATTTCTCACCAGAAACTTTGCAGGCCAGAAGAAAGTGGCATCAATTATTCAAAGTAATGAAAAGCTAAGACCCACAACCAAGATTTCTCTATCCAGGATGGCTATCATTTTGAATTGTAGGAGAGATAAAGAGTTTCCCAGACAAGAAAAAAACTAAAGAATTTTATCACCTATAAATCAGTATCACAAGAAATGATAAAGGGACTTTTTAAAGTAGAAAACATGAGAAAATTTCCGGAGAGAAAAAAGTCCTCACTGGCAAAGGCAAACAACAAAGCAGTGGATCAACCAACTATGAAGCTATTACAAAGGTTAAAAGGCAAAAGTATGAATATTATGTGTAATTACAACAATAAATTAAGGGTACACACTAACACAGACACAACAGAAGTAAAAAATAATGACAAAAACAAATATACATGGGGTGGGTAAAAATTAGTGATTTTAGAATGTGTTCGAACATAAGCAACCATTAACTTAAAATTGACTGCTATAAACATAACTTGGTTTATAGGAAGCACGTAGTAACCACAAACCAAAAATTTACAAGAGATATACAAGAAATAAAGAAGTGAATCCAAACACAACACTGTAAAAAGGTACCAACACAAGAGAAAGCAAGAAAATATGAAAGGTACAGGGGAGAACTACAAAAGCAATCAGAAAACAATAAAGTGGCAATAAGTAATAGCTATCAATAATTACTTTAAATGTAAATGTCCTAAATGCTACAGTGGGGTGGCTGAATGGATTAAAAAAATACACACAAAAAACCTATACATTGGTGCCTATTAGAGATCCACTTCAGATCCAAAGACACACACAGTCTGAAAGTAAAGGAATGGAAAAAGGTATTCCATGCAAAAGGAAATAAAAAAAGAGCTAGGAGCAATACATATATCAGACAAAGTAAACATTAAATTAAGGGCTGTAACAAGAGACAAAGAAGGACATTTCATAAGGATAAAGGGAACAATCAAAACAAGTGAATAGAATTCTTGTAAACATCTATGAACCCAATGTAGGAGCACCTAAATTATAAAGTAAATATTGATGGACATAAAGATGGAGATTGCTAGTAATACAGTAATATGTATGTAGTAGGGGATGTTAACACCCCATTAACATCTACATATTAATAGATCAACCAGACAGAACATCAACAAGGAATTAGTGGCCTTAACGGACACATTAGATGAGATGGAATTGATATTTTTAGTACACTTTACCCAAAAGCAGAAGAATATACACATGGAACACATGGAACATTTTCCAGGACTGACCATATGTGAGGCACAAAACAAGTCTCAATAAATTTAAGATGAAAATGAAAACACAGTGACCACACATACTGCTATGGAACATAGCCAAAGCACTTCTACAAGGGAAATTTATAGCAGTATAGGCCTACCACAAGAAACAAGAAAATATCAAACAACCTAACCTTATACCTAAAGCAGTGGTCGGCAAACTGCAGCTCGCGAGCCGCGGTTTGCCGCTCTGTTGACTAATGAGTTTGCCAACCACTGCCTTAGGGAAAAACACTTAAAAAATTTTTTATAATGTACTAATGTCTTTAACCTGACGTCAAAACTTCTGGGTAAGGGTAATGCCTTACGCAGTGGTCGGCAAACTCATTAGTCAACAGAGCCGCAGTTTGCCAACCACTGACCTAAAGGAACTAGAAAAAGAATAAAGCCTAAAATAAATAGAAAGAGGGAAAGAATAAAGATAGAAAGGGGGAAAGAATAAAGATAAAGTGGAACCCTGGCTGGTTTTCTCAGTGGTTAGAGCATTGGCCCTTGGACCGAAGGGTTGTGGGTTTGATTCCAGTCAAGGGCATGTACCTTAGTTGCAGGTTCCATCCCCAGCCCCAGTCAGGGCGTGTGCAGGAGGCAACCAATTGATGTGTCTCACATCGATGTTTCTCTCTCTCTCCCCCTCCTTTTCACGCTCTCTAAAAATCAATGGAAAAGATACCCTTGGGTGAAGATTAACAACAATATCAAGTGAAAATAATATAGTCAAAATATACACACACACACAAAAAATCCCAGAACCAAAAGTGTGCCTTCGAAAAGAGAAAATTGTAGAACCCTTAGCCATACTCATTAAGAAAAATCAGAAGGCCTACATATATAAAAGGTTAAGTGACCATCCGTTCATCTGTCCATCTATCCGACCAACCGGTACATATGACGCACACTGACAATTTAAAAATAAACGTTGACTCGCGCATGTGTGACACATATAAAGATTTTGCTGGCACCAATCACACGTGATACCAAAATGTATCTGAAGACCAACTACTGGCACAATGTACCTCTGAAGCTGAAAGAAAGCGGCATCATCAACATGTAATTTTTTTAGTAATGTAATTACTGCACCTATCTTTCTTCTAATTAATTTCCTTTCAATGTGCACAAATCCGTGCACCAGGCCACTAGTAAGAAATAAAAGAAGAAAAGTGACAACTGACACCACAGAAATACAAAGGATTATAAGGAAATACTACAAACAATTATACGCTGACAAATTGGACAACCTGGAAGAAATGGATATAAATTCATAGAAACATATAATCTTCCAAGGCTACATCAGGAAGAAACAGAAAATCTGACCAGAGCAATTACTAGTAAAGACATTGAATCAACAATGAAAAAAACTCACAACAAACGCAATTTCTGGACTGATTGGCTTCACAGGTAAATTGTTCCAAACATTCAAAGAAGCATTTAATAACTATCTTTCTTAAGCTATTCCAAATAGTGGAAAAGGAGGGATGGCCCCCAAAGTGTTTTTATGAGGCCAGCTTTATCCTGATGCCAAAAACAGACACAGACACGACAAAAATAGAAAATAAAAGAAGAAGAAAGAATATTATAGGCCACTTTCCCTGATGAACGTGGATGCAAAAATTCTCAACAAACCAAATAAAGCTGTACATTAAACGTATTATACACTTTGATCAAGGGGGATTTGTTCCCAGGACCCAAGGTTGGTTCAATAATGCAAATTAATTAACATGATATACCACATACACATAATGAAGGGTAAAAGTCATATGATCATATCAATAGATAAAGAAAAAGCCATTGACAAAATCTAACATCCATTTGTGATTAAAAAAACTCTTCACAAAGTGGGGATAGAAGGAACATAACATAATAAAGGCTATATTTGACAAATCCACAGCTAATATCATATTCAATGGTGAAAAGCTGAAAGCTTTTTCTTTAAGATCAGGAACAAGATAAGGATGCCCACTTTTGCCACCATAAAAATCCTAGAACATAGGCATTCAACATAGTATTAGAAGTCCTAACTACAGCAGTCGGACAAGAAAAAAGAAATGGAAGGCATCCAAATTGGAAAGGATTAAGTAAAACTATTGTTGTATGCAGATGACATGATACTACAGGGTGGGACAAAAGTAGGTTTACAGATGTTTGTATGGGAAATCATACAGTAATTTTCCCTGGCTAGTGTGCACTGAAGGGTCATGTGTTTGATTCCCGGTCAAGGGCACTTACCTGGATTGCAGGTTTGCTCCCCTTTCTGGTCGTGGTGTATGTAGGAGGCAACAAAGCAATGTGTCTCTCTCACATTGGTGTTTCTCTCTCCCTCTGCCTCCTCCCTCCTTTTCCCCCAATCTCTCTGGAAAGCAATGGAGAAAAAAGAGAAAGTAATACAATAACTTATAAACATTACAAGAATAAACTTTTTGTACTCATAACTGTAAACCTACGTTTGCCCCATTCTGTATATATAGACAACCCTAAAATTTTACACACACACACACACACACACACACACACACACACACACACAAATCAAAACTAGAACTGATACAAGAATTTAGTAAAATGGCAGTATACAAAATTAATATTTAGAAATTGGTTGCATTCTTATACACCAATAATGAACTATTAGAAAGAAAAATTAAGGAAACATTCCCATTTACAATTGCATAAAAAATACCTAGGAAAACTATAGGACACTGAAGAAGATACAAGTAAATGGAAGGATATACCATAAGAATTAACCGTCTTACAATGTCCATACCATTCAAAGCAATTGATAGATGTAATGCAAATTCTATCAAAGCACCAATGGCATTTTTTACAGAACTAGAATAAATCTACTTTTTTAAACTCAAATACTCTTTTTAAAAATATTTTTGTTGATTTCAGAGAGTCAGGGAGTGGGTGAGAGAGATAGAAACATCATTGATGAGAGAGAATTATGGATCGGCTGCCTCCTGCACACCCCACACTGGGATTGAGCCTAGAATCTGGACATGTGCACTGGTGGGGAACTGTGATCTACTGGTTCATAGGTCAACACTCAACCACTGAGCCACACCAGCTGGGCTAGAATAACTAATTCTAAAATGTATATGGAACCACAAAGTAAGTTGTTCCCTTGACAATTTCTAAAGGAAGCTTATAGAAGCTGCCTGTGTCATGAACCCTTCCTCAATCTTTACATCACTTCAACCCCCGATTCCATCCTCACATCTCCTTTTTCTCACTATGACTTGTCCTGCATACTTCTTACTAGAGGATTACACTGGCCAACCCAGTAATCCAGAATGATCTCTCCATTTTAAGATCTGAACTTGATCCATCTGCAAAGTCCCTTATGCCATATAAGGCAATAGGTTCAAGATTCTGAGGATTAGTATATGGATGTTTTTAAAGGGGCATTATACACCCTACCACAATATTTGTATAGTGGCTGGTAGAATATAGGAGTAATAATAATCACAATAGGAGTTTGTTGAACATAAAAGAAACATTCCTGCTACTCCTGTACATGTCTTGTTTTCCATAACCAAGGGAAGTGGCAGCGGCTTTGCCTTTTTGTAGATCCTAGCTTAATGCTTTGGCACATTCTAAACAGTACAACATCATTAAAAGAATAAATGAATGAAGATATGTTTGCTTCTGTGAGAGCTCGTGACTATTCTGTAGACATTTTCAGGGAAGCATTCCTCTTGCTAAAGGGCCAGAAAGTTTAGGGGATACTCGAGTTACCTGATTCTAATATGCCTGACAGCTGAGGAATGATACATAGACCAACTGTGGGATTTTCCTCCCTTTTTAATATTATTTTCCTTTGCTCTTCAAAAAGCATTGGAGAAAGTATAAGTCTGACTTTTCTGAGTGGATGTAGAACACTTGTACAAATGTAACCTGTTCCTAATTCCTTGCATTTATTGATATGCCCAGTATTTATTGTCTACATTGTACCCAGTGTGCTGAATAGCACACGTATGCAATAAAAGTCCACAAGCATCAGAAGCAAAACTTGTTTCTTATACATTTGGATGAAAGCTATTTTCAGAGTCATGGAGTAAGTTTTCAAAGTTTGGATTCTTCTGGCTCCTAATATACCCGACCAGAACTCTGTGCCCTTGAGGAGAGCACGTTGGCTAAGTGTCATTTGCCTTTTAGTGTGGGGAACAAACTTGCAGGGGTCCTCAAACTACGGCCCACCGAGGACATTTATCCGGCCCGCCAGGTGCCGCTGCCTGTCCTGCTTAGCAGCCAACTCGTCCCGGGCCCGCAGGGCACATAGGAATTTGTTCATAGTTTTGTTTTTTTTAACTATAGTCCGGCCCTCCAACGGTCTGAGGGACAATGAACTGGCCCCCTGTTTAAAAAGTTTGAGGACCCCTGAGAGTTTGAATTTGGTCCTGTGCATCCGGCTACTTTGAGTTCTGGCTTTTGTGGGGTTCATTCTCTGAGTCTTACTACATTGCCTGGGCATCATACGCAGGCCTGTTCACAGATGGGCTGCTTGCTTTGCTCTGCCTACTTTTGTAGTTTCAGTCCATCCCTGTCCCTCTCTCCACCAAAGGCAGCATCGCGGGGTGGACCAAGATGACCCGAGTTAAAACATGCCCCCTCCTCAGAAAGCAGTGCCTCGTCTTCACCCTGCAGATGATGCAATCCTGTTCATGTGACGTTTCCCATTTGTGTCCTTGTTTGAAATATAACTTTTACGTGTGTTTATTCCTAGGTCCATGTACTTTTATTTACACATCGTAAGTCTCCTGATAATACTGTTCCTGCCAATCAGACCACAAGCTCATATTCAAAGGCAGCCTCAGAACTCTGTTAACAGAAAAAAACCAGACTGATATCTCCAAGGAAAGCTGGATACGGAAAACCGCAAAACATTGGAAAATGAGATGACAAGGTTCCAGGGTTCTTCTGTGACTTGGAGGCGATGTTTACATGCATCTTTTTTTTTTTTTTTTTTTTTTTAATAAAAGTTCAGGGAGTATTTTTATAAAGCGTTTTTGTACTGCTAAATCCGCCACGTCCAGTTAATCTGTTTTAATATTTTATAGTATGTTTGAGTGGTGAATGGGCCAGAGTTGCAGCAATTGTCTGTTGGGGCTGCTGGGTCTTTGCTTTACTGGTATGATTTCCAGCCCCTGACATGCGGACGCTGCAACCTGGACATCCGCTCCAGATGCTAGCAGGTGACTGCTGAGACTTGTCATAGGGTTTTCAAACCAGAGCATACCACATAGAGTTGTTCCTTAGGAAGCCCCAAATCCTTTGACTTGTGACATGACTGTTTCGAACACAATAACCACACTCGAAGATTATGGAGGAGCAAGATCACGGAGGCTGTTCTTTAGGTACTGAAAACTGTACAAGCCAGGAGGGCCACCTGAACACTTGAATGGACCAAAAGCCAGCCTTGCCCTGAAGTAGGCTGCACCTTTCCCCAGGGATGTTCTCTTCCCTTTTCTCTTCTGAATTGAGCCAAGATTGTAAATCAGAAAGCCGCCTGGACATGTCCACCAGGAATCGCGGAGGGGCTGCTGTTCCCAGAACTCTTTCCATTTCACAGGTGCCGCTGCTTGCCCAGGGACGGCCCTGAGGAATTGGCCCTGAGGAATCAGCCCCGAGTTCATAGCCTCGAAGGCAGAAGAATGTCTTCTAAAGAAATAGTGGTTTAAAAGAGTAATTTAAAGGTACATAGAAGTTTGGTGAGAAGCTGATGTTTTGCTCTTTTCTCCCCTCATTTCATGGAGGTGTTAATAGTCACGGCCGCCAGGGGCTGACTGTCCCATTTCCTTTCAGAGCTGATTCAGTTCGACTTTGTATTAGTTGAACTTTCCTATAGGAAAGCGAAAACGGAGACAGTGTTCCATCTTTGTTATGAATATGCTGTGGCTCCTTCTGGGGATTTCTGTTGGGTAATATTCTACATGGAGAAAGAAACAGGGTATTAAATGTTGTGGAAAATAATAATGATGATAATAAATTATATGCTACAATGCTATTCCCCTCAATCGAATGCCGTGGGAGGAAAGAATTTGTTCAAATCAGATGGCTACAAATTAGTCTGTGACTGAATAAAGACTGTTATACTAAGGAAATGTTTCTGAAGAGAGAACTGCTTTTTGTTTGTATCAGTAGAGACCGGATATTCTGACGTTTTAACACATGTGCACAGCAAACGTAAGGTTTCACTTTTTGAAAACGTGAGGTTATCACATGTTCAGTGTGGCCTCTCTGTCAGGCACTTGGGTGGTTTTGGTTTTTGGTGTGATTTCCTACCTTCGTTTGCCGACTTTGCAGGCCATGCGCGCCCGATGGACAGGTGAGGAAGCAGAATCAGGGAGGTGTTTGCTGGCTGCCTCCAGGGTCACAGAGTCAGTGGTAGAGCTGAGAGCGGTCAGCTGGGGTGGGTGTTGGGCTGGTACTTCTCTTAGGCCAGGGAAGTGTGAAGCAACGTGCTTGTCCCTGAAGAGCTTCTACAGCCCTGGTGCTGGAGGAGAGGACCGGCACCTGAACTCCAGTTCCTGTGTGAAGCAGTGGCAGTTAAGAAGTAGCACATTTGGGCCAGAGTATGAGGCTCACCCCAATTTTACCAGGAAATGTTGGGGCGACCCTACTTTGGTGTCTCAGGAGGAGTATTAGAGAGAAGGGAAGGGGTGGTGGTGTACGTGCCCCAGATCTGTCAGGGTCTATCTCCAACAGGAATATTTTAGACCAAAAATACATCGCTTGTACACCAGCAAAAATAGCATCTGTCCCCACTGGCATGAAGTGGATGGAAAAGTCCGTATCACAGTGCAGCGTGTGAACTCGCAGTATGATTTATGACCAGGTTTCACGGAATTTAAGCATCTTCAATTCCGAGAGGAGAACTTGGGTAGTGAGAGCAGAGGTGACCACTGGAGTGACCAGCCCTCCTGCTTTGCCAGGGACTCTGCTGGCCCCTCCGTCCTGGGAAGATGGGGACTTTTGGTTCCCCTGGTGACCACCCAGAGTCAGATATTCTTTACGGAATGGAGTGGAAGCCAGGCCCCTGGAATCTGGGCTTCTCGAAGCCGAATGTCAGACTTACTCCTGGGCCTGACACAGGCACACTTTTCTTACTGGGAGGCTTTATTCAGTCCTAAAGGGACAATGCGCAGAAAAGTGATTAGCACCTTTCCCCCCACTGAGAACATTTACCCATAGAAAATCAATTTCATTTAGAGTCAAAGTTTGATAAATAAGTGAATGCAGATAGTAGGTTGGGGCTGTTTTTATTGCCTTAGAGATCCAAGCTGTCCTACACATAATAATCATTTAATAAATATGTATTTATTGAGAGTTCAGTTTGAAAGAAATGAAATTTCTAGTTCTGTTTTTGAAAAAGCTAATTTTACAATATTTTATTTTAGTGGTTTTTGTTCTTTTTTGTTGTTGTTTGTGGTGTTTTTTGTTTGTTTGTTTGTTTGTTTTCTGCTTAAGGTAACCATAGAGCATGGAAACATTATTTGATAGATGTGAAAAGCAATAAGTAATTCAATCTGAGATTCTGGTGAAGTGAGGACAAAGCAGAAACTGGGAGGTGGGAGAGGAGCTGGCGGGTGGTGTCCGGATGGGGGTTGTGCCCCCAGTACTGTGCCCACTCCGGGGTGAGCAGCAGCCTTCCCTGGCAGCCCTTCTCCTCCCCGATGCACGTTGGGACCACATAGGCACATTTTTAATACTTGATTGATGCCAGCCCTTTGAGGGATCACATCTTATTTCCCTTCTTGTCTCTACCCTTGGCATAGTGCTTGGCTGTAATGAAGATTCAGTGAGTGTTTGCTGATGAATGAGGGGTGAATGAATTAGTTTAATGCCTCATTGCACTTGACAGTTTTGCTGGAGTCATTTTTGTACTGGGAATCTTTTCTGCTTTTCAGAATTAGTTTGGGAAAGAAAGGCTTGTGTTTTTTAGGGAATTGTGAAAGCACATTATATGAAATAACCACTCAGCTAGCCAATTTACATATTCAGAACTGCCCTGGTCCGTACCATTAATTAATGCATTCACTTATTTATCAAATGTTGCCATGGCTGGTATAGGCCTGGCACTCTGTTAGACAGTGCAGGTAAAAGATGCTGAAGGCTCGTCTGTGCCATCGAAGTGCTCACAGTGAGATCAGAAAGACATGGTCCAGAGCGCGTGCTGTAGGGGTGCCCGGAGAGCCCGAGCATCAGATTTACAATGACTGATGGGCACATCCTTGTTTTCCCGTAAGTTCACTACTGTCTCATGGTGTCTGCAGGTTACTCAGGAGAGCAACACTGTGCTCCTCAGCCTCATGCCCAGGACTCATGTCCAGTACTTTTAGAGTTAAGCCTGCCCTTGTCCTGAAATTGGATGCTGATCTGGCAACATACCAGTATCAGTGAATGCAGTTGCCGCTCAAACAGCCTGCCTTGGCTTCCTCTGAGGACTTTCCAAAGGTCCACAAACCCCAAACAAGCAGGGCTGACCTCCATGTGGCCTGTACCTCTGGCTAAGTGGCCCCAAGCCAGTGCCAGCGACAACCGGTCTCAATGAGCATTGTAAAGTACATCAGGTAGCCCCACGCCTGTCCAAGCTGTGGTCAGTGTTGGCTTGGAAGGTGGCTTCAATTATGTGGCCACAAGCCTGGCACATGTGGCAGCTGGCCTTGGCTCACATCGTGGTGCCCACCAAGGATCGCAGGCCAGCACTGGCGGCAGCTGGCCTCAGTTCTCAGCACGGCTTCTCTCAAGTGCCTCCAAGCTCAGCACACGCAGCAACCAACCTGAAATCCCTTGAGCTCCAACCACGTGGCCCCAAGCTGGGCACACATGGCGGCCAACGTTGACTTGCACCAGAGCCCCTTTCCAGAGGCTCCGGAATCAACACCCCTGGTAGCCTGCTTCACACCACACCAGAGAACCATCCAACCAGCTCCACAAATGACACACCTGAGGAGCAGACTCCTCTGGCAGCAGAGTTCCACTGAAGGGACTCCTCCTCTGGCTCAGGGTCCACACAACAGCTTATGTGCTAGGCCAGCCTTCACAGCCAGTCAGCCTCAGGGTCAGTCCCACCCACTGACATGCCCATGGCAATTGAAGCTTAGCTACAACAGGAAGGCACGCACAACCCACACAAGGAATGCTCCTGGAGCACCCAGCTCAGGGGACCAGGGAGATGGAGTGAGTGACATAAGGTCGTTCTGCCAAGACTGGGGGATGTAGCTGATGTACCTCACACATAGAAACAAGCATAGGGAGTTGGCCAAAATGGGGAGACAGAGCATTTGATAAAATCCAGCATCCATTTATGATAAAAACTCTCAACAAAGTGGGGATAGAAGGAACATACCTCAACATAATGAAGGCCATATCTGACAAACTTAGAGCTAACATCATAGTCAATGGTGAAAAGATGAAAGTTTTTACTTTTAAGATCAGGAACAAGAAAAGGATGCTCATTTTCACCATTTTTACTTAACATAGTACTGGAAGTCATAGCCACAGCAATCATAATAGAAAAAGAAATAAAAGCCACCTGGATTGGAGAGGAAGAAACAAAACTGTCATTATTTGCAGATGACATGATGCTATCTATAGAGAACCCTAAAAGATTCCACCAAAAACTATTTGAACTAATAAATGAATGCAGTAAAGTAGAAGAATACAAAATTAATATTTGAAATTGGTTGCATTTTATACATCAACTAGAGGTCCACTGCATGAAATTCGTGCAAGAGTAGGCCTTCCTTCCCCGGCTGCTACCAGCTTCCCTTTGGCACCCTGGATCTGGGATGGCTTCCCTCCAGCCGCCCACAGGCACCCTGGACCTGGGCTGGCTCCCCTCTGGCCCCTGCTTTGTCCGGAAGGGCGTCCAGAATAACATTGGAAGGATGTTCGGTCTATTAGCATATCACCGTTTTATTATTATAGACTAGAGGCCTGGTGCACAAAATTCATGCACGGGAGGGGGCGTGCCCCTCAGCCCAGCCTGCACCCTCTCCAATCGGGGACCCCTCTCACAATCCAGGACTGCTGGCTCCCAACTGCTTGCCTGCCTGCCTTCCTGATTGCCCCTAACTGCTTCTGCCTGACAGCCTGATCACCCCCTAACCACTCCCCTGCCAGCCTGATTGATGGCTAACTGCTCCCCAGCCAGCCTGATTGCCCCCAACTGCCCTCCCCTCCTGGCCTGGTCACCCCTAACTGCCCTCCCCTGAAGGCCTGGTCCCCCCCAACTGCCCTTTCCTGCAGGCATGGTCAACCCTAACTACCCTCCCCTGCAGGTCTTGTCCCCCCCCAAGTGCCCTCCCCTGAAGGCCTGGTCCCCCCCAACTGCTCTCCCTTGTAGGCCTGGGTCCCCCTCTCTCCCCAACTGCCCTTCCCTGCAGGCCCAGTTGCCCGCAACTTCCCTCCTCTACCAGCCTGGTCATCCCTAACTGCCCTCCCCTGCAGGCTTGATTGCCCCCAACTGCCAGCCCTTGCAGGCCTGGTCCCTCCCAACTGCCCTCCCCTGCTGGCCATCTTGTGGTGGCCATCTTGTGTCCACATGGGAGCAGCCATGTTTGACCACATGGGGGTAGCCATCTTATGTGTTGGAGTGATGGTCAATCTGCATATTACTCTTTTATTAGATAGGATAGAGGCCTTGTGCATAGGTGGGGGTTGGCTGGTTTGCCCTGAAGGGTGTCCTGGATCAGGGTGGGGGTTCCCTTGGGGCATGGGGTGGCTTAGGCAAGGGGCCTGTGGTGGTTTGCAGGCCAACCACGCCCCCTGGTGACCCAAGCGGAGGCCCTGGTATCTGGGATTTATTTATCTTCTACAATTGAAACTTTGTAGCCTTGAGCGGAGGCCAGGGCAGGCCAGGGCGGGCGGAAAGCTTGGCTTCCTCCATCACCAGAGGCAATCCAAGCCTCCTGCTCTCTCCAGCTCTGGCCGCTGCCATATTTGTTGGGTTAACTTGCATACTCGCTCCTGATTGGCTGGTGGGTGTGGACATAGTGGAGGTACAGTCAATTTGCATGTTTCTCTTTTATTAGATAGGATAACAAACTATCAGAGAATTTAAGAAACAATCCCATGTACAATTGCAGAAACAAAGAATAAAATGCCTAGGAATAAATTTAACCAAGGAATTAAAAGACCTGTGTACTCAGAAAACTATAAAATTTGAAAAAAGGAAATACAAATAAATGGAAGGATATACTGTGCTCATTGATAAGAAGAATTAATATCATTAAAATGTACATAATACTTAAAGTAATCTACAGATTTAATTCAATCCCTATTAAGATTCTGATGGCATTTTTCACTGATCTAGAGCAAATGAGCCTAAAATTTCCTGAAACCGCAAATGACCCTGAATACTCAAAGCAATTTTGAGAAAGAACAAAGTTGGAGGTATCATGCTACCTGATATCAAACTACATTACTAGGCTGGTACTGACATAAAACAGATAAAAGATGGTCAACATCTAATCATAAGGGAAATGCAAATTAAAACCATGAGCTATTACTTCACACCTGTTATAACGAATAGCTATCATCAATAAATCAACAAATAACAAATATTGGTGAGGATGTGGAGAAAAGGGAACCCTGATGCACTGCTGGTGGGATTGTAAATTGATGCAGCCACTGTGAAAAACAGTACGGCGTTATCTCAAAAAATTAAAAAGAGAACTTCAATACAACCCAGCAATTCCACTTCTGGATATTTATCTGAAAAAATCTAAAAACAGTAATTCAAAATGATATGTGTACCCCTATGTTCATTGTAGCATTATTTACGTTAGACAAGATATGGTAGCAATGTAAGTGTCCACTGATAGGTGAATGGATAAAGAAGATGTGGTACAAATACATAATGCAATATTACTCAGCCATATAAAAGAATAAAATATTGCCATTTGTGACATGGATGGACCTAGAGGTATCATGCTAAGTGAAATACCAGTAAGTCAGACAAAGATGGATATCATATGATTTTACATATATATGGAATCTAAAAACAAAAGAAATGAACAACTAAAATAGAAACAGACTCATAAAGAGAAGAAATTGTTGGTTGCCAGATGGGAAGGGCTTTGGGGGGCTGAGTGAAAAAGGTGAAAGGATTAAGAAGTACAAATTATCCCCCTAAAAAAGCCATGGGGATGTAAAGCACGACATAGAGAACCAAGTCAATAATACTGTAATAATTATGTATGGTGCCAGAAGGGGTGACTTATTGGGGTGATCACTTTGTAAGTTATACAAATGTCTAGTCACTATGTTGTACACCTGATACTAAAATAATACTGCATGTCAACCGTAATTTAATTATTTTTTTTTAAATTAAGGAATAGGAAGTTGTAGAACTGTTGGACATTAGGGAATCTCCTTCTCTTGCTACCGTGGCTACTGACACTTTTAACCTTCAAGCAGGGTGCACTTGGTTCCAGTTTGGCATCGCTGGGAGGAGAGACAGAGAATGCAGTAGACACTATAGGCTGGGGCAAGATATGTTCTGTAGTAATCTAAGCCTCGTGTGAGACGCACCCCCCCCCCCAAGCCCCCAAACACTGGCCAAAATGCTGGTCATATGGTTGAGGATGGTGCTATGTTTTCTATTTGAATTTCTAAGTGCAGTGACATCTTACAGATGCCTTACCAGATATTTGGTTAGACACAGACGCCAGGGTCCCACTCCTGACTCAGTTGGCCCGGAGTTATGCGGAGGAATCCATATACTTAACTCGTTCCCATGTGGTTCTGAAGTGCAGCCAGGTTTGCGAACCACTGGCTTAGCCTCATTCATTTTACATCTGAGGAAACTGAGGCCCGGGAGTTTAACGACTTGCCCCAAGCATCACAAAGCTCTTCTGTGGCGGGGTTGGGGGTAGAAGTGAATCCTCCTGACCCAGCAGAGTGTAATTCTCACAGAGGCACAAGCCTCTTCCCTTCTCACAAACAGCCAGCAGAGGGAACCACGCAGGGACAAGTGGGACGAAAAGGAACCATCTAAATCTTCAATGGCATTTTCTCAGATGAGCCTCCTCTCTAAGGTCTGAGGTGAGCATTTGGTGTTGTTTCAGCAGACTGGACATCTGCGTGCCCTGGGTACCAGGGGGCCTCCTCGTGCATTGTGTCAGCCTGTAGGCCCCCCTCACAGTTTTTCCAGAACTGCTGAGCCGACCAGCGGAGGCAGATGGGGAGCACTTTTCTGGACAGGGCAGCACTTTTCTCTGTGCTTTTCTGGATCCACACCACCCTGAGGATCAAATGGCCCCTTTTGTTTCCAAAGAAAGTTCATACAGAATAAGCACATCTGACATTAAAATATACACGGTCTATGGGGTTGCCAGCCACAATGGTCCATTCATTCCGGGCCTTCTTTCTGTCTATTATCTTGTGTCTCACAGGCAGAACGATCTGTCAGCATGCCCAGCTGCAGCCCCGCATTGCAACTGTCTCTGTGTGCTGGCCTGGAAAAGCCCCAGGCTGGGCCGAGCTTTCTCCTGGTCCCCAGTCCCTTCGCCCTCCAGTCATTCTTCCTGGAGAGCCCATCGGGCCAGTCCTCTCCATAAAATCTTCTGTTGGCTCCTGTGTCTACAGTATAGACCCACCTCCTTCCCTTCGCACCCTAACAAGCCTGTTCCTGCCCTTCCCCCGGCAGTGTGGCTGCCCCGCTCAGGCCCCTGCCCCAGCAGCTTGGGGGCATTTGCCACTCCGTGCCTTTTGTAGTGTTAATGGCCACTGCCTGAAAAACCTCCCCAAAGCAGAAGAGACAGGCCTGTCCGGCAGAGAAAATATAGTGTACAAGGTGCGGTTTTCACCTCTGGATCCTGCTCACAGGTCCCCAACACCTTGGGTCCTGAGTGACTTGATTTTATTTCTCCCTCCAATCAGACCATCTATCTGATAATTGTAGGTTGTGTTTATATCTTCACACCTAGTGAGGCCCTGACTCAGAGAGGTACTGGAGTCAACGTGGGTTGAAGAAATGAGTGAGTGAGTGAATTCCATTCACTCCAGCAGGATTATTTCTCTGAGGTGAGGGAGAGGGAGCATCTTGAAAGGCAGGTTGGATTTGGGGTTCTGGCCCCTGCATTTAAAGACCAGCCCTATAAACTGGCCCTAGTGATGACCAAAGGCTCCACATTTTCTTATGCATTAGCGTCCAGGCTTCTTCTTGAACATGGAGCTCAATCTAGCTCTTCTGGTCCCTGGGGTTCCGGTGGGGTATGATCAGCATGCTGGAGCTAAATCCTGGGGGTAGCCACTCACTGGTCTCCATGTTGCTGGGACCTTAATCTTTTACAACTTTGGGTCATTAGTGGTTCCGTTAAAGACTATGTATTTCACAGCCTGTATGACCAAGGCTTTATTTATCTATTTCCTGCTGATGGACTTTGCATTCATCTACTCGGGCTGCCATAACCAAGTATCACAGACCGGGGCTTAAACAACAGAAATGGATTGTCTCAGTTAGGGAGGCTGGAAATCCACGGTCCAGGTGTTGGCAGGGTTGGCCATCTGCTCTCTGTCCTCACATGGTTGTCCTTCTGTACATGTCTGTGTTCTAAACTCCTCTTCTTGTAAGGACGCCAATCATATCAGATTAGGACCCACCCCAATGATTTTATTTAACTTAATTACTTCTTTAAGACCCTATTTCCAAGTACAGTCACATTTTGAGGAAAGACTTCAACCTTTTTGGGAGGATACCCTTCAGCCCATAACGGCCCTTCAGGTGGTTCTGACTGATTCCATGGTAATAAACTGGCTTCAGTAAACACCCCTTTGTGCTTCTCTGGGCCACGTGGGTTGATGGGTGGGTATGGGGGAGTGGAATTGCAGGGTCGTGGTATGAAGAAGTGACTTCAGCTTGTGCAGGTGACACTGTCCTCCATGTGATTACAGGACTCATCCCTTGTCCTGCAATGTACAGCCGTTCTCTGCTGTCCACAGGGAATGGATAAATAAAGCCTTGGCCATACAGGCTATGAAATACTACATAGTCTTTAACAGAACCACTAATGACCCAAGTTATAATAGATTAAGGTCCCATCAGACTTGGCATTGCCAGACTGTTGTATTTGCCAATCTAATTAATGTAAAAGATATACAGAGAAAAGCAATTCTCCCTCTGAGGTCTGTCCTCAGCTCTCCTCGTTCCCATCCCTGGAGGCAGCAGCCATTATCTTCTTTGTATACAGCCTTTCAGAGCAAGTCTGCCTCTGCACCTGGCTTTTTGGAAATATCACAAGCCTTTCTCCATATTATTCCATGAACTTCCTAAAAGTTGTTTTTAAATGGCTGCATATGTGTCTGTGGATGAATGTGCCATTGTTTTGAAAAACATCCCCTTCATTGTTGGACATTAGCTATTGCTTCATTAAAAAAATGCCTTCTAGAAAATTAAAGAAATTAATGAGAAGAATAAGGTATTCACAATCCTAGTATCTATTAACATTTAATCGTAGTTTTTGTTTTTGTTTTGTAGTTTAAAGTATTTTCGTAGTTATTCTTTTTATAGGTACTTATTTTCACAAAATTCTAATGCTTCCTACGGAGTTCAGAATTCTATTTCTTATTTAACGTCACAGTGGGAGCATGTCCTCATTGGCCTGAGATCTTCCATCCTTTCCTTTTCTGCTCCAGTGAGCGCATCACAGAATGAAAACCAGTGAGCCCATAATGGGGGTTGGTATGAACATGGTCTAGTAATTTATTTAATGTCGTTAAAGGTAAATCAATTGCTAGCTCTAGCTCTTTACATTATTATCAGTGAGAAATTACGTTGGCATACCTCACAATGCATCAGGACATGGAGGCTGACGTCTGCTTCTCCGAGCCATTGACCCGCCACCTACTAAGACTTCACTTAGCCTCTCGGTGAGTAGGTTGTGTTTGTATAGGATATATGGACCTTTAGAGCAAAACAGCTCTTTTGGTCTATAAAGCTGAGTGATCTGAAACATACCAAGGACCTTCTTTTCATAACAGAATGAGTGCACTGTCTTCTCGCCAGAATTGAATTGCCATTAATGAAGATTATTTACCCCAACGTCAATAATAAAAAAAAATAATAAGGAGAAAGAATCTCAGTAGAGAGCACTAAAAAAGCACCCAGAACCTTAAAACTTTCTGGGGCCTTTACAAATCTGCCACAGACAAGCATATTTTGCATTAGTAGAACTCATATGAATAAAGTATTTAAATTAAAATAAATTTAAGGTTTGTCAATGTTAGATAAAGCAGAAGCTGAAATACTGAGCCTGGCTAACATTATTTTGGTATTTGTAAAACTTGCAAAGGCTTGAAATAATCATTTGCAAACTGGATTCTATTACGCATGAAAAAACAAAACACAAAAGCAAAATCAGAAAAAACAATAAGCAGAGGACCACTCTGAACCGAGTTATGTATGTTATGTATGTATATGTATTAAACACATACAGAACACACATAAACTCACCACCGCTACTTGAACTTCAGTCCTGGTGAGGGAAGGTATGAGAAACAGTTCAAGAAGAAAGCACATGGTAACCCCCCACCCCCACTCCATGCGCTGCCTTTTAGATGTTGCTGAATCACTGTTTCCTGTGCAGCTGAAGCAGGGAGGGAGGGAGAATCACAAAAAGGTGCTGAGAGGAGCTTTGCAGGTTAAGGGCTCAGTGCAGGTCTCTAGCCTTGTCTCTGTTTTTGCTGAGCAGCCTGGGAACCGCTCGCCTGGGTAACTTTTTGTTTAATGTTTTCCAGAATTAAAGCATTAGGTTTCATGCCTTATTTAAAGTCTATGTCTTGCAGTACATCTTGAAGTATACTTAAGAGGAAACAAGGCAGCAGCTATAAGACAGTAGAAATATGCAAGCCTCTTTCAATTATAAGTGATAAATCATATCTCAGTCCAGAGATCTAAAATTCTTAATTTGAATGTGGATGGTTTTCCTGAAGTGGTGTAAGGTAGTGACATCTTGTGGACATTTATGGTAACTGCAGGCAACTCATACTGTACTGTAAAGCCAACCATTCATTCCTTCTTTTAACCTTCCTTCCTTATTTGTTTGCTCACTCATTCAGTCACCCATCCATCCATCCACACTCCAAAACACCTTAAAATTAACACTTTAATTTTTCTGGTTTTCCTGTAAACTGTAAATGATGGCCTGTTAAAATAAAGGTCATATTTTAGCGACTGTGTTCCTTTAGGGCCAAATACTGCCCTGTCCTCTCCCTACCTTGTAAAAAAACAGAAACAGGATGGGGGAAGGAGGTATGGACTCAAAAGAGCACAGATGTTGGAGACAAAATAGCTTTATTTAAGGCATATATCTGCTTTTTACTTGCTGAGTGACCATGGAGAAAGTGAACTAACTCTTTGAGTACAATTTTCCTCTTAGTTGGAATAATAGCAATACTGTCAGAATTGTGGAGGTTAAAAATGAGTTAGGGCATAATCTGAGTTATTAAGCTGATAGATTTCTGAAATGATGGTACAGCTAAGCCATTGTGATATGAGGCATCTAAGCTCTTTGGGTATCAACTTTCTCAAAGTAAAAGGTGCATATAAAACAAGCTAAGCAGCAAGGTTGCTTCTGCTTCTAACATTTTATAATTTGATATTTTTCTTCACACTCTTATGGGGCTCTTTATTTCTAGTAGTGAGCTCCTAGCCAGCAATTGTGCCAGGATAAGCGAATTTATTTTTTGGCGAGTAACTATTTTGTTTTCTGAGTAATTTCTAAAGGAAAATACTGGCATTTTAAAATTATCAGTTACCATTGACATTTCAGTTTTATGGCTGGGGTAATTAGGCAAGTTCTGAATTTATAAAGAAATAGGTAAACATCTGGGCAAATATTTAAAGCTCCCCAGTGTATCCAAAGGCACAGTACATACATCATGGACGTCGCCCTCTTCTGGCCCAAAATTGTAGGGCAAGCAACACAGTAAGTGTTGGTCTCCCTTTCTAGCTCATTTGCTTCTCAACAAAATAACGCACTTGGCTAACCAATTCACAAATTGAGTTTATGCCTCACTGTTATAGAAGAAAATATTAGAATACTACGTATCTTTCAGGCAAGTTTGTTCTTTCCTTCCTTCCTCTGTTTCTTTCTTGTGGTTAGTTTTCTAAACATTACCTGAATAGCTCTGAAAAGAGGTGATATTCTATTTCACCCCACTCTTTATTTGTAATTCTCAGTTCATAAAGCTCATTCCCAGTCTCTCCTTTGTTTCCCAGATTAACAAGGCAGAGTTAGTGGCACCAGACATTACTGTCCATGTCTACATTAGAAACCTGAGGCCTAAAGAAGCGGAGTAACTCTCCTTTTGGACACACACCCTCTGAGTGATGGCAACACCATCAGAACCTTCGGCAGCTGTCTTGGGCTGAGGTCTGGTATTGCCAAACTGTGCAAGTTCATTTCAAGAATTATATCAAAAACCCTTGTTGCTATTAGTTTGAATAAATTGTAGTTAGAATTCGGTTTTAAGCCGTGTTAATCTCTGAATGAGGAATGATCCATTTAGAAAGACAGAAAGGCCAACAAATGGTCTTGGGTTGTATCTTCCGAGAAGCAGACCCTGAGGCAGGGATTTCATTTTAAGTAGTTTGTTTGGGAAGTGATACCAAGAAGGATTTAGAATGGGGAAGTGAGACAGGGAAGCGATAGAATATAATATAGGGTATATTCATTAGTAGATTACCTCTGTGGGTAAGGGGCTCAGTCTGCAGAAGACCCCTGGGAGACAGAGTAGAGCACACCCCAGAGTTGTCCCACCCGAGAGAAAAGGAGGCTGGACCAACTCTAATTTGTCACTGAGACAAATGGTGTCCTGCAAGCAGGTCCAGCATGCTCAGCCCCAGGCAGAACGGCAAGGAGAAGCTGCTGCGTGCACAGGAAAGGCAAGTGTGGAAGGTATGTGGGCAGATACCCCTTCACAGATACACCTGCTCTTCCTCTGTCTGTTATGATGGTGAGTCACCTGCCTCGTACAATGCAATATGCTGAGGGGGAGACAAAATAAAGGTAAAGATCTTGAAAATAGATGTAAATATAGGGTGTATGCTTATAACAATAGGCTAATTGAAAATACATACACACTTGAAACAATAACACTATAAGACAGCTTATTATCAAGAGTCAAAATGAGTAAAATGGGTATTAAATGCTACAAGGGTTCAGAGAGGGGACAATTGAGAGACTTGCTAAGGAAGAACTCCAGGAGCTGATGGGATTTGAGAGGGAGAATGAGGACTGAAGGTGGGATTGAAGCAAAGGTGTAGATGTGTATGCACAAAATTTTCATCTGTCCTCTAGAAAACAGGAAGCTGAAAGTCCCTCCCCCTTAATATCAAATTAAAACATGCATATAGCTTAAAATAAAAGAAATATTTTAGAGGCTTATATGGATGTAAATAAAAGTAGATCTAATATTATTTTTAAAGTAAATTATAAGAAAATAGGCTTATCACATAGAGCTACAGAGGTATTACTGCTACTAATAAAACAGATTGGTGAGGTGCGGTTAAAAGCCTTCTTTAAAGTTTGTAGCCTTAAGTTTATATATTTGTGTAGGATAGATCTGAAAATAAACAAGCTAAGTATTCATTTCAAGGATTTAGAATAAGAAAAGCTAATTAAATTTCCTAAAAACACAAAGAAGGAATTGGTGAAGGTAAGAGAAAATATTACTGAATTAGAACACTATCAAGAAAGAGGATCAATAAAACTAAAAGTTGGTTTCAGAAAGACTAATAAATTCAAGAACTCCAGGATATTCCAATTAAAAGAAAACAGGTAGAAACACAAATAACTAATTATCAGGAATAGAAAGGAGACATCACTATAGAGCCTGCTACAAATTTAAAATATTATAAGTATATTATGAGCAGCTTTAAACAGTTTTTGCGAAGTTAGATGATATTGACACATTCCTCAAAAATGTCACAAGTGACTGACCAAAACTGACACAAGAAGAAACAGAAAATTTAGAATAATATTATAACTATTAAGTAAATTGAATCTATAATCCAGGCTCAGAAATCTCACTACTAAATTCTTCCAAACATTTAAGAAAAAATTAATGCTAACTTTTTACTCTTTCAGAGAATAAGAACAGCAAAAAAGATACCCCCACTGCCTAAATAACCTTAACTTTAATGTCATAACAAATATTTTTAAAAAATTACAGTTGAATCTACTAAAAAAAACTAAACAAAATATTAACTCAGTGAATTAAGCAATATGTAAAAAAGATAACACATATTGCTCAGATTTTTATTTTGGGAATGCCAACCTGGTCCAGTATTCAAGAACTAATTGGTGAAATTAACATGCTTACAAAATAAAGAAGAAAAATTATAATGATCATTTTAACAGATGCATAAAAATGAATTGGAAACATTATTTCCTCATGATTTTAAAAAACCTTGGCAATACTACACAAATAGGATCATAAGATACTGCCATAAACAATAATGTGCCAAGAAGTTTGAAATGAATATATTTCTAGAAATATATAACCTAGCAAGACTACATCATGAGAAAACAGAAATTCTGAACAGACTGGTGACTAGTAAGGAGATTGAACGAGTAATCAAACACCTCCCAACAACAAATGTCCAGGACCAGATGCTTTCACTGGTGAATGCTACCAAACATTTAAAGAAGAATCAATACCAATCTTTTGAAAATTATTCCAACACACAGAGGAGGAGGGAACCCTTCCAAACACACTTATGAGGACAACATTGCCCTGATACCAAAACTAGAAAACTATAAAAGCAAATTAGAGGCCAATATTCCTTATGAACATACATACAAAAATTCTGAAAATTTTAGCTAAACAAATTAAACAATAAATGGAAAACATGATACACCATGATCAAGTGGAATTTATTCCAGGGCTGCGAGTATATTACGACATCTGCAAAACAAAACACCACATTAAAAAAAAGAAAAACCATATGGTTATGAAGATGCAGGGAAAGCATTTGATAAAATCCAACACCCATTTATGATAAAAACTAGAGGCCCAGTGCACGGAAATTCGTGCACTGGGGGGGGGGTGTCCCTCAGCCCAGCCTTTCCCCTCTCACAGTCTGGGAGCCCTCAGGGGATGTCCTGCTGATGGCATAGGCCCTCTCCCCTCTGTGGGAGGCGACTGGACTGATCAAGGTGCCACCATCACCCCCCCGCCCCCCAGCTGCCACTGCTGCCAGCTGCTGCGGCTGCCTGCCCTTGGCCCTTGCAGTTGCCAGCTTTGTCTGGAAGGACATCCAGAAGAATGTTTGGCTGTGCAGTCTAATTAGCATATTATGCTTTTATTATTATAGAAGATTCTCAACAAAATGGGAATAGAGGAAATGTACCTCAGCATAATAAAGGCCATATATAAGATACCCACAGCTAGCATCATATTCAATGGTGAAAAGCTAAAAGCATTTTCCCAAAGATAAAAAATAAGACAAGGATGTCCACTCTCACCACTTTATTCAACTTAGTGTTAGAAGTCCTAGGCACAGCAATCAGACAATAAAAAAGTCATCTGAATTAGAAAAGGAAGAAAAATTGTCATTATTAGTGGGTGACATAATACTATATAAAGAATACCCTAAAGATTCCACTAAAAAAATATTAGAACTAATAAATGAATTAAGTAAAGTAGCAGAATAAAAAATAATATTCAGAAATCATTTGCATTTTATATACCAACTAGAGGCCCAGTGCACAGATTCATGCACCGGTGGGATCCCTTGGCCTGGCCTCCAGGGATTGGGCCAAAACTGGCAGTCCAACATCCCCCAAGGGGTCCTGAAGTGTGAAAGGGCACTCTGCAAAGTTGCTGTCGCTCGGCAGCTCCTGCGTTGAGCATCTGCCCCCTGGTGGTCAGTGAACATCATAATTACTGGCCAGTTGGCTGGTCGGCTGGTTGGCTGGTCACTTAGGCTTTTATATATATAGATAATAAACTATCAGAAAGAGAAATTAAGAAAATAATCCAATTTTCAATTGCATAAAAAGAATAAAATACCTAGGAATAATTTTAACTGAGGAGATAAAAAGGCCTGTATTTGGAAAACTATAGATATTGCAAAGAAAGAAATTGAAAAAGATACAAATAAATGAAAGCATATATGATGCTCATGCATAGAAAAAAATTAACATTTTTAAAACATCTATACTACCCAAAGCAATTTACAGATTCAATTGAATGTCTATTGAATGATCTTAGGCTCTACAGCAGCAGTTCTCAACCTGTGGATCACAGCCATCAGAAAACACAGATATTTACATTATGATTCATAACAGTAGCAAAATTGCAGTTATGAAGTAGCAACGAAAATAATTTTGTGGTTGGGGGTCACCACAACATGAGGAACTGTATTAAAGGGCCGTGGCATTAGAAAGGTTGAGAACCACTGCTCTAGCTGACGCCAATCACACATGTGTGTTTCAATCTGTCATTGTCAATCGTGAATTTGGTTGACACTTCTCTTGTAGAGAAAGGGCAAATAGCAATATTAAAATACTTCTTCTAATTAATTTCCTTTCAATATGCATGAATTCATGCCCCAGGCCACTAGTATTTTAAAAAACTGGATTAAAGAGTTAGACTGTTTCCTAAATAATATAACAAAAATTGTATCTCCATAAAAGAAAGTCCTCTTGTAAAAAAACACACACAAAACCTCACAGCAAGGTTGTGTTAGGTTGAATAATTGACACCTTCCCTCACCACACCCCTGAAAAGTTGTCCATATTCTAACCCCCAGAATGTGTAACTATGTTACACAGCAAAGGGAGATTAAGGTTGTAAATGGAATTAAGGTTGCTAACCAATTGACCTTCAAGAGAGATTTTCCCTGATTATCTGGGTAAACCCCGTGTAATCACAAATGATTGCCATTGAAAGAGAGGCTCCACTGGCTGTTGCTGGCTTTGAGGCTGAGAGGGGGCCATGTGCCAAGAAATGTGAGCAGCACCTGGGAAAGGCGAGAGAACAGGATAGCCCCGACGGCTTCTGGAAGGAACACAGCTTGCCCAATAGCTTGATTTGTTCTAATGAAACCCATTTGGACTTCTGACTTCCAGAACAGTAAGGTAATAATTTTGTGTTCTCTGAAGTCACTACGCTTGTGGTAATTTGTTATAGCAGCAACAGGAAACTAATAAATGGGGTCAGCAGTTTAAACTGTGAGCACCAGGGAAGTCACCATTCTTGCTCTCTCTGTGGGAGAAGATCACCAAGAGGTTGACCCGTGAGCTGCACCTGGCCAATCGGAGCTCCTCACTCCCTGTCCTGTCCTTGGGACATAGGTACCGCTCCCTTTTCCCACAGTGGGAGTTGTTTTCAAGGAAACAGCCTTGAGAGAGCACTGTGTTGTCGAGACCATATGGAGACTATATGTGACTGAACTCAGTTAAGGCCTCTGTGGAAACATTTAAGATTCTGTGGTGCAGCCACTGTGGGAAACAGTATGGAGGTTCCTCAAAATATTAAACATGAGACTGCCTTATGCCCCAGTGATTCCATTTCTGGGTATATATTCCAAGAAACCCAAAACTAATTTGGAATATGCACCATATGTTCAATTGCAGCCTAACTTACAATAGGCAAGATGTGGAAGCAACCCAAATGCCCATCCATAGGCCAATGGAAAAAAACTGTGGTATCCTTCTATATAATAAAGAGGGAATATGCAAATTGACCGTCACTCCGCCACAAAGATGTGGCGCCCACAGCAGAGGCGGGGTTTCCGTAACACAAGATGGCTGCACCCACAGTGGAGGCCGAGTTCCCATAATGAGCCTTAAGGAGCAATCAGCAGGGACCTCAGGCCACACCCCCCACCTAGTAGGGCTTGATGGGGGACCTCAAGCCATGCTTCCCGCCCGGCACCAGGCCAGGGGACCTGAGGCCGTGCCCCCCACCCAGCGGGGCTTGACAGGGGACCTCAGGCCATGCCCCCTGCCCTATCGCCAGGCTTGGGGACCTCAGGCTGCACTCCCCCACCCAAGTTCCAGGCTGGGGGACCTCAGGCTTCACCCTCCACCCCAGCACCGGGCCAAGGGACCTGAGGCCATGCCCCCTGCCTGGCACCAGGCCAGGGGACCTCAGGCTGTGCCCCCTGCCTGGCAGGGCTTGACAAGCGTGGGACCGGCTGGGTCTGGATCTAGCCCAATTGGGGGGGGGGGTGCCGGCCAGGTCTGGGTCTTGTGCAATTTTGAGGCGCACATGGGTGGGCAGGGACTTGACTCTGGGTCCCGTGGTGTGCCCAGACTCTGACAGGAGGAAGATTTTCATATATTTTTTACTAATTTTCTTTCATCTCTGACATTTCTATTATAAAGAAAGGGCAAATAGCAATATTAAAATATTTCCTTTTCCCCTTTTAATGTGCACAAATTTTGTGCACCGGGCCACTAGTGTGTGTGTGTGTGTGTGTGTGTGTGTGTGTGTGTGTGTGTGTGTATATATATATATATATATATATATATATATATATATATATATATAAAGAGAGAGAGAGAGAGAGAGAGAGAGGGGCCTAGTACATGGATTCATGCACTGGTGGGCTCCCTTGGCCTGGCCTATGGGGATTGGGCCTAAACTGGCTCGCCAACATCCCCCAAGGGGTCCTGGATTATGAGAGGACACAGGCCAGGCCGAGGGACCCCACTGGTGCACAATCAGGGCCAGAGAGGGACCATGGGAGGGCTCCAGGGCATGTCCAGCCCATCTTGCCCAGTCGCGATAGGCTGGACCCAAGCAGCACAGTGGTCCAGTGTGCATCATAGCAACTGGTTGAATGGTCGAATGAATGGTCGGATACTTAGCATATTAGGCTTTTATTACATAGGATGGAATATTATTTGGCCATAAAAAATAATAAAATCTTACCATTTGTGACAGAAAGATGGACCTAGAGTGAAATCAATCAAAGAAAAACAAACACCATATGATTTCACTTATATGTGAACTCTAAAGAACAATTTAAACAAACAAACAGAAACTGACTCGTAGATACAGAGAACTGACTGATGGTTGCCAAAGAGAAGGGGGCATAGGGGACTGGGTGAAAAAGGTGTGGGATTGAGAAGTACAGATTAGTAGTTGCAAAATGGCGACAGGGATATAAGTACAGCATAGGAATTATAGACAATAATATTGTTAATCCTTACCCCAGGATATTTTTCCATTGGTTCTTTAGAGAGAGTGGAAGGGAGGAGGAGAGAGACAGAGAAACGTGAGAGAGAGACATCCATTGGTTGCCTCCTGCATGCACCCCAACCAGGGCCAGGGATTAAGCCTGCTACCTTGACTGGAATTGAACCCGTGACCCTTCAGTCTGTGGGCTGACACTCTATCCACTGAGCCAAACCGGCTTGGGCTAGACTATAATCCTATATAATCAAAGGCTAATATGCAAATAGACAACAACCAGAACAAGTGAACAACTGAACAACCGGTTGCTATGATGTGTGCTGACCACCAGGGGTCATGTGTGGAATGTGGCGGGCATTGGCACCGGTGAGATGGTGGAGCAGGTGAGCAGGTGTGCCAGACCAAGGCGGGGTATCGGTTGCTCTTATTGGGGTGAACCTCCGGTGGTTACTGAAAATTCTTTGCTCCCATGCGCCATGGTCCCACCCGGCATTTGCACCTGCTGCTGGCGCCCGAGCTGTTGCTCACACCCACTGGCAGCGCTGGTCCCGATAACTCAGCGCCATCAGCAGGTATGAGTGGCGGCTGCAGGCCCTGATCTCCCCTGAGGGCTTCCCCACCTCCCCATGCTCCTGAGGGGTGATTGGGGCAACAGCTGCCACTCACACTTGCTGCTGGCGCCTGCCCCAATCACTCTGCATCATCAGTGGGTATGAGCAGGGCCGGCGCCGTCAGCACATGGGAGCAGTGGCGGTGGGAGTGGGGCTGCCAGCAGACAGGGGACCAGGGGCCACAGCAGAAGGGGCTGGGCAGGGGCGCAGAGGATAGGCCGAGACCCACCCCTGTGCCTACTGCAGCCTTGTGGCCCACAGTTCCTTTCAAGGTGCACGGATTCATGCACTGGGCCCCTAGTATTGTAATAACAATGTCTGGTGCCGGGTGAGTACTGGAAATACTGGGGGGAACACTTTGTAAAACATATGATTGTCTAACTACTAGGCTGTACACCTGAAACTAATACAAAATAATATTGAATGTAAACTGTAACTGAAAAACTTAAAAATACATTTAAAAAAGATTCTGGCAGGTGGGTGAAGAGATGTACTTCTACTGTGGCCACTCAAGACGAGCCTCGTACGTAAGAAGATCCCTTGCTTATTAAAGTTGCCACATGCCAGGCATGGCCTTCTTCTCCAGTCTGTCCTTGCCCTCTGTGTCTGGGTGGTTCCGGCCTCACCCAGGAAGCTGCCAGGCCTGTGAAGCGCCCCTGACCTGGAACCCTGTGGCAGCCACCTCGCTGTTTCCTGCTTCTTTTTCCCTGCTCTGTTCCCAATGCCCCTGAGGCAATGCCAGCTGAGCATGAGGTGGATCAGGCTGGACCTTGAATAGCTTCCCTTTCCCAACAACCACTGTATTCCCAGCACCTAGAAAGGTACCCAGGGCATAGAGTTTATTAGTACACACTGTTAATGAAGGAATAGACTCTATAGACCCCCAAAAGGTACTATCAGCAAAATGAAGAAAGTAAAAAATCACCAGAATTCGACTGTTAAGAAACAGTTACTAACATACTTTAGATAAATATTCTTCTCGATAGGACTCTAGGCATATATAGATATGTAACAAGCTAATATTTTAGAATCATGATCAAGCCTTTTCTTTTTACTTATTATTATTTTTTTAAAAGTACACTAGCTTTTTTCCCCCTAATCCTCACCTGAGGATATGTTTTTATTGATTTTAAAGAGAGAGGAAGGGAGGAAGAGGGGAAAGGAAGAAGGGAGGGAGGGAGGGAGGGAGGGAGGGAGGGAGGGAGGGAGGGAGGGAGGGAGGGAGGGAGGGAGGGAAACACTGATGTGAGAGAGACGCATTGATTAGTTGCCTTCCATATGTGCCCCGACTGGGAATGAACCGCAATCTTTTGATGTATGGGCTGATGCTCCAACCACTGAGTCACCTGGCCAGGGATTTTTCTTTTTATTTTATGAGTTCAGGACCTTTGTCTGGATTGGCCCTAGATATTTTTCTGCCTTGGGGAATAAAAAGATTTTATTTTATTTGAATTTTTTTGGAGAAATAAAGGATTAAAATTAAAAAAAAATTTTTTTTAATTTTATTGATTTTTTACAGAGAGGAAGGGAGAGGGATAGTTAGAAACATCGACGAGAGAGAAACATCAATCAGCTGCCTTCTGCACATTCCCTGCTGGGGATGTGCCTGCAATCAAGGTACATGCCCTTGACTGAAATCAAACCTGGGACCCTTCAGTCCACAGACTGACGCTCTATCCACTGACCCAAACCAGTTAGGGCATAACTCCATAGACTTTAAAAGCCACAAAAGACCCAAAATAACCAAACAAATATTGAGAAAGAATAAGTCTGAAGGCAATATACTTCCTGATTTCAAACTATATTACAAAGTTACAGTAATGAAAACAGTATGGTATTGGCATAAAATAGACACATACATAAATGGAACAGAATAAGTTATGCATGTATGGTCAATCAATTTACAACAAAGGAGCCAAGAATATACCTTGAAGAAAAGACAATCTCTTCACTAAATGGTGTTGGGAAAACTGGACGGCCACATACAAGAAAATGAAACTGGACCACTACCTTACATCATACATAAAAATCAACTCAAATTAGTTAAAGAGTTGAATGTAAGACTGGAAACCAAAAAACTCCTAGAAGAAAACATGGGAGTAAGCTTCTTGACATTGGTCTTGTCAATGATTTCTTTTTTTTAATTTGACACCAAGAGCAAAATAAACAAGTGGGACTACATAAACTAAAAAGTTTCTATACAGCAAAGGTAACTATCAACAAAGTGAAAAGGCCACCTATGGAATGGGAAAAATATTTACAAATCATATATCTAATAAGAGGTTAATATCTAAAAAATATAAAGAACTCAAAATACCAACGGCATATTTCAAAGATCTAGAACAAATTCTCCAAAAATTCATCTGGAATAAAAAAAGATCCCAAATAGCCACAGCAATCCTGAGAAAGAAGACCAAAGTTGGAGGGATCACAGTATCAGATATCAAGCTGTATAACAAAGCCACGGTTCTCAAAACTGCCTGGAACTGGCACAAGAAGAGATATATAGACCAATGGAACGGAACAGAGAACCCAGAAATGGACCCAAGCCATTATGCTCAATTAATATTTGACAAAGGAGGCAAGAACATACAATGGAGTCAAGATGGTCTCTTCAATAAATGGTGCTGGAAATTTGGTCAGATACATGCAAAAAAATGAAACTAGATCACCAACTTACACCATACACAAAAACAAACTCAAAATGGCTAAAGGACTTAAATGTAAGATGGGAAACCATAAAAATCCTACAAGAATCCATAGGCAGCAAAATAACAAACATATGTCATAACAATATCTTTACAGACACAGCTCCTAGGGCAATGGAGACTAAGAAGAAAATAAACAAATGGGACTACATCAAAATAAAAAGCTTCTGCACAGCAAAAGAAACCACCAACAAAACAACAAGAAAGCCCACTTCATGGGAGAACATATTTGCCAATGATATTTCCGATAAGGGTTTAATCCCCCAAATTTACAGAGAACTCATACAACTTAACAAAAGGAAGATAAACAATCCAATCAAAAAATGGACAAAGGAGCTAAATAGACACTTTTCGAAAGAGGACACACAGAAGGCCCAGAGACATATGAAAACATGCTCAAAATCACTAATCATCAGAGAGATGCAAATCAAAACAACAATGAGGTACCATCTCACACCTGTCAGAATGGCTATTACCAACAAATCAACAAACTACGTGCTGGTGAGGATGTGGAGAAAAAGGAACCCTCCTGCACTGCTGGTGGGAATGCAGACTGGTGCAGCCACTGTGGAATACAGTATGGAGTTTCCTCAAAAAGTTAAAAATGGAACTCCCATTTGACCCAGTAATCCCACTTATAGGAATATATCCTAAGAAACCAGAAACACCAATCAGAAAGGATATATGCACCCCTATGTTCATAGCAGCACAATTCACCATAGCTAAGATCTGGAAACAGCCTAAGTGCCCATCAGCAGTAGAATGGATTAGAAAACTGTGGTACATCTACAGAATGGAATACTATGCTGCTATAAAAAAGAAGGAACTTTTACCATTTGCAACAGCATGGATGGAACTGGAGAGCATTATGCTAAGCGAAATAAGCCAGTTGGAGAAGATAAATATCACACTCATAAGTGGGATATAATGATCAACATAATTTGATGAACAAGAATAGATTCAGAGACAAATGGCAGGGGAGGGGAGGAGTGTTAGAGATCAACCAAAGGACTTGTATGCATGCATATTAGCATAACCAATGGACACAGACACTGGGGCGGCGGGGGCTTGCCTGGCGTGGGAATGGCTGTGGGGAGGTCAATTGGGGGAAAAGGAGACTTATGTAAAACTTTAGACAATAAAAATAAATAAAATAAAATAAAAAACTCATAACTCAATAGAAAAACAAACCATCCAATTAAAAATGGGCAGAAAATCTGAATAGACATTCATCCAAAGAAGACATACAAATGGCCAACAGGTTTATAAAAGGTGCTCAATCTCATTCATCATTGAACCAAAACCATGATGAGATATCCTTTCACACCTATTAGAATGACTATTATAAAAAAGACAACAAACAATCAGTGTTGGTGGAGAGAAAGGAGTCCTTGTGCAGTTGGTGGGAATATAAATTGGTTCAGTAGGCACTTAAAAATATAAAAAAATAGAACTACCATGTGATCTATTTATTTGTGGTTAATCCTGACCTGAGGATATTTTTCTATTGAAGTGTGTGTGTGTGTGTGTGTGTGTGTGTGTGTGTGTGTGTGTGTGTTTTGTTAAAGAGACTGGAAGGGAGGGGGAGAGACACACAGAGAGAAACATTGATGTGAGAAAGACACATTGCTTGGTTGCCTCCTGGTTGCCAACCAGAGCTGGGGATTGAGCCTGCAACTGAGGTACATGCCCTTGACCGGAATAAAACCCAGGACCCTTCAATCTGTGGGCCAATGCTCTATCCACTGAGCCAAATTGGCTAAGGCAGATCTAGCTATTTCAATTCTGGATATTTATCCATAGGAAATAAAAATCAGTGTCTTGAAAAGATATCTACACCTTTATGTTTATTTCAGGATTATTCATAATAGTCAAGACATGGAAACAATGTAAGTGTCCATCAAAAGATGAATGGATAAAGAAAATGATATATATATACACAAATGAATATATATACACATAAACACAGATATAGTGGGGCAAAAGTAGGTCTACAGTTGGTCGTATGGAAAATAATCCTATCTAATAAAGAGGGAATATGCCAATTGACCATCACTCCATCACAAAGATGGCTGCACCCACAGCTGAGGCCAAGTTCCCATAAGGAGCCTTAACAAGTAATCAGCAGGGATCTGAGGCTACACCCTCCCCCACCCCCATGGGGCTTGACAGGGGACCTCAGGCTGTGTCCCCCACCCAGCAGGGCTTGACAGGGGACCTCAAGGTGCACTTCCCGTCCTGGTGCTGGGCTAGGAGACCTCAGGCTGCTCCCCCCGCCCCAGCGCCAGGCCGGGGGACCTCAGACCGCACCCCCCTGCCTGGCAGGGCTTCACAGGGGACCTCAGGCTGCGCCCCCACCCAGCAGGGCTTGATGGGGGACCTGAGGCTGCACCCCCCCCCCCCCCGGTGCTGGGCCAGGGGACCTGAGGCTGCGCCCCTCCGCCTGGCAGGGCTTGACAGGGGACCTCAGGCCATGCCCCCCACCAACAGGGTTTGACAGGGAATCTCAGGCCGCGTCCCCCACCTGGTGGGGCTTCACGGAGGACCTCAAGACACGCCCCCCTGCCCTGGTCTGGGCTGGGGGACCTCAGGCCACACCCCCCATCCTGATGCCAGGCCAGGGGACCTGAGGCTACACCCCCTGCCCAGCAGTGCTTGACAAGGGTGGGACTGGCCAGGTCTGGATCTAGCCCAATGGGGGGCAATGGAGGGGGGGCGGCCAGGTCTGGGTCTCATGTGATTTTGAGGTGTATGTGGGTGGGCAGGGTCTTGACTCTGGGTCCTGTGGTGAGCCCCAGACTCTGACAGGAGGAAGGTTTTCATATAAATGTTACTAATTTTCTTTCATCTCTGACAGTTCTATTATAGAGAAAGAGCAAAAGCAATATTAAATTATTTCCTCTAATTAATCCCCTTATAATGTGCATGAATTTCGTGCACCGGGTCACTAGTCCTATATAATAAAATCCTAATATGCAAATCAACTGAATGGCAGAACGACCAGTCACTATGATGCTCACTGACCACCAAGGGGCAGTCACTCAGCCAGAAGCCGGGCTCACAGCTGGCGAGCCCAGTGGCCGTGGCGGGAGCCTCTTCCGTCTCCGCAGCAGCACTAAGGAGCAGTGAGTGGAGTGGTAAGGAGCAGCGAACAGGTGGGTGGTAAGGAGCTAGGGTTCCCAGACTGTGAGAGGGATCCCAGACTACGAGAGGGATGTCTGCCTGCTGGCTTAGGCTCAATCCCTGCCAGTTTAGGCAGTCGGACATCCCCCGAGGGGTCCCAGACTGCGAGAGGTCACAGGCCGGGCTGAGGGATGTCCCCTCCAGTGCACGAATTTTGTGCACCAGGCCTCTAGGACAATAAATAATAATACAAAAATAAACTCTGTTTCATGTACTCACAACTATGAACCTACTTTTTTATCCTCACTTGAGGATATTTATTGATTTTTTTTTTTTTTTAGAGAGGTAGAAACATTGATATGAGAGAGAAACACTGACTGGTTGCCTCCTGTTTGTGCCTTGACTGGGGATTGAACCCACAACCCAGCTATGTGCCCTGATCTGGAATTGAACCCACAACCTTTTGGTGTTCTGGACGATGCTCCAACCAACGGTACCACCCAGCTAGGGCTGTAAACCTACTTTTGCCCCACCCTGTATACACAATGGGATATTATCCATCCATAAAGAGCAGGAAATTCCATCATTTGCAACAACACGGATGGACTTTAGAGCATTATGCTAAGTGCAATAAGTCAGAGGAAGACAAATACTGACTGATTTTACTTACATGTGTAATTGGAAAAAAAAACTGAGCTCATGCAGAGGACAGATTGGTGGATGTCAGAGGCAGGGTGTGGTGAGGTTAATGAAATAAATGAAGAGGTCAAAACGCACACACTTTGTTATAAAATAAGTAAGTCATGGAGATGTAATGTATAGCATGGTGACTACAGTTAACAATACTGTGTCATATATTTGTGTTACGAAGAAAGTAGATCATAAAAGTTCTCATCCTAAGAAAAAAATTGTAACTGTGTGGTGACAGATGTTAACTAAATTTATTGTAGTAATCACGTTGGAATGTGTACATATATTGAATCATTATGTTGTACACCTAAAACTAAAATCATGTTATAGCCCAATAAAGAGTAAATGGAAAGAAAGACTACAAAGGAAAGAACAAGGCAATTTCCAGCTCCTGACATGAAGGAATAGGTTATAGAACAGGAAGTAAACAGGCAGGCTATTGTCTCAAGGTTAAGAATTTTCCGAGGAATTCGATCCCCTCTCTTCCATATAATCTGGTGGACCCTGCGCACCACAACTCTTGGCACTTGTAGGCAAAAGGAGGATATGATGTAGGGAAAGCCAAGAGAGGACTTGCATTTTCAGCTCCTGGGTGGTGGTGGGAAGGAAACTTAGGGAGAAAAGAGGAGGCCCTGCGATGGGGAGCTGTGCTTCCTAAGGGAGGGAAACGTGGAAGTCAGGAGGAGGCCTTTGTCCAGACTCCTTCTTTATGTCCCTGGCATGAGGCCCCTCTCCGAAGTCCTGAGCCAGCCTGCACTGGCTGAAGGAACCATCTCGGGGTGGGCATAGTCAGGCCAAGGAAGGGCTGAGGGTCTTACCCGATGCTCTGAGTCCCCAGGTGTGGCGAACACTGGGTGGAGGTCCAGCGCGCCTGCTTTGGGGGCTTTCCCAGGCAGGGTCTTACAACTCAGCCACTTTCATAAGTGGGTCCCTGGGCCTGCGACGGGGTGGGGACTTTGGCAGAGATGTGGGATCTGACGCCTGTGAAACCCATGTCTGCCCAGGAAGGAGCTCCGGCTCCAGGCAAGTTGAGGATGAGAACAGCAGTCTCCGAAGCTGCTTAGCACCTGGGAGGACTGGGGCACAGTGCCCCCGAGACCAGACTCAAAAAAGACTGTCAAACACCTGCCTCTTCTCTGTACCATAACACACAGCCCTCGGCTCACACGTCTGGGCACTGACTGGGGACAAGAAGGGGCAAAGGCAGCATATTAGGATTTCCAGAGAAACAGAACCAATAGGAGATTATCTACCTGTCTGTCTGTGGAATTGGCTCACATGATTATGAAGGTAGAGAAGTCCCAGATCTCCAGCTGGAGACCCAGGAGAGCCAAGGATGTCGATTCTGTCCCCGTCCGAAGGCAGAAGCCTGGTGCCTGTGCAGAGTCAGTCAGGCAGGAACTTTTGATCTAGTTGGGCCGTCACTGGATTGGATGAAGTCCACCCCCACTGGGGAGGCCACTGTGCTTTGCTCAGTCCACAGATTAAAGTGTTAATTTCATACAGACGCACCCTCACAGACACACCCAGAATAATGTTTGACCAAATATCTGGGCACCCAGTGGCCCAGGCCAGTTGACATGTAAAATTCACTGTCCCAGGGAGCCATCTAGAAACAGAAGTGTTCCTGAGAGAGACAGAATTGGCTGAAGGAACTGTTTACATGATCAGATTGGACTAAAATGAATCAAGATAGGAGATTCAGTGATTTTTTTTCCTTTTTATCACAGTAACTGAAAAATGGGAGATTATGAAAGGGAATAGATGAGCTGTAATTAAAAACTTACATTTTCTCTGCCACAGATCAAGATATGCTATGTGGGATCATACTGTAGCTGTTCTGTAATCTGTTTTCCCCATATAAACACACATAAGAAATAGTTTTCTGGATTAATAAATATGGGTGTTCCTAAAAGCTGTTTTTAATATTTACTTAGTATTGCATTGTTTATAAATATCAATTTAAATACCCAGTCCCCTACTGATGGACATGTAGGTTGCTTCTGATCCTTCACTCATAGAAAATGCTGCGATAAACATCAACAAAGAGGACCGCAGAGCACATAATTCACATCAGAAAGCTTTCACTTCCAAGTGTCACTACTGCTTGCTTTTTTCATACTATGGAGAGAAAAAAAGGTTTGTATTTATTCTTTATATGTTGGAGTAATGGAATAAAAGTAAGGAGTACAGGAATTTGACAAGGAGCTTGTAATTGGCCATAGGATGCGCAGGGATGGGGCAGGTGCACGCCCAGCCGCTCCGCCCTGCCCAGCCGTGACCACACTGGCAGGCTAATGGAGCATGAGGTGCTCATTCATGCCTCTCAGAAAATGCTGTTCACCTGCCAGGCACTGGCTTGCACTCCCCTTGCCATGCAGACTTCCATGGGCTCTGCTGCGGTCCACGGGGAGGCAGAGGGCACGCTGGGCAGGAAGCACACTTCTGCCTCCCCTTGAGATAATGAACTGGAGGAGGGAGAAGCTGGGCCGCCTGAAGGACAGCCAGCAGCCCTATCGAACCCTCCCAGAGCCCGGCTGCCCTGGGCGAGCTCTGTTTATCAAGAGCCACATGCTCCCGACTGCAGGCTACTGCACGGCTTCAATTAGACTTTTTGACTGATGGCCAGTTTAATGAGCCTATTTACAGAGGGTCATTCAACATGGCAATTACACCTATAAATCTATTTGCAGCAGGACTCGAATAACCTTCTGCACACAGCCCTGTATAAAACTGCTGTCTGATTAATTAACATTAATTTCCCTGCCGTATGGAACCAGCTGCAGTTGGTGTGAATGCTTCCAGCTCCCCTCTGCAGGCCCCGTGCAAATGGCAGGGGTTCTCTGGGTGGGGGGAGTGTTTCAGGGGCTGGGCGGGAGGGGGAGGCCAGGAGTCATGTAGTTGTTATTCCAAAGCAGCTCTTCGTTTTCCTTCCTTCCCTCTGTTCTTTCTCTGGTCCTGTTTGATGGATGTTTCAGGGCAGTGTCACATATAGGGGGCAAAATTCAATTAATTGGATATGAAATATTTATAACCCTGCTGTATGTGTCTATCAGAGAAGAGCCCTTAATAGATCTTCTCATTAGTATGGGCTGGTGACTCATTTCTCTGCTTTCACAGTCATTCGGAATTAAAATCCAATTAATCTAATATCCCTGTGAATGTTATTAAATTATTGGGAAAACTGCATTCAGGAGATAGGGTGAGAGGAAAAAGCTGGCCTTGTGGATACTCATTTCCTCTCTGCAAATCACACAATGCCAGGGGGACCAGCCCCCCTTCCTTTGGGCAATTCTAGTTTCGGGGTTGTGTCTACACTTGGCAAATAAAGCGCAGATTATGAACCAAGGGCTCTCAGCTGCCAGTGCTGACACCGCCAAAGCTCATAACACAACCAGGCAAACCGGAAAGTGGGCTCTGAAACCGCTGAAGTATTTGCAGGAGTCTAATTCAGGGGAAAGGTAAGACTGGCTTTGTTTTAAGCAGCTCTAAGTTGGCCTCTTGAAGGCAGAAGCAGTATCAGGAATGAAGACTGAGTGGAAAATCCGGGCGTCAGTGCAGGTTTAGAACGCTGTGGTTTTGTGAGTTCTTAACCCAGTGCCCCGTGAAAAATTAGCGATGACAGTGTATAGGAATGATGAATAGAGTCTCCTTGTATCTGGAAAAACACGGACCACTGCTATCATTTGCAAATGGTCATATCCCAGGGAATTTAGTTTCTTCAATGGTTTATGGAGGCATTTAAAATTTTTAATTATTTTGGGCAAGGGGAAGGAAATAATGGCAAGCGGTGTCCTGAAGCCTTGCCAACTGACTGGTATTATGACATCTTGGTGCGTTGTTTGAAAATGTCTAACTCCAAACTTTCGTGATGACTGTGACATAATGATTCCAGAAACCAGTGACAGGCTCCCATCCCCCCCTCCCCCCCCCCCCCCCCCCCGCCCTGAATTCGGGCTGCAGTTGGGCAAACACAGACCGAGTTCCTACTGTGTGCCAGACACTGTGACAACTGCCAGGGGTTGCAGTGCTGGATATTACCTATACGTCTATAAACTGAAATGTTCCCAAAAGTATGTGGCGATGAATAAGACTCAATCCCTGACTGTGAGAAGCTTCTAGATCTTGAAACAGATCATGTGAAATATGATGGGTTGAACGACTGCTGCAGGAACACAGCAGAGACCTGGAGGTCAGGTAGCACTTCCTGGAGGAGGTGAGAACAGGGCTGTGTGCCTGCATTCCCTTGTTTATGACATCCTCCCCACTCCTTCCACCTTACCTTGTGTTTTCCCCCAAGTCCCATTTCCTTTAGGGTGCCTTTTCTAACTAGCGTAGGCCCATACTGAACCTGTCCATTACTTACTGTCTTTGCCGCTCATCAGATTGCATTTACTGTCAATGGGTTTCTATAGGTATCTTGTTGCCCCTACTGCAGTATAAATTATTTGAGGTATAGAACTCTGTCTTACATTTTCTATTGCACCTCATCTGTACCAAGCACTCTGCTGAGAACACAGTCAACACTCAATTAAATTTATTGAGCAAAAGGTTGCTTAGTATTTCACTTCTGAAGCAAACACTTTTTCAACTGTGATGCAGTTTAGTCCATGGCAGTGGTTCTCAACCTTTCTAATGCCTCGGCCCTTTAATACACTTCCTCATGTTGTGGTGACCCCCAACCATGAAATTATTTTCGTTGCTACTTCATAACTGTAATTTTGCTACTATTATGAATCGTAATGTAAATATCTGTGTTTTCCGATGGCCTTAGGCTCTACAGCAGCAGTTCTCACCCTGTGGGTCGCGATCCACAGGTTGAGAACTGCTAGCAGGGTCTCCTAAGACCATTGGAAAACACAGATATTTACATTACGATTCATAACAGTAGCAAAATTACAGTTATGAAGTAGCAACGAAAATAATTTTATGGTTGGGGGTCACCACAACATGAGGAACTGTATTAAAGGGCCGTGGCATTAGAAAGATTGAGAACCACTGGTCCATGGTTTTCCACTTTCTCTCTTTGCTCTTAGCTCTCAAAAGTGGCTTCTCCGATTGTAAACATTGCTGGTGGGAGTATAAATTCATACACTCTCTATGGAGGGCATGTTAGCCATAAACATTACAATCTACAAATGCATTTACCCCTTTGACCCAGCAATTGCATTTCTGGGAATATATTCTATAGATAACTTTGCAATTCACATTTGACTATGTGAAATTCCACATATACGAAATTATTCATTGCTTTAATGTTTGTAGTGGTAAAAGATTAGAAACACACCAGATGTCTGTCATTAAGGGGTTATCTGGAACAAGCATACAACAAAATATTATACAGTTTTAAGAATGAGAATTTTTCCCTATGCACTAATATGAAAAGATTGTCACGAAACTGTCAAGTGAAAAATGCAAGTTTCAGAACAGGATGTATTATAAGCTACCTTTCTGTATTAAAGAGGGAAGCAAAGGTTGTAAAGGTATAAAGAAACTCTTTTGAAAGACACTAGTAATAATAGTTTTCTGTGAGAAAGGATATGGGATTAGGCAGAGGTTACAGATGATAAATGCAACATTTATTCTATTTTTTTAGTATTTTAAAAATTTATATAAAATTAGATAGTAAAGTTGATTTGGGGGGGTATAGTTCTCAAATTTTTTATAGATGTGACCATCAGGTGTCCACCACCACACTCAAGATACCAAAACCCCCTTTGCAGCCACACCCTCCTGCTTGCCACACCTGGCAATAGCTGCTCTGTTATCACCATTGCTTTGTCTTTTCAAGGATGGCTTATAAATGTAACACGATACGAAATCTTCAGAGATTAACTTCCTTTACTAGCATAATGCCTTTGAAACTCATGCAAGTTGTTACATGTGTCACTGCTTGTCCCTTTTTATTACAGAGTAGCATTCAATGACAGGGACGCTCTGAAGCTGTCTGTGCACTCACTGGTTAGAACATTTGGGTTGTTTCCGTTTCCTGGCAGTTGTGATAGAGCTGCTGTAAATGTTGATGTATGTGCTTGTGTGAAAATGTCTTCATTTTTGTAAGGGCAATACCCCCCTCCCCAGAAGTAACATTGCTAGGTTGTGTACAGGTATATGTGTACCTTCATAAGGAACGCCAAACTGTCTTCAAAGTGGCTCTATCTTTCCCCATTCCCTCCCACAATGTTTGAGCAATCCATTTGCTTCACACCCTAAAGAACACTTAGTAATGTCAGTATTTTCATTTAAACAGGTCTTTATAGTTCATCATGATTTTAATTTAAATTGCCCGAATGGCCTCCAATGTGTTTATTTGCCATTCTTATATGCTCTTTGGTGAAGTGTCTGTTTACATTCCATTTACATTCATATATTCCTTCTGAACAACGTGAATGCATTCCTTATTTGAAAATAAAAATTTGAAAATGGCTGCCTTGTCCCCAAGGCCCATTTCTCTCTTCAGGAAGGAATTCTGGGCATGGCCAATCCTATATAATAAAAGGGTAATATGCTAATTAACCCTAATGGCCGAACGACTGGTCGCTATGATGCACACTGACCACTAGGGGGCAGACGCTCAATGCAGGAGCTGCCCACTGGTGGCCAGTGCGTTTCCACAGGGGGAGCGCCGCTCAGCCAGAAGCCAGCTCATGGCTGGCCAGTACAGTGGGTGGTGGGAGCCTCTCCTGCCTCTGTGGCAGCACTAAGGATGTCTGACTGCCAGCTTAGGCCCGATCCCCCAGGGAGCAGCCTAAGCCATTAGTCGGACATCCCCCGAGGGCTCCCAGACTACAAGAGGGTGCAGGCCGGGCTGAGGGACCTCCCCCCCACCCCACCCCAGTGCACAAATTTTTGTGCACCAGGCCTCTAGTCACTTAATAATGATCTGGCCTGCTCTGTTTTGAAATTGAGTGTGACTTCTTGCTCCATTGACTCCGAGATGCTCCTCATGGGAGAGGTAAGTGATGAGGAGATTCCACCATCTTCCCACGTCCCACAGTGGCTGGCTGAAGAGCAGATGCTGTAACTGAAATGTGGGGCCCTCGAACACTGTCAGGGCAAGAGGCTGGCAAAGTGCTTACTCACGGCTGTTTGGAGGGCCAAAACCCTTAGCATATGAGTGGAACTTTTGTCTAGACACATGTAGCCATTGTTTTGTATAAACATTTCTGAGTGTTAAGTTCATAGTTGGCAAAGGCTTATGTAAAGAAACAAACCCACCATTTCACATGGTCACTAGTGATTTAGAATTAATTCAGACCATGCTGAGGGCCCTCACTGAGGCCACAGTTCTCCTATTTTACTGCTGAGAGCCTGGAGTCCTGTTTGTTGTGAGTCTACTTGGCAAGAAAATCTGTCACCAACACTTAGATGGGAAATAATGAAGGTACAACCCAGTGTCCCAACATCAATTTAATTCAAGTCAGCAAACACTTGGAACTCTTACCCTATGCCTGGCCTGAACTAGGAATAGCTTCTGGTCTCAGGAACGCATCTGTAGTTGAATGCTGTTCATTACAAGGAACACCACGCCTGGGAGGTATAGAGAAGGCATGCACGCTCATTTCACAGATGAGAAAACTGAGGTCCAGAGCATTTAGGTAACAGTACGTGGAAGACCTGGGATTTCAACTCAGGTCTACCTGACTCTAAAGCCCATGCTCTTTCCAATACAACAGTGATTTATTTTGTCATAAATGATATTTCTTTTTGCTCATCCATAAATATATCATTTTATTTCCAATATTCAGGGAAAACTTACGCATTCAACTTTAAGCTGCTAAAATACAGGGTATCTAAAAAAGTACATAAGTATAAATATTCCCCCACCCCAAAATAAGTTTTGGTGAAAAAAAAAGTGTTAATATCTTTAAATTAAAAAAACAAGCCTATCATGTCCAGGCCAGAAATCAAATCAATGCTAAACGGCAAAGCAGCTCCACACAGGGAGTATGTCCCATGGCCAAGAAACACTGCCACCTTCCTCCTAGGCTCCTTTGTTGGGAAAGACTCAGCCTACTGCTAAATCTGCTTTATAGAAACAATATAAGCCAACATTTTAATAACCTGCAGTGGAACTGACACAAGGGGCAGTAAGTCCTAGATGCCCTGAGAACTCAGTTCAACAGGCCATGGGCCAATGTGGTGCCCAGGCGAGAAGTCTCAGGGAGCATTTGACACGGGGCCATGGTGGAAGGCCCTGCCCTCCACATCAGCAGCCTCAGGGTCAGTTTGCACTCCTCCCCCCAGGAGCAGCCAGCAATTCAAGCAGCATAGGATTTACTCATTCCAACCAGGTCACTTTTTTTTTTTTTTTTTTTTTTTACTAGCATCTGAGTTTAATCTATTTCAAAGCACGTTAACGGGAAGTCTCTTAGAAAAGGAATTCCAGTAGCTTCAACGTCACATCAGGTTAACTGCGACTGCAGATTTTCGGTTTATCTCAAATATCCCTACCAATAGCAGAGAGAACCGCATAGTCATCCAAAAAAATAAAGGAGTAGGCAAGAAAGAGAAACATCGTGCTCTACTGTAAGCCTGGTAAAGTTTTCAATGTAATCCTGATTTTAAGTCAAGAAATCCAGGGAAAACATCTCTTCCTGCCGCAATCAGGATCACAACAAAGTGAGAATGAAGCCGTTTGACAGATGTCAGCCTCTGCAACTCGTCTGTTTGTGGAACATGAAAAATTTCTCCCTCTTTAAACTACCTAGTAGAGTCATTCCGAGATGTGTCAGTACTTTTAGGCATTTCTAAAAAGTAAGGGCATTTGTAAGTCTAGCCACATTTGGGGAAAAAAGGAAAGGGATTCAAAGTTCTCTTGTTCTGCCAACAATTTTGAGTGACACCGAATTAGTTGTATATGTGAGTGGTGGTGTGTATCCTGGAGAAAGAGTACTAACAAAACTGTATGAATTCCCCCCGCCCCCAGAAGTGGCTATTAAATTCATGCCCCAAATAAACCATCATTGCTAATGATCCCTCTTCTCTTAGTCAGCTTTTGTGCTGACAGTAGTGGTTACTTACGTTTTGTGGTTTAACTATGTTTTACCATCTTTGTGCTCTTTTATGGAGGACATCAGACCAAAAGGAGCCCTTCCATGGAGGGAGAGATCTAAAAGGAGCTTCTCCACTTAAGAAGAAAGCATGTATTCGGTGGGTTTATACTTGTGACAGCAGGCACCGAGGGCTTTCCTAACACCCTGGCGAAGGCAGCATGGCATGGTCTGAAATGATTATCTCTATCACAAGTAAAAACAAATGCCGTTTTCACATCTAGAAAAGCGTTCTCTATTTAGTGGAGAAGGATTAGGCAGGTATCTCTAAATCTAAACACACAGTGGGTTGTGGGCCTGGTCTTTAGGGCAAATGCTTACTGAAGCCAAGGACTGATTCCAAGTTAATTTAACAAACAGCTCTGTTGGAAGCATAGTAACTAGAATAAAATTTAATAAAGTCTTCTGGCATGTGTTTTTCTGATTTCCTCAATGTCATATAACTAATGTCCTCTCTGCCTTTCTTTTGTGGACTCTGCCATTCATTATCACACTCAAAGACCCACTGCTCACTGACATCCACTAGTGAACACAAGGGGGTTCACTTCTCCACATTTTTGCTCCGGCCATGGGTGCGATGGCAACCTCCCACCCACTGAGAACAGTTTGTTCGCAATTTGGGGATTTGTCACCCCAATGCTCCAAGACAAGGGCATCTTCATTTAGAGGCATTGCTAGAGAGAGTTTCTCAAACATCTGTGGTGAGTACACTTTAAGAACTTCTTGTTTCCTCAAAAATTAAAAAAAAAAATTAAAGAAAAAAGGTGGTATGACCTCAAACACCACTTTCATAATAGATGCTAGGTCTTGAGTATATGAAAAAGATGTTAAGTCTGCAAGACAATTCTTAGATAGCGAATGTAATTTTAATTAGTTGATAACTTACGCCCAATGTGGTAGAGAAGACAAGCAGGCAACATAACTCTGAGTGGCATCCAAGAGGCCGGCATGCTGGAGGACTTCTGGACAGCCTCGAGGCGTTCCTGGGACACGCCCCATGAAAATGTTTTCACACCCCCGGGACTTCTGGTCATCTTGCTGAGAGCAGCAGGAAAGGGCTGCCCTTCTCCCAGCTTTGGGGGTCCCTGAGCTGGTACAGTTTCCTTCTTTGCCAATTCAGCCCTTATAATTTTTCTTTGGGGTAACTTGGGCTTTTCGAGGTGTCCTCCCCTTCAGCCCACAGGCCTGCTGCGGAGTCTCCTGGCCTGCCTCTGCTCTTTCTGCCTCTGCCCTTGGGTTCCCCGCCCTCGCTGCTGCTGAGAAGGTGGCTTCCTTTCTGCTCCCAACCCCCCAGGTAGGCCTTTCGCCTGCGACCAAGGCGCTAAGTGGGAGAAGCAGGCCTGTCTGCAGCTCTCCACCACTCCAGGGAACCCGCCCATGATTTTAACATGCCTCTGGTGATCTGCTTGTTATGCTATTTACAAGCCTTGATGGGCATTATCATGGAATATGAGACTTAAAAATTGCTTTTATGGTTCATTTGATGGAAAGATGAATAAAAAAGAAACTTGACCATTATAAATACAATGTATCAGTCTATAATGTATCAAAGTGGGATCATGTTACACATGTTTATCTTCTTAACTTCTTTCACATGTTAAGCACATATGCTTTTTCCATGTTATTAAGTATCTTAGTTATCTGCTACTGTGAAATGAATTAGCGCCAAATTTAGCAGCTTAAAACAACACGTGTTCACACAGCTTCTGAGGGCGGAAACACACCTCAGCTGGGGTCCTGGCTCAGCGTCTGCCGTGGGGTTGCAGTCAGGCTGTCCGCCAGGGTGCAGGGTGCACTCACAGGCCTCAGGCTGCTGCCATGAGGGTGTCCTCACAGGGTTGCTCAGGACACGGCCGCTGCTTCTCCCAGAGGGAGTGGTCTGAGAGAGCACTGCTGCTATGTCCCATGCAGCTTAATCTGGGAAGTGGCATACCATCACTTCTGCCACATTCTCCTGGTCACAGAGACCAGTTCTGGTGCGGGGTGGGAGGGGCTACACAGGAGGTGGGATCGTTGGTGGCCTCCTTGAAGTCTGACTACCACCTTGTATGTGTGCGTATTCTATTTTTAATGATTTGGCTCAAAGATCTCCCCCGACTCCCTATGCCTCTTAGGAATCATAGCATACGAGGCTGGACCACAGGTGCCATCCAGCATTCCCTTTTCCACTTCCCCCTCCCAACCTTGAGTTATGAGCCCACAGAGTGACTTGTACTCTTACCCACAGGCCTCTGCCCATCCTGCATCCACACCTCCCTCTTTTCCTGTCTCACTTGGTCCAGGTATCAGCTCCTCTTCACGGCCTCTCCTGAGCCCCCAGTGTGGATTAGGTGGCCTTCTTCAGTGTTCTCATGGTGCCCTTTCTTCCTCTGCCAAATACTTCAACATGCAATCTTACAATTGTGCATGACATGCCTGTCTCTGTTCCCAGACTGCCAGTTTCTTAAACATGGGGCCTGATGTCTTATTAGTGGACCTAGGAAGGGGCCAGCTCATACTCTGTGGTGGTCAAGTTCTGTTGAGTGAATAAACAAACACAGCGCCTAGGGATCTGTGGTCCGTGGGAGCTTGATGAGGTCTCTTTTCTCTGCCACCAGCACCACCATCGCCACCACAGCTGCTGTCTGTCCCCCGCAGGCTGCAGCCTACCTGGAGCGCGGCGGTGTGAGCTCTTCCAGGTCCACAGCTCGCCAGCCAGCACTGCAATTGAGTTTTGTTTTCATTATGCAGGCTTCCTGGGAAGTTTCAAATTAATTTCAATCCTCTCCTCACTTTAAGAGCCCTGTTCCCACCTTCCTTGGTACACTGGGGCCTATCCCATTTCACTCCGCCAGCTCCGGGTCTGGTGCAGGAGGTGTGCCCCTCCAGCCCCCTGCCTCCCTGTGCCAGGCCAGCGGGCTTCCAGGCTTCCACGCTGTGGGCGGCTCTCCATCTGGGCACTGGGAAAGCATACCCAGCCCACAGCAGTCAGGTCAACGCCCACTGGGGTCTGATGGATTCAGCTTTGAAAATCCACCTTATAGCATGCATTATTATCCATTTTATTGGTTGCTTTATCCTTACTAAGTAGACAATATGAAAACAATTATTCTACTGAGTTTAATTTTATTTTTTTAACAGTCTCCTTGGAGTGTTTGGTCTGACGCTCATGATGGCATTGAGAAATATGTATTGCACACTTGTTCTCCTTTCCTGGTACAGATTCCCATTATCTTGCCTAGAATCACTTAGAAGTTAGTCACAGCCCCGCTCAGGAAAATGAGTGTGGGGAAATGGAAACCACTCCAAGAATCTCTGCCATTTACTTAGTGCTGACTTTGTCCCAGGCTCGATGCTGAGCATTTTCATGTACTTGGTCTCACTGGAAACTCAATGCAAACTCTGCAGCAGGTACGGTTGTCCTCCTTTCACAGAGTTCCAGTGAGGGCGGGGTTCGCTCAAGGTCACGCTGGTCCCTCGTCTTCTGTTCTGAAGCCCATTCTTGTCACCACCCAGGGTCCTCCCTCCTTCTCAGTTTCATTCAACCATCAATCAGCATGAATGTCTTGGTTGCCTTAAAATAATTTTCTCATTGAGATGGAAGAGGTTAGTGATTTGAGGAGTCCTGGCAAATGAACACCGTGAGATACAGTGCCCATCCTCTGCTGGGCTTTTAAAGCCAGAGGTGAGCAAAGCGGGTTGGTTGTGTTGAGCTTAGGGCCAAGCTTTCAGAGCTGGGCCCCAGGAAGGGCATTTCTGTGATGTGGGTGCAGTGATGGCACGCACAGAGCCAAGGCCTGGGGAGGGGGAGAGGCTCTCCTCTAGACTTCCTCCCCAGCGGGGGCCACTCTGCCACCCATTGGGACCCTTTCTCTGGATTTCCCTCCACAAATTCTACACAGAAACCAGCAGGTGCTAGGCAGGGATCGATGTTACACTGGCTGATGCTGCCAGCTCTAGAACCTGCAGAATGCCTCAGTTTCCCCAATCAGCGGCCCTTTTTAAGACCAGGAAGAGATCTGGTGATCTCTCCAGGTAACTATTGCCAGATTCCCACTGTCAGGTTCACACATAGGAGTCCTAGATTAATCTGAGGCTTGCGCCTCCCGGGTGGCAGCTGAGCCATCAGGCTGTCTGGGAAACGCCTTATTTTATTTTCTGCCTAACACCAGGCTGCAAATGAAAATACCTTTTCAATCCTCGTATTATTACCCCCATGGATGGCACCTTTAATGCGAGCTATTCATTGTTATAATGGCCGCACCTGTGTAGCATGCACACACTGGAACTGCAGCAGCTGTGGCCCGTAATTGCTAAACATTATTTTCTGTTTCTCCCTGAAAGCTGGTGCATGTGTGTGTGTGTGTGTGTGTTCCTATGTTTGTTTCATCGGTAAGGACTCTGGTCCAAAGATTCTACTTCTCTCCTTTTTTTTTTTTTTTTTAACCTAAGGTAAATGTGAATACATTTATTGCTAAATGCATGTTTTGGAGAAAGTCAGTTACACCCTTCCTCTCCCCCACTGCCGCCCCCCCCCCCCCAACACACACACTCAGTAATGAGACTTGAGAGAGCTACCTCGGAGCATGTGGTCTGTGGGAAGGTCTGTGCTCTCGTGTGCCGGGAGCGGTGGTCTTTGTGGCTGGCTCTGCCATGATTAATGCATTTGTTTCTTGATATTCAGCCCCTGGGCGTCTGCGGACCGTGAATCAGTGTAGCACTTGCAAGCCCAGATTACCACCAGCACCAAAGACATTTCTGCACCAGGGACTTCCCAATTCAAAACAAGAGGATTTCTAAGAAGAACACGTTTTAAAATATATATATATATTTCCCCCTTTCATTGTCTTGTGCTTTTCTGAGCAGTCACTCAAGAAACCCCCTCCCCCATGTGATGCTGCCTCCACTGGAGGGCTGCTAGCCTGGAAGCTGTGCTTTTAAAGTGAGCACTGCAGCTGGCGATTTGAGAGTTAGATGGAGGCAGGCGGGGGCTCAGTCCCCTCTGTGGGTGGCATGATCCTACCATTCCCCAGGGGTCCCCTGTGACACCCAATCTGATCCCTGGCCTCAAAGGTGATAGGTAATTACTCAGCAGTGTCTGGTGGACAAGAGAACCATCTGCCAGTTGGTCAGAGACATTTTCCTTCCCTCCTTTCCCTGCACTTACCTCATTCACAAGGACCCCGGGGAGCTCGCCGACTCTCCAGCCAGAGGGTGAGCCCAGAATAAACTGAGGTGGCGGTCAGTACAGAGTGACACTTTGGGATGGGCAGACTCCTGGCCATCTGGCCTAAGCTTAGGGAACAGCGGACAATCCACCAGCAGCTTTCTGGACAAACCGCAACGAGTAAGATTGGGCCTCCCTACAGGTTTCCCCACTATAAACAGGGGCAGCACTGAGCCAGGTGCTGGAGTTGTCAGTTATCATCAACCAGGTCCTCCCAGTAGGAGAGGTTCTCAGAGAAAGGGCGCCCCCTCTGGCAGGTTCTGATGAAGCATGACGTTGGGCCGATGGCAGAAGCCAGCAGGTTCAGAGAGCTGAGAGCCAGCAGGAGGTCCTGCAGGTGGTACTCAAGTAGCACAGAAATCAACTTCCTACACTTGCGAATTCTCCAGGACATACACGTCAGAAAGACGACCGAGCTTTTGGCTGGGTGGCGTGTCCCCATCAGTGTCAGCGTGCTGGTGTGGTTCCTTCTTTGCCATTTAGTTTTCTTCAGACGTTCACACACACAGCTGTTTAAACAAAGGATCACATCCGTCTTCATTGCCTTGTTTGTGGAAGAAGATAGGTTTGCTAGTGAGACTGACTAACTGGAAGGGGCACACTACACAGGTAAAGGACGTCAGTGTGTTTGCCAGGAATCAGGATGTGGGTTCTGCCATTGTATCTTTACACTCAAAATATTGCCAATGACTTGAAAATGCTGATATATGGAAAAAATAAAATTCAAGACATTTAGCTAGGCAAACATGAACCTATTCCTGAAAGCATAATAAGTATAAATCAAAAAATTAAGAGAAAACCTGGTTGACGATCCGTCCACCTCTCTTCAAGCCCCGTAAGAGTTAAGGAGTCTGAGAATGAGATAGTGAAAACCTGTGAGACTTTGTGGGTGAGATTTATTAGTCCTGCTTTGAAGAAGCTGCTTACTTGGTGAAATGTGCTTCCTATTCTATTATGAATATGAGGAGTCCATTTATAGTGGCTTGATTTTTTTATTATTTTTTTTTTAGTATATCAGTGTTGTGCAGGCATAATGACAGAAAAGAAAGAAAACCAAAGCAAAATTCTTTACTAGCCCAGGGAAATGAGGGTATGAACAAGCTGGATGGCAAGGTCCTGGTGACTGCTGATTGCACTTTTGTCCAGAAGGTGGCAACATTTCCCCAAGAATGTGTAAGGAAACAGTAGCTTGGGAAAATGACAATTTATCTCAGGACATTGTGTTTTGTTCTCTTTTCAAAGGCACAACACCAAACGCAAGGTCCCTCACACCCGTACTCCGCCGATTCTCACCAGATTAAAGGGAAAAATACTGAATATTGTTTCTCTCTCAAATTTAAATTGTCAAGATATGCAGGTTAAAATGAGTATGCCCCTGACAATTTTAGATGGTTCATCTTCCTGCTCCATCCCATGCCCCGTGAAGAGGGTGGTTATTGGAAAGGGGTGTCCGTGTGAAGAGGCACTTACGTTTATAGCAATTAAATAGATGGCCACTCACAACCATGAACATTTCTTCCTGAAAACCCCAGTGAACCTCAAGATAATTCCTGGCAATGATCCCTCTTTGCTCCATTTGACAGCTCGCTTGTCTCTTAATGCTTGTCCGTGCTGTAGAGACTCAGGAGCGAGATGGGAGAGAGTGAAAAAACACTTCTTTTGGGATGAGGTAGTAAAATAGAGTCAATGGAATAGGTTGTCCAGACACAAACGTTGAGAATCCTGTATGCAATCCAGTGTCTCAACAGTAAATGAAGAAATACTGTTCCAGGAACTGGCAATGTTGCTTTGCTTTCTCCATCTCACCCTACCCCACCTCCCTCCTTTTCTTATGATACTTTATATTTGGAAAGCATGATGGTCATGCACTAACGCATACACACACGTGGGTCTGGTTTAATGTATTTGAAAACTCTTGCTACTTTTATCTCTGACCAGCAGTATTTATATGGTATGTGTGATATACTTCTTTTCTAACTAGGAAAGTTGGAGTTAAATATTATCTAGCTTTGGGAATGGCTCCAAATTATAATAAAAGAATGAGATTAACATTAAAAATATATTTGGAGTGATTCTTTGTGTTGTGTAACCTCATGACCTTGCCTTTTATGTCAGAGGGAAAGACAGCATGTCCACTCCCAGGAAATATCTTTGTAGCCAGCCTTACTGTTCTCCATCTCATCTCTCTCTCTCTCTTTCTCTCTCAGACACACACACACACACACACACACACACACGCACGCACGCACACACACACTTTCCAACAGGATGTGTAGTCCAGATCCTGACCTCCATTGCAATCCATAATTCCCCTTGGCCAAACAACAGGAAGTGGCTTTTCGAACCCATTCAGATGCTCCGTTTGCTCCTCATGCCACACACAGGGGACTTCACTCTCTTCCGGCAGACACCTCTCTCTTGGACCTTGGGAGAATATTTCTCATCCTGAGGATATTCTTTCTTCATCTGCTCAACCACAGATCCCGGAGTTCTTCCTCCTCTCTCTTGGCCGTGCCTCACCACATGGCCAGTTAGTTCATTCCTGTTTTATTCCTGGATGGAGTGGGAGAGCTCCTCTGACCTGCCCCAGAGTGGGTGCATGAATGAGATGAAGGGGAGGAGACCCAATGTCCTGCCATATATGCTCATCAACTTGAAAATTTATAAGAGATAAAAATTTATAAATTATATACAAATTAGAGGCACGGTGCACGAAATTCGTGCATGGATAGAGTCCCTAGGCCTGGCCGGCGATCAGGGATGATTGGGGCATTCTGGCTGCCAGCTGGGGCCTTCCTTCCCCGGCTGCTGGCTGCTGGCTGCTGGCTGCTGGCCGGGACCTTCCTTCGTTTTGCACCAGCCCCTGGTGGTCAGCATACATCATAGTGAGCGATTGAACTCCCGGTCTCCTGGTCAGACTCCCGAGGGGACACTTTGCATATTAGCCTTTTATATATATAGATACCACAACACAAAATAATATTATTAAAGAATGAAATTTTGTGTCCTTGGAGTAACATCAACTTTCCCCAAGGCTCAGAATCTACCATCTATGCATGTGGATGATTTGACTCTTCCTGAAGCTACTGGACCCAAGTTATAAATTTGCTCATGCTACACTTCCCTTCCCAAAGAAAATATGACCTCTTTATTGTTCTTTTCTTGTCACAAGCCCTGTCTGCTAGGGGGAGGCAGGGGACCCCACCTTTTAGTAAGATTCCATTAACTTAGTCTGATGTATAGGTTAACCTCTGCCTCTTTGGGTGTCGCAGATTTTCCATCCCTGGCTCTGCTGTGCCCCAAGACGGCGTGCAACCTCCTGAAAGTATCATCTGTATCCCTTCTGTTTTCTAAGGCAAACGGCTGTGGTTGTTAAACACTGAGGCATGGCATCCAGCATGGGGGGGTGGGGGGCTGATGCGCTAGCACCTACCACTGGTTTGTGCCCTTTGCCTCTTTTCTTAAAACCCCCACCTGCGAGCTTCATCACCCTAAGGCAGCCTGGGCTGGGCCCTCTGCATCCTGCACTAGGCACTAAGTTCCTTCAGCGTTCCCACGCATACTGCCCAGAAGGGTGGTGCCAAAAAAACCCATCACTCCTTTTCTGCTGATAAGGTTGTCCCATTCCCTGGGCTGGGGGAAGGCCCTGCCATACCCTGGGAATGTGCCACTGGCCCAAAGCTGGATGGCTCTCCCCTACCGGTCTGGATATTTTAAAAGTTCTATCCACCCGAAGGAGAAGAAGTGGGCCATAAGAATGTTGATGTTGGGACTAGATTTCCTGGCCTTTCTTAATTCTTCCCACAATCCACCTCCAAACTTTGCTTAAAGGCTCCGAATCTTCCATCTATACGTCTTCCTCTATGGCATACCTTCCTTCTACTTTAGGGCAACAAGTGTAATGGCCTAATAGTCGTAAGCAGAAGAGGAATCTGGTCTATATTATGGGGAAAAACATCTAAGCTCCTTCTGACTTGGTTCCTGACATACTGAAGGAATTTAGAAAATCTCCTTTCTCTACAAAATTTATCTTTCCAACTGTTGTGTTTCTCAATTTTGAATGCTGAAAGCTAAACACAAACACTTTATTTTTCTTTGAGTTTCTGTTAGAATAATCTTAATGCTTTTGATCCTACCCCTGCCCTTCAATAGATGTATTTCAGTATGTATACTGAAATACAGAAAAGTACATTAATATCCAGTGTCCCTGCATACTACCTCACTCCTGCCTGTAAAAGAGGCCCCCCACCTCCCAGCTCTGAACAGAGGAAATGCTACTTCTCATTTCTGGAAGTCTTGTTGGTGCAGACACCTCGGCTGGTTTGTGTAGGGCGAATGGTATTGAAGGGTAAGCGGTGGCAAAATATGAATTTGGGTTTGGGTTTATTGATTTTTAAAGTTGCTGCCTGACTTACTTTAATTCCCTTACAAATAGTGTCCTATAATAGGAGATCATCTTCATTTGGTAAGTTATAAAATAGTTGGTGTGTGTGTGTGTGTGTGTGGGGGGGGGGGATGTTAGATGTGGCAGAGAGAAGTGTCTAAATGAGTCCCATTTCTATATCCATTCCATCTTTAATTTGCTGATGAAAATTAGGAAGACATGTTGACAAATGCCTGACTGGAACCAAATTCAGCTCAGCATTTTAGTTCTTACCAATTTTGGCTGACATTTAAAAAAATTGGGGGGAGGGTCATTCTTAAGACAAGATAGGCCCCTACGAAAAACTCAGCTCCTTCTCTTTACTTCCAGGGAAATCCCAGGGGGTGGCATTGGGAAGGTCACAGGCCTGATGAACCTTCCAGGGGCTCTTGCCTCCCAACCTCTGCCTGGTGATTTTGTGGGACCGAATTGAGGAGAGGACCTTCATTGCTGACAGGCCTGAAAGTCACTGAATGATGAAGAAATAGCAGAAGTTTCATGCAACATTTCTGCTAGGTTTGCCCAGACTGTCTGTAGACTGTGGAAAAATGACGACAAGATGTACTGACTTAGGATCATGCCTGCACTTCCACCATCAGTGCAAACAGTTGTTTGTTTGGACTGAGGTCCCAGTTCACTTCATTCCCGTTGGTTTGTAGATTATAACCTTGAATTTCCATGGCATCTTTGAGGCTCAGTCTTAGTCAATATTTACACATAATGATAGTTCTCATCAAGGCATAAGGACGTAGGTAGTTATGAAAGGATTACACACCGCAACCCATCTAGAAACAGGATTTTAATTACCACCGGCAGCAGCAACAACAAACTCGTATTGAGGAGCTACCTTGTGCCATAATTGAATTAATGAATTTGTTAATCACTGCTTCCTGTTCCCATAAATATTTGCTTAAGTTCAATGTCAGTCAAATCACAGAGGCACCAGACTGACGTACCTTGTCATTTAAGAAGATGAACTGTTTTCTTAGAGTATTAAGTGAGTTTTGCTTGTGTTTGAAAGTGTAACTCAAGCACAGCCGGTGTGGCTCAGCAGTTGAGCGCCGACCTATGAACCAGGAGGTCACAGTTCAATTCCTGATCAGGGCACATGCCCGGGTTGTGGGCTTGATCCCCCGTGGGGAGCATGCAGGAGGCAGTGGATCAATGATTCTCTCTCATCATTGATGTTTCTATCTCCCTCTCCCTTTCCCTTCCTCTCTGAAATCAATTAAAAGAGAAAAAAAGAAAGTATAACTGAAGTATGTTCGGCAATGCCAGACTGCCAGGGCACAGTCAGAAGTGTCTGTCTGCAGTGGTGAATGGTAGTAGGCAGTGGTGAACATCCAGCAGCGGGGTCCCTGGGTACAAAGGCCCCGTTCCCTGGCAGTTTCTGAGCGTTGGGCATGTCTGCCTTTCCTGTCCTCTTGCTCCAATGGTGTCTCCTGGCCATTTGTCCACGGTGTGTTCAGCAATTGGCTCGAAGAAGCCCCTGAGTCAACAGGCTTTCTTCTGTCCTGCTTGGTTCTTCAGTCCCCTTAAAGCTGGCTTTGGGCAGTGACCCTGTTCTGTGAATGACCTTCCCTCTTCCTCCTTGGCGCCCTCTGCTGGCATCGATTTGGTTATCCCTTTTGACCACTAATGGGGTGACCTCTTTCCATACATCTAGTTTTTAAGATCAAAGGTCGAATGGTCTTGTGTTTTCAGATTCCCGCCATGCTTTTGCCATTATGACTCGTCATTTCATCTTCCCTATTCCATTTAATCTACTCCTACTCCCAACCCCTGAGCACCTCTGCCCAGAATCACCTGAGGGACAGGTGGGAGGCACACAGGGGCACTGCCCGGAAACACCCATGATTGTTTCTCTGTTCTCACACTTAGCCAGCATCCCTAGAGTGGATCCTACCCAGTTCCCAGGCCAAAAAGTCAAGGGCAACTCTGATCTCCCGCTTGCTTGTGAGACCAGTGGGACAGGATACTTTTCTGAGATTTCAGTTTTGCTTCTTTCTCAAGGTCTCTTCCACCTTTCCCACTTCTAACAGAAATCTGAGGTTTACCTTCTCTTGCCTCAAAAGCAGAAGCTCTTCCTGATTTTTGTAAAAGCCTCCGCTCAGGGGAGATTAGGATCCCGGGGAAGGAAAGGGTGTCAGGGAGTGCTATTGAGCGCAATGGGATGGTTGGGGAGAGATCTTGCACCCAGGACTGAGAAGAGGCTGGCAGCTGATGACTTTCATTGGTTTGGGAGCATGGACCCCCAGTAGCAGCCGCACGAGGAGCATGTCTGCTTAGAGGTAACGACTGTCTGATGTACTCAGAGGAAGGGGGCTTCCAGTTTGCCAAAGATATTCTGAGCCCCATAAATGGAGCAGAAGTAAGTGAACTATTATATCCCAAAGGGCTGGGCCCATGGTGACCTGGTACTATTCTTTGTTCCTTAGTGTCTCATGACCAGTGGGGCCTCTATGAGGTTTAGTGCTACTTACGATCCAGGACCTTAGTGTGGTCTGAGGGCAGGGAGCTCCCATCATGACTGACATGGACTTTTCTACCTTTCAGGGGGCTGGAGTGTAGAAGTTGGCTTAGGTGGATTTAAAGAAAAGTGAGGAAATAAGGTATTTCCTGTACACTCCATCCTGGTCATTGGCCACTGGCTATGCTCTGTCCAGTCTTTGTACCTGTCAGGGTCCGACAGAAACCAGACCCCAGCTGCTTCACCTCCACAGGTTTGATTTCATGTTGGGAGCATGCCCAGTGGGGAACCTTGTGGGACTCTCATGACATAAGAATTACTAAATATTTACAATCTGCATCAGACTCTTACTATAGAAGGATTTTTTTTGTTGTGTTTTTTTTTTTGTGATGCAAAGTCTAGCTTAGATGAAAGAAGCAGGTTGGACTTGTTATGGTGATAGATCTGCTTAGTGGTTTAGCAGCCTGGGAATAGAAAAAGTAGGGCATTCCGAGAGCAAGAAGCAGAAACAAGTGGGTGAACAATGGTTTGGATTGTGAAATCAAGTGGATTTTCCATCCGATGGCCTGGTTTGGGAGTAAACCTTTATTCATTATTCATTAGTACCTACTGATTTTATGCTATATTCCAGTGGCTGCCTACATAGCCGGGAACTAAACAGAAATTGCTACAATGAGAAGGAGGTCTTGGTATTACCTTCATCTGCCACCTTTGATCTGGGAACAATGGCAGCAGCTCTCTGTTTTCTACCGGAAGGTTTTTCTGCACATAATGAGTGATTGTCACTGAAAATACAGTGGCCTGGAGACCTTTCCTTTGGGAATCTATTTTTATTTTTATTTTTTGGATATGCCTTAATACTGTAGGCATGAACAAGGAAATCCTAGTGGCACTGTGAGAGCTTAATAAAGAGGAGACTTCCTGCCTACTTCTTTCTTTATTACGAAAATTTAGGAGATAAGATATGATGGATACCAGCACACATGCTCCATAGAACACACATGTAGACAACATGTCTTCCTTGGTGTTACTTGCCCTGTCAGGAGGGTATGGGCTTTCACTGACCACCCCTTACTCATATTCCAGGAATAGTAAAATCAAACTTATAATTATCTATATGTATATAAAAGCCTAAGAGACCATTAGGACTGGTCAACTGAATGACTGGTCAACCGGTTGCTATGACAACACACTGACCACCAGGGGTCAGACGCTCAATGCAGGAGCTGCCCCCTGGTGGTCAGTGCACTTCCACAGCCAACCTCCTGCAGTCCCTCCCCCCAGTGCACTTCCACAGCCAACCTCCTGCAGTCCCCCCCCCCCCCCAGCCAGCTGGCCAGCCCCAATCAGCCCAGATCACCAGCCAGGCCAAGGGACCCCACCCATGCATGAATTCGTGCACCAGGCCTCTAGTAATATATGAATCATATATCAACCTAATAATAACTAATCTTACTCCCTGGTGATCAACTAATCACATTTGTATGGTTTATTCCCCCCCCCCTTTTACTAATTAGTCTTTTCAGAAATGAAAGACAAATTTGCTTCTCCTACACTGTGCTTTGACCATGTGAATTAATAAACCTTGGTCCAGTGAATGAAACAAACAACAATACTAACAAACCCTGTTCTGAATGTAGAGGAAATGAGTGATTTCCTTTGAGGGTAGGGGAAAAACATGGGCATGAATGAAGGGGCTTGTCTGTGCCAGGCATTTCATATGCCCTATTTCATTTCATCTTCTCAACAGCCTTCCTGACTCCCTTTTACTGAGACAGCGAACAGTGTGATCATTTTGAAGATAAAGAAACCGAGTCTTAGAGAGGTTAACATTGTTTAGGGATTCACACAGGCAATTCCACTTTTCTACCACATTGATTCCTAGACGTTAAAATAAAAGAGAGCAGATTTGCTGCAGACAGAGAGCAGCTAAGAAATCTAGAACCTCGGGTGGAACAGAATTGGTAATGAAATGGGACCTCCCAAATAACTGGCCAATTATCGGGCCACGCTATGAGACAGAGACCTGACAGCTCAGCCCAGAGCATGGTCTAAGTTGTTGGGATTAGATGAAAGTGTTCAAGAAATTCACAAGAGGGTTAAAGTATAATCACTTTCTATTGCCTTATTTAAGTCATAAAAAAAGATTAACATGTACTAAGCTGAACTGAAATTACGGGGGCAAAGCTAACAAGAAGTAATTTTGCTTTTGACAGATTCCCTTCCTTATTCCTCCATTGTTCCAGATGGAGGATAATGTAAACTTTATATCATAGGAATAAATGCCTATTGATTGATTAAACATTGATGATAGCACTCTGTCTCCATCTGTATGTGAAAGAGGCTGTTTTCAAAATTAACCCTTTTAGAGGTCTGACACCTGCTATCAAGATGTATCCTGGATTTTGGAAGCCAGACTGCCCACAGCTGTGCAATTATGTAAACTAGGCTATTTTCCAGACACCATTTGCATGCAATGGTAAAAAGCTACTTTTGTAGTTTAGTTTAGATACAACACACATTGGGATACTGTTATTGACTTCCTTTCTTCGGGTATGCAGGATGCTTCATAATTATTTGGGACTTTCCTTTTACTTCACAATAAACAGATTTTCCCTGAGGACAAGCTCACCATAAAGAAGTTCCCCATATAGTCAAAATAAAGACTATTTCACTTAAGGTTTCTATTTCTTATCTAGGCAGTCTATTTGGTCTGATGAGAAGTACATGCATCGTCTTCCTTGCAGTCAGAGTAGAAACTACGTGAGGCACTTGCATATTTTTTTTTTTTATCCCAACAGCAGCCTTTCTATAAAGCACAATTCTTCATTTGGTTTGTGCTTCTAAAGCATGAGACTGGCAGTTGGTTTAGACCTGCAATCCATCCCCTCTGTCCTTCACAGGGTCCTAGGATGGAGCTAATAGCTAGGCCTGGTCCTGCTGGACATCGATCTCAAAAGGCTAGTGACTGAATGGAAAATATTTTTGTTTGTTTGTTCAGCAACATTTTACTGGGCAACTACCAGGACCAAGGCATTGTTATGCACTGTGCCTCCACACAATATATGAGACACAATCACTGCCTTAAGAATTTGCTGGGGAAAACAAAACGTGCATACATAGACGTCAATAGAAGGGCGTCAGTAATTGCGAGGGAGGGCAGAGTCGAGGAGGGGTCTCAGGTAACAGAGATACTTAATATGAAGCCATATATTATGAATCCATTATGTATGAATCCTTCTCGAACATTTTCATTATCAGCTCTTCTCTAAACCAGGACTCCCTTTTACTGATACATGGAATACTGGATGACATAAGTTACTTTGTCCTCAAAAAAAAAAAAAGTTTCAAGTTGTATCTCCCTTACTCTTATAATGAAATTATTTAACAGAATCTAATATATATTCAGGACTGAGTAATTGTAGGTTCCTCAGTCCAGCATATAGTAGCCTTGAGTGGAAAGTAGATTAGTGGGAAAAGAGGCACCTTGAGGTTAGCAAGCAGTATGATTTAATAGGTAGGATAAAATATTTGGTGCCATTTCCAATCTGTCACTTGTTCATTGGATAGTCACTTTACTGCTCTATATTTTAGTTTTCATGGCAATAAAATGCAGATAATAAGATTCCAGCAGCCATTATGGAAAATTAATGGTAGAACAGGTCTTTTGAATCCTAGTCTTTAAAAAAGCATCAGTTGATCAATGTTCAGGTATAATCTAGAGAGGTAAGTTAAACTACTCTTACAGTAACATTACAAAATTTTACAAATGTGTGAAAATATTTTAAAAATTGTATAACTTGAATTTAGTCATTGCTCCATTATATAATACATCCCATTTTGTATTAAATGTTCCTTTTTGTAGCATTTATTTTCTTTGAGGGAAAGTTTCTACTGTTACACCATTTGTTTTAGATTTCTCTGGACATCCCACCCTCTGTTGGCCTCTGTCCCTGTTGACCTTTGAAGTCACCTGGACTCAGACTTGCCTTTGAGGCAGGAGAGGAGACCCTGCTATAGCACAGCCTGCTGCCTCGCGGTGGGCAGGCCTTCTGCTGAAGGTAACCTGCGTTAGCTCTGCTGGGGACTCCTGAGCCAGAAGCAGGTTCACTAGCCCTCTGACTTAGAAGTGGGATTTGGAATGCACATTTTCTTTTCTTTCCTTTTTTTTTTTTTTGCTTTCCAGTCCATGCTTTTATCACAAAGCAAACTTTATGGGCCCAATTAAGCAGGCAGTGAGGAGAAAAATAATCTACCAAGAAATGCCTGCAAGTTGTACCTCAATGGCTCCCATCCCATTTGCTTGCCCAGTTCCTTAGCTTGTTTTACTTCAAGCTAAGAAACAAATTCTCACGGCAAACTGCTTGGATACTGTGCTCTCCGAGAACTAAAAGAGCCAGACCTCCAAGGTGGCATGGATTTCCCTGGATGGATCCTCACACGACTTCAGTCTCAGCAGGTAACTTAGCTTTGGGTCTCATCAAGAAAATGTAGGTGATCAGATTGTGCCAGCCCCAGGTCGGGCAAGAGGGCCTTGCCCAGTGCTGTAGAGAGCATTCTGGTCTCTGCACCTGGGCCCCCGCTTAGAGGGCTGAGGTGTGGGAGCCTCGGGACATGCCCACCCAGAGCCTACTCCTCACTTCCCTAGGCACTCACCCCACATGCTGTAAGTACTCAGGACCCCAGAATCCCTGGCACAAGTTGCCATGTGCCTCTTCCCCAAATCCTCTCCCCTGGGCGTGCATCTCTAGGCTGAAGGGGTGGCCGAGGAGTGGCTGTTTGCAGAGGGATGTGCCAGCCCTGGGCCCGCAGGGGTGGGGTCCACACATGCACTTGTCAGGTGTATGATGGTGCGTGATGGGCCAGAGGCAGGAAGAGAGGACAGTTGGGTCACGGGCTGGCCGTGGCTCCCCTGTGGCTCTGTGTTTCAGCATGAAACTCTGAGTCCCAAATCCGAAATTACAACCTGGCTTCCCAGGTTTTAAAGAGGCATATCTGTCAAAACAGGCGTTCTCTATCTATGGACCATATACATATATACACATATACATGTACATGTATATGTATATGTGTATGTATATATGTTTATCGAATATATTTTATTTAACTGTGCTTTGGCTTGATTTATAATTTTGAAAAATTAGAGGTATCTGTTTGTACTCTTGCTCTGGGGCTCAGGAAACGCTAGAGGTGGGCACAACCATATACAAACTTCTTCCACCTCCTGTCTGAAGTAGGTCTGACCCGTTGTTCCTCCAGCCCCGTCGTATCCTCCGGGAAGCTTCTCCTGCCTCGCCACCCCTAAACGCGGAGCGAGGTTCCAAACTCCTGTGACCTCGCAGTATTATCTGAATGTTCCCACCACTATATGTACTACATTGTATTGAAAAGATACATCTGTGATTCATGCCTCTCAAGTATACTTAGCATTTCAAGAACGTGGGGGGTGTCTAATGTACCTTGGTACCCTCAGCACCTTGGTACAGAAGGTATTTCATATGTGATAGTAGCATCGTTCCAATTTCCGTGGTTCAAGCCTACCCCCTGATTCCAACTCCTCGTATTATTTCTGGATGTTGTGTCATAATTTCCCCCTAGTTCTGTTGGCCGATTTCCCTGTCTCATTAATACGTCTCTCTTACTTATTTATTTATTCGTTTATTTATTTAGGTCAATCCTCACCTGAGGATGATTTTCCATTGATTTTTAGAGAGAGTGGGAGGGAGGGGGAGAGACACACAGAGAGAAACAACGACGTGAGAGAGGCACCCCTCACACCACCAGGGCCAGGGATTGAGCCTGCAAGGGAGGTACATGCTCTTTCTTGACCGGAATCCAACACTTCAGTCCTTGGGCCGATGCACTGTCCACTGAGCCAAATCAGTAGGGCAAGTCTCTCCTACTCTTAAGAAACAACTACAAATAAAATGTTCATTGACTCCTCCCTCCCCTCTTACTGTGCAATGATTTCCTCTCCCTCCACAGCCAAACTTCTTACAAAATCTATTCTCCCCTGTGTTGTCGACCATCTTTGCCTTGGCTTTGAAAGGACTGGCAGCTCCCACCTCTTTCCTTTGGGACCTCAGCTGCCATGCAGGAGGAAGTTCAAGCAGCTTCCTATGGAGGAGAAGCAAGGCCCCTGGCTGGCAGCCCCAGCTGAGCTCCTACCTGGTAGCCAGCACCGACCTTCCTGCCACATGAGTGAGCCACATAAGCAGGGTCTCAAGCTCCAGCTGTGTTCCCACAACTGACAGCACCTGGTGCAGTAATGGATTGTCCTGTGAGCTCTGCCCAAGTTGCAAAACTGTGAGCAAATACATGAATGTTTGGGGTGGGTTGTCATTCAGCAGTAGGTACCTGAGAGGCCCTCACCCTCCTAAGCTGGTTTCTGCCTCTGGGCCTTTGCACAGCGCCTTTCTTTGCATAGAATGATTGTTCCCTTCCTGCCTGCTCCGACATATGGCTCATTTCCATCTTTGTCCCCTCCTCACAGAAGCTGACCCTAAAAACAAAATGGGTTTTCTGTTTTAACCTCTGATCTGTCACTTACTCAACCTCTCTGAGTTACTCAGCCTCTCTAAGCCTCAGTTTCCTTTTCTTTAAAATGGGGGTATTGGTAATACTTGCTTCCTAGGCCTGTGGATGAGATTAAATGAAATAATGCACGTCAAGTACTTAGTACAATGCCTAGCACATAGTAGGCATCTAATAAATAATAGTGTGGTTGGCCTCAGCCTGAGAGAGACTCATCTCCAGAATTATCTTCCGTTTCTAGGTCTTAAGGAAATACTTATGCACTTACTCATCTTGGGAGGAAAGAGATGTGGGTGGCTCTTAAAACATTAATTACTCCAGGATGAGCACAGCTAAGTATTATTTATATTGATGGTCTTCTGGCCCTCAAGTGGCTCTGGGACTGGAGCTGAAAATGGCTTGTCTTACTAAGAGGCCCAGGTCTGGTGTGGGGTTATAATTCTACCGTGATAGCCTGGTCATCTACTTCTGTTTGCACGGCTCTTGTCCTACACTGAGCAGGAGAGCCCTGGGAAGATAATGATCCTCATTTTTATCAGTTAGGGCCTCAACCTGCTCTGAAATGTTCTTCACTAGGCTGGGGAGCTGTATTTATTTTCGTTACTCTTGTTCCTTGCTGAACTGTGTGCTGCTGCCTTTTTCTGGACCTTTCTCCCTGCAGTGCTCTTGTACTGTGTAAGAAATACATCTTCTTATTTCTCCCTATGCCGTTCATTCTATTTTTATAAAACATATGGCTTTCCTCCACATCTGCACCCCCAGAACCATGTCAGGCCTTAAAAAGGTTGGGCCAGAGCACCAGTAAGGTCCCTCCTACCCTCGAGACTCCCTCTGCCCAGTGTCTTCCCACCGGTTTTCCTGCACTGACCTAGCAGTCATCTTCCCTGATGGTGCACACAGATTGTTGCAGGTTTGAATCGTTAAATGGCTCTGTGCTATGGGGATGAACACCCAGCCTGCCACAGTCGCGTTAAAGAGAAAACATCTGAATGGAAAAATGCTTATTTTCCCGTCTTAGAGTAATCAGACAACTAATAAACAAAAAGGAATGCCTTTCCATTTCTATGTTGGTGTGTAATCCCCTAGGAGAGAGACATCGACTTGATATGCATGAAAGCCAAGGGCACAGCTGCTGAGGAGGGAGAAGTCTGAGACCCAGATAGTTCTGTGCCCAGGCCTGGAAAGTCAAGACCCTCTCCTGACCTGGCTGGGCGCAGTGGCATTAGTGCTTCCTATCTCTCCGGAAGGTCTCTGTGTTCCCCTTCATCACCAGGGCCCTGCTGAGAGCAGCCAGAGCACACAGACAGCACTCTCCTGCAAGGTGCCACTGTGAAAGGAGAAACATATTTGGTATTTACTACAGCCCTCGATCCCACGTGGTCTCCTCACAGTAACAAATGTAATTTTGCTGGTAACTGTTTTGGTAAATGAGTCATATTGTAGCAATCTTCATGAATCAAAGATAATTATATTTTTACTCAGCTAGCACTGGTTAAGAAAGCTCTCTCATTCTTCAATTAGCTGTCTTTTCACTCTGGTATTTATCTGGAGGGTCTCCCGCATAATTTTAACCTAGTTCCTTGCTCCCCTTTCCCTATCCGTTAATGCCTTTTTGGTTTTCATGCCTCCCCATGTTTTCTTGTAATTTCTTGGTCATTGTTCTCTTTACATTCGTAGGAAAGCAGTGTGCAGTGGATTAACCTAGGCTTGCCTGGAGGGGGCAGAGGTAACAGTCTTCCACAGCCTGGAGAGTTATTTATAAACCATGACAGTAGTTTTTCACTCAGCAAAGAAAAGGTTATTGTTCACATCTCATCTGCCTTCTACTAGCCTCAAATCTCCAGAATGTCCATGGAGTTGAAACTGAATTACTACTGGTTATAGCTACTGTTTTTGTGCATATGAACCAGATACTCTGTCAAACACTTGATACATTTAGCCCCTGAAAGGTGACAATGGCTCCATGAAGGAGCTGTTTGTTATCTTCTCCACTTTACAGAGGAGCAAACTGAGGCTTAGAGGTAGAATAATTTGCCCAAGCTCATACAGTTGCAGCAGAATGATTTGAACCTAGCTTTGATTCTAGCAGCTATTATGTGCTGCCTAGCTATTGGCCTCCCCTTGCTTGTCCAGTGTTGCACACAGGGACTTCCAAGTCTTTTCACTGCTCTTACCCTGTTTCAAATGCACATAGAATATTGGACTTTAGATCTAGATCATTGGAGTCATCTGTGATTTGCTCTAGGTCAGTGGTCGGCAAACTCATTAGTCAACAGAGCTGCAGTTTGCCGACCACTGCTCTAGGTCATAAAATGGAGCTGAGATGGACCAGACCTTCCTGACCGTCACTTCCTCACCCACACTTCCTTTTCCTGCAGATGCATTTGCAAAACTGGAATACAGGTCACTTTGTCTTTTTTTTTTTAAAATATATTTTGTTGATTTTTTTACAGAGAGGAAGGGAGAGAGAAAGAGAGTTAGAAACATTGATGAGAGAGAAACATCCATCAGCTGCCTCCTGCACGCCCCCTACTGGGGATGTGCCCGCAACCCAGGTACATGCCCTTGACCGGAATCAAACCTGGGACCTTTCAGTCCGCAGGCTGACGCTCTATCCACTGAGCCAAACCGGTTTCGGCTCACTTTGTCTTTGAGAGCTTCAAGCTTACATTTTGTGCCATGATCTCCTCTCCCTGGTCCTTGCATCTAGGGCAGGACTTGCCCTATGGAGATGTGACTGGGGCTGGGCCTGGGCATCAGGTGGTTCCGATGTGCAGGCCAGGCAGGGCTTCTCAAAGCGTAACGTGCATGGGAATCACCCAGATTCTGATTCAGCTGTACTGGGTGGGAGCCTGAGAGTTTACAATTTTTAAAAATAAATTTTTATTGATTTCAGAGAGGAAGGGAAAAGGAAATAGAAACATCAATGATTAGAGAGAATCATTGCTGGGCTGCCTCCTGCACGCCCCATGCTGGGATTCGAGCCTGCAACCCGGGTATGTACCCTGACTGGGAATCGAACCATGATCTCCTGGTTTATAGTTCGATGCTCAACCATTGAGCCATGCCAGCCTGGCTAGAGTTTAACAAGCTCCCAGCAGCTGTGAGGCTTGAGAAATTCAGGTTCAATTTGTCCGGGATGTGGTCCAATCATCAGGATTAAAAAACAACAACTTCAAATGATTATAATGGGCAGCCCATGTTGGGAGCCTCTCATGTGGGACTTACCTGCTCCCCACGCAAGTGTGTTCTGTTTCCCTGTCAAAACCTGGAACCTGAGTCGAGATTTTTCTGGATATCTTGTCTAATTTAGATTCTCCCCTCCCGCCCCCACTGACACTGCTCCTTGTCCAAGACTTGCCCTTCTGTCAGACCTTGATCACTGCACGCACTCCAAAGGCTTGGCTATTTACCTTCCAGGTGACCTTGGGCAAATCTGTTTACCACTGTTATTGTTAATAAGAGTTAAACCAAATGCTCAGGATGATGTGTGATTCCCCAAGATACTTAGTTATACCAGGACAGTGTATAACTTCTTTAGGGGAAGGTTTGTAATTGATGGGATTTTGAGAAGCAGGTGGGGCTCGCTGAGTAGGTTGGAGGAGGAGGAGGGGGCTGCTGACTGGCCTCCTTCCTGATGGGGATCTTTCAGCCCATTGCACAGTCAGCTTGGAGATGGGCTGTGTAAGGCCGTGGCCTCAAAACCACACCATGGCCAAGCACTTGTGTCTCAAAATGATCCACCACGGAATGTTACCACCGAAAACATCCCGTCAGCCCCTCAGCCGTTTTCCAAAGCGGTAATAGCACGGGAGCGTCTGCAAAGAAGTTTCCTTGCTCCCTCCCGGAGCAGGCCCAGGCCTGGCTGCATCAATTCCTGTCTGTGAGCGCGGGAGCCGCGATGGATGTGATTGCGTGGCCTTCCAGGGAATTCGCTCCGTATCTTTCATGTCAGTGATGCCTGTGAGAAACAGGAAACTGTTTTCCCATCTCATTCCATAATGGATAAGATGAGAAATTAGCTGCTGGATGAGTAACCGGGGGGCTGTTCATTTCGTCACAACAAACAAGGCTGGGCTGCTGCCGGTGCTGCCTGCAAGCGTGCGCCTGGGTGCACGTGCGTTCGCTGGCCTTCTTCTTCTGGAGCCCCCAGCTTCACCCCCACACCTTCCTTTTGTGTTTTCCCCCTGACCCCGCTGAAGGTGAACCCAGCCCAGAGACATCTGAACCTGTGGAGTTATGTGGCCACTTAAAGCTTCACCTCTGGGCAGCCATAGGGAGGGACCCCGTTTCCAAGGCCTTCCCCCGCCTCACTATGATCTAAACCTGGCACCTCAGGCGTGGCCCGTTTACCAGCAGCAGCCACATGGCCTGGGTGCTTGTTAGAGGTGCCGCCTCTATGGCCCCACCCGACTTCCTGAGTCAGCGGTGGAGTTTTAACAAGATTCCCGGGCAGCGATTCATTCCTATGCGCATGTCCGTGTGCAGAGCACTGGTCTCAGAGAGCCAGGGTGCCTTTCCTAACGCCAGGAGAGGAAGATTAGGCTCCCAGGGCAGCAGCCCCTCCAAGGCATTCTCTGGGACCAACATGAGGTTACTGTTCTGGGTCTTCACCAAACAGGGCCATGCGAGGGGCGGCTGGGTGTGCGGATGTGGCAAGGGCACTGTTAATAAAGGGCCCGGCTCGACCCTCACACACAGAGGGAGGGGCACGCGTGGCTCAGGTGTTACTTTCCCTGGCTGCCTTCTCTGGTTTTGTGCCAGAGGACCTCAGAAACTGATGGGGGTGTGGGTGGGGCGATGTGAAGACCAGGAGCGGAACTTGAGGATTAATGTGCCACTGGAGTTAGAGGCAAGGGTTCCTTGCTGCACGTGTGCAGTGAGCTCCGGGCCCCGGTTGGCTGGGGCTGTCACAACAAAGGACCGCCAGCTGGGTGGCTCCAACAACAGAAGTGGATGGTCTCGCAGTTCTGCCAGCTGCAAGCCTGAGGTCAAGGTGCCCGCAGGCTTGGTTCTTCCTGGAGACTCTCACGGCGGCTGGCGTTTTGTCGCAGTCATGACATTTCCAGGCGCGTGGAAGCAGCGCACGGATTTCTGCCTGCATCTTCGTGCGGCTTCTCCCTTGGGTCTGTGTCCAAATATCCCCTTTCCTAAGGGCGCCAGTCATATTAGACGAGGGCCCACACTAACGACCTCATTAGAACTTGATTTCCTCTGCAAAGACCCTCTTCCAAATAAGTCACACTCTGAGGCACCGGCGCGAGGTCTTCAATGTATCATTTTTTGGAGGGGGCGGGTAATGAAACAGCTCAGTCCATAACAGACATGCATTTGAGGATTTCATGTAAATTGCACCTGATGTCGTTGGGAGACGGGCACTTTTGCTCGTTGCTACCCTCCTTTTTGGGGTTTTGGGGGTAAAGAAGGGGGGCCCAGTCAAGAGGACAGCACAGGCAGTGCAGCTGAAGAAAGAGTGTAGCCAAAGCAGAGTTTTTTGTTGTTGTTGCTGTTGTTTAATGTTTAGAAAACTAAAGAAAGGGAAATCAATTATGGGGCCTACCTGAATTTTATTTCCTCACCCAAAACCAAATTACTCAGCAAACTTATCGCCTGCGAGTGCAGGCTTTGGTATTAAAGAAAACAATCAGGCGCGCAGGATTAATCTCTGACAGCTGCCTTATCTTTCACTTGCACCTTTGTTATTTTCTGATGAGCTGCTCCTTTTTTGCTGCCACGTTGTACCATACCTCACTGGTTCCTTTCATTTTATCATCAGGCAAGAGCGGAGGACCTTTCAGTTTATTAAAAAACCTTTATTTGTGAAGAACAAAGAGGGGGGGAAAGGCAAACAATGAGGTCAGACAATCTTCTTCCTGCCAGGAGCCACTCACCTGTTATTTAGAGTGTTATCAGTTAGGGGAGACTTGCATGGTGCAAAATGAGGCTCTGACCAGCTATTCGGTTGTGTGCACGCACATGTGCACGCACCCATGCACACACACACACACACACACACGAATGCACCCCAAATCTGACTGATGCACATCAGCCTCTGCAAAAGGTCCCTAACTAGCAAAGCTGCAAGATTTTCTTTTGTTTTCTAAGCATTAAAAAAAGAATAAAGGCCCAACAAACCTGCCCCTCCCTCTCCTGCTAGGCCATTCCCACTTTCTCCTTCAATACAGCCAAAGGCTTCATTGGATAAAGCCTGGGCCACATAACGATGTCCTGTGTGAGCTGAGAGCGACTTGGTTGGCTGTCAGGGGAGCTTGAATATCTCTTATGCATCGTCCTTGTTGTTTATAAATTTGGGGATCAATGGGAAGGCAGCAGTTTTGGGCACAGAGGAGGTTGATTTCTGCTTGGGAGGGTAGTTGCATGCAGGTTATTTGTTATATGGCTGCGGCTGGTGCTTCGACATGGCTGTGGTAATTGGACAGAACACCACAAATTCCTTAATCTCTGTGCCTCAGTTTCTTCCTGTCTGAAATGCAGGTGCTTCAATGAGATGCTGTGTAAGACTCCTGCCGTTTCTGACACTCTGGTTCCTTGACCCATTTTACTAGTACAGCAGAGCTACTTCCAGATAGGGGCCTGTTTCAGTTTGAGCACTGTTTTTGCCACCAGTTAGTAGCATGTGGCCTTGAGCAAGTCCCTTCAGCTTCTGCTCTCGAAGGTGTCATGTGGGTCTGTGAACCGATGACGTGAGAAGGATCTCTTGTTCTACATTGCATTGAACAAATCAAGATGCTCCAGGTTCAGGTTGCGCCTACTGCTTGTGTCCTCCATGCTGTAGTCAAAGAATGTTCCTTTTTTTATTGCTGCATAACAGATGTGCTTAGCCATAGTTCCCATGGGTCAGAAGCCCAGCTGGGCCCTCTGCTCAGGGTCTCACAGGCTGAAATCATAGTGCTGCATTCTCACCTGGGGCTCAGGTCCTCTCCCAAGCCCAGAGGTGGTTGGCAGAATTCAGTTCCCTGGGATTTAAGACGGAGGTCCTGGCTGTCTTGCTGGCTCTCACAGGAGGATGCTCTCAGCTCCCTCAGGCTGCCGAGAGTTCCTTGTCATGTGGCACCCCCATTGGCAGGCAGAGCATGACCAGTGGGAGCATGCCTCTCTGATGCTTTTTAAAAAATGCTCCTCTTATAAGCTTGGGTCTACTACTATTTTCCCCCCTTTGTACGGGGATGATAGCCATCATTTTCCCAGGTCCCACCCATATTCAGGGAGAGGGGATAGCACAGACAGGCACTCAGAAGGTGGGCATCTTGGGGGTTATCCTAGAATTCTACCCGCCATAAATATCTCCAAATTCTCTGCTAACTTTTCTCTAGGGTCTATCACCCATATAACCAATCTTAACATTTTTCTCCTCTTGGTTTGTCAGTAGTGGCAGATCTATTTTGGGTGGGGGCATAACCCTTAACTTTTCTGTTTACTCTGCTCACTCCACTGAAGAAATGGGAAAGAAATGTGGTTTGCCTAACAGCTACTTGGAAAGACCTTGAGAGTATTCTTCTCCTCCAGGGAGAGGGAGTGGGCCTGGAGGGATGGGTGGAAGAAGACTCCCCACTGGATATAGCTAAGGATGTGGGGGACCCCAACTCAGTGCTGGGGACCTGCTTCTCTGCACCTCTCAGGGCTTAGTCAGTGACCTGGAACCATACTGCCTCCTCAGATTGTTCTGCCTCAAATTTCCTGTGTAACTGACCTTAATTTAGAAGCCCAAATTGGGCCTTCTAGTTTTTGACCTTGTTTCCTGTTATTTTGCCTCTACTTCACTCCAGATCCTAATCTCTGAGGTTCTGACCTCCCTGGTAACCATAGCCGGATTCTGAATTTCTCCACTGTTAGTATTTGAGTCTGAGCTGGACCCTGACTGTTGCATAATTAGCTTCAGCAACTCAGTGATTGGAGCCCGATCCCTTCCCTTAACAGAGATACTGTGGGCCCATATGGCCCTCTGCTTCTCCATACCAGGCTCCAGAGTCTCCTGTCTCTTCTTCCCTGCCTCCGCCTCTCTCCCTCTAAGGCTCTGAAGAATCTTTAGGAAGTGAGTTTGAAAGGCATGGAAAGCTGCCAGCTTCTCAGCCTAACGTGCTTCTGTAAACTCTTGTGAACTTGCTTGTGGCCTCTGGGTCAAGATCAAGAGTTATGTCCTCTCTCCGGGGACTGGTGTCCTGGCCTTACAGAGCGGATGGGCCTCAGAAGCTATTGACAGAGGTCTTTTCCAGCCCCAGAGAGCCAGCCACTCACTTTCTGTCGCTATCTTTAGCTATGTATGTATATGTATGTACACACGCACACACACACGGGCAATCAAAATTGTAACAACACACCATTTGACTCACATTAGGTTGGAAATCATTAAGAACAACACCATCCCCCCTCTCCCCAAATGGAAAATGGTCTGTGTTGGTGAAGGTGTGAAGAAAGTAAAACCTTCGTGCTGGGCTGGTGGGAATGTAAACCGGTGAGCTGCTGTGGAAGGCAGTACGGAGGTTCCTCAGAAGATTAAACATAGAATTACTGTAGGACCCAGCAATCCCACTTCTGGGTATATACTCACAGGAATTGAAAGTAAGGACTCAAACAGATACGTGTACTCCAATGTTCATAGCAACTTAACTCACAGTAGCCAAATGTGGGAACAAATGTGCATGGACAGATTAATGGGTAAACATAAACGGCAATATTATTCAGCTTTAAAAAGGACATTCTGGCACTCGCTCCAACATGGATGAGACTTGAGGACATCATGCTCAGTGAAATAAGCCAGAACAAATATTGTATGATTTCACTTATATGGGTACCTAGAGTAATCAAATTCACAGACACAGCAGGTAGAATGGTGGTTGCCAGGGGTTAGGAGGAAGGAATGGCAAGTTATTGTGTAATGGGTACAGAGTGTCTGTTTGGGAAGAGGAAAAAGTTCTGGTGGTGATGGTCACACAACATTTGTCAGGGTATTTAATGCCACTGAAATGTATACCTAAAAATGGTTAAAATGATAAATGTATGCTATTTATATTTTACCACAGTAAAAATAAACAACACGCAGGCATGTTTGTGTGTGTGCTTTGAAAGCTCAAAATATGCAGATTATGCAGAGATATGGTGCTCTCCTGGAAAAATGCCATATTTTCCGTCGTGGCGGCTGCCTAAAGGAGAATAGTCAATGGGAGAACATTAAAGTATGTAAGTTCTTTCCAGCTAGGTGGCACCATATGCAGCTGTATTTATTCCATATTTAATAATCAAATACAAAAGCAGCATGCTAAATGAAAACACAATGCCTTGTGTTTTTATAATCAACTTTTTGAATATAGGAAAAGTTCATTTTTAATGCCAAGAATTGCCTAGCCTGATTTTCTATTGCAGATCTTTAAAGGAATATAAAATTGATGCTGAAAGGAAAGATAACATAAATTGGCCTTGTTCACTCAGAGAAGAAAAGGCTGAGGTTAGCTGGGTGGTGGAGAGGAAGGAGCTGGCTGGAGGCAGAGCTGGTTTGGTCATACGTGAATTATGACTCTTGAGCAGGTTATTTAACTTTTAAGAGCCTTCGATTCCTCTTATACATATTCATATACAGTAAGAGGGGTTGTATTAGAGCCATTCATTCATTCCATGTGCATTAACTAAGCATCTACTTTGGGCAAGGAAGTCTACTCGGGTCTCAGACTTCATAGGGGAGTGATGGAAAGACTGGGTCCTCGCCATTCTGGAGCCCAGTCTAATATTCATCCTTTCTTGCCTCTGAGCCCCCTTTTTTCTCTCTGGTTTTCTCACCTGTTTTTATCATGTTTGCAGGTATCACTTCTCTTCCTATGGTACTCACCACATTTTGCTAGCAAACCAGCTCCTCATGCACTTCTTTCCTCATCTTCACCGGCCCAAAGTGGTGAGGGGTGGTCTCTTGTACCTTTAGCATTGGCAGGTCAGGACTCAGCAGGTCAAACCTGCCAGCACCAGGCTGCGGGAGTGTGCAGGCCAGCGGGTGGGGCCCACTGGGCAGGAACATGGAGGCAGGTGGCATGTGGAAGCACAGGCAGGTGGTGGGCGTCGGGAAGGGGCAGGGCTGGGTGAAGCACAGGAAGGAAGGGGCTGGCCATGTGTGTCCATGTGGGCAGGAGTTAGATCCCTGAGGAATGGGCAACAGATGGGAGGGCCAGCTGGGTGGGGCCTGGCAGGGAGGCAAGGGCCAGGCTGAAAGAATAGGACATGGGGTAGGTATTTAGGCCAGAAACCCAGACATGGAGGTGTCAGATAAGAAACTGGGTACAGGGCGGGAACAGGACTATAGGGAAAAAGCAGAGACAAGAATAAAACAGGTTTGATGTTTATTCAGTCATCCTCTCATTAAATAAATGACAGCTGTTACCTATTATATTCAAGGTACCTTGCTAGATCAGAGAGATGGCGGTGGGTGAGGTGATGACAGGCAAGATCCCTGACTTCATGGACCCCCCCTCCCCTCCCCCCCCACACACACCCTGGCAAGGGAAGACGTATAACAGACAAGTGAATAAATCAGTAAGAAATTATCCAATATATCAAAACATGAAATTGTATACCTAAAGTATATATAATATCTGTCAATGATACCCCCAAATGCTGAAAAAGGAGAAACCCATGAGATAGTGGTGAGCGCTGTTAAGGACTTAACACTAGATGATGAGCTGGACCCCATGGGAAGCTGAGGAAGGTTCGGTGAGTGAGGCAGGAGGGTCAGGGTGCTGGGTGGGTCGGGGAAGAGGGGGGGCAGCTTCAAGATGAAGCCGAAGAAGGAGACACGAGGCAGATCTTGTAGAGCCTGTGA